>OZ014519.1:202948969-204256585 GCA_963966055.1 Lathyrus aphaca | reverse complement strand
CAGGATCATAGAATATGGTACAGTAGAGACATCTTCATGATTGATTGCTGGTGTTGTAGGAGGTCCTGTTGGAAGGACCGTTGTTGTTGTTGATGGAGACTCGAGATGGAATGAAGCTGAAGTTGTAGCAGGAGAAACTGTTGAAAACTGATCATTTGGAAGGACAGGTGAAGTACTTGTTGATGGTGCTGATGAATTGTCGGGAACAATAGTTTGCTGCAGTTGTAGGAGGGGTCTGAAACCGTTGTTGATGAAGTTGCCGGATTTGTTGGAAATGATGTAGTGATCTGTAGCAGGCCACTCTGAATAAGGCTGTCAATGCCATTCCTCAGGTCCTCACACCCATTCCATGAAATATTGCAATAGGGACACCCTAGTTCACACCCCGGAAATATTTGATTTTCGCGGAGTTGAGCTTTGATTTCCACCAATGGTGTCCTGATCTGATCCACACTGGTTATTAAATAAGACGGTTGGTCTTCTTCAATAGCATTAATTCGGGGACCACCATGGTTTGGCATTGGGTTTTTATTGACATTGGGCGGAGGTGCAAAATTCAAAGCCTTGGAGTCTACCAAGTCTTGTACCTTCATATGCAGAGCTCTGCATTTTTCTGTACTGTGACCAGGTGCGTTCGAGTGAAAAGCACACCTAGCATTGGAGTCATAGTTTCTTGGTAGACTGTTGGGATCCGGAGGCGCCAACGTTCTTAGCTCAACTAGGTTGAGTTTCAGAAGTTGTGGCAGCAAGGCAGCATATGGCATTGGGATCGGGTCGATCACTCTGTTAGCTTGAGATGGCCTCTGTTGGAATGGCCTCTGTTGATTGTTGTTGTTGGAGTTGTTGTTGTTGTAGTTTCTTGGAGGATACTGATTCTGATGATACTGAGGTTGTTGTTGGAAGTTTTGTTGAGGAGGTTGATAGACTGGCTGTGGATGAGCTGGAGCAGGGATAGTGACTGCTGCTATTGTCTTTTGAACAAATTGGGGCCTACCCCTGTTGGTGTGAATGGCATTGGCCTCGCCAGTTCTTCTCGGGCCCGCAAAAGGCTTTCTTGTACCACTGGACGAACTGGCACCATTATCAGAGATCTTCCCCATTTTCAACAGGCTTTCAATTCTCTCCCCAGCTATGACAACATCTGCGAAGCTAGTAGATGAGAAAGCAGCTAGCCTATCAATATAGGTTCCCTGAAGAGTGTTCATAAACATGTCTGCCATTTCTCTCTCAGACATTGGTGGTTGAACAGCAGCAGCCAGTTGCCTCCACCTTTGGGCATACTCTCGGAAACTTTCCCTTGACGACTGTGACATTCCCATTAGGAGAGTCCTGTTGGGTGCCATGTCTAAATTGTATTGATACTGTCGGATGAAGGCTTCTGCCAGGTCCTTCCAGCATCTCACAGTTGCCCTTGTCAAGTGGGAATACCATTCCCTTGATGCTCCAGTCAAGCTGTCTTCAAAGTAGAACATCCAGAGCTTCTCATCCATTGTATAGGCCTTCAGCCTTCCCAGAAATGACTGTAGATGAGTCCGGGGGCATGAAGTCCCATTATACTTTTCGAAACAAGGAGGTTTGAACTTATGGGGGATCCTGACCCCGTCTACCAAACCCATGTCCATGACGTCGAAACCCAAAGAATTTTGAGATTCTAAGGACCTCAACTTCTCAGCTATTTCATCCAGCCGCCTATCATAAGTTTCCTCTCCAGCACCCATTACTGTAAATTGGTCCTCCTGAGGATCTTCTTGAAGTACTCTGGCTGCAGTGGCTGTTCCTTGAATGTTTGCAGGAATATTAACTTCAGGATGGAGATGTGGGCCAAACACAGGGGGGTTAACATGTGGTTGCACCCTTTCATTGTTACTTGTGCCTGCAGTCCCCACATGGGGCTCCTCTTGATTCCTCCCTTCTACCAAAGCCCTGAGCCTCTCCTGGCTTTGAGCTAAGTTGTTCATCACTTCCATGAACTGTGTTATCTGAGTTCTCATCTCCAACCTTTCGTTGGCCATCTGGTTTCTGACCTCTGTAAGGTCCTGCTGCATCTGATCCATCTGAATTCCCGGAAGGTTGTTTCTAGTTGGATACCTGTGTGGCCTGTTGAGAGGAAATACCCGGCGGCGAGCAATAATTCCTGAGATTCACAACAGAGGTTAGCAACAACAAAACAAAAGCCTACAAAACAAACAAACAGGGTTAGCATGCAATGCAGTTATGCTTATTTGTTCTCAAGGTATCCGGTTTGGCCTTCAGTTTTGACCCTTCCAGACCCTTGAAGATGCTGCTGTTGAAGTTGCTTTTGATGTGAACCCAGATAGAAACCAACACAAATATATTACAAAGGTGAAATAATACAATTTGTTCAAGTTACAACACTAGCCCTCAAAGGGGTCAAAATACATCACGAAAAGCAAAAGTACATGGAATAGGAAAAGCAACAAGCAAATGATCAAACTCCAAGGCCAAACTCATCCTCACGAACTTCCTTAAGAAGTGCTTCGGTCACAGGATCAGCCGGACGCTCCGTGAGACCTCTGATGAGAAGGTTTCTTGTTGCAACAGCTGCAGTCAACTTCCTGTTCTGACTTTGGTCCTTAGACCTCTTCACTCCAGCTCTGATTTCTAGCTCTGATATTTCCTTCTGGGCTGCTGCCAGGGCTTTTTCCATCTGTTCCATTTTGTCTTGAACTCTCTTGTCCTCTAGAGTATGGGCCTCAGTGATCCGGACCCACCTGGCCTGACTCTCTTTCAAATACAAGTTTGTCCTTGCTCTCTGGAACTGGGCTTCTTTACAAGCATTCTTCAGAATCTGCTCACCAGCTTTGGACTTGTTGATATAATCTCCAGACTTCTCAATCTTGGTCAAGTGTTCCACCCTTAACTTCTCCAGTCTCTCAATCTCCCTCACACCTTCACTCCTCTCTCGGAGGGTCTTCTGCAAAGCCTGGGTTAGCTTCTCATTTCTTTCCTTCAAGCTCTCAAACTCCTCCAAACTGATGGTGGCAGGGGGTGGTGCTGAAGATGACTCAGGCATGTCTTCTATGGTAAAGGGCATTCCAGAGAATTGGGCCCTAGCATGGGACCACTCATAATATTGGACTGATGCTACATTATTGCACTTCCCTAGAATGGTGACTCCCTTGGTTTGAACATGATCCCAGGCCCAGGCAGCCTGCCTAACAGTTGCCAGACTAATCTTGTTCTCACAGTAGAGGGTCTCAACTAGGTCCTGCTCCCTAGGAGTATGAACCAGTGCATAGCCCAATTGCCTCCTGAACAGCAGAGGGTTGTAATTGATACTTCCCTTAACTCCTATTAAGGGCACATTGGGAAAGTGCCCACAGCTTGTGATTATATCTCTGCCCTTGGTGCTTTGAGTACACCATCTGATGTCTGCTGAAGTGAGAGTAGTGAGCCTCTTAGCCCAGTTGCTTTGCTGATGAGGATTTAGAAATGCATCTGTCCTGGGTAGATGCCTGAGAAGCCAAGCATGGAATAATGGAGCACAAATCCTCACTAATCTTCCCCTCTGCTTCTCATTTCTCTGATGTACTGAGTAATAGAGATCACCCAGTAAAGTTGGCACTGGGTTCTTCAGGATGAACAAATGGATTGCATTCTTGCTGATGAATCGAGGCTCATCTGCAAACAACACAATTCCATATACACTTAAGGCCAACAGAGCACAAACAGCTTTCCACTCCCCCAAAGAGGCCTTCAGGCTAGCTTGAGAAATCAGGAAGTCCAGATGAAATCCGGGGATCCCAGCTTTAGAGGTCATATGCTGTTCAATCAATACAGGTTCCAGGTGCAAAGCTTTTGCTATCTCTCCATTGCTGGGAAAGACCATTTCAGGGTTGAAAGGGATTTCCCTCTTGATAGGCAAACCAACCAAAGATGAGTATTCTTCTAATAGAGGCCCCAACTGAAAGTCTTGAAAGGTGAAACATCTCAATGGGGGGTCATAGAACTGAATACAGGTATGGATCAGGCTTCTCTGAGATGGGTCCAGATCCATGACCAAGTCAAGTATATCCCCATAATGCTCCCTGAATAAAGGTATGTGATCTGGAGTGATCAGGGTTTGGATCCTCCTGATGTCTGATAAGTCTGGTTGGAAGAAGTGATAAGTGATGTTGCTTTTCTTGGGAGCCATGATGCTGAGACTGAGTAGAGTGCTGATGAAGATGCTGAGGAGTGGGCCACTGGCTGGCTAGTGCAAGTAACTGAAGTATATGGCTGACAAACTGAAGCAAGTGCTAGTGGAGACAGGTCAATGATGCAGATGGGGTCAAAACCAAAACCAGAGGAAGGTGGATACCCTGAAACACAAATAAGCAAATGTTAATATGATGCAATGAGTATGTATGCAAATGAAATGCAAGGGTTTGTGACTGAGCTGGATCTGATTAACTGCCTTGGTATAGATCCATGTGTGTTCAAGAAATCCAGGTGGAGGTCTATAAATCCAGTAACCAGGGTGGGGGACTCAAATAAAGAGCCACGTGTCCAGGGTTTTAGAATCACAAGAACTATCCAACATGGAGTATTCTTAACAAAGTCAAAGTAACAGGGTATTCTGAGGTCAAGGTGCCTGCAAACCTGTAAACAGCCCAACCCCCTCACAGGTGGTGATCTAGAACAAGGATCCTCAGACTTGGATCAGTTATGAGAAGTGTAAACACTTCTAACCCGGAGGTACAGTGTTTACAATAACCATAACAATTCCTCCTCTAATTCACCTCAGTTTCTGAAGGTCAATACTAAAAGGTCATCCAGACTTAGCAGGCTTCCCAGATAGCCCTAGCATTGCAGGAAATCTGCAACACAGAGTTCTCAAGAAGAAACCCATATCTGAACCGTGTTTCATATTCCCGCACCAGACCGAAATGGAATGGGAAAGAATATGATCCACTCTAGCCTAGGTGTCACTCAGGTCCCAGGTATAGGACCTTAACTCTCAATGAATCACCCACCCACCAAAACAAGAAAACAGATCCAGCCAGCAACAATGACGGTATGATATATATAAATGCAATAAAGAAAGCAGTAGAGTAACTGTACATAAAGCCATAAACAGAAATAAATACAAGCACAAACAAGCACATAACACCCCAGTAAACACAAATCAATCAAGCGCTAGGAGGAACCCACAAAAAGAACCAGAAGCCCTGGTTGCAGTATAAGGGTCCCCAGCAGAGTCGCCAAGCTGTCGCTCCCAAAGATTTGCATCCAGGTACAAGCGCGAACGGTCGGCGAAGGGGACAGTGAGAACACACAGCCGTGAACTCACTGGAGATGAATAGAGTCGCCAGCTAGGCATTTTTATCCCGGAGGAAAGGCAATGCTGCATAAGCCTAGAAAAAGATGGATAAGACGGTTTGCGAACCAGAGAGACTGAGAAAGGGGATTGGTTACAACCTGGGAAGGTATTAGCACCCAGATTGTCCGCCGTACTCGACGGGATCCACGCTTGAAAGATTTGTGTTTTAAAGGGGTAGTGTCAGTGCAATTTGTGTATAAATGAGCTGGAAGAGGATGTACAGGTGTCAGTGTAAAGGAAGTGAAGTGTGTAAATGATGTGTCAGTGTAAGAATGAGAATGAATTGCTCATGATAATGAGGCTTAAAGAATGAAGCTGGAAAGAGGGGGAATGAACAGAGACTTTTGTTCGATAACTGTTAAGTTATGCCTACGTATCCTCTCGTGCAATGAGGAAGTCAGAACACCGTAGTTCGACCCAAAGAGACTGAAAGGTGAGTTGACTGGTGAACTGCTTGCTTGTCAATGCTCAAGTGTATGACCTGTCTGGCTCAGGTGCTTACTGTCTTGCATTAGACGGAAGAAGCAAGTTCTCGATTGTGAGTGAGTGTGATGAGAAAAGAATCCCGGAGGAGACGATTATTGTTTGTTTTTGTGTTTTCAGTCTTTTATTTCTTTTTGGAGTTTGTCATAGGATAATGAGCTTAAACCTAAACCAATGGGTTAGTAAACTCATCACATCTTCCCTCTGATTAGGGGTAATGAGAATACCTTAAGTGTGAAGTCAGCTTCTCACACTTAATCACCTTTGGTGTAGGATTAAGATCATTAACCTACTTGTGATTATTTAGATGTTTTTGGTGATTTTTGTTTAGTGTTAAGTAATGAGGTTAAGCCATAATCATGGATTAAACAGACCCATTACACCATCCTAAAAGAAGGATGATAGATGAGAGTGTTTAAGCTGAGGAAAACTCCTCAACTTAATCCATGATTAGGGATTAAACCCATGACAAAACAAGCCTTTATTAAGTGGATTTTAGTTAATGGTATGATGATGAAGTGTTTTTTATGATTTGTAAGACAACTTGAGGGGGACTTGTCCATTATCACTAGGGTTAGTCCTTCTTAACCACTTAAGGAAGAATTAGAACCCTAATGCAAGGCCCAAGTTACAAGTGTGATGTCTTGATGATTATTAGATGAATTGATTAAGAGATTTAAACAAACAAAGGGTTTAACACTTAGGATTAAAGTTATACACTCCATCCTAAGAGAAGGATGCAGGCATAACCCTAGTCACAAAGTCTTAAAGCCTTTAGGGTTTAGTCCCTGATTCTGAGATGAGAAGAGAAGACTCAAAAGAGACACAAAGGTGAAAACTAAGGTGGAACTAATCAAAACCCTAATTCATTATCATGCTTGGATGATCCTAAAGTTTGTGAGGTTTGCAAGAACAAATCTTCAGAAGGACCACCAGGAAGCAGATGAATAAGATCAAGAGAAGCAAAGTGACTTGCTTCATTCAAGAAGTCAAGTCACTTGAAGAAAGAAAGTGGGAGGAAGAAAAATGAGCAAGCTCAAACTCAAACACATATAAGAATGCAGCAATGGATGCAAGAGAGATGAAAAGAAAAGTTATGAGAAGTGAAGGCAAATCCACTTCCCAAGTTTACTTACCACCTGAAATGTTAGAAAGAAATGCAATGCAATGCTAAATGAAATGAAATGACATGATGCTAGACAAAACCAGAAGCATGTTGATGATGATTATGATGTTATGAGGTGCTGCAAACATGAGGCAAGACAATGGGGATGCTCATACAAGCTTATGAATGCAAATGATGCAAGCTAAGGAGCATGAACAAGCATGAAATGTTATGAGGCATACAAGACAAATGACATGGTAAATATGTAATGCAATGATCAAACCTGTTTTCTATATGTCTTAAGATGTCAAATGGATCACAAGAATGCACAAAATGCAAAGACAAGTCATGTTATGCAAAGAAATGCAAGAGGGATGCAAATGGAAGCCCAAATTAGGGTTCATGGAACAAATATCAAACAAAAACCCAAAACAGAATCAAAACCCTAAGATAAAAAATGGAAAATGGCACTCAAAGAAACCCTAATCCTATAATAAACCACTGCCCAAAGGGGAGCTCTCAACTCTCAACCAAATTCAAGATATGAATTTTCTAAGTTATTAGGGTTTTTTAGGGTTCTTAACAATAGAAATGCCAAACAATTAGAAAATGAGGAAACAAATCATGGCCATTTTATCTTTGAAAATACATGCTAAACATAACACAATGCAAGAAGAATCAATGTCTCAACCTTCTCCAATAGGCAGAAATGATTTTTTGAACTCATGATCAAAATAATGCACAAAATATGATTTAATTCAATGAAAAATTCTCAAAATGCATCAAGATCAAAAAAGAAATTTGGTTTGAAGGTTGGACAATGTCCCTAAATGTCTTAGAACATTTCATGAATTTTTTTGTAATTTTTAAATACCTAAAAGTATTTTTAATTAGTTAATTCCCATTAATAAATTAAAAATAATCTTTTAAATATTTAAAAATACTTCTTTGATGATAAAAATAAAATAAAGAATATTTTTGGGTCTTAAAAATTAATAAAACTTTTAAGAAAAAGTTTCATAATTTTTAAGAAATTTTTACTATTTTAAATAAATTATGGAAATTAAATACAAAGAAAATGAAAATAAAAGCAAATAAATGGAAAGTAATCTGATCTGATGGTGGAGATTTAAAGTTGAAGGGGAACCATTGACTTGGCGCGCAGATGCATGGTCTGGATTGACTCTGGCTTTAATTAAGTTTTATGAATTAATTAAGTGGATTAATCAGGCTAATGATGATTAGGGCAAAAAGGGCTCATCTGGACCACACGTGCACGCGCGAAGTCAATGCCAGTCAGCTGATCCAACGCTCAAGATTTAAACCTCACTTAATTGCAGGATTAGGGCTAAGCATTTTCAGGTGACCGGAGAGAAGCTCCGGTCATCTTCTCCGGCAACATCAAAACCCTAGATCATGATTCAGGCCACTAAACTTCAAATTAAAGCCAGAGAAATGTTCCTCTACTCAAACCTCACTCAAAACATCTCTCAAACTAAATTTCTCATGCCTAAACTAAGAGAATCGAAGCCATGAAGATTCACGGGCAAAGTTTCAGAGCCCTGGTAAATTCTCATTTCTCACTCATTTTTAATTCTAAACCCATCCCCATGATCAGCAAGACACACACAATCAATTTATAACTTAAAATGCAAGCTTTGAGAGAAAGAGTTCATGGCCATACCTGAGATGGAAGATCCTGTTTCTGGGCTTTCTGGGCTTCTCCTTGATGCAGACTCACTCCAATGGTTCTCCTGATGCTAATGGTAGGCTTGGAATGAGCTTAAGCAAGCTATTTTGAGAGGTCCAGTTCTGGTGTATCAGAAAATGGAGTTTGTGTGTGAGTGGTTTCAAGCTCTGTTAATGGCTGATTCTGGTTCCTTTTTATGTGTTTGATTTGTTGGTGAAGAGAGTTTTGATGTTTGGTGGCTGGAATATGAGAATCGAAGAGAAGAAGCTCTTTGACAGTTTTTTGGTATGCTGTGTTCTGGCCAGCTTCAATGCTCAATGCTTTGCTATAACATCTCCAACTTGTGTGGATAGCCTGTGAGGCAGGTCAGTAGGGTGGCTGTGCACTGTGCCAAGAGTATGGGAGCCTTTTGAAAAAAAGTCAAGCTTGTGTCCTTGAGAGTATGGGTCATGGCAGCAGCAGGTTCAAGTCATGTCTTGCTCCAGCTTGAGTTGAGGAGAGCCCTTGGATTGTTTGTAGCTGGCTGCAACATGTGGATGACAAGCTATGCTAGCTTTTGCAACTTGACAACTTGTGCTTTCTCATGAGTTTATGCTAAGTACATGAAGCAATGCTTGCTGAATTTTGTCACATGATGTCTCAATTGGTCATGGCAATGTTGAGAAGTCAGCTAGTGATCACATAATCCCTTAAAAAATAGTTTTGCCAAGAATCCCCTTTTGCACACTTATGAAAAATGCCTTATGGAATTTTGAAAATCAAGGCAAGCAATACAAAAAATCCTTGGGCCAAATCTGCTTTTGGGGTCATATATGATCATGTAATGCAGCTTTGAAGTCACTTTGTAGTCACTAGAATGCTTGGTACATGAATTTGCAAATTTTCCAATTGGTGCATAACTTGAAAATTAGTGATTTTTGCCAACTTTGACACACCATAACTTTTGATCCAAAATGAATTAGGTCATGTTCTTGTACTTTTTGAAAAGGGAAAGATGAGATCTACAACTTTCATGACCAAAGTTTTTCCATTTGAAGCCTTTTTGGATCAAGAATCAAAGCTTGAAGAATGACCTAAAATGATGCATTCTTGAAAAGTCAACTATGCCCAAAAAAGTCAACATTTGCAAAAACCCTAAATTCTTGATTTTTATGAACTTCAACCTTATTCCATGATCAAATAAAGACAATGTACACTCAAAATGATGAAGATCACCCATTGGTTGGGTCATTGGGGGCCTCAGATGCCCTGATTTTGCACTGACTTGTCTGAAAAGTCAACCCTTGATCAGATGACTTCCCCATGGAATTTCTTCATGAAAATTGATATGCATACTCCCTATACCATATAGAGATCAATGGAAACAAGAATGACCAAAAAATTTGGAGTTATGGCCTCTGAAACCAAAACCCTAATTTTCAGTCAACTGTGCAGTCAAACTTGGCTCTGCATCCACTCAAACCCTAGTTCTTGTGATTCCTCTGCAATTTTGACTTTGAGGAGATGAAATATGATATAAGAACACACATGGACCCCCTTTGAGTTGATTGATGGCCTTTGGAGTGGCTCAGGAGGCTCTTGGATTGCCCAGATCACAAACCCTAGGTGCAGATGACTTAGAATCTATGCAGTGAATCAAAAATGAGATATGAGATGATATGATTGTGTTTATGCATATGAAATGATCACAAGCCATGGTGTGAATGGGTGAGGGCAAATTTGGGGTGTTTACAGCTATCATCAAATTTAGGTTAAACCAGATGATATTCCGAAAACAACTTTTAGGACAAGGTATGGTCACTATGAGTACACCGTAATGCTGTTTGGGATGTCGAATGAGCCTGGTGTGTTTATGGAATATATGAACCAAATCTTTAATGAGTATTTGGATAAGTTTGTGGTAGTTTTTATTGACGACATACTGATATATTCTAAATCAAAAAAAGAACATGAAGAGCATTTGAGAATTGTTTTACAGGTTTTAAGAGAAAGGAAACTATATGCTAAGTTCTCTAAATGCGAGTTATGGATGAAAGAGGTAAGATTTTTGGGACATGTAATTTCAAGTGGCGGGATTTCTGTGGACCCTTCGAAGATTGATGCAGTGTTGCAATGGGAGACTCTAAAGTCTGCTACTCAAATTAGAAGTTTTCTCAGATTAGCAGGTTATTATCGTAAGTGTATAAAAGGATTTTCTTAGTTGGCATTGCCTTTGACTCAGTTAACCCGAAAAGGGCAAGCTTATGTGTGGGACGTGGAGTGTGAGGAGAGTTTTGTGGAATTGAAGAAAAAGTTGATAATTGCGCCAATGTTGATTTTGTCGAACCCGAGTGAATCTTTTGTAGTATATTGCGATGCCTCGAAGATGGGTCTTGGAGGGGTACTAATGCAGAATGGTAAGGTTGTCACATATGCTTCAAGAAAACTAAGAGTTCATGAAAGAAATTATTTGACGCATGATCTAGACTTGGCTGCTGTGGTGTTTATGTTACAAATTTGGAGACAATATTTGTTTGGTTCCAAGTTTGAAGTATTCAGCGATCATGAGAGTATGAAGTATCTCTTTGATCAGAAAGAGTTGAATATGAGGCAGAGAAGATGGCCTGAACTTCTGAAGGACTATGATTTGTATTTTAATTACCATTTGAGTAAAGCAAATGTTGTGGTCGATGCTTTGAGTAGGAAGGCCTTGAACATGTCGATGCTTATGGTAAGGGAATTGGAAATGATCGAACAATTCTGGGATATGAGTTTAATATGCGAAGAAACCCCCAACAATATGAAATTGGGAATGTTGAAATTGACAAATAGCATTATGGAAGAAATCCGAGAAGGTCAGAAATCTGATTTGAAGATGGTTGATCTGATAACCTTAGTTAACCAAGGTAACAGATGTGAATTTCGGATTGATGAAAATGATATGTTGAGATTGATAGACAAAGTATGTGTTCCAGATATTTCGGAGATGAAAAAGAGTTTTCTTGAGGTACGACATCGAAGTGGATTGAGTATCCATCTCGGTGCTACAAAGATGTATCAGAATTTGCGAAAGTTGTTTTTTGGCCGAGTATGAAGAAAGACATTGTTGAATTTGTTTATGCTTGTTTGACATGTCAGAAGTTAAAGATTGAGCATCAGAAACATTCGGGTATGCTGCAACCGTTGAATATTCTAGAATGGAAGTGGGATAGTATTTCTATGGATTTTGTATCGGGACTGCCGAGAACAGTGAAAAGGGATGATTCTATTTGGGTGATTGTGGACATATTAACTAATTCGGCTCAATTTTTACCGATTAAGATTAATCACTCCATGCAGAAGTTGGCTTAATTGTACATTGAGGAAATTGTAAGACTACATGGGATACCTACGAGTATAGTGTCAGATAGTGATCCGAGGTTCACATCGAGATTCTGGAAAAGTTTGCAAGATGCTTTGGGTACTAAATTGAGGATGAGCTACGCATATCATCCGTAAACGGACAGTTAAACAGAGAGGACTATCCAATCCTTGGAAGATTTGTTAAAGGCATGTGTACTAGACCATGGAGGTTCGTGGGATAGTCATTTACCATTGATTGAGTTTACCTACAACAACAGTTTTCATGCTAGTATTAGAATGACACCATACAAAGCGTTATATGGTAGGAGGTGTAGAACTCTATTGTGTTGGTATGAATCAGGAGAGAATGTTGTACTCGGGCCTGAGATTGTGCAAGAGACAACTGCAAAGATCAAAGTGATATATGAAAGGATGAGAGCTTCATAGAGTCGTCAGAAGAGCTATCATGATAAGATAAGGAAAACACTAGAATTTCAAGAAGGGGATCTTGTGTTTCTGAGAGTTACTCCAGTAACAGGTGTCGAAAGAGCTTTGAAGTCGAGAAAGCTCACTCCGCGTTTTGTGGGGTCATATCAAATTTCACAGAGGATCAAGAATATGGTTTACCGCATTGCACTACCATCGTCGCTCGTAAATCTGCATGATGTGTTTCACGTGTCCCAGCTGAGAAAGTATATATCGGATCCGTCGCATATGATTCAGATGGATGATGTACATGTGAGAGACAACCTGACGGTTGAAGCATTACCGGTAAGAATAGAGGGGCGAGAGATGAAGCAACTGCGAGGCAAAGAGACTGCCTTAGTGAAAGTACTTTGGGGTGGACCAGCTGGTGAATGTTGGACTTTGGAGCAAGAAGATCAAATGAAAGAGTCGTATCTGACCCTATTTGATTCAGGTGAATTTTCGAGGACGAAAATATTCTAAGTGGGGAGAGGTTTAACGTCCTATTTTTAATATGACTATTTATTTAATTGCGTAATTGATTATTTGTTTTATTTGAATGTTCGGTGTGAATTATTAAGTTTGGTGACATGTCAGAGGAACTTATTTGACGAAAATGTCGGTCTTATTGGATTAATCAATTTTATTGGATAAACTAGAATTAGTTATAATTTAATCAATTAAGGAAATTAAGATAATAAGAAATTATGAGGTTAGAGGGCATGGTGGTCATTAAAAGAATAAGTAAGGGTATTTTCGAAATTTGGTAATTAGGAACATAAGGGGTACATGCGTGAGTTAGAGAAAGGGAAACTCATTATGTGTTTTTGGGAGAAGAAGAACCGAGAGAAAAACAAAGAACGTGGGATTTAGGAGAAATCAGAAGAATCGAAAGAACGAGAAAAAAAGATTCAATCGGAAAGAGATAATCTCAAGGTAAGGGGTGTTTAATCCTGATTATTATAATTGATTAGGAATTGACTAAATGATAATCGTAGGAATTTGTAAAAGATGAAGTATGTGTGGAGAGATTGAAGAGAAACTGTAAATCGTTGTAATGATTGTGAATATTTTTGGAAGAATTGTGTGTAATCGGAAATTGAATTGAGTGAAATCGGAATAGGTTGAGTACAAAGCCTCATCCCAGAAAGAGGGTGGCTTTTGCCACCCACCCCCTTTATCATAGGTGGCTTGCGCCACATAGGGGAATTAACTAAATAAAATAATTTTCATGTGGCTGGTGCCATATTAAGGTGGCCAGCGCCACCTGGTGTACATGGAAGGGAGGCTTAAGCTACCCATAGGAGAATGGATGTGGCTTGCGCCACTTAGGTGTTAAGGAAGGATGGATGGCGCCACCCAGTGTAGTTTTGGGGTGGCCAGTGCCAGCTCCAAGTGGCCTGAGCCACCCAACAAATTTACGATCTGTCCAGTTTTTGTTATTCTTCGTGCAGCTTCTGTAATCGAAATCTTGTTCATGAAAAACCTGGATTTCTCTAAAAATAAAACTCAGAAAGATGGCCGTGGAATAATAATAAAAATAGGACATTTTTGTATGTTAAGAAAATGAAGTTTAAGAGTAGTAGTGGGTATCTTAGTGAATATTTTCTGTCAAAATAAATGATGTGATTTTCCACAGTTTGTGAAATTGAGTATGTGCTATATGTTGTTGTGATTATGTGATGCTATGAGAATTGTGAAATACATGCTATATATTTGGATGATAAATTGTGAAGGTAATTGAAGTATATGATTGAATGATAATGTTTTTTGACTAGTCGTGGTCATTTTTATTGTTGTGCGCATCATGCATTCATAATATTGGTTAGGACGAATAGTCTAGTGACGTTTTGCAGGATGAATATCCAATGATGAATTTCAAGACGGTAATGTCCAGTGATGGCCTTAATCCCATAGTGTGGATTAAGTGCAAATTATGGTGTGATCTGGTTCCAAGCGGGAACCGATCCTACTGGTGGGGATCTTTGGAGATAACGATGACTAAGTCATCAGTGATGTTTTGGTACCATATGCATAGAGTCCTTTGAGTTGCATTAGCATTATGTTTTGACATTTGATTTTGTGATGAGTGTTGCTTGATTTTTATGATGATCATGACGAGTTATATGATGAATATGAGTATGTTATTGGTATCATTTTTGTGGGACTATACTTTTGTCAGTTCCATGTACCTTTTATAATGATTATGATTACTCACCCTTTCTGCTTGGAATTGTGGCCTCTTTCGTGGGTAACTTACAGGTAATCAGGAGTAGTGTAGGAAGCTTAGGAGTTGCTTTAGGGTGTGTCATTTTACTTCATAGAAGTAAAGGAAGTCTTTCTTTGATACGTGACACCGGGATTGGGAATTTGTCTGTTTAGAATTTTTCATGTTTTGTTGATTTGAAGATTTTGAGACGTTTTAATGATTTTCCTTTAATTGAAGCTTTGATGACAAAAACCTTAATTGACGTTTTGATGAAAAAACCTTAAAACCCGTGTTACGGAGCAGGAACCTATTGTTAATGATGTTTTTATTAAGATGTGACATCCGTGATATTTGATGAGAAACTTAGTTTCCTTAAATAAATCGTATTTTTATTTAGGGTTTAGACGGGTGTTACATTGGGCGCGCTTAACGCGGTCTAAAGGATATTCTCCCTTCGAGGCAGAAGCGAGCGCGCTTAGCAAGGTGGAGCTCGCATATCGCGGGGGTCATGGAGAGAAAAACGTGATTCTTTGCTAAAATTAATTGAAGACATGCATTTTTATGTTGTAGTGATGTTGTATTGTTGTTGTAAAAGTGTTGCTATCTGTTAATGCATTGTGCATGTGTTTTCGTCGATGTTTTGAGATATTTAACCATGTTTTTATTGTGGAACCGAAATGATGCATGTATGACTGTAGTATGTTGATAGTGGTGTAATAGTGAGGTGATGTATGGATGATATGCTATGTTTATGCATTTGTTTCATTGTTGCATGTTATCTTTGAATGTGAATAGCATGCTTCATGAATTGTAGGATAAATGTTTGCCCATGTGGGGTGTGAGCGTATATCTGAATTCCTTGTAACAAAATCAATGTTGTTGTTACTGTTATTGAGGTGATTGCGTGTCCATGTGAGGTGTGAGAAATCACGGATGTCATGTGCCCATGTGTGGTGTGAGTGACCTAGAGAGACATTCCAATGGGAATTGTGATCATGAAATAGGGATCGAAATTGGTACCACATACATTGAGTCTAGTTGGTGTCTCACTGCATTCTATGATAGTTGTGTTGAATTATGCTTTGTGTGGCTATTTGTGTTTGTGTTGAAGTGTGTGATTCTTGTTGGAAGTTGTGATGTGGTTGAATTACTTGATGATTTATACTTTTATATTTATATCATCTTCGTCTTTTGTTGATTTGAGAATCTCAACCCTTCTGTTTGAATGTTGCCTCCATGTGGGTAACATGCAAATAATCTGGAGTAGTGCGGAAGTCGTGGTCAGCGAAGACGAGGTGCTTCACTTTAGTTGGAGTCTGCTCTGATATGTAACATTAGGAGTCGGGAACGCTTTTATGCTTGATTTAATTTTTTTGAAGAATTTCAGTTGCCTTTAAAGTTTTGAAAATTAATATTTTGGTCATTTAGAACAGTTATGTGATATATTCGAAATGATTCATTTCTGATGCGTAATAAAGATTATTTTTTTGGATTAAAATTGGTATTAATTCCCATTATTTCTTTTTATATGTTACATGGCTTGAAAGTTAGCAAGTATTTTTTGTAAGTAATGCCCTTTATTTCTAAATTATATTATTTTACTCTGTCACTCGATTAAATTAAGCGGGGGTATTTAGGGTGTTGCATATACTTTCATGTGACATCACACATTTTTAACCAACACCTTCAAAAGTGGTCAGGCAAGAAAACTTCCTCTTGACCAGTAGCACCATAAGCTAAAACAAAAGATTCTCGAAAAACACTGTATGCTAATTCGGCCAAGCGAGCCTTGTTAGAGAGCCTAGAAAAATAAGAATAATCCTTTTCGGAAATTGATGAGTGGAACTGATCACTCATCCTCGAATCCTGACAAGCCAATAGGATAGAGTTAACATCCCTATCAGGAAAATATATACCCCCACTGACCTAAACTATGAAAGGCGTTTGGGGGGAGAAGCCTCATCCCTGACTTCTTCTGATTGATTACTGACCACTAAAACACCATTAATAGAAGTTGAATTCACATTCACGTCATCCTGATGGATTACTTGGGTAACATGTCCAACTACTAGATATAAGTGGTACAAGTAGGCGTACGAAAAGTATAAGCCCCACCTACAAAGGATGTTCTTAGAATTCCAAACAAAATAGCAACAACTCGGGCTTCTTTCTTCCATTGCCGAAAGACATTTCCACTCTTCATCATATCTACAAATAAAAAGTGGTTCTCAAGAAAGTCAATAAGTAGGACAATAAAAGGAATGAAGTCCATTTGAAGACACATTAAACTTCCCTGAATGACATAAAGTTACACGATCATACCCCACTACCAATAATTGAGATTTCTTTATGACCGTTGAGGTGAGATTAGAATGTCCTAGGGAAATTATGTGGTCGGTCGGTGAGAGTAAGGATCACATGTTAGTTATTATCTCTCTCTCTCTCTCTCTCTCTCTCTCTCTCTCTATATATATATATATATATATATATATATATATATATATATATATATAGATAGATATATATCCTAGACATGCATGGTAGAAATCACAAAGCCCTTTCACTTTGCAACATAAGACAAAGGCTTAGGGAAATTGTTTTAGGTCGATTGCCAAGGCCCAGTAGGGTGCAAGGCCTAACACCAAGGAAAGTAGAGCTTGGTAAAGACACTAAAGATAATCAAAATTATTACTCGCGATTCCCTTTGAGATAGCCAATAAAGTCTATCAGATTTATCATGTGGTCGTATGCATCTCACACTCTCTTGTGGTTGAAGAATAATAAAAAGTGAAAATTGTAACACAAAGTTGCAAATTGCATAATGAGGGGTGTAAATTCTAGCGTGATGACGCGAACTCCAGCATGGGGCATAACTTAACGCCACAAACAAACCGAATCACGAAATAGGACAAAACATGTAATTAAAATAAAAGGATAGGAGAGCATACAAAACATTTTCGACACACATTTATCATAATTGAATCGAAAAAATATAAAGAAAAACCAATGCATGCACGAATCAAATATTATAATGCAATTACGTGAATTGAGGTCATGTAACGCGAAGACATGCGATGAAAAATTACAAAAGCATAATTCAAATTCAATTTAAATGTAAAGAACTTGGATAATTGTATCTCAACACAAATCGAATTTCATGTTGCTAACGTGAAACACAATCATCATAAATAAATCAAAATGCAACAAAATAAAACATTGCGAAAGCAAAAGTCACATGTCGAAAAACAAAGTGGCGTAAACCAAAAATGTGAATTGTCACTATGCCCAACCATAAACATCACATACAAATCTAAACATGACGACAAATGTTGCACGCAATTACAAGAAAATTCTACAAAAATGATAACGCTTAAGGGCGATCATCGCAATCGAAATAAAAATACAACTTAACACATACATAAAAAACAAAAAACAAAAATCCCCCATGGGGTGTAAATAAAAAGAGCTAGATAGGCTTAAATCATATCTCAAAATTAAGCCCAAAAGAAACAAAATCATTTTACTTACTGATCGTACCTGGAGATCAGGATCCAATACAGCTGGACTCGAGAGCGGGCGGAAATGGTTGTCGAGGAGAAAAAAGGGGTGTACCTGCAACACACTCCGATGCCAAAGTAAGTATCCGAGCGACAGTGAGCAAGTACTAGTATTAGGGTTGAGAATTGAATACCTGACCCTCTCAAATGAGAGAGTTTATATAGAGGACCAGCCGGAAGACTATTGGTTCGTTTTATGAGGTGCGGATCGAGGGGTCCGTGAAGATAGGAAACGGTCAATACTAGCCGTTAGAAAGTCTCTCCCTGGTCGGATCATTAGTGGTCGACTGAGAGACCACTTTTCATAGTTGTGCTCGCACTGTCGAGCAAGAAGAATGGGTCAGCCTTTTTGGCCCAATAAGAGGGATTGGGCCGGGTCGGAACAGGAGCCCCCCAAGTCATTGTTCGGGCTATCGAGCAGTGACTTAAAGCAATACTGTGCTCGTCCGGGTATGATGTCATGGTCGAGGATCTCTGCTGTCGATGGTTCGGGCAAAGAATACGTTGCTCGGTAGAGGAATGTGAAACGAAAAGCTGGAATATCTGGATATTCGCGCCTATTAATGATTTGACGGCTAGTCTAGGGGCTAGCGCCTAGGGGTCACGCGCGTGCGCACGTGTCCTTTTTCCTATAAATAGGATTCCCAGGGCCCATTTTGACCCTTTCGCTTCGTCTTCTCTCTCAACTCTCTGCTCGTTCAACCGCCGCTGCTTCAGCCGTCGACCACCGCCAGTTCTTACCGACCACCATTCACAGAAGCTTAATCTTCTCCAAAATGTCTTCACAAGCTCAAGGTACCGTTCTTTTCTTCTCTCTTGAGCGTATATAGCTTAGTTTCTGTAGAATGCATGCGGTTTAGGGTGAGTTTACCGGTAGTTTTAGGATTTAGAATTGGAAACTTTTAAAGTTCCTGCCACCGTAACTGGTCGGCCACGAACCCTAGCTTTAGGGTCGACACGGACCTTGGTCGACTTAGACTTTAGTCTCTTGGTAGGTTTCCGTTATCTGTATACTGTTGGGCGTCAGCCGTTGCCTCGAGCAATGGTTAGCCAGGGCTACAGCTTGGGATGCAATTCCCGAGCTGAGGCACGCCCTTTCACTTGTCGAGCGGTGGAAGGGTGGATTTGATATTCTTAATCGAATTCACTGATGCCTTTCCTCTGCTTTTCAGGTGAAAACTCGCTCGGAAATCCGTTGGACGTGTTTTCCGAGGACACATCTTCGGGGAATACAGATTCGTCTGCGTCCCTACCTTCAAACTTAGGAAGCACTTCGGACAGTTCTGATAAGTACCGCGGGGCAGTCGACGGAATCGCCTCAGTGTCCTGCTCAGTCGAGGATCTCGCCCGAGGAATGGGTGATGGAAGATTTACTGGACAAGGTGTCTTCCTTCTCGAGACCTCGATCGGAACCGCTGCCCGTCGTCGGGGATCTTGCTGACTGGGTCGTGACTTGCCCAGGAGATGATGATCGCATCTTTTTAGACTTTCGTGGTCGAGCATTTTCGATGTATGAATATGCTACTTCGATCCTGGGAGTTACGCTGCCCTTCAACGATTTTGTGAGCGCTGTGCTCGGACATCTTTGTATAGCTCCCTCTCAGCTGCACCCTAACTCCTACGCCTTCCTGAGGGCGTTTGAGATGACGTGTGCTTTCTTGGGCGTCGGGGCCACACTCCCTCTCTTTTTCCGCCTGTTTTCTTTACAACGTCAAGTCGGGCGAGGAACCGACCGGAAGGTATTTGTGTCCTTTAAACAGCGAACTAAGATCTTCAAGGCCCACTCGGAATCCATCCGGGCTTTTAAGACTGATTATTTTTTAATAAAACCTGTGAGTGATGCTGCCGTGCGAACCATGAGTTTTCTCGGGATTGACACCGATGAGAACGACGAACCCAAGTTGGACGACCAGGGTGATGTGATTCCGAGGAGATTATGGATGTTTCCCCTCTCCTGGAGTCATATGCATTACGAGCGACCAGTGGGGGAATTTGTCCAGGTGGGGGAAACACTGGGCGAGGATGATACGGCCAGTTTCGAAGCTTTCAGAAGGTTGGTAGCTTCTTTTACTCCGACCCCTTTATTGGACGGGGAAGGGAAAGTTATGGTCGATCAAGACGGGGGAGAAGCTCTGGAGCGTCCTTTGATCAATGTTACTGACTTGCTGGCCTGTAATAACGGGCAGGAGATAGCTGATTTTTTTGGTATCTGTTTATTTATGCTCGTTAAGTTTTTGACTTGACTTTATTGCTCGTGGCTAACTTTGGTTTTGTTTTTCTTTTCAGGTTCCTTAACAAATTCGTTGGACAAGATCCACGATCGTTTGGTCCAGCAACAGAGAAAGCGGTCGAGGGTCGTGCAAACTAAGCTGACCGAGGCGAGCGCTTCAGGCTCGGGTCCTTTGGTCCAGGGTTCTCCGGTGGCATCCACTGGATCTTTGATGAAGAAACATAAAACGACGGCTACTGTGGACCTGACGGCTGGTGCTCCTCCGAAGCCAAAACATGGGATACCCCCTTGCTTCGTTGTCCGGAATTTCTTCGAAGGGAATAGTATGGAGGTGGACCGGGCAGATTCTCTGTTCCTGGAAGGGATGGACCGTCCTGCTCAGCGGCTTTCATTGGCAGAGGACGCGAGCGCTGTCATGCGGGTCTTAACCATGGCTTGGATGACGGCCGAAGGGTCCCCTCTGCTAGAGCGAGAGAATAGCAAACTCAAGGAGCAGTTGGTTGCTGTCGAGGCCAAGCTGTCGACGGCCATGGAGGAGGTAAAAAAGGTCACCGCGGAATCGGCAGAACGAGCAACGGTCATTGCCAAGTTGGAGGTTGACAAAAAGAGGCTGCTCGAACAAAACAAGAAGTTAAAAGATGCCTTCTGCCCCAAGGAGGATGAGGACGAGGACACCAAGCATTTGCTGACGAGGGCCCAGTTTCTCGCTCGGATCGACCAGGACATGGAAGATCTGAACGCGTCGACTGAGTTCAGCTTCCTGAATGCGGTGGAGCAAGTGAAAGCTCTTCATCCCGATCTAGCTTTGGATGTAGGTCGGATGAATTACCTTTACAAAGTGGTGGACGGCCAGGTTGTTGTCCCTGCCGACTTAGTGGTGGCCGACTCCCAGCCGGGGGCAAATGCTCAACTTGATCAACCAGAGGAGCAGCCGGACCAGGTGGAGGCCTGTGCAGAGGAGACCCGACCAGTGGGAAATGATAATTAATTAATGGCCTGCGTGCCTTCATAATTTATAATGTATTTTGTTGTTTTGGGGGGCGTGGCTCCCTTTATCTGTAATTCCGAACAAGTCGGCCTTTTGGTGCCACATTTCTTTTTTCTAAATGTTAAGTACTTGACCGTGGAGGTCGGTTATATATGTTGTTTGCTCGCAACTATTCGTCCGTCGGAGGACATGATTTGTTATTATTTTTACTAAGTGTTTGACGCTCGTATTTGTATCAATTAGAAGTGATTGGATAGATACGGGGGGTGTGGACGACCTGTTGGTTAGGGGAACCAATCAGTCTTGGAGGGTTGTATCCTCGATCGGTGCCCGGGTCAAGATAATGGCCCGGGCTCCATGGCGTGAACGTCCCATCGCGAGCTGGGGTTCTACCTGGTCGTGGTACTTAGGCGACGTCGGACTCGTTCGAGTATCCGTTCGTGCGACAAGTTTCTCTTTTGCTCGAAAAAGAACTTGCTTTGTCTGTGATATTTAGACTGACGTGCTCGTACCTAGGCACGCAGTTGGTCTCTCTTTCTCTTCCCCTGGGAGTTGAGCAAGGTGACTGGCTTAACTATAATATTGTTTAAGTTTCTCGGCGTTCCACGGCCGAGCGAGTTCTTCCCCGTATAGATTTTCTAGGTAATAGGCGCCGTTCTCGGTTTTCGCTCGAACACGATATGGACCTTCCCAGTTGGGCGTTAGTTTTCCCTCGCGGGGATCTCTGTGGTTTCTTCTGAGGACGAGGCTACCTACTTCGAACGTCCGTCTGATGACCTTGGAATCATATCGAGCGGCTATCTTTTGTTTGAGAATGGTTTCTCGAAGGGCAGCATTCGATCGAATTTCCTCGACCATGTCGAGCTCGTCTCTTAAAGCTTCATTATTGATATCTTGTTCCATGGGGAATTCCGTGCGTCTTGAACGGACATGCATCTCTATTGGAATTACTGCTTCGGTCCTATATGCTAATCGAAATGGGGATTCTCCGGTCGTTGAATGGGGAGTGGTTCTATACGCCCATAATACGCTATGTAGTTCCTCGACCCAGTGTTTCTTATGCTCGTCCAACCTTCGTTTCAGACCTCTTAGGATTACCCTGTTTGCGGCTTCGGCCTGCCCGTTAGTTTGGGGGTGCTCGACTGATGCGAAATGTTGTTTTGTCCCTATTGACGCGACGAATTCTTTGAAATGTTTATCCGTGAATTGAGTTCCGTTGTCGGTCACAATAGCGAGGGGGACTCCAAACCGGGCGAGGATGTTTCTTTTGAAGAATCGAAGTATATTGAGTGCAGTAATTTTGGCCAGAGCCTCAGCTTCTATCCATTTGGTGAAGTAGTCGACGCCTACAATCAAGTATTTGTTCTGACCAGACCCAACGACGAAGGGTCCTAAAATGTCCATTCCCCACCATGCGAACGGCCAGGGTGATGATAACGATTTTAGCTCGGAAGGAGGTGCTATGTGCACGTCCCCATGTCGTTGGCATTTATCGCATCTTTTTACGTGCTCCTTAGCATCGTGCTGCAGGGTGGGCCAGTAGTATCCTGCTCTTAGAATCTTACGAGCTAATGACCGTCCGCCCGGATGTTGCGCATTGATTCCCTCGTGGACTTCCCTTAGGACGTGTGGAATATTTTCCTCTTCTACGCACCTGAGGAGGGGTGTAGAGAATCCTCGACGATACATGCGTCCACCTACTAAAGAATATGAGCACGCCCTCCGTCGTACGGTACTAGCCTCTTTCGGGTCGGTTGGTAATTCTCCTTTAGTTAGGTAGTTGAATACTGGGGTCATCCAACAGTTTGTGTCTCCCACTAGGTTAATATGTGTGTAGGGTGACGAATGTCCAATACTTGGTTGGGGGAGCAGTTTTTGTATGACGGACTTGTTGTTTCCTTTCCTTTTAGTGCTCGCCAGCTTGGATAGGATATCTGCGCGGGCGTTGCTTTCCCGGGGAACGTGTTTGATTTCTACACTCTTAAACTGCTTTATTTCGTCTTTTACGAGGGCCAGATATTCGGCCATGCTATCACTCCTGGCCTGGAAATCTCCACGGACTTGGCTCGCGACCAATTGAGAGTCTGTGCAGATTGTGATCTCTTCTGCTTCTAGGTCGTTCGCGAGCCGTATGCCTGCTAAGAAAGCTTCGTATTCCGCCTGGTTGTTAGAAGTGGGGAAAGACAGGGTCAAGGATACTTCGATGACGTTCCCCTCCTCGTTCTCCAGAATGATACCGGCCCCACTGCCCGTTGGGCCAGATGCACCGTCTACGAAAATGACCCATTTAGGTGAAGCTTGCGTGTCTCGCTCGGTGAAGGTAAGTTCAGCCACGAAGTCGGCCAGTGCTTGCGCTTTGAGGGCTTGTCTTCCTTCGAATTTGATGTCGAATTCAGACAGTTCTAGTGACCATTTTAACATTCGGCCGGCCATGTCTGGTCGACCGAGCAACTGTCTTATGGGCTGATCAGTCCTTACGATGATGGTGTGAGCCAGGAAGTAGTGGCGCAGTCTTCTAGCTGCGAGGAGGAGGGCCAGTGCGACCTTTTCTATCTGAAGGTACCGAACTTCTGGACCGTGGAGAGCTTTGCTCGTGAAATACACGGGCTTTTGCCCTTCGGGTCGTTCGCGCACAAGGGCCGCGCTTACCGCTTCGTTGGCGACCGCGAGGTAGAGATATAGAGTTTCCCCTTCCTCTGGTATGGATAAAACTGGAGGTTCACTTAATGCCCTTTTTAGGTGGGACAGTGCTAATTCGCATTCTGCTGTCCACTCGAACGTTGCTTCCTTACGGAGCAGTTTGTAAAAGGGGAGGGCGTGTTGAGCAGATTTTGCCACGAATCGGGCAAGGGAAGTGATGACTCCGTTTAGTGATTGTATAGACTTCTTTGACGTGGGAGTTGGGAACTTCGCGAATGCTCGGCACCGATCGGGATTAGCCTCAATGCCTCGTTCGGTCAAATAGAATCCGAGGAATTTTCCCGCTCGGACACCGAAGGTGCATTTCTCAGGGTTGAAACGCATTTTGCATTTTCGTGCTTGGTCGAAGACTTTTCGCAAATGAGACGCGTGGTCTGTTTCTTGTTGAGATTTGACGATCATGTCGTCCATGTATACTTCGAGCATGTCTCCGATTTCAGCTCGGAAAACTTTATTCATCATACGCTGGTACGTTGCTCCTGCATTTTTTAGACCGAAAGGCATAACGTTGTAAAAATAATTGCCCGACTCAGTCATGAAGGCCGTGTATTTTTTGTCGGACACAGCCATGGGTATTTGATTGTAACCCGAGTATGCGTCCATAAAGGATAATAATTTGTATCCGGACGAACTGTCGACCAATTTGTCGATGTTAGGTAAAGGGTATGCATCTTTCGGGCATGCCCGATTGAGATCGGTATAATCAACGCACATTCTCCATTTTCCATTAGATTTTTTGACGAGTACAACATTTGAGAGCCAGGTAGTGTACCTGGCCTCAGTTACAAATTTTGCCTCTAGGAGGTCTTTAACGGCAGATTCGGCAGCTTCAGTCTTCTCGTTCGACTGTTTTCTTCTGCGCTGAGCGACCGCCTTGCACGTTGGGTCGATAGAGAGGTGATGACAAGCTGTTTCGGGGTCGAGCCCTGGCATTTCTGCGGCACTCCATGCGAACAAATCTGCGTTCCCTTTGAGGCAAGCTTCCAACTGCCGCTTCACTAACTCGGGCAGGTGTGCTCCAATCTTGACGCACCGAGCTGGATCTTCTCCCAAAGGAACTAGCTCGAAGTCTCCGTCCGGGATTGGCCGGGCTAAGGCCTCTGTTGGTCTCTGGATGCTCTCGTTGTTGTTGGAAAACCTGCAGTCTAAGTCGATCGAATCGACTTGAGGGAAGGCCCTGGGCACATCTGGTGGATCCAGTGTCGGGGAGACTGGTTGGTACGATATTGAGCTGAGGCCTTTTGATGCTGCCTCGAAACATCTGCGGGCAGCGTCGACATCCCCGTGCAACGTGGCAACTCTGCCCGAAGTAGTATAGTACTTCATCTTTAAGTGAACGGTGGACGACACGGCTATTAACTCGGCCAGAGTCGGTCGTCCTAATATGCATTGGTATAACGACGGGCAATCCACGACGAGAAATTGGACCCTAACTGTCCTGGCTGTTTCGCCTGCCCCGAAAGTGACAAACAGGTCGACATAACCCCATGGTCGGGATACTGCTCCGTTAAAACCTTGCAGATCGGATCCGACGTATGGAGTCAGATGTGTTTCATTCAGTTGGAGCGTTGAAAACAGTTGTGAGTACATGATGTCACATGAACTTCCTTGGTCTACCAATATCCTCCTTACGTCGAAGTTCGCCATGCGTGCTCGGATGAGTAAAGGGATGTTGGCGTTTGGTGCTCCTCCCAGGAGCTCTTCTCGATAGAATGCGAGGGGTACGGAACCTTCCCTCGGAGGATCTAAGGTGGCGTTCTGCGCGGGCCCCTTGGCGATCAGCTGGTCGAACTTTCTCTTCACAGAACCGACCGTGACTTTATTGAATCCGCCTCCCGATATGACCATCGCCGAGGGGAAAGCTTCCCATGGACTGTGAGAGGAAAGGTATCCTGTGCCTTTGGTATGGTCTGGTAAGAAGAAGTCTTCCGGGCGATAGATGCTCAGGGCGACCTGCATGTTAGCGTCCGCGGGGATGGGCACGGCCTCTTCGACTTTCTGGGTTTCTTGCGTGTCCTGCCGAGGATTTTCTCTGGACTTTGTGAACTGCTTCAAATGCCCATCTTTTATGAGGATTTCGATCGCGTCCTTGAGGTGGATGCAATCCTCTGTGTTGTGCCCGTGACTCTTGTGGAATCTACAGTACTTCGTTTTGTCAGTGTCGGGCCTGGTAGGTTGTTGCCTCGGAAAGTGTACTCCTGCCTGTTTGAACTCTGAATTGGCGCACTCAGACAGGATTTTCTCTCTGGAGGCCAAGAGAGGCGTGTACTCGTGGAACCGACCAATGGGTCCCCGATGCTCCCGCGGTTCACGGGAGCGATCATCCTTTCTTTTTTCTCCTCCTCGACGAGATGTCGAGGGTTCCTCAGCTCGATGTGGTTTGGCGTCTTCTCGACGTCGGGCGTCTCTTACTGAACTGGCCGCTTGCTTTTCTTCATATTGGATGTAAGCTTGGGCTTTTAGCAGGAACGCGTCGAGGGTCGCTGGGGTTTCAATACCGACCGCCCTATGAAAATCTGTCGAGGGACGCAGCCCTCGTTCAAGCAGATATTTTTTCATGTCGTCGGTTGTTGACACTTGAACCGCTTCTTTGTTGAATCTTTCGATGTAGGTTCGTAGCGGCTCGTCCCTCCCTTGGATTATTGCTTCGAGCGAAGCCTCTGTCTTAGGATGTCGTCTTGACGCAGTAAAGTGCCTAGAGAACGTGCGCCCAAGTTGCTTCCACGACGTGATGGATTCGGCCTCAAGGCTCTTGTACCAAGTCATTGCCCCTTTCCTCAGCGTCGTGGGAAAGAGCCGACATTTAATTTCTCCTCGAACACCTCGATAGTCGAGCAAGGCATCGATGTTCTCGATGTGCTCGTCTGGGTCGGTTGTGCCGTCGTACGATTCCAAAGGAGGGGGTTTCTCCAGGCCTCTCGGTAGTTTGGCCGCCATAATTTCAGAAGATAAGGGGCCCCGAGCGTCTTCATCGTCACCGGAAGCAAATGACGCTCTGTGATCACGTTTCTTTGTTCCTCGAGGGGAAGCGGATCTTGATCTGCTCCTTCTTGATTTTCTTTTAGGAGAGGGTCGTGGAGATGACCGACGAAAACGTTTGTTGCCTGTTGATTAGTCGGTATTTCCTCTCCTTTTCTTCGGAGGAGATGGCGTGGGCTCCCTTTGGGGTCTCTCAGAAGAATGAGGTCGACGAGAGTTATCTTCAAATCGAGCGATCTTTTCACCATGAGCGAGGAGTAACAAGTTTGTCTGGTTTAGGATTTCGGCTAGCGCTGCGAAATCTGATCCCGAAGGAGTCGAAGGAACGAGAGTTTCCGGGCGACTCTCCAAGGGTTGATCACGATCGGGTGAAGGCGATGCTGCCCTCTTTTCGGGTTGGTCGTGCGTGGTATCATCATGTAGGGGAGGTTGGACATTGCTCTCATGTTGAGTGAGAATCATGCCATCGTTCGATCGATTCTCCTGATTGTCCCGAGCAGCCATGGATTTTTGTTAAAACTTTTGTTCTTTGAGGATCTTGAAAGAAGAACGGGGAAGTTGGTTTCCCACAGACGGCGCCACCTGATCGTACCTGGAGATCAGGATCCAATACAGCTGGACTCGAGAGCGGGCGGAAATGGTTGTCGAGGAGAAAAAAGGGGTGTACCTGCAACACACTCCGATGCCAAAGTAAGTATCCGAGCGACAGTGAGCAAGTACTAGTATTAGGGTTGAGAATTGAATACCTGACCCTCTCAAATGAGAGAGTTTATATAGAGGACCAGCCGGAAGACTATTGGTTCGTTTTATGAGGTGCGGATCGAGGGGTCCGTGAAGATAGGAAACGGTCAATACTAGCCGTTAGAAAGTCTCTCCCTGGTCGGATCATTAGTGGTCGACTGAGAGACCACTTTTCATAGTTGTGCTCGCACTGTCGAGCAAGAAGAATGGGTCAGCCTTTTTGGCCCAATAAGAGGGGTTGGGCCGGGTCGGAACACTTACATTTCACACTAATAATAAAATAAAAAATAAAAAATAAAAATAATAATAAAAAGAAAAAACGAAAGTCTTAAGGCATAGACACACATCAATTAAAATGCGAGCACAAACTAAATTCAAACTTTCAATAAACATAAACGTGTTCCACCCTTAACACGAAGCATTATTCATTATTTTTCTAATAATACGCATATGCAAAATACTACAACATATATCCAAGCATCAAAACAGTATGATGCCAACAACTATTCCACTCTAATACCAACATGGCTCATGAAAATGCAATTGTAAAAACATCGAAGATTTGAAGGATATACAATGAGAATGATACCTTCGCGTTTGAGTGATTCTAGCTGCGTATGGTTAATAAAGTATACTATGAGACATTTAATAAGATAAAATCATATACGCGTTATAAAATTATGCCTTTATAATTATTATTAAAAAAAACAAAAATGTTGCAAACCAAAAGAGAGAAAATTTATCGCACAATTATCCACAATATATAATAATAATTTTAGATTTACTTTATTTAAATAAATTATAAATAAACAGAAGATAAATAAAATAAATTCAAACTCAAAGCATCAATTGTATCCCATCCCGATTGTCGTATTTTTTAGTTTTTTAGTTTTTCACCTATGCACTTCATATTACACAAATACAATAACTATCATTTGAAATTGTTTGATTTTATGAGTCTCATGGATTTGACTCATTCACTAACACACATTCACTTTATCTTTCTTTTCTTATTTGAATGATGAACTAATTTGAGGAACGATATAATACTAAAAAAGATGTTAGAAGCAAGAGGGTGGAAGAAAGGAGTCTAAACTTGGGACAAAGAAAATAAAATAAAACACCATTCATATCATTAAAAAAATCTAATTAATTTAAAAATATAAAAGAGTACTATAAAATAAGACAAAATGAAGCAAATTTCTGGCTTTTAAATATTCCATACATTTGATAGTAATTTTGACATGCTCAATTGATCAACCACTTTGTATACAAAGTAAAACCTTATAACCAAAATCTTACAAAATTTAGTCCTTGATAAAAAGAAAGATTTTCTTATAAAGGAATATCTGAAAAGTATGTAAAAAATCTTTAATAGGAAGCTTCTCTATCTTCTGGGTATTCAAATCAAACTGAACAAGTTCTTGATATTTTGTTTTAAAAAATATTTCACCTTTGTTTCCTGCTCCAATAGGACGATCAACATAGCTAGGTAATGACTCAATAATGAATAATTTAGTCCATGATTCCTTCACACCATATTCACCCAAAATTGATATGTGAAGAGTATATGTTGTACTTCCATAATTTGTAGCATAAGTTGTAATAAAAGAAATGGACCCATTTAATGCCATGAATCGTTTATCCTTAGATTTACAATCGAGATTACCATCCACATGTAATGGTAAAGGTGTTTTGTAGAACACCTCACAACCCAAGTCAAACGAGACTAAACAATCTTCATCTTTATCCCACCAATGACACACTCCATTTGTGTGCACTTTAGCACCCAAAGTAATAGAACCAAGAGGAATATCTACATTAAGTTTCCTCCAAGAGTTTGTTCTTAGGCTATACAGTTCCCATATAGATTCATTTGATTCAGTATCTTCTATGCTACATTGAATCCATTCCATTGCATTTCGAATCACTTTATGATCATCTCTAACACGATCATAACCAAATCCCATAAGTGAGAAGACAAATTTGTAATAAGATGGCTGAGACTCAATGGGACTAGGAGGAAGGACTTTGAATTCCTTAGTAGATGGGTTCCAAAGTACAGTTTTTGGTACTAGAATACCAGTGTAAAGGCAAAGTGTTTCATCAACAAAAGAACCCAGAATGTTAACACATCTGTTATCCTCTTGAAGTAAAGGTGGCCAGTCTAATTTGACCTTATTTTCAAATTTCTCACCATAACACGAAAATAAGGTGCCGCGGAGTCCATAATATGACAATTTAAACTCTAAGGTGAGACATGAATCATCATCATAAGAAAAATTATTATTAGATGCAAAATTGACGCGATACATGTTCATAAAATGGGGGTTTTCAAATAAGAGAGACCATGATTTTTGTATACACCTAAATCGAACCACGGATTTTAGAGGCAATTTCGATATAATGGACATTGTAAGATCATTAGGTACATGAATTCTTACCTTTTCAGATGTAACCAAATTTTTCGATTTTGAGTTCTTCATTTCACAAATGGTAAACGCGATTAAATGATTTTGAAATCTATTTCAACAGAGTAAAATTGCACACCAAACAGAATTAACTGATTATGATAACGAGAATCATAAGATTTAGAAATTTGTTTCCCCCAAATAGTTCTTTCTCATTATATACTCCACCAGTTTGATCTAAGTGATGATCTAATTTTTAAGTTTTCTTAACTATGAAGATTTTGGTTTAGTCTTAATTACTCCTCTGGTCTTTAACATAAGAAAAAATTTACTTTTTAGATACATTGAAAAATCAATGTATCTGGACTACATATAGTGCATATAGATTGATTCTTCAATGAATCTAAAAAGTAAACTTTTTCTTATATTAAGGATTGTCATACGCCAATTTTGTCCTACCTAAATTTCATTTGCATTTTTATATTCATATGGATTAACATGACCAATGCATTTGGTCATGCCTTTTTTTATCAGTCAAAAATCCATCTGCATACATTCAATACAGTCAAAGGTCATAAGTTTGACTTCGTGATCTTGATTGAATATTTTCATCTTTTCAAATTGCTTTCATCTGAATCATTCATCATATAAATTTGATCCCCATGTGTCATTCAAAGACTTGCAGCCACATTGCATCAGATCCTCCAAATCGTAAGCCCGATTGCCTCCATTAAACTACATTATTTTTGTTGTTATAAATATTTCATTATTTTCATTTTTATTTCACTTTAAAAATAATCATGTTATCTAATTTTTTATATTTATTTTATCAATAAATATGTTATCTCATGTTTGATTTATTTTTTTAATAACCATTTTATCTCATTTTTATTTTTATTTTAATTTTTGTATAACTACCACATAAGTTACTATTAAATCAAATTTGTTACCATTAACTTGCATCAACACAAATAATATACCATTAACATGCACTTGATCTTCAGATGGTCTTTGTCGCTCCCCAAAAAGACACTTGGTCAGATAGGGTACAGACGCGAGCGGTCGGGAAAAGGAGAAATGAAGGTGAAGTGAAAAGAGTCGCCAGCTAGGCATTTTTATCCCGAGGGAAAGGTAATGCTGCATAAACCTGGAAAGAAATGGATAAGACGGTCACGAACCAGAGAAACTAAGAAAGGGGGTTGGTTACAACCTGGGAAGGTATTAGCACCCAGATTGTCCGTCGTACTCGACGGGATCCACGCTTGAAAGAGTTGTGTTTAAAGGGGTAGGTGTCTGTGCTATCTGTGTGCAAAAGCTGGAAAATAATGTACAAATGTCAGTGCAAAAGGGTGAAGTGAAGTGCTCAGGAATGAGGCTTAAAAGGAATGCTGAAAGAGGTGGAAAACACAAAGACTTTTGTTCGATAACTGTTAAGTTATGCCTACGTATCCTCTCGTGCAATGAGGAAGTCAGAACACCGTAGTTTGACTCAAAGAGAGTGAAAGATAAATTGACTGGTGAACTGCTTGCTTGTCTATGCTCAAGTGTATGACTTGTCTGGCTCAAGTGCTAACTGTCTTGCATTAGACGGAAGAAGCAAGTTCTTGTTTGTGAGTGAAGATGATGAAAAACAAATCCCGGAGGAGACGATTATTATTTGTTTTTGTGTTTTCAATCTTTTATTGTTTTTGTGTTTCCCATAAGTTAATGAGCTTAAGCCTAAACCAAGGGTTAGTAAACTCATCATATCCTCCCTTTGATTAGGGATAATGAGAATACCTTAAGTATGAGATAAACATCTCAACTTAATTACCATGATGATGTAGGATTAAGATCATTAACCTACTTGTGATTATTTAGATGTTTTTTTGAGTTGTTTTTTAGTGTTAAGTAATGAATTTAAGCCATAATCAAGGATTAGTGAACTCATTACACCATCCTAATAGAAGGATAATAAATGAGCACACTTAAGCTGAGGAAGATACCTCAACTTAATCCATGATTAGGGATTAACCTCATGACAAAAAAAAACTTTATTAAATGGATTTTAATTAAGGGTGAGATTAAGAAGTGAGTTTTATGATTTGTAAGACAACTTGAGGGGGACTTGTCCATTAACACTAGGGTTAGTCCTTCTTAACCAATAAAGGCATAATTAGAACCCTAATGCAAGGCCCAAGTTACAAGCTATTGTCTTAGTGATTATTAAGATGGATTGATTAAGAGGTTTAAACAAATTAAGGGTTTAACACTTAGGATTAAAGTTATACACTCCATCCTAAGAGAAGGATGCAGGCATAACCCTAATCACAAAATCTTAAAGCCTTAAAGGTTTAGCCTCTAATGGTGAGATGAGAAGAGAGACACAAAAAAGACACAAAGGTAAAAGCTAAAAGGGACTAATAACAATACTAATTATTGTCATACTTGGATGTTCCTATGGTTTGTAAGGCTTGATAAAGATCTTCAGAGAAGCCACCAATGGAAGAAGCAGATGAGAGGAGGAGAAGCAGAAGAAACAAGTTACTTACTTCACTGAAGAAGATAAGTAACTTGGATAAAGAAAGTGAGAGATGAACATGAATGAGCAAGCTCACTCTAAGGCAAAGAGAAATGCAGCAAGGATTCATATGAGGAATGAGAAGAGAAATGAGAAGTGAAGGTCAATTCACTTCTCAAATTACTTACCACCTGAAAAGGTTAGCATAAGGAAAGAAATGAAATGAAAATGAAACATATGCAAAGGTAAAAACCAAAACCAGAAGCAAAAACATGATGCAAATGGTGCTATGAGATGATGCAAAGGCATACCAAGTGCTATGAATGTTCATACAAGAGATGAGATGCAAAGGAAGCATGCTTTGAAGTATGAAAACACATGTATGTTTATGAAATGAAATGGATGCAAAGTATGGAAAATGTATGAAGAAATGACCAAGCAATGTTCAAGAAATGTCTTAAGATGTCTAAGATGGCATACAATTGCTTAGAATGTCATGGCAAGTTCACATGTTCATGAAATGCAATGTAAGATGCAAGTATGGATGCAAGATTAGGGTTATATGAAAGGATGAGATGCAAATATCAAAAACAGAAGAAAATCACATGATAAAAAATTTCAAATGAACTCAAAGGAACCCTAACCCCATATGATATCACACCCCAAAGGAGAAGGTCTAACTCTTAACCTAAAGAAAGTTGTGAATTTTCTAAGTTAACTAGGGTTTTGGGGTACCTTAAGATGGAAAATGCAAATCAAATGGAAAATGCAATATAAATTTGTGACAAAAATATGCTAGATACTAAATGCTATATGGAAAACAACACAAAAAGAACCATTGTCAAACCTTTCATGGTTAGGCAGAAAAGAAATTTTGAAGTTAGGATTCAAAAAAGGGATTTTTATGAACCCTAAATTCAAGAAAAATGTCAAAATTGGATCAAAACCAAAACGAAATTTGTATGAATGGTTTGACAATGTTTCTAAATATCCTAAGATGCAATGTGAAATTTTTTGGAATTTTTAGAAACCTAAATGGTATTTTAATTAATTAATTTCCATTAATTAATTAAAATAAACATTTAAATATTTTTAAAATGAGTTTTTAATGAAAAAAATAACAATAAAAATGTTTTTGGGTAAAGAAAAATATTTGAAATTAAAATGCAGAAGGAAAATTTTTTAGGATTTTTCTAGGTATTTAAAATAAAATGCACAAAATAAATCGATTTAAATGAAATAAAAAATGAATTTAAATAAAAGTATGATGATCTGATGGACAGGATTTGAACTGGGGGAGTTTGCTTTGACCAACGCGCAATCTAAGGGTCCAAATTCAATCTGGCCTAATTTTAATTTATTAAATAAATCAAAAAGATTAGGGTTAAGTGAACTGATCTCAGCCCTCCACACACGTGCGAAACTCACATCTAACGCTCCAGATTCAAACTTGGCTAATCACCTGAGATTAGCCCTAATTATTTTTAGACGGCCGGAACAGTGCTCTGGTCGTCTTCTCCGATAGGGTAGTTTCTCAAACTCTCTCCCTAGGTCATTTCAGGAGCTCTAAAGCTCCAGATCAACTCCTCGCCTCTCCCTAAACACGAATCCACCCTCAAAACTAATTTATTTTGCATCAATCATGAGAATCAAACAAGAACATGTTTCACGGGCAAATTTTCAGAAGTTCAATACAAGCTTATTTCTCACTCATTTTCAAAACAAATTAGATCATGGTGATCAGCAAAGCATAAGGAACAATTTAGAAACTTAAAATCATGCTTCTGGAAAAAAGTTTGAAGATTGATACCTGAGCTGGAGCTTTCACCTTTGAAGCTTTTGGACCTCTTCTCTTGTGCAAATCCTCTTTACTTGACCCTCTGATGAAGTTGCAATGCTTGGAAGGAGCTTAGAATGGCTGGATTGTGTGGTTGCACTTCAACTGGCCAGAAATCGTGTTTGTGTTTGGCTGGCTTTTAGGGCTTGGTAATGGTTGGGAAATGCTCTAATGGTGATGGTGAGTTGAATGATGAAGTTTGTTTGGAGTTTTTGTGGCTGAGCAGAGTGTTTCGAAAGCTTTTGCTTTTGGGGTGATTTTGAGAAACTTGGTGTATCTCAGGTTTCAGGCTTGTGTGATGTATGTTATGAGTTGCTTTTGGTCCACATAACATTGTTTGATAGGTCAGAAAGTGGGTGGTGGTCTGTGGTTATTGGTATGGGCAAGTTGCCAAAATGTCAACATTAGGTGTACTTGAGGTATGGGCTCATGTTGCAACTGTTCTTTGGCATGTCCTAGCTCAGCAAAGATCAAGGAGAACCATGGAAAATGTTTTGGGGTGATGCAGCAAGTGTGTGAGAAGTTTCATGCTCTTTTGCAAATTTGAAGAACTTTGGCCCTTTTTGGATTTCTTGAAGTTCAAGGCATGAAATGGCATGATTCTTTTGGCAATTTTGGTCACAATGCATTGTAGTATGTTGGTATGATGCTTAAAGAGTGATTAGAGGTCACAAAATGGCTTGGTATGTGAAATTGCACAAAATCCTCTTTGGTGTGAAAGTGAAAATTATAGATTTTTTGCCAACTTTGCCAAGCCATAACTTGAGTTCCATAATGAATTAGGACTTGTTATTGTACTTTTTGAAAATGGAATGATCCAATCTACAACTTTCATGACCAACAATTTTTCATTTGAAGCATTTTTGGTTGAGAAAGAGGAGGTTGAAATACTTTCCCAAAATGGAAAGTTTCCATTACAAGTCATTTCCATTTTTGGCAACTTTTGGTTTAGCTCAATTTTCTTCAACTTTGTGAACTTCCAAGCACTTCAATCATCAAATAAAGATCATATAACTTCAATTTGATGAAAAATCCACTTTGGTTTCATTGTTGGGGGCCTCAGATGCCCTGATTTTGCTCTGACTTGCTCAAGAAGTTACCCAATGAACAAATGACTTTCACAATGAATTTATTCATCAAACTTGGTACACATGATCCTTATAACATATTGAGACTATTAGAAACATGAATGACCAAAAACTTTGGAGTTATGGCCTCTGAAACCAAAACCCTAATTTCAGGTCATCTGTGTAGTGAAACCCTAGCTCTGCTTCCATGCTTTCCAAGTTCTTGTGATTTCTTGACTTCCTTGATCTTTGAGGGATATAATATGATGGTAGAACATACATGGACCCTCTTGGAATGAATGGAGACCTTTGGAGTGGCTCAGATGGATCCTTGGATTGCCCAGATCACAAACCCTAGATGCAGATGAACTTGAACTAATGTAGTGAAATAAAATGCAATATGAGATGGTATGCTTATGCTAATGCAAATATGAAAGATCACAAGCCATGGTGTGAAATGAGTGAGGGAAAATTTGGGGTGTTTACAGCTGCCCCTATTCAAGCATGAGTTAGTTGTGCATGATGTAAGCGCCTGGCATAACAGACAAACAAGATAACTTGTGGTTGAATACCAAAGACAGTCCAAAATTTGCACTTGTTGGATAGAAGAAAAGGGATATAAATTGTAAAAGGCGGTATTGTATGATTATCAAATGAAGGTGATGGAGGACGACCATCGAGCAGATGACGACTGTTGGGGATGAAGCGGTAAGTAAAGCAATGACGGGGACGACCGACAAGCTGGGGAAATAAAGAGACCACGGCGGGGACGGCCATCAGGTAAAGCAACAAAATTCTATGGGAATTAAAGGTAAAGCCAATGATGGGGACGACCATCAGGTTTGCAAAGTAAAGTAAGTAACAATGGGGACAGCCATCGATTTAAAGAATAAATGAAATAAATGATGAGGGACGGTCATCAAAGGTGAAGGACAATCACCTAGCAGGGGACGGTTGCTCTTTATCACAACATAGGACGAATGTCGGATAGAAAAGGTCGACGATGGGGACGGCCATCGGATAAGCATGATGAAGGACGATCATCAAGAGATGAAGGATGATCACCTAGCAGGGTACAGCTGCTCTCGGGGTTGTATCATGACATAGGACGAATGCCAGATAACAACATCAACGATGGGGACGACCATCGGATAAAATGATGAAGGACGATCATCAAAAAGGTGAAGGACGATCACCTAGCAGGGGACGGCTGCTCTTTATCACGACATAGGATGAATGTCGGATAGAAAAGGTTCCACTAATAGGGACTCCGTTGGGGAAGGGATGAGGGACGATCATCCTAAGGTGAAGGACGATCACCTGGCAGGGTACGGCTGCCGAAAGTATCACGACATAGGACGAATGTCGGATAGAAGAAAAGTTGTTTTGTTGGTGACTTACTGGGGAACGGTAAACACGGACGAGTTCTTATGCTTAAGAATAAAAGGTATAAGTGTTTTGACGCTGTGTATAGATTAAAGATGCGGACGAGCATCCTTAGGACCATGATACATACGAGTATCGGTGGAAACAAACACTGACGCGTGTTCAGAGATGATGATACGGACGAGAACCAACTGGTTAACAAAGAAAACGGACGAGTGTCGAATTTGTGGGGAATAAGTGTATATACAAGATACGGACGAGTATCTGTATAAGCATTGTCGCTCCCACCAAATGACACCTAGGTCAGACGGGGTACAGACGCGAACGGTCGGCGAAAGAGAACATGAAGATGAATTGAAAAGAGTCGCCAGCTAGGCATTTTTATCCCGAGGGAAAGGTAATGCTGCATAGACCTAGGAAGAAATGGATAAGACGGTCGCGAACCAGAGAAACTTAGAAAGGGGGTTGGTTACAACCTGGGAAGGTATTAGCACCCAGATTGTCCGTCGTACTCGACGGGATCCACGCTTGAAAGTTTGTGTTTAAAGGGGTAGTGTTAGTGTTATTCTGTGTGCAAAAGCTGGAAAAGGATGTATAGGTATCAGTGCTAAGGAAGTGTGAATTGAATAAAAAGAGTGTCAGTGCAAGAAAATAGTGCAGTGCTCAAGACAATGAGGCTTAAAAGAATAATGCTGGAAGAGGGGGAATATACAGGGACTTTTGTTCGATAACTGTTAAGTTATACCTACGTATCCTCTCGTGCAATGAGGAAGTCAGAACACCGTAGTTCGACTCAAAGAGACTGAATTAGAAATTGACTTGTGAACTGCTTGATTGCCTATGCTCAAGTGTATGACCTGTCTGGCTCAGGTGCAAACTGTCTTGCATTAGACGGAAGAAGCGAGTTCTCGTTTATGAGTGAATGAGGTGAGAAAATAATCCCGGAGGAGACGATTATTGTTTGTTTTTTTGTGTTTTCAATCTTTTATTGCTTTTTGTGTTTGTCATAAGTTAATGAGCCTAAGCCTAAACCAAAAGATTAGTAAACTCATCATATCCTCTCTCTGATTAGGGGTAATGAGAATACCTTAAGTATGAAGTAAGCACCTCACACTTAATCACCATGATGTAGGATTAAGATCATTAACCTACTTGCAATTATTTAGATGTTTTTGGAGTTTTTGTTTAGTGTTGAGTAATGAGTTTAAGCCATAATCAAGGATTTAATGGACCCATTACACCATCCTAATAGAAGGATAATAGATGAGAACATTTAAGCTGAGGAAGGCTCCTCAACTTAATCCATGATTAGGGATTAACCTCATGACAAAAAAAAGCCTTTATTAAAGTGGATTTTAGTTAATGATAAGATTAAGAAATGAATTTTTATGGTTTTTAAGACAAGTTGAGGGGGACTTGTCCATTAACACTAGGGTTAGTCCTTCTTAACCAATTAAGGAAGAATTAGAACCCTAATGCAAGGCCCAAGTTACAAGCTTGATGTCTTAGTGATTATTATATGGATTGATTAAGAGATTTAAACACATTAAGGGTTTAACACTTAGGATTAAAGTTATACACTCCATCCTAAGAGAAGGATGCAGGCATGACCTTAATCACAAAGCCTTAAAACCTTAAAGGTTTAGTCTCTGATTATGAGATGAGAAGAGAGACACAAAAGATGACACAAAGGTAAAACTAATGGGTGACTAATCAAACCCTAATTGTTATCATGCTTGGGTGTTCCTAGGGTTTATGAGGCTTGCAAGAGATCTTCAGGAAAAGCCACCAAGGAGAAGGCAAGATGAAAGGAGGAGAAGCAGAAGAAACAAGTTAACTTACTTCATTGAAGAAGATAAGTTACTTGAAGAAAGAAAGTGAAGCAGGAACATGAATGAGCAAGCTCACTCTAAGGCAAATACAAAATGCAGCAAAGATGCATAAAAGAAGAGATGAGAAGAGAAGTGAGAAGTGAAGGCAAATTCACTTCTCAAAGTACTTACCACTTGAAAAGTTAGCATAAAGAAATGAAATGAAATGAAAATGAAATGAATGCAAAGGTGCAAACCAAAACCAGAAGCATGTTCATGATGTAAATGATGCTAAGAGATGATGCAAATGTATGTCAAGAGTTGTGAATGATCATACAAGTGATGAGAATGCAAATGAAGCATGAAGAAGCATGAAAGCACATGAAAGCTCATGGAATGTAATGAATGCATAACATGGCAAAGGGATGAGTAAATGATCAAGCATGAGTCTAATGTGTCCTAAGATGTCTTAGAAGTCATGTGGATGCAAGAAATGTCATGGCAAGTTCATGAATGCAAGCATATGCAAGAGGTATGCAAAGGAAGATGAGAAATTAGGGTTTTCATACAATATGAGGTGCAAAACTCAAAAACAGAAGCCAATGACAAGATAAAAAATTGAAAATGCAATCAAAAGAATCCTAACCCCATATGATTTCACACCCCAAAGGAGAAGACCTAACTCTTAACCCTAAGGAAGTTATGATTTTTCTAAGTTTTCTAGGGTTTTAAGGCACCTAAAGGGAAGAAATGCAAATCAATTCAAAAAGGAAGAACAAATTTGTGACAAAATTATATTAGAAACTTCATGTCAAATGAAGATCAATGCAAAAAGAATCATTGTCATACCATTCTTGGTTAGGCAGAAAATAATTCTTGAAGTTAGGGTTCTAAAATGTAAATTTTATGAACCCTAAATTCAAGAAAATTATCAAAGATGGTTCAAAACCAAAAAGAAATTTGTGTGGATGGTATGACAATGTCTCTAAATGTTTAAAGATGCAATATGAATTTTTGGGATTTTTTAGAAACCTAAATGATATTTTAATTAATTAATTTTCATTAATTAATTAAAATAAAAATTTAAATGTTTAGAAAATTATTTTTTAATGTGAAAAATAAAAATAAAAATATTTTTGGGTTAAGAAAATTATTTGAAGTAAAAATACAGAATAAAAATATTTTTGTAAATTTTTAGCTATTTTAAATAAATGGTACAAAATAAATAAGAAAAATTGAAATTAAAATTAAATAAAACAGAAGTATGCAAAGTGAAAGGCTGGGATTGAATCTGGGAAATGCTCGGTTGACTGCGCACCAGATCTTGTGGCCAGAATTCAAACTTAACTAAACCTAATTAATTAATTATTTAATCCCTAATTAAAACTAATGAAAGAATCTCAGCCACACAACACGCGCGGGAGATGACAATCCAAGGGTCCAAATTTAAACAGAAGCCCTAACCCTAATTACACAATTAATGACTTTCAGGTCACCGGAGAAGAGCTCCGGTCGTCTTCTCCGGTGTCCCCTCACCTAAAAACTTCCAACTTCTTCCCTAGGTAATTTCTGGAGCTCTAAAGCTCCAAATTAACTCTCATCACTCCCCTAAGCTCAAATCTATCCTCAAATCACATTTATTCATGCTCAAACTCAAGATTCGAAAGGAAGAACAAAAATGGCAGAAATTTCAGAACAATCATACAAACTCATTTCTCAACCATTTTCGAAAATTCAAAGTTCAGTGTGATCGGTGAAGCATGCTTTATCATATTGTAACATAAAAAAGAGGTTCTGGAAAAATGAATTCAGATGGCTACCTGAGATGAATCTTTTCACCCTTGAGCTTTCTGGCCACTTCCTTGGTGCAAAAAGACTCCTTTGAACCTCCTGAGGCAGTTGCAATGCTTGGAAAGCTTTGAGGATGACTGGTTTGAGTGGTAGCAATCCAACTGGTCAGAAATCGTGTTTGGTGTATGGGGTGTTTTTGGCTGTTTCAATGGTTGGTTTGTGATTAGTGAGTGATTTTGAAATGAATGGTGGAATTGGTTTGAAGATTGAGTGAGTGAGCAATCAGTTTCGAAAGAAAATGCAAGAGGGAGAGATTTTGGGAACTTGAGGATTCTTAGGTTTCAGCTTGTGTTCTTGTGTGCTATGATCAACATTTGGTCCACATATCAAGTTCTGATAGGTCAGAGAAGTGGTTGTGCCCTATGGTGATTGGTATGGGCTTCTTGCAAAAAGTCACCAACTTGTGTACTTGAGGTATGGGCAAGGATGTGTCGTACCCCGAAAAATACGACCTCACGCGATCCGCAAAGACGGAGTCACACGCCGGACGGACTGAAGAGTCGCCACCTAATTCTATTTATTCCCGAAGAGGGAAAGGGAAGATATAGATACAACCCGGGAAGAGAAGGATGAGGACAAAGGTCAACAGAACCATTGCCTGGGTTCGGGAGTCGGTTATGCAGGGGGAAGGTATTAGCACCCCCTACATCCATCGTACTCGATGGGAACCATCTAAGTTATCACGCGCGAAAGGATGCCTATGCTTAAACGAATTGCTTGTTAGAGGGAAATGAGTTGAATTATAAGTTAGATTGATCCTAGGTGCTCGGCAAGGATTGAGATCCTCGTGCCTACGTACTCCCGCGTGCAATGGGAAAGTCAGAGCCTCGTAGTTCAGCCTACTAAGGGTAATGGTTGTTCGTTTTATTACCTTTCTTTGATGAAAGGGTTTAGGAGTTGAATGTACTAAAGACTATGGATAGTTTATCTCGTCCAACAAGACGAGCGTCTTGCGTCGAAATAATCGGAGCGAGTAACGAGAGCTTGTTATCCTCCTTTCTACCGCTTAAGGCTCGTGGCATACAATTCTTCTCATATTATTAGAATGTGCTTTATTTTCTAAGACCGCTTGACGTTGGATCAAGGGTTTGGATCTAATCGGAACATTTTGGTTTTTTGAGGTTAGAGGGTAAATGCAAGTGGAGGTTTATTTTGTAGTTTGTTTGCGAGGCACAAGGCGCTCGGCTCGCAAGGAGAGGTGGATCCTAATAAACGATAAAGGTAACTGGAAAATAAAGTGCAAGTGTGCAAGTGAGATCGCTTGGCGTTGGACCAAGGATTCGGAATTAAATAAAATACGGAAAATAAAATGCGTACAAAGTAATGGGAGAGTGATACAAAATAAATACAGGGGATTGCGCGAAATAAATGGTATCATTGTAGTTTGCCCAAGAGGAAGCGTGTGTGTAGCGTTTTCGAACTATTCGAAGGCATTCGGCCTTTTTGATCGGAAACAACTATTCGAAGGCGTTGGACCTTTTAATCGAGAACAACTATTCGAAGGCGTTGGACCTTTTTGGGACGCGTCGAAATTTAGTTCGTGAACTACCTTAGAATCGATTCAAAATTGGAATCATTCTATAAGGAGTCGAAACGTAATTTTTGAAATGTGGAAATGAATAAATAAAATTGATTGAATTGCGAAAAATTTAGATTAAATAAATTAAATAGTATTGAGAATATTTATAATGATATAATGGTATAATGAATAAAATAAAATAAATTTAAATGTTTATTTACCAAAATAATAAAAATAAATAATAAAAAAAAACTAATTACAATGAGGGCCTCATATTGACCGAATATCACCGATTTAACGAAATCGGACGAAAATCGGCCTTTTATCAAGTCATTGGCCCCAAATAAGAGGGAAAAAAAACCAAATATTTACTAAAATATTTTTGAAGAGATTTTCCAAATAAAAAAAGTGACAAGTCAAATTTATACAAGAATAAACAAGAGATTATAATAATAATAAAGAAAGCACAATCTTTAAGAAGTAAAATAAATATAAATGGATTTAAAACAAAAACAATCTAAATAAAAAGGAGGTTGGCGCTGGTTTTTTGGTGGGCGTAGTGGGTATGGGCTGTGTTTCAAAAAAAAACAGAATGGGCTTAGAGAATCCATCAACAACAACATATCCTTTCTTAAAGCAAAACAGAAAATTAATAATATGAAGAAAGAGAAAAAAAAAGGGTGTCGTGTAATGGATCGGTGGGTGTACAAGGAAATTATATGGTCTTAACATGGATCCCAAACCAACTATAAGAAACATTTGTAAATAAAGTAAAATAAAAAATAGAAAAACAAATGCTCGAAGGGCAAAAATGGAAACGGTGAATAGTTGTAAAAGGAGAGCATCATTTCAATCCAACCTTTTCTTCGTATGTCTCAGAGCTCTCTCTCGCAGTCTCAATCTCTCTCAACGGCTCTCATGAGCTCCAATCTCAGTTTTCTTTTTATGGCGTCCCAACTCTCACTCTCTGTCTCAGTTACGTCCTCACGCCGGTTCTATTCTGGCGGGTCTCTGGTTCTCAATCGCGTGTCAGTTTCGGATTTCGCCGCGGATTTGGGTGGCCGCGAAGGTTCAATCCACAATGGGTTTTGATTTTGGTCTGACGGATGTTCGTTCGGCGGTTTCGATTTGAATCGGCGGCTTTGGTTATGGACTTGGTTAGATTCGGCAAGGTTGGGTGGTGATTGTGATGTTGGTCTGAGTTTTGAGTGGTTCTGTTTGTGAAGGTGATGGTGGTTGGGTCAGATATGGTTTAACGGCGGTGAAGGTTTGGATTTGCGGCGAAGATTCTGATTTGAAGGTGAAAATGAAGGTAAGTTGTTGTTTGGACCGAAAAATGTGTGAAGGTTCAATTTGTTTTCTGAGCTTTTTCACGATGAATGCGTATGACGTTGGGTTTGTGGATGTGAAGCGGTGGCTGTTTTGGTGGTTTCGCGTGAGCTGAATGGCTTCTGTTTAACGGTGGTGGTGGCGGCAGATTTGTTTGATTTCAAGCGGTTATGAATCACGGTGGTGAGTGATAGTTTTGGGTTTTGGTATTTCACTCAATCTCCTTTATCTTCTCTTCTTTTTTCGTTTTCTGGATCTTTGGTTTTTTTTCTGTGTCTTTGTTTCAGGTTTTTAGTGAAGGAGAATATTGAGAGAGATTTTTATGGGTGCACCCTTTTTGAGAGTATTTGGCAGAGGGGATTTTGACGGAATTCGTTGAATCAGATAAGATTGTGAAAAGTTCTCTTATTGTGCGTTCTTTATTGTTGAAGGAATCTGTGAGTGGAATTGGTATCGCGTACGAAAACAAAGTTGGAGGCAAGCTGTATGAGGGTGTTGCATTCTGTTGTGGGTACAAGAGTTACAGGCTGGTGATGTGCATTCTGCATCCTTGTGAGCAACGGTGGGGTCCAGTGAAAAATGTTGGAAAAAAATGAAGTAACAAAATCAATAAGAATAAAAATAAGTATTCTATAATAATAAAAATAAGGAATATAATAATAATAATAATAATAATAATAATAATAATAAACTAATAATAATAAAATAAGAAATAAAAATAGTAATTACAATAAAAAGATAAAAATAATAATAGTAATAATAATAATAAAAGGTAATAGTAATAACAATAAAATAAAGATAATGGTGATAATAATAATAAAAGTGATAACAATACTAAAATAAAATCATAATAACGATAATAATAATAATAATAATATTAAAAATGAAAAAAAAAGGTGACAGTAAAATAAAAATAATAATAAAAGAAACAAATAATAATAAGAACAATGAGATTTTTTGATTTTTGGTAAATAATAATTTTTTTGTGAACTATAAAATAAAGGGATAAGGACATATGAATCTAAGTAAAAACTATCTAAGTAAAAACTAACAAGTACTTATTTTAATATTTTTTGAATAAACTAAAAGTTATCTCTTTTTTTTATATATTTTTGAAATAAAGAGATACAAATAATTTACATAAAACTAATACGAATATAATAATTTTTTTGACTTTTTAGAATATAGTTAAACAGAAATAAAAATATGACATATTTTTGGATTTTCGAAATGACAGTAAAACAAAATAAAATAGTAGGACAAATTTGGAGTATGACAGAATGCAGTTGGCCTTTGGACATGTCCATGCGCAGCTGACTTCAAGGATGTCCATAGAATCCATCTTGATGCAATTCAGCAAGTGGGAGCAAAGTTATGGGATGTTTTGCAATTATGTGAAGCTTTGGTCCCTTTGAGAATTCTTGATGTTCAAGGCATGTAATTTTGCAATTCTTTGGGCAATTCTGATCTAAAGGAAATGCACTATGATGTTATGATGTATTAAAGTGTGTTTGAAGTCACAAAAAGCCTTGGCAAGTGGTTTTGTAAAGAATCCTTTTTGGTGCATTCTTGAAATTTATGGGATTTTTGCATACTTTGACAAGCCATATCTTGAGTTCCAAAATGAATTAGATCTTTTTCTTGTACTTTTTGAAAAGGGAATGATCCAATCTACAACTTTCGTGACCAACAATTTTTCATTTGAATCATTTTTGGTTGAGAAAGAGGAGGTTGAAAAACTTTCCCAAAATGGAAATTTTACATTACAAGTCATTTCCATTTTTGGCAACTTTTGGTTTAGCTCACTTTTCTTCAATTTTGTGAACTTATAAACACTTAAATGATCAAATAAAGACCATATAACATCAATTTGATGAAAAATCCACTTTGGTTCCATGTTGGGGGGCCTCAGATGCCCTGATTTTGCTCTGACTTGCTCAAGAAGTTACCCAGTGATCAGATGACTTCCACAATGAATTTCTTCATCAAACTTGGTACACATGATCCTTATAACATATTGAGACCAATAGCAACAAGAATGACCAAAAAAAGGAGTTATGGCCTCTGAAACCAAAACCCTAATTTCAGGTCATCTATGTAGTTAAACCCTAGCTCTGCTTCCATGCTTTACCAGTTCTTGTGATTCTTTGGCTTCCTTGATCTTTGGAGGATAAAATATGATGATTGAACATACATGGACCCTCTTGAGATGATTGATGACCTTTGGAGTGGCTCATATGGACTCTTGGATTGCTCAGATCACAAACCCTAGATGCAGATGAACTTGAACTAATGCAGTGAAGCAAAAATGCAACATGAAATGATATGCTTAAACTAATGTAAATATGAAAGATCACAAGCCATGGTGTGAACTTAGTGAGGGTAAATTTGGGGTGTTTACAGCTGCCCCTATTCAAACATGGTTTGGCGATGCAGGATGTAAGCGCCTGGCTTAACAGACAAACAAGATAACTTGTGGTTGAATACCAAAGACAGTCCAAAATTTGCACTCACTGGGGAGAAGAAGAAAAGGGATATAGATTGTAAAAGAAAGTATAGTATGATTATCAAATGAAAGCGATGGAGGACGACCATCGAGCAGAGGACGACTAGTGGGGATAAAGCAATAACGGGGACGACCGACATGCTGGGGAAATAAAGAGATCATGATGGGGACGACCATCTAGTAAAGAAACAAAACTCTCTGGGGATTAAAATAAAGGCAAAGATGGGGACGGCCATTAGGTTCAGAGAACAAATGAAGTAATGATGAGGGACGGTCATCAATGGTGAAGGACGATCACCTAGCAGGGGACGACTGCTCTTTACCACGACATAGGACAAATGTCGGATAGAAAAAGTCAACGATGGGGACGGCCATCAGATAAGCATGATGAAGGACGATCATCAAGAGGTGAAGGACGATCACCTAGAAGGGTACGGCTGCTCTCGGGGTTTATCATGACATAGGACGAATGTCAGATAACAAGATCAACGATGGGGACGGCCATCGAATAAAATGATGAAGGACGGTCATCAAAAGGTGAAGGACAATCACCTAGCAGGGTGATAACACTAAAATTCACCGTATTTCTGACTCCGATTTCGCATGCATTCTTAGCTTTTATTTTTATTTTGTTATGTTATTACTTTGTTTTTCTTTGTTTTCAGGTTTTCTTTGTAATCAGGGCCTAAATCGAGAAAAGGAGTGGAAACGGACGAAAACCAAGAAATTCAGCATTTTTCACTTACGGCATCCACCATGGCGGGCGCCATGGGGTCTGCCATGACGTGGCCACGTCTGAAGACCACTCCACAACTGCCAAGACCCACGATCCCCACTCTTTCATTCCCCATTAGCCTCATGGAGGGCGCCATGGCCTTGTGGCGGGCGCCATAAGGAAAAACCAGTTCCCTCCACTTTTTAGTGGAGGGGGCATCTTGGTCTTTTCCTGCTTTTTATTTTCCTATAAATAGGACCTTAGATTTTCGTTTTTCTTCATCCAAACTTAGAATCTCTTAGACATATATCAGTTTTAAAGCAGTTATCATTCCACATCGGGGTGTTACTGCAATCGAGTGATCGAGTCTGTATCTGTCTGTGTGATCGAGTTTTGGAGCACTCTGGGAGGAAGTTAATCCTGCCGCCATTTTAATTCCAGTTCGTATTTTACTTTTCCGCATTGATTTACTTTCATTTATTATCTGCACTCGCACTTTATTTTATTTATTTCCTACACTCGCCTTACTTTCGTTTATTTCTCGCACTCGCTTTAAATTACTTTATTTCTCACACTCGCTCTACTTTTATTTACTTTCCGCACTCGCACTAAATTACTTTTATGAAAAATTATAAAAAGAACTTTTACTTTACCATGTCTAACTAAATCTATAAAGGTTAGAATGTAAGGATCGTAATTAAACCAGTAATCCGTACAATTGTTCGTGGAAACACTTAAGGGCTTTTTTATCTTTCAATTTAAGTAATTGTTTTTAACTATTTCAAAAACAACCAAAAGCGCTTTGTCTAGTTCATTAGGAGTTTTTAGATTAAAAAGAAAAGAGATTTTAAAACGATTTTCGGACGCGTTATGAAGTTTAGAGTCTGGTTCGTGAGAACCTCTTTTTGCTAAGAAATCCAGGTTAAAATACTTTTCAACTTAGTTAAGATACTATATTTCTTAAAAATAGGTTTACTACTCTAACGCAGTATGCACCTTTTTATCCGTGACAATAGGAGGGGTTGATTAGAGAGTACAACTCGGTTCTGAATACGCGAAAGCGACAGTTCCTATTAAATTAGTTCTTTTCAAAGGAGAAAACATTGCCCATAAGTAGTTCTATTAACAAGTACCGGATTATCAATTGATTACGTGAATTACATTCGAGCCTGTCTTTGTTTATTGTTTAAAATTATTATTTTATTTACCATTGCGCACTCCTTAAAACCCTTATATTCAGTTGCCTTAGATACACACCATAACAACAAGTACGATAGATTGACACTGGTCTCTGTGGATTCGACAATCTTTTATATTACTCTAACGTGTTCGTACACTTGCGAAAAACACGCATCAAGTTTTTGGCGCCGTTGCCGGGGACCAATTTCGTCAAATTTCATACCCTGTAGTTATACCGTTTAGACTAAGGTTGTTACCCATCGGTCAATGCGAAAGACTCGCAGTGCCGGAAGTTTAGTAGACCCTCTAGCTGAACTTGAACGTTACGCTCGCGCACGTTTGTTTTTCCATAGGAATAGGAGATCTATGGCCGAAGATCAAAACTGAAGACCTCTTAAGGACTTCGCCCAACCATCAAACGAGGAACCTAGTTCTAGTATAGTAAACCCCGTTATCCCAGCCAATAATTTTGAACTTAAACCATCCCTGGTGCAATTAGTGCAACAGAGACAATTCGCAGGTCTTGCTACTGAGAACCCAAACCAACATTTAAAAAACTTTCTTCAGTTAGCCGACACCTTTAAAACCAATGGAGTTCCTCCTGAGGCGATATCATGGTTAGATTCCCTTCCACCCAATTCTATAACAACTTGGGATGACCTTAGGAAAGTTTTCCTTGCTAGATATTTTCCCCCAAGTAAGACCGCTCTTCTTCGAAACCTTATAACCAGATTTACCCAACACCGAGGAGAGTCGTTGTTCGAAGCCTGGGATAGATATAAAGAGCTATTAAGAGCATGCCCACATCATGTCTTAGAGAATTGGCTAATCATTCAAACCTTCTATAATGGAATTCATTATAACACTAAGATGACCATCGACGCTACCGCTGGTGGCACACTGATGAACAAACCTTACCCTGAAGTTAGTGCCCTTATCGAAGATATGGCCCAAAACCATCAATCATGGGGAGTAGAACGAGCGACAGTGGAAAAGAAGGAAGCCCAAGGAGGAATACATGAGCTAAGCTCTATGGACATGATGCAAGCTAAAATGGACGCATTGGCCCTTAGAGTCGAACATATGTGTATAACTCCCAATACTGTAGCTGCAGTTTCGCCGAGTTGTGAGATATGTGGAACGCAAGGACACCAATCCGCCGAATGCAATCTGTTAAATGAGACCAACCCTGAGCAAGTGAACTACACCCAAGGGAACCCATTTTCAAACACATATAACCCTGGATGGAAGAATCACCCAAACTTATCCTACAAAAATAATAACCCTATCCAAAATACCGCACCTCCGAGACAACAAGGTTACCAAGCCCCAAGAACAAATCAACCTATGCAACCTGTACCACCAAGTCCGAGCCTTGAGAAAATTGTAGAGAATTTTATCGCCGCTCAAACACAACAAAACAAAGAGTTCATGAACCAAAACGTCCATGTTAACGAACTAATTACCCAGTTTGGAACCAAGGTTGATCAAATTATTACTCATAATAAGATGCTTGAAACCCAGATCTCTCAGGTAGCTTTAAATCAAGCCCCACAGACTACACCTGGAGGACAGTTCCCTGGACAACCTCAACAAAACCCGAAAGGGCAAGCAAATGCCATTACTCTACAAAGTGGAACCGCTTATAAGGAACCTTCTAACCCTAGACTAAGTGAGCCCGAAACTTCTGAGAGAAATGAGGAGAAGGAACCAGAGGAATCTGAAAACCCGGAAAGTCAAGAAAAAGGAGAAGAACCTAAAAATAAAACTTATGTACCACCACCACCATACAAACCACCAATACCATACCCTCAAAGACTAAAGAAAACCCAAATCAATAATAAGTATCAAAAATTCGTTAAGGTTATAGAAAAACTTCACGTAGAAATCCCCTTTACAGAAGTCATCACCCAAATACCTTCTTACGCTAAGTTTCTCAAAGATATACTTACAAATAAATGTAGACTTGAAGATCCGAAACCCGTGGAATGTAATTTTATTTCCAAAAATAGGTTAGCAAAGAAAGATAAAGATCCCGGAAATTTTTCCATTCCTTGTGTTTTGGGGAATCATGTCATCGAAAAAGCTTTTCTAGACTTATGAGCTAGTGTGAGCTTAATGCCTTTAGTAGTTTGTGATACATTAAACTTAGGAGAATTACAACCTACTAAGATGTCACTTCAATTAGCCGATAGATCCGTTAAATACCCTATAGGCATACTTGAAGACGTCCCTGTTAGGATAGGTCAGCTGTTTATACCTACTGACTTTGTTGTCATGGACATTAAAGAAGATGATGACATACCCATCCTCCTAGGTAGACCGTTCTTATCAACTGCTGGAGCTGTAATAGATGTTAAAAAAGGGAAACTAACCTTTGAGGTAGGTGACGAGAAGATAGAATTTATACTTTTAAAATTTCTTATGGCACCTGTAATAGGAGATGTTTGTTATGCCTTAGATATCATTGATGAATGCATTAGGGAATTAGAACAAGAAGAAGAGACTGAATCTATAAAATTGCCATCAACCCTTATTTTGGAAGATGACAATTATAAAAAACCCTACATTGATGATAACCTTCACGAATGTTTATCTCTTACCCCAGATCATATGCCTTGCCCTATGAAACCAACCGTAAAACTTAAGGAACTGCCTAAGAACCTGAGATATGAATTTCTTGATGAAGAAATGAACCGTCCAGTTATAGTTAGTGCTACCTTAAACCAAGAGGAAACAGACCAATTATTAGAATTTTTACGAAGCTATCCCTCAACCTTAGGATATAAGATCTCAGATCTAAAAGGAATAAGCCCATCCGTATGCATGCATCGGATTTTGCTTGAAGAAGATTCAAAACCCTCCAGAGAACACCAACGAAGAATAAATTCTATGATGAGTAATGTAGTTAAGATTGAAGTTCTTAAGTTACTAGAGGCAGGTATAATATATCAGATCTTGGACAGTAAATGGGTGAGTCATGTGCATGTAGTGAAGGTGCCTAAAACACAAGGAAGGGGGGTTGGAATTGGGTTTTCTTAACAACTTAAAATTAACTTCTATGACAAGTTGATTTATCCTGGTTCGTTTGAACTCAAACTACGTCCAATCCACCCGCCAAGGTGATTTTGCCTCTATCACTGAGGTCTTAATCCACTATTCAATAGTTGAATACACACACTGACCTACTGTCAATGTCCTCTTGAGTCTTCTGACTGAAACTAGTCACTCAAGGGATTTTATTTAACTATTACAATAATAATAATAAAGTAACTATTTTGCTTCTAATAAAGCTATGATCACTAAGTGAATGTTACAAGAGTTTAGCACAAATGAGTGAGTCATTTTCTCGTGAGTGATATATCAAATCTTCAATTTGATTCCTTTTTATAGTTCTTGAATATTGTAGTCGTTGGAGACATCTTAAGCTAATTTAGGATATTAGTTAATACCATAAATTCCTTCCATAACAAGAGATACTTGTCTTGACCATTAATTAATATATTCTTTAATTAATGCCTTCATTATGAAGATCATCATCTTTTAGATGTAAATCAGAGATAATAAAGTCTTAATGCGCAGCTATTAAACCATGTCATTAAATGATGGATTCTTCAATAAGTGTATCTTCTATATACGGCTCAATGTATCTTTTAATAATGCACATCTTCCTTAAATGACTTCCTCTTCTACACATATAATAAAGAGAGTTATTAGAACTTCTATTCTTGCATAATAATCTTTATTATCATCAAAACTCTTAGAGGTTTAGAACCATAATTGTTCTAACAATATCCCCCTTTTTGATGATGACAAAACATTTATTTAGATTTTAAGAATAGAGTTTAATAGGATTAGAAGAACTCCCTTTGATTAAATTAAATCAGATATATCTATTTGAGGTTTCTTCAGAAGTTTTATCCTTCAGAAGTTTCATTAGCCTTAGCTCCCCCTGAGTTGATTACTTGACCTGTTTCTATTTTAGAATCACAACTCAAATAGTTTTATTAGAATATATATGTTAGAGGCAAATCTTGATAAACTGCTATAGATCAAGATCTTCTACGTTTCTCCCCCTTTTTGTCATAATCAAAAAGTATAAATGCAGAAAAAATGCAAGAGTGTAGAAGCAAAATAAGTTTTCATTAAACAAAATCAAAAGCCAACAAGAAAATAACCAGTAGAATTTAAACAGTCATGATAAACAGAAGATAAAAACAGAAAATGATAAGCTGAAGATAAAACAGAAAATCAGGGATGCATCTTAGTAACTAAAGCCTCCAGCAGAGACTTGATCTCAGAGGATGATTCCACTTGCTTTCCAATCATCGTCTTCAATTCAGCATTGGTTTCATCTTGTTTATCTAGCCTTTGCTTAACCATCTCATTTTCCTTTTTCAATTCTTCTAAAGTCTTCAGAACTAGACTGGTTGGCAGAGGTTCTTCAGCTTCTGGAGCAGCTTGATTTTCAGAAAATTCTTCAGTTGCTGGTGATTGAGCAGATTCAACATCCTGACCTTCATCAGAAGGAACTAAGACCATTTGAAGTCCAGAGTTTGAATCTAGAGGTTCTGACTCTGTCTAGGGATTGTTGTCTAGAAGAAATGGTTTATTCCTTTCAATGTTTGAAACAACTGCTTTGAGATACTCACAGAAGTTCTGATGAGCAATGTCATAGCAGATGTCTTTCAGCTTTTTGGTTTCAGCATTGAACCATTTTCTGAACTTGTCCCACAGAAAGTCAGAAGCAGCTGGATCAGGAAGCTCTGAGCAAGCAGCCTTCAGATCCTCTATCCTGAATTTCATTTCTGTTTCAAAAGTAATCAGCAGAGCAGAAATGTCTGTTTTTGTGGGTTTTGGTTTTGGTGCTGGTATGGCAGTTTTATTTCAGACAGAGGATAATTTTTGTAGAGCTTCAATATTGACAGAAGTTCTAAGGGGATTTTCAGGTTCAGCGTCTTCTGGTGGTGTGTCAGGGATGGTGATGAAAGTTGGTGAGTTAGGAGGGGTAGACTCATAGGAAGACAGGGAGCTTTCTCTTATTGGTGAAAGATTAAAAACAAGGCCATCAGAATTTAGTGGATGAAAACTGCTATGTTGGTTTGTTTCAAAAGTTTGAGAAGATGGGATTTGTTCATATTCAGGGGGTTGGAAATCATCAATGTCAGAAAGAACATGTTGAAGGGCAGTGTGTGTTTCAGCTGATGGTGAACAGTCTACATCAGATAGGGGTGTTGTATCAATAGGTATATCAAAGTCTGATAGGGTTTGTGGTTGATGGGGTTCATTTTCTGGTGGATAAAGTGAAGATAATATGGAGGAGACAACAGAGGTTGCAGGTATGACAGAGGGAATAAGGTTAGAAGGTGGAATAGGTTTAGAGGATGGGGTTGGTTCAGATGATGGGGTTGGTTCAAAAGGAGTTAGTGCAGAAGGAATTTTATCAGAAGGTGTTGGGTCAGAGGGTGCTTCAGACATTTCTACTGTTACTGCTTCTACTACAGAAATAAAATCAGAGTTAGAAGTAGAAGTATTACCTGTTCTTCTGGTAGTCTTAAGAGCCTTCTGAGACGTTCCTTCTCCAGCCTTTCTTTTCTTGCTCCTTGCTGATGCAGCATCTGGAGTTTGTTGAGTAAGTTCTGTTGCCTTGAACATTGGATCCACACCATGTTGCTTGCAGGAATCCAAGTATCTGACCACAACCTCTGGAGGTGTGTCAGAAGAAAAGAGTGGGAAGTTCTGCAGAGGAATCTTCCTTGTGGTTATGACTTCTCTGGAGTAGAGGATAGGGTATTTCTTGATGGAAGTTATGAACTTCATCTTCTTCAGATTCTTAGCATTTAGAGGCTTACTAACATCTGTTTCTAGAAGCTCTATCTGCTTGACTTCATCCAGATAGTCCACCAATTTATTCTCATTGAGAATGTCAGAGATTAAACGCCCTAGAGGAATCAAATCCCTTTTTTGTTGGTGTAAGCCCTAGAGGCCAATACTTTTTGGTACTTGTATCGGATTATTCGTTTAATAATAAAAGGCATTTCTTTATTATGTTTGTCTTCAGAATAATAAAGTCCCTAGAATAGTTAGTCTGTTTAATGAAATGTTAAGTGTGACTTAATCATGAGATCCCATTAAACATAAAGACATTATTCTTAAAATATCCGTAGTCAAGCTTTATTGCAAAGTGGGATAACATTAAAGCATTGAGACTATTATGAAGATAGACTGATGATCACATCTCATGGATCATGGGTAAAGAGTTATCAAGTCTTGACATAGGTATAAATATTAGGAGTAATATTTATACCGGATTGACCCGCTATGAGAATACTACATAGTATGTTATGCAAAGTGTCATAAGTTATTCTCATGGTGATAATGGTGTATTACCACCCTTCGACCTGAAACCACTATGGACCCTAGATGTAGAGTCGGGTGCTTTATTGCTGATCAAACATTATCCGTAACTGGATGATCATAAAGACAGTTGATGGGCACTCCACGAAGCATGCTGAGGGACATGAGTGTCCTAGATGGAATTTGCCAATCCTGCATAACAGGAGAAATGTCTAAGGGCCCAATATTGAACTGGACAAGGATGACACAGTGTATGCCTTGTGTTCAATATAGACATAGGGGCAAAAGGGTAATTGTACAAACATATATTATCACGAAAAAGGTTTTGTCAGATCACATGACATTTTCGTGACTTGGGTAGCAGTGATGTGTTGCTAGATACCGCTCACTGTTTATTATGTTAAATATATATAATTTAATATAATTACCAACGTTACGAAATCCTACAGGGTCACACACATAAGGACAGTTTGATGAGAGATAGAGAAATCAAAGGAACACCGTAAGGTACGGTGCACTTAAGTGAAAATAGAAATTCGGATAATATAATAAAAGAAATATATTTATTATAATAATAGTTATTATAATAATATATATAATATTATTATGGATCATGTGAATTGGGCTTTTAGCCCGCAGCCCACAAGAGAGTCTATAAAAGGAACCCTTGTGATGAAGCTTTCATTTGATGCAATTTCGTTTTTGATTCTCTTTTCTCACTCAAATAATTCCGTTCGTAAGCAGCTAGCACTGTGACCGGAAGCTGTTCGTGTGGACTGAGTAGAGGCGTTGCACTTCATCAACGCTTGTGATCGCTGCATCAAAGATCTGAATCGCCACAAAGAGGTAACGATTCTATCACTGACCATGCTCATTCGTAAGGATCACTAAAGGAAAATTTTGTTTTCCGCTGCGTTTTGATCGCAATTTTCCTTCAGTGGTATCAGAGCCACTTACGAAACCATGGATCTGATAGCTGTTAAATTTCCGTCTTTTCTGTATTTGATTCGATTAAAACACAGAATGAATTTAACAATAAACGATTAATTAAATTTGGCATCTGTTGTGTACGATTTGGATGATTGATGTTGATTATGCTTCAGAAACCGACATTAGTATGGTGAAGTTGTGCGATACATTGATCATCCATAGGTTACACAATTAGATCGATCACTTTTATATAAGATATAAGAAATTCTGATGCAAAGATGGTATATGGGATATACTGTTTTTGATTTCATCCATTCAATCACATAAGGATTGTAATTCTTTTGAAAGATCATCATTTTCATTCGCTTCGGAATCCGACGTTAGTATGGTGAAGCAATGACATGTTGATCTATCATATTGAGTTATCAATCGAGTTGTGTTTGACGGCATGAAATTGTTGCATTAGGATTAATGGCAGTACAAGTGTTGTATTGCCGCAGACTTTTCCGGTTGGGGTTGTAAATGCACAAAAGTTGTGCAGGAAACGACATGAAATATAATGAAGTGTTCATAAAATTTTTCGCCGGGGCGCTGCCCCTGACGACCCCGCAAGGAGGCGCTGCCCCCTTGACCCCCGTCCGCTGAACGGTCAGCGGAACCACCGTCCGCTGACCGGGCAGCGGAACCCCCGGCTAAGTCTGCAAAGTGTGATCAATCAGCCGAAATTTAATTTAGTTTATTTAATTATCGGAATTTTAAACTAATAATAAAAGTGTGTTTATTATTATTTATTTGTGGTGATCAGTTATGGCCTTAGTTTATCCTTTATTATTGTTTTGGGATTTTTAAATACGGCCTGCGTGTCGTGCCTCTCTCTCGATCTCTTTATGTAACTTCTTTTCTCATCTCACTCCCTCGTATGTAAAACGAGTTTTCTTATATGTAATGTAATATTATGTTATGAATAAAAAGGAAGTATTCAATATTAAAGGAGGACAACCTTGGAGATCATGCTTGGAGAAGCTTAGATCGTTATTAGGTTAGCTTAGGTTCTCTCATTGGCTTGAGAGAACAATTGCGTTAGGGGCCATAATTGTATCTTTTTATATGTATGTTGATGCATGTAATTGTATGTTGATGCATGTGAGAGACGTTTTGCATGTTAAGCCGGTGAGATCAAACTAATAACAAAATCCCTCAAAATTAAATATTAAGTTTATGCTTTCCAATTTTTAGCACTCATCAAGACTAGTATCGAGCATTGTAGGTTTCGCCTACGCGAGGTGCATGTTCTATATTAGTAAGGTGTGATGGGATAATTGTAATATCCAATTGCTAAAACAATGGGTCAAACTTAACTAAACAAATTATAATAAGATTATACATGTTTAGAAGCAAGAATTGGGAATGATTCATGTGATGGATCAGAATAAGGAGTTATTCACCCAATTGAAAATATTCGAGAGTTGTATGAGATACAATTGGAAGGAGTTCCTACTTAAATAACTTAGTTTTGTGTAATCAGCCTAACGCTGACTTAAAACAAAGTGAAACATGGATCTCGACCCACTAGAAAGTCTTCCAACGGGATTTTCCGAATCAAATGATGAGGGTCATTTGTTTTGAATAAAATAGTGGGAGCATATTTGATTAAAGGCCTAATTAAATATGTTGTTTTAATGATACTTATATTTTCATATTTCTCTTGTAGATTACCATGACAACAAACACATCGAACAATATTTTGCGATCCATCCTAGATAAGGAAAAATTGTCTGGGACAAATTTCCTGGATTGGCACCGTAATCTGAGGATTGTCCTCAAGCACGATAAGAAGCTGTATGTCTTGGAGACACCAGTTCCTGAGGAGGAACCTCCTAGTTCTGCATCAAAGGCAGAAAGAGATGCTTATAAGAAGCATTTCGATGATGCCAATGAAACCGCTTGCCTCATGCTTGCTACCATGAACTCTGAGTTGCAAAAGCAACATGAGAACATGTCTGCGTTCGATATGATCGGACATCTGAAAATGCTTTATCAAGAGCAAGCAAGAAATGAGAGGTTTCAGGTTTCAAAGTCCCTTTTTAACAGCAAGTTAGCTGAGGGAGCCCCTGTAAGTCCCCATGTACTCAAGATGATTGGGTATGTGGAGAATCTTGACAGATTAGGGTTTCCCCTTGGAAAAGAACTTGCGATTGATCTGATCTTGCAATCGTTGCCAGAGAGCTTCAGTCAGTTTGTCCTGAATTTCAATATGAATGACTTGGACAAAAGTCTTCCAGAACTGCTAGGCATGTTGAGAACTGCTGAGCAGAATATGAAGACAAAAGGGAAATCTATTCTGATGGTCAGTAATGGAAAGAAACAGAACAAGAGGCCCATCAAACAGGGTGGTAGAGGGAAAGGCAAGGAAGTTGCCAAACCCAAACCCACTCCTCCTGTTTTGAAGCCTAGTGGAGGAATAGCAAAGGAGGGCACTTGCTTCCATTGCGGTAAGACCGGACATTGGAAGAGAAATTGCCCAAAGTACCTGGAAGATAAGAAAAATGGAGTAGAGACTTCAAATTCAGGTATTTTTGTTATTGAAATTAATTTATCTACTTCTGCATCATGGGTATTAGATACTGGATGCGGTTCTCACATTTGTACTAATGTGCAGGGGCTAAAAAGGAGTAGAGATTTGGCAAAAGGTGAAGTTGACCTACGAGTTGGCAATGGAGCAAAGGTTGCTGCTTTAGCTGTAGGAACTTATGTTTTAACTTTACCTAGTGGTTTAATAATTCAGTTAGAGAACTGTTATTATGTACCTGCAATTAGCAGGAATATTATTTCCGTTTCTTGTTTGGACAAGTTTGGTTTTTCATTCATAATAAAGAACAATTGTTGCTCAATTTATTTGAATGATATATTCTATGCTACTGCAAAAATGAATAATGGACTATATGTCCTTGATCTTGAAATGCCAATTTATAACATTAATACTAAAAGGTTGAAACCTAATGAGTTGAATCCAACTTACCTTTGGCACTGTCGATTAGGCCACATAAATGAGAAACGCATTTCCAAACTCCATAAAGATGGACTCTTGGACTCTTTTGATTATGAATCATATGAGACATGCAGATCTTGTTTAATTGGAAAGATGACAAAGTCCCCATTCACAGGAAAAGGTGAAAGGGCTAATGATCTTTTGGCACTCATACATACTGATGTATGTGGACCACTGAACATACCAGCCAGAGGAGGTTTTCAGTACTTCATCACTTTCACTGATGACTTCAGTAGATACGGATATGTGTATTTAATGAAACACAAATCTGAGTCCTTTGAAAAGTTCAAGGAATTCAAGAATGAAGTACAAAACCAACTAGGGAAGAATATTAAAGTTCTTCGATCAGATCGAGGCGGTGAATATTTAAGCCTAGAATTTGATGACCATCTAAAAGAGTATGGGATTCTATCCCAACTTACTCCTCCTGGAACACCACAATGGAATGGTGTATCTGAGAGAAGAAATCGAACCTTGTTAGACATGGTCCGATCCATGATGAGTCACGCCGATCTTCCAAACTCCTTTTGGGGACATGCATTATTAACAGCAGCTTACACACTTAACCGTGTTCCATCCAAAAAGGTTGATAAGACACCATATGAGATATGGAGTGGTAAGAAACCACATATGTCTTACATGAAGATTTGGGGTTGCGAAGTTTACGTCAAACGACAAATTTCAACCAAGCTTGAGCCCAAATCTGACAAATGCTTATTTGTGGGGTATCCTAAAGAAACAAGAGGATATTACTTCTACAATCCTTCTGAGGGCAAAGTGTTTGTCGCTCGAACTGGAGTCTTTCTGGAAAGGGATTTTATTTCCAAAGGAAACAGTGGGAGGAAAATAGAGCTTGAAGAAATTCAAGAATCACAAAACATTGAAACACCTATGGAGGAACTAGAGCAGGAAACACAAGTAGTTGTGGAAGAGCAACCTGCTCAAGTAGAACAAGACCAGCGTAGGTCAAGCAGGACACGTCACCAACCTGAGAGATATGGATATCTCATAAGTGATCAGGGTGATGTATTACTCATGGATCAAGATGAGCCTGCGACCTACAAAGAGGCCATAACTGGTCCTGAGTCTGAGAAGTGGCTAGAAGCCATGAAATCTGAAATGGATTCCATGTACACAAACCAGGTTTGGACCTTGGTAGAACCTCCTATAGGAGTTAACCCTATAGGATGCAAGTGGGTCTTCAAGAAGAAGACTGACATGGATGGTAAGGTACATACCTATAAAGCAAGACTGGTTGCAAAAGGCTATAAACAAATTCATGGGGTTGACTATGATGAAACCTTTTCACCAGTTGCAATGCTTAAATCTGTTCGGATTTTACTTGCCATCGCTGCATATCATGATTATGAAATATGGCAGATGGATGTCAAAACTGCTTTCCTTAATGGGAATCTTCTTGAGGATGTGTACATGACACAACCTGAAGGATTTGACATACCACAAGATGCCCAAAAGATATGCAAGTTACAGCGATCAATCTATGGATTGAAGCAAGCTTCCAGAAGCTGGAATCTTCGTTTTGATGAAACCGTAAAACAATATGGATTCATCAAAAATGAAGATGAACCTTGTGTCTACAAGAAGGTTAGTGGGAGCATGATCGTGTTTCTGGTATTATATGTAGATGACATATTACTCATTGGAAACGATGTCCCTACCTTGCAACAAGTGAAGACTTGGTTAGGGAATTGTTTTTCTATGAAAGACCTAGGTGAAGCAGCCTATATATTAGGAATTAGGATCTATAGAGATAGATCACAAAAACTGCTTGGCCTAAGTCAGAGTACATACATAGATAAAGTGTTGAGACGCTTTAATATGCATGATTCCAAGAAAGGATTCATACCTATGCAACATGGTCTGTGTTTATCAAAATCACAATCCCCTTCAACTAAGGAAGAAAGGGATCGCATGAATAAGATTCCATATGCATCTGCAATAGGATCTATCATGTATGCCATGTTATGTACTCGACCAGATGTCTCGTATGCATTAAGTGCAACGAGTAGGTACCAATCTGATCCCGGTGATGCTCACTGGGTAGCTGTCAAGAATATCCTTAAGTACTTGAGAAGGACTAAGGATTCATTCTTGATATATGGAGGTCAGGAAGAGCTTGATGTAATTGGTTACACTGATGCTAGCTTCCAGACAGATAAGGATGATTTTAGATCACAATCTGGTTATGTGTTCTGTCTCAATGGTGGCGCTGTGAGCTGGAAAAGTTCAAAGCAGGAAACAGTTGCTGATTCTACAACTGAGGCCGAGTATATTGCTGCCTCAAATGCAGCAAAGGAAGCTGTTTGGATCAAGAAGTTCATTAGTGAACTTGGCATAGTCCCTAGCATTGTGGATCCCATTGGTTTATATTGTGATAACAATGGTGCTATCGCACAAGCTAAGGAGCCTAGATCTCACCAACGATCCAAACACATACTTAGGCGTTATCACCTCATTCGAGAGATAATCGATCGGGGAGATGTGAAGATATGCAGAGTACCTACACTTGATAATATCGCTGACCCATTAACAAAGCCTCTTGCGCAACAGAAGCATGATGGTCATACTAGATCTATGGGTATTAAGGGTATGCCTAATTGGCTCTAGTGCTAGTGGGAGATTGTTGGTGTAAGCCCTAGAGGCCAATACTTTTTGGTACTTGTATCGGATTATTCGTTTAATAATAAAAGGCATTTCTTTATTATGTTTGTCTTCAGAATAATAAAGTCCCTAGAATAGTTAGTCTGTTTAATGAAATGTTAAGTGTGACTTAATCATGAGATCCCATTAAACATAAAGACATTATTCTTAAAATATCCGTAGTCAAGCTTTATTGCAAAGTGGGATAACATTAAAGCATTGAGACTATTATGAAGATAGACTGATGATCACATCTCATGGATCATGGGTAAAGAGTTATCAAGTCTTGACATAGGTATAAATATTAGGAGTAATATTTATACCGGATTGACCCGCTATGAGAATACTACATAGTATGTTATGCAAAGTGTCATAAGTTATTCTCATGGTGATAATGGTGTATTACCACCCTTCGACCTGAAACCACTATGGACCCTAGATGTAGAGTCGGGTGCTTTATTGCTGATCAAACATTATCCGTAACTGGATGATCATAAAGACAGTTGATGGGCACTCCACGAAGCATGCTGAGGGACATGAGTGTCCTAGATGGAATTTGCCAATCCTGCATAACAGGAGAAATGTCTAAGGGCCCAATATTGAACTGGACAAGGATGACACAGTGTATGCCTTGTGTTCAATATAGACATAGGGGCAAAAGGGTAATTGTACAAACATATATTATCACGAAAAAGGTTTTGTCAGATCACATGACATTTTCGTGACTTGGGTAGCAGTGATGTGTTGCTAGATACCGCTCACTGTTTATTATGTTAAATATATATAATTTAATATAATTACCAACGTTACGAAATCCTACAGGGTCACACACATAAGGACAGTTTGATGAGAGATAGAGAAATCAAAGGAACACCGTAAGGTACGGTGCACTTAAGTGAAAATAGAAATTCGGATAATATAATAAAAGAAATATATTTATTATAATAATAGTTATTATAATAATATATATAATATTATTATGGATCATGTGAATTGGGCTTTTAGCCCGCAGCCCACAAGAGAGTCTATAAAAGGAACCCTTGTGATGAAGCTTTCATTTGATGCAATTTCGTTTTTGATTCTCTTTTCTCACTCAAATAATTCCGTTCGTAAGCAGCTAGCACTGTGACCGGAAGCTGTTCGTGTGGACTGAGTAGAGGCGTTGCACTTCATCAACGCTTGTGATCGCTGCATCAAAGATCTGAATCGCCACAAAGAGGTAACGATTCTATCACTGACCATGCTCATTCGTAAGGATCACTAAAGGAAAATTTTGTTTTCCGCTGCGTTTTGATCGCAATTTTCCTTCATTTTTGTCTTCTCTCCCTCTCTAGTTTCCTTCACACTGTTTTTCAGATGATTAAATAGAGAGTGTGCAAGGTTAACCTTCTTCTGCTTAGCAATGAAGTACAGCAGGAACTGCTGATCCATGTTGATATAATCTGGAGAGTTTGTTGCTTTCCTGTGGCAGATGCTTCCAAGAATGATTTTGGCCCAAATTCTAAGATGAATCTTTAGATCCTTTATCTTGTTAGAAGGTTGGCCAGAAGTGAATATTTCTTTAGCTATCAGTTTGGTATCTGACAGTTTGTCCATTTCACTACACTTGATCCCATTGCCATCAGATTCAATGAGCCTAGCAATGTGGTCTTCAGAGATTATGATTATTTTCCCCAACACATATGACGTAACATGAGTGTTAGAAGCACTTGCATACACCCAGAACTCCTTAATCAATTTTGGGAAAACTAGTCCCATGAGACGATCAAAATACTTCTCCCAACCTTGAGCTTCGACGGCTGGAAGTAGGTCAAAACCATTTTCTTTCAGGCTATCAAAATCCACAAAAAGCTCACACAGAACTTCAAGTTTGTCAGTTGGAGTGAGAAGGGTCTTCACTGGTTCAACAAAGAGCACATATGTTGAGTCGTGTTGTTGTTGTTGAGTGGAGGAAGCCATTGTTACTAAGATGAGTTTTTAGGGTTTAGGGTTTTAAGAAAAAAATTTAGAGAGAACGAAAATATGAAAGTGGAAAAAAAATTTCAGTAAAAAGACAGTGAAGGTAAAAGAGAAAAGTGAAAGTAAAAAGTTGTTTATATAGAAAAAATTTCATTGAATAATATGAGAAATTTGTGGGGAAAATTAATTAAAAAAACATAATGATGGAATGTAATTAATGCAGCAGACATAGGGGAAGGCGTGAAGATTTGGAACAGTTACCAAAAAGATATTTGCCTTTATGGTGTCAAGTCAGCGTTTCAGTTTCCCAGAATTTTAACAGATGTCCTTCTGTAGAGGACAGTTGTCCAATGCATGTTCTGTCACTCTTCAGAATTTGGACACTTGTTCTGATTCTGATAGGATTCTTAGAGCCTTGTTGACACATGTTGATGTAAAGATCTGCATGTTATTCCTTTGAACAGAAGTTCTCAGAATTAAACAGTTAGAAAATAATATCTTCTGAAAGAATAAATTAGAGGATTAAGTTCAAAACTTCTGAGATTTAAAGACATATAATTAAATCATTTTCATTCTGGACATAATTTCATGCTAAGGTTGGTTATAATGAAATTAAATCTATCTTCATGAAGGGGTTTTGTAAAAATATCAGCCCATTGGTGATTTGTATCTATGAATTTTAACATTAAGATTCCCTTCTGAGTATAGTCCCTAATGAAATGGTGTTTAACTTCTATGTGTTTAGCTCTAGAATGTAAAATTGGATTTTTAGAGAGACAAATAGCAGAAGTATTATCACAGAGGATGGGAATGTTGCTCTCATAAATGTTGAAATCCTCAAGCTGATTTTTCATCCAGAGCATCTAAGTACTGCATCCAGCTGCTGCAATGTATTCAGCTTATGCAGTTGATAATGCTATGGTTGACTGCCTTTTGCTAGACCAAGAAATTAGATTATCTCCCAGAAATTGACAACTTCCAGAAGTACTTTTTCTTTCTGTTCTGTCTCCAGCAAAATCAGCATCATAGTATCCTACAAGTTTGTAATCTTTGGATCTTCTGTAGTATAAACCAAGATTAATAGTACCTTTCAGATACCTAAAAATTCTCTTAACTGCTATTAAGTGAGTTTCTCTAGGATCTGATTGGAATCTAGCACATAAACATACACTGTATAGAATATCTAGTCTAGAAGCAGTTAGATAGAGGAGAGAGCCAATCATACCTCTGTAGAGTTTCTGATCTACTTTCTTACTTACCTCTTCTTTCTCCAGAATACATGTAGGATGCATAGGAGTTTTAGAGATGATACTTTCTGATAAATCAAATTTCTTCAGAAGTTCTTTGACATATTTGCTTTGATGAATATATGTTCCTTCTGATGTTTGATTTATTTGGATTCCCAGAAAGAACTTTAATTCTCCCATCATGCTCATTTCAAATTCTGCCTGCATAGACTTAGCAAACTCCTTTTCCAAGGCACTTTTAGTAGAACCAAATATTATATCATCTACATAAATTTGGCATATCAGAAGATCATTTTTAATGTTTTTACTGAAGAGTGTTATATCCACTTTCCCTCTGATGAAATCATTTTCCAAAAGAAAAGTGCTTAGTCTTTCATACCAAGCTCTGGGAGCTTGCTTCAGACCATATAAAGATTTTTTGAGTTTGAAAACATGTTCTGGAAATTTTGTATTTTCAAAACCAGGGGGTTGGTGTACATACACTTCTTCATCAATATAACCATTTAAAAATGCACTCTTGACATCCATTTGATATAGAATGATATCATGGTTTATAGCAAATGAAATTAGAAGTCTGATAGATTCTAACCTGGCGACTGGGGCATAGCTTTCTGTGTAGTCAATTCCTTCATGTTGACTATAACCTTGTGCAACCAGTCTTGCTTTGTTTCTGTCAACTTCTCCTTGCTCATTTAGCATGTTTCTGAATACCCACTTGGGGCCAATGATGTTGAATCCTCTGGGCCTAGGAACTAGATCCCATACATCATTTCTGGTGAATTGATTAAGTTCTTCTTGCATAGCCAGAATCCAATCATTTTCTGAGAGAGCTTCTTCTACAGAAGTTGGTTCAATCAGGGAGACTAGTCCCATTAGAGATTCTTCAGAGTTTCTAAATGATGATCTTGTTCTGATTGGTTCATCATTCTTTCCCAAGATTTTATCTTCTGGATGATTCAGCTTGCTTCTGGATAGTTTCTTCTGAGTGGGTTCTTCAGAGCTTGTTGGAGTGATTGTCTTGTTTTGTTCTGTAGGTGATTGTTCTTCTAATGTTCTGTTTGTAGAAATTTCAACTTCTATATCTGCAATAAATTCATTCTGCTTTGGTTTTTCAGAACCAAGCTTATCATCAAATCTGACATAAATAGATTCTATGACAATACGTGTTTCTGTGTTGTATACTTTATATCCCTTTGAATGTTCAGAGTATCCTAACATATAACACTTTTGTGCCTTAGAGTCAAATTTATTCAGAGGATCATTAGTATTCAGAATAAAACATTTGCACCCAAAAGGATGAAAATAAGAAATGTTGGGCTTTCTGTTCTTCCACAATTCATAAGGAGTCTTTTCAAGAATAGGTCTTATAGAGATTCTATTCTGAATATAGCATGCTATATTTACTGCTTCTGCCCAAAAATGTTTAGCCATGTTAGTCTCATTTATTATGGTTCTGGCCATCTCTTGCAATGTTCTATTCTTACGTTCTACAACCCCATTTTGTTGTGGAGTTCTAGGAGAAGAAAAATCATGAGAGATGCCATTTTCAATAAAAAATGATTCTAATTTTTTGTTTTCAAATTCTCCACCATGATCACTTCTGACTTTAATAATTTTAAATTCTTTTTCATTTTGAACTTGTTTGCAGAAGTTAGAGAATACAGCAATTGACTCATCCTTGTGTCTAAGGAACTTTACCCATGTCCATCTGCTGAAGTCATCTACGATCACCAATCCATACATCTTGCCACTGACAGAAGCAATTTTCACTCGTCCAAACAAGTCAATATGCAGAAGTTTTAGTGGTCTAGAGGAAGATACAACATTTTTAGCTTTAAAGGCAGGTTTTGAAAATTTGCCTTTCTGACATGCTTCACATAGAGCTTCTGAGTTGAACTTCAAGTTTGGAAGTCCTCTGACCAGATTGAGTTTGTTAAGTTGAGATAATCTTCTCATATTAACATGTCCCAATCTTTTGTGCCAGACCCATTGCTTAGTTTCCACAGACATTAGACATTTTACATTCTGATTTTTTAATTCAGAAAGTTTTATTTTATATATGTTGTTCTTTCTCTTTCCACTGAAGAGGATTGTTCCATCTTTCTGACTAACAACTTTACAGAACTTTTGATTAAAGATTATGTCATAGCCATTATCACTTAATTGACTTATGGATAATAGATTATGCATTAATCCTTCTACTAATAGAACATTAGAGATAGAGGGAAGGATTCCATTACCAATAGTTCCAGAGCCAATTATTTTTCCTTTTTGGTTGCCTCCAAAACCTACATGGCCTCCATCTTTTAATTCAAGACTTTGGAACATATGCTTTCTTCCCGTCATGTGTCGTGAGCATCCAGAGTCCAGGTACTATGATTGGTGTTTCAGTTTTGCTGTTAAAGACATCTGCAACATACACAATTTTATCTTTGGGTACCCATATTTTTCTGGGTCCATGTTTGTTATTTTTCACAAACTTCTGATTTATTTTAGGTTTCAAATCAGAACTCTTGGAACAAGATGACTCACTAGTATATATTAAGTCATGGTTATGACCATAGGTAAAATGAGAACTTAGAGGAGTATTAGTTTTTATGACAATGTCATCAATCTTTTTAAACTTCAGAGTTTCTTTAGTTTTCACATAGCCTATGCCTCTTCTATCATTTCTGCTAACTCCATAGATCATAGATGCAATTTTGCTTCTATCTATGCTTTTAGCTAGAAATTTTTGAAAACCATAGTCATATTGTTTTATGATACTATCAGAATTGATTAGATCTTCTAATTCAGATTCCTTCTGAGCCTTAAGTTTTTCAAGAGAGTTTTTGCATTCAAAAATATTTTCTTTCAGCTCAGAGTTTTCTGTTTTTAGTTTTCTAACTTCTTCTAATTCAGATACCAGACTTTGTTTCATGTCTTTGTATTTGAATTGAAGCTTCTGATATTTTTCAAGAATTTCTGAGAGGCTAGCTTCTAATTGAGATCTAGAAAGTTTAGAGAATACCTCTTCTGAATCTGAGTCTGATTCTGATTCTGATGAGTGATCATCTTCTGGTATTTTTGCCATTAGTGCAATGTTAGCATGTTCATCTTCTGAATCTGACTCTGCTTCAGATGATTCAGAATCATCCCATGTTGCCATGAGACTCTTTTTCTTTTCTCTGTTGAATTTGTTTCTGGGTTTCTCTTTCTGGAGTTTTGGACATTCACTCTTGTAGTGTCCTGGTTCTTTGCATTCATAGCACACAATTTCTTTGCTTCTGGGTATCTTGTGACCAGATGTTGTTTCAGAGTGATTGCTTGTTCTTCTGGTATTTCTGAACTTCTTCTGACGATGCTTCCAGAGTTGTTGAACTCTTCTGGATAGAAGAGATAATTCATCTTCTTCTGATGAGCATCCATAACTTTCTTCTTCTTCTCTCTGTAAAGCTTTAGAGACAGATTTGTTAGATTTAAGAGCTACAGACTTACCTTTCTTCTGGGGTTCATCTTCTTCTAGTTCTATCTCATGACTTCTCAAGGAGCTGATTAGTTCTTCTAAAGATATTTCATTCAGATTTTTTGATAGCTTTAGAGCAGTGACCATGGGCCTCCAAGCCTTTGGCAAGCTTCTGATGATCTTCTTTACATGATCTGCTGTTGAGTAGCCTTTGTCCAGAACTTTCAGTCCAGCTACCAGAATTTGGAACCTTGAGAACATTTTTTCAATTGTCTCATCTTCTTCCATTTTGAAAGCTTCATACTTCTGGATGAGGGCTAGATCTTTAGTCTCCTTGACTTGAGTGTGGCCTTCATGTGTCATCCTCAGGGAATCAAACATGTGTTTGGCTGAGTCTCTGTTAGTAATTTTCTCATATTCTGTATATGAAATAGCACTCAGAAGTATGGTTCTAGCTTTGTGATGATTTCTGAATTCCTTCTTTTGTTGAGCTGTCATATTTTTTCTTTCCATCTTCTGACCATCTGCTCCAACAGGATGAGTGTATCCATCTGTCACCATGTCCCAAAGATCTCCATCCAGAGCTAGAAATAAACTTTCCAGAACATCCTTCCAGTAGTCAAAGTTATCACCATTGAACACTGGAGGTTTTGTGTTGATCTTGTCATTTTGGTAGTCATTGTTGTTATTGCCAGCGTCTGCCATGTGTTTTAACTTCTGGATCTTTTACTGACACGGTTAAGTGTATTTCTCAGAACCTAGCGCTCTAATGCCAATTGAAGGTGCGTAAAACACAAGGAAGGGGGGTTAGAATTGGGTTTTCTTAACAACTTAAAATTAACTTCTATGACAAGTTGATTTATCCTAGTTCGTTTGAACTCAAACTACGTCCAGTCCATCCGCCAAGGTGATTTTGCCTCTACCACTGAGGTCTTAATCCACTATTCAATAGTTGAATACACACACTGACCTACTGTCAATGTCCTCTTGAGTCTTCTGACTGAAACTAGTCACTCAAGGGATTTTACTTAACTATTACAATAATAATAATAAAGTAACTATTTTGCTTCTAATAAAGTTATGATCACTAAGTGAATGTTACAAGAGTTTAGCACAAATGAGTGAGTCTTTTTCTCGTGAGTGATATATCAAATCTTCAATTTGATTCCTTTATATAGTTCTTGAATATTGTAGCCGTTGGAGACATCTTAAGCTAATTTAGGATATTAGTTAATACCATAAATTCCTTCCATAACAAGAGATACGTGTCTTGACCATTAATTAATATATTCTTTAATTAATGCCTTCATTATGAAGATCATCATCTTCTAGACGTAAATCAGAGATAATAAAGTCTTGATGCGCAGCTATTAAACCATGTCATTAAATGATGGATTCTTCAATAAGTGTATCTTCTATATATGGCTCAATGTATCTTCTAATAATGCACATCTTCCTTAAATGACTTCCTCTTCTACACATATAATAAAGAGAGTTATTAGAACCTCTATTCTTGCATAATAATCTTTGTTATCATCAAAAATCTTTGAGGTTTAGAACCATAATTGTTCTAACATGTAGTACCTAAAAAGGGAGGCATCACAGTCGTGCAAAACGAGAAGGGCGAACCTGTAGCAAAAAGAACCGATGGAGGTTGGTGTATGTGCATAGACTATAGAAAATTAAATAAAGCAACTAGGAAGGACCATTTCCCATTACCATTCATAGACCAAATGTTGGAGCGCCTAGCCAGACACTCTTACTTTTGTTACCTAGATGGATATTCAGGATTCTTCCAAATACCTATTCACCCCGAAGATCACGAAAAAACTATCTTTACATGCCCTGTTGGAACTTTTTCCTATAGAAGAATGCCTTTTGGACTCTGTAATGCTCCTGCCACTTTCCAACGCTGCATGATGTCTATCTTTGCAGACTATTTAGATGGAATCATGGAAGTATTTATGGACGATTTCTCAGTTTGTGGATCCGATTTCAAAAATTGTCTTATCAACCTTGAGAAAATCCTGGAAAGATGTGTGGAGGTAAACCTTGTGCTAAATTGGGAAAAATGTCATTTCATGGTCACCGAAGGGATTGTTTTAGGACATATAGTTTCCGAAAAAGGTATAGAGGTAGATAAAGCTAAAATAGAAGTCATAGAGAATCTAAAACCGCCGAAGACTATCAGGGAGATAAGAAGTTTTCTTGGACATGCCGGATTTTACCGACGTTTTATCAATAACTTCTCCAAAATAACAAAGCCCTTAACTGGTCTTTTAATGAAAGATGTTGAATTCATCTTCGATGAAAAATGTACTGAAGCATTTAATCTTCTGAAGTAAGCTCTGATTTCAGCACCTATAATGAAACCCCCTGATTGGTCAGAACTGTTTGAGATAATGTGTGACGCTAGTGACTACGCTGTAGGAGTCGTTCTAGGTCAGAGAAAAGATAAAAAGTTACACGTAATTTATTATGCCAGTAGAACCCTAGACGCTGCACAACTCAACTACGCAACAACCGAAAAAGAGCTCCTAGCTGTAGTTTTCGCCATAGACAAATTTAGATCTTATCTAGTAGGAGCCAAAACTATAGTTTACACCGACCATGCTGCCATTCGTTACTTACTAAGTAAAAAGGATGCCAAACCTAGGTTACTTCGATGGATTCTATTACTGCAAGAGTTTGATTTAGATATCCGTGATAAGAAAGGCACAGATAATGTAGTGGTTGATCACCTTTCTAGGCTAGAATACCTGAAACCTGACTCAGTACCCATAAATGACGATTTTGCCTATGATAGACTGATAGCCCAACTAGAAACTATTGAAGATAATAACCCAGACCCACATGAGCATTCTCATAAATCCTTAGCTATAAGTAATGCACCTTGGTATGCAGACTTTGTTAATTACCTAGCCGCTGACATCATACCCCCTGATCTAAACTACCACCGGAAGAAGAAGTTCTACAATGATGTGAGAAACTTCTATTGGGACGAACCATTTCTTTTCAAGAGAGGTAAAGATGGAATTTTCCGCCGTTGTGTTCCAGAAGAAGAGGTACATAATATAATTGAGCATTGTCACTCTGCACCCTATGATGGACATGCAAGCACATCTAAGACATACGCCAAGATTCTTCAAGCTGGCATATTCTGGCCTACTATGTGGTGTGATGTCCATGCTTTCATTGTCAAGTGTGACAGATGCCAACGCATAGGAAATATTTCAATACGTAATGAAATGCCTCTAAGAAATATCCAAGAAGTAGAACTCTTCTACGTATGGGGTATAGACTTTATGGGACCGTTCCCACCATCTTTCGGAAATCAGTACATCTTAGTAGTTGTTGACTACGTGTCTAAATGGATTGAAGCTATCGCCGCACCCATGAACGACACCAGAGTAGTCATCAAATTATTCAAAAACTATATATTTCCCAGGTTTGGAACCCCCCGTTTAGTCATAAGTGATGGAGGATCACACTTCATATCGAGAATATTTGATAAACTTTTAAGCAAGTATGGAGTTAAGCATAGAGTAGCAAAACCATACCACCCACAGACCAATGGAAAAGTGGAAGTATCTAATAGGGAGATCAAACAAATTCTTGAGAAGACTGTCTATATATCTAGAAAAGATTGGTCGCAGAAACTTCAAGAGGCATTATGGGCCTATAGAACTGCTTTCAAAACCCCTATAGGAACAACCCCTTATCAACTGGTCTATGGAAAATAATGTCACTTACCTTTTGAATTGGAGCATAAGGCCTATTGGGCCATCAAGACCTTGAATTTGGATTACTTGACTGCTGGTGAAAAACGTATCCTTGATATCCACAAATTAGAAGAGCTCAGACAATCTGCCTAAGAAAATGCCATCATATACTGTAACACCCCAAAATTTGCCCTCTTATTTATCATCAACCTCGAGCGATTCACGCTTCATTCTTGCATCATTCCGCATATCATCGCATCGCATTTGAAAAAATAAATAAGTCATTCATCGTCCTTTGCATGAGGTGTGTGGTTGATCGAGGCTTGGCAAACATTGGAGCTCGAGAGAAAATGATGTACCAAAAAATAATCCACACCACTTTCAAGCTAACCCATTAAAAAGGAAGAATTCACCACTTTCCTCCCCTTTTCTTTCCGCTTTTCCTTCCACTTTCTTTCCACACTTCCTTTCATTCTTTCCATCTCATTTTTCCACTTCAATTCCACTCCATTTCCCTTGGAAACTTCCACCACCTTCCACCATCTTCTAGAGTGTTCCAAGGAATATTCCAAGGAATATTCCAAGGAATATTCCCTTTTCCAACCCTAACCCTAACTAACTTCCAAACCTAATTTTGGATCCCAAACCTAATTTTTGGGCCCCAAACCCAAACCTAGCTCCTAGCCTAGTCTCTATTTAAGCCATTTTCATCCAAACCAAAAGGGTTCCCACAATTCCAAATTTTTCACTTCTTCCATAATCACTTTTTCTCTCTCACTTTTCCTCCTTTCACCAAAGCTTCTTTGAATAAGCTCTTCAAGTTTCACATTGAAACTTGAAGATCTTGAAGCTTAAGCCTCCAACCTCCATTAATGGTGGATCGTAGAAGAAGAAGCTAGTGATTTTGTTGAAGATTTCGGCTTATCGGAAGTGTGCAAAGATTCAAGCATCAAGAACGCATTTATTTTGCGGTTTCTCGGTTTTCACGGTTTTCTCTTCGATCAAGCTCCGATTCTTGCAACAATTACCGAAGCACTCCTCCGCTTCGTAGGTTGGTGATCTTAATCACTTCTTCTTTAAGTTATTCTCTTCATCTCGCCACTTTTGGCATTCTTTAATTGCTTTTTTCGCTTTGCTTGAAATCGTTTTGTTTCGATTATGTTTGCTTGTGATTTGTGATTTTTGTTGATTTAGAAGTTTAAAGTGTTAATAGATATAGGTGATAGCATGTGTAAATAAGCTCCGAATAAGTAGAAATTAGTGTTAGCATGTTCCTAGGTGTTAGGGATCATTAGAAGCAAGATTGTGGCCAAAAGCACTTATTTTAAAAGCTGTTTTTTTCAATTCTGGTCAGTGTTAACCGGTTAACGCATTTGGTTAACCGGTTAACGCACGCGTTTTTGGCAAAAATGCTTCTGTTTTAGGTCCGTTAACCGGTTAACCCATATGGTTAACCGGTTAACGCTGTGGATTTTTGGATTTTTGGTTTAGTTGATTGCTCAATCTTGCTTCCTAGTGCCTTTAATGTTCATACATGTTTAGGTAGTGATTTTAGGGAATTTTTGAGTCCATTTCCAGTAGCTCATTCCCCCATTTCGAGTCGTTTCGACACGATTCCGTTCATATCGCATATTATGTGTTTTTTGTGTTCTTTGTGTATGGCTTGAGTTCTTGCATATTGTTGCTATGTTCATGCATCATTAGGTATGTAATAATCATGTTGCATTCTGTTTTATATGTTGGCATTGCATTAAAACATTTTTTCATTTCCATTATGTCAAGATATGTTGCATTTCATATAATCATGTATGTATGTGCATTTGGTTGCATTTTGTTACATACTTTATCATATCATATGCACCAATTCAATTCTGAATTTTGCATTGAGTTTAGTGTGTTTTGTTGAATCATATATTGCATGTTCATAATCAATAATCACCATGTTCAAATGCCATGTTCATATGCATGTTTATGTGTTACATTTTTGCCTTACTTGTTGCATAATTAACCATGTGGTGTATTCTTGCATAATCATCAAAAATGTTCATGTTCTTGCATTTTTATATGTTGATCTATGTTCAAATGTGTGTTCATGATGTGTTTAGTGCATTTTTAATTGAGTTTGTGCATTAAAAAATGAAAATAATCAATTCTGGATTTTGCATTCCATAGCTGTTGTTTTGCATAGGTGCTGTAAAATGTGTGCTGTTTGTTGTAAATTCATGCTGGTTGTGACTTTTAACACCTGTTTTTGCATACATATAGGTGCTGTAAAAAGCTGCTGCATTGTATATTGCATTTCATAGCTGTTTGTGCATTAAGTGCTGTAAATAAGTTGCTGAATTTTGCATTTCATTAGCTTTAGGTCCTTTAAACTATAGATTGAGTCTAGTTTAGGTCCTAGTTCCCTTAGGAATTAATTAGGTAATTTTGTTTGCCTTATTTTTATCATGTTTACCATGCTAACCTTTGTTTTGTAGGGAGGGCAAGGTATGTCTAAAAACCCTATCCTCTTTGGTATTTCTAATGCATTTAATTTGCACCATTTTGCCTTACATAATGTTTGTGTTTGTTAGGTTTTCCCCTTTTGGAACCAACTTAACTTCATTAGGACGTAAGTTGTGTTCTTCTTCCTTTTCTCTTCCTCTTTCCTCTCCTCCTTAGGATTAGAAACCTCACTAACCATTAGGATCTCCCTTTGTGCATAATAAATAACTTAGGGTTGTGTCTTAGTCCCCTTAGTTTTTGTCCCTTTTGCAACTTGAGTCATTCTTTTTCTCATCTCAAAAGAAAAGCAATAAAACACTTAATAAAAACCGAACAATCTTGTACGACACGAGACTTTGTTGCGGAGTGTTTATACGCGTCCTGTTTCGGGGCGAGGTGTAAATACTTCCCGCGATGGATAGGTCTTAGTACAAGACCGTTCACAAACAAATTCAAAACATTTCTTCTAAAAAACAACAAACCAAGAAGTCACGTCTTCTCTTTCTCATCTCATACTCTTCATGACTTGTCTCGACAGTTCAAACAGCGATACGGTAAACACCCTCGTGTCAGAGCCGGTAACACCTGAGCTAGAACTATGGCAACGTCATCCTAAAAGCCACAAACAAATAGTTCCCGCCTAGGTTAGGCGAACTACGTCGACTCTGATCCTCATTATCCCGATGAGGTACGTAGGCAGCGGGGTAGGGCCCGTCCGAGCACATTCTTTATTTTCCCTACATTTCCCCCTTTCTTTTCATTCTCATTTCAGTTCATTTCTCATTTTCCATTCCCTTTATTCCAGTAGCGGTTTTATTCAGCAGTTATTTTTCTCACCCATTGAAACAAGCAAGCAAGCGTGGATCCCGTCGGGTACGACGGACGATCTGGGGTGCTAATACCTTCCCAGGTCGTAACCGACTCCCGAACCCCGATCTTTGGTTCGCAAGGCCTCGTCCTTTTCCTTCTTCCTCAGGTTTGTGCAACATTACCTTTCCCATTCATTCGGGATAAAAATGTCTGGCTGGCGACTCTACCTTTCCGCGCCACTTTCGCGTTTGTACTAGGATGAAAATCCCGGGAGCGACAGCTGGCGACTCTGCTGGGGACTTAACCTGTTTCTTCCGGTTTCCCTTGTAGAGTCAATCCTAGCGCCTGTTTGGTTTTGTTTCTTTGGGTGTATTTGTTTGATGCTGAGTGCTTTAGTTTAGTTTTACTGTTTTCATTTACAGTTTTATTTACAGCTTTACTTTATTGCATTTATTTACCGCTTTCAGTATTTTATTTTCCATGCATCATATTATACTGGACTGTCTGGCTGTGCTGGTTTTCATTTTTTCTGTGGGATGGGGTTACTGTGAGATAAGCCAAATACCCGGCTTGAGTGCACCCTAGGACTTAGAGTGGTTCCACTTTGGCTTCATGGCATCTTGCTATGTTGGTAGTAGTGAGTTCCACACCTTGACTAGCGACCTTCTCGGGAATGTATTGGTTCCGGAATCTTTCTGGGGCAATACGCTACCTTGATAGTTATGTGCAGTCAGGGGACCGATCATTGAGAACCTTTGTGGAAACATCCCTCTCCAGTGATGACAGTGGCAGACCACATTTGTTGGCAAACCCACTCGCATCCGAGGGCCCACTAGGAAATCGCATAGGATGACCTGGTTCTCTCATAGGAATCCAGTCAAGGCAAACTGTTCGTATGACGGTAGTATTGTACCCTTCGGGATGAATGTACTATTGTTTCTCGATTCAGTGCTTGAAGCTGGGGACCGATGAGGGATGCTTGTTTCTCCGGACTCAACTGAGACCTCCCTGGTTAGTGTATAATGCCAAACCGATTCCCTGACTTGGTCACGAGCCATTTCTCGGAAATGGTGAACGTATTATTGCTATCCGGCTTTGAGAGTCTGTGATGTTGACTCGGAGTAGCATACCCGTGAGATTGGGAGGGGTTTACAGGTTTGCAGGAACCCTAAAACTTCCAACATACCTGCTTTTGCCAGTGTTACTCAATGATATGATCTGGTCCTATATGATACTTGGTTGAGAATTTTGGAACTTCTGCACAGAGATATTGATATCATGATCTTCACCAACCCTTGGTTATCTGATCCACGCCAGCGTCGGACCGCTGACCACATGCCAGTTGCATACATGACATCATGGCATTTAGCATACATGTTCAGTTACTTCTAAGGATCCCATATCTGGATTATGTCGGATTTTCTTCTGCATTAAAACTTGGATCAAAACAGATGGACTCCGTGGAAATAACTGAACATGACATTTGCATACATCCTTGCATTTTTTTTACAGGTGTTCAGAGACAGGTTCTATCCAGGCTTGGTTTCTCATCAGAATGGACAACTTGAATCACAGTCATCAAAGTATATATTTGAAGCAACTCCGGGCGGAGGTAGTCGAGGGAACACCCAGCTGAGGCCATTCAGGGCAGAGGTATAAGCTGTATTTCAAAACCAGAAACTGCTGAAACAGGAAGTCAACCAGATGAAGACTCAGATGAGCTTGGTCATGGAAATTCTGAATGAAGCTATTTTCATCCCTATTGAGGGGAACTACGCTGCTCTGATTCTCCATTGGTCAATGGAGATACGTAGGCAGGAGATCGTGCAAGATCTTTCCGAGCAACCTTATCTATCAACTTCATTTATCAACTTCTTCCCTTCAGATGTCGTTTGTCGGCATCCAATTTCAGTTTCCCAAGAGAGTCCACAGGGTCAGCAACAACAGGTACAAAGACTGTTTCAAGAAAGAACAAGAGCGAGAAACCGCAGACTCGACCCCGTCCCGTGTCCATATACTGTATTGCTTCCAGAGTTGCTAAAGTTGAACCTGGTCGAGCTTCGTACCATGAGACCTCCCGCTCTTGACAATCTACCTCCGAATTTTGATGCTAACGCCAGGTGCGAATTCCATTCAGGTGCCCAGGGGCACAGTATTGAGAAATGTTGGGCTTTTCAGAACAAGGTACAGGACCTAGTTGACTCTAAGGCGATCAATTTCGCTCCTCTCCCAAATGTACTCCATAACCCGATGCCCAGTCATAATGGAACCGGTGTCACGGTCATTCAACCAGATGGTTCACGTTAAGCTGAAGTCTTCGAGTTGATCACCCGAAACGCCAGGGTATCCATGAAGCAAATAAAGCCAGCAGTATTCAAATACTCTCAGTGATGGCATTTATGTGTTTGACTTTCTTCATTGTTGGTTTTTCATCCCTATTGAGGGGAACTACGTCGCTCTGATTCTTCATTGGTCATCAGTCAATGGAGATACGTAGGCAGAAGATCGTCAGGTCTTTCCGAGCAACCTTCTGGGGCAACTTTACTCCCCAGCTTTACTTTTTCCTTCAGACGTCTCGTGTCAAAGTCAGTATAGCTAGAAGAGGAAGTGTTACTGCCATGGTTGAGCATGCAACTGCAAATTGAAGATCACAAGTCTGTGAAAAGAGCTATTGATCGTTGAAAGTATCCAAGACTGACAGGTCCAGACGGAGCCAAGCCTCCTCAACTATGGCAATATTCAGTTTCTGTACTGCATTTCCATTTGTAGTTTCTTTTATGTGTTAAACATTTGTCAATGTATGAAATTTGTTTGCTTTTGAATGTTAGAAATAATAAAACTCACATGTTTTTCTTGAAGTAAATTCATTTGCATTCCCTTATAATTTTGCATATGTATATCGCAATACCAACTGTCATGCTTAAAATCTATGAAAGGAGGATGACGAAACAAAAACGCAAAATCTCTAATTGTGTGCTCTCAAGTAAGACCTTGTTGACGATGTACAGGCATTGCTTCAAATCCTAAACACTGGAGATATAAGGAAGATAAACCCTTGCTAACCCCTTTGAGCCTTGAAGTAGGAGTTTCTTTTCAAATAAAAAAAAAAAAACCCTCACATGTAACCCAGGGGCAGGGTAGACGTCAGCTAGTCAGACCAAGCGTCCAAACTTTCATAAAGAAGTGTATCTGAAGATCCATTGCATCCTACTATGCTAATCAAGAGGTCCAAAGACCCGAAACCACAATGGTTATCCAAGTCAAAAGGTCCAAAGATTGACAACCACAATGGTTATCCTTCGTCGACCACAAAATGAGGCAGTCACAACCCTCGTGAAGCAATCAAGACAAACAATGTCACGCGACTTGTTCAAAAATACAAAAAGAAAAAGAAGAAAAAAGGCCCGCTAAGTCGAAACTTGAAAACAAGCGACTTAGGCAAAAGTTAGGGCATCCCGCTGGACTTCACAATCGAAGATTCACAAGAATCAGTCCAGGCAAAAGTTAGGGATAAGCAAAATAATGCAAAAGCGAAAGACAGAAAAGATTACACAAGAAAGATCCTCAAATAAGAACAAAGTCGTGTGGCATAAACACAAAAGATAGAGGAGTGACTGATTCTCAACAATAACCTGATTGGTGCTTGAACTAATAGTAGCAATGGTTCCTCAATCAACACGAAACCCTTATGAAAGGTGAATGCTTGTGAAAACTAGCTGAATTTAGGTATGAAGAACATCACGTAGAGTGGGTGGGCACAAATAAACTTCGAGCCTATATCCTTTGTTTCTATAACCGTGAACCAGGCCACGATACAACCCTTAAAAGTCCTAACTGAAACGGGGTTAAATTGAGAGCATACTACCACGAGACCGCGTTCCTGACTCCTATGAGTTGTGCTAAAAGGTGTTTGTTGGTATTGCGTGTACATACTTTCATTCAAATAAAGGTCGTATCTTAACCCGTGATTCTCTCACGAAGGTTAACGATCCATTTTCAAAACTTCAAGATTAACATGTTTGTTGAATTAGGATTTTCATTCTAAGAATAAACATTTTCTCACTTGCATACATTTGTTGAGCATCATAAATGGTTCACATACGGAGATTCAATCCAGAAGCTCAAGCTTGCCAGGTTGAGGAGACCAAAACTTCTGAAAGATTGTCATGTCAAGGTGTACTTATCCGAATAAAGCTTCATTGAGCAGAGATTTCCCCAGTTAGTCATGGTAAGAGCCAGCTAATCCGGGGCAGTCACGTCGAGCAATCTCTTCAAAATTAAAGTACTGAGCCAATCTGGGGCAGTTATGTTGAGCAATCCCTTCAAATTTCAGTCAAACCCGGGCAATCACCTCGAGATTCAAATCTCTCCAAGAGCGAAGATTAGTCAGTCAAGAGCAAAACTATTCAAGTACTCATCCTGGGGCAGGCCACCCTAATAGTACGAGAATTCATTCTTTCCCGAAGACAGACGATCAGAAGCATTTACCCGGAGTCTAGAATACCGTGGTTACTTGTCAAGTCAACTATCTCGTTCAGCACTTCTGACAGATACAAATTCATCCACATTGGCAATGGTTACCTCCTCAGCGAGGTCATCACATTGATTCATGCAGTCGTTACAATACCAAAGAGTTTAAAGACGCCAAGTCTTTTTGTAAAATCCTCTTGAGGTAAAGTCCATACGGAAGCAACTGATCCCCAGCACGAGACAATTTGAAATCTTTCCTCCTCGGTAGGACGTGTCTTGTTGTTGTCTTCCCCAGCAGGCAAATGGAATCTATCCTCACTAAAGTCAGAAGTTTTTCCTTCAGAAGGTTTCCTTGATCTCGGTTCCTCAACAGATCTAAGGCAATTCCTATTCCCCTAGAAGATTTCAGATAAATCATTCTTCCCCCCAGCAGATCCATGAGAGTGGATATTCCTCAACAATCAAGGTATCCTGGGGCACGACCCTCAAATCTAAAAAGTCCAATTTATTTTTGGCAAAGGTGATGATTCAGACAGATGAGTTATTCACGCTTCTCTCCGACAGAGATGTTATCCCCAAGGGACTACTTGATATCGAATTCGCGATCATTGTGTTTCCCCACAGAGTCAACAGAGACTTATCACTTCCGTGTCAGGAATTTCTTTCACATTCATACCAGTTCATTGACAATACTCAAGACATAACATCCCCAGTGTCATGGGGCAACGTGCCGTGCAAATGTAAAGTCCAGCCGCAGACTGGCCAAAGTCCATCTTCGGGTGGCAAATCTCAAAAGTCTCCCGTAGTGAGCAAAAGTCTCCCGTAGTGAGCAAAAGTCCAGCCGTAGACTGGCCAAAGTCCATCTTCGGGTGGCAAATCTCTAAAGTCCCCCGCAGTGGGCAAAAGTCTCCCGTAGTGAGCAAAAGTCTCCCGTAGTGAGCAAAAGTCTCCCGTAGTGAGCAAAAGTCTCCCGTAGTGAGCAAAAGTCTCCCGTAGTGAGCAAAAGTCCAGCCGCAGACTGGCCAAAGTCCATCTTCGGGTGGCAAATCTCTAAAGTCCCCCGCAGTGGGCAAAAGTCTCCCGTAGTGAGCAAAAGTCTCCCGTAGTGAGCAAAAGTCTCCCGTAGTGAGCAAAAGTCTCCCGTAGTGAGCAAAAGTCTCCCGTAGTGAGCAAAAGTCTCCCGTAGTGAGCAAAAGTCTCCCGTAGTGAGCAAAAGTCTCCCGTAGTGAGCAAAAGTCCAGCCGCAGACTGGCCAAAGTCCATCTTCGGGTGGCAAATCTCTAAAGTCTCCCGTAGTGAGCAAAAGTCTCCCGTAGTGAGCAAAAAGTCTCCCGTAGTGAGCAAAAGTCCAGCCGCAGACTGGCCAAAGTCCATCTTCGGGTGGCAAATCTCAAAGGTCTCCCGTAGCGAGCAAAAGTCCAGCCGTAGACTGGCCAAAGTCCATCTTCGGGTGGCAAATCTCGAAGGTCTCCCGTAGTGAGCAAAAGTCCAGCCGCAGACTGGCCAAAGTCCATCCTCAGGGTGGCATCATATCAAAAGTCCACCCGCAGTGTGGCAACTCTTTAAAGTCCACCCGCAGTGTGGCAATGTATTTTGAAGTCCAACCGCAGATTGGCGAAAGTCCATCCTCAGGGTGGCATCATTCCCAAAGTCCACCCGAAGCGTGGCAATTTCCAAAGTCCACCCGCAGCGTGGCAATTTCCAAAGTCCACCCGCAGTGTGGCAATGTATTTTGAAGTCCAACCGCAGATTGGCGAAAGTCCACCCTCAGGGTGGCATCATGTCACAAGTCCACCCGCAGCGTGGCAATTTCCAAAGTCCACCCGTAGCGTGACAAATCAACAATCTCCCAGTGATATTCCAAAAACATTCACCAATTCGCTACTCTTCATGTCCGAGTTCTCCACAAGCAGAGTTTAGATGGTTGGAGTTATTTCCCTGTTCTCTTCCACCGAGTGCAAATTTTCTGGTTGTTTCTAGTATTCAATCCCTGCATACTTCAAATGTCTGAAAGCAGCTGCTATCATCCATTCAAGTCTACAGTGATTGAATAGGGGCAGCTGTAACACCCCAAAATTTGCCCTCTTATTTATCATCAACCTCGAGCGATTCACGCTTCATTCTTGCATCATTCCGCATATCATCGCATCGCATTTGAAAAAATAAATAAGTCATTCATCGTCCTTTGCATGAGGTGTGTGGTTGATCGAGGCTTGGCAAACATTGGAGCTCGAGAGAAAATGATGTACCAAAAAATAATCCACACCACTTTCAAGCTAACCCATTAAAAAGGAAGAATTCACCACTTTCCTCCCCTTTTCTTTCCGCTTTTCCTTCCACTTTCTTTCCACACTTCCTTTCATTCTTTCCATCTCATTTTTCCACTTCAATTCCACTCCATTTCCCTTGGAAACTTCCACCACCTTCCACCATCTTCTAGAGTGTTCCAAGGAATATTCCAAGGAATATTCCCTTTTCCAACCCTAACCCTAACTAACTTCCAAACCTAATTTTGGATCCCAAACCTAATTTTTGGGCCCCAAACCCAAACCTAGCTCCTAGCCTAGTCTCTATTTAAGCCATTTTCATCCAAACCAAAAGGGTTCCCACAATTCCAAATTTTTCACTTCTTCCATAATCACTTTTTCTCTCTCACTTTTCCTCCTTTCACCAAAGCTTCTTTGAATAAGCTCTTCAAGTTTCACATTGAAACTTGAAGATCTTGAAGCTTAAGCCTCCAACCTCCATTAATGGTGGATCGTAGAAGAAGAAGCTAGTGATTTTGTTGAAGATTTCGGCTTATCGGAAGTGTGCAAAGATTCAAGCATCAAGAACGCATTTATTTTGCGGTTTCTCGGTTTTCACGGTTTTCTCTTCGATCAAGCTCCGATTCTTGCAACAATTACCGAAGCACTCCTCCGCTTCGTAGGTTGGTGATCTTAATCACTTCTTCTTTAAGTTATTCTCTTCATCTCGCCACTTTTGGCATTCTTTAATTGCTTTTTTCGCTTTGCTTGAAATCGTTTTGTTTCGATTATGTTTGCTTGTGATTTGTGATTTTTGTTGATTTAGAAGTTTAAAGTGTTAATAGATATAGGTGATAGCATGTGTAAATAAGCTCCGAATAAGTAGAAATTAGTGTTAGCATGTTCCTAGGTGTTAGGGATCATTAGAAGCAAGATTGTGGCCAAAAGCACTTATTTTAAAAGCTGTTTTTTTCAATTCTGGTCAGTGTTAACCGGTTAACGCATTTGGTTAACCGGTTAACGCACGCGTTTTTGGCAAAAATGCTTCTGTTTTAGGTCCGTTAACCGGTTAACCCATATGGTTAACCGGTTAACGCTGTGGATTTTTGGATTTTTGGTTTAGTTGATTGCTCAATCTTGCTTCCTAGTGCCTTTAATGTTCATACATGTTTAGGTAGTGATTTTAGGGAATTTTTGAGTCCATTTCCAGTAGCTCATTCCCCCATTTCGAGTCGTTTCGACACGATTCCGTTCATATCGCATATTATGTGTTTTTTGTGTTCTTTGTGTATGGCTTGAGTTCTTGCATATTGTTGCTATGTTCATGCATCATTAGGTATGTAATAATCATGTTGCATTCTGTTTTATATGTTGGCATTGCATTAAAACATTTTTTCATTTCCATTATGTCAAGATATGTTGCATTTCATATAATCATGTATGTATGTGCATTTGGTTGCATTTTGTTACATACTTTATCATATCATATGCACCAATTCAATTCTGAATTTTGCATTGAGTTTAGTGTGTTTTGTTGAATCATATATTGCATGTTCATAATCAATAATCACCATGTTCAAATGCCATGTTCATATGCATGTTTATGTGTTACATTTTTGCCTTACTTGTTGCATAATTAACCATGTGGTGTATTCTTGCATAATCATCAAAAATGTTCATGTTCTTGCATTTTTATATGTTGATCTATGTTCAAATGTGTGTTCATGATGTGTTTAGTGCATTTTTAATTGAGTTTGTGCATTAAAAAATGAAAATAATCAATTCTGGATTTTGCATTCCATAGCTGTTGTTTTGCATAGGTGCTGTAAAATGTGTGCTGTTTGTTGTAAATTCATGCTGGTTGTGACTTTTAACACCTGTTTTTGCATACATATAGGTGCTGTAAAAAGCTGCTGCATTGTATATTGCATTTCATAGCTGTTTGTGCATTAAGTGCTGTAAATAAGTTGCTGAATTTTGCATTTCATTAGCTTTAGGTCCTTTAAACTATAGATTGAGTCTAGTTTAGGTCCTAGTTCCCTTAGGAATTAATTAGGTAATTTTGTTTGCCTTATTTTTATCATGTTTACCATGCTAACCTTTGTTTTGTAGGGAGGGCAAGGTATGTCTAAAAACCCTATCCTCTTTGGTATTTCTAATGCATTTAATTTGCACCATTTTGCCTTACATAATGTTTGTGTTTGTTAGGTTTTCCCCTTTTGGAACCAACTTAACTTCATTAGGACGTAAGTTGTGTTCTTCTTCCTTTTCTCTTCCTCTTTCCTCTCCTCCTTAGGATTAGAAACCTCACTAACCATTAGGATCTCCCTTTGTGCATAATAAATAACTTAGGGTTGTGTCTTAGTCCCCTTAGTTTTTGTCCCTTTTGCAACTTGAGTCATTCTTTTTCTCATCTCAAAAGAAAAGCAATAAAACACTTAATAAAAACCGAACAATCTTGTACGACACGAGACTTTGTTGCGGAGTGTTTATACGCGTCCTGTTTCGGGGCGAGGTGTAAATACTTCCCGCGATGGATAGGTCTTAGTACAAGACCGTTCACAAACAAATTCAAAACATTTCTTCTAAAAAACAACAAACCAAGAAGTCACGTCTTCTCTTTCTCATCTCATACTCTTCATGACTTGTCTCGACAGTTCAAACAGCGATACGGTAAACACCCTCGTGTCAGAGCCGGTAACACCTGAGCTAGAACTATGGCAACGTCATCCTAAAAGCCACAAACAAATAGTTCCCGCCTAGGTTAGGCGAACTACGTCGACTCTGATCCTCATTATCCCGATGAGGTACGTAGGCAGCGGGGTAGGGCCCGTCCGAGCACATTCTTTATTTTCCCTACATTTCCCCCTTTCTTTTCATTCTCATTTCAGTTCATTTCTCATTTTCCATTCCCTTTATTCCAGTAGCGGTTTTATTCAGCAGTTATTTTTCTCACCCATTGAAACAAGCAAGCAAGCGTGGATCCCGTCGGGTACGACGGACGATCTGGGGTGCTAATACCTTCCCAGGTCGTAACCGACTCCCGAACCCCGATCTTTGGTTCGCAAGGCCTCGTCCTTTTCCTTCTTCCTCAGGTTTGTGCAACATTACCTTTCCCATTCATTCGGGATAAAAATGTCTGGCTGGCGACTCTACCTTTCCGCGCCACTTTCGCGTTTGTACTAGGATGAAAATCCCGGGAGCGACATATACAAAGAAAGAACAAAAGCTTGGCATGACAAAAGAATCATAAGAAAAGACTTCAAAATAGGCGACCATGTTCTCTTGTTCGATTCTAGGTTACGACTTTTTCCAGGGAAGCTTCGTTCGAGATGGACTGGCCCTTTCGTAGTATCTAAGATTCTAAGATCTGGTGCTATTGAAATCAAGAACCAAACATGTAAACCGTTCATCGTCAATGGACAGAGGTTGAAGCCCTACGAAGGAGGTGACATCCCAACAACATACACCTGCCATACTCTGAGTGATCCACCATATCCTCCAAATGATGTAATAAAACCGGTCGTCGAGCTAATGACGTTAAACAAGCGCTGCATGGGCGGCAACCCATGGTTTTCTTATTTACGTACTTTTTATTTATTTTTACTTTATTTTAATTTGTTTACTTTATTATTATGTCAGGACTAACGATTTAATGTTTTATGTGGTTTCAGAACTTGTTTGCTAACCTTGTGCAGAATGCAGAACCCCGATGGCATGCACGTGGCCTTTAGAGACGATGCACAGAGAGAGCGTTACTATGTCCACATGAGATGCCCTATGGATCCTACCAGGTACCTTGACCATGATTGCATGGATGCCTTGGGGATAGAGCCAAACGTCAGATTCTTATGCCATCAACTCCAGTGGGACCAGTTTGACGATATGAACAACACTTACAGGAACTTGACTCTAGAGTTCCTCAGCTCGTTTCATTATGATCCTTGGGCTGGACCCGATGGATATATTGTTTTCAGGTTGTTCGGGATTGACTACTCCTTCTCTCACAAAGAGTTTGGTGATTTACTAGGTTTCCAGACTACTCCTGATGCTATTCCAGAGACACCGATGGGGTATTTTATGAGAAGAGAAGTGGAAAAGTTTTGGTCTAACATCTCAGGTGGAGGGAGCCAAGATCCTTCCACTCAGTTTTCTCAGGTAATCCACAACCCTGTGTTAAGGTACTTCCAAATGATTCTGGCACATTCTTTCCTGGGTTTGCCAGATACAGAGACTCTGCTGATTGAAGAGGAGATTTTCCTACTGTTTTGTGCGACTCAGTCTCGCCCAGTTGCTTGTGGCAACTTCCTGTTGAAGGGCCTTGCCAGTGTCGCCAGATCATCTGTAGGCATTATACATGTTGGTGGGATTGTTAGACAGATAGCTACTGCATTGGGTTTGTCTCGCAAATTATTGCACCTCAGGACCTTCTGCTGCTACACCACCATGGATGTTGACTTTTGTCTTGACAGAGGACTGATGAGGAGGGCCTCTTTTGAGCCCAACATGTTTAGATTACTGATCGACGGCGAAGTGATACATTACTTTACATTATCAGACCCGCTGATGACCAGTGTCCATGATCCTGCTAATTGGAGTTATGCTCTAGAGGGTTATGGAGAGACTGTCGAAGAGCCGAAATTGTTGCACCCCAAAATTTGCCCTCACAATACAAGACTTTGTGTTCTAAGAAGGTTCACAAGGTTCACAAGTTCTCCAACACTTGCATAACCTTTCATGAGGTTCATGAAGTCTACAAGTTACTTTATGAAGGTTCACAAGGTTCACAAGTTTCTCAATGCTTATATAACCTTTCATGAGGTTCATGAAGTCTACAAGTCACTTCTTGAAGGTTCACAAGGTTCACAAGCTTCTCAACATTTACAAGACCTTTCATGAGGTTCATGAAGTCCATAGGTTGCTTCTTGAAGGTTCACAAGGTTCACAAGTTTCACAATGGTTACAAAGCTTTCCTGAGATTTATGAGGTCTACAAAGCCACTTCATGAGTATCACAATACACTTTATGAAGATTCACAAGGTTCACAAAGTTCACAATTGGTCAAAGGAGTTGACAATTCCCTCAGACAATGCACCTCCTAAGCAGTGCATCCAAAACTAGGGTTTTGATTTTAATCAGGCTAAATGGACTTCCAATACCTCAATTGAGTTTCATAACATCTTATATGTGTGTAAGAACCCCTATGACAAGTTTCAAGACTTTTCTCAAAAGTTTGCTCAGTCAGATGATCAGATAAGTCAAAATCAGTCAACGCAATTAAAAAGTCAAACTGAGGTCAACTGTGGTCAAACCAAAGTCGAACTTCATGATTTTTTGCCAACATCAAGTATATGAAGTAAAATTCATCATTTTATCAAGGGTTGATCATGATTCATCAAGGAGATTCCAGATCATCAATAATCAGGAGTTTCTAAATTAGGGTTTCCTCAGTAAAAGTCAACTGAACTTTGACCAGGCATAACTTTCACATACTTCATCACCAAGTCTCCATACAAATCTCATTTTGAAGGAAATTGAATTATCTACAACTTTGATGTTTAAGGTTAAGCCCAAAAATGCTTCATTTGAAAGATATGATCTAAGACATTATAGGTCATTTCAAAAGTCAACAAAAAGTCAACAACTTCAAAAGGGCATAACTTGAGATTGGTAAATGATATGAACCTGAAACCAATGGGGTTGTTTAGAGGACTCTTCAAGCTTTCCAAAAAGTCCAAGAACACCCTCATACCTTTAAAATTGATGGAAATGTGCCCTTGCAAAGTTGGGAGATTTTGTGATGGTTTATGTTGGAAATGGAGGTCTAAAAGTAATTCTTTCCAAATGGGCTTGCTAAATTGTGACCCAATCCATCTCATAACATTGTGCACGACCCAATTGACCAAAATTCAGCATTTTTATTATTTTATATTTATTTATTATTGATTTAATTCATAAAAATCATTTTAAATAAATATAAAATATGAAAATCTATTTTTGGGTGAAGATTGAGGTTCTAGAAATTCTTAATGGATGATTGAAGTTTAAAGAGAAAGAAATAATGGGATTGATCCAAAGATAGCAAGTCATAATACACAAATATTTGACTTTTAACACTTGATCAATTTCAATCTTTTTAGATCAAAGTTTCCACATGACTAATCAATGTTTTGACCTAGAATGATTCACTTATATATACTAAACATAAACCAAACACAAGGGGACGAATTTCCAGCAGCCAAAGGTGAGTTCATAGTTCAAAAATTCATAAGAAAAGTGAGATTCAGATTTTGAGTTACAAGGCATTATAAGGTAAACTATGATCATAGAGATGTTCCTTGGTCTTCCATGATGCAAAACCAATGCCCATACATGTCCATAGCATGCGTATATGAACAACCCGTAGCCCTATTGTTCTTGAAATTTTATTTTTCGATTCTCATTATTTGATCACTATTAATGAAATTTGTGTGTTGATTTGATGTTAGTTGAAGCTTTTGAACGATTCTGGACAAATCAATTGGATTTTCATGACCTTATACGGATTCGGCCATTACTAGGGTTTATTACCTTCATTAGGGCTTTGTGATCTAGGCTGTATAAATTCATTCAAGAACCATGGTTCGATTCAAAATTGTCTTGTGATCATGTTTGACTGATTAATTTCTGGAAATTTTACAGTTTTGGCCATGTATGAGATTTGTAGGTATTGCTGCCAATTTGGTTTTCGCAGGTATTTTGGTGGAAGATTTCGCAGGAAAATCCTACGAATTTGAATGAAGAAGATGAAGTCTCCCGCGCGTTCAAGGAATTCAAATTTACATTAACTTATTTTATGTTGTTTGTCTGTTTTGTTATCACATGCGTATGTGTGTCCTGGTGGTAAGCCTTGCCCGTGTATATTGTAAAGACCTTGGTTCGATTCCTGGCCAAGGGCATTGTTTTGTTCTATTTTTTCAGGATAAAAAAAAGTAGAATATATTATGCATTATTGCTATTCAGCCAACAGATAGGCTCTCCCAGCCAGGCGGTAACGCGCGCATACTCTTATCCATAAGGTCCTGGGTTCAATCCTCCCCCAGGCCTTTTGCATATTTTATTTTTCCAGGATATTTTGTGAATCAAGAACAAAACCAAGTGAAGTTCAGTCATTGTCACCTGCGCCTGGCTGGCCCAGTGGTTATTGTTGTTGCCTGCAAGTAAGAGGTCTTGGGATCAAATCCCACCAGGTTCCTTTTTCTTTCTTTCTTTTTATTTTATTTTTCTTCTTTTAATTTAATTAGTTTAAATAATCAAAATTTTATTATTATATTATGAAGTATGTATATATTATGTATCCCAATTCTTAAAATTATTTTCTGAAAAAATATAAAAACTCTTGATGTAAACTTTATTTTTATAATTTATGTTAGTTAAGATTTTTTTTTTTTAATTAGTTAAAATATATATTTTGTATATAAGTTAACCCTAATTTTTAAAACCCTAAAAAATATTTTTCTAACAAACCCTAATTCATATTTTAAAACCTAATTCTATTTTTTTTATAATTTTATTTTCTAATTCTTATTATAATTATCATGTATATAATTTTTAATATAGTTAATTTTGTAAATATACTTTTAATTTATTTTTCTCTTTATATATTAAGTAAATATTTTTTAACTTTTGCTTAGAAATAATTGAATTTATAATAATTAAGTTTTGTGGCTATAATATATTTAAAAATAACCTAATAATTTGTAAACTAAAATAATTGTTTGTTCATGTTTTTTTTTTTATATAATTATTTATACTAAAAAATTGTAAATTTCTTATAATGTTTTGATTTTATTTATTGCTACTAACCATACTATTATTTATTATTATTATGTTTCTAACCTTGTTTATTATTTTTAATTATTATTATCACTAACCCTTATCATTTATTTTTTATTATTTATTGCTTATTTATATTTTATTTAATTATTTTGCTTATTATTTTTGTTATAATTTTGTAATTGTTTCCCGGATGTAATTTTGTAATTATTTTAATTATGGTTAGTAATTAGGGAGTGTTAATATGTTTGTTATTTAAAATAAATTTAGATAATTTTTAATATAAGATAATTAAAATAAACACTCACACACACGTAAGTCGATTTTAATCGCCGTCTCACTTTCTAAGGTTATCCCTCAAGTTGCCTACGAATAATGGTCAAGTGGGGTGTATAAAGCAAGTCCCTCAAAAGAAAATCATCAAAGTCCCTTATGGTTGCCTTTACGGATCGAGTCCCTTCGAATAAATGATGATAGTCCCTCATATGTGCTTATTACACCCCACAGTTGCCTTTTATAAACAAAGTGTCCCTCACATGTCCCTTACATCCAAAGTAAGGACTACCTACTCCTTAATAGTAGGGATAGTCTTACCAAGGAAAGGATAAAGAATAAGAAAGACCTTAAACATTAGGGTAGGTTACTCCTATGTACTTGCTCACTTCAAAACCTTTTCACACTTAAACAAATTTCCAACAAATTTTCAAACAAGTTTTTACACATCCGTACATGGATTATTTATTAACTATTCTGAAAATTTTCTATTCACACACTACACTTTCAAAAACAATTTAAAGTGAGCTTAAGTACCTAAGAGCCCATGGATAACCATGGATGAAAAGGATGCTAATACCTTCCCTTTTCATAACCTACCCCCCGGACCCAAAATATTCTCTTAAGGTCTTTCCTGTTCTTTTATAACCTTTCCTTATGGATAAAATAAAAGTCGGTGGCGACTCTTGCTATCCGCAACATTGTTTAAAGTCAGTTCTCCCCCCGTGTTACAGAACTGGCGACTCTGCTGGGGATCTAAATTAAAGAGGGGTACCCTTAGGAATTAAGATCACTTTAAATTGTTTGCCTTGTTTGTTTTATATTACTTGTTGGGGTGCTCTTATGTGTGAAAGGTCCTAACCCGGATCTAGTGTACCTTAGGTAAATGGCAATAGACCAAGGAAACTGTACGACGTATATCGATACGGTTGATCTGGTGGCCATAGTTAGTGCGACTTCTTGGTTGGTGCTTATATTCCTTAAGTCAAGTTGAGGATAATATTGAGGCTGCCATATGTTGTCAATGCACTAACTAACTTTTAGAACCCTAGTTAACTCATCTTGGCCTTTAGAAAGTAGTGAGGTAGCCGGCTTTGGTGCAGACTGAAGTTGGTTGACACTCGATACTACGCTCATTGAGATCTTAAACTTGGAGGGTTTTGGTTGGCAAGTAAGTTGCCTTCTGATCAACCACCCTTGTGAAGGATCAATGATATTGAGATCCCTTAGAACCTGGTTACTTTTGTAGGACAGGATGAACCATCTAACTTCAGGGGAGGGTACTTACCTTTGAACCTCATGCAAGCCTTTAAACCTAGGGCTATTGTGTGACTTGCTTGTGTGTGCCACATGTTTGTGATTGAACATAACATCATGACATCATCATGCATCATGAGCATATCATTTTCCCTAACCATTTCAAGGACCAAAGGATTTATCTTTTTTCTTTGTTGCAGGTCATGGCTACAGCTCGTAGAAACACTATCAGGATCAACTTTGTGGGGATACCTCCCAAGCTTAAAGAGTTGGTTTCTCAAGTGTCTGATCACTCCCGGTTCAACAAGAGACATGGTCACCTATTGGATCTAGTTACTTCAGGGTTTAATGAAGACATGATGAGTGTCCTGTTTCAGTTCTTTGACCCTAAGCACCATTGCTTCACATTCCCCGACTATCAGTTGGTTCCAACCATGGAGGAGTTCTCTAAACTTCTGGGTATACCTGTTCTTGATCAAAGACCCTTCACAGGTCTGGAGAAGGAGCTTAAACCAGAGGTTATTGCTGCAGCTCTACATCTGAAGAAGTCTGACATTGTTCTAGAGACGAGAAGTGGAGTCAAGGGTATTCTTGCCAAGGTATTAATGGATAAAGCTCAAATGTTCTTGAAGGCCATGAGCTATGATGCTTTTGAGGAAATCTTAGCCTTGCTAATATATGGCTTAGTATTGTTCCCCAATCCAGATCAGTTCATAGATGTTCATGCCATCAACATTTTCCTGAGTCACAATCCAGTGCCTACATTGCTTGGAGACATCCTACATTCTCTTCACACCCGTACTACAAGGGCAAGAGGAACTTTGATGTGCTGCATACCTTTGCTTTCTAGGTGGTTTATTTCTCACCTTCCTCGCTCAGTAATGAAGAATGAACAAGGGTTCAGATGGTCCAAGAGGATCATGTCACTTTCTCACTCAGATATTCATTGGTGCTCCAGATCTATGGAGAATGTCACCATCATTGACCGTTGTGGGGAATTTCCTAATGTGCCACTTCTAGGCATAAGAGGAGGCATCACCTACAACCCATCCTTAGCTTTACGACAGTTTGGTTATGCTCGGAGTGATGGTCCACATGACATGTTGATTCAGGGCATTGTGTTTGATTACGACAACGATCTTCAGGGTTACCGTCAGAGATTCATACGAGCTTGGGGAAAAGTAAACAGGGTTGACAGCAAGACACTGGAGCCTAAGTACACTATTCCTATGGAGGCTTATCTCAGATGGGTACGATCTCGTGCTCAGACCCTCATGATGCCATATCCTGCCATCCTGCCAGTTACCATGGAACATGTTGCTGAAGGAGACACTGCTTATACCATCCTTCACCCAGACATGCCTACTGATAAGGAAGACTTGCAGAGATCATGGATCCAATTGAAAGAGCAAAGGGATACTTTCGAGGCTCATTACAAAGCAAGCCAAGCAAGAATCCTAGAGCTAACAAAGCAACTTCACGAGGAACGAAACCTCAACTCATACCTCAACACAAAGAGGAAACGTCCATGGGAGACTTAAAACCCCATATTTTTGTACTTATTTCATTTTCATTTTTGTAAGCCTAAAAGGCAAAACAAGTTATTACTAATAAAAAGTTACTTTCTTGTTTGTTTAAGCAAATTTAAATTCTGCGGTCCTTGAAAACATTGCATATGCATTCCCATATCATTTCATTGCATCACAGGTTTATAATTGTGCACAGGTTTCTTATCTTCTCGCTGTTTATTTCAGCAATGGCTCTTGAACAATCAGTTAAGGATCTTCAGGCACAGAATGCACAGTTCCAAGAGCTGATCTTGAACCTGTCCAAGGGGCAAGATGATTTGAAGGCACTGCTGGCCAAGAAGACTAAGAAGACTAGAAGGTCTGCTGGGTTGCTCAACATGGGAAGAAGGTTCAAGGGTCCTGTCAAGACCCAGGAACAGATTGATGACTATGAATCTGAGGAGTCTGAGAAAGAGGGAGGCAGTCTCCACAACACTATGGGGGACTCTGACTCTGAGGCTAATTACTACCATGAGCCTAATGAGGACAAATATAAGAGGCTGGTGGATAGGATGGATGCTATGGAATTACAAAAATCATCTGGGCTGGATTTTGAGGATTTGAGTCTGATATCTGGGGTTGTGATACCCATTGGTTTCAAAGTTCCTACCTTTGTTGTTTATGATGGGGTCTCTTGTCCCAAGCTGCACTTGAGGTCTTATGTCAGAAGGATTCAACCTCACACTGCTGACAAGAAGTTGTGGATCCATTTTTTTCAAGAAAGCTTATCTGGAGCTCAGTTGGAGTGGTATTATCAGTTGGAGAGTGTTAACATCAGAGACTGGAATGATCTTGCTGAAGCTTTCTATAAGCAGTATCAATACAATGCTGACTTAGCCCCCACTCGCATGCAGCTTCAGAGCATGTCTATGGGTGCCAAAGAAAGTTTTAAGGAGTATGCTCAGAAGTGGAGAGATTTAGCTGGAAGAGTTCAACCCCCTTTGACTGACAGGGAACTAGTTGATATGTTCATGTGTACACTGAATGGTCCGTTTTACAGTCATCTCATTAGAAGCTCATCATCTGGCTTCACTGAGTTGATTATGACAGGAGAGCGGGTAGAGAATGGTATCAAGAATGGTAAGATCCAAGTGGGCACTTCTTCATCAGGTGCTGCAAAGAAGCCTCCCACTGGGAAGAAAGAATCCAATGCTGTTTATGGTCAACCTGATCGTAACAGAAGGCATCAGTCTGTTAGTGTAGTTCATATTTCAAATCCAACTCCTGCAATAACAGAGCAGCCTCAAGGCAACCAACAGAGGGCTAGAAGACAGTTCACGAAGATCAACATGTCAATGGCTCAGGCATTGCAACACTTGTTGAAGGCTGAACTTATTACCCTGAGGGAGGCTCCTCAGAATCCCAATGTTACCTCTCCGAAGTACAATCCTAATGCACGATGTGCATATCATTCAAACTGTCCAGGACATGATACTAATAACTGCTGGGTCTTGAAGAACAAAATTCAAGATATGATTGATGCTGGAGAAATTGAGTTTGATCCACCAAATGTGATTACAGCACCACTGCCAAATCACGAGAAGACTGTCAATGCCATTGATGAAGACATTGATGAAGACCTGCATGTCTATTCAGTTATGGAGTTGAGCACACCATTGTCTGTTATCAAAAAGAGGTTAGTACAAGCTGGGATCTTTCCAGGTTGTCGTGAAGATTGTCTGTATTGTACCTATAAACCGGATAGTTGCTTCATTTTGAGAGATGGCATTCAACGTCTCATGGATAAGTATACTATAGTGTTTGAAAGAAGACCAGCATCTGTAGAAGATATGGTGGATCATTTGACTCGGGATAAGAAGATTGAAGAGGTTGACATGGTTGACAAAATACCGGTAAGGATCACTTCAAAGGGTCCTATTAAAATTACTCGTCAGGGCCCAATCAAGATTACTGCTGAAGGTCCTGTGAAAGTTGTTGCTGAAGCCAGAGTGGCTCCTCTGATCATTACTACTCCTGGTCCTATTCCTTATACATCTGACAAAGCTGTGCCTTGGCACTATGGGTCTGATGTTTACATCCATGGTGTTAAGCAGGAGCCTTTACCTGATGTGTCTGTTGACATTGATAATATTGCTGGATCTAGCAAGATCACTCGTAGTGGAAGAGTCTTCTCTCCTCCAGTTGCTTCTAAGAGTGCAGTTACTCCTGCTGCTACTTCCACCACTGATGCTCGGGGCAAAGGTCCTGTTATTGAGCCTGTATCTACTGATGTGCCAGCTGCTGATGATCTCTCTAAGCAGATGGAAGAAGTATTAAAAATCATTCGCAAGAGTGATTATGACATTGTGGATCAGTTGGGGCATACTCCCTCAAAGATTTCTATGTTGTCCTTGTTGCTGTGTTCTGAGGCTCATGCCAAGTCCTTGATCAAGTTTCTGAAGTCTGCTCATGTGCCCAATGCCATTTCTGTTGACCAATTTGAGAACTGTGTTGCTCACCTGACCTATGATAATGGGTTAGGATTCTCTGATGCTGATTTGACCCCTGCCAAGAGGGATCATAACAGGGCCTTGCATATTTCAATTGAATGCAGGGGCACTACCCTGTCACATGTGCTGATAGACAATGGTTCCTCTCTAAATGTGTTGCCCAAGGAAGTCCTGAATAAGTTGAGCCCTGAAGATGCTGTGCTGAAGCCCAGTAATATTGTGGTGAAAGCTTTTGATGGTTCTAGAAGAGTAGTGCATGGGGAAATTGATCTTCCAATCAAAGTTGGTTCTCAGGTGTTTACTGCTACATTTTATGTGATGGATATTCGTCCTTCATATTCTTGTCTGCTTGGTCGTCCCTGGATCCATGGGGCAGGTGCTGTGACCTCTACATTGCACCAAAAGTTGAGATATCCAGTGAATGGAAAAATTGTTACTGTCTTTGGAGAGGAAGAATACTTTGTCAGCCATGTAAACACTTTCAAGTATCTGGAAGTGGAAGGTGAATACATTGAGACTCCGTGTCAGTCATTTGAAGTGGTTCCCTGGGTTAATGATTATGTAGCTCCTCCTGCTGTGAAGAAAGTTCCTGTGGTCATCAGAAAATCTCCAACAATGGCAATGGCCTCCCTCAATGATGCTAGAGCTGTGGTGGATGAAGGTGGTTGTACTACTTGGGGTCAGCTTCCTGATATTCCATACAAGTCTGACAAGTTTGGTTTGGGTTTCACTGCAGAGTCCCAGAAGGCTGTTCGTCGTGCTCGTGCTGCTCGTATCACCAATCAAGGGGTGATTAATGCTGTGGGAGATCAAGATGAAGACTACAACTTGGATGCATGGATTTTTCCTACTGTGGGTGCTGGACTCAATAATTGGAAAGCTGAAGATGTTATCCCTATCTCCTTTAGTCAGGAGTAAATACTATTACTGTGTTGTTGCTTTTAAGTTTGTAATTTCTTAAACAATAAAACTTTCAAGCCATGTGCCTTACCCGGGGCACAATGGTGTGCTTGTTACGGGCTGTCATTTCATTTGCATACTTCATTCAATAAAATCAGTGGACGTTTCGTTTTAGTAAATATTGTGTTTCTTGTCTTTCTTTTTCTTTTATTTTTGCTTTATCAGCTATGTGTTCTTACACACACCCACATCACTAAAATGCAGATCCTCATCCACTCTGGATCCTGTTGATAACAGTTCTACTATTGCCAATTACAATTTCGAGAATCCGATCTATCAAACTGAAGACGGAAATGAGGACGATTGTGAAATACCTGTAGAGCTTGCTAGGTTGTTACAACAAGAAGAGAAAGCTATACAGCCACATGAAGAGCCAGTCGAAGTTGTGAATCTGGGAACTGAAGAAAACAGAAAAGAGGTCAAGGTAGGGGCTGATTTAGAGGACAGTGTTAAGAGCAGGTTGATTCAGATGTTACGTGATTATGTGGAGATCTTTGCTTGGTCTTATGAAGATATGCCAGGGTTGGATACAGACATTGTGGTTCACCGTTTGCCAGTGAAAGAAGATTGTCGTCCAAAGAAGCAGAAGGTTCGTCGTATGCGTCCTGAAATGTCAGAAAAGATCAAAGCAGAGGTAATGAAACAGTTCAATGCAGGGTTCTTGGCAGTGACTTCTTATCCTCAGTGGGTTGCAAATGTGGTACCAGTTCCTAAGAAAGATGGTAAGGTACGTATGTGTGTGGACTACAGAGATTTGAACAAGGCTAGCCCCAAAGATGACTTTCCACTCCCTCATATTGATATTCTGGTAGACAACACTGCTCAGCATAAGGTATTCTCTTTTATGGATGGTTTCTCTGGTTACAATCAAATCAAGATGGCACCTGAAGATATGGAGAAGACAACATTTGTGACACAGTGGGGCACCTTTTGCTACAAGGTGATGCCATTTGGTTTGAAGAATGCAGGGGCAACATATCAGCGTGCTATGATGGCTTTGTTTCATGATATGATTCATCATGAGATAGAGGTATATGTGGATGATATGATAGCCAGATCTCAGAATGAAGAGCAACATCTTGATCATCTGCACAAGTTGTTTGAGAGGTTGAAGAAATACAAGTTGAGATTGAATCCAAACAAGTGTACTTTTGGAGTTAGATCTGGAAAGCTCCTGGGTTTCATTGTCAGTGGAAAAGGTATTGAAGTGGATCCTGCAAAGGTGAAAGCTATACGAGAGATGCCAGCTCCCCGTACTGAGAAGGAGGTTAGAGGTTTCTTGGGACGACTGAACTACATTGCAAGATTTATTTCCCAATTAACTACCATCTGTGAGCCAATCTTCAAGTTGTTGAAGAAAGATCAGGTGATGGAATGGAATGATGAGTGCCAGACTGCCTTTGATGAAATTAAGAGATATATGTTGGAACCACCAATTTTGATGCCACCAGTTGATGGAAGACCCTTGATTATGTACTTAACAGTGTTAGACAACTCAATGGGGTGTGTGTTGGGGCAACATGACGAGTCTGGTCGAAAAGAGCAGGCAATATACTACCTTAGCAAAAAGTTTACCGACTGTGAAACAAGATACTCACTGCTCGAGAAAACTTGCTGCGCTTTGGCATGGGCTGCTCGACGATTAAGACAGTATATGTTGACCCATACTACCTTGTTGATTTCAAAGATGGATCCAATTAAGTACATATTTGAGAAACCTGCTCTCTCTGGAAGAATTGCAAGATGGCAAATGATCTTGACAGAATATGATATACAGTATACTACTCAGAAGGCCATTAAGGGAAGTGTTGTTGCTGATCATTTGGCTCATCAAGCAGTAGATGATTACCAGTCAATGAATTTTGAGTTCCCTGATGAAGACATTATGACTGTTACCAAAGAACCTGGACAATATGACGGACCTGAACAAGGATCCCGATGGACTATGGTTTTTGATGGTGCCTCTAATGCACATGGTAATGGTGTTGGTGTTGTAATTAGTTCCCCTGAAGGTTGTCATACCCCGATTACTGCCAGACTTTGTTTCTATTGTACCAATAACATAGCTGAGTATGAGGCATGTATCATGGGTATTAAAGTTGCTATTGATATGAAGATTCAGTTCCTTGATGTGTATGGAGATTCAGCCCTGGTAGTAAGTCAGATTAAAGGAGATTGGGATACCAAGCATGATAACCTCATTCCTTACAGAGAGCATGTTCTGTCTTTGATCCCACATTTCAAAGAGATTACCTTTGAGCATATTCCACGAAGAGAGAATCAGTTGGCAGATGCATTGGCCACCATGGCATCTATGTTTGAGATCAGCTGGGATGATGAAGCTCCCAAGATTACTATTGATAGATTTGAGAAGCCTGCATACTGCAATGAGATTGACACTGAAGGGGCAGAGGAGAAGCCCTGGTTCTATGAAGTGAAAAGATATCTTGAAGCTCAGGAATTCCCTGAAGGGGCATCTGTCAAGGATAGGAAGTTTCTGAGGAGGTTTTCTGCCAAGTTCTTTTTGAGTAATGGGATTCTGTACAAGCGCAATCATGATTCAACTATGCTTCGTTGTGTGGACAAGAAGGAAGCAACTGAGATTATGGAAGAGATGCATGATGGGACCTTTGGCACTCATTCTAGTGGTCACACTATGGCAAAGAAGATATTGAGAGCAGGTTACTATTGGTCTACCATGGAAGCTGATTGCTATCAACACTCCAGAACTTGTCACAAATGTCAAATCTATGCTGATAAAGTCCATGTACCTCCATCACCATTGAATGTGTTGACTGCTCCTTGGCCCTTTGCCATGTGGGGCATTGATATGATTGGTGAGATCAAGCCTACTGCTTCTAATGGGCATCGTTTCATCCTGGTTGCTATTGATTATTTCACGAAGTGGGTGGAGGCAGCTTCATTTGCATCTGTGACTAAGAATGTTGTGGCTCGGTTCATTAAGAATAATCTCATATGTAGGTATGGCATCCCTGAGAGGATTATCACTGACAATGGCTCTAATCTAAACAACACTATGATTACTGATCTCTGCACGCAGTTCAAGATTAAGCATCACAACTCTTCTCCATATCGTCCAAAGATGAATGGGGCAGTTGAGGCTGCTAATAAGAACATTAAGAAGATTGTACAAAAGATGACTGTTACTTACAAGGATTGGCATGAGATGTTACCATTTGCTCTTCATGGTTATCGTACTACAATACGTACCTCAACAGGGGCAACCCCATTCTCCTTAGTCTATGGTATGGAAGCAGTTCTGCCCATTGAAGTTCAGATCCCCTCCTTGAGAATTATGAAGGATGCAGGCTTGGATGAAGATGAGTGGATTCAGACTCGACTGGACCAGATAAATTTGATTGATGAGAAGAGGTTAGCAGCAGTTTGTCATGGCCAGATGTACCAGAAACGGATGATCAAGGCTTTTAACAAGAAGGTTAAGCCAAAGGTATATCAGGCTGGTGATTTGGTAATCAAGCGTATCATATTACCACAAGGTGATCCTAGGGGCAAGTGGACTCCGACATATGAAGGACCATTTGTAGTCAAGACAGTATTCTCAGGAGGTGCCATGATACTGACTACAATGGATGGTGAAGACTTCCCACAGCCTGTAAACGCAGACATAGTTAAAAAATACTACGCATAAAAAGAGACCCGCTAGGTTGACAGGCCTAGGCAAAAATAAGGGCATCCCGGCAAACCAAAAGGGTTTGGGCAAAAATTAGGGATATATATAAAAAGATGTACACCCGGCAAGTCGAAAACCTGAAAAGGCGGCTTGGGCAAAAAAGGGTATCCCGGTGGATTGAAAACCTGAAAGGGCAATCCAGGCAAAAGTTAGGGATTAAAGCGTATGACTATGTCTCGTTTGGATCACCCGGGAAATTGCAACCAGTTGTACTACTTATTCAAGCTCGAACAGATAAAGCTCAATTCAATCGTTTCCGTCTCAAACAGCAAGAAAATGAGATACTTGAGTGGCAATAGTAGAATTGAAACTCAATAGGACTGTTTCCCACATAGCTGATTCTTTTTGTAAAACTTTATGGCAAAATCCTCTTACTAGGGTTTATGTCTCCTTGTACAAACTTACCCGTGTATGGGTCACTTTTTGATATAAATAAATTCCATCTTTTGAATCCAGATTTACTTTTACCCTATTTACATAAGCGAAACGTCCATTGGTTGTGTTTGAATGCATGTATGCTTTTAATATGATTGATGTTTACCAGAAATGCATGAAAATGCAGTAATAGTATTTACTAAGGACGAACGAGGGAAGGATTTCAACGAAGCTTTGCCGGTTCACCTTACAAGACAGTTACAAACCCTCAGTAGGACTAATCCATCTTCATAAAGTCTCGTCTCCCCTGGAATTTATATCCATCTCTTTTATCCTCATACGGATATTCGGGAAACTACTTTCCAATAAGGGTACGACGAACGAAGACGGGATGTTATACTTATCCTACTATCAAACGAAGACAAAGGTTATATATACCCTACTATCCCCAACAACGGGAGGTTATATATACCTTACCATCCCCAACAACGGGAGGTTATATATACCTTACTATCCTCCAGCAGACGGGAGGTTATCTATACCCTGTTATCCCCAGCAGACGGAGGGTTATATATTCTTCAACAACGAATCGGGATTTATTTTCCCTGGCCAGCAGTTGTTATACAAAGATATCCAGACGCTTCCGGCAGTATCATGTCATACATACATCATCTATATCATACCATGGCATATACATCCATAGACATATAGTACATTACCTAAGGGCATCATATCATACATGCATACATAAAGCATAAACTAATGTTGTTATACGAAAGCTACCTTGTTTCAGGTTAATTATCCAACAAACAAACTTATGGTCTCCAGGACTGCTTTATTGTAACCTCAGGGTTACTTTATCCTCCTGATGAGCTTCTTATTACTTTGGGACTGCTTTATTGTAACCTCAGGGTTACTTTATCCTCCTAATAACTTCTCATGACTTCAAGACTGCTTTAGAGTTATCATTATGGATTGCTCTATCCTCCTGGAATCATATTATTATTTCAAGACTGCTTTAGAGTTATCATGGCTCTATCCTCCTGAAATCATTACTTCAAGACTGCTTTAGAGTTATCATTATTGATTGCTCTATCCTCCTGAAGACAAATCACATTATTATTTCAAGACTGCTTTAGAGTTATCATGGCTCTATCCTCCTGAAATCATTACTTCAAGACTGCTTTAGAGTTATCATTATGGATTGCTCTATCCTCCTGGAATCATATTATTATTTCAAGACTGCTTTAGAGTTATCATGGCTCTATCCTCCTGAAATCATTACTTCAAGACTGCTTTAGAGTTATCATTATTGATTGCTCTATCCTCCTGAAGACAAATCACATTATTATTTCAAGATTGCTTTAGAGTTATCATTGCTCTATCCTCCTGGAGTCATATCATTATTTCAAGACTGCTTTAGAGCTATCCATTGCTCTATCCTCCTGAATCATATTTTCAAGACTGCTTTAGAGTTATCATTATTGATTGCTCTATCCTCCTGAAATCATATTATTTCTTCAAGACTGCTTTAGGGTTATCATTATTGATTGCTCTATCCTCATGAAGACATGCTGTTACATCAGTATTATTCCAGACTCCTGACAACTCTCATTATACTGCTGAAGAACTTTCCCCTAGTGGCATCTTTAAGCCCACTCAATCATGTTCAACCAACCATCAATATCACTCTATGCACTGGTGAGTGCAAATTTTTGGGCTTTTGTGTTCAATCCCCTTCAACCTTCCAGGTTACGACTGGCAAATATACCAATCTAACCCCTCAGGTTTCAGAAAATTGAACAGGGGCAGCTGTTGCACCCCAAAATTTGCCCTCACAATACAAGACTTTGTGTTCTAAGAAGGTTCACAAGGTTCACAAGTTCTCCAACACTTGCATAACCTTTCATGAGGTTCATGAAGTCTACAAGTTACTTTATGAAGGTTCACAAGGTTCACAAGTTTCTCAATGCTTATATAACCTTTCATGAGGTTCATGAAGTCTACAAGTCACTTCTTGAAGGTTCACAAGGTTCACAAGCTTCTCAACATTTACAAGACCTTTCATGAGGTTCATGAAGTCCATAGGTTGCTTCTTGAAGGTTCACAAGGTTCACAAGTTTCACAATGGTTACAAAGCTTTCCTGAGATTTATGAGGTCTACAAAGCCACTTCATGAGTATCACAATACACTTTATGAAGATTCACAAGGTTCACAAAGTTCACAATTGGTCAAAGGAGTTGACAATTCCCTCAGACAATGCACCTCCTAAGCAGTGCATCCAAAACTAGGGTTTTGATTTTAATCAGGCTAAATGGACTTCCAATACCTCAAGTGAGTTTCATAACATCTTATATGTGTGTAAGAACCCCTATGACAAGTTTCAAGACTTTTCTCAAAAGTTTGCTCAGTCAGATGATCAGATAAGTCAAAATCAGTCAACGCAATTAAAAAGTCAAACTGAGGTCAACTGTGGTCAAACCAAAGTCGAACTTCATGATTTTTTGCCAACATCAAGTATATGAAGTAAAATTCATCATTTTATCAAGGGTTGATCATGATTCATCAAGGAGATTCCAGATCATCAATAATCAGGAGTTTCTAAATTAGGGTTTCCTCAGTAAAAGTCAACTGAACTTTGACCAGACATAACTTTCACATACTTCATCACCAAGTCTCCATCCAAAGCTCATTTTGAAGGAAATTGAATTCTCTACAACTTTTATGTTGAAGGTTAATCCCAAAAATGCTTCATTTGAAAGATATGATCTAAGACATTATAGGTCATTTCAAAAGTCAACAAAAAGTCAACAACTTCAAAAGGGCATAACTTGAGATTGGTAAATGATATGAACCTGAAACCAATGGGGTTGTTTAGAGGACTCTTCAAGATTTCCAAAAAGTCCAAGAACACCCTCATACCTTTAAAATTGAGGGAAATGTGCCCTTGCAAAGTTGGGAGATTTTGTGATGGTTTATGTTGGAAATGGAGGTCTAAAAGTAATTCTTTCCAAATGGGCTTGCTAAATTGTGACCCAATCCATCTCATAACATTGTGCACGACCCAATTGACCAAAATTCAGCATTTTTATTATTTTATATTTATTTATTATTGATTTAATTCATAAAAATCATTTTAAATAAATATAAAATATGAAAATCTATTTTTGGGTGAAGATTGAGGTTCTAGAAATTCTTAATGGATGATTGAAGTTTAAAGAGAAAGAAATAATGGGATTGATCCAAAGATAGCAAGTCATAATACACAAATATTTGACTTTTAACACTTGATCAATTTCAATCTTTTTAGATCAAAGTTTCCACATGACTAATCAATGTTTTGACCTAGAATGATTCACTTATATATACTAAACATAAACCAAACACAAGGGGACGAATTTCCAGCAGCCAAAGGTGAGTTCATAGTTCAAAAATTCATAAGAAAAGTGAGATTCGGATTTTGAGTTACAAGGCATTATAAGGTAAACTATGATCATAGAGATGTTCCTTGGTCTTCCATGATGCAAAACCAATGCCCATACATGTCCATAGCATGCGTATATGAACAACCCGTAGCCCTATTGTTCTTGAAATTTTATTTTTCGATTCTCATTATTTGATCACTATTAATGAAATTTGTGTGTTGATTTGATGTTAGTTGAAGCTTTTGAACGATTCTGGACAAATCAATTGGATTTTCATGACCTTATACGGATTCGGCCATTACTAGGGTTTATGACCTTCATTAGGGCTTTGTGATCTAGGCTGTATAAATTCATTCAAGAACCATGGTTCGATTCAAAATTGTCTTGTGATCATGTTTGACTGATTAATTTCTGGAAATTTTACAGTTTTGGCCATGTATGAGATTTGTAGGTATTGCTGCCAATTTGGTTTTCGCAGGTATTTTGGTGGAAGATTTCGCAGGAAAATCCTACGAATTTGAATGAAGAAGATGAAGTCTCCCGCGCGTTCAAGGAATTCAAATTTACATTAACTTATTTTATGTTGTTTGTCTGTTTTGTTATCACATGCGTATGTGTGTCCTGGTGGTAAGCCTTGCCCGTGTATATTGTAAAGACCTTGGTTCGATTCCTGGCCAAGGGCATTGTTTTGTTCTATTTTTTCAGGATAAAAGAAAGTAGAATATATTATGCATTATTGCTATTCAGCCAACAGATAGGCTCTCCCAGCCAGGCGGTAACGCGCGCATACTCTTATCCATAAGGTCCTGGGTTCAATCCTCCCCCAGGCCTTTTGCATATTTTATTTTTCCAGGATATTTTGTGAATCAAGAACAAAACCAAGTGAAGTTCAGTCATTGTCACCTGCGCCTGGCTGGCCCAGTGGTTATTGTTGTTGCCTGCAAGTAAGAGGTCTTGGGATCAAATCCCACCAGGTTCCTTTTTCTTTCTTTCTTTTTATTTTATTTTTCTTCTTTTAATTTAATTAGTTTAAATAATCAAAATTTTATTATTATATTATGAAGTATGTATATATTATGTATCCCAATTCTTAAAATTATTTTCTGAAAAAATATAAAAACTCTTGATGTAAACTTTATTTTTATAATTTATGTTAGTTAAGATTTTTTTTTTAATTAGTTAAAATATATATTTTGTATATAAGTTAACCCTAATTTTTAAAACCCTAAAAAATATTTTTCTAACAAACCCTAATTCATATTTTAAAACCTAATTCTATTTTTTTTATAATTTTATTTTCTAATTCTTATTATAATTATCATGTATATAATTTTTAATATAGTTAATTTTGTAAATATACTTTTAATTTATTTTTCTCTTTATATATTAAGTAAATATTTTTTAACTTTTGCTTAGAAATAATTGAATTTATAATAATTAAGTTTTGTGGCTATAATATATTTAAAAATAACCTAATAATTTGTAAATTAAAATAATTGTTTGTTCATGTTTGTTTTTTTTTTATATAATTATTTATACTAAAAAATTGTAAATTTCTTATAATGTTTTGATTTTATTTATTGCTACTAACCATACTATTATTTATTATTATTATGTTTCTAACCTTGTTTATTATTTTTAATTATTATTATCACTAACCCTTATCATTTATTTTTTATTATTTATTGCTTATTTATATTTTATTTAATTATTTTGCTTATTATTTTTGTTATAATTTTGTAATTGTTTCCCGGATGTAATTTTGTAATTATTTTAATTATGGTTAGTAATTAGGGAGTGTTAATATGTTTGTTATTTAAAATAAATTTAGATAATTTTTAATATAAGATAATTAAAATAAACACTCACACACACGTAAGTCGATTTTAATCGCCGTCTCACTTTCTAAGGTTATCCCTCAAGTTGCCTACGAATAATGGTCAAGTGGGGTGTATAAAGCAAGTCCCTCAAAAGAAAATCATCAAAGTCCCTTATGGTTGCCTTTACGGATCGAGTCCCTTCGAATATATGATGATAGTCCCTCATATGTGCTTATTACACCCCACAGTTGCCTTTTATAAACAAAGTGTCCCTCACATGTCCCTTACATCCAAAGTAAGGACTACCTACTCCTTAATAGTAGGGATAGTCTTACCAAGGAAAGGATAAAGAATAAGAAAGACCTTAAACATTAGGGTAGGTTACTCCTATGTACTTGCTCACTTCAAAACTTTTTTACACTTAAACAAATTTCCAACAAATTTTCAAACAAGTTTTTACACATCCGTACATGGATTATTTATTAACTATTCTGAAAATTTTCTATTCACACACTACACTTTCAAAAACAATTTAAAGTGAGCTTAAGTACCTAAGAGCCCATGGATAACCATGGATGAAAAGGATGCTAATACCTTCCCTTTTCATAACCTACCCCCCGGACCCAAAATATTCTCTTAAGGTCTTTCCTGTTCTTTTATAACCTTTCCTTATGGATAAAATAAAAGTCGGTGGCGACTCTTGCTATCCGCAACATTGTTTAAAGTCAGTTCTCCCCCCGTGTTACAGAAATCACCTCTCGCCGCTGAGTACACTCCTACACCTCTTTCTCCCTGAATCAATGTTATGTCTAACAATATGTCTCTGCAGCCGCCTGATCTACAAACTCAGATTTATGAGCTGCGTAAGGAGACTGCCCTGCTCAAGCAGGAAGTAGCGGACTTGGAATTACAGATTCAAGTTTCTGATCTCACTCATGCCTCAGAGGCTGATGCTCTATATCAGGAGATTGCAGAGCTTCAGAGGGAGATAGCTGAGATTCGTGGATCAAACCAGGAGGAGAAGCCTACCACATGATTCGTTCTACACTGACGATATTACCCTAGTATTTAATTTCTTTTTTTTCATGCTTTATTCTATTTCTCGCATCTCCAGACATATCTTACATTATTTCATCTATTACATTTTCTTTTTTTCATGTACTTTGAGTTTATCTTATATATATATATATATATATATATATATATATATATATATATATATATTATTTCGTGCACTAATGTCATTTTTTCTCTTTTCTTTTGATTTTTATTTTATTTTATTTTTGTCGAGCAAAGAAAAAAAATATAAAGACAAAAATATATTCATTTTTGTCTTCATAAAAAAACATATGCTAGCCTCATGCCTTGGAAGAGAGAAGAAAACGCTATCCGGACCCCCCCGAAGACCGAAGGTGCAAGAGGGCCCAAAAGAAGATGTAAAAATCCAAGGCCCAACAGGAAATGGCCTTGTGGCGGGCGCCATACCCCCTGTGGAGGGCGCCACACCGTCACCATCAAAAACGGGGTTGATCCCCTTTCTCCTCCATTTTTACACCTTCCAACTTCAAAAACCCATTTTTACAACTTTCAAAAACCCCATTGAACCCCATTAAAGCTCCCCCATTTCCAAAATACTCACCATCTATAAAACCTATCCAAAATCCATTTTCATTTTCATCCACCACAAACCATAAAAATCAAACCTTTATCATTTCTCTCATAAACCATTTTTACCACTTTTTCACTTCCTAAGGAGCAACAACAATGGAGTTCAATGGATTTCTTCTTCGTGATGGAAGACCGGGTGATAGGCAAAGGAAAATTATTCAGAGGCTTCAGAGTCGAGAAATTCTCTCGACTAGGTACGTCGATGATAACTGTCTGTATGCTTTGGGTCCTTATCATAGTGTTTTTCATTTATTAGATTTTTTAGGCTTGCATAATATTTTTGTTAACCAGGAACCTACCTATGAGAGGCTGACAGTTGATTTTTTGAGTTCATTGATATACACTGTCAGTCCTAACACTGCTAGCACAGCCGATACTGTTAATTTTAGACTGTTTGGAATTGAATACGAATTCAGTACCGACGAACTAACAGGCTTGTTAGGAATCCCTCATAGGGAAGGTGCAATATGTGAGGCACCTTTGGATGCGGAATGGTCGGCCGAGGTATTTTCCTTCTGGCATAGGCTTTCAAGTACTTCAATAAATTCTTTTGAAGGAATACTTGCGTCGACCATCCATAACCCGGCCATAAGAGTTTTCAGATATCTTTTGGCATGTACTATTTTTGGCCGGGAGAGTCCAAATAAGGTAAACGCTAGAGAACTCCTATTTTTGCAAGGATGCCTCACTAGTACCCATATCAATCTGGTCCCGTTTATGCTTGCACACATGGCTTTACTTACTAATAAAACAGGACCGATTGTTTTTGGAGGACTTGTTACGTCTATTGCTCGGGCTCTTGACTTGAACAATGAGATAGCTACACTTGAACCACTACCTCCTCGCACAATTAATTTAAAATTTCTGAAAGACATGAAATTGTGTCGAACGAGGAGAGAAGGTGGTTATGAGTTGATGGTTCATGGGGTAGCTATCCCATCTGTTGCTTTACCTTGCAGTAGACGTACTGATGTACGTAATGAAAGGAACTGGACCTATGATCTGAATGCTCCACCTATTTTGGGTCCACTTCCTCCTAATATTCCTGATGGGGAGGCACATGACACTGATGAAGAGTATGATCGGAGAGAGCAGTCTCCCATACCACACATGTCCCCCCATCATCCTTCACAGTCACACACCGCACCATCTTCCTCTAACCCTGTTGCAGGTGCTGCTCCTGGATTCTATGTCACTGAGGAGATGTGGCGTGATATGACAGCTAGAGAGGAAAAGCGGGACGGCCTTCTCTCTACGATTTCACAACAACTGACGGATAACATGAGCTTCATGCAACAATCGCGATTGGTTTCGGATCGTGCTTACAGCAACGTTTGCCGTACCTTGCCCGATATCACATTAGAGCAGGACCGTCAGAGAGAAGTCAACCGCCGACACTACCAGCTTATGGAGGCCACTCAGGGTTCCATCCTAGCTAACCTTCGAGAGGTTCGGGGTGCCCAGGCTGCCTTATCGGCACAACTTGACCGGAGGGACCAGCAGCGCAGTAGATCTCGTCGTTCCAGACCATCACAGCAGGACGGCGAGGGCACCAGTGCTCCTCCGCATTAGTTTTTTAGGTTACCCTCCTTATCTTATTTCGAAACATTGGGGACAATGTTCGATTTAAGTGTGGGAGGGGATTTTATTGCTTTCTGTCATTTCCCTTTTTAGTTATTTATTTGCTTTCAGTTATTTCCCTTTTCAGTAAGTTATTTAGTTTAATTTTCTTAGATAATGCATGAGTTTAACGAGTCACCAGTATAGTGTATTTTTAGTACATCCTCATTTTTTCCCATTTCCTTAGCCTTACCAGAAAAATTTTAAAAAGAAAACAATGTTGTTTCACATGTTTTTGGGGCTTTGAGACAGGTTTAGATTAGGACGTGGTGACTTAGGTCAAATTTTTGAAACATCAGCACCATTGTAGCACCATAGACCTCTTGAATATAGGAATCACTCCTAAACCCCACATCATGGCCTTTATTATCATTCAAAAAAAAATTGTCCCAAGTAGTTTATTCTAGCAGTCAGCTCCGGCCTAAGCATGCTCTACGTAGGGGGGCCGATGAACATAAGTGAATGATCCAGTGCTAATAAAAAAAATAAAAAAAAAGAAAAAAAAGGCAAACTCTGGGATAGGTGACCCTCACAAAGTCATTTAAACTGAAAAAAGAGAAGAAAAAAATCTTGCCACAAAAAGAAAAAAATTGCAGTCACCTATTGTTAGTTGGTTCAGAGGTATCTGGCACTGAACTTGGTAGGGCGGATTACGATCCGATCCCCCGCAACTACAATTAGGTCAAATAAAACAGGTTTACAAATGCTTATGTGCCTGAAACCTTATGTTATGGATCAGAATCACTAACCGGTCACTCTACTATGAAGCATGTACGGATAACGGGCTTAATGTGATTGCGCCTGAATGAAAAGGACCCAAAAAGATGAGAAGATATGCCTAGGTATTGTGGGATGACATGGAGTGGTTAATATAGGATTGAATTTTGTGTTTGTGTTATTATGGTACCCTTGGTTCACTTAGTTAGTACCTGTCACTGCATCCTGACTTGAACTTAGAAGCCCTTTAGCCCAAAAACACGTGTTGACACCATTTTTTCTTGAGCTTTAATGTTTGCTTGAGGACAAGCAAAGGTCTAAGTGTGGGAGAATTTGATAACACTGAAATTCACCGTATTTTTGACTCCGATTTCGCATGCATTCTTAGCTTTTATTGTTATTTTGTTATGTTATTACTTTGTTTTTCTTTGTTTTCAGGTTTTCTTTGTAATCGGGGCCTAAATCGAGAAAAGGAGCGAAAAATGAGTGGAAACGGACGAAAACCAAGAAATTCAGCGTTTTTCACTTACGGCATCCACCATGTCGGGCGCCATGGGGTCTGCCATGACGTGGCCACGTCTCAAGACCACTCCACAACTTCCAAGACCCACGATCCCCACTCTTTCATTCCCCATTAGCTTCATGGTGGGCGCCATGGCCTTGTGGCGGGCGCCACAAGGCAAAAACAGTTCCCTCCACTTTTTAGTGGAGGGGGCATCCTGGTCTTTTCCTGCTTTTTTTCCCTATAAATAGGACCTTAGATTTTCGTTTTTCTTCATCCAAACTTATAATCTCTTAGGCATATATCAGTTTTAAAGCAGTTATCATTCCACATCGGGGTGTTACTGCAATCGAGTGATCGAGTCTGTATCTGTCTGTGTGATCGAGTTTTGGAGCACTCTGGGAGGAAGTTAATCTTGCCGCCATTTTAATTCCAGTTCGTATTTTACTTTTCCGCATTGCTTTACTTTCATTTATTATCTGCACTCGCACTTTATTTTATTTATTTCCTGCACTCACTTTACTTTCGTTTATTTCTCGCACTCGCTTTAAATTACTTTATTTCTCGCACTCGCTCTACTTTTATTTACTTTCCACACTCGCACTAAATTACTTTTATGAAAAATTATAAAAAGAACTTTTACTTTACCATGTCTAACTAAATCTATAAAGGTTAGAATGTAAGGATCGTAATTAAACCAGTAATCCGTACAATTGTTCGTGGAAACACTTAAGGGCTATTTTATCTTTCAATTTAAGTAATTGTTTTTAACTATTTCAAAAACAGCCAAAAGCGCTTTGTCTAGTTCATTAGGAGTTTTTAGATTAAAAAGAAAAGAGATTTTAAAACGATTTTCGGACGCGTTATGAAGTTTAGAGTCTGGTTCGTGAGAACCTCTTTTTGCTAAGAAATCCAGGTTAAAATACTTTTCAACTTAGTTAAGATACTATATTTCTTAAAAATAGGTTTACTACTCTAACACAGTACGCACCTTTTTATCTGTGACAATAGGAGGGGTTGATTAGAGAGTACAACTCGGTTCTGAATACGCGAAAGCGACAGTTCCTGTTAAATTAGTTCTTTTCAAAGGAGAAAACATTGCCCATAAGTAGTTCTATTAACAAGTACCGGATTATCAATTGATTACGTGAATTACATTTGAGCCTGTCTTTGTTTATTGTTTAAAATTATTATTTTATTTACCATTGCGCACTCCTTAAAACCCTTATATTCAGTTGCCTTAGATACACACCATAACAACAGGTACGATAGATTGACATTTGGTCTTTGTGGATTCGACAATCTTTTATATTACTCTGACGTGTTCGTACACTTGCGAAAAACACGCATCACAGGGTACGGCTGCTCTCGGGGTTTATCATGACATAGGACGTATGTCAGATAACAAGATCAACGATGGGGACGGCCATCGGATAAAATGATGAAGGACGTGAAGGAAAATTGCGATCTAAACGCAGCGGAAAACAAAATTTTCCTTTAGTGATCCTTACGAATGAGCATGGTCAGTGATAGAATCGTTACCTCTTTGTGGCGATTCAGATCTTTGATGCAGCGATCACAAGCGTTGATGAAGTGCAACGCCTCTACTCAGTCCACACGAACAGCTTCTGGTCACAGTGCTAGCTGCTTACGAACGGAATTATTTGAGTGAGAAAAGAGAATCAAAAACGAAATTGCATCAAGTGAAAGCTTCATCACAAGGGTTCCTTTTATAGACTCTCTTGTGGGCTGCGGGCTAAAAGCCCAATTCACATGATCCATAATAATATTATATATTATTATAATAACTATTATTATAATAAATATATTTATTTTATTATTATTTTATAACCATTATAAAATAACAATAATTATTATTATATTATCCGAATTTCTATTTTCACTTAAGTGCACCGTACCTTACGGTGTTCCTTTGATTTCTCTATCTCTCATCAAACTGTCCTTATGTGTGTGACCCTGTAGGATTTCGTAATGTTGGTAATTATATTAAATTATATATTTAACATAATAAACAGTGAGCGGTATCTAGCAACACATCACTGCTACCCAAGTCACGAAAATGTCATGTGATCTGACAAAACCTTTTTCGTGATAATATATGTTTGTACAATTACCCTTTTGCCCCTATGTCTATATTGAACACAAGGCATACACTGTGTCATCCTTGTCCAGTTCAATATTGGGCCCTTAGACATTTCTCCTGTTATGCAGGATTGGCAAATTCCATCTAGGACACTCATGTCCCTCAGCATGCTTCGTGGAGTGCCCATCAACTGTCTTTATGATCATCCAGTTACGGATAATGTTTGATCAGCAATAAAGCACCCGACTCTACATCTAGGGTCCATAGTGGTTTCAGGTCGAAGGGTGGTAATACACCATTATCACCATGAGAATAACTTATGACACTTTGCATAACATACTATGTAGTATTCTCATAGCGGGTCAATCCGGTATAAATATTACTCCTAATATTTATACCTATGTCAAGACTTGATAACTCTTTATCCATGATCCATGAGATGTGATCATCAGTCTATCTTCATAATAGTCTCAATGCTTTAATGTTATCCCACTTTGCAATAAAGCTTGACTACGGATATTTTAAGAATAATGTCTTTATGTTTAATGGGATCTCATGATTAAGTCACACTTAACATTTCATTAAACAGACTAACTATTCTAGGGACTTTATTATTCTGAAAGACAAACATAATAAAGAAATGCCTTTTATTATTAAACGAATAATCCGATACAAGTACCAAAAAGTATTGGCCTATAGGGCTTACACCAACAATCTCCCACTAGCACTAGAGCCAATTAGGCATACCCTTAATACCCATAGATCTAGTATGACCATCATGCTTCTGTTGCGCAAGAGGCTTTGTTAATGGGTCAGCGATATTGTCAAGTGTAGGTACTCTGCATATCTTCACATCTCCCCGATCGATTATCTCTCGAATGAGGTGATAACGCCTAAGTATGTGTTTGGATCGTTGGGGAGATCTAGGCTCCTTAGCTTGTGCGATAGCACCATTGTTATCACAATATAAACCAATGGGATCCACAATGCTAGGGACTATGCCAAGTTCACTAATGAACTTCTTGATCCAAACAGCTTCCTTTGCTGCATTTGAGGCAGCAATATACTCGGCCTCAGTTGTAGAATCAGCAACTGTTTCTTGCTTTGAACTTTTCCAGCTCACAGCGCCACCATTGAGACAGAACACATAACCAGATTATGATCTAAAATCATCCTTATCTGTCTGGAAGCTAACATCAGTGTAACCAATTACATAAAGCTCTTCCTGACCTCCATATATCAAGAATGAATCCTTAGTCCTTCTCAAGTACTTAAGGATATTCTTGACAGCTACCCAGTGAGCATCACCGGGATCAGATTGGTACCTACTCGTTGCACTTAATGCATACGAGACATCTGGTCGAGTACATAACATGGCATACATGATAGATCCTATTGCAGATGCATATGGAATCTTATTCATGCGATCCCTTTCTTCCTTAGTTGAAGGGGATTGTGTTTTTGATAAACACAGACCATGTTGCATAGGTATGAATCCTTTCTTGGAATCATGCATATTAAAGCGTCTCAACACTTTATCTATGTATGTACTCTGACTTAGGCCAAGCAGTTTTTGTGATCTATCTCTATAGATCCTAATTCCTAATATATAGGCTGCTTCACCTAGGTCTTTCATAGAAAAACAATTCCCTAACCAAGTCTTCACTTGTTGCAAGGTAGGGACATCGTTTCCAATGAGTAATATGTCATCTACATATAATACCAGAAACACGATCATGCTCCCACTAACCTTCTTGTAGACACAAGGTTCATCTTCATTTTTGATGAATCCATATTGTTTTACGGTTTCATCAAAACGAAGATTCCAGCTTCTGGAAGCTTGCTTCAATCCATAGATTGATCGCTGTAACTTGCATATCTTTTGGGCATCTTGTGGTATGTCAAATCCTTCAGGTTGTGTCATGTACACATCCTCAAGAAGATTCCCATTAAGGAAAGCAGTTTTGACATCCATCTGCCATATTTCATAATCATGATATGCAGCGATGGCAAGTAAAATCCGAACAGATTTAAGCATTGCAACTGGTGAAAAGGTTTCATCATAGTCAACCCCATGAATTTGTTTATAGCCTTTTGCAACCAGTCTTGCTTTATAGGTATGTACCTTACCATCCATGTCAGTCTTCTTCTTGAAGACCCACTTGCATCCTATAGGGTTAACTCCTATAGGAGGTTCTACCAAGGTCCAAACCTGGTTTGTGTACATGGAATCCATTTCAGATTTCATGGCTTCTAGCCACTTCTCAGACTCAGGACCAGTTATGGCCTCTTTGTAGGTCACAGGCTCATCTTGATCCATGAGTAATACATCACCCTGATCACTTATGAGATATCCATATCTCTCAGGTTGGTGACGTATCCTGCTTAACCTACGCTGGTCTTGTTCTACTTGAGCAGGTTGCTCTTCCACAACTACTTGTGTTTCCTGCTCTAGTTCCTCCATAGGTGTTTCAATGTTTTGTGATTCTTGAATTTCTTCAAGCTCTATTTTCCTCCCACTGTTTCCTTTGGAAATAAAATCCCTTTCCAGAAAGACTCCAGTTCGAGCGACAAACACTTTGCCCTCAGAAGGATTGTAGAAGTAATATCCTCTTGTTTCTTTAGGATACCCCACAAATAAGCATTTGTCAGATTTGGGCTCAAGCTTGGTTGAAATTTTTCGTATGACGTAAACTTCGCAACCCCAAATCTTCATGTAAGACATATGTGGTTTCTTACCACTCCATATCTCATATGGTGTCTTATCAACCTTTTTGGATGGAACACGGTTAAGTGTGTAAGCTGCTGTTAATAATGCATGTCCCCAAAAGGAGTTTGGAAGATCGGCGTGACTCATCATGGATCGGACCATGTCTAACAAGGTTCGATTTCTTCTCTCAGATACACCATTCCATTGTGGTGTTCCAGGAGGAGTAAGTTGGGATAGAATCCCATACTCTTTTAGATGGTCATCAAATTCTAGGCTTAAATATTCACCGCCTCGATCTGATCGAAGAACTTTAATATTCTTACCTAGTTGGTTTTGTACTTCATTCTTGAATTCCTTGAACTTTTCAAAGGACTCAGATTTGTGTTTCATTAAATACACATATCCGTATCTACTGAAGTCATCAGTAAAAGTGATGAAGTACTGAAAACCTCCTCTGGCTGGTATGTTCAGTGGTCCACATACATCAGTATGTATGAGTGCCAAAAGATCATTAGCCCTTTCACCTTTTCCTGTGAATGGGGACTTTGTCATCTTTCCAATTAAACAAGATCTGCATGTCTCATATGATTCATAATCAAAAGAGTCCAAGAGTCCATCTTTATGGAGTTTGGAAATGCGTTTCTCATTTATGTGGCCTAATCGACAGTGCCAAAGGTAAGTTGGATTCAACTCATTAGGTTTCAACCTTTTAGTATTAATGTTATAAATTGGCATTTCAAGATCAAGGACATATAGTCCATTATTCATTTTTGCAGTAGCATAGAATATATCATTCAAATAAATGGAGCAACAATTGTTCTTTATTATGAATGAAAAACCAAACTTGTCCAAACAAGAAACGGAAATAATATTCCTGCTAATTGCAGGTACATAATAACAGTTCTCTAACTGAATTATTAAACCACTAGGTAAAGTTAAAACATAAGTTCCTACAGCTAAAGCAGCAACCTTTGCTCCATTGCCAACTCGTAGGTCAACTTCACCTTTTGCCAAATCTCTACTCCTTTTTAGCCCCTGCACATTAGTACAAATGTGAGAACCGCATCCAGTATCTAATACCCATGATGCAGAAGTAGATAAATTAATTTCAATAACAAAAATACCTGAATTTGAAGTCTCTACTCCATTATTCTTATCTTCCAGGTACTTTGGGCAATTTCTCTTCCAATGTCCGGTCTTACCGCAATGGAAGCAAGTGCCCTCCTTTGCTATTCCTCCACTAGGCTTCAAAACAGGAGGAGTGGGTTTGGGTTTGGCAACTTCCTTGCCTTTCCCTCTACCACCCTGTTTGATGGGCCTCTTGTTCTGTTTCTTTCCATTACTGACCATCAGAATGGATTTCCCTTTTGTCTTCATATTCTGCTCAGCAGTTCTCAACATGCCTAGCAGTTCTGGAAGACTTTTGTCCAAGTCATTCATATTGAAATTCAGGACAAACTGACTGAAGCTCTCTGGCAACGATTGCAAGATCAGATCAATCGCAAGTTCTTTTCCAAGGCGAAACCCTAATCTGTCAAGGTTCTCCACATACCCAATCATCTTGAGTACATGGGGACTTACAGGGGCTCCCTCAGCTAACTTGCTGTTAAAAAGGGACTTTGAAACCTGAAACCTCTCATTTCTTGCTTGCTCTTGATAAAGCATTTTCAGATGTCCGATCATATCGAACGCAGACATGTTCTCGTGTTGCTTTTGCAACTCAGAGTTCATGGTAGCAAGCATGAGGCAAGCGGTTTCATTGGCATCATCGAAATGCTTCTTATAAGCATCTCTTTCTGCCTTTGGTGCAGAACTAGGAGGTTCCTCCTCAGGAACTGGTGTCTCCAAGACATACAGCTTCTTATCGTGCTTGAGGACAATCCTCAGATTATGGTGCCAATCCAGGAAATTTGTCCCAGACAATTTTTCCTTATCTAGGATGGATCGCAAAATATTGTTCGATGTGTTTGTTGTCATAGTAATCTACAAGAGAAATATGAAAATATAAGTATCATTAAAAACAACATATTTAATTAGGCCTTTAATCAAATATGCTCCCACTATTTTATTCAAAACAAATGACCCTCATCATTTGATTCGGAAAATCCCGTTGGAAGACTTTCTAGTGGGTCGAGATCCATGTTTCACTTTGTTTTAAGTCAGCATTAGGCTGATTACACAAAACTAAGTTATTTAGGTAGGAACTCCTTCCAATTGTATCTCATACAACTCTCGAATATTTTCAATTGGGTGAATAACTCCTTATTCTGATCCATCACATGAATCATTCCCAATTCTTGCTTCTAAACATGTATAATCTTATTATAATTTGTTTAGTTAAGTTTGACCCATTGTTTTAGCAATTGGATATTACAATTATCCCATCACACCTTACTAATATAGAACATGCACCTCGCGTAGGCGAAACCTACAATGCTCGATACTAGTCTTGATGAGTGCTAAAAATTGGAAAGCATAAACTTAATATTTAATTTTGAGGGAATTTGTTATTAGTTTGATCTCACTGGCTTAACATGCAAAACGTCTCTCACATGCATCAACATACAATTACATGCATCAACATACATATAAAAAGATACAATTATGGCCCCTAACGCAATTGTTCTCTCAAGCCAATGAGAGAACCTAAGCTAACCTAATAACGATCTAAGCTTCTCCAAGCATGATCTCCAAGGTTATCCTCCTTTAATATTGAATACTTCTTTTTTCTTCATAACATAATATTACATTACATATAAGAAAACTCGTTTTACATACGAGGGAGTGAGATGAGAAAAGAAGTTACATAAAGAGATTGAGAGAGAGGCACGACACGCAGGCCATATTTAAAAATCCCAAAACAATAATAAAGGATAAACTAAGGCCATAACTGATCACCACAAATAAATAATAATAAACACACTTTTATTATTAGTTTAAAATTCCGATAATTAAATAAACTAAATTAAATTTCGGCTGATTGATCACACTTTGCAGACTTAGCCGGGGGTTCCGCTGCCCGGTCATTAGTATGGTGAAGTTGTGCGAAATTTTTTATGAACACTTCATTGTATTTCACGTCGTTTCCTGCACAACTTTTGTGCATTTACAACCCCAACTGGAAAAGTCTGCGGCAATACAACACTTGTACTGCCATTAATCCTAATGCAACAATTTCATGCCGTCAAACACAACTCGATTGATAACTCAATATGATAGATCAACATGTCATTGCTTCACCATACTAACGTCGGATTCCGAAGCGAATGAAAATGATGATATTTCAAAAGAATTACAATCCTTATGTGATTGAATGGATGAAATCAAAACAGTATATCCCATATACCATCTTTGCATCAGAATTTCTTATATCTTATATAAAAGTGATCGATCTAATTGTGTAACCTATGGATGATCAATGTATCGCACAACTTCACCATACTAATGTCGGTTTCTGAAGCATAATCAACATCAATCATCCAAATCGTACACAACAGATGCCAAATTTAATTAATCGTTTATTGTTAAATTCATTCTGTGTTTTAATCGAATCAAATACAGAAAAGACGGAAATTTAACAGCTATCAGATCCATGGTTTCGTAAGTGGCTCTGATACCACTGAAGGAAAATTGCGATCTAAACGCAGCGGAAAACAAAATTTTCCTTTAGTGATCCTTACGAATGAGCATGGTCAGTGATAGAATCGTTACCTCTTTGTGGCGATTCAGATCTTTGATGCAGCGATCACAAGCGTTGATGAAGTGCAATGCCTCTACTCAGTCCACACGAACAGCTTCTGGTCACAGTGCTAGCTGCTTACGAACGGAATTATTTGAGTGAGAAAAGAGAATCAAAAACGAAATTGCATCAAGTGAAAGCTTCATCACAAGGGTTCCTTTTATAGACTCTCTTGTGGGCTGCGGGCTAAAAGCCCAATTCACATGATCCATAATAATATTATATATTATTATAATAACTATTATTATAATAAATATATTTATTTTATTATTATTTTATAACCATTATAAAATAACAATAATTATTATTATATTATCCGAATTTCTATTTTCACTTAAGTGCACCGTACCTTACGGTGTTCCTTTGATTTCTCTATCTCTCATCAAACTGTCCTTATGTGTGTGACCCTGTAGGATTTCGTAATGTTGGTAATTATATTAAATTATATATTTAACATAATAAACAGTGAGCGGTATCTAGCAACACATCACTGCTACCCAAGTCACGAAAATGTCATGTGATCTGACAAAACCTTTTTCGTGATAATATATGTTTGTACAATTACCCTTTTGCCCCTATGTCTATATTGAACACAAGGCATACACTGTGTCATCCTTGTCCAGTTCAATATTGGGCCCTTAGACATTTCTCCTGTTATGCAGGATTGGCAAATTCCATCTAGGACACTCATGTCCCTCAGCATGCTTCGTGGAGTGCCCATCAACTGTCTTTATGATCATCCAGTTACGGATAATGTTTGATCAGCAATAAAGCACCCGACTCTACATCTAGGGTCCATAGTGGTTTCAGGTCGAAGGGTGGTAATACACCATTATCACCATGAGAATAACTTATGACACTTTGCATAACATACTATGTAGTATTCTCATAGCGGGTCAATCCGGTATAAATATTACTCCTAATATTTATACCTATGTCAAGACTTGATAACTCTTTATCCATGATCCATGAGATGTGATCATCAGTCTATCTTCATAATAGTCTCAATGCTTTAATGTTATCCCACTTTGCAATAAAGCTTGACTACGGATATTTTAAGAATAATGTCTTTATGTTTAATGGGATCTCATGATTAAGTCACACTTAACATTTCATTAAACAGACTAACTATTCTAGGGACTTTATTATTCTGAAAGACAAACATAATAAAGAAATGCCTTTTATTATTAAACGAATAATCCGATACAAGTACCAAAAAGTATTGGCCTATAGGGCTTACACCAACAGGACGATCATCAAAAGGTGAAGGACGATCACCTAGCAGGGGACGGCTGCTCAATATCACGACATAGGACGAATGTCGGATATAAAATGGTTCCAATAATGGAGACTCTGTTGGGAGAAGGATGAGGGACGGTCATCCAAAGGTGAAGGACGATCACCTGGCAGGGTACGGCTGCCGAAAGTATCACGACATAGGACGACTACCGGATAGAAGAAAGGTTACCTTACTGGGGAAAGATAAACACGGACGAGTGCTTACGCTCTTAAGAAGAAAAGGTATAAGTGTTTGACACTGTGTATAGATTAAAAATGCGGACGAGCATCCTTAAGACCATGATACGGACGAGTATCGGTAGAAACAACGCTAACGCTTGTTCAGAGATGATGATACGGACGAGTATCAACTCGTTAACAAAGAACACGGACGAGTGTCGAGTCTGAGGGGAAATAAGTGTGTATACAAGATACGGACGAGTATCTGTATGAGTAAAAATAAGCATTGTGAAGTATGAGCAAGACACGGTCGAGTGCTCAACTTGCTGGGAAAAGCGACACGGACGAGTGTCAAAAGAGAAAGTGTATAAGTTATGAACTTATAAGTGTAAAAGGTGTTCAGGAAATTTGTGGGGATAGGATGACACGGACGGGTGTCAATGAGAGTGTATTATAATAAGTGTTTGGGTAACCATGCTGGGGATAGGTGACACGGACGGGTGTCAAAAGAGTATGTAAGTTTCTGTATTTAAAAAAGGATATTTGTGGTTTATATCTGCAGGGAGATGATATGACACGGACGAGTGTCGAATGAGTATATATAAACATGTGTTTGTAAAGGGGATGCTTTGGCTTTCTGTTGGGGAAATTGAGACGAATTTGTATATTGTTGATGAGGTATTGTCGGTATATACAGGTGACTGGTTTGAACCTGACTTGTGATTATGCAATATGTTTGATTTTTTCCGTAATGCTCCGTATTAGACGGAATGCTACGCTTTTGTGGTGATTTATGATGCGAATGCCATGATTATGCGAAAGAAACCGGTTCGGGATTCGGATCCCGCTGCTTGTGGAGATCTCTGACTGATCTTCTTGAAAGGATATCCCAACTGGGGATGAGATCATTGGTACAACATATGGTTCTGTTTGGGGAATTAGATCACTGATAGATCTATCCCTGTAAGGGGATAACCCAGCTGGGGATGAGGAGGCTTTCGTCACTTTGTTGTGTGGGAAATTCAGACATTGCTCTTCTGGGAAGAGGCTGGAGCTCTGTGGGGAGATGGTTCCCTGTCTTTGCTGATGATGAGAGATTTGACAACTCAGCTGAGCATTTTCTGATGCTGCTTGAAGATGTGCTGGAGAAGTGATGCCTTGGCAACTTCGCTGGGGAAAAACAATCCAGATACTGTTAGGGGAGGAAGTATGCTTGGCATGCCCCATGTCGCGAATTGAATACCTGCAATCTTGTTAAGACAAAGAAACGCACAAGTGCCCCGGGGTATCCCTTACCGGACTCCATCATAGGAGTTTAGATACTCCTGGGAGTAAAATACATTTCCTGCAAGTATGCGATTAGAAAGGCATATCTATTTTATGCAAGTATCATATCATGAATATTGGACTTTTTGCAAACGAAACAAAAATGTACAAGACGAAATGTGACTGAAAATTCTGGTTTTATTAATTTGGGTGCCCTGAATTGGCAAGTACAGTCAAAGAAACAAATCCCCTGAAAAGAGGAGATTGTTACAAATTGAGAAAAATGAAGGTGCTGGCAATGTTGATGACGCTTCAGTGAGCTTCCCTTTGCGATGACCTGTATGACCTTGACGTTCTTCTCATCTTGCTTTCTGAAGGGAGTTGATTCTGACCGATGCTTTAATCTTTCGAAGTTTGCCAAGTTGTGAGTGACACAGACGAATTCAGAATACAATTGTTCGCTTATTCCCTTATTTTGCGTGGATTGCCCTTTCGGGTTTTCAATCCACCGGGATACCCATTTTTGCCTGAGCTGTCCAATGCGGCTTTTCAACTCAGCGGGTGTACACATTTTTTTTTATTTTCCCTTATTTTTGCCCGAGTCTTTTATTCTGTTTTTGGCTCGCCGAGATGCCCTTTTTTTGCCTGGACTTACATTCTGTTTTTATGTCTAGCGGGTCATTTTATGCAAAGTATTTTTTAACTGCATCTGAATTCACAGAGAACAGGAAATCTTCACCATCCATAGTAGTGAGCATCAGTGCTCCACCAGAGAAAACTTTCTTTACTATGAACGGACCGTCGTAATTTGGAGTCCACTTGCCCCTGTGGTCTGTATGAGGAGGAAGGAGTCTTTTCAGCACAAGATCTCCTACTTGGTATTCCCGAAGCCTGACTTTCTGATCGAAGGCTTTCTTCATTCTTTTCTGATATAACTGCCCATGACAGATGGCAGCCAGCCTCTTTTCTTCGATCAGATTCAGTTGATTGTACCGAGAACGGACCCATTCTGCTTCATTCAGCTTGACATCCATCAGTACCCGTAAGGAAGGCAATTCAACTTCAACAGGTAAGACTGCCTCCATACCATACACAAGTTGATACGGTGTTGCCCCGATGGATGTTCTGATTGAGGTACGGTACCCATGCAAGGCAAATGGTAGCATCTCATGCCAGACTTTGTAAGTAACCACCATCTTTTGCACAATCTTCTTGATATTCTTGTTAGCTGCCTCAACAGCGCCGTTCATCTTTGGCCTGTAAGGAGAAGAGTTGTGGTGTTGAATCTTGAAGTCCCGACACAGTTCTTCCATCATTTTGTTGTTCAAATTGGAACCATTATCAGTAATGATTCGCTCGGGTACTCCATACCGACAGATGATGTTTCTTTTCAGGAATCGGGCTACCACTTGTCTGGTGACATTTGCATACGAAGCTGCTTCAACCCATTTGGTGAAGTAATCAATGGCTACCAGGAGGAATTTGTGGCCATTTGAAGTAGTCGATTCGATCTTTCCAATCATGTCAATGCCCCACATGGCAAAGGGCCAAGGTGAAGACATTACATTCAGAGGATTCGGAGGCACATGCACCTTATCTGCATAAATCTGGCATTTATGACACTTTCTGGCATAGGCACAACAATCTGCATCCATTGTGATCCAGTAGTAGCCTGATCTTAATAATATCTTGGCCATTGCATGTCCTCCAGCATGGGTACCGAAAGATCCTTCATGCACCTCGTGCATCAGCAAGTCTGCTTCTGTCTTATCAACACATCTGAGAAGTACCATGTCAAAGTTTCTCTTGTACAAGGAACCATCAGTATTCAGGAAGAAACTACCAGCTAGCCTTCTTAATGTCTTCTTATCATTGGAAGATGCCCCAGGTGGGTATGTTTGATCCTCTAAGAAGCATTTGATGTCATGGAACCAAGGCTTGTCATCTTTAGTAATGTCCACAGAGAATACGTATGTTGGTCTGTCAAGTCTGGACACTAAAATCTGAGGCACAAAGTTGGCAGCTTGAACTTTGATCATGGAGGAAATGGTAGCCAGAGCATCTGCAAACTTGATTTTCATCTCGAGGGATATACTCAAGTTTGACTGTAGTGAAGAAAGTCAGTAATCTCCTCATGTAGTCTCGGTATGGAATCAAATGCTCTTGGTGGATGTACCATTTGTCGTTGGTCTGATTGATTACCAGAGCTGAATCTCCGAATACAGTTAAAGTCTTGATCCTGAGATCAATGGCTTCCTCAAGACCCGTGATATAAGCTTCATATTCAGCTTCGTTGTTAGTGCAGTTAAAGGTGAGTTTTGTCGAGAAAGGCATGTGAACTCCCTTAGGTGTGATGAGCACCGTACCAACTCCACGACCGTTCATATTAACAGCCCCATCAAACATCATTGTCCATTCTTCTTCTGGGTCAGGCCCTTCAGTGTGAACAGGCTCTTCATGATCTTTTGCTTTCAGGAACATGATGTCTTCATCAGGGAAGTCAAATATCATAGGCTGGTAATCATCAATGGGTTGCTCAGCAAGATAATCAGACAATACACTGCCTTTGATAGCTTTTTGAGATGTGTACTGAATATCATACTCTGTTAGAATCATTTGCCATCTTGCAACCCTTCTGGTAAGCGTTGGCTTCTCAAATATGTACTTGACTGGATCCATCTTCGAGATCAACAAGGTAGTGTGGGTCAACATATACTACCTTAGTCGGCGAGCAGCCCACGCTAAAGCACAGCAAGTTTTCTCGAGCAGTGAATAATGTTGTTCACAGTCGGTAAACTTCTTGCTTAGGTAGTATATTGCATACTCTTTTCGACCAGACTCGTCATGTTGGCCCAGCACACACCCCATTGATCCTTCTAATACTGTTAGGTACATTATTAGAGGTTTTCCTTCAACTGGAGGCATAGGAATTGGAGGTTCTTATAAGTACTCCTTGATTTTGTCAAAAGCCTTCTGGAAGTCTTCATTCCACCTGACTGTTTGTTCTTTTCTTAACAATTTGAACAGGGGCTCACAGGTTGCAGTAAGATGAGATATGAACCTTGATATGTAGTTCAATCTACCTAGGAACCCCCGAACTTCTCTTTCATTCTTTGGTGCAGGCATCTCTTGAATGGCTTTGACTTTGTCAGGGTCAACTTCAATTCCTTTTTCACTTATAATGAACCCCAGCAGTTTACCAGAACGTACCCCGAATGTGCATTTGTTAGGGTTTAGCTTCAGCTGATACTTTCTCAGACGCTTGAACAACTTCAACAGATTTACCAGATGGTCTTTTTCTGTGAGGGACTTGGCAATCATGTCTGTCATACCCCAAATTTGTCCTACCTTTGTTTTTCTTTTCTTAAGAGTTTGTGCGAAAATTAGGTTTCACTTAAGATTGCGTGAATGTTTGCGATGGAGATTTTATTTTGAGGGTTTTGTGTGTGTTAGTCATCAGGGGTTGGTCCGATTCATGTAGGTTTTGGTATGGTGGCCATTTGTTTTTATTATTACTTCTTTTTATCCGATTATCACCTTTCATAATTCATACCCATTCATATTTCACCATCCGATTTATTTCGGTTATTCATATTCATCATATCAATGCTCATTTATATTTTCTCAATCTCCATTTAAATTCATTTTCTACAAAAGTCCATTATGCTTTATTTTATTCCATCTAGGTTTATTTCCTTTTTTTTTTAAATTCACTTTCTTATACTCCATGGATATTTTAAGACCCATTTACCTTTCTAAATAAAATCTAAGAATTTATTACATTATCCCGTTTTATTTATTTAATCTCCATCTTCACTTTTATTATTATAGTTTATTATAACCAAAAGTTTTTGTTTTCTTTATTATTATTCTAACTCTATTTTCATTCTAACTCTATTAGTTTTTCTATTATCATTATTATTATTATTGTCATCATTATTATTATTTTTATAGGAAATGTTTTTTACTATTATTATTATTATTATTATTTACTTCCATATATTATTCATTCCCTGATTTTTTTTATTATTGTTATTGTTATTGTTTTTTAAGTATTCTTATTTTATTTTTTATTCTTATTATTTTTACTATTTTCTTTTCCATCATTTTTTGTATTATTATACCTATTATTATTATTGCCATCTATTAATTTATTTTCCAATCAGTATACAAACAACAGAATTCCATTAATTCTCACAACACACACAAATCTCACAATCCAGCTGGCCATGAGAAAGTGACCCACCCACAATCCTTCCAACCAAATTCCGTACCACATTTCACAGCAACAAATTATTTGCAAGGCCACATTCTCAGCTCATCCATAACAGAATTACAGCTCATATTCCTTTTCAATTTATCCATTCACAAAAAAAAAAATCCTTAACTCATCATATATATAATTTGTTCCAGGCACGTTGAGGAAAAGAAAAAAAAGAAAGCTGAGAAAAATACAAACAAAACAACGAACCAAAACACAAACCGTTCTTTTTTTTTAGAGAAGAATCACTCACAACCGTAAGCTTTCCCTTCTTCTTCATCATTACCCCCTTCACTCACTTCACTGACCACCTTCAACAAACAACCACCTCCATTAACACAGAAAATCACTATTTCCCTTCATCACTCTTTCAACACCAACAAACACAGAACCAAAACAAACCAAAAAAAAAAAAACACAGCCAGCCCCAATAAACATGATTTGCCGATTGACTCTTCGTCACCTTCTTTAAACCGCACCCAAACCATCCGCGAGCAGTGAAATCGCAACTCACCATACTCAAAACATCCACCGAAATCGCATCAATGCCAAACACGAATCGCAAAAACCAGTTCTGCGAAACCAAGCCGTGACCCGCGAGCTCACACTCACAGCAAATGCTTAACCCGCGAGCCATTAAAATCATTACCGAAATCAAATTGAAAACCAACCCCTTTACCGAAACGCCACCGCATCTGAACCACCAAACAAACTCACCCGCCGTTCAACATCTGAAACACTAAACCTCCAAAATCAAGTTGTTTCATCATCACCAAACACAACCCTTCAGCCACCCCGTAAACCCAGCCGCCGTAAATCGCAGGACCAGCCACCATCCTTCAACAGAACCGCGAGCACAGATCCACCGTGAGATCAGAGATGAGCGAGAGACGGAGGGAAACCGTGACGATAGCGCAACAGTGAACCGTGACGGAGAGAGTTGAGCGCGATAGGAGGCCACCAAATCGCAAATCGGAACTGAGCGAATCCGAGAACCAATCCGCCGAAATCGGAGGCCGCGCGGAGAGAGACAAATCCGAGTACGAGACGAGAGCTGAACGAGAGGAGACGAAAGCTGATATAGAAAGCCGTTTGAGAGAAAGACTCTGCATCATAAATCGCTTGTGAGGTTGAAACTTTTTTCCTTTTATGAGTATTAGTTATTAAATGTTGTTTTATTTCTTTTCTTTTTTCTTCTTTATTATTTATTTTATTTCAAAAGGTTGATTGTTTGGCCATTGCAAGTTGGCTCAGATTGAGCCCGTGTTTCTTTAAAAAAAACAAACCCGTGAATCTACAACACTCCCTTTTCATATTTGCTTTTTTTTCCATTTATTTACTATTTTATTTATTTATTTGACTTATTCTTTTGATCTATTTTTAAAATTATTATGTCAAACTTTGAATTTTAAGTCCACTAGATTGTTACTCTCACATACCTATTTTTCTAGTAATATTTTGTTTTTTATTTATTCCTTTTTATTATTTTTATATTGAAAGAATCCTACTTAATTTAATTATTATATTTTTATTTAAAAGTAATTTTTATTCTTGTTCATATTTAACAAATAATATTTTTATTAATTAGTCCATTTAATTTCTTTTTTATGTTATTCCTTCACTTTTAATTCGATTTTATTGGCCAATGATATAATAAAAGGCCATTTTTCGCCTGATTTCATTAAATCGGTGATATTTGGTCAATATGAGGTCCTCCTGTTTCTATTTTATCTTATTATTTTATTTTGAACAAAAATTATAATTTAATTAAATTTATTCATTATTCTCAATATTATTTTATTTATTTATTTATTTGTATTTATGATTCTATTTTTTTTTTTTTTGCGATTCAATTTATTTAATTTCGCATTTCAAATTATGTTTCGACTCCTCATAGAACGGTTTCTTTAAACCGGCTCTAAGGAAGTAAACGAAGTAAATTTCGACGCGTCCCAAAAAGGTCCAACGCCTTCGAATAGTTGCGCTCGATTAACAGGTCCAACGCCTTCGAATAGTTGTTTCCGATTAAAAAGGCCGAACGCCTTCGAATAGTTCAAAAACATTGCACACACGCTTCCTCTTGGGCAAACTACAATGATACCATTTATTTCGCGCAATCCCCTGTATTTATTTCCGTATCTTATTTATTTCCGAATCCTTGGTCTAACGCCAAGCGATTGCACTTGCACACTTGCACTTTATTTTCCAGTTATTATTTCGTTTATTAGGATTCACCTCTCCTTGCGAGCCGAGCGCTTCGTGCCTCGCTAACAAACTACAAAAATAAACCTCCACTTGCATTTACCTTTTTAACCTCAAAAATCCAAAACGTTTCTTTTAGATCCAAACCCTTGATCCAACGTCAAGCGGTCTTAGGAAATAAAACACTTTAATAATACGAGAAGAATTGTACGCCACGAGCCTTAAGCGGTAGAAAGGAGGATAACGAGCTCTCGTTACTCGCTCCGATTATTTCGACGCAGGACACTCGTCTTGTTGGGCGAGATAAACTATCCATAGTCTTTAGTGCATTTCAACTCCTAAACCCTTTCATCGACGAAAGGTAATAAAATCAACAACCATTACCCTTAGTAGGCCGAACTACGAGGCTCTGACTTTCCCATTGCACACGGGAGTACGTAGGCACGAGGATCTCAATCCTTGCCGAGCACCTAGGTTCAATCTAACTTATAATTCAACTCATTTCCCTCTAGCAAGCAATTCGTTTAAGCATAGACATCCTTTCGTGCGCGTTAACTTAGATGGTTCCCATCGAGTACGATGGATGTAGGGGGTGCTAATACCTTCCCCCGGCATAACCGACTCCCAAACCCAGGCAATGGTTCCGTTGACCTTTGTCCTCATCCTTTTCCTCCCGGGTTGTATCTATATCTTCCCTTTCCCTATTCGGGAATAAATAGAATTAGGTGGCGACTCTTCAGTCAGTCCGGCGCGCGGCTCCGTCCATTTCGGATCGCGTGAGGTCGTATTTTTCGGGGTACGACAGCTGGCGACTCTGCTGGGGATTGGTTCACCCCTATGCGAGTCAAGCCTAGTCTAGGTTTCCACGTTTGTTTGGATGTTTGCTTTTATGCCTTGTTTGTTTATTTTTATCGCCTTCTTTATCGCATTCCATCTTATATATCTTGTGGCTCCTTGGTACTATAATTTGGATCGATGCTTTGCGAAAGAAGCTTGAGGGAAAGGCTCTATACCCGGGCTTTCGAGTACAAACTTAAGTTAGCGAGGTTGTGTAGTATGGGCTCTCGAGAGAACCACTCTCGTGGGTTGTCGATACGAAAACCTCACTTGGAGTAGATTTTAATGAGAATACTGACAACCGTCAAGCTTTCGGCGTGTGTGCTCAGTTGCTTTCATTAGAGTCATCAACTCTGAGGACCTTTATAACCTTTTGGTTAAAACATCGGTTGATGGTTGCGTAGTATTGGGCACCAGGGTTCGCCCTCGCGTGGCTCGATACGAAAACCTCACTTGAAATAGACTTACTCAATGGAGTTGATTGACTGTCAAAGAATGTATGAAATTGACGCATGCATCAAACAGTTGAGAAAGTTCCATAACTCCAAGACTTTGTTTTAAACCTCGTGTCGATGATCACGTAGTATGGACTCCCGAGAAAATTTTCTCTCGTGGGTGTCGATACGAAGATCTCACCCAAAATAGATTCATATGGAGGATTCAATCAACCGTCATGCTTATGGCGCGTGTGATGAACAACCATATGAATTGATAACTTTGGGATCCCTAAACCTTAGAGTCTACCCAGTAAGTTCCTGATCAGAGTATCCTCCATCTGTACCTTGGACTCGTGAGACCATGATCTCGTGATCCTGGATTCTGATAATACATATCATTTCATTTGCATCATTTCTTGCATTTCATTCCAAAAGCCAAAAACTCATTTCATGTTCCTCCATCTTCAGTAAATCAAGCTGGTTTCCCGACGCCCGTATCGAGCTAGACGCCCATACTTAACTCGAGCCAACACTAGAAGACTGATGGACGTGATTCAGGAAGAACAAGCTGCTATGAGGGAAGAGATTGACTCGTTCAAGAGCAAGATTGATCAGATTTATGAGACTTTGCAAGCTTTGGCAAGAATGGAAGAACGTCGCGAAGCTGCTGCCGCAATGAACAATGCTCAAGTGCAAGGATCTACCTCACGAGCAATGCCTTCAGTTCCAGTTCCAAATCCTTTGGTCTACGGTTTGCCTCCAGGCTTCACTCCTGCTGTTGAGGAGGTCACTTCCCAACCAATGCCCGCTTCTGGTGTTACTGTTGGTGCTATTCCTCAAGCTCAACCTATTCCTACTCAAGTCCAGTTTCCTCAAGCTAAAGAGAACCATCAAGTTGAGTATGAGATGCATATTGTTGTTCCAATCACCAATCCTCAGGCTGCTCAAGAGTCTGAAGCTATGAAGATGTGCCGCGAGTTAGCTGAAAAACTCCGAATTATGGAAGGACACAACTCAACTTCTCTGAGTGCCTCAGACATGTGCTTAGTTCCAGATGTTGTGATCCCTGCTAAATTCAAACTTCCTGAATTCGAGAAATACAAAGGCCTTAGCTGTCCTGAGCTTCATTTGAGAATGTACTGCAGAAAAATGGCCGCTCATGCCAAAGATGATAAACTCATGATCCATTGCTTCCAAGACAGCCTCTCTGGAGCGTCTCTAGAATGGTACATGCAGCTCGAACGTAACAATGTTCGTACTTGGCTCGATTTATCCGATACATTCAAAAAGCAATACAAGTACAACACTGACTTAGCTCCTAACCGTACTCAACTTCAGAGTATGTCTCAAAAGGAGAGCGAATCCTTTAAGGAGTACGCCCAACGCTGGAGGGAGTTAGATGCCCGAGTGCATCCTCCTTTGGTTGACCGTGAATTGATTGACATCTTTATGGGTACCCTACAGGGGCAATACTACGAGAAGCTGATCAGCAGCGTATCTTCTGGGTTCTCAGACATGGTGATGGTCGGAGAAAGAATCGAAGAAGGTCTGAAGAGTGAAAATATCCAAGGAGGTTCTAGCAGCCAAAACAATGCCAAGAAACCTTTCAACGGGTATAAAAAGGGCGAAACAAATGTCGTTTCTGCTGCAAATGGGAATTTTCAACAGAGTGCACCTGCGCCAGTTCCCTACTACCAGTATCCCTATGTTACTGTTGCACAATATGCTCCTATTCCATATCTGCCAGTTCCTCCAATGCCTTATCAGCAGGCCTTTCAAGCTTTATTTCCGCATCAGATGGCTCATCAACCACGTCCAATGGTTGCAGCTACGCAGTATGCGCCCAATCCATACCAACAACCGGCTTATCCACCACGGCCTGGTCAACAACAACAACGCGCTCCTCAACAGCGTCCACCATATCAACCAAGAGGATATGATAGGCACATTGATCCCCTGCCTATGTCATACACCGAAATCTTTAAACAGTTGATGGCAAAAGGACCTCTTACTTTGAGAGATATGCCACCTCAGACTGGCAATGCTCGGAACTATGATGCCAATGCTCGCTGTGAGTATCAAAAAGGCGCTCCATGCCACACCATCGAGAATTACCATGCCTTCAATCACTTGATTCAGGATATGATCAACTCTAAGGACCTCACTCTCACTCCGAGAAATCCAAATGTCCAGAATGATCCAATGTCGTCACACGGTGCCAACAAGTGAAGACATCTGAAGGGGTTGTTGAAGACCAAGCGGAGTAGTCTCCAACTTTGAAGCATTCAATCAAGAGAAGTTCATTCCTCAAATCAAGGCAGCCATCGCCATTTATTGTTTCCGCATTCCTGTAGTTTTGTAATGTTTGTTTAAGTACTATTTGCTTTGAACATTATCGTTTGTACTTGGTTATGTTAATGTTATGTTTATGCATGTTTTGAATCAATTTATTCGCATTCGCTCATTATTTATCATTTATCACAAAAATCACAAAAATATTCCCTCACTTCACTTTAGCAAATATTTGAGGGAGGATGATGAAAACGAAATACCCATAACTGTTGCGGTATGCTTTCAGATAAAACCTCGTCAATGATGTACATGCATTCTTTCAAATCCCCAAACACGGGAGATATAAGGAGTTAATCCCTAGTCAACCACTTCGAGCCTAGAAGTAGGAGTTTCTTTCGGATACAACCCTTACATTTAACCCGGGGCAGGGTAGTTGTTCAGTTAACCTGACTACACCTTCGAATCGCAAGATGAGACATCCCGTCAGAGGACCATCAGCAAATGACTTGGCAGTCACAACATTCAACAAAATACGAAGAAAAGAAAAAACACTAAGTTGAGCACCCGAAGGGAGACTTAGTCGGAAAAAAATCAAAAGAGGAGCTCAAATCCTCAGCAAAAAATATATATCAGTGACCACCAAATCAAGAATCAAATGGTCACTAGCAAAAAGATGACTGCCACTTCCAAGCGAACTTTAAAGATTCATATTCACTCTTGTAAAGTCAAAACAAATGCATGTGCAAAGTTAACTGAACATAGGACTGGAGAACATCACGAAGAAGGGGTGGGTACAAATTATTTGAGCCTTATATCGTTTATTTCTCAAACCATTAACCAGACCATGTTACAACCCTCAAAAGACCTAATTGAGGCACGGTTTATTCTGAAAGCATGCTACCAACAAGGTTGCGTAAATTGACTCCCATATATTTGCTAATCTTCAATCTCGATTGCACATTATTCTTGCTGCATATTTTACGCACTTTCTAAATCAGCACTTCGTTTGGACTAACGGTCCATTCGTCACACTTCCACAGCATTCAAATAAATTGACTTTTTCAAAACTTACATGAACTTCACATTAACACTACCATGTGTGTATGAATAATTTAATTGCAATTTAGTGCTTGACATCAATACAATCCCAACAAGGGGCAATCAAAAGAGAAATTTGAACTTCATCGCCAACATGAATCAAGACTACTTCAACAGCCCAATCAGGGGCAAAATCATCTTCAAACAACTCAACCAGGGGCAAGCAAACAAGGAGAAAATCTTCCTATCTCGTTTCCCCAGCTGAATAGGCAGTCCTTGCTAGACATTGGCAACCATTCAAAGCAAAATCAGTCTTCATGTGTCAGTTAAGTCGCTTCGCTCATCAGCAGATAACCAAACTTGGAGCTTTCAGATCCATCTTCTGATCATACATCGTCGAAGATCGAGTGTCGGGGAATCAAGCCCTCCACCCACCCAAAGTCCAATTACCATTGGCAACTATCAGACCAAAAGTCCACCAAGCTGGCACCTTTCAATCACTCATATGCATCATTATGCATCATCAACGTCATAAGCATTCATTTGCATCAATCATTTACAGCATGTACATCATGTGCATACCTAAAAAAAAATCAGCTTTTAATATCCCCAACATTTTCAACTTACATCTCAGTGCATAAACATTTGCATCATATTTCCATCTTTATGGAATACCATTTCAAAACAGTCAAGCATAGTTGCATAGTTCAGAATTCAGGATCAGCACAAGTTTCCGGTCCTTTCCCCAGCGGAAGTCAGGATCATATCAATCAAAGAATCCAGGCATTCCCTTGGCGGATTCAAAGGCCATGTTTAAATTTTATTCGCCTTATCTTCCCCTGTTGATAAGTGATTTTATTTTCAGCCATTCACCTTATCATCCTCTGTTGATAAGTGAGTTTATTTTTAGTCCTTTGCCTTATCATCCTCTGTTGATAAGTGAGTTTATTTTCAGTCCTTTGCCTTATCATCCTCTGGTGATAAGTGATTTTATTTTTCAGTCCTTTGCCTTATCATCCTCTGGTGATAAGTGATTTTTATTTTCAGTTTTTTGCCTTATCATCCTCTGTTGATAAGTGAGTTTATTTTCAGTCCTTTGCCTTATCATCCTCTGGTGATAAGTGATTTTATTTTTCAGTCCTTTGCCTTATCATCCTCTGGTGATAAGTGATTTTTATTTTCAGTCTTTTGCCTTATCATCCTCTGGAGATAAGTGAGTTTATTTTCAGTTATTTGCCTTATCATCCTCTGGTGATAAGTGATTTTATGTTTCAGTATTTTGCCTTATCATCCTCTGTTGATAAGTGATTTTATTTGCCTTATCATCCTCTGGTGATAAGTGATTTATTTTGTCAATTGTTTCTTGTTGTGTCACCCATTATTTCCAGTTTAACCATCTGTTATTTTCATAAATTTCTTTCTTTATCGGACAAATTTGGAGTCTGTTAATATCTAATTATCTTATACCTTGAAAGATTGAACGCGAGCCAGTTCATCTTACTCGGTCTAAGCCAATTCGATAGGGGCATCTATCATACCCCAAATTTGTCCTACCTTTGTTTTTCTGTTTACCGATATGCTCCGAAAAATTCAAAAAAATATTTGTCTTTTCTTTTCTTAAGAGTTTGTGCGAAAATTAGGTTTCACTTAAGATTGCGTGAATGTTTGCGATGGAGATTTTATTTTGAGGGTTTTGTGTGTGTTAGTCATCAGGGGTTGGCCGATTCATGTAGGTTTTGGTATGGTGACCATTTGTTTTTATAATTACTTCTTTTTATCCGATTATCACCTTTCATAATTCATACCCATTCATATTTCACCATCCGATTTATTTCGGTTATTCATATTCATCATATCAATGCTCATTTATATTTTCTCAATCTCCATTTAAGTTCATTTTCTACAAAAGTCCATTATGCTTTATTTTATTCCATCTAGGTTTATTTCCCTTTTTTTTAAATTCACTTTCTTATACTCCATGAATATTTTAAGACCCATTTACCTTTCTAAATAAAATCTAAGAATTTATTTCATTATCCCGTTTTATTTATTTAATCTCCATCTTCACTTTTATTATTATAGTTTATTATAACCAAAAGTTTTTGTTTTCTTTATTATTATTCTAACTCTATTTTCATTCTAACTCTATTAGTTTTTCTATTATCATTATTATTATTATTGTCATTATTATTATTATTTTTATAGGAAATGTTTTTTACTATTATTATTATTTACTTCCATATATTATTCATTCCCTGATTTTTTTTATTATTGTTATTGTTACTGTTTTTTAAGTATTCTTATTTTATTTTTTATTCTTATTATTTTTACTATTTTCTTTTCCATCATTTTTTGTATTATTATACCTATTATTATTATTGCCATCTATTATTTTATTTTCCAATCAGTATACAAACAACAGAATTCCATTAATTCTCACAACACACACAAATCTCACAATCCAGCTGGCCATGAGAAAGTGACCCACCCATAATCCTTCCAACCAAATTCCGTACCACATTTCACAGCAACAAATTCTTTGCAAGGCCACATTCTCAGCTCATCCATAACAGAATTACAGCTCATATTCCTTTTCAATTTATCCATTCACAAAAAAAATCCTTAACTCATCATATATATAATTTGTTCCAGGCACGTTGAGGAAAAGAAAAAAAGAAAGCTGAGAAAAATACAAACAAAACAACGAACCAAAACACAAATCGTTCTTTTTTTTATAGAGAAGAATCACTCACAACCGTAAGTTTTCCCTTCTTCTTCATCATTACCCCCTTCACTCACTTCACTCACCACCTTCAACAAACAACCACCTCCATTAACACAGAAAATCACTATTTCCCTTCATCACTCTTTCAACACCAACAAACACAGAACTAAAACAAACCAAAAAAAAAACCACAGCCAGCACCAATAAACATGATTTTCCGATTGACTCTTCATCACCTTCTTTGAACCGCACCCAAACCATCCGCGAGCAGTGAAATCGCAACTCACCATACTCAAACACATCCACCGAAATTGTATCAACGCCAAACACGAATCGCAAAAACCAGTTCTGCGAAACCAAGCCGTGACCCGCAAGCTCACACTCACAGCAAACGCTTAAACCGCGAGCCATTAAAATCATTACCGAAATCAAATTGAAAACCAACCCCTTTACCGAAACACCACCGCATCTGAACCACCAAACAAACTCACCCGTCGTTCAACATCCGAAACACTAAGCCTCCAAAATCAAGTCGTTTCATCATCACCAAACACAACCCTTCAGCCACCCCGTAAACCCAGCCGCCGTAAATCGCAGGACCGGCCACTATCCTTCAACAGAACCGCGAGCACATATCCACCGTGAGAGCAGAGATGAGCGAGAGACGGAGGGAAACCGTGACGATAGCGCAACAGTGAACCGTGACGGAGAGAGTTGAGCGCGATAGGAGGCCACCAAATCGCAAATCGGAACTAAGCGAATCCGAGAACCAATCCGCCGAAATCGGAGGCTGCGCGGAGAGAGACAAATCCGAGTACGAGACGAGAGCTGAACGAGAGGAGACGAAAGCTGATACAGAAAGCCGTTTGAGAGAAAGACTCTGCATCATAAATCGCTTGTGAGGTTGAAACTTTTTTCCTTTTATGAGTATTAGTTATTAAATGTTGTTTTATTTCTTTTCTTTTTTCTTCATATTTGCTTTTTTTCCATTTATTTACTATTTTATTTATTTATTTGACTTATTCTTTTGATCTATTTTTAAAATCATTATGTCAAACTTTGAATTTTAAGTCCACTAGATTGTTACTCTCACATACCTATTTTTCTAGTATATTTTGTTTTTTATTTATTCCTTTTTATTATTTTTATATTGAAAGAATCATACTTAATTTAATTATTATATTTTTATTTAAAAGTAGTTTTTATTCTTGTTCATATTTAACAAATTATATTTTTATTAATTAGTCCATTTAATTTCTTTTTTATGTTATTCCTTCACTTTTAATTCGATTTTATGGGCCAATGATATAATAAAAGGCCATTTTTCGCCTGATTTCATTAAATCGGTGATATTTGGTCAATATGAGGCCCTCCTGTTTCTATTTTATCTTATTATTTTATTTTGAACAAAAATTGTAATTTAATTAAATTTATTCATTATTCTCAATATTATTTAATTTATTTATTTATTTGTATTTATGATTCTATTTATTTTTTTTGCGATTCAATTTATTTAATTTCGCATTTCAAATTATGTTTCGACTCCTCATATAACGGTTTCTTTAAACCGGCTCTAAGGAAGTAAACGAAGTAAATTTCGACGCGTCCCAAAAAGGTCCAACGCCTTCGAATAGTTACGCTCGATTAACAAGTCCAACGCCTTCGAATAGTTGTTTCCGATTAAAAAGGCCGAACGCCTTCGAATAGTTCAAAAACACTGCACACACCCTTCCTCTTGGGCAAACTACAATGATACCATTTATTTTGCGCAATCCCCTGTATTTATTTTGTATCCCTCTCCCATTATTATGTACGCATTTTATTTTCCGTATCTTATTTATTTCTGAATCCTTGGTCCAACGCCAAGCGATTGCACTTGCACACTTGCACTTTATTTTCCAGTTATTATTTCGTTTATTAGGATTCACCTCTCCTTGCGAGCCGAGCGCTTCGTGCCTCGCTAACAAACTACAAAAATAAACCTCCACTTGCATTTACCTTTTTAACCTCAAAAAGCCAAAACGTTTCTTTTAGATCCAAACCCTTGATCCAACGTCAAGCGGTCTTAGGAAATAAAACACTTTAATAATACGAGAAGAATTGTACGCCACGAGCCTTAAGCGGTAGAAAGGAGGATAACGAGCTCTCGTTACTCGCTCCGATTATTTCGACGCAGGACACTCGTCTTGTTGGGCGAGATAAACTATCCATAATCTTTAGTGCATTTCAACTCCTAAACCCTTTCATTGACGAAAGGTAATAAAATCAACAACCATTACCCTTAGTAGGCCGAACTACGAGGCTCTGACTTTCCCATTGCACACGGGAGTACGTAGGCACGAGGATCTCAATCCTTGCCGAGCACCTAGGTTCAATATAACTTATAATTCAACTCATTTCCCTCTAGCAAGCAATTCGTTTAAGCATAGACATCCTTTCGCGCGCGTTAACTTAGATGGTTCCCATCGAGTACGATGGATGTAGGGGGTGCTAATACCTTCCCCCTGCATAACCGACTCCCGAACCCAGGCAATGGTTCCGTTGACCTTTGTCCTCATCCTTTTCCTCCCGGGTTGTATCTATATCTTCCCTTTCCCTATTCGGGAATAAATAGAATTAGGTGGCGACTCTTCAGTCAGTCCGGTGCGCGGCTCCGTCCATTTCGGATCGCGTGAGGTCGTATTTTTCGGGGTACGACAATGTCATCCACATAACATTCAATTTCTTTGTGGATCATGTCGTGGAATAATGTTACCATAGCCCGTTGATAAGTGGCACCAGTATTCTTCAGTCAAAATGGCATTACCTTATAACAGAATGTGCCCTAGGGTGTGATGAAAGTTTTCTTCTCCATGTCTTCAGGTGACATCTTGATCTTATTATATCCTGAAAATCCATCCATGAAGGAGAATACCGAGAACTGAGCCGTGTTGTCGACCAATACATCAATGTGAGGTAATGGTAAGTCATCTTTCGGGCTAGCTCTATTCAGATCCCGGTAATCTACACACATCCGTACTTTGCCATCCTTCTTAGGCACTGGTACAATGTTAGCAACCCACGGCAGGTAACTAGTTACAGCAAGGAAACCGGCGTCCCACTGTTTTTGTACCTCTTCTTTAATCTTCATGGCCATATCCGGACGAGTACGGCGCAACTTCTGTTTTACTGGAGGACAGTCTTCCTTCAAAGGCAGCTTGTGCATAACAATGTCGGTATCCAGACCTGGCATATCTTGATAAGACCAAGCAAAAACATCAACGTACTCTCGCAGCATGTCAATAAGTTGTTCCTTCACTGAATCTTGCAGACGGGCCCCGATCTTTACTTCTTTCAAGTCTTCTTCGGTACCAAGGTTAACTGTCTCAACTTCCTCCTAATGAGGAGTGATAACCTTCTCCTCTTTCCTTAACAGTCTGGCTAGTTCTTCAGGTAGCTCAATATCTTCTTCAACCCCTTCATTGGCTTGATTAATCGGATTGTCGAAGTCATAGCAGTGTCGTTATCGGTGCAGTCTGGAGGGCACTCTCTGCAAGGGTTTAGATTGGTTCATTTTAGTGATCAGTTTTATCTTGTTTAGAAAAAGTGAAAATGAAGTCATTATTTTGAAAACATTGCCATTTTATTGTTTTGTACAAAAAATGAAAAATGAAAAACAATGAGCGGAAAAGAGAGACTCGTTTGCAAAAGATGTCCTGATATTCATTAATTGATCGTTTGGACAAAATACAAGATGGCCCGATTACAAAATGAGTCCTGACATCTTGGGCAAGATGCAGGACTTGATGCATGCTTAAAAGACAGGAAATAATAATTACTCTGCAGGAGTAACTCTTATAATTTCCTGGGAAGACCAGTTAGAGACTTGGTTTCCCGGGATCCTTGGACGTATCCAGCTTTCCAGGTTGCGTTCGTCTTCTTCCTCGTCTTCCAGACAGTTCACAGCATCCGGGGTAAGCATTCCCCCGCTGACAATTTTGGGCTCCATTGCAGCCTCCTGTTGATCTTGTCGAGTTGGTCTGTAACCCAACCCAAATCTGTCTTCTTTCTTTTCTACTGGCAGCAGCTTGCCCCAGCCTTGAGCGGTACCCTCCTCAACAACCTTTCGGGCTTGTTGATATGACGTGATAGTAGTTCCAGATACAGTAGTTGCTTCATTGATGTTAAGGGCCTCAAACCCCTGACTCATAGTCTCATGGATCTCCCCATCCATCTCTATATACTTGTAAGTAGCCAGTTGGCTAACGAAAATGTCTTCCTCCCCGCATATTGTGATGATCTAGCCTTCCCACTCAAATTTTAATTTCTGGTGAAGGGTAGATGTAACAGCGTCAGCGGCGTGAATCCAGGGTCTACCCAACAAACAGTTGTATGTCGGCTGTATGTCCATCACGAAGAAAGTAGTTTTAAAGGTTTGTGGGTCAATCATCACAGGTAAATCAATCTCTCCAAGCACTGATCTCTTAGAGCCATCAAATGCTCTCACCACCAAGTTACTTGGACGTAATGCTAAACCATCATACTCCAGCTTCACCAAGGCTTTCTTTGGGAGGACATTGAGCGAAGACCCAGTGTCTACTAGTACATGAGAAAGAACAACACCTTTGCATTCTTAGGTGATATGTAAAGCCTTGTTATGATTGCGTCCCTCCGTCGTTAAATCAGCATTTGTAAAGCCCAGTCCATGACTGGTGTTAACATTTGCAACCACTGTTTCCAGCTGATTAACCGTAATCTCTTCCGGCACGTATGCTGCATGCAGGACCCTCAACAGTGCATTCTTATGGGCTTCAGAACACATTAGCAATGATAATATAGAGATTTTGGAGGATGTCTGATGAAGCTGGTCCACCACTTTGTAATCACCCTTTTTGATTATTCTCATGAACTCGTCCACTTCTTGTTCAAAAGAGGTCTTCGGAGTTTCTTTAACAGTTGGCTCTTCAAGTACCACATTCTTCCCTTTTGCCTTAGCAGCAACCTCTGCTTCAGCGTTGGGTCTCGGTGTTTGTGAGGCAAAAAGGCGTCCGCTTCTGGTGAAGCCTCCGCCTCCCCCAACATTGTCAACTTGTGGTGAAGAGGTTGCTGAATCTAGAGTGATCTTCTTTCCGTCACAGTAGAGATCAGAGTCGTAGTGCCAAGGTATGGCATTACTGCTTTCATAAGGAACGGGTCCAGGTACCGTAATGGTGACCGGACTGATTGCCGCAGCGGAAGGAACTGTGATGGTATGCGGGTCGTAATAGATTGTGACTGGTGATCTGACAAGAGGTGTTGCAGTTTGTTGTTGGAAATTGTTGTTGGGATGAACGTTTGCTGGGTCATAATAGATCGTGACCGTTGAGACATCTTCATTAGTATTTACTGGTGTTATAGGCATTTTCGTTGATAAAATGGGTGTTGATGTTGTAGAAGTAAATGTTTCCGAACTCTGATCTGTTGAAATAATGGATGGAGTGATTGCTGGAGTAGTGGAGGAATCAGTGGGAATGATAGTTGTTGCTGCTGAAGAAAGAATTGTTGATGTTGTAGGAGAATCCATTGTTGCTGAAGAAAGAGTTGTTGATGTTGAAGGAGTCGTTGTAGTAATTTGCAAAATTCCATCTCTGATAAGGCCATCTATGCCAAACCTTAGCCTCTCACAACCATTAATAGCAGTCTTGCATGATTCGCAGCAGGTCTCACAGCCCGGGAACACCTGGCATTTTAAGAGTTGAGCCTTGACTTCTGCCAGTGGTGTTTGAATCTGTGCAACATTGTTAATCAGTGCAGATGGTTGATCTTCCTCTATGGCATTAATCCTGGGCCCACCATGATTAGGCATAGGATTTCTGTTAACATTTGGAGGAGGTGCGAAATTGAGAGCTTTGGAATCGACCAGATCTTGAACCTTCATTTGCAAGGCTCTACATTTCTCGGTATTGTGACCAAGTGCGTTGGAGTGAAAAGCACACCTGGCACTAGCATCATAATTCTTCGGGAGATTGAGAGGATTTGGTGGAGCCAACGTCCTGAACTCAACCAGGTTAAGCTTCAGGAGTTGTGGCAGTAGAGCAGCATATGGCATAGGAATGGGGTCAATCACCTTATTTGCCTGAGATGGCCTCTGTTGAAAGGGGCGCTGTTGTTGGTTGTTGTTGTTATTGTTGTACGTTCTTTGTTGCGGAAAATGAGATTGTTGTTGACAGTGATGTTGTTGTTGCTGTTGTTGAGGAAAAAGTGGTTGTTGTGGAGCTGGAGCCGGGATAGTAACGGCTGTTATTGATCTGTGAGAATACTGGGGTCTGCCCCTGCCTGCATGGATAACATTAGTTTCACCTGCCCTTCGGGGTCCTGAAAAAGGTTTTTTGGGGTTGTTGGAGGAACTTGCACCATTGTCAGAGATTTTGCCCATCTTCAAAAGACTCTCAATTCTCTCACCAGCTATAACTACATCGGCAAAACTGGTGGAAGAGAAAGCAGCAAGTCTATCAATATAAGTTCCCTGCAAGGTGTTCATAAACATGTCAGCCATTTCTCTTTCAGACATGGGTGGCTAGACAGCAGCAGCAAGCTGTCTCCACCTCTGAGCATAATCCCAAAAGCTTTCCCTTGAAGACTGAGACATGCCCATTAGAAGAGTTCTATTGGGGGCCATGTCTAGGTTGTACTGGTATTTCCGGATGAAGGCTTCGGCCAAGTCTTTCCAACATCTTATAGTGGCCCTCGTCAGATGCGAATACCATTCTCTTGATGCTCCAATCAGGTTGTCCTCAAAGTAGAACATCCATAACTTCTCGTCCATGGTATAAGCCTTGAGTCTCCCCAAGAAAGACTGCAGATGAGTACGCGGGCAAGAGGTACCATTATATTTTTCAAAGCATGGGGGTTTGAATTTGTGGGGAATCCTCACCCCATCTACCAGCCCCATATCCATTACGTCAAAGCCTAAAGAATTCTGGGATTCCAAAGATCTTAGCTTTTCAGCAATCTCATCCAGTCTTCGGTCATACACCTCATCCCCAGCCCCAATAACTGTGAACTGCTCCTCCTGAGGATCTTCTTGCAAGATCCTGCCTGCAGCAGTGTTTCCTTGAATATTCCTTGGGATATTAACATCTGGGTTCAAATGGGGCCCAAACTCTGGTGGGTCGATGTGAGGCTGCCCGCGTTCATTATTGCTGGTTCCTCTTGTTCCAGGGTGGGGCTCTTCAAGTGTCTGCCTTTCCACCAGCTCTCTCAGCCTCTCCTGGCTCTGAGCTAAGCTAGTCATCACAGCCATAAACTGGGTCATTTGGTTTCTCATCTCGACCCTTTCGTTTTCCATTTGATTTCTTACTTCATTCAGGTCCTGCTGTACCTGATCCATTTGAATGCCTGGAAGGTTGTTTCGCGTTGGGTACCGGTGTGTACGGTTGACATGGAACACTCTGCGACGAGCAATGTTTCCTGAAACCACAACAAAGTGAGAAACAAAATAACAAACAAAAACCTACAAAACAAAGAAAATGTTAGTATACAATGCAACATGCTTATTTGTCTTCCAAGGTATCCGGTTTGGTTCTTTGGTTTTGACCTTTCCAAACCTCGAGGAAATGCTTGATGATGTTGAGAGAAAGCCCACCAAAATAAAACAAACTGATATATTACAAATGATGAAAATACATTGTTTGTTTACAATACATGCCCATGGTGGGTCAAAATTACAACAACCAAAAAGCAAAAAGTATATCAAAAGAAAGGAAATACAAGCAAAAAGGAATCAAACATCCAATCCGAAGTCATCCTCCATGACTTCCTTCAGGAGGGCCTCCGTCACTGGACCAGCTGGGTGCTCTGTAATGGTCCTAATGAGGAGATTCCTGGTAGCAATGGCATTAGTCATCTTCTTATGCTTGTCCTGATCCTTTGATCTTTTCAACCCCGCCCAGAGTTTCAATTCTGATATCTCCTTCTGAGCTGCCAACAAAGCCTCCTACTGCTTCTTCTTATTGGCCTCCAGCTGCTCAATCTTAGCCTGGGTCCTCTGGTCTTCTTGTGCACGGGCTTCGGTGATCCTGATCCACCTAGCCTGGCTCTCCTCCATATAATGCTCAACCCTAGCTTTCTGAATCTTGGCTTCCTTGCAGGCATTCTTCAAAACCAACTCTCCTGCTCTTGCTTTCCTTATGTAGTCATCTGTCCTTTCAATCTTGGTCAGATGCTCAGTCTTGAGCCTTTCTAATCTCTCAATGTCCAGAAGACTATCATTTCTCTCCCAGAGAGTCTTTTTCATGGATTCAGATAGCTGATTATTCCTCTCTTTCAGCTTTTCAAATTCCTCCAGGCTAACAGTTGCTGCAGGCTGTACTATAGATGGTCCAGGTGTGTCTTCCAAGGTGAAAGGCATCCTGGTGATCTGAGCTCTAGTACGGGACCAGTCAGAGTACTGGGCTGAAGCAATATTGTTGCACCTTCCAAGGATGGCTGTCCCTTTGGTCTGAATGTTGTCCCAAGCCCAAGCAGCTTGCCTGACAACAGCAGAGCCAGATTGGATCTCACAGTATAGGGTCTCAGTCAAATCCTGTCCTCTGGGAGGGTGAACCAAGCCATATCCCAATTGTCTCTTAAACAGTTGAGGGTTGTAGTTGATGCAACCTTTTACTCCTATTAGAGGCACATTAGGGTATTTCCTACAGCTGGTAATAATGTCCTTGCCTTTGGTGCTCTGGGTGCACCATCTGATATCATCTGATGTTAAGGCAATGAACCTCTTGGCCCAATTCCTCTGCTGATATGGGTTTAAGAAGGCATCTGATTTAGGCAAGTGTTTGAGCAGCCAAGAGTAGAACAGTGGAGCATAACATCTGACTAGCTTCCCCCTTTGCTTTTCATTTCTCTGATGGATGGAGTAGTAAAAATCCCCTAGCAATGTAGGCACTGGGTTCCTCAGCAGGAACAAGTGGATGGCATTCTTACTCACAAATTTGGGCTCATCTGCAAACAATATAACCCCGTATATGCTGAGGGCTAAAAGTGCACAGACTGCCTTCCATTCTCCCACTGCAGCCTTCGGGGTGGCCTGAGAAATCAAGAAGTCCAGATGTAAGCCAGGAATCCCAGCTTTTGTTGTCATGTTTTGCTCAATGAGGGCAGGCTCCAAATGTAATTCCCTTGCTATCTCTTCACTTCTGGGAGTAGTCATCTTTCGGTTGAAGGGGATCCCTCCTTTGATAGGCACTCCAATCAACAAGGAAAACTCTTCCAACAGGGGCCCCATCTGGAAATTAGGAAAGGTGAAGCATCTGAGTGGAGGGTCGTAAAACTGCAAGCATGTGTGGATCATGCTCCTCTGAGATGAATCAAGACCCATGACCATGTCTAAAATACCCCCATAGTGCTTTCTAAACAGTGGGATGTGGTCAGGTGTGATAAGTGACTGGACCTGCCTGATACCAGTCAAAGAGGGCTCAAAGAAGTGATAAGATATGTTGTTTTTCCTTGGAACATCCATGAGTGCTGATAAAGGATCTGAAGACAAATACTGATGCAGATCACAGACTGAGAAGCTGAAGGTGAGTCTCTGACAGTCTGATTCAGGTTCCGAGTAATACAAATCTCCAAGCAATGTAGGCACATGATTCTTCAGCAAGAAGAGATGTATGGCATTCATGTCTATGAACTTCTCCATATCTGCAAACAAAATAATGCAATATATAGAAAGAGCCAAGATAGCACAGAAAGAATCCCACTCCTCCTCGACAGCCAACTCTTCCACCTTCTTTACCAAAGCCTCCAAAGAAAAACCAGATACACCCCCTTAATGATAGTCATAGAATTCACAGCAGAAGTGCTCAAATAAAGAGCCTTGGCAATAACCTCAGGTGCAGGTCTAACCATCTCAGCATTGAACGGAATCTGGTCTCGAACAGGAACTCCCAAGATCAAAGCATACTCTTCCAGCAAAGGACCTAACTGAAAATCAGGAAAAGTGAAACAACGAAGCTGAGGATCATATTATTGAAGCAGGGTGTGAATGGCACTTCTCTCAGAAGGATCTAACTCTACCACCACATCCAGAATACTCCCATAAGCCTTCATGAACCTCTCCACATGATTGGGCGTGATCAGCTTCACCATCTTCTTTAACAGGCCAACCTTAGGGTCGAAAAAATTGAAATGAATATTCTGTTTGCTAGGATCTTCCATCTCTGAACAGGATACCGGAACCGGAAGCAAGGATATGAACCTGTGAATGAAAACAAAACATGATTAATGATGAAATGATGCAATGCAAATGCAAAGACATATGATCAATCTGGGACTGTCTGGAATCTGGATGTCAAAGCCAAGTGATCAGAAACCCCAAATCCTCTGGATAACAACCCATAAGTACTCAGATATTCTTAGATACACCCAATCAAGAACCAGATAAACTCAAGAACTCCTGAACCAAAGTAACTGTATCAGAACATGAAACTGCACTGGTAACAAGGGTATGATGAGGTCAAGGGTTCCTGCAAACCTGTAAACCCCTCCCAATCTCACGGGTGTGCTCCGGGTCAAACATCACGGACTCTCAAAGCCGAATAGAAATAATACTTTCACCATTTCCGAGAAATGGCTCATGGCCAAATTAGGGAATCGGTTTGGCATTATGTACTACGCAGGGAGGCCTAAGTTGAGTCCGGGAAAAACAAGCATCCCTTATAAGTCCCCAGCTTCAAGCGCTGAAATCGAGAAACAATAGTACATTCAGCCCGTAGGATACAGTACTATTGTCATACGACCAGATGCTTTGACTGAGTTCCTATAAGAGAACCAGGCCATCCTATGCGAGTCCCCAATGGACCCTCGGGTGCGAATGGGTTTGCCACAAAATGTGGTCTGCCACTGCCACCACTGGAGAGGGTTGTTTCCACAAAGGTTCTCAATGATCGGTCCCCAGATGCACATAACTGTCAAGGTCCTATCCCGAAGTGGAGGAAATCCCCACACAAGATATTTCCAAGACGGTCGCAATCTGGGCGTGAAACACATTGCCACTCATCATGCCACATGTGAGTACAATATGTCCACTCTAATCCTATAGTGCACTCAAGCCGGGAACTTGGCTTATCCCTCAGAAACAGTATCACCCGAGCCCACCAAACAGAAAACCAGTCCAGACAGTCCAGTATGATATATGATGCAGAAAATAAATACTGAAAACTGTAAATAAAGCTGTAAATAAAACTATAAATAAACAACAGTAAAATACAACACACAACAGCAAACAGTCAACACCCAAAGAAACAGAAACATGCAAGCGCTAGGATAGACTCTCAAGGGAACCAGAGATACTCTGGTTAGGAAGTCCCCAGCAGAGTCGCCAGTTGTCGCTCCCCGGATTTCCATCCTGGTACAAACGCGAAAGTTGCGCGGAAAAGGTTAGAGTCGCCAGCCAGGCATTTTTATCCCGAAGGAACGGGAATGGTAATGCTGCACAAACCCGAAGAAAAGAAGAGGAAGGACACGGGTCCTGCGAACCAAAGAGACTGAGTTCGGGAGTCGGTTACGACCTGGGAAGGTATTAGCACCCCAGATCGTCCTCCGTACCCGACGGGATCCACACTTACAAAGAAACTGTTTCAAAGGGTGAAGAAATGAAAGCTACTGCAAAAAGAGGAACTGAACTGGAAAAAAGAAACAAAAAGGGAGCTGGAAAAGAAATGAAAAGGAAAAATGTAGGGAAAATAAAGATTGTGCTCGAACGGGCCCTACCCCGCTGCCTACGTACCTCATCTGGACAATGAGGATCAGAGTCGCTGTAGTTCCCCTAACTAGGGGTGGAAAAGATTGCTTGTGAATTAAGGCTTGAACTGCCTATTTCAATGCTCAGGTGTTGCAGGCTCGGACGACGAGTGCGTAACCGGCTTGCAAAATGATAAGAAGAAGCAAGTTCGCGGATGGAGCGAAGGAGGTGAGAAAAGAATTCCCGAAGGAAAGACGCTTATTGTTTGTTTGTGTTTTTTAGAAGCTTTTTAGGAGTGAAGTTTGCATAGGTAAGTGTACCTAAGTCTTACTCATTGGGACGTATATGTCTCACATCATCCCGAAATGGAATGCGCAAGAGGCACACCTATCTATGGAGGAAATCCCCAAATCTAGTCCCACAAGTGAAGGCTTAGACACACTGACCTACTGGAATTTATTAAGTGTTTTTGTGATTTTTGGTTAAGAAGTATTTTTTTATCTTTTCTTTGTGAGGTAATCTCATGCTAAGACCTATCCACCACGAGGGATATCCTACACCTCGCCCCGAAATGGAACGCGTGAAAGTATCTCATAGCAAAGTCTCATGTCACATGAGAAGACTCAACCTTTATTAGAGTGGATTAAAATTAAGTTTGAAGATGAGAAGAGAGAGCACCAAAAGGATCTCAAAAGGTGAAAAAATCTAAGGGAGACTAGAATCCTAAATGTTGTCATGCCTGGATGAACCTAGGTTAGTGAGGTTTGTATTCTATCCTAATGAAGAAGAAGGAAAGAAAAGAAGAAGAAGAAGAGGAAGAAGAGGAGGAGGAGAGGTAAGGCCTAAGCCCAACAATCACAAGGTTAGAACAAATAATGATAAGAAGAAAAGAGATAAGATTTGGAGATGTGGGAATCACATCCACACCTCTCACTTACCAAAGCCCCTGAAATGGTTAGTGACACAAGTATAAAAGAAATACCAAATGAACATGATGCCATACCAGCACCATACAACCAGAAGTGAAGTCATACACATCACATCCAATGCAAATACAAGTCACAAGAATGAAAAGAGGACCACACAACTCAAAGTGGAACCACATGAATCACTATGGCAAAATAAAACAAACATGGAAAGATGCAAAGCAAAATGAACAAATCACAACCCCAAGGTACAAGACCAGAACCCTAATCATGTTAGAAAAGTGTCTAAGGAGCATGAGAGATGAAGAGAAGAAGGACACAAATTCAAGTGGTAACATCATGAGAAGAAAGAAGCAAAGGAAGTGCATAAGAATGAAAAGACTTCAAAGGAAACCACACACAAAATTCCTATGACACAAACCACAACCCAAGATCAGAGAGATATCATCATCCTAACAAGGTTCTAGACAAGATGAAGAAGTTGGCACAAGTGCCCTTCTAAGCTAAGGAGAGAGCATATGATCCCAAAGAGACAAAATGGGACAAGTCAAGAACAAAAATCCAAATCAAATCAAGTGAGCATTCAAAAATTCTATAACTTTGCATAAAAGAACTTCAATCATACCATCACAACATGCCAAAAAGAGGGAAAGAAATTCAGAAGCTACACAAGTCAAAAGAGAGGTCAAACATGAATTAGGGTTAAATGGCTTCACTAACCAGTTAAGGACCAAAGTCAATTAATCAAGATGCTAAAAAATCAGGAAAAAGAACCAACCAAAAATTCAAAATAATGATCAAGATAGAAAATGGACAAGTCAGCATGCTTCAAAATGAATTAAAATGAATTAATTAAAAGAAAGAATTAATTTCCACATGTCAAATAAAAATAAAGGAAAAATAAAAATATCAAAAATTAGAGAAAACTCAAAAAATCATTCATGAAATTGTTTAGAATTTTTTGAAACTTAAAACTATTTTTAAAAATTAAAATCCAAACTGAAATTAAAATGGAAATAAAAAGAAAAGAAAATAAAAGGAAAATAGGCTAGGGGTACGTATAGCAAGGGTTCTCAGTTCAAATTTAATGGGCTCACACGCATGGGGGTGGGATTAGCAACCCAAGCCCAGTTAAAAGTCAGCGCAACTCACCACAATTAAAATGGAAATTCAATAATTCATCAAAAAACAAGAGCCATCAGATCAAGTGGGCGCATGAGATTGGTCCACTCATTAAACTCAGTAAACGCATTAATTGGTTGGCAGTGAGGGAGCATGACATTTATGGTGTGGTGCACAACATTTTGTATTATTCAGAATGAAAATAGAAAAAGAAAACACGTGAGGGAGAGGGTGCTCCATTTATGAGGTGTCAACATGATGTCCATTCAGATGAGAGATCCAAGGGCTGAGGGTCATCTTCTTCCTTCAAACTCAGGTCAAATATTCCCAGAATCCGGTGACCGGAGCTAGGGCTCCGGCACCGGAAAACACAAACTATGAACAAAACACAATAAAAATAACTCAAACTGTCCAGATCCAATATTCAGAGCATGGTGAATCCAAATATGGCAATGAAAATCACAAATGGTCAAAGATCAAGCCAGATCGAACAAGAACAAAATCATACATCAAACTGAAATTCAGCATATCTCATTCAATAGTCAAGAATTTTCAAATCTAAAACGTGCAGTGTAATCAGCATACCACAAAGATCAAGAAGCACACATAAAATTACATTTCCAGATCCAAAAGTTTCAGAGCATACCTGAGGTTGAAGATCTTGAAACAAGCCAGAAAATAGCTTCCAAAGGTGCAGATCAACTCCTTTTATCCTCTCTTTGCAAAATAAATGCAAGAGAGAGGCTGAAACTCTCTAGATCTTGGAACCCGAAACCAACTGTACTTGAATGGCACTTGATGAAAACCTTCCTTTCAGCTTGAATTGAGGGTATATTAATGATCCTTAGAGCTCACTGAACAAGAATATGGAAAGGGATTGGAGAATGAGAGCCTGAAAAGAGAGATTCGAATGCTTTTGCCTTTGGTGCAAGAACTTTGAAATGGTGAAATGTGATGGATCTGAGGCAAAATAAAACCCTAGCTTTCTTATATATGATTCCAAAATACAATGTTGAAAGAATGAGAGCAATAGCACGTGAGATGAGAGTGTGAGAGTGAATTTGTAAAACTTGCAAGATTTGTGTGATGAGGTGTTTTGCTTGTGCATCCCTCTCACTCCTTGCCCATGTGTTTTCAATATCTCACCCTTGATTCAAAACAACAATTATTCTAGCCCTTAGATGTGAGGATCACACTTTTCCCATGTTCATGCAAATTTCCCTCTTATGAAATACTCCTTTTATTATGCACGAATTTGACACTATTTTTGGAGAAAATTAGCTTTCTTGCAATGCCTTGTAATATTGTGACCTCACTTGGTTCATTATGTAACTCAAAAATAAAGTTCATGAAGTTTTGCATTTGAAGGAAGCTTGAAATGCATGCCTTGCCCTAATTTTCTTGAAATTTTCGAAGGGCCTTTCTCCCTAACCATGAGGGCTATGAAACTGCTCTTGTACTTTTTGAAAAGGGGAGGCTTTAATCTTCAACTTTCATGTTTGGCTTTGGTTCATTTGAAGCTTTTTTCACCAAGTTAAGCTTACTTGAAAATTAGGGCAAAAACTTACTAAAAATGGAAATTTCCATGACCAACCATATGCCAATTTTGCAAAACACCTCAAAACCTCATGATTCTTGATCCTTGATCTTGCCAAACCTCTTCTAAGGTTATAAGAACATCCCTTGGCTAGAAAAATGGGGTTGGACCCTTTGAAATCTCACAGTTGACTTTCAGAATGCACAGTTGACCAATTTCTTCATTTACAAGTAACTGAAGAAATACTTGACTTCCACAATGAAGTTTCTCACCAAATTTCATCCCTAGGATCCTCTTAACATATAAGAGACTTTGCCCGAATGAAATGGCCAATTTCACAAGGTTTTCATGCTTGAAACTCAAACCCTAATTTGGGATCATTGTGTAGGAGCTTTGCCCTAGCTTGAATTCCCTTATGATCTTCCAACCTTCTGAGCTTTTGTGAATGATCTTGAACTTGTGAATGTAATATAGACCCCTCATAGGACTTGAGCAAATCCATTGGGCCCCTTGTCATAGCTTGTGATGCCTCAAAACCCTCCACAGATGATCATATGCCTAATGCTAGGTCATGAGAATGTTATGCCTCATCTTTCCATGCTAAGATGCCAAGAATATGATATGTTCATGATGAATATGATATGATATGATGCTTAAAAAAGAAGAGGGAAAATTTGGGGTGTTACAGGTTTGTGAATAAGAGCTGGATCTGATTATCTGTCTTGGTATAAGGTCCATGTATGTTCAAAGGTCCGGATGGAGGTTCAGAAATCTAGTAACCAGGGTGGGGGACTCAAATAAAGAGTCACATGTCCAGGGTTAATCACAAGAACTGTCCAAAGTGAAATATTCTTAAATAATACAGTAACAGGGTATGATGTGGCCAAGGGTTCCTGCAAACCTGTAAACAACCCAACCCCCTCACATGTAATGTTCTAGAACAAAGTTCCTCAAACTTGGATCAGTTATGAGAAGTGTAAACACTTTTAACCCGGAGGTACGGTGTTTATAATAACCATAAAGGATCCTCCTCTAATTCACCCCAGATTATAAAGGTCAAAAATAAAGGTCATCCAGACTTAGCAGGCTTCCCAGATAGCCCTAGCACTACAGGAAATTTGTAGCACAAAGTTCTCAAGAAGAAACCCACATCTGAACCGTGTTTCATATTCCCGCACCAGACCGAAATGGAATGGGAAATAATATGAACCACTCTAGCCTAGGTGTCACTCAGGTCCCAGGTATAGGACCTTAATCACTCAGTGAAATCCCACCCACCAAAACAGAAGCCAGATACAGCAATGACAATGACAGTATGATGTATAAAAAACTGTAAAGAAAGCACTAAATAAAATTGTACATAAAGCAATAAATAAAGAAAATAAATAAGCACAAGTATCACGTAACACCCCCATAAACACAAATCAAACAAGCGCTAGGAGGAACCCACAAAAAGAACCAGAAGCCCTGGTTGCAGTATAAGGGTCCCCAGCAGAGTCGCCAAGTTGTCGCTCCCACCAAATGACACCTAGGTCAGACGGGGTACAGACGCGAACGGTTGGTGAAAGAGAACATAAAGATGAACTAAAAGAGTCGCCAGCTAGGCATTTTTATCCCGAGGGAAAGTTAATGCTGCATAGACCTAGGAAGAAATGGATAAGAAGGTCGCGAACCAGAGAAACTGAGAAAGGGGGTTGGTTACAACCTGGGAAGGTATTAGCACCCAGATTGTCCGTCGTACTCGACGGGATCCACGCTTGAAAGTTTGTGTTTAAAGGGGTAGTGTCAGTGCTATTTTGTGTGCAAAAGCTGGAAAAGGATGTATAGGTATCAGTGCTAAGGAAGTGTGAAGTGAATAAAAGGAGTGTCAGTGCAAGAAAATAGTGCAGTGCTCAAGACAATGAGGCTTAAAAGAATAATGCTGGAAGAGGGGGAATATACAGGGACTTTTGTTCGATAACTGTTAAGTTATGCCTACATATCCTCTCGTGCAATGAGGAAGTCAGAACACCGTAGTTCGACTCAAAGAGACTGAATTAGAAATTGACTTGTGAACAGCTTGCTTACCTATGCTCAAGTGTATGACCTGTCTGGCTCAGGTGCAAACTGTCTTACATTAGACGGAAGAAGCGAGTTCTCGTTTATGAGTGAATGAGGTGAGAAAAGAATCCCGGAGGAGACGATTATTGTTTGTTTTTTTGTGTTTTCAATCTTTTATTGCTTTTTGTGTTTGTCATAAGTTAATGAGCCTAAGCCTAAACCAAAAGATTAGTAAACTCATCATATCCTCCCTCTGATTAGGGGTAATGAGAATACCTTAAGTATGAAGTAAGCACCTCACACTTAATAACCATGATGTAGGATTAAGATCATTAACCTACTTGCAATTATTTAGATGTTTTTGGAGTTTTTGTTTAGTTTTGAGTAATGAGTTTAAGCCATAATCAAGGATTTAATGGACCCATTACATCATCCTAATAGAAGGATAATAGATGAGAACATTTAAGCTGAGGAAGGCTCCTCAACTTAATCCATGATTAGGGATTAACCTCATGACAAAAAAAAGCCTTTATTAAAGTGGATTTTAGTTAATGATAAGATTAAGAAATGAATTTTTATGGTTTGTAAGACAACTTGAGGGGGACTTGTCCATTAACACTAGGGTTAGTCCTTCTTAACCAATTAAGGAAGAATTAGAACCCTAATGCAAGGCCCAAGTTACAAGCTTGATGTCTTAGTGATTATTAGATGGATTGATTAAGAGATTTAAACACATTAAGGTTTTAACGCTTAGGATTAAAGTTATACACTCCATCCTAAGAGAAGGATGCAGGCATGACCTTAATCACAAAGCCTTAAAACCTTAAAGGTTTAGTCTCTGATTATGAGATGAGAAGAGAGACACAAAAGATGACACAAAGGTAAAACTAATGGGGGACTAATCAAACCCTAGTTGTTATCATGCTTGGGTGTTCCTAGGGTTTATGAGGCTTGCAAGAGATCTTCAGGAAAAGCCACCAAGGAGAAGGCAGGATGAAAGGAGGAGAAGCAGAAGAAACAAGTTAACTTACTTCATTGAAGAAGATAAGTTACTTGAAGAAAGAAAGTGAAGGAGGAACATGAATGAGAAGCTCACTCTAAGGCAAATACAAAATGCAGCAAAGGTGTATAAAATAAGAGATGAGAAGAGAAGTGAGAAGTGAAGGCGAATTCACTTCTCAAAGTACTTACCACCTGAAAAGTTAGCATAAAGAAATGAAATGAAATGAAAATGAAATTAATGCAAAGGTGCAAACCAAAACCAGAAGCATATTCATGATGTAAATGATGCTAAGAGATGATGCAAATGTATGTCAAGAGTTGTGAATGATCATACAAGTGATGAGAATGCAAATGAAGCATGAAGAAGCATGAAAGCACATGAAAGCTCATGGAATGTAATAAATGCATAACATGGAAAAGGGATGAGTAAATGATCAAGCATGAGTCTAATGTGTCCTAAGATGTCTTAGAAGTCATGTGGATGCAAGAAATGTCATGGCAAGTTCATGAATGCAAGCATATGCAAGAGGTATGCAAAGGAAGATGAGAAATTAGGGTTTTCATACAACATGAGGTGCAAAACTCAAAAACAGAAGCAAATGACAAGATAAAAAATTTAAACTGCAATCAAAAGAACCCTAACCCCATATGATTTCACACCCCAAAGGAGAAGACCTAACTCTTAACCCTAAGGAAGTTATGATTTTTCTAAGTTTTCTAGGGTTTTAAGGCACCTAAAGGGAAGAAATGCAAATCAATTCAAAAAGGCAGAAAAAATTTGTGACAAAATTATATTAGAAACTTCATGTCAAATGAAGATCAATGCAAAAAGAATCATTGTCATACCATTCTTGGTTAGGCAGAAAATAATTCTTGAAGTTAAGGTTCTAAAATGTGAATTTTATGAACCCTAAATTCAAGAAAATTATCAAAGATGGTTCAAAACCAAAAAGAAATTTGTGTGGATGGTATGACAATGTCTCTAAATGTTTAAAGATGCAATATGAATTTTTGGGATTTTTTAGAAACCTAAATGATATTTTAATTAATTAATTTTCATTAATTAATTAAAATAAACATTTAAATGTTTAAAAAATGATTTTTTAATGTGAAAAATAAAAATAAAAATATTTTTGGGTTAAGAAAATTATTTGAAGTAAAAATGCAGAATAAAAATATTTTTGGAAATTTTTAGCTATTTTAAATAAATGGTACAAAATAAATAAGAAAAATTGAAATTAAAATTAAATAAAAGAGAAGTATGCAAAGTGAAAGGCTGGGATTGAATTTGGGAAATGCTTGGTTGACTGCGCGCCAGATCTTGTGGCCAGAATTCAAACTTAACTAAACCTAATTTATTAATTATTTAATCCCTAATTAAAACTGATGAAAGAATCTCAGACACATTTCAGGTCATCGAAGAAGAGCTCCGGTCGTCTTCTCCGGTGACCCCCTCACCTGAAAACTTCCAACTTCTTCCCTAGGTAATTTCTGGAGCTCTAAAGCTCCAGATTAACTCCCCTCACTCCCCTAAGCTAAAATTTACCCTCAAATCACATTTATTCATGCTCAAACTCAAGTTTCGAAAGGAAGAACAAAAATGGCAGAAATTTCAGAACAATCATACAAACTCATTTCTCAACCATTTTCGAAAATTCAAAGTTCAGTGTGATCAGTGAAGCATGTTTTAACATATTGTAACATAAAAAAGAGGTTCTGGAAAAATGAATTCAGATGGCTACCTGAGATGAAGCTTTTCACCCTTGAGCTTTCTGGCCACTTCCTTGGTACAAAAAGACTCATTTGAACCTCCTGAGGCAGTTGCAATGCTTGGAAAGCTTTGAGGATGGCTGGTTTGAGTGGTAGCAATCCAACTGGTCAGAAATTGTGTTTGGTGTATGGGGTGTTTTTGGCTGTTTCAATGGTTGGTTTGTGATCAGTGAGTGATTTTGAAATGAATGGTGGAATTGGTTTGAAGATTGAGTGAGTGAGCTATCAGTTTCGAAAGAAAATGCAAGAGGGAGATATTTTGGGAACTTGAGGATTCTTAGGTTTCACCTTGTGTTCTTGTATGCTATGATCAGCATTTGGTCCACATATCAAGTTGTGATAGGTCAGAGAAGTGGTTGTGCCCTATGGTGATTGGTATGGGCTTCTTGCAAAAAGTCACCAACTTGTGTACTTGAGGTATGGGAAAGGATGCAGTTGGCCTTTGGGCATGTCCATTCGCAGCTGACTTCAAGGAAGTCCATAGAATCCATCTTGAGGCAATTCAGCAAGTGGGAGCAAAGTTATGGGGTGTTTTGCAATTATGTGAAGCTTTGGCCCCTTTGAGAATTCTTGATGTTCAAGGCATGTAATTTTGCAATTCTTTGGGGAATTCTGATCTAAAGGCAATGCACTATGATGTTATGATGTATTGAAGTGTGTTTGAAGTCACAAAAAGCCTTGGCAAGTGGTTTTGCAAAGAATCCCTTTTGGTGCATTCTTGAAATTTATGGGATTTTTTCCAACTTTGACAAGCCATATCTTGAGTTCCAAAATGAATTAGATCTTGTTCTTGTACTTTTTGAAAAGGGAATGATCCAATCTACAACTTTCATGACCAACAATTTTTCATTTGAAGCATTTTTGGTTGAGAAAGAGGAGGTTGAAAAACTTTCCCAAAATGGAAAGTTTACATTACAAGTCATTTCCATTTTTGGCAACTTTTGGTTTAGCTCACTTTTCTTCAATTTTGTGAACTTATAAACACTTCAATGATCAAATAAAGACCATATAACCTCAATTTGATGAAAAATCCACTTTGGTTCCATGTTGGGGGGCCTCAGATGCCCTGATTTTGCTCTAACTTGCTCAAGAAGTTACCCAGTGATCAGATGACTTCCACAATGAATTTATTCATCAAACTTGGTACACATGATCCTTATAACATATTGAGACCAATAGCAACAAGAATGACCAAAAAAAATTGGAGATATGGCCTCTGAAACCAAAACCCTAATTTCAGGTCATCTGTGCAGTTAAACCCTAGCTTTGCTTCCATGCTTTGCCAGTTCTTATGATTCTTTGGCTTACTTGATCTTTGGAGGATAAAATATGATGATTGAACATACACGGACCCTCTTGAGATGATTGATGACCTTTGGAGTGGCTCAGATGGACTCTTGGATTGCTCAGATCACAAACCCTAGATGCAGATGAACTTGAACTAATGCAGTGAAGCAAAAATGCAACATGAAATGATATGCTTAAACTAATGTAAATATGAAAGATCACAAGCCATGGTGTGAGCTTAGTGAGGGAAAATTTTGGGTGTTTACAAGCATGAATGAGTATTTGTGACGTATGAACAAGACACAGTCGAGTGTTCAACTTGCTGGGGGAAAAAACGACGCGGACGGGTGTCAGAAGAGAAAGTGTATAAGTTATGAACTTATGAGTGTAAAAGGTATTCTGGCGACCTGTGGGGATAGGATGACACGGACGGGTGTCAACAATAGTGTATTATAACAAGTGTTTGGTTTGCAATAAGTGACTTGGTAACCATGCTGGGGAGTCGCGACACGGACGGGTGTCAAGAGAGTGTATATGTATCTGTAATCATAGAGGATGTTTGTGGCTTATATCTGCAGGGGAATAAAATGACACGGACGAGTGTCGGAAAGAGTATATATGAACAAGAATTTGTGTTGAAGAGTGCAATGGGGACGCTTTGGCTTTTATTTGCAAGGGATGTGAGTTTTTATATACTATTGATGAAATATTGATGGTATTTGCAGGTGCCTGGTTCGAACCCGACTTGTGATCATGCAAATATTTGATTTTTAGCGTAATGCTCCGTATTAGACGGAATGCTACGCTTTATGGGGAAAGATGATGCGAATCTTATGATTATGCAAAAGAAACCGGTCCGGGATTCGGATCCCACTGCTGTGAAGATCTCTGGCTGATCTGCTTGGAAGGATATCCCAGCTGGGGAAGATCATTGGTAGATCTGATAAGATGTATGGCTTTGCTTGGGGGAATAGATCACTGATAGATCTATCTGGTAAGGAGAAAGCCCAGTTGGGGATAAGGAAGCTTCTGTCACTTTGTTGTGTGAGAATTTCAGGCATTGCTGCTGGAACTTCTGCGGGGAGATGGTTCTTTTGTCTTTGAGAGACCTGGTACTCTATTTGGGGGAGAAAAGATCACTGAACGATCTTCCTAGAATTTTCTGTGGGGATCCCGGGTGGGGATGAGGAGGCTTTGACAACTCCGCTGGGAAAAGCGTCCCAGATGTTGCTTGGGGAGGTATGCTGGGGAAGTGATGCTTGGCATGCCCCATGCTACGCATTTGAATACCTGTAACCTGTTAAGACAAAGAAACACACGAGTATCTCGAGGTATCCCTTACCGGATTCCGTCACAGGAGTTAGATATTCCTGAAAGTAGGATTATTTCCTGCAAGCATTTATTAAGAATGGCTCATTTATTTTATGCAAATATTATATCATGGATATTGGATATTTTGCAAACGAAACAAAAATGCACGAAACGAAGTGTGACTGAAAATCTGATTTTATTAATCTGGGTGCCCTGAATTGGCAAATACAGTCAGAGAAACAAATCCCCTGGAATGAGGAGATTGTTACAAATTGAAAAAAGTAAAGGTGCTGGCAATGTTGACGATGCTCCATTGAGCTTCCTTTGTTATGACCCGTATGACCTTGACGTTCTTCTCATCTTGCTTTCTGAAGAAGGTTGACTCTGATTGATGCTTCATCCTTTCGAGGCTTGCCGTGTTGTGAATGATACAGACGAATTCAGAATGCAGTTGTTCGCTTATTCCCTGATTTTGCATGGATCGCCCTTTCGGGTTTTCAATCCACCGGGATACCCATTTTTGCCTGAGCTGTCCAATGCGGCTTTTCAACTCAGCGGGTGTACATTTTTTTTTCAATTTTCCCTTATTTTTTCCCGAGTCTTTTATTCTGTTTTTGACTCGCCGGGATACCCTATTTTTTCCTGGACTTACATTCTGTTTTTATGTCCAGCGGGTCATTTTATGCGAAGTATTTTTTAACTGCATCTGAATTCATAGAGGATAAGAAATCCTCACCATCCATAGTAGTGAGCATCAGTGCTCCACCAAAGAAAACCTTCTTTACTATGAACAAAACATCGTAATTTGGAGTCCACTTGCCCCTATGGTCTGTATGAGGAGGAAGGAGTCTTTTCAGCACAAGATCTCCTACTTGGTATTCCCGAAGTCTGACTTTCTGATCGAAGGCTTTCTTCATTCTCTTCTGATATAACTGCCCATGACATATTGCAGCTAATCTCTTCTCTTCGATCAGATTCAGTTGATTGTACTGAGAACGGGCCCATTATGCTTCATTCAACTTTACATCCATCAGTACCCGTAAGGAGGGTAACTCAACTTCAACTGGTAGGACCGCCTCCATACCATACACAAGCTGATACGGCGTTGCCCCAGTGGACGTTCTGATTGAGGTACGATACCCATGTAAGGAGAAGAGTTGTGATGTTGGATTTTGAAGTCCCGACACTGTTCGGCCATCATTTTGTTGTTCAAGTTAGAACCATTATCAGTAATGATTCGTTCAGGTACTCCATATCGACAGATGATGTCTCTTTTTAGAAATCTGGCTACTACTTGTCTGGTGACGTTTGCATACAAAGCTGCTTCAACCCATTTGGTGAAGTAATCAATGGCTACCAAGATGAATCTGTGGCCATTTGAAGCAGTTGGTTCAATCTTTCCAATCATGTCAATGCCCCACATGGAAAAGGGCCAAGGTGAAGACACACATTCAATGGGTTTGGAGGCACATGCCTTTTATCTGCATAAATTTGGCACTTGTGGCATTTTCTGGCATAGGCACAACAGTCTGCATCCGTTGTGATTCAGTAGTAACCTGATCTTAACAACTTCTTAGCCATTTCATGTCCTCCAGCATGGGTACCAAAAGATCCTTCACGCACCTCGTGCATCAGCAAGTCTGCTTCTTTCTTGTCGACACATCTGAGAAGAACCATGTCAAAGTTTCTCTTGTATAATGAACCATCAGCATTAAGGAAGAAACTACCAGCCAACCTTCTTAATGTCTTCTTATCATTGGATGATGCCCCAGGTGGGTATGTTTGATCCTCTAAGAAGCATTTGATGTCATGGAACCAAGACTTGTCATCTTTAGCAATGTCCACAGAGAATACGTATGCTGGTCGGTCTAGTCTAGATACCGAAATCCGAGGCACATGATTGGCTGTCTGAACCTTGATCATGGAGGAAATGGTAGCCAAAGCATCTGCGAACTGATTTTCATCTCGAGGGATATACTCAAGTTTGACTGTTGTGAAGAAAGTCAATAATTTCCTCGTGTAGTCTCGGTATGGGATCAAATGCTCTTGGTGAGTGTACCATTTGTCGTTGGTCTGATTGATTACCAAAGCTGAATCTCCGAATACAGTTAATGTCTTGATCCTGAGGTCAATGGCTTCCTCAAGACCCATGATACAGGCTTCGTATTCAGCTTCGTTGTTAGTGCAGGCAAAGGTGAGTTTTTCTGAGAAAGGAATATGAACTCCTTTAGGTGTAATGAGCATTGCACCAACTCCACGACCATTCATGTTAACAGCCCCATCAAACATCATTGTCCACTCTTCTTCTGGGTCAGGCCCTTCAGTGTGAACAGGCTCTTCATGATCTTTTGCTTTTAGGAACATGATGTCTTCATCGGGGAAGTCAAATCTCATTGGCTGGTAATCATCAATGGGTTGCTCAGCTAGATAGTCAGACAGTACACTGCCCTTGATGGCCTTTTGAGACGTGTACTGAATGTCATACTCTGTCAGAATCATTTGCCATCTTGCAACCCTTCCAGTAAGCGCTGGCTTCTCAAATATGTACTTGACTAGATCCATCTTTGAGATCAACAAGGTAGTGTGAGTCAACATATACTGTCTTAGTCGGCGAGCAGCCCACGCTAAAGCACAACAAGTTTTCTCGAGCAGTGAATAACGTTGTTCACAGTCGGTAAACTTTTTGCTTAGGTAGTATATTGCATACTCTTTTCGACCAGACTCGTCATGCTGGCCTAGCACATACCCCATTGATCCTTCTAATACTGTTAGGTACATTATTAGAGGTCTTCCTTCGATTGGAGGCATAAGAATTGAAGGCTTTTGTAAGTATTCCTTGATTTTGTCAAAAGCCTCCTGACAATCTTCGTTCCACCTGACTGTTTGTTCTTTTCTTAACAATTTGAATAGGGGCTCACAGGTTGCGGTAAGATGAGATATGAACCTTGATATGTAGTTCAATCTACCCAAGAACCTCCTAACTTCCTTTTCAGTCCTAGGTGTAGGCATCTCCTGAATGGCTTTGACTTTGTCAGGATCAACTTCAATTCCTTTTTCACTTACAATGAACTCCAGCAGTTTACCAGAACGTACCCCGAATGTGCATTTGTTGGGGTTTAGCTTAAGTTGATACTTTCTCAGACGCTTGAACAACTTCAGCAGATTTACCACATGGTCTTCTTCAGTGAGGGACTTGGCAATCATGTCATCCACATAGCATTCAATTTTGTGGATCATATCATGGAATAATGTCACCATAGCCCATTGGTAAGTAGCATCGACATTCTTCAATCCAAATGGCATTACTTTATAACAAAATGTGCCCCAGGGTGTGATGAAGGTGGTCTTTTCCATGTCTTCGGGTGACATTTTGATTTGATTATATCCTGAAAATCCATCCATGAAGGAAAATACCAAGAATTGAGCTGTGTTGTCGACCAGTACATCAATGTGAAGTAATGGGAAATCATCCTTCGGGCTAGCTCTGTTCAGATACCGGTAATCTACACACATCCGTACTTTACCATCTTTCTTAAGTACTGGTACAATATTAGCAACCCACGGCGGGTAACTAGTTACAGCAAGGAAACCGGCGTCCCACTGTTTTTGTACTTCTTCCTTAATCTTCATGGCCATATCCGGACGAGTACGGCGTAGCTTCTGTTTCACTGGAGGAAATTCTTCCTTTAATGGCAGCTTGTGCATAACAATATCAGTATCAAGACCTGGCATGTCTTGATAGGACCAGACAAAGACATCGACGTACTCTCGAAGCATGTCAATAAGTCGTTCCTTCACTGAATCTTGCAGACTGGCCCCGATCTTCACTTCTTTCAAGTCATCTTCGGTACCAAGATTAACTGTTTCAACCTCCTCCTGATGAGGAGTGATCACTTTCTCTTCTTGCCTCAACAACCTGGCTAACTCTTCAGGTAACGCATAGTCTTCTTCAACCCCTTCATCGGCTTGATTAATCGGATTGTCGAAGTCATACAAGGTCATTGCGGTGTTGTTGTCGGTGCAATCTGGAGGATAATCTCTGCAAGGGTGGAGATTGGTCCGTTTTAGTGATCAGTTTTAATCTTATTTCGAAAAAGTGAAAATGAAGTTATTTATTTTGAAAACATTGCCATTTTATTGTTTTGTATAAAAGTGGAAAATGAAAAGACAATGAGCGAAAAAGAGACTCGTTTGCAAAAGATGTCAGATATTCATTGATTAATCATTTGCACAAAATTACAATATGGCCCTATTACAAAATGAGTCCTAACACCTTGGGCAAGATGCAGGACTTGATGCATGCTAAAAGGACAGGAAATAATAATTAATCTGCAAGAGTAACCTTTATAATTTCCTGGGAAGACCAGTTAAGGACTTGGTTCACTGGGATCCTTGGACGTATCCAGCTCTCCAGGTTGCGATCGCTTTCCTCCTCGTCTTCCAGATTGTTAACAGCATTTGGGGTGAGCATCCCTTCACTGATGAATTTGGGCTCCTTTGCAGCCTCTGGTTGATCTTGTCGGAATGGTCTGTAACCCAAACCGAATCTATCTTCCTTCTTTTCCACTGGCAGCAGCTTGCCCCAGCCTTGAGCATTACCTTCTTCAACAACCTTCCGGGCTTGCTGATAAGAGACAATTGAAGTACCCATCATGTCTTCCTGGGATGCATCAAATACTTCAATGGCCTCATTAACATTCAGGGCCTCGAACCCTTGGCTCATTGTCTCATGGATTTCACCATCCATCTCAATATACTTGTATGTAGCCAGATGGCTAACAAATGTCCTCCTCACCACAGATGGTGATAATCTGTCCTTCCCATTCGTACTTCAGTTTCTGGTGAAAGGTCGATGTTATTGCGCCTGCGGCGTGAATCCAAGTTCGACCTAGCAAACAGCTGTATGCCGACTGTATGTCCATCACATAGAAAATGGTCTTAAAGACTTTTGGACCGATTATCACTGGAAGCTCCACCTCTCCAAGAACAGATCTTTTGGAGCCATCAAAATCCCTGACCACAAGGTTACTCGGCCGGAGAGCTATCCCATGATACTCGAGCTTGAGAGGGCTTTCTTGGGTAAGACATTGAGTGAGGACCCAGTGTCTACAAGAACATGAGATAGTACAGCTCCTTTGCACTCCAGGGTTATGTGCAAGGCTTTGTTGTGGAGACGTCCTTCTATTGTTAAATCAACATCAGTGAATCCTAGCCCATGGCTAGTATTGACATTTGACACTACTGTTTCTAGCTGATTCACAGTGATCTCTTCTGGCACATAGGCAGTGTGCAGAACTTTGAGTAGTGCATCCCGATGGGCTTCGGAACACAACATCAGAGATAGTATAGAGATCTTTGAAGGGGTCTGGTGGAGCTGGTCCACAACTTTATAGTCACTTCTTTTAATAATCCTCGTGAATTCATCCACATCTTGATCGAAGGATGATTTGTGAGTTTCTTTCGGTGCAGCTTCTTCCAGTATCACACTCTTCCCTTTGGCCCTGGCAACAGCCTCTGCCTCAGTGTTGGTTCTAGGGACTTGTGATGCGAAGAGACGTCCGCTTCGGGTGAAGCCTCCACCTCCCCCAACATTGTCCACTTGGGGAGTGAGAACTGGAGAATCAAGAAGGACCTTTTCTCCATTGTAGTACAGATCAGCACCATAATGCCATGGTATAGCACTGTCTTTATCATATGGGATTGGTCCTGGCACTGTGATAGTGACTGGACTCACTGCAGTAGATGTTGGGACTATAATAGTATGTGGATCATAGAAAATGGTAACAGGACCTCTGGTGGATGTCGGTGGAGGTGAATTGATGCTTTGTTGAGATTGTTGTTGAGATTGTTGAAAGTTGCTGGAGTTCGGGACCGTTGTCAGGTCATAATAAATTGTGACAGTGGAAACATCATTGTTGGTGGTTGCTGAAGTTGTAGTAGCCGGTGCAAATGAATTGTTGTGTGTTGAAGTGACGGATGAAATGATTGCTGAAGTTGTAGCCGAATTAGTTGGAACAATGGTTGCTGCAGTTGTAGAAGAACCAGTAGGAAAGATGGTTGTTATGTTTGTAGAAGAATCGCTTATTGTTGATAAAAGAGTTGTTGGTGTTGTAGAAGTTGTGGTTGTAATTTACAGAATGCCTTCTTTGATCAAGCCATTAATTCCACTCCTCAAGCTTGCACACCCATTCTTGGCAAGTTTGCATGATTCACAACAGGCCTCACAACCTGGAAACACTTGGCACTTTAAAAGTTGGGCTTTAACCTCTGCCAGAGGTGTCTGAATACATGCAATGGCTTCTATTAAACTCATGGGTGAACCATCCTCTACAGCATTAATCCTTGGCCAACTGTGGCTTGTGTAAACACCCCAAATTTGCCCTCACTAAGTTCACACCATGGCTTGTGATCTTTCATATTTACATAAGTTTAATCATACCATTTCATGTGGCATTTTTGTTTCACTGCATTAGTTCAAATTCATTTGCATCTAGGGTTTGTGATCTGAGCCATCCAAGATCCATCTGAGCCACTCCAAAGGTCTTCAATCATCTCAAGAGGGTACATGTATGTTCAATCATCATATTTTATCCTCCAAATATCAAGGAGGTCAAAGAATCACAAGAATTGGCAAAGCATGGAAGTAGAGCTAGGGTTTAACTGCACAGATGACCTAAAATTAGGGTTTTGGTTTCAGAGGCCATAACTCCTTTTTTTGTCATTATTGTTTCTAATGGTCTCAATATGTTATAAGTATCATGTGTACCAAGTTTGATGAAGAAATTCATTGTGGAAGTCATCTGTTCAATGGGTAACTTCTTGAGCAAGTCAGAGCAAAATCAGGGCATCTGAGGCCCCCCAACATGGAACCAAAGTGGATTTTTCATCAAATTGAAGTTATATGATCTTTATTTGATCATTGAAGTGTTTAGAAGTTCACAAAATTGAAGAAAAATGAGCTAAACCAAAAGTTGCCAAAAATGGAAATGACTTGTAATGTAAACTTTCCATTTTGGGAAAGTTTTTCAACCTCCTCTTTCTCAACCAAAAATGCTTCAAATGAAAATTTGTTGGTCATGAAAGTTGTAGATTGGATCATCCCTTTTCAAAAAGTACAAGAGCAAGATCTAATTCATTTTGGAACTCAAGATATGGCTTGTCAAAGTTGGCAAAAATCCCATAATTTTCAAGAATGCACCAAAAGGGATTCTTTGCAAAACCACTTGCCAAGGCTTTTTGTGGCTTCAAACGCACTTCAAAGTATCATAACATCATAGTGCATTGCCTCTAGATCAGAATTGCCCAAAGAATTACAAGATTACATGCCTTGAACATCAAGATTTCTCAAAGGGGCCAAAACTTCACATATTTGCAAAAGGTCCCATAACTTTGCTCCCACATGTTGAATTGCCTCAAAATTGATTTTGTGGACATCCTTAAAGTCAGCTGCGCATGGACATGCCCAAAGGCCAGCTGCATTCTTGCCCATACCTCAAGTACACAAGTTTGTGACTTTTTGCAAGAAGGCCATACCAATCACCATAGGGCACAACCACTTCTCTGACCTATCACAACTTGATATGTGGACCAAATGTTGATCATAGCACACAAGAACACAAGCTGGAACCTAAGAATCCTCAAGTTCCCAAAATCTCTCCCTCTTGCATTTTCCTTCGAAACATATAGCTCACTCACTCAACCTTCAAACCAATTCCACCATTCATTTCAAAATCACTCACTAATCACAAACCAACCATTGAAACATCCAAAAACACCCCATACACCAAACACGGTTTCTGACCAGTTGGATTGCTACCACTCAAACCAGCCATCCTCAAAGCTTTCCAAGCATTGCAACTGCCTCAGGAGGTTCAAAGGAGTCTTTTTGCACCAAGGAAGTGGCCAGAAAGCTCAAGGGTGAAAAGCTTCAGCTCAGGTAGCCATCTGAATTCATTTTTCCAGAACTCTCTTTTTATGTTACAATATGATAAAGCATGCTTCCCTGATCACACTGAACTTTGAATTTTCGAAAATGGTGTAGAAATGAGTTTGTATGATTGTTCTGAAATTTATGCCATTTTTGTTCTTCCTTTCGAATCTTGAGTTTGAGCATGAAGAAATGGGATTTGAGTGTGGATTTGAGCTTAGGGGAGTGAAGGGAGTTAATTTGGAGCTTTAGAGCTCCAGAAATAACCTAGGGAAGAAGATAAGAATTTTCAGGTGAGGGGGTCACCGGAGAAGACGACCGGAGCTCTTCTCCGGTGACCTGAAAGTCATTAGTGTGATAATTAGGGTTAGGGTTTCATTTGAATCTGGGCCCTTGGATTTCCCTTCCCGCGCGTGTTTGTGTGGTGGAGATTAGCTCATTAATATTTAATCTGGATTAATTAATTAGTTAATTAGGTTTAAGTGAATTTGAATGTGATCCATAGGGTTGCGCGCCAAGTCAACCCTGGATTTCCCCAGAATCAACCTCATCCCTTGGATCAGCATACCTCCATATAATTCAATTTTTATTTCATATTTTTCTATTTATTTTGTACATTTTATTAAAAATAGTTAGAAAATTCCAAAAATATTTTTATTCTGCATTTTTATTTCAAATAATTTTCTTAACCCAAAAATATTTTTATTTTTATTTTTCACATTAAAAAATCATTTTTTAAACATTTAAATGTTTATTTTAATTAATTAATGAAAATTAATTAATTAAAATATCATTTAGGTTTCTAAAAAATCCCAAGAAAATTCATATTGCATCTTTAAACATTTAGAGACATTGTCATACCATCCATACAAATTTATTTTTGGTTTTGAATCATCTTTAATAATTTTCTTGAATTTAGGGTTCATAAAATTCACATTTTAGAACCCTAACTTCAAGAATTATTTTCTGCCTAACCAAGAATGGTATGAAAATGGTTCTTTTTGCATTGATCTTCATTTGACATGTATTTTCTAACATAAGTTTGTCACAAATTTCTTCTGCCTTTTTTATTTGATTTGCATTTTTTCCCTTTAGGTGCCTTAAAACCCTAGAAAACTTAGAAAAATCATAGCTTTCATTAGGTTAGGAGTTAGGTCTTCTCCTTTGGGGTGTGGTATCATGTGGGGTTAGGGTTCTTTTGATTGAATTTTCAATTTTTAATCTTGTCATTTGCTTCTGTTTTTGAGTTTTGCATCTCATGTTGCATGAAAACCCTAATTTCTCATCTTCCTTTGCATACCTCTTGCATATGCCTGCATTCATGAACTTGCCATGACATTTCTTGCCCCCACATGACTTCTAAGACATCTTAGGACACATTAGACTCATGCTTGATCATTTCCTCATCCATTTTCCATGTTAGGCATTCATTTCATTCCATGGACATTCATGAACTTTCATGCTTCTTTCATGCTTCATTTGCATTCTCATCACTTGTATGATCATTCACAACTCTTGACATACATTTGCATCATCTCTTAGCATCATTTGCATCATGAACATGCTTCTGGTTTTGGTTTGCACCTTTGCATTCATTTCATTTCATTTCTTTATGCAAACTTTTCAGGTGGTAAGTACTTTGAGAAGTGAATTTGCCTTCACTTCTCACTTCTCTTCTCATCTCTTCTTTTATGCATCTTTGTTGCATTTTGTATTTGCCTTAGAGTGATTTTGCTCATTCATGTTCCTTCTTCACTTTCTTTCTTCAATCAACTTATCTTTTTAAGTGAAGTAAGTTGACTTACTTCTTCTGCTTCTCCTCCTTTCATCTGCTTCTTCCTTGGTGGCTCTTCTTGAAGATCTCTTGCAAGCCTCATAAACCCTAGGAACACCCAAGCATGTTAACAATTAGGGTTTGATTAGTCCCCCCATTTAGTTTTACCTTTGTGTCATCTTTTGTGTCTCTCTTCTCATCTCATAATCAAAGACTAAACCTTTAAGGTTTTAAGGCTTTGTGATTAAGATTATGCCTGCATCCTTCACTTAGGATGGAGTGTATAACTTTAATCCTAAGTGTTAAACCCTTGATGTGTTTAAATCTCTTAATCATTCCATCTAATAATCACTAAGACAATAAGCTTGTAACTTGGGCCTTGCATTAGGGTTCTAATTCTTCCTTAATTGGTTAAGAAGGACTAACCCTAGCGTTAATGGACAAGTCCTCCTCAAGTTGTCTTACAAATCATAAAATTCACTTCTTAATCTTACCATTAAATAAAATCCACTTTAATAAAGGCTTTATTTTGTCATGAGGTTAATCCCTAATCATGGATTAAGTTGAGATATCTTCCTCAGCTTAAATGTTCTCATCTATTATCCTTCTATTATGATGGTGTAATGAGTCCATTAAATCCTTGATTATGGCTTAAACTTATTACATAACACTAAACAAAAACTCCAAAAACATATAAATAATTGCAAGTAGGTTAATGATCTTAATCCTACATCATGGTGATTAAGTGTGAGGTGCTTACTTCATACTTAAGGTATTCTCATTACCCCTAATCAGAGGGAGGATGTGATGAGTTTACTAACCCTTGGTTTAGGCTTAAGCTCATTAACTTATGACAAACACAAAAAGCAATAAAAGATTGAAAATACCAAAAACAAACAATAATCGTCTCCTTCGGGATTCTTTTCTCACCACATTCACTCACAAACGAGAATTTGCTTCTTCCGTCTAATGCAAGACAGTTTGCACCTGAGCCAGACAGGTTATACACTTAAGCATAAGCAAGCAAGCAGTTCATAAGTCAATTTATCTTTCAGTCTCTTTGAGTCGAACTACGGTGTTCTGACTTCCTCATTACACGAGAGGATACGTAGGCATAACTTAACTGTTATCGAACAAAAGTCTCTGTATATTCCCCCTCTTCTAGCATTATTCTTTTAAGCTTCATTGTCTTGAGCATTGCACTATTTCCTTACACTGACACTCCTTTTCTTCACTTCACACTTCTCTTGCACTGACACTTGCATTCTTTTCCAGCTTTTGCACACAGACAGCACTGACACCTACCCCTTTAAGCAAAAATCTTTCAAGCGTGGATCCCGTCGAGTACGACGGACAATCTGGGTGCTAACACCTTCCCAGGTTGTAACCAACCCCCTTTCTCAGTTTCTCTGGTTCGCGACCGTGTTATCCATATCTTTCTAGGTTTATGTAGCATTACCTTTCCTTCGGGATAAAAATGCCTAGTTGGCGACTCTTTTCAGTTCACCTTCATTTCCTCTTTCGCCGACCGTTCACGTCTGTACCCCGTCTGACCTAGGTGTCATTTGGTGGGAGCGACAGCTTGGCATAGGATTTTTCATTACATTAGGAGGAGGTACAAAGTTCGGGGCTTTTGAATCTACCAGATCCTAAACCTTCATATGCAGAGCCCTGCATTTTTTCGTAGAGTGACATGGTGCGTTGGAATGAAAAGCACACCTAGCATTGACATCATAGTTTCTTGGAAGGTTTTGAGGATCAGGTGGAGCCAATGTCCTCAACTCAACAAGATTGAGCTTTAGGAGTTGTAGCAGTAGTGTAGCATATGGCATTGGAATGGGGTCAATTACCCGATTGACCTGAGATGGCCGTTGTTGAAACGGACGTTGTTGTTGATTGTGGTTGTTATTGTTGTATGATCTCTGTTGCAAAAATTGTTGTTGTTGAGGAAAATGTTGTGGTTGTTGGGTATACTGAGGAGGTGGAGCGGGGATAGTAACAGTAGCAACTGTTCTGGGCAAGTATTGGGGTCTCCCTCTTCCCATGTGCACAGAGTTTGTCTCACCAGATCTACGGGACCCAGCAAATGGTTTTCTTGTACTACTTGAACTGGCACCGTTATTAGAGATCTTTCCCATCTTTAATAGGCTCTCTATTCTTTCCCCAGCTATCACCACATCTGCAAAGCTGGTAGAAGAAAATGTAGCCAATCTGTCAATATATGTTCCCTGGAGAGTATTCATGAACATGTCTGCCATTTCCCTCTCAGACATAGGGGGGTGTACTGCAGCAGCAAGTTGTCTCCACCTTTGGGCATATTCCCTGAAGCTTTCATGGGAAGATTGAGACATTCCCATTAGAAGGGTCCTGTTCGGAGCCATGTCCAAGTTATACTGATACTGTCGGATGAAAGCTTCAGCCAAGTCCTTCCAATTTCTAACTGTGTCTCTGGTCAAGTGGGAATACCATTCTCGGGATGCCCCTGTCAGACTATCCTCAAAGTAAAACATCCACAGCTTTTCGTCCATGGTGTATGATTTTAATCTTCCCAAGAATGATTGAAGGTGGGTGCGTGGGCAGGATGTGCCATTATACCTTTCAAAACACGGGGGTTTGAACTTGTGAGGAATTCTTACCCCTTCCACCAATCCCATGTCCATGAAATCAAAACCTAGGGAGTTTTGGGATTCGAGAGATCTTAGTTTCTCTGTAATCTCATCCAGCCTATGGTCGTAAACCTCGTCTCCAGCCCCAACAACTGTAAACCGCTCTTCTTGAGGATCCTCTTGCAAGACCCTTCCTCCAGCAGTGTTACCCTGAGTGTTCCTTATGGCATTGATTTCTGGGTTTAGATGAGGCTCAAACTCTAGTGGATCAGTGTGAGGTTGCACGTGATCGTTGTTACTGGTACCTCCTGTACCCGGATGGTGTTCTTCAGGAGTTTGTCTCTCAACCAACTCCCTTAATCTTTCCTGGCTTTGAGCTAAACCAGTCATTACAGTCATGAATTGGGTCATCTGATTCCTCATCTCAACCCTCTCATTGGCCATCTGGGCCCTCACTTCATTCAAGTCTTGCTAAACTTGATCCATCTGGAGTCCCGGAAGGTTGTTTCGCGTCAGGTACCGGTGTATTTTGTTGACAGGGAACACTCTTCTACGAGCAATGTTTCCTGAAACCACAACAAAGTGAGAAACAACAATAAAACAAAAAACCTACAAAACAAATAAAATGTTAGTATGCAATGCAATATGCCTATTTGTCTTCCAAGGGAATCCGGTTTGGTTCTTTGGTTTTGACCTTTCCAGACCTCGAGGAAATGTTGATGATGTTGTAGAGATAGACAAAGCCCACCAATAATACAAACTAATATATTACAAAGAGTGAAAATACATAGTTTGATTACAATACATCCGCATAGTGGGTCAAAAATACAACAACAAAAGAAAAGTACATCAAAAGAAAAGTACAAGCAAAAGAATCACACATCCAATCCAAAGTCATCCTCTCTGACTTCCTTCAGGAGGGCCTCAGTCACTGGAACCACTGGGTGCTCTGTAATAGTCCTGATGAGGAGGTTCCTGGTAGCAATGGCACTGGTTAACTTCTTATGCTTGTCCTGATCCTTTGACCTCTTCAACCCCGCCCGGAGTTTCAATTCAGATATCTCTTTCTGAGCTGCCACTAATGCTTCCTGATGTTTCTTTTCACTAGCCTCCAACTGCTCTATCTTGGCATGAGTCCTTTGATCTTCCTGTACACGGGCTTCAGTGATCCTGATCCACCTAGCCTGGCTTTCCTCCAGATAGTGCTCTGCCCTAGCCTTCTGAGTCTTTGCTTCTTTGCAAGCATTCTTCAGTACTAACTCCCCTGCCCTAGCCTTCCTGATGTAGTCATCAGTCTTCTCGATCTTGGTCAAGTGCTCAATCCTGAGCCTTTCCAATCTCTCATTATCTAGACGGCTGTCATTTCTCTCCCAGAGAGTCTTCTTCAAGGCTTCAGATAGCTGAGTATTCCTCTCCTTCAGCTTTTCAAACTCTTCCAGGCTGACAGTAGCTGCAGGTTGCACTGTAGAAGGTCCAGGTACATCTTCTAAGGTGAGGGCATCTGGGTGATCTGAGCTCTGGTACGAGACCAATCAGAATACTGTGCTGAAGCAATGTTGTTGCACTTTCCAAGGATGGTTGTTCCCTTGGTCTGAATGTTATCCCAAGCCCAGGCAGCTTGTCTGACAACAGCAGAGTTGGGTTGGATTTCACTGTAAAGAGTTTCAGCCAAATCTTGTCCTCTGGGAGGATGAACCAAAGCATACCCTAATTGTCTTTTAAACAGTAAAGGGTTGTAGTTTATGCAACCTTTCACTCCTATCAAAGGCACATTAGGATATTTCCCACAGCTAGTAATGATGTCCTTGCCTTTGGTGCTCTGAGTGCACCACCTAATGTCTTCTGATGTCAAGGCAATGAATCTCTTAGCCCAGTTCTCTTGCTGAACGGGGTTCAGGAAAGTATCTGATTTTGGCAAGTGTCTTAGCAGCCAGGAGTAATAGATAGGAGCACAGCATCTGACTAGTCTTCCTCTTTGCTTTTCATTCCTCTGATGTACTAAGTAGTAGAAGTCTCCCAGCAAGGTAGGAACTGGGTTCCTCAATAAGAATAGGTGAATGGCATTCTTGCTCACAAACTTTGGCTCATCTGTAAACAAGATAACCCCATATATACTGAGGGCTAGAAGTGCACAGACAGCCTTCCATTCTCCTATTGCAGCATGCAGGGTAGCCTGGGAGATCAAGAAGTCTAGGTGAAGGCCTGGAACCCCAGCCTTGGTTGTCATGTTTTGATCAATGAGGGCAGGCTCCAAATGCAATGCCCTGGCTATGTCTTCATTTTTGAAAGCAACCATCTCAGGGTTGAAAGGAATCCCTCTCCTGATAAGAACTCCTAACAACATGGAAAATTCTTCTAGCAGAGGTCCTAACTGGAAATCAGGAAATGTGAAGCATCTGAGTGGAGGATCATAAAACTGAAAGCAAGTATGGATCATGCTCCTCTAAGATGCATTTAAATCCATGACCATGTCCAATATGCCTCCATAACGCTCTCTGAATAGTGGGACATGATCAGGAGTAATGAGGGACTGGATTTGCCTGATGCCAGTCAGGGTGGGCTCAAAGAACTGGTAAGTGATGCTGCTCTTTCTTGAGGTGTCCATGGATGCTGGTAAAGAAGCTGAGAGAAACTGCTGATGAAGGTCACTGAATGAGATGCTGGAGATGGGTCTCTGATGAAGATAGCTGGAGAAGAACCACTGACAAACTGATGAAGGTGCTGGAGAAGATAACTGAAGCAGTCTGAGCAGCAGAAGGGGTTGTAACACGGTGGGAGAACTGACTTTAGTTAAATGTTGTGGATAGCCAGAGTCGCCACCGACTTTTATTTTATCCAAAGGAAAGGCATAAAAGAACAGGAAAGACCTTTTTAAAAGATTTTTGGGTCCGGGGGGTAAGTTATGTAAAGGGAAGGTGTTAGCACCCTTTACATCCATGGTTATCCATGGGCTCTTAGTTACTTAGCTCACTTTAAAATGTTTTTGAGAAGTGTAGTGTGTGTTTAGAAATTTTCTTAAGTACTTTATAATGATCCATGTACGGATATATATAAAGCCTTTGTTTTGAAAATTGCTTGAAAAATGTGAAGTGTTTTGAAATGTTTTTGAAAAGTGAGCAAGTACATAAGAGGAACCTACCCTAAGTTAAGTCTTTTCTGTTCTTAAATATCCTTTAAGTGGTAAGACTATCCCTATTATTAAGGAATAGGTAGTCATTACCTTGGATGTGTGGGACAAGTGAAGGGACATTTGTTATTTAGGCAACTGTGGGGTGTATAAGCAATTCGAAGGGACTTATCATCTTTATTCGAAAGGGACAAGATCATTACGAAGGGACTTGATCTTTTTATCTGTTTAAGGGACTAGATGATATAAGATGAGGGACCTTGCTTTATACACCCTACTTGACCTTTTGTTTAGGCAACTCGAGAAGTAACCCTTAAGAAGTGAGATGGCGATCCAAGATCGACTTACGTGTGTGAGTGTACAAGTTCAAATATTTATCTTTAAGTTAATGATCTAAATTCAATTTTTAAATACAAACATGTTTCACTCCCTATTTTACTAACCATGGCATAATAAAAATTACTACTACAAATATTACATAAGGGATACAATTACATAATAATAATTAAAATAAATTAAATAAGCAAATAATAATAATAAATAATTGGGTTAGTAACAATAATAATAATAATATATAAATAAATGGGGTTAGTAATAATAAAATAAATAAGAATAAAATAAAGAAATTAGCATAATAATGAATAATAAATTAAAAGTTCAATTTTTAATAAATAATTATTTTTTAAGATTTTAATAAGAAAAATAAACAACTCATACTATATACTAATTATTCTAAAGATTTAAATTTATATACATGTTATGAAAATAATGGTTAATTATGATTAAATAAACATATTATAAAAATAAATTATATTTACAAAATTAAATTAGGAGTTTTTAATTATTTTAAGCATAATCTAAAATTATTTATATGCAAGAATTATATTAAATAATAATTATAAACAAATTATAAAAATATGTACATAATTAAGGTTTATAAATAAATAAATTAAAGGTTATAATATAATTAGATTTTTGTAAAAGAAAAAATTAGGGTTTGATTATTTTAAAAAAAAAAACATTAGGATTTACCACTTAATTAAAATATAAACATAAATTATGAAATTTAAATAAACAAATAAATTAATATTTACAATTAAGGTTCATAGAAATAATTAGGTTTTATAAAAATATTTTAGGGTTTTAGAAAATATTAGGGTTTATATGTTTAGAAAAAATAAATTAGGATTAATTATCTAATATAACTTAATTATACAAAATTATACAATATTAACAATACACAAAAATAAATATTAAATAATTTTACTAATAAGGTTTAATTTTGAAAAGATGAATTTTAAATTATAGAAAAGAAAATAATAATATAAACATTTTATTTTTATTATTTAAATTTATTTAACAATAATATAAACAAATTAAATAGCAAAACAAGAAAAAATGAAAAAAGGAACTTACCTGGACTGGGATTCGAACCCAGTCCCTAAGCTTTCACACCCTCAAGACCAGCAAACCAGCCACTGGGCTACGCACGCACAGGTGAGAAGGAGGGAACTCCATATGGTTTTGTTTCAAATCCTGTGAAAATCATGACAAAACAAAAAATAGCACAAAAAAGGCCTGGGGGGGGGGTTCGAACCCAGGACCCTCACACAACAAGCAAACACTCTTACCATCCAGCCAGAAGGGCGCATCTGATGTGAAATTTTGTGATCAGGTATGAGATGTCCTATGAGATGTCCCAACACTTGACAGATTTAACCAAAACTTAAAGTGCAAGAAAATTAAACAACACAGAAGTTTGTTAACCCAGTTCAGTGTATAACCACACTTACATCTGGAGGCTACCAAGCCAGGAGGAAATCCACTATAAGTAATATTAATTCTAGACTTAAACAACCCAGTTTAATCTTTCACTTAATATCTACCCAATGCAATTTCTACCTAAGTCACTACTTAGATATGAGTACCAACTCACTCCCCCTCAATCACACAGTGATCTTGTTTACAAGTTTAATAAAATTGAAGTCATACTTCAAACAAAACAGCTTGATCTTACTTCACAGTTTCAATCAAGTCACAAATGCACTTTTGCTTAAAAGCTCATAAAGTGGTACAATAGAAACAACCTGCTATTAAAACAATAAACACCCTATTTGGTCTTCTGAAATTCGTACCCAATTCTGTGAGTTTCTGTTGATTAAATAGGTGTTTGTAATTTGGGCTTTCTGTAGGTTAATCCAGTCCTAAAAGCATGCAGCTTCCACCTTGAATTTAGGGTTTGTTACTTCCTATATTCTAGGTGATTTAGTTCTTCTGATTAATCTGAATCCTCATAATAAACCTTCCTACAGATGCGCCTTGTTCTGTTTTTATCCAACCATAATTAATTCCAGATAACTCTCCTTAAATATCTCATATCAGTTAGTCATTAATTAATTCTGGTAGCAGGTTTGAGATGTCTCAACATCTGTTGGGACATCCTGAAAAACTGAACTTAAGTCATTTACACAATGTCCCAACATCTGGTGTGACATCCTGAAATAAGTCCTTATACTCTGTTTGATAATGTCCCAACATTTGATAGGACATTCTGAACTGAATTCAATATTTCTTGTTGGTCAAAAATTCTGCCAATTCTAGACATCTACAAACTCCCCCTTTGGCTAATTTTTGGCTAACATCTTTTCTGGTTATCAGAGTGCAGCAGAAGATCTTTTATCAGAGTATAGCATTACTTTTCTGTTGAATCATATTTGAGATTACTCCCCCTCAAACATACATGTATCCAGTCTTGTTGCAACAGAAATATTTATCAAAACACACTGATTCAGTTCAGAAACAAACAAACAGATTTTTCATTCATAATTAAACAGCATTACATTTTGTTGTTGTTGTTGTTCTCCCCCTTGTTAGACACAAATTTTGGGGCCAAAGACACTAATCCAGAAATACAATGCAGTGTTGTCATTACATTTGCCTCACATACAGATAATCACTCAGACTCCTCACATTCAGTTTCTTCATCATCTTCAGTTTCTTCATCAGAAGCAGCTTTCTGATCACCTTCACTTTCCAGCCTTTGGATGATTTCTTCAAGCTTCAGCTTCCTTGCTTCAAGTTCTTTGCAAGTGCTCTTCAGTTCAGCAATCAATGCAGCCTTGGAGATTGGAGTCTTGGCAGTTGAAGGACCTGCAGATGTCCCAGAGGGTGCTTCAACATCTGCTGCATGATGACTTAGGAACAGTTTGTAGTGAAAAGCCAGAGGACTTTCTCTTTTGCAGACTGTGTCCTTCTCAGTAAGGATCCCAGGGTATTGACTTAGCACTATACCACACAGCAAGGAGGGAAAAGCTATTGGCAGCTTTGTTGCAGAAGAGCTAGCATGCTTCAAGGTCTGATCAAATATGTAGGCACCATAATCCAGCTTAGTCTGAGTCCCCACAGCATAAATAAATCTGCCCAAGCCAGTGGATATTGAAGATGTGTGATTGGTAGGCACCCAGTTTGTTGTACCAATCCTGTTCAGCATGGCATATTTTCTTGTCAGCATGCTCACTGAGAGCTTTCCTTTAACTGGCCATGCCTTGACCTGGTTTGCAGTGATAACCTTGCAGACTTGGTTATCAGTCTTTCCTAGCTCATTTGGTCCATCAGACTCTCTTCCTAGGTATTGGTTGATGATCTGAGGAGAGAACTCTACACACCTGCCTCTAACAAAAACTTTTCTAAATTCAGAAGACTTACCATTGGCACAATCTTCCTGAAGATTGACTATGAATTCTTTGACAAGAAGTTCATAGCAGGGAGAGAGATTTGAGACTGTTTTGAAGAGGCCAGCAGCAGAGATGAGGTCAATTAATTCAGTGCACTCAAGTGCATTACTGCTCAGCTCTCTTTCAAGGGCTACCCTTCTTTGGTACACAAACTTCCATCTGTTTACACTTGAAACATGATGAAATGAGATGTTGTCCAAGGGAGCTTCTGGAACAGCAGTTGAAGCCCTAGAGGGTGTTGGTTTCTTCTTTGGAGGAGATGTTGGGACATCTGCTTCAACATCTGAGTCTGATGGGGTGACAGCTTTCCTCTTTTGTGTTTGGACTTTGCTCCATTGCTTTGTAGGACCAAAGACAGTTTTGGCCTTGTCTTTCTTTGGGTTAGCTTTCTTCTTCTCAGGAACTGCATGTCCTGCTTGCATCTTTCCTTTCCTAGTCCTGAGCCTTTTGGCTATGCTAGGTCTTACAGAGGCAATGATCTCTGTATTAGAATCCTGCTCTAGATTTACCACAGGAGGAGATTGAGCAGTCTCCTCTTCAGCTGGATGATCAGCAGAGATATCTTCTTCAGTTGAGGCTTTGGTCTGATCCTCAGATTCTTCTTCATCACTTTCATTTGAGGCCTTTTTCTGGTCCTCGGTTGTTTCAACATCAGCATCAGATGAGGTCTTTTTCTCATCCTCAGATGTTCCAACATCTATTGGGACATCCTGTTGAGCAGGAGTGTCCTTTGCAACTTGAGTTTGATCTTCTTGAGGGGCAGGCATGGTGTTCAGAGGAATAGAAATGCCACTAACCACTCTCTGTTCAGAAAGAATCTTGGTAACCAACTCCTTTATGGAAGCATCCACATATTCAGAAGATTTTTGAGGCATGTTTGCTGGTGAAGGAATGCCTTTGGATTTGCTGCAGACTTGATCTTTTGCTCTTTTTGGAGTTCTTGGCTTTTTAGCATGAGGAACACTTCCTCTTATTTCGTCCAATGAGGTTGACTCCATGGGTACCACAGAAATAGGGGTTGCATGAACCACATCTTCTTTGTTGAGAATTTCTTCAGGAATGTTAGGGTTTTGAGACATTGTCAAAGAAGATGGATGAAGAGTTTTAGGGTTGATGATTTCTGAAGAACAGCTAGATAATGTGATTCGCTTTTGATAGTATGATGAGAATATTGATAGCTGATTATAAGCTGTTACTAAATAAGTAGCCGTTACATTGCAAATTATTAGGAATGGAATACACAAGGTTCTTGACCAGACTGGTGTTGCCATCTGGTGCTTATGCCACACAATGTCATATGACATGTTGGCACATCTCCATAACTGCTAAATCTCACATAAGCAGATTCCCAATTTGCCCCTTAAGTTCTCAAATTGTGTGGCATCCAATGCTTTGGTGAAGATATCAGCCAACTGCAGATTTGTAGCTACATGTTCCAATGAAATCAATTTTTCTTCTATAATATCTCTGATGAAATGATGTCTGATATCAATATGCTTAGTCCTGCTATGTTGGATAGGATTCTTTGATATGTTGATTGCACTTAAGTTGTCACAGTACAATGTCATGACATCCTGTGGGACATTGTACTCAGTGAGCATTTGCTTCATCCAAACCAACTGAGAACAACTGCTTCCAGCTACTATATATTCAGCTTCAGTTGTAGATAAGGATACACAATTTTGTTTCTTATTGAACCAAGAAATCAAATTGTTTCCTAGAAAGAAGCATCCTCCTGAAGTGCTTTTTCTGTCATCAGCACTTCCAGCCCAATCAGCATCACAAAAGCCAGTGAGAATTGGTTTGCATCCATGAAAGTACATTATGCCATAGTCACAAGTACCATTAACATATTTAAGAATTCTCTTGACTTGATTGAGATGACTGACTTTTGGATCAGCTTGATATCTTGCACATACACCTACTGCAAATGCTATGTCTGGTCTGCTAGCAGTCAAATATAACAAGCTTCCAATCATGCTTCTGTATATGCTTTAATCTACATTCTCACCCTTTTCATCTTTAGTCAGCTTTAAATGTGTGGGGGCAGGAGTTCTCTTATGAGTAGCATTTTCCATTCCAAATTTCTTGACTATGTTCTTGGTATACTTGCTTTGGGAAATGAACATGGAGTCTTCCATTTGCTTTATTTGCAGACCAAGAAAGTAGGTTAACTCTCCTACTAGGCTCATTTCAAATTCAGATTCCATCTGGTTGACAAAATGTTTGACCATCCTGTCAGACATCCCACCAAAGACAATGTCATCTACATATATTTGAGCAATCATGACATTTCCTTCTTCATCTTTAACAAACAAGGTTTTGTCAATTCCACCTTTTCTGTACCCTTGCTTGATAAGAAAAGTAGTCAGTCTTTCATACCATGCCCTTGGAGCATGCTTCAGACCATAAAGAGCCTTCTTTAGTTTGTATACATGATTGGGACAGCTTGGATCAATAAATCCTTTAGGCTGTTCTACATATACTTCTTCATTAAGATAACCATTTAAAAAGGCACTTTTCACATCCATTTGAAATAGCTTGAACTTTAAGATACAAGCAATTCCCAAAAGTAGTCTGATTGATTCAAGCCTTGCTACAGGTGCAAAGGTTTCATCAAAGTCTACTCCTTCAATTTGTGTGTATCCTTGAGCTACAAGTCTAGCTTTGTTCTTTGTAACAACTCCTTGTTCATTAGACTTGTTCTTATACACCCATTTAGTTCCAATCACATTTATGTCATCAGGTCTAGGAACAAGGTTCCACACTTCATTCCTTGTGAATTGACCTAATTCCTCTTGCATAGCACAAATCCAGTATTCATCAGTAAGAGCTTCCTTGATGTTTTTAGGTTCTATTTTAGAAACAAAACAGGATCCTGAAATCACTTCTCTTGATCTAGTGCTTACACCTCTGTTGGGATCACCAATTATCAAGTCTTTGGGATGATCCTTCTGGATTCTGATGGAGGGAGGTTTGCTGGATTGTTCAGTCCTTTCATCAGTTTGAGTGAAGTTATAATGATCACTCTTGTCTTCAGCTTCAATCTTGATATCAGCAGATGTTCCAACATCTTCTGGGACATCTGTAGGAGCATCATCAATTATCACATTTATGGACTCCATGATAACCTTGGTTCTGGAATTAAATACTCTATATGCTCTGCTGTTTATAGAGTATCCAAGAAAAATCCCTTCATCACTTTTAGGATCCATTTTTCTTCTTTGCTCCCTATCTGCCAGAATATAACAGTTACTTCCAAACACATGGAAGTACTTAACTGTGGGTTTTCTGCCCTTCCATACTTCATAGATTGTAGACAAAGTTCCTTTCCTTAGAGTAACTCTGTTATGGATGTAGCAAGCTGTGTTCATAGCTTCAGCCCAGAAGTACAAAGGTAACTTTTTAGCATGGATCATAGCTCTTGCTGATTCTTGAATAGTTCTATTCTTCCTCTCAACAATCCCATTCTGTTGAGGAGTGATTGGCGAAGAATATTCATGATTGATTCCTTCTGAAGAACAGAAATCTAAGAATTTTTGGTTCTCAAATTCTTTTCCATGATCACTTCTTATTCTGATCACACAGCTGGCTTTTTCCCTTTGTATTCTTTGGCATAAGTCTTTGAATACATCAAATACATCAGACTTTTCTTTGATAAAATTTATCCATGTATACCTTGAAAAGTCATCAACCACCACATAGGCATACCTCTTACCACCAAGGCTTTCAACCTGCATAGGTCCCATAAGATCCATATGCAATAGTTCCAAAACTTTGGAAGTTGTCAGATGTTGGAGCTTTGGATGGGACATCTTGGTTTGCTTGCCTATTTGACATTCACCACATATTTTGCCATCATCAATCTTCAGTTTAGGGATACCTCTAACAGCATCCATAGATATAATCTTTTTTATGCCTCTGAAATGAATATGACCTAGTCTTTGGTGCCAGAGTTTCACTTCTTCTTCTTTAGCTAAAGAACAAGTTGAAGTGAGACTGAAGTCTTGAGGTTCCCACATGTAACAGTTGTCTTTAGATCTGGCTCCTCTCATAACAACTTCTTATTCTTTGTTAGACACTATACAGTCAGTTTTGGTAAAGTTTACATTGTACCCTTGATCACATAATTGACTTATGCTGATCAGGTTAGCAGTTAAACCTTTAACCAGTAGCACATCATTTAGCCTTGGTACATCTTGACAGTCCAAGGTCCCAACTCCCTTGATTTCTCCTTTAGATCCATCTCCAAAAGTTACATATCTGGATGAATGTGACTTTAAGTCTACTAGCAGATTCTTCAATCCAGTCATGTGTCTTGAACATCCACTGTCAAAGTACCAGTCTTCTTTGGCTGATACTCTTAGTGATGTATGTGCTATATATGCAACACCTTTCTTTGACCATTTGAGTTGAGATTTCTTTTGATACCTCTGCCCTATGTATTGTTCATTAGTAGAGTTCCAAGGTTGCTTGTTGATCTTGTTCTTGGGTATGTAGCTTTGATCAGCATGAAGACTAGCTTTTGGTCTCCATACCTTCTTGAAAACCTCTGTTTTCTGCTTAGGAGGTTGCTGATCTCTTTGATGTCTCTGCAGAACTTTCTTGGTAACTTCTACCTTTTGCTTAAGAGGTTGCTGATACATCTGATTTGGATATCCATGTAGCTTATAGCAATGAGGTTTGATATGTCCAAATCTTCCACAATGATGACATCTCCATCTTTGATACTTCTTCTTCATTTTGTTCTTTTCAGAATGTTGAGACATCTGTTGGAAAATTATGTTTGACTTTGTGTTCTTATGATGTTGAGACATCTGTTGGGACATGTTGTTTGACTGTATGGACTTTGGAGTAGTTTTGCTAGAGCTAGCTTCATCCTTATGAACTTTGTTGAATCCCAGTCCACTTTTATCCCCTGAATGCTTATTGTTGTTGAGAATAACATCCAGTGTACTTGAGCTACTGTTCAGCATTCTCACAGATTTGGACATGTGTTCCAACTTAGAGTTGAGAAGACTTACTTCACTTTTCAAGGTGTCAATGATCTCTTGATCATTTGCTTTTTCATCTTTTAGTGCCTCATTCTGCTTCTTTAGCTTTATAACATCACTGCATATTTCAGTGCTTCTTTTGTATAGATCTTTGTATGCTTGCTCAAGTCCTTCAAAAGTAAGCTCCTCATCACTGGATTCACTTTCAGATTCATATAATCCAGCTAAAGCAGTGACATGCTTAGCTGATTCTTCTTCTGAATCACCTCCTGAGTCTTCATCAGACCAGGTTACAGAAAGTCCTTTCTTTTGCCTTTTTAAGTAGGTAGGACATTCATTCCTGATATGTCCATATCCTTCACATACATGGCATTTGATTACTTTATGTTGACTGTTTTTTTCATCATAATTTGACCTTCTGTTAGCATCATAAGGTCTTTTACTCTCAGAAGAGTTTGTGTATCTTCCACTGGGTTTGGATTGGCCTTCCATTCCTCTGAGAATCTTTTTGAATTGTCTTCCAAGCATAGCAATGTTGTCTGATAAGCTTTTACCAGTTTCTGGTTCATCATCTTCTTCTTCATCAGTATTTGTCACTAAGGCTATGCTTTTGTTCTTCTTTACATTTGTGTCATTCATTCCCATCTCAAATGTTTGAAGGGAACCAATGAGCTCTTCAACTTTCATTGTGCATATGTCTTGAGCTTCTTCTATTGCTGTGACTTTCATGTCAAATCTTTTTGGCAAAGATCTGAGAATCTTCCTTACAAGCTTTTCATCAGTCATCTTTTCTCCCAAAGCTCCAGAAGTGTTGGCTATTTCTAGGATGTTCATGTAGAATTCATGAACTGTCTCATCTTCCTTCATTCTCAAGTTTTCAAACTTGGTGGTGAGAAGTTGAAGTCTTGACATCTTTACCTTTGATGTTCCTTCATGAGTTGTTTTGAGAGTGTCCCACACATCTTTGGCCAGCTCACAGTGATGCACAAGTCTAAAGATGTTCCTATCAATGCCATTGAATAGAGCATTTAAGGCCTTGGAGTTGCCTAGTGCTGAATCTTCTTCCTCCTTACTCCATTCTTCTTCAGGTTTCAACACTTTTGATCCATCTTTGGTGTCTTGGATAGGATGTTCCCATCCAATGTTGACTGCTCTCCAGGCCCTGTTGTCAAGTGATCTTAAGAATGCAATCATTCTTGGCTTCCAGTAGTCATAATTAGAACCATCCAGTATAGGTGATCTATTTACTGATCCTATATCTCTGTCCATGTTTCCAGAATTTGTATTCCCTAGATCTCACCCAGTATAAACAGGCAGGGTGCCTGCTCTGATGCCAATTGAAATTTTGTGATAAGGTATGAGATGTCCCAACACTTGACAGATTTAACCAAAACTTAAAGTGCAAGAAAATTAAACAACACAGAAGTTTGTTAACCCAGTTCAGTGTATAACCACACTTACATCTGGAGGCTACCAAGCCAGGAGGAAATCCACTATAAGTAATATTAATTCTAGACTTAAACAACCCAGTTTAATCTTTCACTTAATATCTACCCAATGCAATTTCTACCTAAGTCACTACTTAGATATGAGTACCAACTCACTCCCCCTCAATCACACAGTGATCTTGTTTACAAGTTTAATAAAATTGAAGTCATACTTCAAACAAAACAGCTTGATCTTACTTCACAATTTCAATTAAGTCACAAATGCACTTTTGCTTAAAAGCTCATAAAGTGGTACAATAGAAACAACCTATTATTAAAACAATAAACACCCTATTTGGTCTTCTGAAATTCGTACCCAATTCTGTGAGTTTCTGTTGATTAAATAGGTGTTTGTAATTTGGGCTTTCTGTAGGTTAATCCAGTCCTAAAAGCATGCAGCTTCCACCTTGAATTTAGGGTTTGTTACTTCCTATATTCTAGGTGATTTAGTTCTTCTGATTAATCTGAATCCTCATAATAAACCTTCCTACAAATGCGCCTTGTTCTGTTTTTATCCAACCATAATTAATTCCAGATAACTCTCCTTAAATATCTGAGATCAGTTAGTCATTAATTAATTCTGGTAGCAGGTTTGAGATGTCTCAACATCTGTTGGGACATCCTGAAAAACTGAACTTAAGTCATTTACACAATGTCCCAACATCTGGTGTGACATCCTGAAATAAGTCCTTATACTCTGTTTGATAATGTCCCAACATTTGATAGGACATTCTGAACTGAATTCAATATTTCTTGTTGGTCAAAAATTCTGCCAATTCTAGACATCTACATGATGTATAATCCACCACAACTAATAATATATTAAGTTCTATGAATAGATAAGAAAATATAACAAAAATAATGCTGCCTCCAGGAATCGAACCCACGCCTTGAAGCAATACGCGCGCGTCCCTTACCAATGGGCCAGGCATACGTTTGTGAAACAAATCAGAAACAATTTCATAAAATATTAAGAGTAATATTTGAATTCCAGGACACGCGCCAAAGGTCTTCGTCTTCCTCCTGGCTACCTTCAAATTTTGCTGCGAATTCATCTATGCATTTTCCTGCGAGTTCTTGATATCCAGAACCTGCGAATTTCAAACGGCAAGCAAACAGTATAATTTTCTTCAATTGATTAGGGCTTTGTGGTTCCCAGAGCTTACACAATCATCCTATGTTTTTCAAATTCATTTATATTAGGTTTAGCGTGAAGCCCTAAAAGCTTGGCCGAAACCCTAGCAATGGCAATTCCTTAAACCTGTATCAAAACTTCAATTAAACAATCCAGAAACAATCAACAACTCAATACAAACATGAAACAATGATCAAATCTCATTTATAACACGCAAACATAAGAAAACGAAAAAATCATCAAAGCATGAAAAGTTTGATTCGGGTTATGCACTATGTCATGTTTTTTATGCTTTTAATGATTGGAATAGGTTCAATGATGTCCTTAGAACATGTATCAACCTTCAAATTGCCTTGAAAGAGCTTGAATCGTGAAATCCGAATTGTGTTTTTGGTGAGTTTTGGAAAATTGGAAACTTACTCTTGAGGCAGAATCTTCGTCCTTTTGCATTGTGTTAGGTTTGTATACTTATAGTTGAATGAAGCTAGGTCAAAAAATTGGATCATTGTTTGGACTTTTTGATTTTTGAAGATTGAAAAAGATAATGTCTTAAAATTCAAATATTTTTTGATATAACATTGCTATTTTAATACAATCACCATAATTTCCATATCAATCTAATTCAATCAAGGTTTATGACTTTCTAGAATCAAAATATATTTTAAATCTTCATATTTTATATTTTATTTGAATTTAAAATGATTTTTAATATAAAAAATCATAATAAATAAAATAAATAAAATAAAATTATGAACATATTAAATAAATTTCGTGCATGATGTCATGGAACACCTTGGGTCACAAAAAGTTCAGCCCATTTGGAAGAATTTGGTTTTAAGACCCTATTTTCTTCATAAACCACCCAAAAATTTCCCAACTTTGCAAGGGCACAAATCCTTCAATTTTAATGCTATGAGGGTGTTCTTGGACATTTTGGAAAGCTTAAAGAGTCCTATAACCAACACAATTGGTTTCATGTCCATATCATTTACCATTCTCAAGTTATGCCCTTTTGAAGTTGTTGACTTTTTGTTGACTTTCAAAAGGACCTATAATGTCTTAGCTCATACCTTCCAAATGAAGCATTTTTGGGCTTGGCTTGTGAGACACAAAGTTGTAGAGAATTCAATTTCCTTAAAAATGAGCTTTGGATGGAAAAAATTTGATGAAGCATGTGAAAGTTATGGCTGGTCAAAGTTCAGTTGACTTTTCTTAAGGAAACCCTAATTTAGAAACCTCTGATTCTTGATGATCTGAAATATCCTTGATGAATCATGATCAACCCTTGATCAAATGATGAATTTCACTTCATATACTTGATGTTGGTAAAAAATCATGAAGTTTGACTTTGGTTTGACCACAGTTGACCTCAGCTTGACTTTTTAACTACTTTGACTGATTTTAACCTATTTGATCATTTGATTGAGCAAATCTTTTGGGAAAGTCTTGAAACTTGTAATGGGGATTCTTGAACACATATAAGATGTTATGAAGCTCACTTGAAGCCTTGGAAGTCCATTTAGCCTGATGAAAGTCAAAACCCTAGTTTAGGATGCATTGCTTAGGAGGATGCATTGTCTGAGGGAATTGTCAAATCTTCTGACTAATTGTGAACTTTGTGAACCTTGTGAACATCATTGTGAACCTTGTGAACCTCATAAGATGTCTTGTGAATCTTATGAACCTTATAGTACACAAAGTATTGTTTTGTGAGGGCAAATTTTGGGGTGCAACAGCTGCCCCTGTTCAATTTTCTGAAACCTGAGGGGTTAGATTGGTATATGTGTCAGTCGTAACCTGGAAGGTTGAAGGGGATTGAACACAAAAGCCCAAAATTTTGCACTCACCAGTGCGTAGAGTGATACTGATGACTAGTTGTAGATGCTTGAGTGGGCTTAAAGATGCCACTTGGAGAAAAGTTCTTCAAATATATCTCTTGGAGAATAAAGTAGCCCAAAGTATGAAGATATATCTTTTTTTTTTGGGAGGATAAACAACGGCCCAAAGTAATGATAGCTTTCAGGAGGATAAACAACGTCCTGAGGTATAAGCATAACTTTTGGGAAGATAAACAACGGCCCAAAGAAATGATAGCTTTCAGGAGGATAAACAACGTCCTGAGGTATAAGTATAACTTTTGGGAGGATAAACAACGGCCCAAAGTCATGATATGGCTTTTGAGAAGATGAACGACGTCTCAAGATAGCTTTTGGGAAGATAAACGACGTCCCATGATAATGAGGTAACCTTTGGGAAGATAAACAACGGCCCAAGGTCACGAGTTGTTGATGAAGTTTTGCCTGCTGGAGAATTAATCTGAAAAACAAGATTATCACATTCTGTACAATAATATTAGTGTATGCATTATGCATGCAGGATGCACTTAAGTAATGTATTATGTATTTATGGATAGGTATGATATGATGTAAATGATGTATGTATGAATCATGCAGCCTGACGTGTCTGGATATCTTTGTATAACAACTGCTGGCCAGGGAAAATAAATCCCGATTTGTTGCTGAAGAATATGAGGAACTCGTTCCCGTTTGATAATATAGTATTCATAACCTTCCGTCTTCGTTCGATAGTAAGGTATACATAACCTCCCGTCTTCGTTCGATAGTAAGGTATACATAACCTCCCGTCTTCGTTTGATAGTAAGGTATACATAACCTCCCGTCTTCGTTCGTCGTACTCCTATTGGAAAAATAAATTCCCGACTATCCGTATGAGGATAAAAGAGATGGATATAAATTCCAGGGGAGATGTGACTCGAAGTACTTATGAAGATGGATTTTCCCTACCGGGGGATTTGTAGCTGTCTTGTGGGAATGAACCGGCGAAGCTTCGTTGAAATCCTTCCCTCGTTCGTCCTTAGTAAATACTATTACTGCATTTTCATGCATTTCTGGTAAACATCAATCATATTAAGCATTTATGCATTTCTGGTAAACATCAATCATATTCAAAAGCATACATACATTCAAACACAACCAATGGACGTTTCGCTTATGTAAAATAGGGTAAAAGTAAATCTGGATTCAAAGATGGAATTTTATTTATATCACAAAGTGACTCATAAATAGGCAAGTTTGTACAAGGAGACAGAAATCCTAGTAAGAGGAATTCGTCGTAAAACTTTACAAAAAAAAGGAAATCAGCTATGTGGGAAATAATCCTATTGAGTTTCAATTCTACTATTGCCATTATCTTCAAGTATCTCATCTTCTGCTGTCGAGACGGAAATGATTGGATTGAGCTTTATCTGTTCGAGCTGGAGTAAGTAACACAACTGGTTGTAGTTACATGGGTGATCCAAACGAGACATAGTCATACGCTTTAATCCCTAACTTTTTCCTGGATTGCCCTTTCAGGTTTTCAATCCACCGGGATACCCTTTTTTGCCCAAGCTTCCTTTTCAGGTTTTCGACTTGCCGGGTGTACATTTTTTATATATATCCCTAATTTTTGCCCGAACCCTTTTGGTTCGCCGGGATGCCCTTATTTTTGCCTAGGCTAGTCAACCTAGCGGGTCTCTTTTTATGCGTAGTATTTTTTAACTATGTCTGCGTTTACAGGCTGTGGGAAGTCTTCACCATCCATAGTAGTAAGTATCATGGCACCTCCTGAGAATACTGTTTTGACCACAAATGGTCCTTCATATGTTGGAGTCCACTTGCCCCTAGGATCACCCTGTGGTAATATGATACGCTTGATTACCAAATAACCAGCCTGATATACCTTTGGCTTAACCTTCTTATTAAAAGCTTTGATCATCCATTTCTGGTACATCTGGCCGTGACAAACTGCTGCTAACCTTTTCTCATCAATCAAGTTTATCTGGTCAAGTCGAGTCTGAATCCATTCATCTTTATCCAAGCCTGCATCCTTCATAATTCTTAAGGAGGGAATCTGAACTTCAATGGGCAGAACTGCTTCCATACCATATACTAAGGAGAATGGGGTTGCCCCTGTTGAAGTACGTATTGTAGTACGATAACCATGAAGAGCAAATGGTAACATCTCGTGCCAATCCTTATAAGTGACAGTCATCATCTGTATAATCTTCTTGATATTCTTGTTAGCAGCTTCAACTGCCCCATTCATCTTCGGACGATACGGAGAAGAGTTGTGATGCTTAATCTTGAACTGCGTGCAGAGATCAGTAATCACAGTGTTGTTCAAATTAGAGCCATTGTCAGTAATAATCCTTTCAGGGATGCCATACCTACATATGAAATTATTCTTAATGAATCGAGCCACCACATTCTTGGTAACAGATGCAAATGAAGCTGCCTCTACCCACTTCGTGAAGTAATCAGATGTCCATTAGAAGCAGTAGGCTTGATCTCACCAATCATATCAATGCCCCACATGGCAAAAGGCCAAGGAGCAGTCAACACATTCAATGGTGATGGAGGTATATGTACTTTATCAGCATAAATTTGACACTTGTGACATGTTCTGGAATGTTGGTAGCAGTCAGCTTCCATGGTAGACCAATAGTAACCTACTCTCAATATCTTCTTTGCCATAGTATGACCACTAGAATGAGTGCCAAAGATCCCATCATGCATATCTTCCATAATTTCAGTTGCTTCCTTCTTATCCACACAACGAAGCATAGTTGAATCATGATTGCGCTTGTACAAAATCCCATTACTCAAAAAGAACTTAGCAGAAAACCTCCTCAGAAACTTCCTATCTTTGATAGATGCCCCTTCAGGGAACTCCTGAGCTTCAAGATATCTTTTCACTTCATAGAACCAAGGTTTCTCCTCTGCCTCTTCAGTGTCAATCTTATTGCAGTATGCAGGCTTTTCAAATCTATCAATAGTAATCTTGGGAGCTTCATCATCCCAGCTGATCTCAAACATGGATGCCATGGTGGCTAAAGCATCTGCCAATTGATTCTCTCTTCGTGGAATATGTCCAAAGGTAATCTCTTTGAAATGTGGGATCAAAGACAACACATGCTCTCTGTAAGGAATGAGGTTATCATGCTTGGTATCCCAATCTCCTTTGATCTGACTTACTACCAGGGTTGAATCTCCATATACGTCCAGGAACTGAATCTTCATATCAATGGCAGCTTTGATACCCATGATACATGCCTCATACTCAGCCATGTTATTAGTACAATAGAAACAAAGTCTGGCAGTAATCGGGGTATGACAACCTTCAGGGGAACTGATCACAACGCCAACACCATTACCATGTGCATTAGAAGCTCCATCAAAAACCATAGTCCATCGGGATCCTTGTTCAGGTCCGTCATATTGTCCAGGTTCTTTGGTAATAATCATAATGTCTTCATCAGGAAACTCAAAACTCATTGACTGATAATCATCCACTGCTTGATAAGCCAAATGATCAGCAACAACACTTCCTTTAATGGCCTTCTGAGTAGTATATTGTATATCATATTCTGTTAAGATCATTTGCCATCTTGCAATTCTTCCGGAGAGAGCAGGTTTCTCGAATATGTACTTGATTGGATCCATCTTTGAAATCAACAAGGTAGTATGGGTCGACATATACTGTCTTAGTCGGCGAGCAGCCCATGCCAAAGCGCAGCAAGTTTTCTCGAGCAGTGAATATCTTGTTTCACAGTCGGTAAACTTTTTGCTAAGGTAGTATATTGCCTGCTCTTTTCGACCAGACTCGTCATGTTGCCCCAATACACACCCCATTGATTTGTCTAATACTGTTAAGTACATGATCAAGGGTCTTCCATCAACTGGTGGCATCAAAATTGGAGGTTCTAACAGATATTTCTTGATTTCATCAAAGGCTGTCTGGCACTCATCATTCCACTCCATTACCTGATCTTTCTTCAACAACTTAAAGATTGGCTCACAGGTAGCAGTTAATTGGGAAATAAATCTTGCAATGTAATACAGTCGTCCCAAGAAACCTCTAACTTCCTTCTCAGTACGGGGAGCTGGCATCTCTCGTATAGCTTTCACTTTTGCAGGATCTACTTCAATACCTTTTCCACTGACAATGAAACCTAGGAGCTTACCAGATCTAACTCCAAAGGTACACTTGTTTGGGTTCAATCTCAACTTGTATTTCTTCAACCTTTCAAACAACTTATGCAGATGATCAAGGTGTTGTTCTTCATTCTGGGACCTGGCTATCATATCATCCACATATACCTCTATCTCATGATGAATCATATCATGAAACAAAGCCACCATAGCACGCTGATATGTTGCCCCTGCATTCTTCAAACCAAATGGCATTACTTTATAACAAAAAGTGCCCCACTGTGTAACAAATTTTGTCTTCTCCATATCTTCAGGTGCCATCTTGATTTGATTATAACCAGAGAAACCATCCATAAAAGAGAATACCTTATGCTGAGCAGTGTTGTCTACCCGAACATCAATATGAGGAAGTGGAAAGTCATCTTTGGGGCTGACCTTGTTCAAATCCCTGTAGTCTACACACATACGTACCTTACCATCTTTCTTAGGTACCGACATCACATTTGCAACCCATTGAGGATAAGAAGTCACAGCTAAGAACCCTGCATCAAACTGTTTCATCACCTCTGCCTTAATCTTCTCTGACATTTCAGGACGCATGCGACGAACCTTCTGCTTCTTTGGACGACAATCTTCTTTTACTGGTAAACGGTGAACCACAATGTCTGTATCCAAACCTGGCATATCTTCGTAGGACCAAGCAAAGATCTCCACATAGTCACGTAACATCTGAATCAATCTGCTCTTGACATTATCCTCCAATTCAGCCCCTATCTTGACTTCTTTCCTGTTTTCTTCAGTTCCCAGATTCATAACTTCGACTGGCTCTTCATGTGGCTGTATAGCTTTCTCTTCTTGTTGTAACAACCTAGCAAGCTCTACAGGTACTTCACAATCGTCCTCATTTCCATCTTCAGCTTGATAGATCGGATTCTCGAAATTATAATTGGCAATAGTAGAACTGTTATCAACAGGATCCAGAGTGGATGAGAATCTGCATTTTAGTGATGTGGGTGTGTGTAAGAACACATAGCTGATAAAACAAAAAGAAAAGAAAAGAAAGACAAGGAACACAATATTTACGAAAACGAAACGTCCACTGATTTTTATTGAATGAAGTATGCAAATGAAATGGCATCCCGTAATAGGCACACCATTGTGCCCCGGGTAAGGCACAAGGCTTGAAAGTTTAATTGTTCAAGAAATTACAAACTTAAAAGTAACAACACATTAATATTATTTACTCCTGACTAAAGGAGATAGGAATAACATCTTCAGCCTTCCAATTATTGAGCCCAGCACCCACAGTAGGAAAAATCCAAGCATCCAAGTTGTAGTCTTCATCATAGTTACCCACGACATTGATTTGATTCTTCATAATCCCCTGATTAGTGATACGAACAGCACGAGCACGACGAACAGCCTTCTGGGACTCTGCAGTGAAACCCAAACCAAACTTGTCAGACTTGTAAGGAATGTCAGGAAGCTGACCCCAAATAGTACAACCACCTTCATCCACCACAGCTCTAGCATCTTTGAGGGAGGCCATTGTTGGAGGTACTCTGGTGACCACAGGAACTTTCTTGACAACAGGAGGAGCTTCATAATTGTTAACAAACCAAGGAACCACTTCGAACGTTTGACATGGAGTTTCAACATATTCACCTTCCATTTCAAGATATATAAAGGTGTTCACATGGCTAACTATATATCCTTCCTCTCCATAAACAGTGACAACTTTTCCTTCTACGGGATATCTCAGTTTCTGGTGTAAAGTGGAGGTTACAGCACCTGCCCCATGGATCCAGGGACGTCGAAGCAAACACGAATACGGCGGACGAATATCTATTACATAAAAGGTGGCATTGAAGACCTGAGAACCTACTTTTATTGGGAGATCAATTTCTCCATGCACTACTTTTCTCGAGCCATCAAAAGCCTTCACCACTATATTACTGGGCTTTAACAGAGCATCTTCAGGACTAAGCTTATTCAGGACTTCTTTGGGCAACACATTCAGAGAGGAACCATTGTCTATCAATACATGTGACAGGGTGGTTCCCCTGCATTCAATAGAGATATGTAGAGCCCTGTTATGATCTCTCTTGGCCGGAGTCAAATCAGCATCGGAGAAACCTAACCCATTATCATAGGTCAAGTGTGCAACACAATTTTCAAACTGGTCAACAGAAATTTCATTTGGTACATGAGCAGTCTTCAAAAATTTAATCAGGGCCTTTGCATGAGCCTCAGAACACAATAATAAGGACAACATGGAAATCTTGGAGGGAGTATGCCCCAATTGATCAACAATGTCATAATCACTCTTGCGAATGATCTTCAATACTTCTTCCATCTGCTTAGCATGATCATCAGCAGCTGGCACATCAGTTGGTATAGGTTCAATGACAGGACTTTTGCCCCGAGCATCAGCAGTGGAGGTAGTAGCTGGAGTAACTGTATTCTTGGAGGTAACTGGAGGAGAGAAAACTCTTCCACTTCTCGTGATCTTACTAGATCTAGCAATATTATCAACATCTAGATTTCCATCAACAACAGGTGTATCAGCCAAAGGTTCCTGCTTAACACCATGAATATAAACATCATACCCATAATGCCAAGGCACAACTTTATCTGAAGTATACAGAATAGGACCAGGAGTGGTAATGATCATAGGAGCCACTCTAGCTTCAGCAACAATCTTCACAGGGCCTTCAGCAGTAATCTTAATTGGACCCTTATGAGTGATTTTTACAGGTCCCTTGGAAGTAATCCTCACTGGTACTTTGTCAACCATATCCACCTCCTCAATCTTTGCACCTTTAGTTATATGATCAACCATACTCTCCACAGAAGGTGGAGCCCTCTCAAACACTATGGTGTAATTATTCATGAGGCGTTGAATTCCATCCCTCAACCTCCAGCAGCTATCCGGCTTATAGGTACAATATAAACAATCTTCACGACAACCTGGAAAGAACCCAGCTTGTACTAACTTTTTCTTAATAACAGACAATGGTGTAGTCAACTCTGCAACTGAGGAAATATGTGAATCTTCATCAATGGCATTGACAGTCTTCTCATGATTTGGCATGGGAGCAGTAATCACATTTGGGGTACCTTGAGGGTCAAACTGAATCTCTCCAGCATCAATCATATCTTGAATTTTATTCTTCAATACCCAGCAACTATTGGTATCATGTCCCTGACAATTCGAATGATATGCACATCGTGCATTAGGATTATACCTGGGTGAGGTAACATTGGGATTCTGAGGAGGATCCCTCAAAGTGATAAGTTCACCCTTCAACAAGTGTTGCAAGGCTTGGGCCAGTGACATGTTGATCTTAGTGAACTGCCTTCTATTCCTCTGTTGATTGCCATGTGGCTGCTCTGGTGTTGTAGGAGTTGGATTGGAGATATAAACTGCACTCACAGACTGATGCCTCCTATTACGATCAGGTTGACCATAAACAGCATTTGACTATTTCTTCCCACTGGGAGGCTTCTTTGCAGTACTTGATGAAGAAGCACCTATTTGAATCTTGCCACTCTTTATACCACTTTCTACACGCTCTCCTGTCATTATCAACTCAGTGAAGCCAGATGATGAGCTTCCAATGAGGTGACTGTAAAAGGGACCATTCAGCGTACACATGAACATATCCACTAACTCCATGTCAGTTAGAGGGGGTTGCACTCTTCCAGCCAAGTCTCTCCACTTCTGGGCATACTCCTTGAAATTTTCTTTAGCACCCATGGACATGCTCTGCAGTTGCATGCGAGTAGGGGCTAGATCAGCATTGTATTGATATTGCTTATAAAAGACTTCAGCAAGATCATTCCAATCACGGATGTTGACACTCTCCAACTGATAGTACCACTCCAATTGAGCTCCAGATAAGCTCTCTTGGAAGAAATGGATCCACAACTTCTTATCAGCAGTATGGGGTTGGATTCTCCGGACATAAGACCTCAGATGCAGCTTGGGACAAGAGACACCATCATAAACTACGAAAGTAGGAACCTTGAAACCAATGGGTATGACCACCCCAGATATCAAACTCAGGTCTTCAAAATCCAGCCCAGAAGACTTTTGCAATTCCATAGCATCCATTATATCCACCAGCATCTTGAACTTATCTTCATTAGGCTCATGATAGTAGTTAGCTTCAGAATCAGAGTCCCCCATCGTATTATGGAGACTGCCTCCCTCTTTCTCAGACTCTTCAGACTCATAATCTTCAACCTGTTCTTTGGTCTTGACAGGACCTCTGAACCTTCTTCCCATGTTGATCAGGCCACCTGACCTTCTAGTCTTCTTAGTCTTCTTGACCAGCAGTGTCTTCAATTCATCCTGCCCCTTGGACAGGTTCAGGATCAGCTCTTGGAACTGTGCATTTTGTGCCTGGAGATCTTTAACTGTTTGTTCAAGAGCCATTGCTGAAATAAACAGCGAGAAGATGAGAAACCTGTGCACAATAAACCTGTGATGCAATGATATGGTATGTAAATGCGTATGCAATGTTTTCAAGGACCGCGGGATTTAAATTTGCTTAAACAATCAAGAAGGTAAACTTTTATTAGTAATAAATTTGTTTGCCCTTTTGGGCTTACAAAATGAAATGAAATAAATACAAAAGATGGGGTTTTAAGTCTCCCATGGACGTTTCCTCTTTGTGTTGAGGTATGAGTTGAGATTCCGCTCCTCGTGAAGTTGCTTTGTTAGTTCCAGGATTCTTTCTTGGCTTGCTTTGTAATGAGCCTCGAAAGTATCCCTTTGCTCCTTCAACTGGATCCAGGACCTCTGTAAGTCTTCCATGTCAGTGGGCATGTCTGGGTGAAGGATGGTATAAGAAGTATCCCCTTCAGCAACAGGCTCTATAGTAACTGGCAGGATGGCAGGATATGGCATCATAAGAGTCTGAGCACGAGATCGCACCCATCTGAGGTAAGCTTCCATAGGAATAGTGTACTTAGGCTCCAGAGTCTTGCTGTCAACCTTGTTCACTTTTCCCCATGCTCGTATGAACCTCTGACGGTAACCTTGCAGATCGTTGTCGTAATCAAACACAATACCCTGAATCAACATGTCATGTGGACCATCACTCTGAGCATAACCAAACTGTCGTAAAGCTAGAGAAGGGTTGTAGGTAATGCCTCCTCTTATGCCTAGAAGTGGCACATTAGGAAACTCCCTACAACGGTCAATGATAGTAACATTCTCCATAGACCTGGAGCACCAATGAATATCTGAATGCGAGAGTGACATGATCCTCTTGGACCACCTGAACCCTTGCTCATTCCTCATCACTGAGCGAGGGAGGTGAGAAATAAACCACCTAGATAGCAAAGGTATGCAACACATCAAAGTTCCTCTTGCCCTTGTAGTACGGGTATGAAGAGAATGTAGGATGTTTCCAAGCAATGTAGGCACTGGATTGTGACTCAGGAATATATTGATGGCATGAACGTCTATGAACTGATCAGGATTGGGGAACAACACTAAGCCATAAATCAACAAGGCTAAGATCTCCTCAAAAGCATCATAGCTCATAGCTTTCAAGAACACTTGAGCCTTCTCTATCAACACCTTAGCAAGAATACCCTTAACTCCGCTTCTCGTTTCTAGAACAATGTTTGACTTCTTCAGATGTAGAGCTGCAGCAATAACTTCTGGTTTAAGCTCTTTCTCCAAGCCTGTGAAGGGTCTTTGATCAAGAACAGGTATACCCAGAAGTTTAGATAACTCTTCCATTGTAGGAACCAGCTGATAGTCGGGGAATGTGAAACAATGATGTTTAGGATCAAAGAACTGAAACAAGACACTCATCATGTCTTCATTGAACCCTGAAGTGACTAGATTCAGTAGGTGACCATGTCTCTTGATGAACTGGGAGTTTTCAGAAACTTGAGAGACCAATTCCTTAAGCTTAGGAGGTATTCCTACAAAGTTGATCTGGATAGTATTCCTACGAGCAGAAGCCATGACCTGCAACAAAGAACAAAGATAAATCCTTTGGTCCTTGAAATGGTTAGTGAAAATGCTATGCTTATGATGCATGATGATGTTATGATGTTATGCTCAATCACAAACATGTGGCACACACAAACAAGTCACACCATAGCCCTGGGTTTAAAAGCTTGCATGAGGTTTAAAGGTAAGTACCCTCCCCTGAAGTTTAGTTGGTTCATCCTGTCCTACAAAAGTAACCAGGTTCTAAGGGATCTCAATATCATTGATCCTTCACAAGGGTGGTTGTTCAATAGGCAACTTACTTGCCAACCAAAACCCTCCAAGTTTAGGATCTCAATGAGTGTAGCATCGAGTATCAACCAACTTTAGTCTTCACCAAAGCCGGCTATCTCACTACTTTCTAAAGGCCAAGATGGGATGACTAGGGTTCTAAAAGTTAGTTAGTGTATTGACAACATATGGAAGCCTCATATTATCCTCAACTTGCTTAAGGAACATAAGCACCAACCAAGAAGTCACACTAACTATGGCCACCAGATCAACCATATCGGTATACGCCGTAAAGTTTCCTTGGTCTATTGCCATTTACCTAAGGTACACTAGATCCGGGTTAGCATCTTTCACACATAAGAGCACCCCAACAGATAAGTATAAAGCAAACAAGGCAAACAATTTTAAAGTGATCTAATTCCTAAGGGTACCCCTCTTTTATTAATTCCCCAGCAGAGTCGCCAGTTCTGTAACACGGTGGGAGAACTGACTTTAGTTAAATGTTGCGGATAGCAAGAGTCGCCACCGACTTTTATTTTATCCAAAGGAAAGGCATAAAAGAACAGGAAAGACCTTTTTAAAAGATTTTTGGGTCCGGGGGGTAGGTTATGTAAAGAGAAGGTGTTAGCACCCTTTACATCCATGGTTATCCATGGGCTCTTAGTTACTTAGCTCACTTTAAAATGTTTTTGAGAAGTGTAGTGTGTGTTTAGAAATTTTCTTAAGTACTTTATAATGATCCATGTACGGATATATATAAAGCCTTTGTTTTGAAAATTGCTTGAAAAATATGAAGTGTTTTGAAATGTTTTTGAAAAGTGAGCAAGTACATAAGAGGAACCTACCCTAAGTTAAGTCTTTTCTGTTCTTAAATATCCTTTAAGTGGTAAGACTATCCCTATTATTAAGGAATAGGTAGTCATTACCTTGGATGTGTGGGACAAGTGAAGGGACATTTGTTATTTAGGCAACTGTGGGGTGTATAAGCAATTCGAAGGGACTTATCATCTTTATTCGAAAGGGACAAGATCATTACGAAGGCAACATTCGAAGGGACTTGATCTTTTTATCTGTTTAAGGGACTAGATGATATAAGATGAGGGACCTTGCTTTATACACCCTACTTGACCTTTTGTTTAGGCAACTCGAGAAGTAACCCTTAAGAAGTGAGATGGCGATCCAAGATCGACTTACGTGTGTGAGTGTACAAGTTCAAATATTTATCTTTAAGTTAATGATCTAAATTCAATTTTTAAATACAAACATGTTTCACTCCCTATTTTACTAACCATGGCATAATAAAAATTACTACTACAAATATTACATAAGGGATACAATTACATAATAATAATTAAAATAAATTAAATAAGCAAATAATAATAATAAATAATTGGGTTAGTAACAATAATAATAATAATAATATATAAATAAATGGGGTTAGTAATAATAAAATAAATAAGAATAAAATAAAGAAATTAGCATAATAATGAATAATAAATTAAAAGTTCAATTTTTAATAAATAATTATTTTTTAAGATTTTAATAAGAAAAATAAACAACTCATACTATATACTAATTATTCTAAAGATTTAAATTTATATACATGTTATGAAAATAATGGTTAATTATGATTAAATAAACATATTATAAAAATAAATTATATTTACAAAATTAAATTAGGAGTTTTTAATTATTTTAAGCATAATCTAAAATTATTTATATGCAAGAATTATATTAAATAATAATTATAAACAAATTATAAAAATATGTACATAATTAAGGTTTATAAATAAATAAATTAAAGGTTATAATATAATTAGATTTTTGTAAAAGAAAAAATTAGGGTTTGATTATTTTAAAAAAAAAACATTAGGATTTACCACTTAATTAAAATATAAACATAAATTATGAAATTTAAATAAACAAATAAATTAATATTTACAATTAAGGTTCATAGAAATAATTAGGTTTTATAAAAATATTTTAGGGTTTTAGAAAATATTAGGGTTTATATGTTTAGAAAAAATAAATTAGGATTAATTATCTAATATAACTTAATTATACAAAATTATACAATATTAACAATACACAAAAATAAATATTAAATAATTTTACTAATAAGGTTTAATTTTGAAAAGATGAATTTTAAATTATAGAAAAGAAAATAATAATATAAACATTTTATTTTTATTATTTAAATTTATTTAACAATAATATAAACAAATTAAATAGCAAAACAAGAAAAAATGAAAAAAGGAACTTACCTGGACTGGGATTCGAACCCAGTCCCTAAGCTTTCACACCCTCAAGACCAGCAAACCAGCCACTGGGCTACGCACGCGCAGGTGAGAAGGAGGGAACTCCGTATGGTTTTGTTTCAAATCCTGTGAAAATCATGACAAAACAAAAAATAGCACAAAAAGGGCCTGGGGGGGGTTTTAACCCAGGACCCTCACACAACAAGCAAACACTCTTACCATCCAGCCAGAAGGGCGCATCTGATGTATAATCCACCACAACTAATAATATATTAAGTTCTATGAATAGATAAGAAAATATAACAAAAATAATGCTGCCTCCAGGAATCGAACCCACGCCTTGAAGCAATACGCGCGCGTCCCTTACCAATGGGCCAGGCATACGTTTGTGAAACAAATCAGAAACAATTTCATAAAATATTAAGAGTAATATTTGAATTCCAGGACACGCGCCAAAGGTCTTCGTCTTCCTCCTGGCTACCTTCAAATTTTGCTGCGAATTCATCTATGCATTTTCCTGCGAGTTCTTGATATCCAGAACCTGCGAATTTCAAACGGCAAGCAAACAGTATAATTTTCTTCAATTGATTAGGGCTTTGTGGTTCCCAGAGCTTACACAATCATCCTATGTTTTTCAAATTCATTTATATTAGGTTTAGCGTGAAGCCCTAAAAGCTTGGCCGAAACCCTAGCAATGGCAATTCCTTAAACCTGTATCAAAACTTCAATTAAACAATCCAGAAACAATCAACAACTCAATACAAACATGAAACAATGATCAAATCTCATTTATAACACGCAAACATAAGAAAACGAAAAAATCATCAAAGCATGAAAAGTTTGATTCGGGTTATGCACTATGTCATGTTTTTTATGCTTTTAATGATTGGAATAGGTTCAATGATGTCCTTAGAACATGTATCAACCTTCAAATTGCCTTGAAAGAGCTTGAATCGTGAAATCCGAATTGTGTTTTTGGTGAGTTTTGGAAAATTGGAAACTTACTCTTGAGGCAGAATCTTCGTCCTTTTGCATTGTGTTAGGTTTGTATACTTATAGTTGAATGAAGCTAGGTCAAAAAATTGGATCATTGTTTGGACTTTTTGATTTTTGAAGATTGAAAAAGATAATGTCTTAAAATTCAAATATTTTTTTATATAACATTGCTATTTTAAGACAATCACCATAATTTCCATATCAATCTAATTCAATCAAGGTTTATGACTTTCTAGAATCAAAATATATTTTAAATCTTCATATTTTATATTTTATTTGAATTTAAAATGATTTTTAATATAAAAAATCATAATAAATAAAATAGATAAAATAAAATTATGAACATATTAAATAAATTTCGTGCATGATGTCATGGAACACCTTGGGTCACAAAAAGTTCAGCCCATTTGGAAGAATTTGGTTTTAAGACCCTATTTTCTTCATAAACCACCCAAAAATTTCCCAACTTTGCAAGGGAACAAATCCTTCAATTTTAATGCTATGAGGGTGTTCTTGGAAATTTTGGAAAGCTTAAAGAGTCCTCTAACCAACCCCATTGGTTTCATGTCCATATCATTTACCATTCTCAAGTTATGCCCTTTTGAAGTTGTTGACTTTTTGTTCTTTCAAAAGGACCTATAATGTCTTAGCTCATACCTTCCAAATGAAGCATTTTTGGGCTTGGCTTGTGAGACACAAAGTTGTATAGAACTAAATTTCCTTCAAAATGAGATTTGGATGGAAAAAATTTGATGAAGCATGTGAAAGTTATGGCTGGTCAAAGTTCAGTTGACGTTTCTTATGGAAACCCTAATTTAGAAACCTCTGATTCTTGATGATCTGAAATATCCTTGATGAATCATGATCAACCCTTGATCAAATTATGAATTTTACTTCATATACTTGATGTTGGTAAAAAATCATGAAGTTTGACTTTGGTTTGACCACAGTTGACCTCAGCTTGACTTTTTAACTGCTTTGACTGATTTTAACCTATCTGATCATTTCACTGAGCAAATCTTTTGGGAAAGTCTTGAAACTTGTCATGGGGATTCTTGAACACATATAAGATGTTATGAAGCTCACTTGAAGCCTTGGAAGTCCATTTAGCCTGATGAAAGTCAAAACCCTAGTTTAGGATGCATTGCTTAGGAGGATGCATTGTCTGAGGGAATTGTCAAATCTTCTGACTAATTGTGAACTTTGTGAACCTTGTGAACATCATTGTGAACCTTGTGAACCTCATAAGATGTCTTGTGAATCTTATGAACCTTATAGTACACAAAGTCTTGTTTTGTGAGGGCAAATTTTGGGGTGCAACAGGGGTCAAAACCAAACCAAAGATAATAATGTGGATACCTTGTAAAACAAATAAGCAAATGTTAAATGATGCAAGAATGATGTATGCAAAATGATATGCAAAGGGTTTGTGATCGAGTGTTGGATCTGCTATCTGCCTTGGTAGGGTCCATATGTGTTCATAAGTCCGGATGGAGGCTTAGAAATCCAGTAACCAGGTGGGGGGCTCAAATAAAGAGTCACAAGTCCAGGGTAATCACAAGAACTGTCCAAAAAATACAACCTTAACAAATCTAGTAACAAGGTATGATGAGGCCAAGGGTTCCTGCAAACCTGTAAACATCCCAACCCCCTCACATGTAATGTTCTAGAACAAGGATCCTCAGACTTGGATCGATTATGAGAAGTGTAAACACTTCTAACCCGGGGGTACACTGTTTACAATAACCATAAAAGATCCTCCTCTAATTCACCTCAGATGCTGAAGGTCATAAAAAGGTCATACAGACTTAGCAGGCTTCCCAGATAGCCCTAGTACTACAGGAAATCTGTAGCACAGAGTTCTCAAGAAGAAACCCATGTCTGAACCGTGTTTCATATTCCTGCACCAAATTGAAATGGAATGGGAAAGAATATGAAGCCACTCTAGCCTATGTGTCACTCAGGTCCCAGGTATAGGACCTTAATCACTCAATGATCCCCACCCACCAAAACAGACAAGAGATCCAGCACATGATAATGACAGTATGAAATGCATAAAAACTGTAAATGAAAAGCAATAAATAAAGTTGTACATAAATCAATAAATAAGCACAAGTAGCACATAACACCCCTGAAAACACAAATCAAACAAGCGCTAGGAGGAACCCACAAAAAGAACCAGAAGCCCTGGTTGCAATATAAGGGTATCCCCAGCAGAGTCGCCAAGATGTCGCTCCCCGAAAAGACACCTGGTCAGATAGGGTACAGACGCGAACGGTCGGTGAAAGGAGAAATGAAGGTGAAGTGAAAAGAGTCGCCAACTATGCATTTTTATCCCAAAGGAAAGGTAATATTGCATAAACCTGGAAAGAAATGGATAAGACGGTCATGAATCAGAGAAACTGAGAAAGGGGGTTGGTTACAACATGGGAAGGTATTAGCACCCAGATTGTTCGTCGTACTCGACGGGATCCACGCTTGAAAGATTTATGTTTAAAGGGGTAGGTGTCTGTGCTATCTGTGTGCAAAAGCTGGAAAAGAATGTACAAATGTCAGTGCAAAAGGGTGAAGTGAAGTGCTCATGAATGAGGCTTAAAAGGAATGCTGAAAGAGGGGGAAGACATAAAGACTTTTGTTCGATAACTGTTAAGTTATGCCTACGTATCCTCTCGTGCAATGAGGAAGTCAGAACACCATAGTTCAACTCAAAGAGAATGAAAGATAAATTGACTGGTGAACTGTTTGCTTGTCTATGCTCAAGTGTATGACTTGTCTGGCTCAAGTGCTAACTGTCTTGCATTAGACGGAAGAAGCAAGTTCTCGTTTGTGAGTGAAGATGATGAGAAAAGAATCCTGGAGGAGACGATTATTGTTTGTTTTTGTGTTTTCAATATTTTATTGTTTTTGTGTTTGCCATAAGTTAATGAGCTTAAGCCTAAACCAAGGGTTAGTAAACTCATCATATCCTCCCTTTGATTAGGGATAATGAGAATACCTTAAGTATGAGATAAACATCTCAACTTAATTACCATGATGATGTAGGATTAAGATCTTTAACCTACTTGTGATTATTTAGATGTTTTTTTTATTTTTTGTTTAGTGTTAAGTAATGAATTTAAGCCATAATTAAAGATTAGTGAACTCATTACACCATCCTAATAGAAGGATAATAGATGAGCACACTTAAGCTGAGGAAGATACCTCAACTTGATCCATGATTAGGGATTAACCTCATGACAAAACAAACCTTTATTAAATGGATTTTAATTAAGGGTGAGATTAAGAAGTGAGTTTTATGATTTGTAAGACAACTTGAGGGGGACTTGTCCATTAACACTAGGGTTAGTCCTTCTTAACCAATAAAGGCAGAATTAGAACCCTAATGCAAGGCCCAAGTTACAAGCTATTGTCTTAGTGATTATAAAGATGGATTGATTAAGAGGTTTAAACAAATTAAGGGTTTAACACTTAGGATTAAAGTTATACACTCCATCCTAAGAGAAGGATGCAGGCATAACCCTAATCACAAAATCTTAAAGCCTTAAAGGTTTAGCCTTTAATGATGAGATGAGAAGAGAGACACAAAGAAGACACAGAGGTAAAAGCTAAAGGGGACTAATCACAACCCTAATTATTGTCATGCTTGGATGTTCCTATGGTTTGTAAGGCTTGATAAAGATCTTCAGAGAAGCCACCAATGGAAGAAGCAGATGAGAGGAGGAGAATTAGAAGAAACAAGTTACTTACTTCACTGAAGAAGATAAGTAACTTGGAGAAAGAAAGTGAGATATGAACATGAATGAGCAAGCTCACTCTAAGGCAAAGAGAAATGAAGCAAGGATGCATATGAGGAATGAGAAGATAAATGAGAAGTGAAGGCCAATTCACTTCTCAAATTACTTACCACCGTAAAAGGTTAACATAAGGAAAGAAATGAAATGAAAATGAAACATATGCAAAGGTAAAAACCAAAAACAGAAGCAAACACATGATGGAAATGGTGTTATAAGATGATGCAAAGGCATACCAAGTGCTATGAATGTTCATACAAGAGATGAGATGCAAAGGAAGCATGCTTTGAAGTATGAAAACACATGTATGTTTATGAAATGAAATGGATGCAAAGTATGGAAAATGTATGAAGAAATGACCAAGCAATGTTCAAGAAATGTCTTAAGATGTATAAGATGGCATACAAGTGCTTAGAATGTCATGGCAAGTTCACATGTTCATGCAATTAAATGTAAGATGCAAGTAAGGATGCAAGATTAGGGTTATATGAAAGGATGAGATGCAAATATAAAAAACAGAAGCAAATCACATGATAAAAAATTTCAAATGAACTCAAAGGAACCCTAACCCCATATGATATCACACCCCAAAGGAGAAGGTCTAACTCTTAACCTAAAGAAAGTTGTGAATTTTCTAAGTTAACTAGGGTTTTGGGGTACCTTAAGAGGGAAAATGAAAATCAAATGGAAAATGCAAGATAAATTTGTGACAAAAATATGCTAGATACTACATGCTATATAGAAAACAACACAAAAAGAACCATTGTCAAACCCTTCATGGTTAGGCAGAAAAGAAATTTTGAAGTTAGGGTTCAAAAAAGGGATTTTTATGAACCCTAAATTCAAGAAAAATGTCAAAATTGGATCAAAACCAAAATAAAATTTGTATGAATGGTTTGACAAAGTTTCTAAATGTCCTAAGATGCAATGTGAATTTTTTTGGAATTCTTAGAAACCTAAATGGTATTTTAATTAATTAATTTCCATTAATTAATTAAAATAAACATTTAAATATTTTTTAAATGATTTTTTAATGCAAAAAATTAAAATTAAAATGTTTTTGGGTAAAGAAAAATATTTGAAATTAAAATGCAGAAGGAAATTTTTTTAGGATTTTTCTAGGTATTTAAAATAAAATGCACAAAATAAATGGATTTAAATGAAATAAAAAATGAATTTAAATAAAAGTATGATGATCTGATGGACAGGATTTGAACTGGGGGAGTTTGCTTTGACCAGCGCGCAATCTAAGGGTCCATATTCAATCTGGCCTAATTTTAATTAATTAAATAAACCAAAAAGATTAGGGTTAAGTGAACTGATCTCAGCCCTCCACACACGCGCGAAACTCACATCTAACGCTCCAGATTCAAACTTGGCTAATCACCTGAGATTAGTCCTAATTATTTTCAGACGGCCGGAACAGTGCTCCGGTCGTCTTCTCCGGCCGGGTAGTTTCTCAAACTCTCTCCCTAGGTCATTTCAGGAGCTCTAATGCTCCAGATCAACTCCTCACCTCTCCCTAAACACGAATCCACCCTCAAAACTAATTTATTTTGCATCAATCATGAGAATCAAACAAGAACATGTTTCACGGGCAAATTTTCAGAAGTTCAATACAAGCTTATTTCTCACTCATTTTCAAAACAAATTAGATCATGGTGATCAACAAAGCATAAGGAACAATTTAGAAACTTAAAATCATGCTTCTGGAAAAATGTTAGAAGATTGATACCTGAGCTGGAGCTTTCACCCCTGAAGCTTTTGGACCTCTTCTTTTGTGCAAATCCTCTTTACTTGACCCTCTGATGAAGTTGCAATGCTTGGAAGGAGCTTAGAATGGCTGGATTGTGTGGTTGCACTTCAACTTGCCAGAAATCGTGTTTGTGTTTGGCTGGCTTTTAGGGCTTGGTAATGGTTGGGAAATGCTCTAATGGTGATGGTGAGTTGAATGATGAAGTTTTTTTGGAGTTTTTGTGGCTGAGCAGAGTGTTTCGAAAGCTTTTTCTTTTTGGGGTGATTTTGAGAAACTTGGTGTATCTGAAGTTTCAGGCTTGTGTGATGTATGTTATGAGTTGCTTTTGGTCCACATAACATTGTTTGATAGGTCAGAAAGTGGGTGGTGGCCTGTGGTGATTGGTATGGGCAAGTTGCCAAAATGTCAACATTAGGTGTACTTGAGGTATGGGCTCATGTTGCAGTTGTTCTTTGGCATGTCCTGGCTCAGCAAAGATCAAGGAGAACCATGGAAAATGTTTGGGGTGATGCAGCAAGTGTGTGAGAAGTTTCATGCTCTTTTGCAAATTTGAAGAACTTTGGCCCCTTTTGGATTTCTTGAAGTTCAAGGCATGAAATGGCATGATTCTTTGGGCAATTTTGGTCACAATGCATTGTAGTATGTTGGTATGATGCTTAGAGAGTGATTAGAGGTCACAAAATGGCTTGGTATGTGAAATTGCACAAAATCCTCTTTGGTGTGAAAGTGAAAATTATAGGATTTTTGCCAACTTTGCAAAGCCATAACTTGAGTTCCATAATGAATTAGAACTTGTTCTTGAACTTTTTGAAAAGGGAATGATCCAATCTACAACTTTCATGACCAACAATTTTTCATTTGAAGCATTTTTGGTTGAGAAAGAGGAGGTTGAAATACTTTCCCAAAATGGAAAGTTTCCATTACAAGTCATTTTCATTTTTGGCAACTTTTGGTTTAGCTCAATTTTCTTCACCTTTGTGAACTTCCAAGCACTTAAATGATCAAATAAAGATCATATAACTTCAATTTGATGAAAAATCCACTTTGGTTCCATTGTTGGGGGCCTCAGATGCCCTGATTTTGCTCTGACTTGCTCAAGAAGTTACCCAATGAACAAATGACTTTCACAATGAATTTCTTCATCAAACTTGGTACACATGATCCTTATAACATATTGAGACTATTAGAAACAATAATGACCAAAAAATTTGGATTTATGGCCTCTGAAACCAAAACCCTAATTTCAGGTCATCTGTGCAGTGAAACCCTAGCTTTGCTTCCATGCTTTCCAAGTTCTTGTGATTTCTTGACTTTCTTGATCTTTGAGGGATATAATATGATGGTAGAACATACATGGACCCTCTTGGAATGAATGGAGACCTTTGGAGTGGCTCAGATGGATCCTTGGATTGCCCAGATCACAAACCCTAGATGCAGATGAACTTGAACTAATGCAGTGAAATAAAATGCAATATGAGATGGTATGCTTATGCTAATGAAAATATGAAAGATCACAAGCCATGGTGTGAAATGAGTGAGGGAAAATTTGGGGTGTTTACACTTATGACTCAAATAAAATGGTCTTTCTCTCATCTTTGTGCCTTATCGCTAACACATATATAAATCATTTTCCCCAAAAACTTTCATAACCGTTCTATGATTTAGAATTCACAACACACATTTTTTTCTCAAAATTTAAAAATAATTTTGAATTTTGTTTTGATTTTTGCAATTAGAATCTCTTCATATTCAACCTATTGCATCATCCATTATTGTTTGGATTAAGTTCTCATCTTAGGGTGTGAGATCTGTGTGAGGAAGATCGTTTTTTATTAACGTTTTGTGAAGATTTCTTGAAGATTATAGAGTTGGCATCTATGTGTGGTTGTGGCTGGGATCGATAAATCCAGTGGAAAAAGATGGAGATTCTTCCCTCCAAGATTACTTCGGTAGAGTTGTACGGAAGCTGCTACAGGTGAAGTTGGACTTTTCTCATTTTCTGATATTTCAAGGCTTAAGGAACCATTATGGCTTAGTAAAGGCCGCTGCAAAATGAAAACTTGAATTAACACTCTTAAAGTCAGAAGATTAAAGTCGAAAGCGAGTAAAGATTTTGCAAGAATTCAATGTTAAAAGTCATGTATGATCAAAGAGGATTCAACTATGCCTCATCTACTCGCGGATGAAGTGAGAAACAAGAGAATTCAAGTTTACATTGGAAAGAAGCAACGAGGTTGGCAGCTGCTAGCCAGTTATCTTGAAATCTGTGTCATATTTAAGTTGTATTTTTCTGTAAAGATTGTAAAATAAGTTCAAACATCTTAAGATTAAATTATTAATGTATTTATAGGATAAAGTGGCAGAGTTGAAAATATATAAATTTAGGAAGCATGCTTAAGAATATATTAAGTTAAATTCTTATAAGTCATTTATGTGCGCCATATCATATGGCTAGTTGAAAAAAATACAATGTTTATGCCATCTTATATGGCTAATTTATAATTAAAAAAATGGACATTGGCGCCATATTATATGACTCCTTAGTATAGGTCCATAAATAATTTATATAGTAATGCTATTTGGTATAGCGATGATAGATTCAAGTAATAGTAACAATCAAATCTAGGCTAATAAGGAAAACACTAATAAAATAACTTGAACATTATTTTTCATAAAAGCTGATGTAGCTGATACAAGAGTTTAAATAGTAGGATTACTACAAAAGAGGGTCTAGATCACTAACATATAATAAGCCCAATACAATAAAATACTGATATGCTAAAACACCCTTTTAATATTCAATGCAGTCCCTTAGCCAAGTGGACTTTTTCTTGTTTATAATGGGTCGTTGATCCTGTATGTTATCAATAGTCATGGGCCAAAAAATGACCTTGTCCTCAAGGTACAAACCATGCTGATGAGGTGAGAAAGAGATAAGGCGGACAACTTGTAAGCACATGGGTCGGTGTGACAAGAGAGAGAGAGAGAGAGAGAGAGAGAGAGAGAGGTGTTATGTAGGGTAGTGGGAGAATCTTGGGAGTATGTATCTCGGAAAGAAGGATGTTGGAAAAAACTGTTTGGTGGAAAGGGAACTATAGGTCGATTGGATGTGGAAGTGGGAGGGACGTGTAACACCCCGAATTTTCCCCGTCATTTAAAAAAAATACAACAAATCAAAGTAAAATGTTCTTCTCAATTCAAGGTGCTACTTTCAACCTTTCAAAATATGCTCTTAAAATTTGATACATAACATGAAATGGAAAATTATTCAAATTAAGCAGCGGAAAACCAAACTGTAGCAATATCCTTAAAATAGGAAATAGTTTGAAAATTCTAAAAACAACATCAGAATATTCCAAAATATAATAAAAGAAATAAGACAATAAAACAATGTTCCCGACTCCCATGTTACGTATCATAGCAGACGCCACGACCACAACTACTCCTGAGTATCAGCACGTTACCAACATAAGGGTAACATTCAAACTGAAGGGATGAGATTCTTAAATCAATTAAAAGAGAAAAATGATATAAATATAAGGCATATATCACATAAGTACAACAACAATATACTCATCGCGACAAGAATCACAACCCATCCACACTTCTACAAGAAACACATCAATAACATATACATCAACAACAACGCATGCAAATGAGACTTAACCATAGACTTAATGCATGTGGTACCAAGAATCGATCCCTATTTCATGATCCAGTTCCCGTCGGAACTCTTGACCCCTTTTCCATGGTCCAGTGCAACCCATCTTTCATGATTACACCCTCGACCCCTATTTCATGGTCCAGTGTGACCCCTATTTCATGATCACACCCTATACCGTGATTGAACACAATCACCTCACCACCAACAACAACAACATGCAAAAACGACAATGATATGCAACAACAACAAAAATAACACTTTGTACATATTCATGCTCCTTCTAACAGTTTTAAATCTACAAAACTAAACATACACCATGTATTCACAAGTCCCACAACAAAATTCAACATTAATAAAATGCACATACAACTTGTATAAACCTGCTCACACCCCATTAATAATACACCGACCTTCCTAAAACATAAAACACAATTTTTCATGAATTTTAATGAATTAAAAACACATTTTTTCCTTCAAGGTCTCGCTAAGCGGGCCCCTTTCTCGCTAAGCAACCTCCTCTCGGGTTGGGGAAAATTCATATTTTTAACTGCCCGCTAAGCGGACAAGATAAATTTTTAACTGCTCGCTAAGTGGACAAGACAAATTTGACAGAAAAACCCTACGATGACAGTAAAAATGATACAAACTGATATATTACAAAGGATGAAAATACATAGTTTGATTACAATAACATCCCCATGGTGGGTCAAAATACAACACCAAAAGAAAAGTACAACCAAAGAAAAGTACAAGCAAAAGAGTCAAACATCTAAACCAAAGTCATCCTCTCTGACTTCCTTTAGGAGGGCCTCAGTCACTGGCCCAACCGGGTGCTCTGTGATAGTCCTGATGAGGAGGTTCCTGGTAGCAATGGCACTGGTTAACTTGTTATGCTTATCTTGATCCTTCGACCTCTTCAACCCTGCCTGGAGTTTCAATTCAGATATTTCCTTTTGTGCTGTCAATAATGCCTCCTGGTGCTTCTTCTCACTAGCCTCCAGTTGCTCTATCTTAGCCTGAGTCCTTTGATCTTCTTGTGCGCGGACTTCAGTGATCCTGATCCACCTAGCCTGGCTCTCCTCTAGATAATTCTCAGCCCTAGCCTTCTGAGTCTTTGCTTCTTTACAAGCATTCTTCAGTACTAACTCCCCTGCTCTTGCCTTCCTGATGTAGTCATCCGTCTTCTCAATCTTGGCCAAGTGCTCAATCCTGAGCCTTTCCAATCTCTCATTATCCACACGGCTGTCATTTCTCTCCCAGAGAGTCTTCTTCAAGGCTTAAGATAGCTGATTATTCCTCTCTTTCAGCTTTTCAAACTCTTCCAAACTGACAGTGGCTGCAAGTTGTACTGTAGAAGGTCCAGGTACATCTTCTAAAGTGAATGGCATCCGGGTGATCTGAGCTCTGGCATGAGACCAATTAGAATACTGTGTTGAAGCAATATTGTTGCACTTGCCAAGGATGGCTGCCCCTTTAGTCCGGATGTTGTCCCAAGCCCAGGCAGCTTGCCTGACAACAGCAGAGTTGGGCTGGATTTCACAATAGAGGGTCTCAGCCAAATCTTGTCCTCTGGGAGGGTGAACCAAAGCATATCCTAATTGTCTCTTAAACAATAAAGGGTTGTAGTTGATGCAACCTTTCACTCCTATCAAAGGCACATTAGGATACTGCCCACGGCTAGTAATGATGTCATTGCCCTTGATGCTCTGAGTGCACCATCTGATGTCCTCTGATGTCAAGGCAATAAATATCTTAGCCCAATTCTTCTGTTGATGAGGGTTCAAGAAGGCATATGACTTTGGCAAGTGTCTTAGCAGCCAAGAGTAATAAAGAGGAGCACAACATCTGACCAGTCTTCCTCTCTGCTTCTCATTCCTCTGGTGTACTGAGTAATAGAAGTCTCCCAGCAAGGTATGAACTGGGTTCCTCAATAAGAACGGGTGAATGACATTCTTGCTCACAAACTTTGGCTCATCTGCAAACAAGATAACCCCGTATATAATGAGGGCTAGAAGTGCACAGACAGCCTTCCATTCCCATATTGCAGCATGCAGAGTGGCCTGGGAGATCAAGAAGTCTAGGTGAAGGCCTGGAACCCCAGCCTTGGTTGTCATGTTTTGATCAATGAGAGCAGGCTCCAAATGCAATGCCCTGGCTATGTCTTCATTTCTGGGAGCAACCATCTCAGGGTTGAAAGGAATCCCTCTCCTGATAGGAATTCCTAACAACATAGAAAATTCTTCTAATAGAGGTCCCAACTGGAAATCAGGAAATGTGAAACATCTGAGTGGAGGATCATAAAACTGCAAGCAAGTATGGATCATGCTCCTCTGAGATGCATCTAAGTCCATGACCATGTCCAATATGCCTCCATAATGTTCTTTGAACAGTGGGACATGATCAGAAGTAATGAGGGACTGGATCTGCCTGATGCTAGTCAGGGTGGGCTCAAAGAAGTGGTAAGTGATGTTGCTCTTTCTTGAAGTGTCCATGCTGATGATGGTGAAGAAGCTGAGAGCAACTGCTGATGAAGGTCACTGAATGCGATGCTGGAGATGGGTCTCTGATGAAGATAGCTGGAGAAGAATCACTGACAAACTGATGGGGGATGCTGAAGGAGTCTGAGCAGCAGAAGGGGTCAAAACCAAACCAAAGATAATAAGGTGGATACCCTGTAAAACAAATAGGCAAATGTTAAATGATGCAAAAATGATGTATGCAAAATGATATGCAAAGGGTTTGTGATCAAGTGTTGGATCTGTTTATCTGACTTGATAGGGTACATGTGTGTTCATAAGTCCGGATGGAGGCTTAGAAATCTAGTAACCAGGTGGGGGACTCAAATAAAGAGTCACAAGTCCAGGGTAATCACAAGAACTGTCCAAATAATACAACCTTAACAAATCTAGTAACAAGGTATGATGAGGCCAAGGGTTCCTGCAAACGTGTAAACATCCCAACCCCCTCACATGTAATGTTCTAGAACAAGGATCCTCAGACTTGGATCAGTTATAAGAAGTGTAAACACTTCTAACCCGGAGGTACAATGTTTACAATAACCATAAAAGATCCTCCTCTAATTCACCTTAGATGCCGAAGGTCATAAAAAGGTCATCCAGACTTAGCAGGCTTCCCAGATAGCCCTAGTACTACAGGAAATTCGTAGCACAGAGTTCTCAAGAAGAAACCCATGTCTGAACCGTGTTTCATATTCCCGCACCTAACCGAAATGGAATGGGAAAGAACATGAATCCACTATAGCCTATATGTCACTCAGGTCCCCGGTATAGGACCTTAATCACTCAATGATCCCCACCCACCAAAACAGACAAGAGATCCAGCACATGATAATGACAGTATGAAATGCATATAACTGTAAAAGAAAGCAATAAATAAAGTTGTACATAAAGCAATAAATAAAGCAAATAAATAAGCACAATTAGCACATAACACCCCTGTAAACACAAATAAAACAAGCGCTAGGAGGAACCCACAAAAAGAACCAGAAGCCCTGGTTGCAATATAAGGGTCCCCAGTAGAGTCGCCAAGCTGTCGCTCCCGAAGATTTGCATCCTGGTACAAGCGCGAACGGTCGGCGAGAGGAGAAATGAAGTGAAGGTGGAAAGAGTCGCCAGCTAGGCATTTTTATCCCGAAGGAAATGTAATGCTTCATAAACCTAGAAAAAGATGGATAAGACGGTTGTGAACCAGAGAAACTGAGAAAGGGGGTTAGTTACAACCTGGGAAGGTATTAGCACCCAGATTGTCCGTCGTACTCGTCGGGATCCATGCTTAAAAGATTGTGTTTAAATGGGTAGTGTCTGTGTTATCTGTGTGCAAAAGCTAAGAAAAGAATATACAAGTGTCAGTGCAAAAGTGAATTGCTCAGGAACTGAGGCTTAAAAAAAGAATACTGAAAGAGGGGGAGACACAGAGACTTTTGTTCGATAACAATTAAGTTATGCCTACGTATCCTCTCGTGCAATGAGGAAGTCAGAACACCGTAGTTCAACTCAAAGAGACTGAAATATAAATTGACTTGTGAACTGCTTGCTTGTCTATGCTCAAGTGTATGACTCGTCTGGATCGAATGCTAACTGTCTTTAATTAGACGGAAGAAGCAAGTTCTCGCTTATGAATGAGGGTGATGAGAAAAGAATCCCGGAGGAGACGATTATTGTTTGTTTTTTTGTGTTTTCAATCTTTTATTGTTTTTGGAGTTTGTCATAAGTTAATGAGCTTAAGCCTAAACCAAGGGTTAGTAAACTCATTATATCCTCCCTTAGATTAGGAATAATGAGAATACGTTAAGTATGAGATAAACATCTCAACTTAATTACCATGATGATGTAGGATTATGATCATTAACCTACTTGTGATTATTTAGATGTTTTTGGAGTTTTTGTTTAGTGTTAATTAATGAGTTTAAGCCATAATCAAGGATTAGTGAACTCATTACACCATCCTATTAGAAGGATAATAGATGAGAACACTTAAGTTGAGGAAGATACCTCAACTTAATCCATGATTAGGGATTAACCTCATGACAAAACAAAGCCTTTATTAAAGTGGATTTTAATTAAAGGTGAGATTAAGAAGTGGATTTTATGATTTGTAAGACAACTTGAGGGGGACTTGTCCATTAACACTAGGGTTAGTCCTTCTTAACCAATAAACGAAGAATTAGAACCCTAATGCAAGGCCCAAGTTACAAGTTAATGTCTTAGTGATTATTAAGATGGATTAATTAAGGGTTTAACACTTAGGATTAAAGTTATACACTCCATCCTAAGAGAAGTATGCAGGCATAACCCTAATCACAAAGTCTTAAAACCTTAAAGGTTTAGTCTCTAATGATGAGATGAGAAGAGAGACACAAAGAAGACACAAAGGTGAAAACTAAAGGGGGACTAATTACAACCCTAATTATTGTCATGCTTGGATGTTCCTATGGTTTGTGAGGCTTAAAAGAGATCTTCAGAGAAGCCACCAATGGAAGAAGCAGATGAAAGGAGGAGAAGCAGAAGAAACAAGTTACTTACTTCACTGAAGAAGATAAGTAACTTGGAAAAAGAAAGTGAATGATGAACATGAATGAGCAATATCACTCTAAGACAAATAGAAATGAAGCAAGGATGCATAAGAAAAAGATTAAGAGAAATGAGAAGTGAAGGCAAATTCACTTCTCAAGTTACTTACCACCTGAAAAGGTTAGCATAAGGAAAGAAATGAAATGAAGCATATGAAATGACAAAGAAACAAAACCATAAGCAATCATATGATGCAAATGATTCTATGAGATGATGCAAAGACATACCAAGTGTTATAAATGTTCATGCAAGAGATGAGATGCAAATGAGGCATGCTTTGAAGTATGAAGACACATGTATGTTTATGAAATGAAATGGATGCAAAGCATAGCAAATGTATGAAAAAATGACCAAGAAATGTCTTAAAATGTCTAAGATGGCATACAAGTGCTTATAATTTCATGGCAAGTTCACATGTTCATGCAATGCAATGTAAGATGCAAGTATGGATGCAAGATTAGGGTTATATGAAAGGATGAGATGCAAATATCAAAAACAGAAGCAAATCACATGATAAAAAATTTCAAATGAACTCAAAGGAACCCTAACCCCATATGATATCACACCCCAAAGGAGAAGGTCTAACTCTTAACCTAAAGAAAGTTGTGATTTTTCTAAGTTAACTAGGGTTTTTTGGTACCTTAAGAGAAAAAATGCAAATCAAATTGAAAATTAAATATAAATTCATGGCAAAAATATCCTAGAAACTACATGCTATATGAAGAACAATGCAAAAAGAATCATTGTCAAACCCTTCATGGTTAGGCAGAAAAGAATTTTCAAAGTTAGGGTTCCAAAAAGGCAATTTTATGAACCCTAAATTCAAGAAAAATGTTAAAGTTGAATCAAAACCAAAAAGATATTTGTATGAATGGTTTGACAATGTTTCTAAATGTCCTAAGATGCAATGTGAATTTTTTTGGAATTTTTAGAAACTTAAATGGTATTTTAATTAATTAATTTCCATTAATTAATTAAAATAAACATTTAAATATTTTTAAAATTATTTTTTAATGCAAAAAATAAAAATAAAATTTTTTTTGGGTGAAGAAAAATATTTGGAATTAAAATGCAGAAGAAAATATTTTTTGGACTTTTCTAAGTATTTAAAATAAAATGCACAAAATAAATGCTATTTAAATGAAATAAAATTAAAATAAATAAAAGTATGATGATCTGATGGCCAGGATTTGAACTGGGGGAAAAGGCTTTGACCAACGCGCTATCTAAGGGTCCAGATTCAATCTGGCCTATTTCTAATTAATTAAATAAATTAAAAGGATTAGGGTTAAGTGAAATGATCTCAGCCCTCCACACACGCGCGAAACTCAGATCCTACGCTCCAGATTCAAACTTGGCTAATCACCTGAGATTAGCCCTAATCCAACTCAGACGGCTGGAACAGTGCTCCGGTCATCTTCTCCGGCAGGGTAGTTTCTCAAACTCTCTCCCTAGGTCATTTCAGGAGCTCTAAAGCTCCAGATCAAATCCCCACCTCACCCTAAACACGAATCCACCCTCAAAACTAATTTATTTTGCATCAATCATGAGAATCAAACAAGAACATGTTTCACAGGCAAAATTTCAGAAGTCCAATACAAGCTTATTTTCAACTCATTTTCGAAACAAATTATATCACAATGATCAGCATAACATGTAGAACAATTTAGAAACTTAAAATCATGCTTATGGAAAAAAGTTTGAAGATTGATACCCGAGCTGGAGCTTTCACCTCTGAAGCTTTTGGACTTCTTCTTTTGTGCAAATCCTCTTTATTGACCCCCTGATGAAGTTGCAATGCTTGGAAGGAGCTTAGAATGGCTGGATTGTGTGGTTGCACTTCAACTGGCCTGAAATCGTGTTTGTGTTTGGCTGGCTTTCAAGGCTTGGTAATGGTTGGGAAATGCTCTAATGGTGATGGTGAGTTGAATGGTGAAGTTTGTTTGGAGTTTGAGTGGTTGGACAGAGAGTTTCGAAAGCTTTTGCTTGAAGGTGATTTTTGTGAAACTTGGCTTATGAACTGATTCAGGCTTGTGTGTGTTATGGATTGGCTTGCTTTTAGTCCACATAACATTGTTGATAGGTCAGAAAGTGGGTGGTGGCCTGTGGTGATTGGTATAGGCAAGTTGCCAAAATGTCAACATTAGGTGTACTTGAGGTATGGGCTCATGTTGCAGCTGTTTTAGGGCATGTCCTGGCTCAGCAAAGATCAAGGAGAACCATGGAAAATGTTTTGGGGTGATGCAGCAAGTGTATGAGAAGTTTCATCCCCTTTTGCAATTTTGAAGAACTTTGGCCCCTTTTGAATTACTTGAAGTTCAAGGCATGAAATGGAATGATTCTTTGGGAAATTCTCAGCAAAATGAGTCATGTGATGTTGTTATGATGTTTAGAAGTCAATTAGAGGTCACTTAGAAACTTGGCAAGTGAATTTGCAAAAATCCCTCTTTGGCATGAATGTGAAAATTATGTGATTTTTGCCAACTTTGAAGGATCATAACTTGAGTTCCATAATGAATTAGGATTTGTTCTTGTACTTTTTGAAAAGGGAATGATCCAATCTACAACTTTCATAACCAACAATTTTTCATTTGAAGCATTTTTGGTTGAGAAAGAGGAGGTTGAAAAACTTTCCCAAAATGGAAAGTTTCCATTACAAGTCATTTCTATTTTTGGCAACTTTTGGTTTAGCTCAATTTTCTTCAATTTTGTGAACTCCCAAGCACTTAAATGATCAAATAAAGATGATATAACTTCAATTTAATGAAAAATCCACTTTGGTTCCATTGTTGGGGGTCTCAGATGCCCTGATTTTGCTCTGACTTGCTCAAGAAGTTACCCATTGAACAGATGACTTCCACAATGAATTTATTCATCAAACTTGGTATAAATAATCCTTATAACATATTGAGACTATTAGAAACAAGAATGACCAAAAAATTTGGAGTTATGGCCTCTGAAACCAAAACCCTAATTTCAGGTCATCTGTGTAGTGAAACCCTAGCTTTGCTTCCATGCTTTCCAAGTTCTTGTGATTTTTTGACTTCCTTGATCTTTGAGGGATATAATATGAGGATAGAACACACATGGACCCTCTTGGAATTATTGGAGACCTTTGTAGTGGCTCAGATGGATCCTTGGATTGCTCAGATCACAAACCCTAGATGTAGATGAACTTGAACTAATGCAGTGAAACAAAAATGCCATATGATATGATATGCTTAAACTAATGCAAATATGGAAGATCACAAGCCATGGTGTGTAATTAGTGAGGGAAAATTTGGGGTGTTTACAATTAGAAACACCAAACAACATCACAGTATACTCGTAATGTCCATACCTCGTCCTGAAAGCTGTCTTCAGAATATCATCAGCTTTAACTTGAATCTGATGATAACCAGACCTCAGATCAATCTTACTAAATACACTAGCACCTACTAGTTGATCCATCAAGTCATCAATCCTCTAAAGTGGATTCTTATTCTTGATAGTTACTTTATTCAACTATCGGTAATCGACACACAACCTCATACTACCATTCTTCTTCTTAACAAGCAACACCGGAGCACCCCAAGGATAAACACTGGGTCTAATGAACCTTTTCTCTAACAATTCTTCTATTTGCTTCTTTAACTCATTCAAATCTGAAACAGACATTCTATGAGGAACCATCGAGATAGGACTCGTACCCGGTACTAAGTCCACAGAAAAATCAATTTCACATTCGGGAGGTAAGTCACTTATATCATCAGGAGACACATCATGAAATTCACAAACCACGTGCAACTCTGCACTTCCGGTTTTATCATCAACTTGTAACGATGCAAACCCCGCAAACATCAAGGCCTCATCTAATAAAAGTTCATTCACTTGTTTAGCAAATAAGAACATCAACTCGCCATTCTCGCTCAATTCAGGAAACCTCACCGTCTTGCTATAACAATTAATATGAACATAATTGAATTCCAACCAGTTCATACCAATAATAACATCAATTTGGTGCAAAGGTAGGCACACCAAATCCATCAAGAAATCCTTCTCAAAAATTGTCAGAGGACACTTTAAGCAAACAAGCATAGTAGTCACATAACCATTAACAAGAGTCTCTATTATCATATTACCATTCATACTAGATAACTTTAAACCCAATCTATTAGCACACTCAAGAGAAATAAATGAATGTGTAGCTCTAGTATCAATAATAACAATCAACTCAATATTATTAATAAAACAGACACCTTTAATTAGGTTGTCCTTCTTCGGAGCCTCTTGTAACACCCCAAAATTTGCCCTCTCATTTTCATATTTAGCATATCACTTTGCATTTTCATAGCATAATTCATAGCATAAGTCATAGCATGTTTTAGAGTATTGATTGGGACAGGTGGTTGTCGCTCCCGAGGATTTCCATCCTGGTACAAACGCGAAAGTGGCGCGGAAGAAGAATAGAGTCGCCAGCCATGCATTTTTATCCCGAAGAGAGGGAACGGTAATGCTGCACAAACCAGAAGAAAGAAAGAGGAAGGACACAGGTCCTGCGAACCAAAGAGACTGGGATCGGGAGTCGGTTATGACCTGGGAAGGTATTAGCACCCAGATCGTCCGCCGTACCCGACGGGATCCACGCTTGCAAAAGAAAATGTTTCAAAGGGTGAGGGTATGAAAACTGCAACAAAAGAAATGAAAATGAAAAGAAACTGGAACTGAAAAAGAACTGAATAAGAGAGCAAAAGAGAAAAAATGTAGGGAAAATGAAGATTGTGCTCGAACGGGCCCTACCCCGCTGCCTACGTACCTCATCAGGATAATGAGGATCAGAGACGCCGTAGTTCCCCTAACTAGGGGTACTAAAAGGAAAATGCTTGTGAATTAAGGCTTGAACTGCCTATGCCATTGCTCAGGTGTTGCAGGCTCGGACGACGAGTGCGTAACCGTCTTGCAAAATGACAAGTAGGAGCAAGTTCGCGTACGGAGCGAAGGAGATGAGAAAAGAATTCCCGGAGGAAAGACGCTTATTGTTTGTTTGTGTTTTTTAGAAGCTTTTATGAGTGTGTCACAAGGAAGTGAACTCAAGCTCTCATCAATGGAACGTGCACTTGTCACTACATTCCAAGATGGAATAATAGGACAAGCACACTCAAGTAAGGAGAAGATCCCCAAAACTCGAACCCAAAGATTAGGGCATAAGCTCACTAACTTGCTTAATTATTAAGTGTTTTTGGTTATTTACATGAAGAAGTGTTTTTTAGGCTTTTCTTTTATGAAGAAGATACCTTGATCAGACTTGTGCATCACAAGGTAGACATGTACTATCCCAAGATGGGAAGACTACAAGCATACCTCATGGAATAAGGCTATGGATCAATGCATCGCTTCACATTTATTAAAGGTGTTTTTTAGAGTTATGAGATGAGAAGAGAAAGAGAACCAAAAGGATCATAAAGGTAAAATGCTAAAGGGGAACTAAAATAATCCTAAGTGTTAACATGCATGGATGATCCTAGGTTTGTGAGGTCTACTATCCTAATGAAGAAGAGAAGAAGAAGATAGAAGAAGGGATGAGAAAGGCCTAAGCCCAACAACAAAGGGTTAGTAACATAAACAAAAGAGGAAAGATGAAAAGTTGAAATGTGGATAAACATCCACACTTCTCTTACCATGAGCCCCTGAAATGTTAGCAAAAATCCAGCAAATTTACCAAGAAACAATCATGGGATCAATCATGCTCAAAGGTACTTGAAAACAAAAATCAAACAATCATGCCAACATTACAAATACACGACTTACGCGTCGAGAACATGAAAGCATACATCAAACAGCAAGCAAACCACCTTAAAACATCATGATTAATGATCATACAATGAGTCATGGCAATTAGCACGAGCAAAGGGATCAAACAAACTCAAAACAGCCCTGAAAAACCATTCTGCATCAGTGTTAACCGGTTAACCATATGCGTTAACCGGTTAACCAGTCAAAACCTGCACAAAACACACAGAAAAACAGGGCGTTAACCGGTTAACCATATACGTTAACCGGTTAACACTGTAAAAACAGCAGCAAAAACCTGCAGAAACAGCATCTCAAAAACAGCTTATTCAAATAAGTTGCACCAGACCAGCACTCAGTTACACATGGAAAAATAGATCAATGCACATCAATCCATAACATTATGCTCATGAACACTAACAATCGGATCCGGATACCAATCAAACAATCAAATCATGCAACACAATCAATTACACAAACACATGGTAGGTTCAAAAGCACAAGCAATGCAAATAAGCTAAAAACAGAGTCGGATCTGAAATCAACCAACCTACAAAGCGGAGGTATGCTTTGGTAATTGTTGATTATGCTGAAAATGATAGATCTCACGCGAAACTTCAAAGATCCGATGCTAAGCTCCACACTCTATGCAAAATAAATGCAAGATCAAGCTCTTGATGCAGAATTTTGATCCAAAAGCACTTCTAGATCCCAAACCAGATCTGAATCACCAATTAAACCAGCAAAAAGATGCAATGAAACTATGGATGGAGGTCTAGTTCCAAGATCTACACACCTCAAGGCAAGGTTGTGTGATCTTCAAAGAGGAACTTTGAGTGATTTGGAAAATTGGGAGAGAAAAGTGAGAGAATTGTGAGTGAGAGCAATGAAAATTCAGAAAATGAGAGTGAAAAATGAGTGAGAGCCCCCTTGGTTTGGAGAGAAATGGAATATATATGGTTTAGGGTTGGGGCCCAAAATCTTGGTTTGGGATCCAAAAAATATGGCTTGGTAATGTGATTAGGTTTTAGGGTTGGAAAGAGGTTTGGATACATGCTCTAGATCCTTCTCAAATTCAATTTTAATTCAAAAGAATAAAAATCAAAAAATTGGAAAATGGGGTCAAAACACACATGCTGAAAATGCTGCTGGAAATTCAAATTTCGCAGCTGTTAACCGGTTAACCATATGCGTTAACCGGTTAACGCATGCAAAATTTGAATTTCCCCCCTTTTGGTGGGAAACTTCAAAAATGATGCCGGCGCCCGCCGTTTCAAGCTGATTTTGATCCTTTCATTCTTTTTAAGCTTTGAACATGACACAGAGCTTGTGCAGACTGATCCTGTGAGATTTTTGCCTGGTCACCATGCTCTCGATTTTTATCTGTGGTGCTTCGAACTTTCCAGATGGTTGGTCATATGCCTTATGCTAGAACATGTGAGTGTTATGCCTCATTTTTCTATGCAAAATGCTAAAGACATGATATGTTATGATGACTATGATGCGACATGATGCTTAAAATGAAGAGGGCAAATTTGGGGTGTTACAGTGGTGACTACCAACGGGCAATAAAAAGTTCCTAAGATCTCTCAAATATGGTGGATTAATCAGAGGAGCCAATCAGACGGAGCAAAAGGTCAACTCTTGAATTTTTGGGATCAAAATCATGAAATTATGGTCACAAGGATCTTAGGGACCAATTTGGATCAAGAAAGAATGGAAAAAATCAAGAAAACTAAAACTTACCATTTTTGGAAAGTTTGGGTTTCCGAAAATGGCAAGTTTTGGTCATTTTTGTAGCCACTTCAAGAGAGATTTTTTCCCAAAATAAGAATCCTATGAAAATTATACCTTGAGAAAATGAAAGAGGACATCCTAAGCTTCAAAACCATATGTGGAACTCCTTCATAGGATCAAAATTGAGAAAGATATGGTCGTTCAAAGTTTGGGCAAAAACAAGGCAATACAGCAGGCTATGTATCGGCGCATACGACTTATGAATCGACGCATAAAGGGCCCATGTATCGACGCATAAGCCTATGTATCGATACATACTGAACTCCAAAACACATGTATCGGCGCATCTGAGCTATGTATCGATGCATCCTGAGTTATGTATCGACGCATAAGACTTATGTATCGGCGCATGCTGTAGAAAAACCAGTTTTTTCTGCATTTTTCTGCATTTTTATGGAATTTCAAGATGGTTTATGGTTGGTTCATGTTATAAATGCATTTGGCATCAAAGGGCATTATATATGGGCTGCAATATTGGCTGCAAATACCACCACCATAATTGTCATGTATTGAGCAAAACATTGAGGCATCAAGCATTGATCAATTGAGTTGCAAACCCCTTCATTCCACTTACCCTCACTACAAGTAACATGCTCCAATGCACATAGGATTCAACTCATATGTGAAAGTTCTAGAGGAGACAGCTCACCACCTTCTACCACATTCTAGAGTTTTCTACAACCTTCCAAGGAGTTCTAGAATTCTCTAGAATCCCAACTAAATCCTAACCTAAGCTAACTCCTAAGCTACCTCCAAGCCCAAACCTCATGCCAAACCAATGCATTATATAAATCCATCTCCTCCCAAATCTAAGGGTAATCACCACAAATCACTCTCTCCATCATTCTTCACTCAATCACCATTTTCACAATCTCAAAATCCATTACTTTCTCTCCCACTTTTCCACCATTTTCACCATAGCTTTTCAACAAAAGTTCTTCAAGTTTCACATTGAAACTTGAAGGTCTTAAAGCTTAGCCTCCATCCTCCATTGAATTGAGCATTGTGGAATAAGAAGCTACTGGTTTTTGGTGGAGATTGTGACTTATCGAAAGTGATTAATCGAGAAGCCTCAAGACCGAATAACATTTATTTTGCATTCGCGGATTCTCCGGTTTTCTTCTCCATTCGCACTCCGATTCATTGCAACAATTACCGAAACACTCCTCTATTTCGTAGGTTGGTGATTTAACCATTATGCCCTAATTTATCCTCTTCATCTCGCCTTAACGGCATTCTCCGCATGATTTTCGATTATGTTTACGTTGTATCATTCATTTTCGTTTTTGTTGCTTTCTTGCTTGCAATTTTCATTTGGATTATTAGAAATTAGATTTGTAGTCTAATCTAGGTCCTAGTAGGTGTAAAGAATCCCTCGTAAATAGGAAAAACGGTTCTCGTCGTAGGAATTTAGATTCTAGCTTATTTGATAGCTTAGTCTTATTTCTTCATGCCTATCATCCCCCATACATGTTTAGGTACTGATTTTAGGAAATTTCTAGGTTAGTTTCGATATCCCATTCCCCCATTTCGAGTCGATTCGACACGATTCCGTCCATTTCGCATGTTATGTATGTTTGTGTCCATTAATGCATAACTTAAATTATTGCATGTTCTTGCCATACCCATACATTCTTTAGCATATAAATGATCATGTTGCATTCCAATTCTCGCATCATTCGCATGTATCGTTAATGCATTCGCATCCTTGCAGCATATACCAAATGTTGCATGTTGTTGCACCCCAAAATTTGCCCTCACAATACAAGACTTTGTGTGCTAAGAAGGTTCACAAGGTTCACAAGACCTTTCATGAGGTTCATGAAGTTTACAAGACACTTTATAAGGTTCACAAGGTTCATAAGACCTTTCATGAGGTTCACAATGTTCACAAGTCATCTTATGAGGTTCACAAGGTTCACAAAGTTCATCATGGGTCAGAAGATTTGACAATTCCCTCAGACAATGCATCCTCCTAAGCAGTGCATCCAAAACTAGGGTTTTGACTTTAATCAGGCTAAATGGACTTCCAAGACTTCAAGTGAGCTTCATAACATCTTATATATATCTAAGAATCCCTATTACAAATTTCAGAACTTTTCTCAGAGGTTTGCTCAGTCAGATGATCAGTTAAGTCAAAATCAGTCAAAGCAGTTAAAAAGTCAAACTGAGGTCAACTGGGGTCAAACCAAAGGCAAACTTCATGATTTTTTGCCAACATCAAGTATATGAAGTAAAATTCATCATTTGATCAAGGGTTAATCATGATTCATCAAGGAGATTTCAGATCATCAAGAATCAGGGGTTTCTAAATTAGGGTTTCCTCAGGAAAAGTCAACTGAACTTTGACCAGCCATAACTTTCACATGCTTCATCAAATTTTTTCCATCCAAAGCTCATTTTGAAGGAAATTGAATTCTCTACAACTTTGTGTCTCACAAGCCAATCCCAAAAATGCTTCATTTGGAAGGTAGGAGCTAAGACATTATAGGTCCTTTTGAAAGTCAACAAAATGTCAACAACTTCAAAAGGGCATAACTTGAGAATGGTAAATGATATGGACATGAAACCAATGGGGTTGGTTAGAGGACTCTTCAAGCTTTCCAAAATGTCCAAGAAAACCCTCATAGCATTAAAATTGAAGGATGTGTGCCCTTGCAAAATTGGGAAATTTTTGGGTGGTTTATGAAGAAAATAGGGTCTTAGAACCAAATTTTTCTAAATGGGCTGAACTTTTGGTGACCCAAAGTGATACATGACATCATGCACGAAATTTATTTGATATTTTCATAATTTTATTTTATTTTATTTATTTATTATGATTTTTATATTAAAAAATCATTTTAAATTTAAATAAAATATAAAATGTGAAAATTTAAAATATATTTCTCTTCTAGAAAGTCATAAAGATGATTTGGATTGGATTGATTCACAATTGATGAAGATTGGCTTGAAATAGAAAGGTCTTATTCAAGAATATTTGATTTTTAAGCTTTAATCTTTTTCAATCTCCAAAATCCAAAAAGTCCATGCAATGATCAAGTCTCTTGACCTAATTTGATTCTACTATAAGTATACAACATAACCCAATCACAAAGACACGAATTCCCTGCCTCTAAGAGTAAGTTCATAGATAAAAAAAAAGTCACTAAATTTCAAATTCGGGTTTGATAATTCAAGCTCTTTCAAGCCAATTTTAAGGTTGAGACATGTTTATTGGACATCCTTGAATCATTCTCAATACTCATTTGCATCCAAAGCACCTTATATTGCATAAACCGATTCATCATGTTCATAATATTTTTGATTTTCGATTCTGGATATTGACTGGTTTTTAATGAGTTTTGATCATTGTTTCGTGTTTATATTAAGTTGTTGATTGATTCTGGATGGTTTGATTGGAGTTTCATTACAGGTTTGAGAAGTTGCCATGGCTAGGGTTTCGGCCAAGCAATTAGGGTTTTACACTAGACCTAATATAAATAAATTCTAAGTATAGAACAGTCATGTGAACCTTGGGGATCATAACGCACCATATAATTTTGAGAAATTTTACTGTTTTGATGATCTTCCAATTTCGTAGGTTTCTGGTTTTGAAAAATCGCAGGAAACTTCATAGATAAAATCGCAGCAAAAAACGCAGGGCCAAAGGTTGAAGACGAAGCTATTGGCGCCATCTGGAAGTTTCAAATTTAATTTTAATATTTTATGTAATTGTTTCTGTTTTGTTTCACAGTTGCAGTGTTAGCTCAGTTGGTTAAGGGATGCGCGTATGAGACCAAGGTCCAGGGATCGAATCTTGGGCTCAGCAATTTTTTTTATGTTTTCCATTTAATTCATAGGCTTAATGTATTATACATTATGATGAACTTACTACCAGTTGCGCCCTCCCGGCTGGAATGGTAAGTGTGTTTGTGCATTGTGTAAAGGTCCTGGGTTCGAATCCCCCCAGGCCTTTTGTGTTATTTTCTTTTGTTTTTTCAGGATCTTTCCAGGACAACAACAAAACAAATGGGAAGGAGTGTGCTATCAACTGCGCTGCAGTGGCCCAGTGGTTATGCTCCTACTTGTCCAGGTAAAGGACCTGGGTTCAAATCCCAGGTCCTGTTTTTTAGGTCTTTTTGTTTTATTTATTTTTACTATTTATTTATTTTATTCTTTAATCAATTAAAACAATTTCTAAAAATACTTAAATCATTATTCTTAATAAAACTTTATTTTCTTTTCAAATTTATATTGTTTTCTTAAAACTTAAATTAATATGTTTATTTCATTATATTTTTCTATTAATATATATTTGTATATAATTTCATTAATTATTTGTAAAATAAATTATAAACCCTAATTTTATTTTTCTAAAATTCATAACCCTTAATAATTTTCACAAACCCTAATTTTCTTTTACCTAAAATTTAATTCTATTATAATTTTTTTTTAATTTATTATTTATAAACCTTAATCATGTACATATTTTTATAATTTGTTTATAATTTAATTCTTGTATGTAAATAATTTTTAATATATGCTTAAAAATAATTCAAATTTGCTAATTTAACTTATTATCATAATATGTTTATAATTAACCTAATTTTTATAATTTGTAAATAATTTAAAACTTTAGGATAATTAGCATATAATTGTTTATATTTTCTTAATCTTAAAATAATAATTGTTTATAAAAATTGAATTTTTAATCATTATGCTAATATTCTTGTTTATTTTATCATTATTATTTTATTATTATTATTATTAATTTTATTTTTCATATGATTACTAACCCCATTTATCTTTGTATTATTTTTATTATTATTTATTATTACTAACACAATTATACTATTATTATTATTTATTTTTGCTTATTTATTTAGTTTGCTTTAATTATTATTATTATGTAATTGCTTCTTTTATGTAATATTGTAATAGTAATATTTAATATTTAAATGCTATGGTTAGTAAAATAGGGAGTGAAATATGTTTGTATTTAAAAATTAATTTAGATCATTAATTTAAAGATAAATATTTAAAATTGTACACTCACACACGTAAGTCGATCTTTGATCGCCATCTCACTTCTTAAGGGTTACCTCTCATATTGCCTAAACAAAAGGTCAAGTAGGGTGTATAAAGCAAAAGTCCCTCATTTCACATCATCTAGTCCCTAAACAGATAAAAAGATCAAGTCCCTTCGAATGTTGTCTTCGTAATGATCTTGTCCCTTTCGAATAAAGATGATAAGTCCCTTCGAATTGCTTATACACCCCACAGTTGCCTAAATAACAGATGTCCCTTTACTTGTCACATACATCCAAAGTAATGACTACCTATTCCTTAATAATAGGGATAGTCTTACCATTTAAAGGATTCAAGAACAGAAAAGACTTAAACTTAGGGTAGGTTCCTCTTAGATACTTGCTCACTCTTCAAAACATTTCAAACACTTCATACATTTCAAACAATTTTCAAAACAAAGGTTTTATATACATCCGTACATTGATCATTATAAAATACTTAAGAAAATTTCTATTCACACACTTCACATTTCAAAAACATTTTAAAGTGAGCTAAGTAACTAAGAGCCCATGGATAACCATGGATGTAAAGGGTGCTAACACCTTCCCTTTACATAACCTACCCCCCGGACCCAAAAATCTTTTAAAAGGTCTTTCCTGTTCTTTTATGCCTTTCCTTTGGATAAAATAAAAGTCGGTGGCGACTCTTGCTATCCGCAATATAACTAAAAGTCAGTTCTCCCACCGTGTTACAGAACTGGCGACTCTGCTGGGGATTTAATAAAAGAGGGGTACCCTTAGGAATTAGATCACTTTAAACTTGTTTGCTTTGTTTGCTTTACTTTACTTGTTGGGTGCTCTTATGTGTGAAAGATCCTAACCCGGATCTAGTGTACCTTAGGTAAATGGCAATAGACCAAGGAAACTGTACGGCGTATACCAATATGGTTGATCTAGTGGCCATAGTTAGTGTGACTTCTTGGTTGGTGCTTATGTTCCTTAAGTCAAGTTGAGGATAATATGAGGTTGCCATATGTTGTCAATGCACTAAATAACTTTTAGAACCCTAGTTATCCCATCTTGGCCCTTAGAAAAGTAGTGAGATAACCGGCTTTGGTGAAGACTGAAGTTGGTTGATACTCGATGCTACGCTCATTGAGATTTTAAACTTGGAGGGTTTTGGTTGGCATGTAAGTTGCCTACTGAACAACCACCCTTGTGAAGGATCAATGATATTGAGATCCCTTATAACCTGGTTACTTTTGTAGGACAGGATGAACCATCTAAACTTCAGGGGAAGGTACTTACCTTTAAACCTCATGCAAGCCTTCAAACCTAGGGCTATTGTGTGACTTGTTTGTGTGTGCCACATGTTTGTGATTGAGCATAACATCATTGCATCATCATGCATCATAAGCATAGCATTTTCACTAACCATTTCAAGGACCAAAGGATTTATCTTTGTTCTTTGTTGCAGGTCATGGCTTCAGCTCGTAGAAACACTATCAGGATCAACTTTGTAGGGATACCTGCTAAGCTTAAAGAGTTGGTTTCTCAAGTGTCTGAACACTCCCAGTTCATCAAGAGACATGGTCACCTTTTGGATCTAGTCACCTCAGGGTTTAATGAAGACATGATGAGTGTTCTGTTTCAGTTCTTTGATCCTAAGCACCATTGCTTCACATTCCCCGACTACCAGCTAGTTCCTACCATGGAAGAATTCTCTAAACTTCTGGGTATACCTGTACTTGATCAGAAACCATTCTCAGGCTTGGAAAAAGGGCCTAAACCTGAGGTTATTGCTGCAGCTCTACATCTGAAGAAGTCTGACATTGTTCTAGAAACGAGAAGCGGAGTTAAGGGTATTCTTGCTAAAGTATTAATGGATAAAGCTCAAGTGTTCTTGAAGACTATGAGCTATGATGCTTTTGAGGAGATCTTAGCCTTACTGATTTATGGCTTAGTATTATTCCCCAATCCAGATCAGTTCATAGATGTTCATGCCATCAACATATTCCTGAGTCACAATCTGGTGCCTACATTACTTGGGGACATCCTGCACTCCCTCCATACTCGTACTACAAAAGCAAGAGGAACTTTGATGTGTTGCATACCTTTGCTATCTAGGTGGTTTATTTCTCACCTTCCTTGCTCAGTGATGAAGAATGAACAAGGGTTCAGGTGGTCCAAAAGGATCATGTCACTCTCGCATTCAGATATTCATTGGTGCTCCAGATCTATGGAGCATGTTACTATCATTGACCGTTGTGGGGAGTTTCCTAATATGCCACTTCTAGGCATAAGAGGAGGCATTACTTACAACCCTTCTTTAGCTTTACGACAGTTTGGTTATGCTCGGAGTGATGGTCCACATGACATGTTGATTCAGGGTATTGTGTTTGATTACGACAACGATCTGCAAGGTTACCGTCAAAGGTTCATACGAGCATGGGGGAAAGTGAACAAGGTTGACAGCAAGACTCTGGAGCCTAAATACACTATTCCTATGGAGGCTTATCTCAGATGGGTGCGATCTCGTGCTCAGACTCTCATGATGCCATATCCTGCTACCCTGCCAGTTACCATGGAACCTGTTGCTGAAGGGGACACTTCTTATACCATCCTTCACCCAGACATGCCTACTGACATGGAAGATTTACAGAGATCCTGGATCCAGTTGAAGGAGCAAAGGGATACTTTCGAGGCTCATTACAAAGCAAGCCAAGAAAGAATCCTGGAACTAACAAAGCAACTTCACGAGGAGCGGAATCTCAACTCATACCTCAACACAAAGAGGAAACGTCCATGGGAGACTTAAAACCCCATCTCTTGTATTTATTTCATTTCATTTTTTGTAAGCCCAAGAGGCAAAACAAGTTTATTACTAATAAAAGTTTACCTTCTTGTTTGTTTAAGCAAATTTAAATCCTGCGGTCCTTGAAAACATTGCATACACATTTACATTCCATATCATTGCATCACAGGTTTATTGTGTACAGGTTTCTCATCTTCTCGCTGTTTATTTCAGCAATGGCTCTTGAACAAACAGTTAAGGATCTCCAGGCACAAAATGCACAATTCCAAGAGCTGATCCTGAACTTGTCCAAGGGGCAGGATGAATTGAAGACACTGCTGGCCAAGAAGACTAAGAAAACTAGGAGGTCAGGTGGCCTGATCAACATGGGAAGAAGGTTCAGAGGTCCTGTCAGGACCAAAGAACCAGTTGAGGATTATGAGTCTGAAGAGTCTGAGAAAGAGGGAGGCAGTCTCCATAACACAATGGGGGACTCTGATTCTGAAGCTAACTACTATCATGAGCCTAATGAGGACAAGTTCAAGATGCTGGTGGATAGAATGGATGCTATGGAATTACAGAAATCTTCTGGGCTGGATTTTGAAGACCTGAGTTTGATATCTGGGGTGGTTATACCCATTGGTTTCAAGGTTCCTACTTTTGTTGTTTATGATGGTGTCTCTTGTCCCAAGCTGCACCTGAAATCTTATGTCAGGAGAATCCAACCCCATACTGCTGATAAGAAGTTGTGGATCCATTTCTTCCAAGAGAGCTTATCTGGAGCTCAATTGGAATGGTACTACCAGTTGGAGAGTGTCAACATCCGGGATTGGAATGATCTTACTGAAGCCTTCTATAAGCAATATCAATACAATGCTGATTTAGCCCCTACTCGCATGCAACTTCAGAGCATGTCTATGGGTGCTAAAGAGAGCTTCAAGGAGTATGCTCAGAAGTGGAGAGACTTGGCTGGAAGAGTGCAACCACCTTTAACTGACAGGGAGTTGGTTGATATGTTCATGTGCACGTTGAATGGTCCATTTTACAGTCATCTCATTGGAAGCTCATCATCTGGCTTCACTGAGTTGATAATAACAGGAGAGCGTGTAGAAAGTGGTATCAGGAGTGGCAAGATTCAAGTGGGTGCTTCTTCATCAGGTGCTGCAAAGAAGCCTCCTAGCGGGAAGAAAGAGTATAATGTTGTTTATGGTCAACCTGATCGTAATAGAAGGCATCAGTCTGTGAGTGCAGTTCATATCTCAAATCCAACTCCTACAACACCAGAGCAGCCACAGGGAAATCAACAGAGGGCTAGAAGGCAGTTCACTAAGATCAACATGTCAATGGCCCAAGCATTGCAACACTTGTTGAAGGCTGAACTTATCACTCTAAAAGATGCTCCTCAGAATCCTAATGTTACCTCTCCCAGGTACAATCCTAATGCACGATGTGCATATCATTCGAATTGTCAGGGACATGATACCAATAGTTGCTGGGTATTGAAGAACAAAATTCAAGATATGATTGATGCGGGAGAGATTGAGTTTGACCCTCCGGGTACTCCAAATGTGATCACTGCTCCCATGCCAAATTATGAGAAGACTGTCAATGCCATTGATGAAGATTCACATGTTTCTTCAGTTGCAGAGTTGACCACACCATTGTCTGTTATCAAGAAGAAGCTAGTACAAGCTGGATTCTTTCCAGGTTGTCGTGAGGATTGTTTATATTGTACCTATAAGCCGGATAGCTGCTGGAGATTGAGAGATGGGATTCAACGTCTCATGAATAACTATACCATAGTGTTTGAAAGGACTCCACCTTCTGTGGAAAGTATGGTTGATCATATAACTAAGCGTGCGAAGGTTGAAGAGGTAGATATGGTTGATAAAGTGCCGGTAAGGATTACTTCCAAGGGACCTGTCAAAATCACTCATAAGGGTCCAATTAAGATTACTGCTGAAGGCCCTGTGAAGATTGTTGCTGAAGCTAAAGTGGCTCCTATGGTCATTACCACTCCTGGTCCTATTCCGTATACTTCTAATAAGGCTGTGCCTTGGCATTATGGGTCTGATGTTTATATCCATGGTGTTAAGCAGCAACCCTTAGCTGATATGCCTGCTGATGTTGATAATATTGCTGGATCTAGTAAGATCACACGAAGCGGAAGAGTTTTCTCTCCTCCAGTTACTTCCAAGAATGCAGTTACTCCAGATGCTACCTCCACCACTGATGCTCGGGGCAAAGGTCCTGTTATTGAACCTATACCTACTGATGTGCCAGCTGCTGATGATCTCTCTAAGCAGATGGAAGAAGTATTGAAAATCATTCGCAAGAGTGATTATGACATTGTTGATCAATTGGGGCATACTCCCTCCAAGATTTCTATGCTGTCTTTATTGTTGTGTTCTGAGGCTCATGCCAAGGCCTTGATTAAGTTTCTGATGACTGCTCATGTACCCAATGAAATTTCTGTTGACCAGTTTGAAAATTGTGTTGCACACTTGACCTCTGATAATGGGTTAGGTTTCTCCGATGCTGATTTGACTCCGGCCAAGAGGGATCATCACAGGGCTCTACATATCTCCATTGAATGCAGGGGCACTACCCTGTCACATGTATTGATAGACAATGGTTCCTCTCTGAATGTGTTGCCCAAAGAAGTCCTGAATAAGCTTAGTCCAGAAGATGCTGTGTTGAAACCCAGTAATATAGTGGTGAAGGCTTTTGATGGTTCGAGAAGGGTGGTGCGTGGAGAAATTGATCTCCCAATCAAAGTGGGTTCTCAGGTCTTTAATACCACCTTTTATGTCATGGATATTCGTCCGTCGTATTCTTGTTTGCTTGGGCGTCCCTGGATCCATGGGGCAGGTGCTGTAACCTCTACATTACATCAGAAGTTGAGATATCCGGTAGAAGGAAAGGTTGTTACTGTCTACGGAGAGGAAGGGTACATGATTAGCCATGTGAACACCTTTAAATATCTTGAAGTGGAAGGTGAATACATTGAAACTCCATGTCAGACATTTGAAGTGGTTCCTTGGGTTGTTAATCATTATGAAGCTCCTCCTGTTGTCAAGAAAGTTCCTGTGATCACCAGAGTACCTCCAACAATGGCCTCCCTCAAAGATGCTAGAGTTGTGGTGGATGAAGGTGGTTGTACTATTTGGGGTCAGCTTCCTGATATCCCTTACAAGTCTGACAAATTTAGTTTGGGTTTCACTGTAGAGTCTCAGAAGGCTGTTCGTCGTGCTCGTGCTGTTCGTATCACTAATCAGGGGATTATGAAAGATCAGATCAATGATGTGGGTGACTATGATGAAGACTACAACTTGGATGCTTGGATTTTTCCTACTGTGGGTGCTGGGCTCAACAACTGGAAAGCTGAAGATGTTATTCCTATCTCCTTTAGTCAGGAGTAAATACTATTACTGTGTTGTTACTTTTAAGTTTGTAATTTCTTGAACAATTAAAACTCTCAAGCCTTGTGCCTTACCCGGGGCACAATGGTGTGCTTGTTACGGGCTGTCATTTCATTTGCATACTTCATTCAATAAAAATCAGTGGACGTTTCGTTTTAGTAAATATTGTGTTCCTTGTCTTTCTTTTATTTTATTTTTTACCTTTATCAGCTATGTGTTCTTACACACACCCACATCACTAAAATGCAGATCCTCATCCACTCTGGATCCCGTTGATAACAGTTCTACTATTGCCAATTATAATTTCGAGAATCTGATCTATCAAACTGAAGACGGAAATGAGGACGATTGTGAAGTACCTGTAGAGCTTGCTAGGTTGTTACAACAAGAAGAGAAAGCTATACAGCCACATGAAGAGCCAGTCGAAGTTGTGAATCTGGGAACTGAAGAAAACAGGAAAGAGGTCAAGATAGGGGCTGAATTAGAGGATAGTGTCAAGAGCAGATTGATTCAGATGTTACGTAACTATGTGGAGATCTTTGCTTGGTCTTACGAAGATATTCCAGGGTTGGATACAGACATTGTGGTTCACCGTTTACCGGTAAAAGAAGATTGTCGTCCAAAGAAGCAGAAGGTTCGTCGCATGCGTCCTGAAATGTCAGAAAAGATCAAAGCAGAGGTAATGAAACAGTTTGATGCAGGGTTCTTAGCTGTGACTTCTAATCCTCAGTGGGTTGCAAATGTGGTACCAGTACCTAAGAAAGATGGTAAGGTACGTATGTGTGTGGACTACATGGATTTGAACAAGGCCAGCCCCAAAGATGACTTTCCACTTCCTCATATTGATGTTCTGGTAGACAACAGTGCTCAGCATAAAGTATTCTCTTTTATGGATGGTTTCTCTGGTTACAATCAGATCAAGATGGCACCTGAAGATATGGAGAAGACAACATTTGTTACACAGTGGGGCACTTTTTGTTATAAGGTGATGCCATTTGGTTTGAAGAATGCAGGGGCAACATATCAGCGTGTTATGGTGGCTTTGTTTCATGATATGATTCATCATGAGATAGAGGTGTATATGGATGATATGATAGCCAGGTCCCAGAATGAAGAGCAACATCTTGATCACTTGCATAATTTGTTTGAGAGGTTGAAGAAATACAAGTTGAGATTGAACCCAAACAAGTGTACTTTTGGAGTTAGATCTGGTAAGCTCCTGGGTTTCATTGTCAGTGGAAAAGGTATTGAAGTAGATCCTGCAAAAGTGAAAGCTATACGAGAGATGCCAGCTCCCCGTACTGAGAAGGAAGTTAGAGGTTTCTTGGGACGTTTGAATTACATTGCAAGATTTATTTCCCAATTAACTGCCACCTGTGAGCCAATCTTCAAGTTGTTGAAGAAAGATCAGGTGATGAAATGGAATGATGAGTGCCAGACTGCCTTTGATGAAATCAAGAAATATCTGCTGGAACCTCCAATTTTGATGCCACCAGTTGATGGAAGACCCTTGATTATGTACTTAACAGTGTTAGACAACTCAATGGGGTGTGTATTGGGGAAACATGATGAGTCTGGTCGAAAAGAGCAGGCAATATACTACCTTAGCAAAAAGTTTACCGACTGTGAAACAAGATACTCACTGCTCGAGAAAACTTGTTGCGCTTTGGCATGGGCTGCTCGCCGACTAATACAGTATATGTTGACCCATACTACCTTATTGATTTCGAAGATGGATCCAATCAAGTACATATTTGAGAAACCTGCTCTCTCCGGAAGAATTGCAAGATGGCAAATGATATTGACAGAATATGATATACAGTATACTACTCAGAAAGCCATTAAGGGAAGTGTTGTAGCTGATCATTTGGCTCACCAAGCAGTGGATGATTATCAGTCAATGAGTTTTGAGTTCCCTAATGAAGATATTATGATTATTACCAAAGAACCTGGACAATATGACGGACCTGAACAAGGATCTCGATGGACTATGGTTTTTGATGGAGCTTCTAACGCACTTGGTAATGGTGTTGGTGTTGTGATCAGTTCCCCTAAAGGTTGTCATACCCCGATTACTGCCAGACTTTGTTTCTATTGTACCAATAATATGGCCGAGTATGAGGCATGTATCCTGGGTATCAAAGCTGCCATTGATATGAAGATTCAGTTCCTAGACGTGTATGGAGATTCAGCCCTGGTAGTAAGTCAGATTAAAGGAGATTGGGATACCAAGCATGATAACCTCATTCCTTACAGAGAGCATGTGTTGTCTTTGATCCCACATTTCAAAGAGATTACCTTTGGACATATTCCACGAAGAGAGAATCAATTGGCAGATGCATTAGCTACCATGGCATCCATGTTTGAGATCAGCTGGGATGATGAAGCTCCCAAGATTACTATTGATAGATTTGAAAAGCCTGCATACTGCAATGAGATTGACACTGAAGAAGCAGAGGAGAAACCTTGGTTCTATGAAGTGAAAAGATATCTTGAAGCTCAGGAGTTTCCTGAAGGGGCATCTGTCAAAGATAGGAAGTTTCTGAGAAGGTTTTCTGCTAAGTTCTTTTTGAGTAATGGGATTTTGTACAAGCGCAATCATGATTCAACTTTGCTTCGTTGTGTGGATAAGAAGGAAGCAACAGAGATTATGGAAGATATGCATGATGGGATCTTTGGCACTCATTCTAGTGGTCATACCATGGCAAAGAAGATATTGAGAGCAGGTTACTATTGGTCTACCATGGAAGCTGACTGCTATCAACACTCCAGAACATGTCACAAGTGTCAAATTTATGCTGATAAAGTACATATACCTCCATCACCATTGAATGTGTTGACTGCTCTTTGGCCTTTTGCCATGTGGGGCATTGATATGATTGGTGAAATCAAGCCAACTGCTTCTAATGGGCATCGTTTCATCCTGGTTGCTATTGATTACTTCACGAAATGGGTGGAGGCAGCTTCATTTGCATCTGTTACTAAGAATGTGGTGACTCGATTCATTAAGAATAATCTTATATGTAGGTATGGCATCCCTGAAAGGATTATTACTGACAATGGCTCTAATCTGAACAACACTATGATTACTGATCTCTGCACGCAGTTCAAGATTAAGCATCACAACTCTTCTCCGTATCGTCCAAAGATGAATGGGGCAGTTGAAGCTGCTAACAAGAATATCAAGAAAATTATACAGAAGATGACTATTACTTATAAGGATTGGCATGAGATGTTACCGTTTGCTCTTCATGGTTATCGTACTACAATACGTACTTCAACAGGGGCAACCCCATTCTCCTTAGTCTATGGTATGGAAGCAGTTCTGCCCATTGAAGTTCAGATCCCCTCCTTAAGAATTATGAAGGATGCAGGCTTGGATGAAGATGAGTGGATTCAGACTCGACTTGACCAGATAAATTTGATTGATGAGAAGAGGTTAGCAGCAGTTTGTCATGGCCAGATGTACCAGAAACGGATGATCAAAGCTTTTAACAAGAAGGTTAAGCCAAAGGTATATCAGGTTGGTGACTTGGTAATCAAGCGTATCATATTACCACAGGGTGATCCTAGGGGCAAGTGGACTCCAACATACGAAGGGCCATTTGTGGTCAAAACAGTATTCTCAGGAGGTGCCATGATACTTACTACTATGGATGGTGAAGACTTCCCACAGCCTGTAAACGCAGACATAGTTAAAAAATACTACGCATAAAAAGAGACCCGCTAGGTTGACTGGCCTAGGAAAAAATAAGGGCATCCCGGCAAACTAAAAGGGTTTGGGCAAAAATTAGGGATATATATAAAAAATGTACACCCGGCAAGTCGAAAACCTGAAAGGGCGACTTGGGCAAAAAAGGGTATCCCGGTGGATTGAAAACCTGAAAGGGCAATCCAGGCAAAAGTTAGGGATTAAAGTGTATGACTATGACTCGTTTGGATCACCCATGAAACTACAACCAGTTGTGTTATTTACTCAAGTTCGAACAGATAAAGCTCAATTCAATCGTTTCCGTCTCGATAGTAGAAGATGAGATACTTGAAGATAATGGCAATAGTAGAATTGAAACTCAATAAGGATTATTTCCTGCATAGCTGATTTTCTTTGTTTTGTAAAAACTTTATGACAAATTCCTCTTACTAGGATTTCTGTCTCTTTGTACAAACTTGCCTATGTTAAGGCCATTCTGTGATATAAATAAAATTTCATCTTTGAATCCAGATTTACTTTTACCCTATTTATATAAGCGAAACGTCCATTGGTTGTGTTTGAATGTATGTATGCTTTTGAATATGATTGATGTTTACCAGAAATGCATAAATGCTTAATATGATTGATGTTTACCAGAAATGCATGAAAATGCAGTAATAGTATTTACTAAGGACGAACGAGGGAAGGATTTCAACAAAGCTTCGCCGGTTCATCTCCACAAGACAGCTACAAGTCCCCCAGTAGGACAAATCCATCTTCATAAGTACTTCGAGTCACATCTCCCCTGGAATTTATATCCATCTCTTTTATCCTCATACGGATAGTTGGGAATTTATACTTTCAATAGGAGTACGACGAACGAAGGCGGGAGGTTATGGATACCTTACTATCGAACGAAGACAGGAGGTTAGATATACCTTATTATCCAACGAAGACGGGAGGTTATATATACTATATTATCAAACAAGACGGGAACAAGTTCCTCATATCCTCCAGCAACAAATCGGGATTTATTTTCCCTGGCCAGCAGTTGTTTTACGAAGATATCCAGACGCTTCAGACTCATGATGCATACATACATCATTTACATCATATCATACATATACATAAATACATAATACATTACTTAAGTGCATCATATTATACATGCATACATAATGCATAAACTAATATTATCATACAAAATGTTATAATCTTGTTTTTCAGGATAATTCTCCAGCAGACAGCCTTCATCAACAACTTGTGACTATTGGGCCGTTGTTTATCTTCCCAAAAGTTACCATTTCCTCAGGATGTTGTTTATCCTCCTGAAAGCATATAATTACCTTGGGCCGTTGTTTATCTTCCCAAAGGTTATATCATTTCCTCAGGACGTTGTTTATCCTCCTGAAAGCATATCATGACTTTGGGCTGTTGTTTATCTTCCCGAAAGTTATACTCCATACCTCAGGACGTTGTTTATCTTCCTGAAAGCTATCATCATACCTCAGGACGTTGTTTATCCTCCTGAAAGCATATCATGACCTTGGGCCGTTGTTTATCTTCCCAAAGGTTACATCATTATACCTCAGGACGTTGTTTATCCTCCTGAAAGCATATCATGACCTTGGGCCGTTGTTTATCCTCCCAAAGGTTACCTCATTATTATGGGACGTTGTTTATCTTCCTAGAAAGTTATATCTTCATATCTTGGACTGCTTTATCCTCCAAGAGATGTATTTGAAGAACTTTTCTCCAAGTGGCATCTTTAAGCCCACTCAAGCATATTCAACCAATCATCAGTATCACTCTACGCACCGGTGAGTGCAAATTTTTGGGCTTTTGTGTTCAATCCCCTTCAACCTTCCAGGTCACGACTGGCAAATATACCAATCTAACCCCTCAGGTTTCAGAAAATTGAACAGGGGCAGCTGTTGCACCCCAAAATTTCCCCTTACAATACAAGACTTTGTGTGCTAAGAAGGTTCACAAGGTTCACAAGACCTTTCATGAGGTTCATGAAGTTTACAAGACACTTTATGAGGTTCACAAGACCTTTCATGAGGTTCACAAGGTTCACAAGTCATCTTATGAGGTTCACAAGGTTCACAAAGTTCATCATGGGTCAGAAGATTTGACAATTCCCTCAGACAATGCATCCTCCTAAGCAGTGCATCCAAAACTAGGGTTTTGACTTTAATCAGGCTAAATGGACTTCCAAGACTTCAAGTGAGCTTCATAACATCTTATATATGTCTAAGAATCTCTATGAAAAATTTCAGAACTTTTCTCAGAGGTTTGCTCAGTCAGATGATCAGATAAGTCAAAATCAGTCAAAGTAGTTAAAAAGTCAAACTGAGGTCAACTGGGGTCAAACCAAAGGCAAACTTCATGATTTTTTGCCAACATCAATTATATGAAGTAAAATTCATCATTTTATCAAGGGTTAATCATGATTCATCAAGGAGATTTCAGATCATCAAGAATCAGGGGTTTCTAAATTAGGGTTTCCTCAGGAAAAGTCAACTGAACTTTGACCAGCCATAACTTTCACATGCTTCATCAAATTTTTTCCATCCAAAGCTCATTTTGAAGGAAATTGAATTCTCTACAACTTTGTGTCTCACAAGCCAAGCCCAAAAATGCTTCATTTGGAAGGTAGGAGCTAAGACATTATAGGTCCTTTTGAAAGTCAACAAAAAGTCAACAACTTCAAAAGGGCATAACTTGAGAATGGTAAATGATATGGACATGAAACCAATGGGGTTGGTTAGAGGACTCTTCAAGCTTTCCAAAATGTCCAAGAACACCCTCATAGCATTAAAATTGAAGGATGTGTGCCCTTGTAAAGTTGGGAAATTTTTGGGTGGTTTATGAAGAAAATAGGGTCTTAGAACCAAATTTTTCTAAATGGGCTGAACTTTTGGTGACCCAAAGTGATACATGACATCATGCACGAAATTTATTTGATATTTTCATAATTTTATTTTATTTAATTTATTTATTATGATTTTTATATTAAAAAATCATTTTAAATTTAAATAAAATATCAAATGTGAAAATTTAAAATATATTTCTCTTCTAGAAAGTCATAAAGATGATTTGGATTGGATTGATTCACAATTGATGAAGATTGACTTGAAATAGAAAGGTCTTATTCAAGAATATTTGATTTTTAAGCTTTAATCTTTTTCAATCTCCAAAATCCAAAAAGTCCATGCAATGATCAAGTCTCTTGACCTAATTTGATTCTACTATAAGTATACAACATAACCCAATCACAAAGACACGAATTCCCTGCCTCTAAGAGTAAGTTCATAGATAAAAAAAAAGTCACTAAATTTCAAATTCGGGTTTGATAATTCAAGCTCTTTCAAGCCAATTTTAAGGTTGAGACATGTTTATTGGACATCCTTGAATCATTCTCAATACTCATTTGCATCCAAAGCACCTTATATTGCATAAACCGATTCATCATGTTCATAATATTTTTGATTTTCGATTCTGGATATTGACTGGTTTTTAATGAGTTTTGATCATTGTTTCGTGTTTATATTAAGTTGTTGATTGATTCAGGATGGTTTGATTGGAGTTTCATTACAGGTTTGAGAAGTTGCCATGGCTAGGGTTTCGGCCAAGCAATTAGGGTTTTACACTAGACCTAATATAAATAAATTCTAAGAACATAGAACAGTCATGTGAACCTTGGGGATCATAACGCACCAATTAATTTTGAGAAATTTTACTGTTTTGATGATCTTCCAATTTCGTAGGTTTCTGGTTTTGAAAAATCGCAGGAAACTTCATAGATAAAATCGCAGCAAAAAACGCAGGGCCAATGGTTGAAGACGAAGCTATTGGCGCCATCTGGAAGTTTCAAATTTAATTTTAATATTTTATGTAATTGTTTCTGTTTTGTTTCACAGTTGCAGTGTTAGCTCAGTTGGTTAAGGGATGCGCGTATGAGACCAAGGTCCAGGGATCGAATCTTGGGCTCAGCAATTTTTTTTATGTTTTCCATTTAATTCATAGGCTTAATATATTATACATTATGATGAACTTACTACCAATTGCGCCCTCCCGGCTGGAATGGTAAGTGTGTTTGTGCATTGCGTAAAGGTCCTGGGTTCGAATCCCCCCAGGCCTTTTGTGTTATTTTCTTTTGTTTTTTCAGGATCTTTCCAGGACAACAACAAAACAAATGGGAAGGAGTGTGCTATCAGCTGCGCTGCAGTGGCCCAGTGGTTATGCTCCTACTTGTCCAGGTAAAGGACCTGGGTTCAAATCCCAGGTCCTGTTTTTTAGGTCTTTTTGTTTTATTTATTTTTACTATTTATTTATTTTATTCTTTAATCAATTAAAACAATTTCTAAAAATACTTAAATCATTCTTCTTAATAAAACTTTATTTTCTTTTCAAATTTATATTGTTTTCTTAAAACTTAAATTAATATGTTTATTTCATTATATTTTTCTATTAATATATATTTGTATATAATTTCATTAATTATTTGTAAAATAAATTATAAACCCTAATTTTATTTTTCTAAAATTCATAACCCTTAATAATTTTCACAAACCCTAATTTTCTTTTACCTAAAATTTAATTCTATTATAATTTTTTTTAATTTATTATTTATAAACCTTAATCATGTACATATTTTTATAATTTGTTTATAATTTAATTCTTGTATGTAAATAATTTTTAATATATGCTTAAAAATAATTCAAATTTGCTAATTTAACTTATTATCATAATATGTTTATAATTAACCTAATTTTTATGATTTGTAAATAATTTAAAACTTTAGGATAATTAGCATATAATTGTTTATATTTTCTTAATCTTAAAATAATAATTGTTTATAAAAATTGAATTTTTAATCATTATGCTAATATTCTTGTGTATTTTATCATTATTATTTTATTATTATTATTATTAATTTTATTTTTCATATGATTACTAACCCCATTTATCTTTGTATTATTTTTATTATTATTTATTATTACTAACACAATTATACTATTATTATTATTTATTTTTGCTTATTTATTTAGTTTGCTTTAATTATTATTATTATGTAATTGCTTCTTTTATGTAATATTGTAATAGTAATATTTAATATTTAAATGCTATGGTTAGTAAAATAGGGAGTGAAATATGTTTGTATTTAAAAATTAATTTAGATCATTAATTTAAAGATAAATATTTAAAATTGTACACTCACACACGTAAGTCGATCTTTGATCGCCATCTCACTTCTTAAGGGTTACCTCTCATGTTGCCTAAACAAAAGGTCAAGTAGGGTGTATAAAGCAAAAGTCCCTCATTTCACATCATCTAGTCCCTAAACAGATAAAAAGATCAAGTCCCTTCGAATGTTGCCTTCGTAATGATCTTGTCCCTTTCGAATAAAGATGATAAGTCCCTTCGAATTGCTTATACACCCCACAGTTGCCTAAATAACAGATGTCCCTTTACTTGTCACATACATACAAGGTAATGACTACCTATTCCTTATAATAGGGATAGTCTTACCATTTAAAGGATTCAAGAACAGAAAAGACTTAAACTTAGGGTAGGTTCCTCTTAGATACTTGCTCACTCTTCAAAACATTTCAAACAATTTTCAAAACAAAGGTTTTATATACATCCGTACATGGATCATTATAAAATACTTAAGAAAATTTCTATTCACACACTTCACATTTCAAAAACATTTTAAAGTGAGCTAAGTAACTAAGAGCCCATGGATAACCATGGATGTAAAGGGTGCTAACACCTTCCCTTTACATAACCTACCCCCCGGACCCAAAAATCTTTTAAAAGGTCTTTCCTGTTCTTTTATGCCTTTCCTTTGGATAAAATAAAAGTCGGTGGCGACTCTTGCTATCCGCAACATAACTAAAAGTCAGTTCTCCCACCGTGTTACACATGTTCATAAGCATGTTTATGCATAAGCACAATGTGTTGCATTTGTTGCATTTTAATCGCATTCTTGATCACATTCCTACATCAATAAAATTCTGGTTTTTTGCATTAAGATTAGCACTTTTGTTGATCCATCATTTTGCACATTCATGATCAATGTAGAGCATCTTCATATGCCATGTTCATATTTTGCATGTTTGTTGCATAATGATTCATGTGATGCATTCTTGCATACTCCATTAAGAATAACAATGTTCATCTAAATCATGTGCTTGATTTATGTTCATTATTGCATAATCATGATTGATTGGTGTACTTTGCATTGAATTTGCGCATTACAAGTGAAAAACATAAAATCTAGAATTTGCATTTGATAGCTGTTTTGCATATAAGTGTTGTAAAATACATGTTGTTTGTTAAAAAATTCATGTTGTTTGTGACTTTTAACACCTGTTTTTGCATACATATAGGTGCTGTAAAAAGTTGTTGCATTGCATAGTGCATTTCATAGCTGTTTGTGCATTAAATGTTGTAAATAAGTTGCTGAATTTTGCATTGCATTAGCTTTAGGTCCTTTAAACTATAGATTGAGTCTAGTTTAGGTCCTAGTTCCCTTAGGAATTAATTAGGCAATTTTGTTTGCCTTATTTTTATCATGTTTACCATGCTAACCTTTGTTTTATAGGGTGGGCAAGGTATGTCTAAAAACCCTATCCTCTTTGGTATTTCTAATGCATTTAATTTGCACCATTTTGCCTTGCATAATGTTTGTGCTTGTTAGGTTTTCCCCTTTTGGAACCAACTTAACTTCATTAGGAAGTAAGTTGTGTTCTTCTTCCTTTTCTCTTCCTCTTTCCTCTCCTCCTTAGGATTAGAAACCTCACTAACCTTTAGGATCTCCTTGATATTGAATAAACAACTTAGGGTTGGTCTTAGTCACCCTTAGTTTTTCCTTTTTCGATTTGAGTCTCTTTCTCATCCCATAAAGACAAACAATAAAACGCACCTAATAAAGGTTAAACGTTCTCATACGACACAAGACTTTGTTGCGGAGTTCTTATACACGTCCTGTTTCGGGGCGAGGTGTAAGTCCCTACCACGATGGATAAGTCTTAGTATGAGAATGTTCACAAACAATAAACTCCAAAACACTTCTCATAAAAGAAAATAAACCAAGACATCGCGTCTTCTCTTCTCATCTCATACTCTTTACGGACGAATACGACTTGCCTCGATAGTTCAAACAGCGATACGGTAAACACCCTTGAGTCAGAGCCGGTAACACCTGTGCTAGAGCTATGGCAACGTCAGCTTAAAAAATACAAACAAATAGTTCCCGCCTTAGTTAGGCGAACTACGTCGACTCTGATCCTCATTATCCCGATGAGGTACGTAGGCAGCGGGGTAGGGCCCGTTCGAGCACATTCTTTATTTTCCCTACATTTTCCCCATTCATTCTTATCATTTCTTTTCTTATTCCTTTCTCATTGTAGTTCCAGTTCCAGTTAGCAGTATTGTTCAGCATCAGTCATTTCTCACCCTTTGAAACCAAACAAGCAAGCGTGGATCCCGTCGAGTACGACGGACGATCTGGGGTGCAAATACCTTCCGAGGTCGTAACCGACTCCCGAACCCAGATCTTTGGTTCGCAGGACCTTGTCCTTTCCTTCTTCCTCAGGTTTGTGCATCATTACCTTTCCTGTTCCATTCGGGATAAAAATGTCTGGCTAACGACTCTATCTTTTCCACGCCACTTTCGCGTTTGTACTAGGATGAAAATCCCGGGAGCGACACCTCTGAACCAGTTAAAGCAAAAATTCTCCCAACATTCTGAGTAGTAGCAACAGTCTTCTTTGGTTTCTGGAACTGGGCGCTGATATGCCATTGTTCACCATAATTGTAACAGGTTGGACCCTCATTCGGACAATCACTCAGCTTATGCCCAAGCTTACCACATCGTTAACATTTTAGAACTTTGTCGGTGCACACATCAGCCTTATGACATGCCTCTCCACATTTGTAACACTTGAAAGGTACATTAGCAACTCCCCTACTTTGCTTCTTCTCATCGGATGCCTTCTGTTTCCCATTATCACCGGTAGTCATATGAGGTTTCCCTCTATATTGACTCTTGTCTTTCTTCTCACTCTATTGCTTATAGCGAGCAGAGCGAGCTCAACTATCCTCATCATAAATGCGACTCTTATCCACTAACTCTGCATATCTGCGAATCTGCTGGCATCCAATTCCCTGCTTGATTTCAGGTCTCAGTTCATTCTCAAACTTAAGGCACTTGGAAAGTTCAGCATCTGCCCCATTGTAATGAGGACAAAACTTTACCAGCCTTTCAAATTTGGCAGCATACTCTGCTACTGTCATGTTTCCTTGCTTCAGTTCAAGGAACTCTACCTCTAACTTACCACGATCATCTTCAGGAAAATACTTCATAAGAAATTCTACCTTAAACACAGTCCAAGTCACCACATCACCTTCATCCCCCAGACGCTGACGGGTATTATCCCACCAATCTCCAGCTTCCTCAGACAACTTATGAGTCCCAAACTGCACTTTCAGCGCGTCAGCACATGCCATTACTCTGAAAATCTTCTCAATCGCCTTGAGCCACTTTTGCGCGCTCGCCGGGTCATGAGTTCCTTCAAACACAGGTGGATTATTCCTTTGAAATTTCTCTAAGGCACGAAACTCATCATGCACATTGTTCTAAGCAGTAGTCTGAGCAAGAGCTGCAATAGCATCAGCGAGAGCACGCGTGTTGTTTCCAGCCATTCTGCACAACACTCACCACATCAGAAAAAGAATAATCGTTAATAAATAATGACCTGACAACAGACTGACAACAACAAGACTTAGTCAGACAGACCGACCTGCTCTAATGCCACTAATGTAACACCCTTCTACCCCCAAGAAAAATATATAGAGTAATATCAGTGTAATCAACAAGAAGGGTATCACATTTCATCATAATATCAAACATACAGTGTCCTGTCCCGTAACATGGGTTAATCAACATCATGAATAACATATAAGCTTTTCGCAGCGGAATTTAAACTTCATAATTCAAATCATTAATCTGATATTCATAAATAAAATATCCTTCATCAAGACTTCAACATAATACAGTAAGAAATTATTCTCAAATAAAAATATAACTGAAATCAAATAATATCTTAAAAACCCATCTCGGTGTTACATGACACAGAGCAGGACACATTGACTCCAAACCACTTCTAAAGAAAACTAAGGTACGCTCCGAGACTCTGAAAAACTCCTCTTGCAGTGTAAGGCCACTCTTTCTCATCTGCAAGTTACCCACATAAGAGACAACATTTCCAAGCAGGCAGGGTGAGTAATCATAATATATCATAAACATACAAGAATATGGAATATAAATAAATTAGAACATCATATCATAACATCATCGATAATAAAATTCAGCAACAACAACAAAATCATGAATTCATCCAGAATATGCAATTATAACTATCCTGATATGCAATATGCATGTGGTACCAATTTCATCGTGAGATTGATACATGACCATCAACCCTCCACAAGGGAGCACACCATAATCATCGAGACACTGCAATCCACACAATGGGATTGAAGCTACTAAATAGGCCGAAGCCCCCATCGTGAATGTTATGAAATGCAATGATGCGCTACATCGTAAAATTCATCAAAATAACTCGCATCATTCATTTCACATCAACAATCCAACATCAAATATTCCTCTATTTCATCATGACAATACACCAAAAACTCTAGTTCTATAACCACCTCGACTCATCAAGACTTAACTCGCACCCGGTAAAATTATGAGGAAATTACAAGGTTATTTCAAAAATTTAGTTCCAAAAATCATTTCATTTTTATTCATCAAAATAAAGTTTAGTTCATACTCTTTCTGACGCTACAAACGGAATGCGAATCGGACTTACGGTACAAAAGTTATGGATTTTTAAAGAATTTAAAATTGCCTCCCAAACAGTGTTAACCGGTTAACCCATGGCGTTAACTGGTTAACGCATGCGAAACTTCAAAAAAACACCAAAATTACAATGGTTAACCGGTTAACCAATAACGTTAACCGGTTAACGCACATTTTACAACAGTTTTCTGCTACTCAATGCAGACTGCACCAAAACCCCAAAACCCCCAAAATTTCCATACGGGTTTCTCATCAAATCACCCAAAAATCATTCCAATACATCAATAAAAACACAATAACATCAAGACAACAAGTTATATAATCAATTATATGATTCAACACATTTTTATCACTCTAATTCATCAAGATTTTACTCATAAACTCAACCTAAATCAAAAACCCCTAAACTCATAAAACTCCTAAAATTCTAATCTACTCATAATCCAATTCCTACACATTTACAATAGATTATGAAAACTCCCCATACCTTAGAGAATTTCACCGAGTGACACTTTTCTCTAGGGTTCTTCACAGCTTCCTGACACTGAGCTTCCTCTCATTCTTCTTTCTTCAGAGCACTTCACCAAAACACGATAAAATGAGAAAAACTCATTGTGTAATCCTTTTTACCAAAACATATCCTAATTAAGTATTTTCCCACCTTACCCTCATATATTTCACAAAAGGATCACCTTACCCTTTTCTTTAATATATTTTTAATAATAATAATAAAATAGTATAATAAAACACTATTTATCCTTATTATATAAAAATACTATTTTCTCCAAATTTCCCTTTAATCCAAATTCTCCAATTTTTTCTAAATTAATTAAATAATTGAATAAATAATTAAATTTAGATTTTCGGGGCATTACAACCTCCCTTTTGAAATTCAAGATCTTTCCGTCTCTTATCGTGATAACTCTTCTATCTACTTTGTGAAGTTTTCATCTTTTCTCGAATTAACTTCACCGTCTCAGTGGTTTGCTGAATAATATCAGGTCCAGGCACTATACTCTCACCTGATTCATTCCATCACAAAGGTGTTTGACACCTTTACTGTACAATGCTTCAAAAGGTGTCATTCGGATACTGGAATGATAACTGTTATTGTAAGTTAACTCAATCAACGATAAATGATTATCCCAAGCACCTCCTTGTTCAAGTACACAATCTCTCAACAAATCTTTCAAAGGTTGTATAGTCCTTTTTATCTGCCCATCTGTCTGTGGATGATAAGCGGAGCTCAACCTTAACTTCGAGCCCAACGCCACTTGCAAACTCTCCCAAAATCTAGAAGTGAATCTCAGATCTCTATCCGACATAATGCTCAATGGAATCCAGTGCAACTTTACGATCATACGAATATAAATCTCGACCAACCTCTGCAATGAAAAGCTAATACCAATCAGGATAAAATATGTCGATTTTGTCAGTGGATCAATAATTACCCAAATCGCATCATTCCCTCTCGGAGTATTATGTAATCTCGTAACAATATCCATAAAGATATTAAGCGTACACGAAGTGAGCTACGTCACGTTTCAATCCAGGCCACCAAAATATCTTTTTCAAATCTTGATACATCTTTGTAGCTCCCAGGTGCACATTCAAACTACTTCTGTGAACTTCTTCATGAATCATTCTTTTCAGTTTTGGATCTTCAGGAACACAAATTCGCTCATAGAATCTCAACACACCTTGATCATCCACACGAAAATCACCATTTCCCGCATGCTCATATCTAACCATCAAATCTACTAACTTCACATATGACTTCTGGCTCTCTCTCTGATATTAGCGAGAAAATCATTGTTAATCTTCAACATTCCCAGTTTCACACTATACGGTGTCTGCTCACAATGAATTTGAATTGCTCAATCAACTCCAACTCTCTCATCATCATAGCCGACATATGAATTATTTTTCGACTCAAAGCATCCGCTACGACATTAGCTTTATCGGGGTGATAATTCAAGCCAAAATCATAATCCTTCAAAAATTTCAACCAACGTCTCTGCCTCATATTCAATTCCTTTTGGTCAAACAGATACCCCAAGCTCTTATGATCGTTAAACACCTCAAATCTAGAACCATAAAGATAATCTATCCAGATCTTTAGTACAAACACCACTGCGACCAACTCCAAATCGTGGGTAGGGTAATTCTTCTCATGAATCCTCAACTAACGTGAAGTGTAAGCCACCACTTGGTATTTTGCATAAATACTCCTCCTAAACCCATCAGAGAAGAATCACAATACACCACAAACACTTCATCTGGTTTAGGCCAAATCAAAACTAGAGCTGTAGTCAATCACTTCTTCAGCTCAACGAAACTTCACTCACAATGAATATCCCACATAAACATCTTATCTTTATAGGTTAACTGGGTCAACGAAAGAGCTAACTTAGAGAACCCCTCAATGAATCTTCAATGATAACTAGCTAATACCAAAAAGCTTATGATCTCGGTCACCGACTTCAGAGCTTCCCATTGTAGAACTGCTTCTACCTTGGATGGATCCACTACAATACCATTACTCGAAATGGCATGTCCAAGAAAACTCACTTCTTTTTATCCTTTAACACTTGTAATACAATCCGTAGATGTTCCACATGTTCTTCTTCTGACTTAGAGTAAATAAAAATATCATATATGAAAACAACCACAAATTGATCAAAGTACTCATGGAAAATACGAGTCATATACTCCATAAATACTCCAGGTGCATTAGTAACTCCAAATGGCATCATCACATATTCATAATGTCCATACCGAGTCCTGAAAGTTGTCTTCTGAATATCCTCTTCCTTTACATATATCTAATGATAGCTCGACCACGAGTCAATCTTGCTAAACACCCGAGCACCCACTAACCGATCCATAAAGTCATCTATTCTCAGAAGTGTATACTTGTTCTTGATTGTCACTTTATTCAACTGTCTGTAATCAAAGCACAATCTCATATTGTCATCCTTCTTCTTTACTAGCAACATCGGAGCTCTCCAAGGTGACACAATTGGTCTCACGAACTTCCTTTCTAACAACTCTTCCAATTGTTTCTTCAACTCCGATAGCTCTGACGCCGACATGCGATATAGAGCCATAGAAATAGGTCTAGTACTAGGTACAAGATCAATACTAAACTCTATTTCCCGTTTCGGAGGTACATCAACAATATCATATGTTGAATACTTCTGGAAACTCTCTCACCACTTGCTACTCATTCATCACATAATCATTCTCAACCACCAAAGGATGCAAACAAAGCCAACACACGAGCTTCTTCATCCAAAAGCTCCTTCAACTCTTTAGGATATAAGTAACCTTCTTCATTCTCTTCTTTCGGAGCAAGGAATTGCGTTGTCTTATTGTAACAGTTGATATGAACATGGTTGGACTCCAACCAGTTCATTCCCAAAATCACATCAAGACCCTCAAACGACAAACAAACGAGATCGACACCAAAGTCCTTACCATAAATCGATAAAGGACACTTCAAACAAACCAGATAAGTAGTCACCAATCCCTTCGCAGGAGTTTCGATAACTGTAACACCCAAATTACCCCACGGAAATAATAATAAAATCATAGTAAAATTTTCAACAATATATTTGAGTGTCACAATTCTATTTAAAAAAAAAAACCAACTTAAGGCTCGATGATACGTTTTCAAAATAAATTGTTCAACATGCAGCGGAATTCAAAATAACTTATAATATTTTCATCATAAACGTTTTTCAAAAATTAAAACAAATAAATGCAACATCGTCCCGACACCCAAAGCGACGTATCAAAGCCAACATCCTAATGACGCGAAGTACTCCGACTTCACTGACCACCACTCGACTTATCCTGCTCACTTGCATATTACTAACATAGCGACAACATTCAAATATAAGGGGGGAGATACTTACATCACAAAAGAGTAATATAATAAGAATTAGCAAGTATCAGAAATAAAACACCACTTCTCCACCAACACTACACAACCACATCTTATCCATAACAACATCATATTCCTCAACAACATACACGTCAACACCAACATCATATACCACAATAACATTATATACAACAACAACATATGAAATAACAACATCATATACAACAACAATAATCATGCAATGAGACCCTACTTGACTCTATGCATGCGGTACCATATCCAATCTCTATTTCAAGATCCAGTTCCCGTCAGAACTCTCGACCCCTCTTTCATGGTCCAATATGATCCATATTTCATGATCACACCCATATACCCCTCTTTCATGGTCCAGTATGATCCCTATTTCATGATCACACCCTCGTACGATCCCTATTTCATGACCGCACCAACATCACAACAACTAACATACCCCAACTTGGTATATTGTCCAACTATGCAACATGTCATGCGACATTAATGACATATATGCATACATGCAACAATTTCATTATATAACATCAACATCACAACTCATATACGACTACCCATCACAACACCGATCAACATACAATGATTCATTATCACCACAATTATCATCAACATCATGCATTTTTAGCATATAATCACATAACTCAACTTCAACCACCACAAATGGAGCAACATCATATACAACATCATAATACATACACATACATCAACGACAATCATATGTACCTTATCACAACAACAACAATTCATCAAAACGACAACAAAGCCAACATACATATCAACTATATTTATATTCAAGTTATAATAATTATCCCTACAATTATGTATATAACCCCTCTTTTACTACCATCAACTACACCACATCGATTCCTAAGCATTAATAACTCATTCAAGTAATTTTTCAGAATTAAAAATCGACTTTTCATGCTCCAGGTCTCGCTGAGTGAGGGTCATTGCTTGCTAAGCAAGCTACTTTTTGGTTCTGAGTTTTTCCAAAAACTAACTTGCTTGCTAAGCGAGCTCTGCAATTTCGCAAATCTCTCCCCTGCGTTCTGCACTCATTCTACTACGGAAAACATCATACCAAAAAACCAATACTAGCCAAAATTCATAATAATTACCAATTTTTCCATCTAATTCCTGTAATTATCAATTAACAACAACAAACTACTAACTACTCAACACAATTCTTCTTCAATCCACCAAAACAACAATCCCTAATCCTCAACCTACCCAATTCTCATTATAAAACCCTTTAGAGATGGACGAATCCCACCCTTACCTTGGTTTTGACGAGAATTCCTCTTCCTCGTGGATTCTTCTCTTCGACATTAGCCATTTATCTTCTCCTTTCTCAATTTTACGACCGTTCTTCCTTTTCTCAGAATACAATCCATTTCCTCTTCTTATAACTTAATCCCTTAGACCAACTTAGGGACTTCCACAATTATCCTCACTAAATTCACCAAGAGACCACCTTGCCCATTACCTCATATTATCCTAATTATTTAATTTATCACTTAATAATATAATTATTCACCACAATATTATTCTCAAATTACAATTATATTCAATAATATATTATTCTACACACACCAATACACCACATTCCGAATAAAATAATTTAAATAAAATTCGGGGTGTTACAATAACCATTCCTCTTTTCATCGAAGAAACAAAGAGACCTAATCTTTTCACATAATCAACAACAAAAAAACAATGTGTTGCACCAGTATCAATCATAGCAATCAAAGGTGTATCATTAATGTAGCATATACCTCTGATTAGTCGATCCTCACTGGAAGTCTGAGCTCTTGTCAAAGCAAACACTTTACTTCTAGTTGAAGCTTTCTTCGACTTCAGAAAATGAGTGTTGATACGGCCTTGCTCTCCACAGTTGTAACAAGTCACCATGTTAGTCTAACAATATGCGATCAAATGCCCATGTTGTCCATATTTAAAGCACTTCTTCATGTCACTCGTGCATTCACTAACACGATGACCCAACTCACCACATTTGTAACAATTCAGAGGAATGAAAGCTCCTCCCCCACTTGGCTTCTTGCCATCAACAATTCTCTGCTTACCTTTATCAGCCAGAGCTGTATAAGGCTTCCCACGGTGCATCTGTTGCTTTCCTCTCCTATCAGCCAAACCTTTGAAATGCTCTGACCGAGCCTTGCTATCTTCCTCAAAGATCCTACAACAGTCAACCAAATCTAGAAATCTTCTGATCCTTTGATAACCAATCGCCTGTTTGATTTCATGCCTAAAACCATTCTCGAATTTCACACACTTCGAGAACTCAACAGTCACCTCACTGTAATGCAAATATAACTTGGCCAAATCCGAAAACTTAGGAGCATACTCTACCACTGACATGATACCCTTCTTTAATTCCAGAAACTTTATCGCTTTCTTCCCTCAAACATCTTCAAGAAAATATTTCCTCAAGAACTCCCTCTTAAGCACAACCCAAGTGATCACCTCACTTGACACTTCCAATCGTTGCTGAGCATCGACCCACCAATCATCAACTTCTCCAACCAGCTTGTGAGAATCCAACCACACCTTCCGTGCCTCAGAACATTCCATCACCCGAAAGATCATCCTGATCTCCTTGATCCACTCTTGCGCCCCATTGGGGTCATGCTTTCCCTTGAAAGTAGGCAGATTGTTCTTCCAGAATTCATCACTATCGCTGTTCCGAGCATTCAGCGAATTCTGCACAACTTGAGCCATAACCCGCATAGCGGCAACAAGTGCATCGTCGTTCCTTCCAACCATTCTCAATTGCTAAGCAATAACAACAAGAAACAACAATTAAAATACCTATACAGACAACGACCGACAATCACGAACCTCAACTACGACAACGACAACTCGACGACTCGACGACTTGGTGGGACTGACCGACCTGCTCTGATACCAATTGTAACACCCCGAATTTTCCCCGTCATTTAAAAAAAATAAAATACAACAAATTAGAGTAAAATGTTCTTCTCAATTCAAGGTGCTACTTTCAACCTTTCAAAACATGCTCTTAAAATTTGATACATAACATGAAATGGAAAATTATTCAAATTAAGCAGCGGAAAACCAAACTGTAGCAATATCCTTAAAATAGGAAATAGTTTGAAAATTCTAAAACAACATCAGCATATTCCAAAATATAATAAAAGAACTAAAGCAATAAAACGATGTTCCCGACTCCCATGTTACGTATCAGAGCGGACGCCACGACCATAACTACTCCTGAATATTTACACGTTACCAACATAAGGGTAACATTTAAACAGAATGAGTGAGATTCTTAAATCAATTAAAAGAGAAAAATGATATAAATATAAGACATATATCACATAAGTATAACAACAACATACTCATCACGACAAGAATCACAACTCATCCACAGATCTACAACGAACACAACAACAACATATACATCCACACCATATACATCAACAACAATGCTTGCAAATAAGACTCAACCATAAACTAAATGCATGTGGTACCAATAATTGATCCCTATTTCATGATCCAGTTCCCGTCGGAACTCTCGACCCCTTTTCCATGGTCTAGTGCAACCCCTCTTTCATGATTACACCATCGACCCCTATTTGATCACACCCTACATCATGATTGAACACAATCACCTCACCACCGACAATAACATGCAACAATGACGACGATATGCAACAACAACACTTTGTACATATTCATGCTCATTCTAACAGTTTTAAATTAATAACACATACACAACTAAACATACATCATGTATTCAGAAGTCCCACACAACAACATTCAACATTAACAAAATGCACATACAACCTCTATAAACCTGCTCACACCCTATCAAAAATACACCAACCTATATAAAACACAAAATTTCATGAATTTTAATGAATTAAAAACACATTTTCCCCTTCCAGGTCTCGCTAAGCGGCCCATTGCTCACTAAGCGACCTCCTATCGGGTTGGGGAAAATTCAAATTTTTAACTGCTCGCTAAGCGGGCAAGATAGATTTTTAACTGCTCGCTAAGCGGGCAGGACAAATTTGACAGAAAAACCATGCGATGACAGCAAAATTCCTGCTACGATTTTTCACTCAAAAACCCGCCTTTTACCATTTTTAATCACAAATTTCAGTATAAAACCTATAACTAATACACATACATCATTTACAACGCATAACACACATCAATTCATCAATAATTCCTCGAAATCTACTCCTCAAATCCTAGGTTTTTCCATAAAACCCCAACTAACATACCCAAAGACATCGACCCTAACATTCATATCATAATACCCTTAAAAGATGAAAGAGATCTCACATTTACCTTAATTCGATGAAAAATCTCTTTTTTTCTCACAAAATCCTTGCCTATAGCCTTTCCCATCTTCTCTCTTCTTCACGCTCTTCTCAAAATTTGCACGATCAATTTCTACAAGAACTGACTTTCCCTTTTCCAAATTCCCAACATAACCCTTGGACCCCTAATATAGAATCCCCATTTTGCCCTCACTATTCCTTCATCCAATTACCAACCTACCCTTTCACTTAATATTCCAATATTTATTTCAATATAATATAAATTAAACTTATATAAATTAAAATAACATCATCCCTTCACTCCACACACCACCAAACTTCACAATTCACACAACACATAATTTTTTCCAATTATTTAAATTAAATAATTAATTAAATAAACGTGGGCGTTACAGGGTGCCACATGGATTCCACTAAGGGAAATCTGGTCTGAGTTGTAGGCAAGTGGGGAAAAGGAGATCTTCTTAAGATTTTCTAAAGATTGGCATGTGGGCTTAAGTGCCGTTGAAAAACTATCTTGGGAAGTGTCTGCATTACTCAAAATAATGTTAACATGGGATATTGTCATAAGTAAAGAAAGATGAAGATGAATTATACCTAATGAAGAACCAATATTTTATACAGAAACAAACTGCTGTTGTACCTTTTGAATGGTAAATTTTGTGAGCAGACCCATAATAAATTCATAACGAGAATCCGCAACTTGCCTTTCATTGTCCATTCTAGTCTGAATTAATTCCAGATCTGTGTTTATTTTATCAAAACGTTCCTCTATTTGATGTTGAGTTTGGTTCATTGCAAGATCCAAATGGGTATGTGATGTTCTAACAACTTCTTCAACACTATCTTCTTTAGAAGGGTTGGGAGGTTTGGGAGGGGCCATGGATTCAGGTAGAGAAAGCACCAATGATAGATCCAAGCAATAGTAACAATCAAATTTAAGCTAATAAAAAAGACACTAATAAAATAACTTGAACATAATTTTTCATAAAAGCTGCTGTAGCTGATACAAGAGTTTAAATAGTAGAGTTACTATAAAAGAGGATCTGAATCACTAACATATAATAAACTCAATACAATAAAAATACTAATATCCTAAAACATCCCCTTTAATATTCAATGCAATCCCTTAGCCAAATGGACTTTTCTTGTTTCTAATGAGCCATTGATCCTGTATGTTATCAGGTGAGAATTAGATGTATCAGTCATATCAAATGACATATACCTATTATTTATGTGCCATTTCAAATTGCACATTCTCTTTTTTGGAATCTATGTTATTTTCATAATTAATCCGAAAATATAGTTTTTTTAGTATTTCTTCTAAAAAAAAATGGATTATTTAAAAAAAAAAATCTACATAGGAGAACCAACATTCTAAAAGTGATGCATATCATATACTTATTTATGATTTAACTTGATATTTGGTGCATCCGAAAATTAAAATTCGAATTTTAAAATAATTATAAAATTTCGCCAAATTAAAAAAAGACATGGAATGTAATGTAAATGAGTAATGCAGATTCCAATCTAATACACCAAAAGCCTCTCTTATCACTGCCCCTAACCCTCGAAACCGGGTTTTCAGATTTTCAAAATGGAGCCAAAATCGATTACCCCGCCGGGAGAATCGACGGCGACACCGTCCTCCGACGAGGCAAAATTTTCTCTATTCCCTGTCACAAACTCTTCTCTTCAAATCACTACTTCCTCGGTTCCTCAATGGCTCAGTAACTCCAGCTTTACCACCGACCTCTCCATCATAAACGACGACGTCGCATCATTACTTAACCGCGAAACCGTTCAATCTCCGTCACAAGACGACAACGACAGCGATGAAAACCAAGCTCAGGAGAAGTCCTTGCCTCCTACATACGCGATTCTGGAATCTTCCGAATCCGACAGTGACGGAATGGAAAGAGAGGAGAAGAAGAGAAGCAAGAGAAAGAAGAAGAAGATGAAGCGGAAGCGTGGTCGGTCAGATGAGAGAAGTGGCTTTGACGGCTTTGGTTCAAGAAAGTCGCGTGTTCGAGCTTGGGCTGATTCTGAGGCTAACACTGCCAAAGATTATTACTTCGATTCTCACGGTGATCGTGATAATCTCGCGTTTGGGTGTATCTACAGGTATACCGAATGGAACAATTTGAATTGAAATTGAATATTTGGTTCATTTCAATTTGCAAGTGGTGTTTTATTGGATTCTGAATGATTAGTGTTTCTGTTAGTGAGGGTGTTGAATGATAGTGTGAATTTGGTGCTATTTATGCAAACGACTTATGGCATATCTATACGCTGTTTTTATCTTCCTTTCTTAAAGTTGTGCAAGATGACTTATAAAAACAACTTAAAGCTTATATGAAGATGATTTGACTTTATTTTAACTTTGATATAGAAATAACTATTACATACTCACTCGCATGATAAACATTTATCATATAAGTGCTAAATTAAATTGTTTATCCAAAGAGGGCCTAATGTTTATTTATATGTTTATAATGCACTGTAATGGGGACCATGATTTAATGAGTATTTGGCTTTATTGGCTAACATAATGACCACATAGATAGGCTTCTTAGTTTTGCAGGTTAAGACTTATGATTATGAATTATATAATAATTAGTAAGTATGGTTTTGTTAAGCTTGTTTTTATCAATGTTGCTCCCGAAGTTACTGTCAGATACCTATGACTTATTACTTCTTGCTTGTCTTAAGATCATTAAGTGAATTAGTGAAGAATTAGTCTTCTCATTACTGTTAGCCACCTAGGCGAAGTTCAACAAGATTGCCAGATTATGGAAGAGGTTCCAAGTTAATTTTCCCAAAAAAATTGAAACAAAGTTACTTATTTTGGGACTTGAGAAATAAATGGGGAAGTCGATTGAAATTTAACTTTTGCACTCTTAGAGATTATTTATGTAAAGTGACGCGGCGAAGAACATAATTTAATTTCCATTGAGCTTGTGACTTCTTACTTATACTCAAGAAGTTTCTTCCCAGCCCCCCCATCCACACAAAACAATTATGTTTTGCTGATTATTTTATTTGTGTTGTTAGTAATGTGTGATTATATTTCTTTTATAAATTCCATGCAGAATGGATGTTGCCCGGTACAAACCGTATAATCCCTTAAATATTTCTGGGCAACATGTTAAAGGTTTGTATTGGTGGAATCAAAGTGGTTCACTAGGGGAAAGAGATGGCGATATTGATGCCTTGGATGATAAAATGAAGTCTTCTGGGCGATACTGGTCTGGAAAGTATATGGCTTTAGAACAACATAAAAGCTTCAAGCGCATTCGGCCTGTTGCTCCAAAATTGTCTCCTCATATAGCCCACAATGAGTTTATACCTTTATCAGATGTTGGTACATCTCATGGCGCTGTTGACAGTGAATCCGACTCTAAAATTTCATCAACAATTGAAGAATCTTGGGAAGATGAAATGTTAAATAAAACTAGGGAGTTCAACAAACTAACAAGGGAGCACCCCCATGATGAAAAAGGTTGGATAGCTTTTGCAGAGTTCCAAGATAAGGTTGCAAGAATGCAACGACAGAAAGGTGCTCGCTTGCAATTACTTGAAAAGAAAATTAGCATCCTGGAGAAGGCAGTTGAGCTTAACCCAGAGAATGAAGATCTATTACTTTTCCTTTTAAAAGCTTACCAAACAAGAGATAGCTCAGATGTGCTAATTGGGAGATGGGAGAAGATACTTGTGCAACATTCTGGAAGTTACAAGTTATGGAGTGAATTCTTGCATGTTGTTCAGAGAGATTTCTCCAAATTCAAGGTTTCAGTGGTTAGGAAGATGTATGTACACGCCATTGAAGCTCTGTCCGCTTCATGCAGCAAGCACTCTAGGCAGGTTCTCAGCTTTTTTTGCTCACCCTCTTCTTATTTTGTGTGTGAAAGCAAATATTTTCCATCTTTTTTTTTCAGTTATCTTGTTTGCGCAGGTAGTGTTATTTTGTATACAAGGATTGATCAGATCACTAACTTGGCTGCATGACAATATAATAGGGATAGATAAAACACAGGACGGAATATTAGTCACCAAACAACTGTTTTTTATTTATAATCTTTTTGTTCCCTTTAAAAGTGGTTGGAAGGTGAACGATTTATTTGGTCGATATTGAAATCTTATGCATTGTCATTTTTATCTATGGATGGGAAGATGAAATTTGAACTTACCTTCTATGGGTCAGATCTGCTCCAGTTCCAAATTACTCCAGTTTCCTGTTTCTTATACTGATGCGTGACACCTGATAAAAAAAAAAAAAACGGTCCAGATTTTAATTAAAAAGCTAAAATTTTTTCCCCTACTCAGCCTCTCACCTTATATTTTCTCTTTCACTTTCCCAGTTTTTTCTCACTTGCCTCCATCATCCAAAGTTTCAATGCAGAAGAGGGAAGTTGAATCGTATTTTAATTTTCTAGAATTAAAACTTGATTCATAGATTAAAAAACTCAACCATTAAAATGTCTTTTTGCCAAGTGTTGCACATCGCTTTAAGAAACGGGATGGCAAGAAATGGAGCAGATCCAAACTCACCTTCTATTTAGCTTATGTTTTGGAGGTGTATAAACTTGTTGCTTTTTGGTCAGAGGTCATAAAGTTGATATTTTAAGAAGTTAACTTCACATAATTTCTATGACTGTTTTCGTTTGGTAATTTCTTCGTTCATTTAAATATTTCAGAAAATCCTCAAATATATTTTAAATGGAAGAAAATTTGTTTTTAGCAGGCTCATCAAGCTCCTGATTCTTCACCAGATCCTGCAATTATTCAGCTAGAACTTCGTCTTGTGGATATATTTCTCAGTCTTTGCAGATTTGAATGGCAGGTTGGTTATAGAGAAGTTGCCACTGCTTTATTTCAGGCTGAAATTGAGTTTAGCTTGTTTTGTCCACCTTTGCTACTCACAGAGCAGAGTAAGCAGAGACTGTTTGAGCATTTTTGGAATAGTCACGGTGCTAGAGTCGGAGAAGAAGGAGCTCTCGGTTGGTCCACATGGTTGGAGAAAGAGGAGGAAACTAGACAAAGGGTCATTAAAGAGGATCTCTCCCATGAAAATGAAGGCGGAGGTTGGACTGGATGGTCAAAACCATTGTCTAAAGATAAGGAGGGTGTCACCAATTTTGAAGTTGAATCTGACAATGATTTGGTTATGGAGGATAATCAAGACGAGGATGAATATAAAGATGTTGAGCCCGAAGATGATACTGAAAATTTGCTAAAGTCGCTGGGAATTGATATTATTGCTGGAGATGGTGGTGAAGTAAATGACACTTTGACCTGGATCAAATGGTCAGAAGAAGAGTCTTCTAGAGATTATGATCAGTGGATGCCTGTTCGAAGGGAGTCAGGTAGGATTTTCGCCGAGTTCATGACTATACTTCACCTAAAATGTATTTGTGTACACACATGTATGTTATAGGCTTTTCCTTGCTTGATTTTGCTAATTTGCTTCTGAATGTTGTGCAATTTCATTACAAACATCATGCTTATTTAAATGTGTTGATTAACAATTAACTGATACAGCCTCTTCTACTGGTGAAGCACTCAAAACAGAAGAGGACGAGCAACTCTCGAGAATCATATTGTATGAAGATTTAAATGAGTATCTTTTCACCCTGAACACAAAAGAATCTCAAATATATTTGGTGTCCCAATTCATTGACTTCTATGGTGGGAAGATGTCTCAATTGTAAGTTTTTTGGTGTAAATATCAAATGCTAGGATAATTTAATATTGTTAATTTGTTATACAATAGATTTCTTTATTTCCATATTTGACAGATGCATATTAATTTCAAGAGAAAACCATTATTAGCAGGTCTGTCCTTCCAGAGTGGCTTCTAGCTTATATGTATTAGTGTTATTTTGACAGAACTTGACTATAAAATTCGACAACAACTTAGATGATTAATGCAGTTCAATACATGGTTAATTATGTTAAGTAGAATCTTTAGTGAATACTCCCTCCGGTCCTATTTATAAGAGACAAGTTACTTTGTAGATTCATTGAATAATCAGTGTATCCGGTCTATTATTAGATTAGATATATTGATTGTTGAATGAATCTAAAATAAAACTTATCTCTTCTAAATAGGACCGGAGGGAGTATAACAATGTGTCACAGTTCATGACCATCCACAGAACACCATTAACCACAATTTTGAATAGCATTAACTACGATTTTCATATCTGAACACAATTTGTGGTTATTACTGGTTAGATTTTATGTATATTTTAAAACCTGAAAATCATGTAAATTTGAACATAATTTAGATGGTTTAGTGGATGATATGTTGTTTGAACACCTGAAAATCATGGTTAATAGAGTTAAATATTGGGATTAATTACCTTGAATGGATGATTGATGAGTTCCGACACCTTGTTATATTCATTAACCATCCAGTGAATGTAATTAACATGATATTTGAAACATCCAAATTCTTGTCAATTTTGTGTTATAATGTGTTGATGTCTTTGGTATTGCTTCATTTTTCATTTGTAGGTTTTGCACAAACAGTCCAACTTGGACAGAGAACACCCTTAGCTTGGAGGATCTACCAGATATTATGCTAGAGAAGCTGAAATGCATCCATAACGTTTTGACAAAAGCACAGAACATTCCTACTGGTTTCACTTTTGACTTCCTATTAGGAAGTTTCACGATGAGTGGTGATATGATGAAATTTGTACAGAATGCAGTATTGCTTTGTTTAACTGTTTTTCCGCGTAATCACTATTTGGAAGAAGCGGTTCTGATTTGTGAAGAGCTTTATGTTACTAAAATGAGCTCTTCTAAATGTACTGTTACCCCATGTCGAGCTTTAGCAAAGTCTCTCTTAAAAAGTGATAGACAGGTACTCATCTCTTTCACTCTCTCTACTTCCACTCTATAGTCTCTACTTCCTTGCTTCTTTCTGTATCAGAAATAAATCATATATATTTTTTAACAAGAAATTAGCATCTACATCTATTACCATTGAAATGTTGTAATACAGCTAACTGATATTTTAGTTTTTTAAATTTAACAACATAGTGCTAGAAAACTCAAAATAAAAATAATGATTATACTTCAGTATTTCTGTTAGCTGAAGTATTCTTTCCCACTTGTTGTTTGATTGAAATTTCTGAAATTATAAATGAAAATATTTTTACGCTTAATGCTACCGACATGTTTTATTTTTCTCCCTTATCTAATGGTTAAAATGATGAAATGAAGGTTCTCAAAGAGGGATACCATCTTGTTGCTATTCTTATTTTTGAGGAAATGATCAAAAATTATATTTCATTGGACATTCTATGGTACATTTATTGTAGTTGGTAAGCTCTATCAGATTCTCAAATTTTGACTATTGCCTTTTGACTGTTGGTTTTTGTTTTTTATTTTATTGTAGGATGTATTGTTGTGTGGTGTATATGCACGAAGAGAGGCTACTTATGGCAATATTGATCTTGCAAGAAAGGTGTTTGACATGGCATTGTTATCTGTGGAAGGGCTTCCTGAGGTATATACTGTATTCTCTATTCTGCTACAATTTGGTTATATCACTCTTTTCATACTTTTCCGATGTTTTCTTTCATATAGCTACAACACTTCAATTGTTTCTTATCCATGTGAAATTTATTTTATTTTTGATAAAAAATGCATCAATGATTGCTTTAAATTTGAGTCACCGAGGATTCTGATCTACACTTCTAGATTGTCCTACATACAGACACGTTCATTTGTGTGTATTAAAATTTATGTATACATGACATCCTTGTTTTATAATTTTCTTAATTGCATTCATTAACTTTATGGAGTAGGAGATACAGTCCAATGCACCTCTTCTATATTTCTGGTATGCTGAGGTGGAGCTTGCGAATAAAACTGATGATGGCCGTGAATCTTCATATCGTGCTACACATTTACTATCTTGCTTAGGCAGTGGTGCGAAATACAGTCCATTTAAAAGTCAAGCATCAAGTTTGCAACTGCTCAGAGCACGTCAAGGGTTTAAAGAAAAATTGAGAACAGTTGGATTGTCATGGTTTCGTGGCATAATAAATGACCAATCTGTCGCTCTGGTATGTTCTGCTGCATTGTTTGAGGAGCTAACTACTGGATGTGATGCGGGCATTGAAGTTTTAGATCAAGCCTTTACAATGGTGCTTCCAGGTTATGAGTCTTCAATTTTTAACTTTGATGAATGATTGCAATTGAAACTTATTTTGTTACTTATCATATCTATCGGAATGCTTGTGACCTGCAGAAAGGAGAAGCCATAGCTATCAACTTGAATATTTGTTTAACTATTACATAAGGATGCTACAGAGACATCAAAAGAAATCTAGTCTGATAAAAGTATGGGAATCCATCTATCGGGGCCTCCAAATGTATCCCTTCAGTCCAGAACTCTTTAAAGGTGTAGTGGAGGTTGGCCACTTTCACACAACGTCTAATAAATTGCGGCGGATCCTAGATGAATGTAGTTACAAGTAAGATCCTTATACTTAGAAAGCATTAACACTTTTAACCATAGGCTTTATGGTGGATCTTTTGAAAAAGAAAATGATTACTTTCCCAAATATTTCCTGTTGGAGTTTCAGCCTTCATTGCAGTTTGCCCCTAATCGCCTAAATTGCGACATTTGGCTTGCCTTCTTTGCAGCCTCCAATACTTCCATTGTGTTGTTGGGTTTGAAGGGCTGGATTTAATTCCAAATTGCTTAGAGATATGGCATATGTTGTGTTTATAAGTGGGGGAAATCCTCATCTTACAAGCCGGTTTTGTAGGGATGAGTTAGGTCTAACCTAAATTCTAAGATGATATTAGAGTTGGGTTTCCCGCATCGTCCACGCTTAGGCCTCATTGAGGCCCGAGCGTGAGGGTGTGTGTTGGAATTTCCGTCTTCATTGCGGTCCGCCCCTAGTTTCCTAAATTGCGGCATTTGGCTTGCCTTCTTTGTGGCCTCCAACACCTACAATGTGTTAGGTTTTAAGGGGTTGATTTAGTCCCATATTGGTTAGAGATATGGCATGTGTTGTGTTTATAAGCTGGGGAAATCCTCATCTTGTAACCTGGTTTTGTAGGGATGAGTTAGACTCAACCTAAATTATGAAATTTCCCAATATAAATAACTTGTAGTTTTAAGGAGCTTCAAAGACTGTTTATGTAATGTGTAGCGATTGTTTAACAGGTGAAATTAAATCGAAGCTCCATCTTATATCATAGTTTAATAGATATTCTAAATTGCAAAAAAAAGGACATCTGTTTGGAAACATTTATATGTATGAACTTGGTGGTATAAAGAAACCTTATACCTATCAAATTTTGTTTAGATCTGGCAAATGGAATTGGAAGTGGAGCCCCCTCCAAGGCATTGTTATTTTTTCCTACTTAAAACATTTGATGAAATGGAGTATTATTTCATAATTTTGTTTAGATCTTCTATTTCTTTTTAAGTTCTCACAAAATTTCCCCCTTCTCTCTTTTTTTAATGTCTCTTTCATACATTAATATTTCCTTTATTCTTAGAATTTTTTTTTATATGATGAAATGAATCTTGTAAGACATTTGCTCGTTTGGACTGCGCGTTTACAAGTATAACATTATAGGATATTTTTTCCTGCACAATGTTGTGTATGACAATTTTGGAAGTGGATCCACTCATGTTGAAAAAAACATGGGGAATTCATGTTTTTAATCTCTACCATTCAGTCCTCCTATCTTCATTTTTAAACACATTCTCTCATAAAAACATAGTAGATGAATGATTGTGATTTAACATGACAGAAATTGAACACAGGAGAATCCATTTTCAATTTTTTTGGCTTTTCTCTTACAATAAACTAAGCATTCTTTACTTATTTTACATTACATTGACAGGAAACCGTCTGTTGTTGTCTGGCTTTTTGCATTGTCATACGAGATGTCTAGAGGTGGTTCACACCACAGAATCCGTGGGTTGTTTGAAAGGGCAGTGGGTAATGATATGCTTTGCAGCTCAGTTGTATTGTGGCGTTGCTACATTGGGTATGAATTGAACGTTGCACACGATCCTTCCGCAGCTCGCCGTATTTTCTTTCGTGCTATCCATTCCTGCCCCTGGTGAGGACTTGTGTTTTAGATTACTTCTAAATTCTAATGCTCACAAAATGTTCCGTCTACCCAAAGTTATAGCAAAAGCATTTGCTATTTATTTGATGTTCCAATATAGATATTGGTATTATTAGAAACTAGAAAGGACTGCAGAGATATCTCTCTCCAAGGCTTCTAAGCTTATTAGGGAGGAACAGATGTGCTTTTTGCTGAATGAACAGATTTATTCTACTATCTTTTGCAGATGTGTAACTTTTTTTTTTCTTTTTTCCATTTAGTTAGTTATTATTAGTTATTATATGATTTAATTATGTAATGTAAATGTGCATATCAGGTCGAAACGGCTATGGTTGGATGGGTTTCTCAAACTAAACTCTATCCTTACTGGAAAAGAGCTTTCTGATCTACAGGAAGTAATGCGGGATAAAGAACTTAATCTGAGAACCGACATTTATGAGATCCTCTTACAAGAGTCATGAACTTTATTCTCCAGAATCTGACGTAGTTTTGACGTTTGGTACTCAATGCACTGCTCTTAGACTAATATGATCTGACCTGATGTAAGATTCTATCGAGTATATTTGTGCAGTAAAAAATCTTATTGAATTTGCTGTTTTTATTTGGGTATGTTTGCAAGCATGCTTATAGCTTGTAGGATCAATACAAGTATAAAAATACTTGTAAGTTCAGGAGACCATCATTGGACAATGTATTTGAATGAGCTATGTGTTACAGGGATGTAAATATATATTGGAATAGAAAGAAAATGCAAATATTGGAACCTGATTTTGCTAACTTTTGTTGTTTAATGATTATTGATTGTGTTTTTGTTAAACGACGACGACAACAATTTTCAATAAATCAATAGAAATTTGATTAGTTGCACTATCGGATTTTATAAATTAAGATTTAGCTGTTGCAAGATTGCATGGAAAGGTAGATAATAGAGGGCAGAAAAAACATGCCAAATTCTTTGACATGCGGAATGATTTATGTTTGGTTATTAATTTCCTGTAAAACATATTTGCAGAAAAAAAAAACTACTTTTACACAGTAAAATACAAATAGAATGCTTGCAGCAAGAAATATTTAGTTTTAGTTTTCTTTTCAATATTTATAACAGTAAAACTAACAATAAAAATATGACAGTTAATTAAAAAGGAAAATTATATTGTACATATTTAATATTAGATATTAAATATGGTATTATGTGATTTTTGTATATTATATTATTCTGCATCTTAAATTTAATTCCCGTCTAATTTTGTAGTCTAATAATGGGACGCAAGTGTATATCGTATAATATTTTAACACTAATAAAAAACACCTTCCTCTCCCACCTTCTCTTATAATTTTAGTATTGATATTTCAATTAGTTTAAGATAAAGTGGTATTTGTTTTGATTTTATGGATAATGTTGACGTCTGTTTAATTTCAGGGTTAATGACACTCGATTCGATTCTGTTTTAAGGGAAATAATATTGAATTGAATTTAGCATGAATTCATATCTCTTGTATATGTTAACAGAAAGGTTATTTTGACACTGATTTTCACACTTACACCACCGTATTAGTATATAGGTAAAATATATTATTTTTATTTTTTTAATAATTTATTTTTATATCGGTTGTTGTGCAAGAATTTATGGCTTTGTTTGTCACCTACGGTGTACGGTGTAAGCAAGAATCAGTGTAAGAATAACATGTCTGGTATGTTAATTGCTTTGTGGTAATAGAGGAATGATATTCCTACACTTGAGTATGACAACTACACCGTATAATATTACGGTTTGGCTCTTTTTATTGTATTTATTAATTATTTTTCACTTTTACTAATACACATAAACACATGCCTTGTTGTATTTTTATCTGATGTAAGGATACGGTGTAATAATTTGGGTGTTATGATAGCAATTCTCGTGGTAATATTAGTAATTACGATGATAAAGTTTTCAACATGTAATTACTGGGATACCTGTGTATTAGCACGAATATCGTTGTGGTATAATAATTTGGGTGTTATGATAGCAATTCTCGTGGTAATATTAGCAATTATGATGATAAAGTTTTCAACATGTAATTACTGGGATACCTGTGTATTAGCACGAATATCGTTGTGAACTGTAGAATTATTATCAGTTTGTCATAAAAATTCAAACAAATTAAAAAATATCAAAATATTATCGGAAAAAAGAAAAAATTAAAATGGACTGAAAAATAATTATATAAGATTTTAAAAACAACTATTATTAAGAAAAAATATCAAACATATATTTTGTAAACAACAATAGTGAAAATAAATAAAAACATTATTTTTTATTAGAGTTGATAGAGTTATAATAAAAAGGATTATAAAATTTAATAAATGAGACAAATAAATATCTAAAATTAGAATTAGTTGAAAATCAATTAAAAACCATGGTTTAAAATATTTAAAAAAACGAAAAATCTTTAGTACAACTAACATAAGCTTTATATTTATTTTCCTGAAATGCAAAAAAAAAAAGTAAAAACACATCCGTTCGCACGAATTTTGATACGGGTACCCGTGCATTCACACGATACTGGTGTGTTACTCGTGCATTCGCACGAATACTGGTGTGTTACCTGTGCGTTCACACGATGCACGTTTTTTGATGAGATATTTACATATAAAACTATTTTAAAAAATAAATCAATAGTAAAATTATTCTCGTATATAAAAGTATTTGAATTAAAAATAAAGTTGTATCCGTTTATAACAATAATATTTTTTTTCGTATATAAAAATATTTTAATTAACAATGTATTTTTTCTGTATATAAATATTAATTTTGTTTTGATATTATTTATAAATATATTTGAATTAATAGTAAAGTTCTTCCCATTTATACAAATATTTAAACCAAAATATTATTTTTGTTTTGATAATATTTATAAAAATATTTGAATTCACTGTAAAATTATTCCCATTTATAAATTATTTAAGTCAAAATTATATTTTTGTTTTGATAATATTTATAAATGTATTTAATCAAAATATTATTTTTGTTTTGTATATATAGTGTCTTTAATTTAATTTTATATTGGACTAATTTGATAAAAATTGTAATAAATATTAATATAAAGATTGATTTTCAGTAAGTTTGAAGAAAATGTTTATTTTTCTATGTAAATGTTTATTGATAAAAAAAATTAAAAAATAATAATTTTCATGATGTGTATGCCTAAATTAAGGTTTCAATCTATCGGCCCATGAAATATTTGAAGAATGTCATTTAGAACTCTCAAGAATCATAAAGACAATCAGAATCAGTTTTCAATCAGTGGGACCCATCTTCGAAACCAAATTTAGGTGCCAATGTGCCATGAGAATTAGTCTGATTGCCAAGTGCAATGTCATTCAAATAAAGATTAATAACACATCATAACTATTAAAGACAACAAAACAACTAAATTGACATTACAAAGTCTGTTATGTATTGGTTCAAACATATATGGTAATGTTTATGTTTCTCTTTGTGGTTTGACCTATAGTTTTTCCATCGGGGCTATCCCAAGTTTTTCTCAAATGATTATAATTCTATTTGTATCTTTTCTCATGAAACACCTTGTCAATTGTAACATTATCACCACTGCAAGTCTGCAACATTCTGTTTACTTATTATTATCAAATCAAAATTCAGTCCCATACAACATTCATGCATACTATTTTGATCATATGGTTGACATCTTCCTCTATCTCTTGTCACTTTAAAGTTTAAATAATGGACCATGTACAGAGGTTATTTGTCGGTCATTTTCGAAACTTGCACTCCACATACTATGTTTATTACTCCTTGTTTGGTATAGACCATGTACAAAGGTTTTCCTTCCAATGAATAATAAGTTAAGTATCTTGTTGTTACGCTAGCTCCTTTCATGTCCATATCTACTAAGAATAATGCTAAGTCAAAATCAAGCAATTGATATATATCAATGTTTATGCTCTTCAAAATTTATGCCTGAGAACAATTTCAATTCCTAGATTAGACTTGGGATATTCACATTTCACTCTGTTGAATAATATGATCCAAGTATATTATTATTAGTGTTTCGGACTGGGCCTCCGGACTATATTGGGCTACGGTCCAATACGTCGAGCAAATGCTCATACGGTCGAGCAAGTACACTTGTTGGACGGGTGAAGTTGTTTAACGGTCGGGCATACGTTCCACGTGTCGGACACACACTCGGAACGGGCAAAGAACAGGTCTGCTAGTTCTCTTGCCCCGACACCCAACTGTCCCCCATTATCTCCTGAAAGATAGAGGCAGTTGGACCAAGGACCAGATCACTTAACTAGGTCTTCACGATTCTCACGCGTTCCTTGGCAGTTCTTCCTTGGGCCTAGCTGATCCAGCCCAAAGAAGGACCTTGACTCAGTGCTGGGGGCTCACTATAAATACCTTTTTCACTAAAGGGTCAGGTATTCTGATTCCACTATTCTAACTTACCTATTTGCTGTACCTCTATTGACTTTGGCATCGGAGCGCCTTGCAGGTACACCCCCTCCATTCCATCTGGTTACTATTTGCACCCAATTGCTGGAAGGCCATCCTGATCAGGTAAGATCAGTGGCACCGTTTGCGAGAAACTAGCTTCCCCTTCTTCCACAGTAGAAGATCAAAGCTCAACTACTCCATCCTTTCAGCATGGCCGGAGAGAAGCCGAACGACCGTAACCGTCCCCTCGTCGACTACACGATGGAGGATAATTTGAACTACCATGAATCTGACGCCCGAGACGGGCATCCCTCCACCCCGTCTCCTAAACCCGAAAACAATGGGAACCAACCCCAACCTCAAAACCTGCCGGTCACCACGTTCCATCCCATCCCCGTTCCCGTCGAGGGGGACGCCACCATGATTGCTATGGTGAACGCCCTCAATCAGGCCAGCTCCATGCTCTACCAGCAGCACGAAACAATCATGGCCCTGGAGGCTGACCGACAGGAGAGCCGACCTCAGAATGAACGAAGGACGCTGCAACGTCCAGAAGCTGCGAGGAAGCGGGGACGCTCCCCTCCACGTCGAGGACAACGCTCCCCCGGACCCAACAAAAGTAGGTCGAGGGCACGCCGTGAGACTGACCGGTCAGCGGCCTCACTGAGACACGACCAGAACCCTGGTAAAGGTGAACTCTCCCCATTGAGGAGCGACGAGAAAGACCCACATTGCCCCTCTCACGGCAATAATGGAGGCTCCACTCCCCAAGGGCATGGAGAAGCCCCCGAATCTGGCCATCTACGATGGGACCACTGACCCCGACGATCACGTCGACAACATTAATGCAATGCTCGACTATCGCAATGACATCACCAGGCATCTCAAGTGCAGGCTGTTCTCAACAACCCTCAGGAAAGGAGCCATGGCCTGGTACAAAAGTCTGGCCTCAGAGTCCATCACATCCTAGAGGGTCATGAAATCCATGTTCACGAGGCATTTTACAGCCTCCCGACGCCATCCCAAGACTGAGGCGACCCTCGAAGCCATAATGCAAAGGAAGAATGAAACACTGCGCTCATATATCGAGCGGTTCAACCAAGAGGCTGTCGAGGTGGACATTACGAAACACATTAAGAAATACCTCCTCGAGAGAGGACTCCTTCCCGAAAGTGAACTTAGCAGGGCAGTCGGGATAGAACCTCCCCGCACCCTGAACGACCTCCTGCATAAAGCCCAAGCTTACATTAGATATGAGGAAAAAAGGTCTCCCACAACGCTCGAAGCAGTCGTAACACCGGGAGACCGACCATCCTAGGCGCGAGGACCCCAATGTTCCCCGCTGCAATGAAGATATGCGAAGGGAGGAGAAGCCCCGCGAGCCTCGCGAAGGAAGAGGACCTGTAGGATAATATAATGAGTATACATTGCTGACGGCTCCCCTCGAGCGCATCCTCGCCGAATGCATCAACTCCGACTTCAAACAGGGCAGGGTGAGGTTTCCCAAACCTTCTGCGCCCAAGCCCCACACGGACAAATCCAAATACTGTAGGTTTCACAGAAGCCATGGACACGTGACTGAAGACTGCGTCCACCTGAAGGATGCGATAAAGATCTTGATCCAAGAGGGCCATCTCAAACTGTAATACCCATATACAAAAGACATACATAAAGCATATTTTTTATATATAATATTAATGATTTGGTACTTGAAATACAAATAAGTTCTTAGCAACACATTGCATAAATATAGCCACTACAACTTAAGGTACTAAACAAGGCTATATAATAATACAAGATGTTCAACTACAAAAAGATCTAAGAACTAGATCCGAAGATCCCAAAAGTCCACAGCGGAAGACTAAGCCATCAGCTAGCAAAGATAATTCAAGTCGCCTTATCCTTACCCTTAGCGGAACCAGAAGTACCTAAAATAACAACATCAACATGGGGTGAGATAAAACATCTCAGTGGGTTCACTATCTTAGAGTTCTCTCGGCTCTAAGGGTCATTTTCAACGAAAATCGCATGCTTCACGTACCAATTTACACAAGGGACAAGGATATAGGGAAAACTAGGGTCCACACACGATTTCAAAACACAAAAGGGAAATGCCTACCTCAAGTCCTTACGAATGCTCTAGTGAAACACATAGTAATAACATATAGACTTATACAAGACCTTACGGAGGAAAGACATAACACGCGCTTCAATCCTTATGGATGCTTCCCGTGGGACTAAGGATAACCCACCTCAAGACTTACTCAAGATTGGCACAATTAGCATATCACTTGCCCCAAGTCCTTACGGATGCTCTAGTGAAACACATAGTAACAACATAGAGACTTATACAAGACCTTACGGGGGACTTATAGTCTACACTTCTCAATCAACGCCCACGTATACACAACGGATACCTCAAGTCCTTACGGATGCTCTAGGGAAACACATAGTAACCACATAGAGACTTATACAAGACCTTACAGAGGAAAGACATAACACGCGCTTCAATCCTTACGGATGCTTCCCGTGGGACTCAGGATAACCCACCTCAAGACTTACTCAAGATTGACACAATTAGCATAGCACTTGCCCCAAGTCCTTACGGATGCTCTAGTGAAACACATAGTAACAACATAGAGACTTATACAAGACCTTACGGGGGACTTATAGTATACACTTCTCAATCAACGCCCACGTATACACAACAGATACCTCAAGTCCTTACGGATGCTCTAGGGAAACACATAGTAATCACATAGAGACTTATACAAGACCTTGCGGAGGATCCTAAAAATGAAACATAAAACATAATCAAACGAGTTTAAGGGAAACCTAGATACCTCACAAGTTGTACCTTTTCTCCATTTCCATTAACTCACAAGTTCCATTTTATCAAGTTTTGGTCATTTGATAATAGTCGGGTAAAAGTCGGCTCGAAATTAATGTTATTCAATCTTAATAGATAGATTATTCTTTAAGCTTCAAAACGATATGTGGAGCACTCAAAACAGACACCCGAATCATAAGTTACGAATTAAAAGCCAAAGTTTGAAACTACAGGTCTCGCTGAGCGAGCTCCTTCTTGCTGAGCGAAATTCGCCCTAGAACTTTCGCTGAGCGAGGTATGCTCGCTGAGCGAGCTACACCAGTTTAGGAAGTTCCAGCTTTACGGGAAAACACTCTCCCCACACCCAAACACTCCCAAACCTCAACCAATGCAACAAGACATGATCAAACGTATCTATTATCATAATATGATTATTTTAGGTAGGTTTTAATCAAGTTTTAACCGCTAAACTTCCGATTTTTCTTAGGTTTCCAACTAAATCCTAACCACAAACATTTCTAAAACTCAACCAAATTCAAGGATAAAAGTTTCTAACTAAGAACCCACCTCGAGAGATGAAGATTGGCGGAAATATTGAGTTGATTCGATGAACGGATGATCGGGAATGAAGGATTGGAGCTTTAGGGCTTTTTCTCTCTTCTTCTTCTCTTCTCTTCTCCTTTTCTTCTTTTCTTCTTTCCTTACTAACTTTTTCTTTCTCTCATAATCTTTATATATATATATATATATATATATATATATATATATATATATATATATAATATAAAAGCTTATATTTTTACCAATAAGTCAAAATTAGAGAGTATCCGAAAATGTCTCTTAATCCGATATTTTATAAAACCTCTGAGTCAGCTAATATCAATTAATAAAATATAATCCCATGAATTACTCTATTTAGTTCCATCAAAATTTCTTAGAGTATTCCGAAATAATATTATTACCAATTAATAATGTCTAGAGCTTTAAATAAAATACGGGGTATTACATCCTCCCCCCTTAAATAAAATTCGTCCACGAATTTGAAAGATTATCTGAACAGGTGAGGATATGATTCCCGCATTTCTGATTCCAACTCCCACGTAGCATCACCCGGATGCGTCTCGTCCCATTTCACTTTAACAAGTGGTATTTCTTTATTTCTCAGTACCTTGGTTTCTCTCCCGACAATACGGTTTGGTTTGGGTTCAAAGGTCAAATCCGTTTCTATCTCAATAGAATCCGGCAGAATAGGCTGAAGAGGATCGGGGATGAACCTACGAAGTTGGGATACATGAAAGACATCATGCATTTCAGATAGAGATGGCGGCAAGGCTAAACGGTAAGCGACTTCACCAATCCTTTCTAGGATCTGATACGGTCTTACGTATCTCGGACTTAACTTACGCGACTTAAACGGTCCTTTCAATCTTAATCTCGGAGTGACTTTCAAATACACATGATCGCCTTCCCCGAATTCCAAGGGTCTCCTTCGATTGTCATCATAACTCTTCTGACGATCTTGGGCTTGCTTAATCTTTTCTCGGACCAGACGAATCTTTCCCGTAGTCTCTTGAATAATTTTCGGTCCTAGAATTCTATCATCACCCACTTCTGACCAACACAACGGTGTTCTACACTTTCTTCCGTACAAAGCCTCATACAGAGCCATTCCGATGCTCGCGTGATAACTGTTAATTTACGAAAATTCGATCAACGGAAAAAGTTCTTTCCAATTCCCTTTGCTCTCTAAAACACATGCTCTCAACATATCTTCCATCGTTTGAATCGTACGTTCCATCTGACCTTCCGTTTGAAGATGATTAGAAGTACTCAAATGCAAATTCGTACCCTGGCTTGTTGGAACACCTTCCAAAATCTCGAAGTGAACTTCAGATCTCTATTCGATACAATACTAGATGGAACACCATGCAATCTCACAATTTCAGCAATAAACAACCTTGCAAACTGACTTGCCTTATATGTAGTCTTCACGGCTAAGAAATGCGCAGATTTCGTTAGTCGGTCCACAATCACCCAAACAGAGTCATAGCCACCCTGAGTACTCGGTAAACCTACTGCGAAGTCCATAGAGATACTATCCCATTTCCAAATTGGAATGTCCAAAGGTTGTAACAATCCACCTGACCTTTGGTGCTCAATTTTCACTTGCTGACACACGGCACATTCTGACACAAATATCGCAATGTCCTTTTTCATTCCGGACCACCAATACTCTCTCTTCAAGTCTTGATACATCTTCGAAGAACCCGAATGTATCGTAAAAGAACCTTTATGCGCTTCTTCCAGAATCCTTCTCTTTAACACATCGTCATTCGGAACACAATTTCTTTGATTAAATAGGATGATCCCGTCTAATGCTCTCACGAAACCCGGTTGGAGTAACAGTCCTTGCAGCTTCTCATCCAAAACTTGCGCTTGTTGAATATCATTCCTCAATGTAAAAATAAAATTCAAGTTTCCCATGATTACGCCATTCGGAGTCCAAACAAACTGAAGGTTAAGGTCTCAGAACTTTTCTAATAATGTATACTCTAATACCATCAATTCGGCACTACGAATCACTTTTCTACTCAAGGCATCTGCCACTTTGTTTGCTTTTCCGGGTTGATACTTCAACTCAAAATCATAATCCTTCAAATACTCCATCCATCTTCTTTGTCTCATATTCAGCTCCTTCTGATCAAAGAGGTACTTCAAACTCTTATGATTGTAAACACCCCAAATTTTCCCTCACTAAGTTCACACCATGGCTTGTGGTCTTTTCATTTGCATTAGTTCAATCATATCATCTCGTATTGCACTTTTGCTTCACTGCATTGGTTCAAAGTCATCTACATCTAGGGTTTGTGATCTGAGCAATCCATGAGCCATTTAAGCCACTACAAAGGTCTTCAATCATCTCAAGAGGGTCCATGAATATTAAATCATCATATTTTATCCTCCAAAGATCAAGGAAGCCAAAGAATCACAAGAACTTGCAAAGCATGGAAGCTGAGCTAGGGTTTAACTACACAGATGACCTAAAATTAGGGTTTTGGTTTCAGAGGCCATAACTCCAAATTTTTTGGTCATTATTGTTTCTATTGGTCTCAATATGTTATAAGGATCATACATACCAAGTTTGATGAAGAAAATCATTGTGGAAGTCATCTGATCACTGGGTAACTTCCTGAGCAAGTCAGAGCCAAATCAGGGCATCTGAGGCCCCCCAACATGGAACCAAAGTGGATTTTTCATCAAATTGAAGTTATATGATCTTTATTTGATCATTGAAGTGCTTAGAAGTTCACAAATTTGAAGAAAGGTGAGCAAAACCAAAAGTTGCCAAAAATGGAAATGACTTGTAATGTAAACTTTCCATTTTGGGAAAGTTTTTCAACCTCCTCTTTCTTAACCAAAAATGCTTCAAATGAAAAATTGTTGGTCATGAAAGTTGTAGATTGGATCATTCCCTTTTCAAAAAGTACAAGAACAAAATCTAATTCATTTTGGAACTCAAGTTATGGCTTTCCAAAGTTGGCAAAAATCACATAATTTCATGTTTCATGCCAAAGAGGGATTTTTGTAAAACCTCATGCCAAGCTATTTTGGGACCTCAAATTGACTTCTAACCATCATACAAACATAACACATTGCCTAAAACTCATAATTGGCCCAAGAATTTCCAAATTTCATGACTTGCACCTAAAGAAATCTCAAAAGGGCCAAAGGTTCACAAATTTGCAAAACCTCTCACAACTTGCTGATTTGCCTCAAAGAGATTTCCATGGACCTCCTTGAATCTTGCTGCACCAGACACCCCTTTGTCCTTGGCCTGAACCAGCCTATACCTCAAAGTACACATAATCTTGACTTTTTGCATTTTCACCCATACCAATCACACTATGCCACAACCACTCTCTGAACCAATTGCATTTGTTTATACTAGTCAAAAGCAAGCAAAACATAACAAGAACCAAGCCTAACACTTCAGCATTGCCATAGTTCACAAAAACTCCCTCTCTTACATTTTCCTTCGAAACACTCAGCACAAACATCAAAACTTAAAACTTCTTCCACCATTCATCTCCAAATTCATCACTGATCATAAGCCACCCCTCAAAACAGCCAAGAACCCCTCACAAACAAAACACGATTTTCTGGCCAGTTGAACACAAACTCCCAAACCAGCCATAAAAAACTCCATCCAAGCTTCAAAGCTTCTTCAGGGAGGTCATTGGAGGCATTTTGAAGCAAGGAAGCAGTCAGAAAGCTCCTGGGTTGAAAGCTCCATCTCAGGTAGCCATGTGAATCTTTTTTCCAGAACCTTTATTTTAAGTTATTAAATGGTTAAGCTTGTTCCCCTGAGTGCAATGAACTTTGAATTTTTGAAAATGATGAAGAAATGAGAATGTATGGTCTGTCTGAAAGTTTCACATGTTTTGTTCTTGGCTTCGAATCTTGAAAATGAGTGAAGATAAATGGTTTTTGAGGGTGGGGTTGATCTTAGGAGGGTGAGAGGAGTCAATCTGGAGCTTTAGAGCTCCAGAAATGGCCTAGGGAGTGTTTTGGAAAATTCTCAGGGGAGGTGTGGCCGGAGAAGATGACCGGAGGTCATTTCCGGCCACCTGAAAGTAATTAAGTTAATAAATTAGGGTTAGGGCTTTTTTTAAATGTGAGCCGTTAGATCGGCCTTTCCCGCGTGCAATGTGTGGACCAGATTGAGTCATTAGTTATTAATTAGGTTTAATTAACATTTTAATTGAGTTTAGCTCAGTTTAAATGTGGGCCGTCCAGATGCACGCCCAGTCAACCAGTCCCAAGCCCAGTTTCAATCTGAACCATCCATCCTGCATACTTCCATTAATTCATAATTTTATTTCATTTTTTCTTATTTAATTTGTACGAATTTTTTAAAAATAGTAAAAAACATTAAAAAATTCTGAAATATTTAATCAAACCTTTTATTAATTTTCAGAACCCAAAAATATTTTTATTTGTATTTTTTGCATTAAAAAAATATTTTTAAATCATTTAAATGTTATTTTTAATTAGTTAATTGATTTTAATTAATTAAAAATACATTTAAGTATTTAAAAATCACACAAAAAATTAGAGATCATTCTTAAACATTTAGAAGCATTTACAAACTCACCATACAAATTTCTTTTTGGTTTTGATAATGCTTTGACATTTTTCATTTGAATTAGGGTTCTTAAATTGTTCATTTTCTAACCCTAACTTCAAAAATTCATAACTTTTAAACCAAGTTGAGTTTATGAATGATTCTTTTTGCATTGTTCTATGCATGTCTTCTAGTTTCTAAAAACATTTTTGTTTCATTTTTATCTTCCATTTTCAATTTGTTTGACATTTTGCATTTAGGATCACCCTTAAAACCCTAAAAACTTAGGAAATTCATAATTCCTTCTAGGTTTAGCTTCTGACCGCCCCCTTTGGATGGTAACCTAATATAGATCTAGGGTTCCTTTGAGTGAATTTTCAATTTTTATCTTATGATTTGCTTCTGTTTTTGAGTTTTGCATCTCACATGTTCATATAACCCTAATCTTGCATCTTCACCTGCATTCATCTTGTATATGCTTGCATTCATGAACTTGCCATGACATTTTATTCATTCACATGACATATAAGACATCTTAGGACACATTAGAACCATGTTTGATCATTGCATCATCCATTTGCCATGTTATATTTTCATTTCATTCCATGTGCATTCATGAACTTTCATGCCTCCTTACATGCCTCATTTACATTCCCATCTCTTGTATGATCATTTGCATAGCTTGACATGTTTTCATATCATATCTTAGCATCATTTGCATCATGAACATGCTTCTGGTTTTGGTTTTCCTCTTTGCATACATTTCATTTTCATTTCCTTTTGCTAACTTTTCAGGTGGTAAGTGTTTGAGAAGTGAATTTGCCTTCAATTCTCACAATCTCTTCTCATCTCTCTTATGCATCATTGCTGAATTTTATCTTTGTATTAGAGTGAACTTGCTCATTCATGCTCTTTCTTAACCTTCTTTCTTCAAGCAACTTATCTTCTTAAGTGAAGTAAGTTGACTTGTTTCTTCTGCTTCTCTTCCTTCCATCTTTCTTATTCCTTGGTGGTTCTTCTTAAAGACTTCTTGCAAGCCTCATAAACCCTAGGAATACCCAAGCATGATCACAATTAGGGTTTAATTAGTCACCCATTAGTTTTACCTTTGTGTCATCTCTTTGTGTCTTCTCTTCTCACCTCTTAATCAAGGACTAAACCTTAAAGGTTTTAAGGCTTTGTGATTAAGGTTATGCCTGCATACTTCTATTAGGATGGAGTGTATAAATTTAATCCTAAGTGTTAAACCCTTAATGTGTTTAAATCCTTTAATCAATCCATCTAATAATCACTAAGACATCAAGCTTGTAACTTGGGCCTTGCATTAGGGTTCTAATTCTTTCTTAATTGGTTAAGAAGGACTAACCCTAGTGTTAATGGACAAGTCCCCCTCAAGTTGTCTTACAAACCATAACAATTCACTTCTTAATCTTACCATTAATTAAAATCCACTTTAATAAAGGCTTTGTTTTGTCATGAGGTTAATCCCTAATCATGGATTAAGTTGAGGAGCCTTTCTCAGCTTAAATGTTCTCATCTATTATCCTTCTATTAGGATGGTGTAATGGGTCCATTAAATCCTTGATTATGGCTTAAACTCATTACTTAATACTAAACAAAAACTCCAAAAACATCTAAATAATCACAAGTAGGTTAATGATCTTAATCCTACATCATGGTGATTAAGTGTGAGGTGCTTACTTCACACTTAAGGTATTCTCATTACCCCTAATCAGAGGGAGGATGTGATGAGTTTACTAACCCTTGTTTTAGGCTTAAGCTCATTTTCTTATGACAAACACAAAAAGGCAATAAAAGATTGAAAGCACAAAAACAAACAATAATCATCTCCTCCAGGATTCTTTTCTCACCTCATTCACTCATAAACGAGAACTTGCTTCTTCCGTCTAATGCAAGACAGTTAGCACCTGAGCTAGACAGGTCATACACTTGAGCATAGACAAGTAAGCAATTCACAAGTCAATTTATCTTTCAGTCTCTTTGAGTCGAACTACGGTGTTCTGACTTCCTCATTGCACGAGAGGATACGTAGGCATAACTTAACAGTTATCGAACAAAAGTCTCTGTATATTCCCCCCTCTTCCAGCTTCATTCTTTTAAGCCTCATAGTCTTGAGCTTTACACTCTTTCCTCACACTAACACTCCTTCATTTCACTTCACATTTCTTTTACACTGACACTTGCATTCTTTTCCAGCTTTTGCACACAAAATAGCACTGACACTACCCCTTTAAACACAAATCTTTCAAACATGGATCCCTTCGAGTACGACAGACAATCTGGGTGCTAATACCTTGCCAGGTTGTAACCAACCCCCTTTCTCAGTTTCTCTGGTTCACGACCGTCTTATCCATATCTTTCCAGGTTTATGTATCATTACCTTTCCTTCGGGATAAAAATGCCTAGCTGGCGACTCTTTTCAGTTCATCTTCATGTTCTTCCTTTCACCGACCGTTCGCGTCTGTACCCCTCTTGACCAGGTGTCATTTGGTGGGAGCGACAACTTGGCGACTCTGCTGGGGACCCTTATACTGCAACCAGGGCTTCTGGTTCTTTTTGTGGGTTCCTCCTAGCGTTTGTTTGATTTGTGTTTACTGGGGTGTTATGTGCTAGTTGTGTTTATTTATTTTGCTTTATTTATTGCTTTATGTACAACTTTATTTATTGCTTTCTTTACAGGCTTATGCATATTTCATATTGTCATTGTTGGATCTGGTTTTCTGTTTTGGTGGGTGGGGTTCCATTGAGAGATTAAGGTCCTATACCTGGGACCTGAGTGACACCTAGGCTAGAGTGGTTCATATTCTTTCCCATTCCATTTCGGTCTGGTGCGGGAATATGAAACACGGTTCAGATGTGGGTTTCTTCTTTAGAACTCTGTGCTACAGATTTCCTGTAGTGCTAGGGCTATCTGGGAAGCCTGCTAAGTCTGGATGACCTTTATTTTGACCTTCAGAATCTGGGGTGAATTAGAGGAGGATCCTCTATGGTTATTGTAAACACTGTACCTCCGGGTTAGAAGTGTTTACACTTCTTATAACTAATCCAAGTCTGAGGATCCTTGTTCTAGAACATTACATGTGAGAGGGTTGAGTTGTTTACAGGTTTGCAGGAACCCTTGGCCACATCATACCCTGTTACTGTTTTGTTTAAGAGTACTCCACTTTGGACAGTTCTTGTGATAACCCTGGACATGTGACTCTTTATTTGAGTCCCCCACCCTGGTTACTAGATTTCTGAGCCTCCATCCAGACTCCTGAACATACATGGACCTTATATCAAGATAGATAATCAGATCCAACTCTTGATCACAAAACCCTTTCATATCATTTGCATATATCATCATTGCATCATTTAACATTTGTTTATTTGCTTTTCAGGGTATCCACCTCATTATATCTTGGTTTTGGTTTTGACCCCTTCTTTTGCTTAGACTTCTGCTTCAGCATCTGCTTCAGCTATCTCCTTCAGCATCTCCTTCAGTCTGTCAGAGACTCACTTGCATCAGTCTGTCAGAGACTCACCTTCATATTTTCAGTCTGTGATCTTCATCAGCATTTGACTTCAGCTTCTTCAGCAGCACTTATGGCTACTCCCAGGAAGAGCAACATATCTTATCACTTTTTTGAGCCCATATTGACTGGTATCAGGCAGGTCCAGTCACTCATCACCCCTGACCACATCCCACTGTTTAGAGAACACTTTGGGGGTATTTTGGACATGGTCATGGATCTTGATTCTTCTCAGAGAAGCATGATCCACACATGCTTGCAGTTCTATGACCCTCCACTCAGGTGTTTCACCTTTCCTGACTTTAAGATGGGGCCCCTGTTGGAAGAGTTTTCTTTGTTGATTGGAGTACCTATCAGAGGAGGGATCCCCTTTAACCCAGAGATGACTGCTCCCAGAAGTGAAGAGATAGGAAGGGCATTGTACTTGGAGCCTGCCCTTATTGAGCAAAATATGACAACAAAAGCTGGGATTCCTGGTTTACATCTAGACTTCTTGATTTCTCAGGCCATCCTGAAGGCTACATTGGGAGAATGGAGGGCAGTCTGTGCACTTTTATCCCTCAACATATATGGGGCTATATTGTTTGCAGATGAGCCTAAATTTGTCAGTAAGAATGCCATCAACTTGTTTCTGCTGAGGAATCCAGTGCCTACATTACTAAGGGATTTTTACTACTCCATCCATCAAAGAAATGAAAAACAAAGGGGGAAGTTGGTCAGATGCTGTGCTCCCTTGTTCTACTCTTGGCTACTCAGACACCTGCCTAAATCAGATGCTTTCCTGAACCCTCACCAACAAAAGAATTGGGCCAAAAGGTTCATTGCCTTAACATCAGATGATATCAGGTGGTGCACCCAGAGCACCAAAGGCAAGGACATTATCACCAGCTGTGGGCAGTACCCTAATGTGCCTTTCATAGGAGTAAAAGGTTGCATCAATTACAACCCTTTACTGTTTAAGAGACAATTGAGATATGCCTTATTTCACCCTCCCAGAGGACAAGATTTAGCTGAGACCCTATACTATGAAGTGCAACCTAATTCAGCTGTTGTCAGGCAAGCTGCCTGGGCTTGGGACAACATCCAGACAAAAGGGATAGCAATTCTTGGAAGATGTAACAATGTTGCTTCAACTCAGTACTCAGACTTGTCCCGTACTAGAGCTCAGATTACCAGGATGCCTTTCACCTTGGAAGACACACCTGGACCATCTACAGTACAACCTGTATCAACAGTTAGCCTGAAGGAATTTGAAAAGCTGAAAGAAAGGAACAACTAGCTATCTGAAGCCCCGAAGAAGACTCTTTGGGAAAGAAATGACGGTCGTCTAGACATTGAAAGATTGGAAAGACTCAAGACTGAGCATCTGACCAAGATTAAGAGGACAAATGACTACATAAGGAAAGCAAGAGCTGGGAAAAAAATATTGAAGAATGCCTGTAAGGAGGCCAAGATTCAGAAAGCTAGGGCTGAGCATTACCTGGAAGAGAGCCAGGCTAGGTGGATCAGGATCACCGAAGCCCGTGCACAAGAGGACTAGAGGACTCAGGCCAAGATTGAGCAACTGGAGGCCAATGAGAAAAAGCAGCAGGATGCTTTGTTGGCAGCTCAGAAGGAGATATCATAATTGAAGCTCCGAGCGGGGTTAAAGAGATCAAAGGATCAGGACAGGCATAAGAAGCTGACTAATGCCATTGCTACCAGGAACCTCCTCATTAGGACCATTACAGAGCACCCAGCTGGTCCGGTGACTGAGGCACTCCTGAAGGAAGTCAGGGAAGGTGACTATGGACTGGATGTTTGATTCCTTTTGCTTGTATTTCCTTTCTTTTGATGTACTTTTCCTTTTTGTTGTATTTTTAACCCACCATGAGCATGTATTGTAAAACAGACTATGTATTTTTCATCATTTGTAATATATTTAGTTTGCTTCATTGGACTTCTTTTCTCAACATCATCAAGCATCTCCTCGAGGTCTGGAAAGGTCAAAACCAAGAACCAAACCGGATACCTTGGAAAACAAAATAAGCATACTGCATTGCATACTGCATTGCATATTAACATTTTTCTTTGTTTTATAGGTATTTGTTTATTATTTGTTTCTCACTTTGTTGTGCTTTCAGGAAACATTGCTCGTCGCCGAGTGTTCCCTGTCAACCGCACACACTGGTACCCAACTTGTAACAACCTTCCAGGCATTCAGATGGAGCAGGTACAACAGGATCTGAATGAAGTAAGAAATCAGATGGTAAATGAGAGGGTCGAAATGAGAAACCAAATGTCTCAGTTTATGGCTGTGATGACTGGCTTAGCCCAGATCCAGGAGAGATTAAGAGAGCTGGTAGAAAGACAGACACCTGAAGAGCCTCACCTTGGGACAAGAGGAACCAGCAATAATGAACGAGGCCAGCCTCGTATCGACCCACCAGAGTATGGGCCCCATTTGAATCTAGATGTTAATGTCACAAGGAATGTTCAAGGTAATGCTGCTGGGGGCAGAATCCTGCAAGAGGATCCCCAAGAAGAACAATTCACTATCAATGGGGCTGGAGATGAGGTGTATGATAGAAGACTGGATGAGATTGTTGAAAATCTAAGATCTTTGGAATCTCAGAATTCCTTAGGCTTCGACGTGATGGATATGGGGCTGGTAGATGGGGCGAGGATTCCCCACAAATTCAAACCCCCATGCTTTGAGAAATATAATGGTACCTCATGCCCGCGTACTCATCTGCAATCTTTCTTAGGAAGACTCAAGGCTTATACCATGGATGAGAAGTTATGGATGTTCTATTTTGAGGACAGTCTGACTGGAGCTTCAAGAGAATGGTATTCGCATCTGACGAGAGCCCCCATAAGATGTTGGAAATACTTGGCCGAGGCTTTCATCCGGCAATATCAGTACAACCTAGACATGGCCACCAATAGAACTCTTCTAATGGGCATGTCTCAGTCTTCAAGGGATAGCTTTTGGGATTATGCTCAAAGGTGGAGACAGCTTGCTGCTGCTGTCCAGCCACCCATGTCAGAAAGAGAGATGGCTGACATGTTTATGAACACCTTGCAGGGAACTTATATTGATAGACTTGCTGCTTTCTCTTCTACCAATTTTGCCGATGTAGTTATAGCTGGTGAGAGAATTGAGAGTCTTTTGAAAATGGGAAAAATCTCCGACAACGGTGCAAGTTACTCCAGCAACCCCAGAAAAACTTTTGCAGGACCCCGAAGGGTGGGTGAAACAAATGCTATCCATGCAGGCAGGGGCAGACCCCAGTACTCTCACCGGTCAATAACAGCTGTTACCATCCCGGCTCCAGTTCCACAACAACCACTTTACCCTCAACAAAAACAAAATCACTATCAACAACCATCTCATTTTCCGCAACAAAGAACCTACAACAACAACAACCAACAGCAGCGCCCCTTTTAGGAGAGGCCATCTCAAACAAATAGGGTGATTGACCCCATTCCTATGCCTTATGCTACTTTACTGCCACAACTCCTGAAACTTAAACTGGTTGAGTTAAGGACGTTGGCCCCACCGAATCCTCTTAATCTCCCAAAGAATTATGATGCTAATGCCAGGTGTGCCTTTCACTCCAACGCACGTGGTCACAATACCGAGATGTGAAGAGCCTTGCAAATGAAGGTTCAAGATCTGGTCGATTCCAAAGCTCTCAATTTCGCACCTCCTCCGAATGTTAACAGAAATCCTATGCCTAATCATGGTGGGCCCATGATTAATGACATAGAAGAGGATCAACCATCTGCACTGATTGACAATGTTGCACAGATTCAAACACCATTGGCAGAAGTCAAAGCTCAACTTTTAAGATGCCAAGTGTTCCCGGGCTATGGGGCCTGCTGCGAATCGTGCAAAACTGCTATTAATGGTTGTGAGAAGCTAAGGTGTGGCATAGATGGCCTCATCAGAGATGGAATTTTGCAGATTACCACAACGATCCCTTTAACATCAACAACTCTTTCTTCGGCAACAATGGATTCTCCTACAACATCAACAATTCCTCCTTCAACAGATTCTCCTACAACAACAACAACTATCATTCCTACTGATTCTTCAACAACTACAACAGTTACTCCCTCCATTATTTCAACAGATCAGAGTTCATCAACTTTTTCCTCTACAACATCAGCATCCATTTTATCAACAGAATCTCCTACAACGCCAACAAACACTAATGAAGATGTCTCAACGGTCACAATCTATTATGACCCGGCCAATGTTCATCCCGACAACAATTTCCTACAACAAAATGCAACACCTCCTGTCAGATCTCCAGTCACGATCTATTACGATCCTCATACCATCACAGTTCCTTCCGCTGCAGCAATCAGTCCGGTCACCATTACGGTGCCTGGACCTGTTCCTTATGAAAGCAGTAATGCCATACCTTGACACTACGGCTCTGATCTCTACTGCGACGGAAATAAAATCACTCTTGATTCACCAACCTCTTCACCACAAGTTGACAATGTTGTGGGAGGCGGAGGCTTCACCAGAAGCGGATGCCTTTTTGCCTCACAAACACCAAGGCCCAATGCTGAAGCAGAAGCTGCTGCCAAGGCAAAATGGAAGAATGTGGTATCTGAAGAGCCAACTGCTAAAGAAACTCAGAAGACGTCTTTTGAAAAAGATGTAGACGAGTTCATGAGAATAATAAAAAGGAGTGATTATAAGGTGGTGGACCAGCTTCACCAAACACCCTCCAAAATCTCTATATTATCATTGCTAATGTGTTCCGAAGCCCACAGGAATGCATTGTTGAAAGTCCTGCACGCAACATATGTGTCGGAAGAGATTACTGTTAATCAGTTAGAAACTGTGGTTGCAAATGTCAACACCAGTCATGGACTGGGCTTTACAAATGCTGATTTAACAACGGAGGGATGCAACCATAACAAGGCTTTGGACATCACCTTGGAATGCAAAGGTGCTGTCCTTTCTCACGTACTGGTGGACACTGGGTCTTCGCTCAATGTTCTCCCAAAGAAGGCCTTGGTGAAGTTGGAGTATGACGGTTTAGCATTGCATCCGAGTAATTTGGTGGTGAGAGCATTTGATGGCTCTAAGAGATCGGTGCTTGGAGAGATCGATTTACCTGTGTTGATTGGCCCGCAGACCTTTAAAACTACCTTCTTTGTGATGGACATACAGCCGACCTACAGCTGTCTATTGGGTAGACCCTAGATTCATGCCGCTGGCGCTGTTACGTCTACCCTTCACCAGAAGTTAAAATTCGAGTGGGAAGGCCAAATCATCACCATTTGCGGGGAGGAAGATATCTTTGTTAGCCAGCTGGCTACTTATAAGTACATAGAAATGGATGGGGAGATCCATGAGATCATGAGTCAGGGGTTTGAGGCCCTCAACATTAATGAAGCATCTGCTATGTCTGGAACTTCCATCACTTCATATCAATAGGCCCGAAAGGTTGTTGAGGAGGGTACCGCTCAAGGCTGTGGCAAGCTGCTGCCAGTTGAAAAGAAAGAAGACAAATTCGGGTTGGGTTACAGACCAACTCGACAAGATCAACCAGAGGCTGCAATGGAGCCCAAATTTGTTAGCGGGGGGATGCTTACCCCGAATGTTGTGAATAGTCTGGAAGACGAGGAAAAAGACGAACACAACTTGGAAAACTGGATACGTCCAAGGATCCGGGGGAACCAAGTCTCAAACTGGTCTTCCCAGGAAATTATAAGAGTTACTCTTGCAGAGTAATTATTATTTCCTGTCTTTAAGCATGCATCAAGTCATGCATCTTGCCCAAGATGTCAGGGCTCATTTTGTAATCGGGCCATCTTGTATTTTGTGCAAACAATCAATTAATGAATATCAGGACATCTTTTGCAAATGAGTCTCTTTTTTCCCGCTCACTGTTTTTCATTTTTCATTTTTTGTACAAAAATAAAATGGCAATGTTTTTCAAAATAATAACTTCATTTTCACTTTTTCTAAGCAAGATAAAATTGATCACTAAAATGAACAAATCTAAACCCTTGTAGAGAGTGCCCTCCAGACTGCACCGACAACGACACTGCTATGACCTCGTATGACTTTGACAATCCGATTAATTAAGCCGATGAAGGGGTTGAAGAAGATTATGAACTACCTAAAGAGCTAGCCAGGTTGTTGAGACAAGAGGAGAAGGTTATCACTCCTCATCAGGAGGAAGTTGAGACAGTTAATCTTGGTACCGAAGAAGACTTGAAAGAAGTTAAGATCGGGGCCCGTCTGCAAGATTCAGTGAAAGAACAACTTATTGACATGCTTCGGGAGTACGTGGATGTTTTTGCTTGGTCTTATCAAGATATGTCAGGTCTGGATACCGACATTGTTACGCACAAGCTGCCTCTAAAGGAAGACTGTCCTCCAGTAAAACAAAAGTTGCGCCGTACACGTTTGGATATGGCCATGAAGATAAAAGAAGAGGTACAAAAACATTGGGACGCCGGTTTCCTTGCTGTAACTAGTTACCCGCCGTGGGTTGATAACATTGTACCTGTGCCTAAGAAGGATGGCAAAGTACGGATGTGCGTGGATTACCGGGATCTGAACAGAGCCAGCCCGAAAGATGACTTCCCATTACCTCACATTGATGTATTGGTCGACAATACGGCTCAGTTCTCGGTGTTCTCCTTCATGGATAGATTTTCAGGATATAATCAGATCAAGATGTCACCTGAAGACATGGAGAAGACAACTTTCATCACACCCTGGGGCACATTCTGTTATAAGGTAATTCCATTCGGACTGAAGAATGCTGGTGCCACTTATCAACGAGCTATGGTAACATTATTCAATGACATGATCCATAAAGAAATCGCATGTTACGTGGATGACATGATTTCTAAGTCCCTCACAGAAGAAGACCAACTGGTAAATCTGTTGAAGCTATTCAAGCGTCTGAGGAAGTACCAATTGAAGCTGAACCCCAACAAATGCACATTCGGGGTGCGATCAGGTAAGCTGCTGGGATTTATTGTAAGTGAGAAGGGAATTGAAGTTGACCCTAACAAAGTCAAAGCTATCCAAGAGATGCCTGCACCAAAGACTTAAAAAGAAGTTCGGGGGTTTCTAGGTAGATTGAACTACATTTCAAGGTTCATATCTCATCTTACCGCAATCTGTGAGCCCTTATTCAAGTTGCTAAGGAAAGAACAAACAGTCAGGTGAAATGAAGACTGCTAGAAGGCTTTTGACAAAATCAAAGAATACTTACAAGAACCTCCAATCCTTATGCCTCCAGTTGAAGGAAGACCTCTAATACTGTACTTGACAGTATTAGAAGAGTCAATGGGGTGTGTGCTGGGCCAACATGATGAGTCTGGCCGAAAAGAGTATGCAATATACTACCTAAGCAAAAAGTTTACCGACTTTGAACAACGCTATTCACTGCTCGAGAAAACTTGCTGTGCTTTAGCGTGGGCTGTGATAACGAGAAATCGTATCGTATTATTACTATGTTTTTAGCCCGTTTTATCGTACATTCGTCCTTTTAACTCCCGATTATTTCGAGTTTTTTATGTCACGTTGCAGGTATAACATGTCTAGAGCCAAATTATGAGAAAAAGATCAAAGGAACAAAATTGAGCATGAAAAGAAAAGAGAGAAATCAATTCTGCTAAAGACTGCATATTTTGTTGCTCTCACGGTCGTCACAACTGCCTCACGATCGTAACACGCCAATTTGAGGTCTCACGATCGTCACCATGGTCTAACGACCTTGACGCACTAATATGAGGAAATCTGCCCGTTACACCATGTCACGAACGTGACAAGCAAAAGTTATTTAATTTGTTTGAATATAATTGAGAACGTGCAACGAATAGAAAGAGTCTTCAGAGACTCCTACTTTCTCTCAACTTCAGCAACGCCCAATAAACGAGTTCTCCTGGATTTTCTCAAAACTGAAGCACCGAAGCCCACGTTCCTAATCTTCAACTGCCAAAATTCTCTTCTATAAATACCAAAGAATCAAATGAAGAAACCACATAGATTTTTATTGAAATTTTATGCGGAAGCTCTGCCGTTTTTACAACCCCCTTATTTCCAGCTTTTGTTCTTGCTGCTTTTTCCTTTTAATTACCAAACCCTTTAATAACAATTTCCAACATTAGGAAATTGTTATCTTAATTAGATTTTTTTTAAGCCGCAGAATTTAGTACTGTATTTCGATTTCGACGCTCCAAGCTTGCCAATTTGTGGAAGAAGGAGCCTAAGAATTCATTTGTTCAGGTTTTTGTTTTGCAATTAATATTAAGTTTATTTATTTATGTTAAGTTTCTGTTATCATTATATAATGCATGTTTTAATATTTATTAATTTCATTTTGTATTTATCTGTTATTTCAATTAATATGAGTAGCTAAATTAATTGAGCCGGTATGTAATAAATCAACCAAAACGGATGAATCGAATCTAAGCTAAAAATAATTACGAACTTGTATTCTGGCTGTGACTTTTTATAATTAAAATCAAGCTTTTTGTTACGAGAGTAAGAGAAGTGAAATAGGTTAGGTCGAGACCACGAGAGTGTGAGATTTTAACCGGATAGCTAAAGTTAGGCATTTGATTTAAATACAGCGAGAGCGCTTTAAAATGAATTATACTTATTAAGTTTTCAAAAATTATTTTCTAAAACTTATGGGCTAGCGAGAGCAGACATAGGGCTTTAGGAGTAAGATCTGAGATAAGACCACGAGAGTGTAAGTTGAGGGTTTTTAAACTGGTAATCTCTACAAAATTATTTAAGCGAAACATCCTTATAAGCTTAGACTAGATTGACCCGCATAGGTTAATATAATTACATACCGACCGCCTTCTCATTATTTCCTTAATTAAGTTTAATTCCCGTTTTTAATCCTTAAAACCATAACCGTGACAAAATTTCCGCCTTAGCTAAACTAGCAGACCTTCTAGCACTAGAGTGATTACAAAGTCCCTGTGGGTTCGACATCTTTTTATTACTATTGCGATAGGCTGTGCACTTGCAGTTCAGATACCGTTAGACACATCACGTCTTCGCCCAACCAAGTTTTTGGCGCCGTTTCCAGGGACCTTAATTTAGTCACTAGTGCATTATTAGAGTAGCACTGTCTAGACTAAGGTAACAATTTATTTTCCCTAATCTAATTTACCGAGTGTATGCCAAGTACTCGCTCTCAAGGCGAAGACTTGCAACCTCCAGTCCTTGAATTAGAACGCTTCTTACATTTAAGAAGACGAATATTCGAATACCAACGAAAATACAACATTCCAGATCTTCAAGTTGATCCACCTAAACCAGTTGGAACATCGAAGGACGCAGAAATGGCTGAAGAACCAAATCATCCGCTAAAGTATTACGCTAGTCCTTCCCAAGCTGAGCCGCATTCCAGCATTGCCGCGCCGGCTATCAATCGAAATGATTTCGAGTTGAAACCTTCGCTGATATCAGCCGTGCAACAAAACCAATTCGCCGAAAATCCTACCGAGGATCCGAACCTTCATCTTTCGATATTTGTGCAGTACGCAGATATAGTGAAAGCTAATGGAGTTACCCAAGAAGCAATCAGATTACGCCTTTTTCCTTTCTCACTTCGAGACAGAGCAAGAGCCTGGCTTCAATCTCTACCCTCGAATTCAGTAACTACGTGGGAGGAATTAAAAAGAGTCTTCTTGACAAGATATTTCCCACCTAGCAAGACAACTATGCTAAGAGCTCAAATCAACGGATTTAAGCAAAAGGAAAACGAGTCACTTTTTGAAGCTTGGGAACGATACAAAGATATGCTGAGACTTTGTCCACATCACGGATTAGTAGAATGGATGGTCATCCATACCTTTTACAATGGACTCTTGTACAACAAAAGAATGACGATTGACGCTGCCGCAGGCGGCACACTAATGGACAAAGAATATAATGATGCTTATGCACTTATCGAGAGTATGGCTCAGAATCATTACCAATGGGGAAGCGAGAGAGTCGCAACTGAGAAACCAACAAAAGGAGGTATGTACGAAGTGAGTAGTATGGATCAAGTTAATGCAAAATTTGACCAACTTAACCAAAAGATCGACAACTTGGCCATAACACCAACAGCCACCGTGGCTGCGGTAACACCTAACTGTGAGTTATGTGGAGTTCCAGGACATGTTGTCCCTGATTGTCAATTATTAGCAGGAATTCCCACAGATCAAGTGAATTATGCTCAAGGAAACCCGTACTCGAACACATACAACCCAGGTTGGAAGAATCATCTGAACTTCTCTTATAAGAACAACAATGCTTTATACGCACCAGGTCAAGCGCCAGCTACACCACCAGGATATCAAAAGACTGCTCCTAATGTTCCTAGAAAATCAAACCTTGAATTAATGATGGAGAACTTCATAGCTACCCAATCTCAAACAAACAAGGAATTCTTGAACCAAAACATACACACTAGTGAGCAGATTAAGCAATTGGTGAGCACGGTAGACGCGTTAGCTACACATAACAAAATGCTTGAAACTCATATTTCACAAGTAGCTCAACAACAAGCACCTAGCGCTGCCCCAACTGGAGTATTTCCTGGACAACCCCAACCTAACCCAAAAGGACAGGCCAATGCTGTGATACTAAGAAGTGGCAAAGAACTTGACGGACCTGTCGATCCAAGACTTGACAATCCAACCATGTGCCAAAAGCAGGATAAGCCAACTGAAAAGGAGAATGAACCAGAAGAAAAGGAAGATAATAATCAAGAGGCAGTGGAGAAAGAGAAGCCTTATGTGCCTCCACCACCTTATAAACCACCGATTTCGTACCCTCAGAGATTAACCAATTCCAAGACGATGGGCCAGTTTAAGAAATTTGTTGAACTTCTGAAACAGTTAAATATTACTATTCCATTTACAGAAGCTATCACTCAAATGCCCTCATATGCTAAATTTCTAAAGGAAATCTTATCCAATAAGAAGAAGATAGAGGATAACGGAACCGTTACACTTACTGCTGAGTGTAGCGCAATCATTCAGAACAATATGCCTCCTAAGCTAAAAGATCCAGGTAGTTTCTCTATACCCTGTGTAATTGGAAAATTCGTCATTGACAAAGCTCTATGCGATTTAGGAGCCAGTATCAGTGTTATGCCCTTAACAATTTGCAAAAGGCTAGATATGGGAGAATTAAGACCTACTAAAATGTCTGTTCAACTAGCCGACCGCTCTATTAAATATCCTGTAGGCATACTAGAGAATGTCCCAGTACAGATAGGTCAATTCTACATTCCTACTGATTTTATAATCATGGACATCACTGAAGACTCCACTACACCTATCATACTAGGAAGACCATTCTTAGCTACCGCCGGAGCTATTATAAATGTAAAGAAAGGAAAGCTAACCTTTGAAGTTGGTGAAGAGAAAGTTGAATTTATTTTAACACAATTCTTACAATCACCAGCTATAGAGGACACATGCTATTTATTAGATGTCATTGACGAGTGTGTAAGAGAGATGGAAATGAAAGAAACTACTTATTCTGAAATTATGAAAATTCAAATCCCTCCGATTTTCGAAGATGACAATTGGCGTGAACCGTATCAGGATGATAGTCTAAGCGAAAGTTTAGCACTTACACCGAATCCCATGCCAAGTAAGAAGAAACCTACATTAGAGTTAAAAACCTTACCTAAGAACCTAAGATACGAAATCCTAGACACTGAATGTACGCGACCAGTTATAATCAATTCCAGTTTAGGAACAATCAAAACGAAGAAACTTTTAGATGTCTTAAAGAAATACCCAACTGCATTAGAATATAACATATCTGATCTCAAAGGAATATGTCCTTCAATCTGTATGCATCGTATTATGCTAGAAGAAGATTGAAAAACCTCTAGAGAATCTCAAAGAAGAATTAACCCAATCCTTAGCACTGTAGTAAATGAAGAAGTTAAGAAACTACTAGACGCTGGAATAATATATCCAATCTCTGATAGTCAATGGGTTAGTCCAGTACATGTAGTACCAAAGAAAGGAGGTATCACTGTTGTGAAAAACGCTAAAGGCGAATCGATATCACAAAGAGTAGTGACCGGACATAGAGTGTGCATCGATTATCGAAAACTAAACAAAGCCACTCGAAAAGATCATTTCCCACTACCCTTTATAGATCAAATGTTAGAACGATTAGCCAAACACTCGTATTTCTGTTATCTAGATGGTTACTCAGGATTTTTCCAAATCCCGATTTACCCAGATGATCAAGAGAAGACTACATTCACATGTCCTTATGGAACGTTCGCTTATAGACGAATGCCCTTTGGATTATGTAACGCTCCTGCAACCTTTCAAAGATGTATGATGTCAATCTTCACAGATTTCATAGATAATATCATGGAAGTGTTCATGGACGACTTCTCTGTATGCGGGCAAAGTTTTGAAGGATGTCTATCCAATTTAGAAATGGTGTTAGAAAGATGTGTAAAAGTAAACCTCGTACTTAACTGGGAAAAATGCCATTTTATGGTCAGAGAAGGAATCGTACTAGGACACGTTATATCTGACAAGGGAATTGAAGTTGATAAAGCTAAGATAGAATTCATAAAAGATCTTCAACCCCCTAAGACCGTTCGAGAAATACGAAGCTTTTTAGGACATGCCGGTTTCTACCGACGATTCATCAAAGATTTCTCGAAAATCACTAAACCTCTTACCGGTTTATTAATGAAAGACGCTGAGTTCATATTTGATAAAGATTGTCTTAAAGCATTCGAAACTCTAAGAACAGCCCTCATCACCGCACCAATCATGCAACCACCTGACTAGAGATTACCTTTCGAAATCATGTGCGATGCGAGTGACTATGCTGTAGGCGCAGTTCTAGGACAAAGGAAGGACAAGAAACTTCACGCAATTTACTATGCCAGTAGAACTTTAGATTCTGCTCAATTGAACTACGCCACTACTGAAAAAAGAGTTGTTAGCAGTTGTCTTTGCGTTTGATCTCGAAATCAAAGATAAGAAAGGCACTAAAAACGTCGTAGCAGACCATTTATCTAGAATAGAAGGTATTTAACTCGAACAAAAGCCGATTAACGACGATTTTCCGTATGAACAGCTGATAGCACAAATAAGAAGCGACCCAGCTCAGTTAGACATAAATGAACCAAAAGCCGTGGAAACAATCCAAACAACCATAGGACTGCCATGGTACGCTGACATTGTTAACTACTTAGCTGCAGGAGCACTTCCACCAGACTTAACCTATCAGCAGAAAAAGAAATTCTTCCACAATCTCAAGTATTACTATTGGGACGAACCATTATTGTTTAAGAGAGGACCTGACGGAATCTTCCGTCGGTGCATTCCCGAAGAAGAAATAGAAGATGTCATTGCTCATTGTCATTCATCTCCTTATGGTGGAAACGAAAACACTTCCAAGACTTGTGCAAAAATCTTACAAGCCGACCTATTTTGGCCTAATCTATGGAAAGATGTTCACATCGCTGTTATAAACTGCGATCGGTGTCAACGCACTGGTAATATTTCAAGACGAGATGAAATGCCTCAAAGAGGAATATTAGAAGTAGAAGTCTTTGATGTCTGGGGAATAGATTTCATGGGACCATTCCCATCATCTTTCGGTAACAAGTACATACTCGTAGCTGTCGATTATGTTTCAAAATGGATCGAGGCTATAACTTCTCCTACAAATGACACATGGGTAGTAATTAAGCTTTTCAAGAATATAATCTTTCCAATATTTGGTGTGCCTAGACATGTCATTAGTGACGGTGGCTCGCATTTCATTTCGAAAATATTCGACAAATTACTATCTAAGTATGGAGTCAGACATCGTGTAGCAACACCGTATCATCCACAAACAAGTGGACAGGTCGAAGTCTCGAACAGAGAAATAAAACAAACTCTAGAAAAGACTGTCGCCATATCTAGGAAGGATTGGTCATCTAAACTTAATGAAGCTTTATGGGCTTATAGGACAGCCTACAAGACACCCATAGGAACTACACCCTTCAAACTAGTGTATGGGAAGGCTTGTCATCTCCCGGTTGAACTAGAACACAAAGCATATTGGGAGATTAAAACACTCAATATAAACTACACTGCCGCTGGAGAAAAGCGAATCCTCGACATTAATGAATTAGAAGAATTAAGGTTGGACGCATATGAGAATGCTAAGATATACAAAGAAAGAACCAAGCGTTGGCACGATAAGCGCCTGTCTAGGAAAGAATTTAGTGTGGGAGACGTTGTGCTCCTCTTCAATTCAAGACTTAGGCTCTTTCCTGGAAAACTAAAATCTAGATGGTCAGGACCCTTTGAAATAACTAAAGTGTTCCCGAGCGGAGCAATAGAAATTAAGGGTAGGAATAGTGAACCGTTCACAGTAAACGGAAAACGATTAAAACATTACCACAATATTGAAAACAGAGATTATGCGAATAATGTAAAACTTTTAGAGTTGTCCACTAACTTCCCTGATTAATCTAGCACTAAGCACTACGTCAGGCTTATGACGATAAAAACAACGCTTAGTGGGAGGCAACCCATTTTATTGTTTTATTTCATTTTTATTATTGACTTTATTTATGTATTTCTTTCCTTATTTTCTTTATTTTTAACTTTCATTTTCTAAATCATTTTTAAATTTACCTTGCTACATATTTTCTAAAGTCTTTTCTACCTTACCTCTTTCTCCCCTGATTTGTTTCTCCCACTTTAACACTAACTATGGCTAACCAACCAAGAAACTTCATGGAAACCATATTTAGAGGTAGGAACCAAAGGAGGAAATTTGAGGAATTATCACAGAGACACATGGATTTGACTCTGTATTATGATGAACAAACTATGGAAACCTTAGGTATCAATGATAACATCCTATACATGTTTAACCAGCTTGGATGGGAGAAAGCTCTCATAAAATATAAGTTTGTCACTTACCGCGAGCTAACCCTTGAATTTTTAAGCTCCCTACTTTACCTACCTGAGCGTGGATTTGGACTAAGGAAAGGATTTATTAGTTTCCGACTATTCGGTATTGAATATGTCCATAACCACAAAGAACTAGCTGACCTACTAGGATTTCCTAGTGGACCTTTTGCTTTCACTACCACCCAGGTAAAACTGATGGATATTGAGCTAGATTTCTTTTGGGGTACTTTAACCGGAAACTACCACCCTGAGCCGGATATCATGGACAATAATGAAATACACAACCCCGCTATCCGCTATTTTCACAAAATCTTTGCCCACACCTTCTTTGGAAAGGAAGAGAACCTTACTGGAGTATCTAAGGACGAGATATTCATAATGTCCTGTTTGACCGAAGGCAAACCCGTAAATGCTGTACCCTTCATGATGCAGACCTTTACCCGCATCCAGGAGGAACCTAATCTACCAATAATGGTAGGAGGCCTAGTCACCATGATCGCTAACGCCATCGGACTTAGATATCAGTTACACAAGTGTACCCGTTTCGGTACCATTCGCCCTATGAATTTGAATTTCTGCTTTAACCGCCAAATTATAGGAGACATAGGACAACCACCATTCGAGTACCTAATTAGGAATGAAATCGTAACCTTGTTCACCTTGCCAAACCATGCTAAAGTCAGCGTTCACAATAGAGATAATTGGCTTTATGAGCTTACTCCTCCTGACTATCCAACAACACCTAAAACACCGCAATCCTACCAAATTAGGGATGATATGATGACTGATGTAGAGAGTGACCCTGAGACCCCTCCTGGTTACCATTACATCAACCACATTGATGAAAATATTGAGACCCCTGAAATCAACAAAGTAGGATATGTTGAAAGCTTGAACAAAATCTTGACGACTCTTGAAGTATACCAAGCTGACATTAATGCTGTTAAGGATGAAGTTAAGAGCATGAGATTGGACATTATAGGCTTAACGGATTTAACATGTGAACAGTTTTACCATATAAATTCCGCACTTGAAGACTTGAAGAAACGACTTTGATGAGCTGTAGTGATTTGCTCAATTTTACTTTTTCTTTCTTGTTTCTAGTTAGTTTTCAATTTTTGCAACGTTTCCTAGTTCATTTTTTATTGTTGCAATTTCTTTCTATTCTGTCAAAAACAAAGTAATTACATTAATGCAATTTTTCATTTAGTCTATTTACATGTTTTCATAATTTAGTGCATCTACCAAAAATTCCCACTGCATGTTTGCTTAATATTTTATGCAATTTGTTACTATCAGTTATAACATATACTAATATTTTTGATTGCTGGATATTTTGATGAATTCTTGTGTGATGAAATCTAATGCTGTGATATATTGATCCATTGTTATGTGTTATGTTGGAATAAATTATTTAATGAGATAAGAATTATAATTGGATTGAACTGAGGTAAACATTCTGGAAATTCCAAATTTTGTGAACCTCACGGTCGTAACCATCCCCTCACGATCGTAACGGGCAATTAAGCGCGTCACGACCGTAACTACCCCCTCACGACCGTGACATTCTGAATGCACGACCTCTGAGTTACAGAGGCCGTTCTTCTTCGCAACTCCACTTCTATTTTCACAAAATACTCTAACCTCCCATTACCTATTCTTCTCCCGTAACCACCCATTAATCACCAATCAATCTCTCCACTCCATTCCACTTCCTCATTTAATCCCAACTACACAAATTCCTTTCCCTCCACTATAAATCAATCAATTTCTTCACATTTTCATCACAAAACCTCAAACACTATCTCACGCTCATATCCACTTGCATGCAATGGCAAACATTCAATTTAGAGAGGGAGAACAAGGAGCAAACCAGAGAGCGAAGTTTGAAAAGTTTCAAACCCGTGGCATCCAAACAATTCGGTACATCGACCTCGACTGTCTGAGAGAGTTAGGATTGTTCGACGGAGTGAAGCTACTTCTTGAAAAAGTTGGCTTATGGGACTTATGCAGCCAACCGCAACCAACATTTGCAAACCTCACTTTGGAGTTCCTGAGTTCCTTCCAATACATCACACCCTCTGGATCCACGAACCAACTCACAGGCATTGCAAAATTCCGAATGCTTGGCAGAGAGTTCGAGCTCACTCAAACCAGAGTCGCTGAACTTTTAGGCTTCAGTCACGGTGACGGTGCCCACCTTCGTGTGCCCGACAACTTCAATGAAACCGCTTTCACTTTGTGGCACAACATCACAAACAACCGTGCTTCAGCCTACCAAAGTCTCAACGCTACACACATTCATAATCCAGCGATACGGTACTTTCATCGTATCATCTGCAACACCATCCTTGCAAGAGAGAGCAACCACAAGCTCAACTCTAAGGAGCTCCTATTCTTGCATTGTGCTCTGAATGAAGAATGCATCAACGCCGCTCCGTTCCTTCTGGCCCACATTCAATCCGTAGCACAAAGAGGCGCCACACCCTTCTACATTGGCGGGATTGTCACTTCCTTAGCCATACAGTTGAATCTTGGTGACCACCTCACTCATTTGCCTCATAGGGCACCGGAGCTGCTTACCATGAACTACTGCAAGTCTGCTCACATGATCTCTCAGCGTGAGGATGGCAGGTTCAACCTTGTGATACAAGGCACCATCTATCATAATATCGTTTTGCCTTGCAGGAACCGAATTGATCCATCAAACAGAGCCAACTGGCTATTTGATTTACCGGCTCCTACAGGTCATGTTCCAATTGTTGACGACCAGCCTGATGCACCTGTAGATGAGATACAGGAGGAGATGGATCGTGCTGAGCCAGTTCAGGACATACCCGAGTCTTCCACCATGCAGCCGCCTTCTGCTGAGATCACAATTGAAGACATCCTTCGTGCCATTCACCAGCAAAACCAGATGAATGCCGTACTTGAGAGGAAGCTGAAGGAGCAGTATGATGCACTCATGGCCACTGTTGTCAGAAACCAGGAAGCAACAGATGATAAGTTAGGTGAGATCTTCAGCGAGTTAGAAGCTTTGCGGATGGACGTCACCGCTCTTAGTGTCACTGGCTCTGATGAGGAAGCACTCCTTCCAGATGCTCCCGCACCAGAAGCCGAGGCCGTGGTCATCAGTAGCATTAGTTTTTCTTTTTGTTTTTGAATTTTGTATATCTAACGTATTTCCCCGCTATTATATCACAACATTGAGGACAATGTCTGATATAGTGTGGGAGAGGTACCTTTCCCGTTTTCCATTCATTGTATTTTCTCTTTTCGCATTTTCAATGAACAAGTAATATTTATGCTATTTCTTAAGTTTCAATTCTTCCCCGCTTTATTTAGCCATACCGAATTTTTTTTGCTTTATCTTCGCATTACTCGACATACCTATGAAATCGTAGTTAGGAAGTTGAGAAAGATCCAACAAGATCAATACAGTCTTGACACCTTAGACTTCCTACTTAAGCATTCCATTTCGACAATTGTTACGATTATACCTTAAGTCTTAGTTCTAAAGTAACCCCTAGTAGTTTATACTAGCAGTCAGCACCGTCTAGACACAAACCACGTGGGGAGCCGATGAACATAAGTGTTTGATGCCTAATCTATAAACGATCCTTCATATCTCGCTGCCATAAAAAGAAATTGCACCAAAGTACACTGTCGCATATAAGAGATGAGTAATATAAGAAGAAGTCCATTGCTGGTTGGTTCAGAGGTACCTGGTTCTGAACTTGGTAGGGCGTGCTACGACTCGATCCCCCACAACCTCCAATTTGGATAATATGTAAAGGGTTGCCACATTCGTGTACCAGACTCCATGCTAATAAAGGATCAAAGTCACTAACCGGCTACTTCACTACGTGCGTGCTAAAGACAAAGGGCTTAATGTGATTGCGCTAGAACGAAACCGGGTGAAATAAGAACGAAGGACTCTAGGTAGAATCACAACAAAATTACTGAATGTTTCGTTTAAAGGGAAGTCGACGACTTAGCTTGTTGCTTGTGTCATTAGTGTATCGTTAGTGTTCTACTCTAGTATCGGTCTATCTAACTAAATGACTTCTCGTATGGTATGTTATGTGTATGCGTCTGATGAAAATTGTCCGATCATTTTTCAATTGACTATTTGCTTGAGGACAAGCAAAGGTTTAAGTATGGGGGAGTTTGATAACGAGAAATCGTATCGTATTATTACTATGTTTTTAGCCCGTTTTATCGTACATTGGTCCTTTTAACTCCCGATTATTTCGAGTTTTTTATGTCACATTGCAGGTATAACATGTCTAGAGCCAAATTATGAGAAAAAGATCAAAGGAACAAAATTGAACATGAAAAGAAAAGAGAGAAATCAATTCTGCTAAAGACTGCATATTTTGTTGCTCTCACGGTCGTCACAACTGCCTCACGATCGTGACACGCCAATTTGAGGTCTCACGATCGTCACCATGGTCTAACGACCGTGACGCGCTAATATGAGGAAATCTGCCCGTTACACCATGTCACGAACGTGACAAGAAAAAGTTATTTAATTTGTTTGAATATAATTGAGAACGTGCAACGAATAGAAAGAGTCTTCAGAGACTCCTACTTTCTCTCAACTTCAGCAACGCCCAGTAAACCAGTTCTCCTGGATTTTCTCAAAACTGAAGCACTGAAGCCCACATTCCTACTCTTCAACTGCCAAAATTCTCTTCTATAAATACCAAAGAATCAAATGAAGAAACCACAGAGTTTTTTATTAAAATTTTATGCGGAAGCTCTGCCGTTTTTACAACCCACTTATTTCTAGCTTTTGTTCTTGCTGCTTTTTCCTTTTAATTTCCAAACCCTTTAATAACAATTTCCAATATTAGGAAATTGTTATCTTAATTAGATTTTTTTAAGCCTTAGAATTTAGTACTGTATTTCGATTCCGACGCTCCAAGCTTGCCAATTTGTGGAAGAAGGAGCCTAAGAATTTATTTGTTCAGGTTTTTGTTTTGCAATTAATATTAAGTTTATTTATTTATGTTAAGTTTCTGTTATCATTATATAATGCATGTTTTAATATTTATTAATTTCATTTTGTGTTTATCTGTTATTTCAATTAATATGAGATGCTAAATTAATTGAGCCGGTATGTAATAAATCAACCAAAACGGATGAATCAAATCTAAGCTAAAAATAATTACGAACTTGTATTCTGGCTGTGACTTTTTATAATTAAAATCAAGCTTTTTGTTACGAGAGTAAGAGAAGTGAAATAGGTTAGGTCGAGACCACGAGAGTGTGAGATTTTAACCGGATAGCTAAAGTTAGGCATTTGATTTAAATACAGCGAGAGCGCTTTAAAACAAATTAGACTTATTAAGTTTTCAAAACTTATTTTCTAAACACTTATGGGCTAGCGAGAGCAGACATAGGGCTTTAGGAGTAAGATCTGAGATAAGACCACGAGAGTGTGAGTTGAGGGTTTTTAAACTGGTAATCTCTACAGAATTATTTAAGCGAAACATCCTTATAAGCTTAGACTAGATTGACCCGCATAGGTTAATATAATTACATACTGACCGCCTTCTCATTATTTCCTTAATTAAGTTTAATTCCCGTTTTTAATCCTTAAAACCATAACCGTGACAAAATTTCCGCCTTAGCTAAACTAGCAGACCTTCTAGCACTAGAGTGATTACAAAGTCCCTGTGGGTTCGACATCTTTTTATTACTATTGCGATAGGCTGTGCACTTGCAGTTCAGATACCGTTAGACACATCACGTCTTCGCCCAACCAGGCTGCTCACCGACTGAGGCAGTATATGTTGACCCATACTACTTTATTGATCTCAAAGATGGATACAGTCAAGTACATATTTGAGAAGCCAGCACTTACCGGAAGGGTTGCAAGATGGCAAATGATTCTCATAGAGTATGACATTCAGTACACATCTCAAAAAGCCATCAAAGGCAGTGTATTGTCCGATTATCTTGCTGAGCAACCTATTGATGATTACCAGCCAATGAGATTTGACTTCCCTGATGAAGACATCATGTTCCTGAAAGCAAAAGATCATGAAGAGCCCGTTCACACTGAAGGGCCTGACCCAAAAGAAGAATGGACAATGATGTTTGATGGGGCTGTTAATATGAATGGTCGAGGAGTTGGTGCAATACTCATTACACCTAAAGGAGTTCACATGCCTTTCTCGGTGAAACTCACCTTTAACTCCACTAACAACGAAGCTGAATACGAAGCCTGTATCATGGGTCTTGAGGAAGCTATTGACCTCAGGATCAAAACTTTAACTGTGTTCGGAGATTCAGCTCTGGTAATCAATCAAACCAATGGCAAATGGTACACTCACCAGGAGCATCTGATTCCATACCGGGATTACACGAGGAGATTACTGACTTTCTTCACCACAATCAAACTTGAGTATATCCCTCGAGATGAAAATCAGTTTGCAGATGCTCTGGATACAATTTCATCCATGATCAAAGTTCAAGCTGCCAACTTTGTGCCTCGGATTTCAGTATCCAGACTTGACAGACCAGCATACGTATTCTCCATGGACTTTGCTAAAGATGATAAGCCTTGGTTCTATGATATCAAATGCTTCTTAGAGAATCAAACATACCCACCTGGGGCATCTTCCAATGATAAGAAGACATTAAGAAGACTGGCTGGTAGTTTCTTCCTGAATGCTGACGGTTCCTTGTATAAGAGAAACTTTGATATGGTACTCCTCAGGTGTATTGATAAGGAAGAGGCAGACTTGTTGATGCACGAGGTGCATGAAGGATCCTTTGGTACCCATGCTGGAGGACATGCAATGGCTAAAAAGCTATTAAGATCAGGCTACTACTGGATCACAATGGATGCTGACTGTTGTGCTTATACCAGAAAGTGTCATAAATGCCAGATTTATGCAGATAAAGTGCATGTACCTCCGAATCCTTTGAATGTAATGTCTTCACCTTGGCCCTTTGCCATGTGGGGCATTGACATGATTGGCAAGATTGAGCCGACTGCTTCAAATTGCCACAGATTCATCCTGGTAGCCATTGACTATTTTACCAAGTGGGTTGAAGCATCTTCCTATGAAAATGTCACTAGGCAAGTGGTAGCCCGATTCCTAAAGAAAGACATCATCTGTCGGTATGGAGTGCCCGAGCGAATCATTACTGATAATGGTTCCAACTTGAACAATAAAATGATGGTAGAACTGTGCCGGGACTTCAAAATCCAACATCACAATTCTTCTCCTTACAAGCCAAAGATGAATGGCGTTGTTGAGGCAGCTAATAAGAACATTAAGAAGATTGTGCAAAAGATGGTGGTCACCTACAAAGACTGGCATGATATGCTACCATTTACCTTGCATGGGTACCGTACATCAATCAGAACTTCTACTGGGGCAACACCGTATCAGCTTGTGTATGGTATGGAGGCAATCCTACCTGTTGAAGTTGAATTACCCTACTTACGGGTACTGATGGATGTCAAGTTGAATGAAGCAGAGTGGGTCCGATCCCGGTACAATCAACTAAATCTGATCGAAGAAAAGAGATTAGCGACAATCTGTCATGGGCAGTTGTATCAGAAAAGAATGAAGAAAGCCTTCGATCAGAAAGTCAGGCTTCGGGAATACCAAGTAGGAGATCTTGTGCTGAAAAGACTCCTTCCTCCTCATACAGACCACAGGGGCAAGTGGACTCCGAATTACGATGGTCCATTCATAGTAAAGAAAGTTTTCTCTGGTGGAGCACTGATGCTCACTACTATGGATGGTGAAGATTTCCTGTCCCCTGTGAATTCAGATGCAGTTAAAAAATACTTCGCATAAAATGACCCGCTGGATATAAAAACAAAATGTAAGTCCAGACAAAAATAGGGCATCCCGGCGAGTCAAAAACAGAATAAAAGACTCGGGCAAAAATAAGGGAAAGTAAAGAAAAATTTACACCCGCTGAGTTGAAAAGCCGCATTGGACAACTCAGGCAAAAATGGGTATCCCGGTGGATTGAAAACCCGAAAGGGCGATCCACGCAAAAATAAGGGAATAAGCGAACAACTGCATTCTGAATTCGTCTGTATCACTTACAACATGGCAAGTTCCGAAAGGTTAAAGCATCGGTCAGAATCAGCCTTCTTCAGAAAGCAGGATGAGAAGAACGTCAAAAGTCATACGGGTCATAGCAAAAGAAAGCTCACTAAAGCGTCGTCAACATTGCTAGCACTTTCATTTTTTATCAATTTGTAACAATCTCCTCATTTCAGGGGATTTGTTTCTTTGACTGTACTCGCCAATTCAGGGCACACAAATTAATAAAACCAGAATTTTCGGTCATACTTCGTCTTGAATATTTTTATTCCATTTGCAAAAATGTCTGATATCCTTGATATAACGTTTTCATAAAAAACAGATGTGTTTTTCTAATCACATGCTTACAGGAAATATATTACTTACTCCCATGAGTGTCTAAACTCCTATGATGGAATCTAGTAAGGGATGCCTCGGGGTACTTGTGCGTTTCTTTGTCATAATAGGATTGCAGGTATTCAAAGCGCAACATAGGGCATGAAAGGTGTTCCCCAGCAAAGCTGCCAAATCATTATTTCCTCAGCACATCTTCCAAACAGCACCAGAGATGCTTTCTCCCCAGCAGAGTTGCCAATGCATCACTTCTCCAGCACATCCTTCAGAGCAGTGCCGGAAGGTGCTCATATCCCCAGCTGAGTTGTCAAATATCCTCATCCTCAGCAGGATCCCTGCAGAAATCTCTAGGAAAATCGTCCAGTGATTATTTCTCCCCATCCGAGTGCTCGACAGGGAACCATCTCCCTACGGAGCTCCAGCCTCTCCCAGAAGAGCAATGTCTGAATTTCCCCCACAACAAAGTGATGAAAGCATCCAAAGCCCCAGCTGGGCTCCTCATTACCAAGATAGATCTACCAGTGACCTTTTTCCCCAAGCAAAGCTACATATCAGATCTACCAATGATCTCATCCCCATCTAGGATATTCTTTCAAAACAGATCAATTAGAAATCTTCACAACAATGGGATCCAAATCCCGAACCAGTATCTTTTGCATAATCATAACATTCACATCATAAATCACCTCAGAGCGTAGCATTCCGTCTAATACGGAGCATTACGACAAAAATCAAACATATTGCATAATCACAAGTCATGTTTTGAATCAGTCACCTGTGTATACCAACATTCCGTCAGCAATGTATATAAAGACTCACAGTCCCAGCAGAAAGCCATAGCGTCCCCTTTGCACTCACAAATACATGTTAATATATACTGTTCTCGACATTTGTCCGTGTCATATCATCCCCTGCAGATATAAACCACAAACAGATATCTAAACACTCTCTGATGCTCGTCCGTATCACCACTCCCCAACAGAGTTACCCAAACACTTATAATACACTCTCATTGACGCCCGTCCGTGTCATCCTATCCCCCACAGATCACCAGATTACCTTTTACACTTATAAGTTCTTAACTTATACACTGTCTCTTCTTGACACTCGTCCGTGTCATACTCTCCCCAGCAAGTTGAACACTCATCCGTGTCCCACTCATGCTTATTCATACAGGTACTCGTCTGCATCTTGTATACACCACTTATGTCTTCTCAGATTCAACACTCGTCCGTGTTCTTTGTTAACCAGGTGGTACTCGTCCGTACCATCATCTCTGAACATGCGTCAACGTTTGTTTCTACTGATACTCGCCCGTATCATAGTCTTAAGGATGCTCGTCCGCATCTTTAATCTATACACAACATCAAACACTTATACCTTCTATTTCTTGGATGTAAACACTCGTCCGTGTTTACTATTCCCCAACAAATCCGCATTAAAAAGCAAATTTCTTTTCTATCTGACATTCGTCCTATGTCATGATACTTTCGGCAGCCGTACCCTGCCAGGTGATCGTCCCTCACCTTTTGATGACCGTCCCTCATCATTCCCCCAACAGAGTCTCCATTTATTGGAACCTTTTTCTATCCGACATTCGTCCTATGTCGTGATATTTAGCACCCGTCCCCTACTAGGTGATCGTCCTTCACCTTCCTGATGATCGTTCTTCATCATTTTATCCGATGGCCGTCCCCATTGTTGATCTTGTTATCTGACACTCGTCCTATGTCATGATGAATCCCGAGAGCAGCCGTACCCTTCTAGGTGATCGTCCTTCACCTCTTGATGATCGTCCTTCATAATGCTTATCCGATGGCCGTCCCCATCGTCGACCTTTTCTATCCGGAATTCGTCCTATGTCATGATACTTTCGGCAGCCGTACCCTGCCAGGTGATCGTCCTTCACCTTAGATGACCGTCCCTCATCTTTCTCCCCAACAGAGCAGCCGTCCCCTGCTAGGTGATCGTCCTTCACCTTTGATGACCGTACCTCATCATTACTTCATTTATTTCCTTAAACCAATGGCCGTCTCCATCATTGCCTTTACTTTTGCTCCCCAGAGAATCTTTGATTGATGGTCGTCCCCATCATGATCTTTTTATTTCCCCAGCATGTCGACCGTACCCGTCTCCGCTTTATCCCCAGCAATCGTCCTCTGATCGATGGTCGTCCTCCATCGCCCACACTTTATAATCATACTTTACTACCTTTTACAATCTATGTCCCTTTTCTTCTTCTCCCAGTGAGTGCAAATTTTGGTCTGTCTTTGGTATTCAACCACAAGTTATCTTGCTTGTCTGTTAAGCCAGGAACTTACATCCTACACAACTAACTCATGTTTGAATAGGGGCAGCTGTAAACACCCAAAATTTTCCCTCACTAATTTCACACCATGGCTTGTGGTCTTTTCATTTGCATTAGTTCAATCATATCATCTCATATTGCACTTTTGCTTCACTGCATTGGTTCAAAGTCATCTACATCTAGGGTTTGTGATCTGAGCAATCCATGAGCCATTTAAGCCACTACAAAGGTCTTCAATCATCTCAAGAGGGTCCATGAATGTCCAATTATCATATTTTATCCTCCAAAGATCAAGGAAGCCAAATAATCACAAGAACTTGCAAAGCATGGAAGCTGAGCTAGGGTTTAACTGCACAGATGACCTAAAATTAGGGTTTTGGTTTCAGAGGCCATAACTCCAAATTTTTTGGTCATTCTTGTTTCTATTGGTCTCAATATGTTATAAGGATCATACATACCAAGTTTGATGAAGAAACTCATTGTGGAAGTCATCTGATCACTGGGTAACTTCCTAAGCAAGTCAGAGCCAAATCAGGGCATCTGAGGCCCCCAAACATGGAACCAAAGTGGATTTTTCATCAAATTGAAGTTATATGATCTTTATTTGATCATTGAAGTGCTTAGAAGTTCACAAATTTGAAGAAAGGTGAGCAAAACCAAAAGTTGCCAAAAATGGAAATGACTTGTAATGTAAACTTTCCATTTTGGGAAAGTTTTTCAACCTCCTCTTTCTTAACCAAAAATGCTTCAAATGAAAAATTGTTGGTCATGAAAGTTGTAGATTGGATCATTCCCTTTTCAAAAATTACAAGAACAAGATCTAATTCATTTTGGAACTCAAGTTATGGCTTTCCAAAGTTGGCAAAAATCACATAATTTCATGTTTCATGCCAAAGAGGGATTTTTGCAAAACCTCATGCCAAGCTATTTTGGGACCTCAAATTGACTTCTAACCATCATACAAACATAAAACATTGCCTAAATCTCAGAATTGGCCCAAGAATTTCCAAATTTCATGACTTGCACCTAAAGAAATCTCAAAAGGGCCAAAGGTTCACAAATTTGCAAAACCTCTCACAACTTTGTCACAACTTGCTGATTTTCCTCAAAGAGATTTCCATGGACCTCCTTGAATCTTGCTGCACCAGAAACCCCTTTGTCCTTGGCCTGAACCATCCCATACCTCAAAGTACACATAATCTTGACTTTTTGCATTTTCACCCATACCAATCACACTATGCCACAACCACTCTCTGAACCAATTGCATTTGTTTATACTAGTCAAAAGCAAGCCAAACATAACAAGAACCAAGCCTAACACTTCAGCATTGCCATAGTTCACAAAAACTCCCTCTCTTGCATTTTCCTTCGAAACACTCAGCACAAACATCAAAACTTAAAACTTCTTCCACCATTCATCTCCAAATTCATCACTGATCATAAGCCACCCCTCAAAACAACCAAGAACCCCTCACAAACAAAACACGATTTTCTGGCCAGTTGAACACAAACTCCCAAACCAGCCATAAAAAACCCCATCCAAGCTTCAAAGCTTCTTCAGGGAGGTTATTGGAGGCATTTTGAAGCAAGGAAGCAGTCAGAAAGCTCCTGGGTTGAAATCTCCATCTCAGGTAGCCATGTGAATCTTTTTTCCAGAACCTTTATTTTAAGTTATTAAATGGTTAAGCTTGTTCCCCTGAGTGCAATGAACTTTGAATTTTTGAAAATGATGAAGAAATGAGAATGTATGTTCTGTCTGAAAGTTTCACATGTTTTGTTCTTGGCTTCGAATCTTGAAAATGAGTGAAGATAAATGGTTTTTGAGGGTGGGGTTGATCTTAGGAGGGTGAGAGGAATCAATCTGGAGCTTTAGAGCTCCAGAAATGGCCTAGGGAGTGTTTTGGAAAATTCTCAGTGGAAGTGTGGCCGGAGAAGATGACCGGAGGTCATTTCTGGCCACCTGAAAGTAATTAAGTTAATAAATTAGGGTTAGGGCTTTTTTTAAATGTGAGCCGTTAGATGGGCCTTTCCCGCGTGCAATGTGTGGACCAGATTGAGTCATTAGTTATTAATTAGGTTTAATTAATATTTTAATTGAGTTTAGCTCAGTTTAAATGTGGGCCGTCCAGATGCGTGCCCAGTCAACCAGTCCCAAGCCCAGTTTCAATCTGAACCATCCATCCTGCATACTTCCATTAATTCATAATTTTATTTCATTTTTTCTTATTTAATTTGTACGAATTTTTTAAAAATAGTAAAAAACATTAAAAAATTCTGAAATTTTTTATCAAACCTTTTATTAATTTTCAGAACCCAAAAATATTTTTATTTTTATTTTTTGCATTAAAAAAATATTTTTTAAATCATTTAAATGTTATTTTTAATTAGTTAATTGATTTTAATTAGTTAAACCCTTAATGTGTTTAAATCCTTTAATCAATCCATCTAATAATCACTAAGACATCAAACTTGTAACTTGGGCCTTGCATTAGGGTTCTAATTCTTCCTTAATTGGTTAAGAAGGACTAACCCTAGCGTTAATGGACAAGTCCCCCTCAAGTTGTCTTACAAACCATAAAAATTCACTTCTTAATCTTACCATTAATTAAAATTCACTTTAATAAAGGCTTTGTTTTGTCATGAGGTTAATCCCTAATCATGGATTAAGTTGAGGAGCCTTTCTCAGCTTAAATGTTCTCATCTATTATCCTTCTATTAGGATGGTGTAATGGGTCCATTAAATCCTTGATTATGGCTTAAACTCATTACTTAATACTAAACAAAAACTCCAAAAACATCTAAATAATCACAAGTAGGTTAATGATCTTAATCCTACATCATGGTGATTAAGTGTGAGGTGCTTACTTCACACTTAAGGTATTCTCATTACCCCTGATCAGAGGGAGGATGTGATGAGTTTACTAACCCTTGGTTTAGGCTTAAGCTCATTTTATTATGACAAACACAAAAAGGCGATAAAAGATTGAAAGCACAAAAACAAACAATAATCGTCTCCTCTGGGATTCTTTTCTCACCTCATTCAATCATAAACGAGAACTTGCTTCTTCCGTCTAATGCAAGACAGTTAACACCTGAGCCAGACCAGTCATACACTTGAGCATAGACAAGTAAGCAATTCACAAGTCAATTTATCTTTCAGTCTCTTTGAGTCGAACTACGGTATTCTGACTTCCTCATTGCACGAGAGGATACATAGGCATAACTTAACAATTATCGAACAAAAGTCTCTGTATATTCCTGAAGGAAAATTGCGATCTAAACGCAACGGAAAACAAAAAATTTTCCTTTAGTGATCCTTACGAATGAGCATGGTCAGTGATAGAATCGTTACCTCTTTGTGGCGATTCAAATCTTTGATGCAGCGATCACAAGCGTTGATGAAGTGCAACGCCTCTACTCAGTCCACACGAACAGCTTCCGGTCACAGTGCTAGCTGCTTACGAACGGAATTATTTGAGTGAGAAAAAGAGAATCAAAAAACGAAATTGCATCAAGTAAAAGCTTCATCACAAGGGTTCCTTTTATAGACTCTCTTGTGGGCTGCGGGCTAAAAGCCCAATTCACATGATCCATAATAATATTATATATTATTATAATAACTATTATTATAATAAATATATTTATTTTATTATTTTATAACCATTATAAAATAACAATAATTATTATTATATTATCCGAATTTCTATTTTCACTTAAGTGCACCGTACCTTACGGTGTTCCTTTGATTTCTCTATCTCTCATCAAACTGTCCTTATGTGTGTGACCCTGTAGGATTTCGTAACGTTGGTAATTATATTAAATTATATATTTAACATAATAAACAGTGAGCGGTATCTAGCAACACATCACTGCTACCCAAGTCACGAAAATGTCATGTGATCTGACAAAACCTTTTTCGTGATAATATATGTTTGTACAATTACCCTTTTGCCCCTATGTCTATATTGAACACAAGGCATACACTGTGTCATCCTTGTCCAGTTCAATATTGGGCCCTTAGACATTTCTCCTGTTATGCAGGATTGGCAAATTCCATCTAGGACACTCATGTCCCTCAGCATGCTTCGTGGAGTGCCCATCAACTGTCTTTATGATCATCCAGTTACGGATAATGTTTGATCAGCAATAAAGCACCCGACTCTACATCTAGGGTCCATAGTGATTTCAGGTCGAAGGGTGGTAATACACCATTATCACCATGAGAATAACTTATGACACTTTGCATAACATACTATGTAGTATTCTCATAGCGGGTCAATCCGGTATAAATATTACTCCTAATATTTATACCTATGTCAAGACTTGATAACCCTTTATCCATGATCCATGAGATGTGATCATCAGTCTATCTTCATAATAGTCTCAATGTTTTAATGTTATCCCACTTTGCAATAAAGCTTGACTACGGATATTTTAAGAATAATGTCTTTATGTTTAATGGGATCTCATGATTAAGTCACACTTAACATTTCATTAAACAGACTAACTATTCTAGGGACTTTATTATTCTGAAAGACAAACATAATAAAGAAATGCCTTTTATTATTAAACGAATAATCCGATACAAGTACCAAAAAGTATTGGCCTCTAGGGCTTACACCAACAATTCCCCCCTCTTCCAGCTTCATTATTTTAAGCCTCATAGTCTTGAGCTTTACACTCTTTCCTCACACTAACACTCCTTCATTTCACTTCACATTTCTTTTACACTGACACTTGCATTCTTTTCCAGCTTTTGCACACAAAATAGCACTGACACTACCCCTTTAAACACAAATCTTTCAAACGTGGATCCCGTCGAGTACGACGGACAATCTGGGTGCTAATACCTTCCCAGGTTGTAACCAACCCCCTTTCTCAGTTTCTCTGGTTCGCGACTGTCTTATCCATATCTTTCCAGGTTTATGCAGCATTACCTTTCCTTCGGGAAAAAAAATGCCTAGCTGGCGACTCTTTTCAGTTCATCTTCATGTTCTTCCTTTCACCGACCGTTCACGTCTGTAACCCTCTTGACCAGGTGTCATTTGGTGGGAGAGACAATGATCACTAAACATCTCAAAAAGCACACCATACAAATAGTGTCGCCACACCTTCAAAGTAAACACCACGACCGCTAATTCCAAATCATGCGTAGGATAATTCTTCTCATGAACTCTCAACTGCCTGGAAGCATACGCTACCACCTGCCCCTCTTTCATGAGAACACCTCTTAAACCCATCTTTGAAGCATCGCAGAACACTTCATAAGATTTGTTAGGATCGGGAATAATCAAGACTGGAGCAGTTGTCAATCTCTCCTTCAACCACACGAAACTTTGTTCACAATCAAAATCCCATTCATAATCGAAGTCCTTCCTAGTGAGTTTAGTTAACGGTAACGCCATATGGGAAAAACCTTTAATAAATCTTCTGTAGTAACCTGCCAAACCTAGGAAGCTTCTCACTTCGGTAACATCCTTCGGTCTCTCCCAATTAATTACAGCTTCTATCTTTGACGGGTCTACAACTACACCTCCTTGTGATATAACATGTCCAAGGAACTTGACTTCTGACATCCAAAATTCACACTTACTAAACTTAGCAAAAAGTTGCTTTTCCTGCAGTATCAATAGGACACTCCTTAGATGTTCTCCGTGCTCTTGCAGAGTACGAGAATAGATAAGAATATCATCGATAAAGATCACCACAAATTTATCCAAATAATTCTGGAATATCCGATTCATGTAGTCCATAAAAACAGCTGGAGCATTCGTCACACCGAAAGGCATTACTAAGAATTCGTAATGACCGTAACGGGTTCTGAACGCAGTCTTCGGAACATCGGAACTTTTCACACGAATCTGGTGATAGCCAGATCTCAGATCAATCTTTGAGAACACACCGACTCCTTTCAATTGGTCTAGAAGATCGTCTATCCTTGGTAAGGGGTATTTATTCTTTATTGTAATCTTGTTCAACTTTCGATAATCGATGCACAGCCTCATACCACCATCCTTTTTCTTCACCAATAACACCGGAGCTCCCCACGGTGAGACACTAGGTCTTACAAAATGTCTTGCCATCAAATCTTCTAATTGATCCTTCAACTCTTTCAACTCGAGCGGAGACATCCGATAAGGGGAAACAGATACAGGAGCCGTTCCCGATATCAGGTCGACTGAGAATTCAACTTCCCTCACCGGAGGTAAGGAAGTGACATTATCAGGAAAGACGTTGGAAAATTCACAAACTATCGGAATGTTCAAAACTTGTTGGTCAATACTCTCCTCTTTAGTAAGGACAAGCAAAATAGATTTCTCTTGCTCAAACATAAAATTTACCATTCCAATCGTACCTTCTAAGATCGTTGCCAAAACATCTTTCGGAGGCACTTCAACGGAGGGAATGAGGATCAACTTCTCTTCACACCCAATAAACACAGAATTAGCAGACAACCAGTCCATCCCCAGAATAACATCAATTTTCTTAAGGGGCAAACAAATGAGATCAATCTGAAAGACTCTGCCATCCACGGACAACGTACAGTTCTCACACTTAAGCGGCGTCTCGACCGTTTCATCCATAGCGGTAGTAACCACCATTGGAGGGGACAAGGGGAAAATTCGCAACCCAAGTCGCTTCGCACAAATAGTAGATATAAAAGAATGCGTAGCTCCACAATCAAATAAAACAAGACAAGGATGGTTGTTAATAAGACAATTACCCGCAATCAAGGAATTGTCACCTTTCGTCTTCCTGGCGTCCATAGTATAAACTCTCCCTTGAGTCAGATCCTTCCTCTGAGGGCAATCCCTAGAAATATGTCCTTCCCTTTGACAATGATAGCAAAATACACCGTTCTTCTCACACCTTCCAAAATGATTCTTGCGACATCGGGGGCAAGAAGGAGGAGCACTGGATCTAGGACTCGACACCTGTTTCCCCTTGAAGGGTTGAGGCCTCGACCTAAAAGATTGACTAGCCCTCTCCTATCTCCTTGAACCACTCTTCCGGTATTAGCTTTTGCTCGAACTTTCTTCAAACTATGTTCCGCAACATAGCATTGCCTCAACATCTCGGAGTAAGTAGTGAACTCCCTTTGAGAGACACTATGCGAGATCTCGGCCCTTAACCCAAACAAGAACTGGTCAATTTTCCACCTTTCATCAAGGGCATACATAGCCTGCCTAGAGTAGGCCGCCATGTCCTCAAACTTCTCAGCATAACTGGCCACAATCATGCTCCCTTGCCTAAGTTGTTGAAATTCAAACTCTTTTTGCGTCCTCAAGGAACTCGGAAAATACTTGTCCATAAAAACTGTCTTAAATTGTTGCCACACTCTTGGAATTTCTTGCACCATCATCAAGTTGGAGGCACTTTCCCACCACCTAGCAGCAGGACCGTTTAGTAAATGTGACGCGAAGGTCACCTTGTCTTCTTCACTACAAATCACAATCTGGAATATCCTCTCCATTCCAGTCACCCATTCATGAGCCTTAACCGGATCCAACCCGCCATGAAACTCCTGAGGGTTCATGCGGAAGAAGTCTCTAAATGTTCCACCCGCAGCTCCAGGAGCAACCACGTGAGGGTGAAGGCCCCCACTCATCTGATGCATCATTTCTTGCATGATTTGGTGCTGCTGTTGCTGCATCTGCTGCATAAATTGGAACATAGGAGCATTCCCATTGCTACCTGCTTGATCGCTACCGGGAGGAGTGACACTGGGTTGAGCACGAGTTCCATGTCTACTAGCCATATTTCCTAAATGTCATCAAAACAGGATTAAGTTGATCAGGCTCAATACCATAAACATAACATTTAGTCCTATCGCAAGTCAACGTGTATGAACGGAAGGAAAATACTCATAATATTTCAAGGCTAGGTCGAGGGTACGACCTGCTCTGATACCAACTGTAATACCCATATACAAAAGACATACATAAAGCATATTTTTCATATATAATATTAATGATTTGGTACTTGAAATACAAATAAGTTCTTAGCAACACATTGCATAAATATAGCCACTACAACTTAAGGTACTAAACTAGGCTATATAATAATACAAGATGTTTAACTACAAAAAGATCTAAGGACTAGATCCGAAGATCCCAAAAGTCCACAGCGGAAGACTAAGCCATCAGCTAGCAAAGATAATTCAAGTCGCCTTATCCTTACCCTTAGCGGAACCAGAAGTACCTGAAATAACAACATCAATATGGGGTGAGATAAAACATCTCAGTGGGTTCACTATCTTAGAGTTCTATCGGCTCTAAGGGTCATTTTCAACGAAACTCGCATGCTTCACGTACCAATTTACACAAGGGACAAGGATATAGGGAAAAATAGAGTCCACACATGATTTCAAAACACAAAAGGGAAATGCCTACCTCAAGTCCTTACGGATGCTCTAGTGAAACACATAGTGACAACATATAGACTTATACAAGACCTTACAGAGGAAAGACATAACACGCGCTTCAATCCTTACGGATGCTTCCCGTGGGACTAAGGATAACCCACCTCAAGACTTACTCAAGATTGACACAATTAGCATAGCACTTTCCCCAAGTCATTACGGATGCTCTAGTGAAACACATAGTAACAACATAGAGACTTATACAAGACCTTACGGGGGACTTATAGTCTACACTTCTCAATCAACGCCCACGTATACACAACGGATACCTCAAGTCCTTACGGATGCTCTAGGGAAACACATAGTAACCACATAGAGACTTATACAAGACCCTACGGAGGAAAGACATAACACGCGTTTCAATCCTTACGGATGCTTCCCGTGGGACTCAGGATAACCCACCTCAAGACTTACTCAAGATTGACACAATTAGCATAGTGTCATACCCCAAATTTGTCCTACCCGCCCTTTTTTTTTATTTCTGTCTAACAGATATTTCAAAAATCCGCATGTTAAAAATCCAAAAATGGGTCATTTATTTTCAAAATTCAAGTTTTATTTTGTTGTTCAAGCCTGTTAGCCCATTTACCGTTTTTTTTATATATACAAAAGTTACAAAAAAATCAATTACTAAAAAGTCAAAAAATGTATTTATTATTTTCTAAAATTTTTTATTTCTCTTTTAATATTATCATAAGGTTTTAAGTTTTTATTGATTAGTCATTATCCAAAAAATACAAAAAAATCTATCATTATTATTATAACCACTTTTATTATTATTTCCATTACTAAACCATTTTCTATTATCATCATTAACATTAGCTTTTTATTGTTATTATTGTCATTGTTATTATCATTATTATTCTTATAATTTTTACCACTTTTATTATTATTTCCATTACTAAACCACTTTTTCTAAATCCATTAGTTTTTCTTTTAGACCCATTATTAAAAAATGCCAAAAAATATATTTTCATTATTCATTATTAGTATTATTAAGAATTTAGCTTTGTCCTATTCCCATTATTATTATTAGAAATTATTAGCCTTGATTACTATTATTATTATTTTCCATTGTTATTACTATTATTACTATTATTATATAGTTTTTATCATCATTATTATTATTATACTTATTATTATTGTTATTTCACCTTTTATTATTATTATTATTATGTTTATTATTATTATTATTATTATTATTATTATTATTATTATTATTTATTATTAGTGTTTCCTATTATTATTGTTGTTGTTATTACTTTTGTCAACTTTTGTTTTTTATATTATAAACTCCACAATTGCTCAGCCAATAAACGTTAAAAATCCAAAGGTAATTCCTCCTTACCAAGTTACAACCATCAGCGCACTACAACCTGGCCAAGCAAAAAAAAAAACAAAACGCACCTCACCTCACTGCATTGTACGAATTTCATAAGCAGCACTCACTACAACAAATGCAACGCAACAAATCACACATCCACGCAACATTACCAGAACGGATTTTCTTCAAATTTTGCCACAAATATCTTCCCATAACACCCTTTTTTTCTTCTATATAACATAACCTTATCCTCTCAATTGAGGAGGCTTGGATTAACCTTGAAAAACCTCTGCAATAACCATTTACCATCCCTCAAACAACAAACAAAAACAATTCCTCCTTCAAATTAAATCCCAAAATCTGCATCTTTTTTTCTTACACCGAATAAACGCCACCCCCTCTGTGATTTCACCATGCCATAAACCTATCCTCTCTTCCTCTACTCAACCTTCAAATTGTCACCTTCATACCTTAACTGAACCATTTTCTTCTCCAATATAAACTCCACAACTTTCAAACCACCATTTCTTCTTCAACAAAACCGAAAACAAGATTATTACACAAACCTTCGAATCCTTCTGCAAACCCTTTACTACCTTCCAAATCCAAATCGTTCACAAACAATAACCGAACGCAGAAAACAGAGCGGAAAAGATGAGATGAGAGAACCGAGCGATTCGAAATCGCGAGGACGAAACCAAGTCACCGAATCCGAAACTCACAAACGGACCGCGATTTGAACTACTGAAACCAACCTGCCGCTAATCCGCGAGCCACTATACCTTGAAAACACCAACCCAGAACCAATCGCCGCCGAAATCTCCGCCGTTCACCGCTACAAACCGCCGGCAAACCCACCACCAACCTGAACCGCACGAAAACCATTCTGAAACACATCCAAAAACACCGTGAGCGAGAACCACATCAAATACGAAAATCAAAACACAGAGAGCACCGCCATAACACTAAACACCCTCACCGAATCCGAAATCGCCACCGCGAACAACCACAAGCCGCCGCGAGTGAGATTGCCGGTTGAGCGAGATTCACTATGAGCGAGAGAGAACACAGATACAAAAGCAAAATCAAAAGACGGAGGGAGGTCCGTTGCGAAAAACCGAGTGAATCGCATAAGATTGAGAGAGGGAGGTGCAAGATCGGCGAGAGAAAGCAGAGAGGAAAAGCCGTTTTTCTTTGAGGTTGTTTTTTTTCTCTGATTTGTTTTTACCGTGAAAAGAAGAAGATAATTATTATTTGACTTTTTATTTTTCTTATAACGTTTTTAAACTGGTCTCTATTTTTTTCTATAAATTTAAAACCCTGTTTTTTTTTGTACATGTCTCTTAAAGAAAAATATGGGCTAAAGCCCATACATATATGCTGATCTTATTATGCTATGCACACATTTTTTATCAAACAGACTCACCCCCTGCTTTCCTCTTTTTTTTGTTGTTTTGTTTTTTTAGGGTTTCATGTTATAAATCTTGGGCTTGGCCCATAGTCAGCAAGATATTCACACACCCAAACCAGTAGCATACTTCCTCTTATCTTCTTTTTTAATTTAATTTTATGGTTAGATTTATTTAGTAAGTTGTAAATTTGCAAAGATCTTTTAATTTTATTTTAGGGCCGATGATATGTTAAAAGGTCGATTTTAGCCCGATTTCATTAAATCGGCAAAAATCGATCAATATGAGGCCAATGTAGTTAGATTTATTTTATTTATCATTAATTTTCTATTTTGTCTATTTAATTTAATTTCGCTTTCATATTTATTCCGATTATTTGCTACATTATCCAATTTACTTATCATTTGTGTCTAATTTTATTCCAATTCTATTTTCGCATTTTCAATTCAATTTAATTTCGTTTATTTATTTTATCGCATTCCAACAAATCGGTTCGACTCCTTATAGAATGATCCCAATTCTAAATCGATTCTAAGGAAGTTAAAGAACAATATTTTGACGTGCCCAATTAAAAAGGTCCAACGCCTTCGAATAGTTGCCGTTAATTTATCTTCTCGCATTTTATCGCTTTAATCGATTCGCAAACCCATGTAAGCCGAGTCCCCCGTGCCTCGCCATCCAACTTTTCCGAACTCGACATTCAAATCTTTTATAATTAAATAACGGAATAACTGAATTCTAGAGTCTCGCATTACTTGAATTCTTGAATGAACGCTCCTGAGGCTCGCTCCACGGGATGCTAGTTTGTTCGACTTTCCGTAATTAAAATATTCAATACATATATCAAATAATGAAAGAATTGAATTCTGGAGTCTAGCATTCCTCGAATTCTCGAATAAACTCTCCTGAGGCCCGCCCCTCAGGACATAGTTTATTTACCCTTTCATTCTTAAAAAACCTAACCAAATCGAACATCTTTTAAAAGTGAACATTATCTAAATCCTTTCTATCTCGCAAACAAGCTAGCGCTTCAGCCTCCTATCGCGAGCAGACAAGCCAATGCTTAGCAGTTAGAATGCGGTCTAAATAATCGTCCATCAAAACAAACCAACCAACCTTAGTACCACGAACTACGAAGCTCTGACTTTCCCATTGCACAAGGGAATACGTAGGCACACGGATCTTACTCCTTGCCGAGCACCCTAGGAACAAAATAACCCATTTCCTTTATTAACCTTAGATTAGAATCGTCCGCATTTATTTTATTATTCGAAGAAAAAAGAAAGCATAAGTCAACACTAGATCGCAAATTAAACTAAGAGGTTCCCGTTGAGTACAACGGTCGTAAGGGGTGCTAATACCTTCCCCTTACGGAATCGACTCCCGAACCTAGAATCTGGTTTCAAAGACCTTGTTCTATCCATCCGTTTTTTCAAAAGGTTTCTCGACATTTTCCTTTTCCTTAATTGGAATAAAATAAGTTCGGTGGCGACTCTGTTGTTTTAATTTTTATCTGCGGTATTCTTTTTATCACGAGGTCGTATTTTTCGAGGTGCGATAGATGGCGACTCTGCTGGGGACTTTCAGAGAGTCAAGCCTAACTTAGTTTACTTTGCGATCAATGTCGACTTTTCTTATCTGTTTTCTTCATGCTTTTTATTTATGCTTGTTTATTTTCTCTCTCTTTATTATGATTATTATCATACTTGCTTGTTGGATCCTGGGATGACATCTGAGTTTTCGAAAAAGAAGAGGGAACACCCAGTTTAGAATTGGAAGTTATTAGTGTTAGTCTCCAAGGACTCGCTCCTTGCAAGCCTAACATGAAAGCTCCCCCCAGAGAGTAGACCTATTCGTAGATCTCGTCATAACACAACTAGCCTGTTGCATGACTTGATTCATGAAAGGGCTGTGACTCTGGAACCCACTTTTAGAACCAGTTTCAATGTTGGCAGTTGCGTAGTGTTAGTCTCCGAGGACCCGCTCCTCATACGGCTAACATGAGAACTCCATTCAAGGTAGACCCTATCGTTATTATCGTCATAATACAGCTGGCCTGTGGCAGGATGTTATTACGATTAGCGTCCGTGACCTTGAGTATCTTTTCCATAACCGTAGAAACTATCCTGTGAGTGGTTTTACGGGTAAAGAACTTAGAACAATCCTATAAGATTCTACCTGTTAAGGTTACTTTTATTAAGAGATACCGGTTATTTACTTGTTACTATGGTTCACCTCAGAGCAGATTATACTCGTGATCCTGGATCTTGTGTTGCATCAATACGCATATTGATTTCATTTGCATAATTGTTAATCTTGCATTTCATTCCAAAGTCGTAAACTCATTGCATGTTCCTTCATCTTCAGTAAATCAAGCTGGTTTCCCGACGCCCGTATCGTGCTAGACGCCTATATCTAACTAGAGCCAACACTAGAAGACTGATGGACGTGATTCAAGAAGAACAAGCTGCTATGAGGGAAGAGATTGACTCGGTCAAGAGCAAGATCGACCAGATTTTTGAGACTTTACAAACTTTGGCCTGAATGGAAGAACGTCGTGAAGCTGCTGCCGCAAGAAATAATGTTCTTGTGCAAGGATCTGCCTCACGTACAATGCCTTCAGTTCCAGTTCCAAATCCTTTGGTCTATGGTTTGCCTCCAGGCTTCACTCCTGCTGTTGAGGAAGTCACTTCCCAACCAATACCTACATCTGGTGTTACTATTGGTGCTATCCCTCAAGCTCAACCTATTCCAACTCAAGTCCAGTTTCCTCATGCTGAAGAGGATCATCAAGTTGAGTACGAGATGCATACTGCTGTTCCAATCACCAACCCCCATGCTGCTCAAGAATCCGAAGCTATGAAGATGTGTCGCGAGTTAGCTGAAAAACTGAATTATGGAAGGACACAACTCAACTTATCTGAGTGCCTCAGACATGTGCTTAGTTCCAGATGTTGTGATCCCTGCTTAGTTCAAACTTCCAGAATTCAAAAAATACAAAGGACTTAGTTGTCCTGAACTCCATTTGAGAATGTATTGCAGAAAAAGGGCAGCTCATGCCAAAGACGACAGACTTATGATCCATTGCTTCCAAGACAGCGTGTCTGGAGCATCTCTAGAATGGTACATGCAGCTCGAACACAACAATGTTTGTACTTGGCTTGATCTATCTGATGCATTTAAAAAGCAGTATAAGTACAACACTGACTTGGCTCCGAGTCGAACTCAACTTCAGAGTATGGCTCAAAAGGAAAGCGAATCCTTTAAAGAGTACGCCCAACACTGGAGGGAGTTAGCTTCCAGAGTGCATCCGCCATTGGTGGACCGTGAATTGATTGACATCTTCATGGGTACCTTACAGGAGCAATACTACAAGAAGCTGATCAGCAGCGTATCTTCTGGATTTTCAGACATGGTAATCGTTGGAGAAAGAATCGAAGAAGGTCTGAAGAGTGGAAAGATTCAAGGAGGTTCTAGCAGCCAAACCAATGTCAAGAAACCTTTCAACCGGTACAAAAAGGGCGAAGCAAATGCCATTTCTGCTACAAGTGGGAATCCTCAACAGAGTGCACCTACTCCAATTCCCTACTACCAGTATCCCTATGTTGCTGCTGCGCAATATGCTCCTATGCCATATCAACCGATTCCTCCAATGCCTTATCAGCAGGCCATTCAAGCTCCATTTCCGCCTCAGATGGCTTATCAACCACGTCCATATCCTATGGTCTCTTTTGCGCAATTTGCACCCAATCCATACCAGCAACCGGCTTACCCACAACGGCCTGGTCAACAACAACAACGCGCTCCTCAACAGTGCCCATCATATCAACAAAGAGGATATGATAGACACATTGATCCCCTGCCTATGTCATATTCCGAAATCTTTATTGGACTGATGGCAAAAGGATCTCTTACTTTGAAAGATATGCCACCTCAGACTGGTAACGCCCGGAACTATGATGCCAATGCTCGCTGTGAGTATCACAAAGGCGCTCCAGGTCACACAATTGAGAACTGCCATGCCTTCAAATGCATGGTTCAAGATATGATAAACTCTAAGGATCTCACCCTCACTCCGAGAAATCCAAATGTCCAGAACAATCCAATGCCGCAGCACGGCGCCAACAAGTGAAGACATTTAAAGGGGTTGTTGAAGACCAAGCTGAGTAGTTACCAACTTTGAAGCATTCAATCAAGAGAATTTCATTCCTCAAATCAAGGCAGTCGTCGCCATTTATCATTTTCGCATCTTTGTTATTTTGTATTGTTTGTTAAGTACTATTTGCTTTGAACATTATCGTTTGTACTTAGTTTTGTTAATATTATGTTTATGCATGTTTTGAATCAATCTATTCGCATTCTCTCATTATTTATCATTTATCACAAAATCACATAAATATTCCCTCACTTCACTTTAGCAAATATTTGAGGGAGGATGATGAAAACAAAATACCCATAACTGTTGCGGTATGCTTTCGGATAAACCTCGTCAATGATGTACATGCCTTTATTCAAATCCCCAAAGACTGGAGATATAAGGAGTTAATCCCTAGTCAACCACTTCGAGCCTAGAAGTAGGAGTTTCTTTCAGATACAACCCTTACATCTAACCCGGGGCAGGGTAGTTGTTCAGTTAACCTGACTACACCTTCAAATCGCAAGATGAGACATCCCGTCAGAGGACCATCAACAAATGACTTGGCAGTCACAATATTCAACAAAATAAAAAAAAATAGAAAAGAAAACCGCTAATTTGAGCACCCAAAGGGAAACTTAGTCGACAAAAAAAAGAACAAATCAAAAGAGGAACTCAAATCCTCAGCAAAAGCAAAACAAATATCAGTGACCACCAAATCAAGGATTAAAGGGTCACCAATAACAAAATAAGATGGCTGCCATTTTCAAGCAAACTTTAAAGCTTCATCTTCGCTCTTGCAAAGTCAAAACAAATGCACGTGTAGAGTTAACTGAACGTAGGACGGGAGAACATCACGAAGAAGGGGCGGGTACAAATCATTTGAGCCTTGTACCTTTGTTGTTCAACCATTAACCAGACCACGTTACAACCCTCGAAAGTCCTAATTGAGGCGTAGCTTATTCTGAAAGCATGCTACCAACAAGGTTGCGTAAACTGACTCTCATATATTTGCTAATCTTCAATCTCGATTGCACATCATTCTTGCTGCATCTTTCACGCACTTTATAAATCAATACCTCGTTTGGGCTAATGGTCCATCCGTCACACTATCACAACCATTCAAATAAATTGACTTTTTCAAAACTTATATGAATGTTGCATTAACACTACCATTCGTGTATGAACAATATAATTGCAATTCAGTGCTTGACATCAGGGGAAAAATCATCTTCAAGGGCCAAATCAGGGGCAAATTATCTTCAAACAGCTCAATCAGGGGGAAAATCATCTTCAATGGCCCAATCAGGGGGAAATTATCTTCAAACAGCTCAATCAGGGGCAAAATCATCTTCAATGGCCCAATCAGGGGCAAATTATCTTCAAACAGCTCAATCAGGGGAAGACGCCTACCAAATCCAGATATAGGAGCAGATCATGTCATGGTCACTCTCAAATTTTCCCCACCAGAATTCTCTCTAATACCCCACAGGCAGGGGCAAGCAAACAAGGAGCAAATCTTCCTATCTCTACTCCCCAGCTGGACAAGCAGATCTTGTTGGACGTTAGCCGCCATTCAAAGCAAAGCAATTTTCTTGCATCAATTAAGTCGCTTTGCTCACCAGCAAATAATCGAACTTGGAGCATTCAGATTCGTCTTCTGGCAATGTATCACCGAAGATCGAGTGTCAGGGAATCGAAACCCTCCATCCACCCAAAGTCCAATCATCATTGGCAACTACCAAACCAAAAGTCCACCAAACTGGCACCTTTCAATCGCTCATATGCATCATTATGCATCATCAACGTCATACGCATCATTTACATCAATTATTTGCAACACGTGCATCATTTGCATACATAAATAAATCAACTTTTTATACTCCCAACATTTTAACTTTCAACAGTGCATAAAACACCTGCATCGTATTTCCATCATTATGGAATAGCATTTCAAAATAATCAAACATACATACATAAGTCAGGATCCAGGATCGATCGAAGATTCCAAGCATCTCCTCAGCATTATTCAGTGGCCGCCTCCCATTGGATAATTCTCTGCAACTCTTTGTTCCCCAAGCATTTTATTCATTTTACCGATATTTCTCAACTAGTTCGCCTATCATCCTCTGTTGATAATGATTCTATATTTTTCTGTCTTTCGGTATCGACCTAGTTCGAGTGCCGAGTTCGCGTATCATCCTTTGTTGATAGTGATTCTTTATTTTTCTGTCTTTCGGTATCGACCTAGTTCGAGTGCCGAGTTCTCCTATCATCCTCTGTTGATAGTGATTCTTTATTTTTTTGTCTTTCGGCATCGACCTAGTTCGAGTGCCGAGTTCGCCTATCATCCTCTGTTGATAGTGATTCTTTATTTTTCTATCTTTCGGTATCGACCTAGTTCGAGTTCCGAGTTAGCCTATCATCCTCTGTTGATAGTGATTCTTTATTTTTCTGTCTTTCGGTATCGACCTAGTTCGAGTTCGCCTATCATCCTCTGTTGATAGTGATTCTTTATTTTTCTATCTTTCGGTATCGACCTAGTTCGAGTGTCGAGTTCGCCTATCATCCTCTGGTGATAAGTGATTTTACTTTTCAGTCATTTGCCTTATCATCCTCTGGTGATAAGTGATTTTATTTTCAGTTATTTTCCTTATCATTCTTCGGTGATAAGTGATTTTATTTTCAGTTTTTCGCCTTATCATCCTTTGGTGATAAGTGATTTTATTTTTAGTCCCTCGCGAGGACGAAACCAAGTCACCGAATCTGAAACTCACAAACGGACCGCGATTTGAACTACTGAAACCAACCCGCCGCTAATCCGCGAGCCACCGTACCTTGAAAACACCAACCCATAACCAATCGCCGCCGAAATCTCCGCCGTTCACCGCTACAAACCGCCGGCAAACCCACCATCAACCTGAACCGCACGAAAACCATTCTGAAACACATCCAAAAACACCGTGAGCGAGAACCACATCAAATACGAAAATCAAAACACAAAGAGCACCGCCATAACACCAAACACCCTCACCGAATCCGAATTCTCCGCCGCGAACAACCACAAGCCGTTGCGAGTGAGATTGCCGGTTGAGCGAGATTCACTGTGAGTGAGAGAGAACACAGATACAAAAGCAAAATCAAAAGACGAAGGGAGGTCCTTTGCGAAAAACCGTGTGAATCGCTTAAGATTGAGAGAGGGAGGTGCGAGATCGGCGAGAGAAAGCAGAGAGGAGAAGCCGTTTTGCTTTGAGGTTGTTTTTTTTCTCTGATTTATTTTTACCGTGAAAAGAAGAAGATAATTATTATTTGACTTTTTATTTTTCTTTTAACGTTTTTAAACTGGTCTCTATTTTTTTCTATAAATTTAAAACCCTGTTTTTTTTGTACATATCTCTTAAAGAAAAATATGGGCTAAAGCCCATACATTCATGCTGATCTTATTATGCTATGCACACATTTTTTATCAAACAGACTCACCCCCTGCTTTCCTCTTTTTTTGTTGTTTTGTTTTTTTAGGGTTTCATGTTATAAATCTTGGGCTTTGCCCATAGTCAGTAAGATATTCACACACCCAAACCAGTAGCATACTTCCTCTTATCTTCTTTTTTAATTTAATTTTATAGTTAGATTTATTTAGTAAGTTGCAAATTTGCAAAGATCTTTTCATTTTATTTTAGGGCCGATGATATGTTAAAAGGTCGATTTTAGCCCGATTTCGTTAAATCGGCAAAAATCGATCAATATGAGGCCAATGTAGTTAGATTTATTTTATTTATCATTAATTTTCTATTTTGTCTATTTAATTTAATTTCGCTTTTATATTTATTCCGATTATTTGCTACATTATCCAATTTACTTATCATTTGTGTCTAATTTTATTCCAATTCAATTTCTGCATTTTCAATTCAATTTAATTTCGTTTATTTATTTTATCGTATTCCAACAAATCGGTTCGACTCCTTATAGAATGATCCCAATTCTAAATCGATTCTAAGGAAGTTAAAGAACAATATTTTGACGTGCCCAATCAAAAAGGTCCAACGCCTTCGAATAGTTGTCGTTAATTTATCTTTTCACATTTTATCGCTTTAATCGATTCGCAAACCCATGTAAGCCGAGTCCCCCGTGCCTCGCCATCCAACTTTTCCGAACTCGACATTCAAATCTTTTATAATTAAATAACGGAATAACTGAATTCTGGAGTCTCGCATTCCTCGAATTCTTTAATGAACGCTCCTGAGGCCCACCCCCCAGGACGTAGTTTATTTACCCTTTAATTCTTAAAAAACCTAACCAAATCGAACATCTTTTAAAAGCGAACATTATCTAAATCCTTTCTATCTCGCAAACAAGCTAGCGCTTCAGCCTCCTATCGCGAGCAGACAAGCCAACGCTTAGCAGTTAGAATGCGGTCTAAATAATCGTCCATCAAAACAAACCAACCAAACTTAGTACCATGAACTACGAAGCTCTGACTTTCCCATTGCACAAGGGAATACGTAGGCACACGGATCTTACTCCTTGCCGAGCACCCTAGGAACAAAATAACCCATTTCCTTTATTAACCTTAGATTAGAATCGTCCGCATTTATTTTATCATTCGAAGAAAACAGAAAGCATAAGTCAACATTAGATCGCAAATTAAACTAAGAGGTTCCCGTTGAGTACAACGGTCGTAAGGGGTGCTAATACCTTCCCCTTACGGAATCGACTCCCGAACCTAGAATCTGGTTTCAAAGACCTTGTTCTATCCATCCGTTTTTTCAAAAGGTTTCTCAATATTTTCCTTTTCCTTAATTGGAATAAAATAAGTTCGGTGGCGACTCTGTTGTTTTAATTTTTATCCGCGGTATTCTTTTTATCACGAGGTCATATTTTTCGAGGTGCGACACATAGCACTTGCCCCAAGTCCTTACGGATGCTCTAGTGAAACACATAGTAACAACATAGAGACTTATACAAGACCTTATGGGGGACTTATAGTCTACACTTCTCAATCAACGCCCACGTATACACAACGAATACCTCAAGTCCTTACGGATGCTCTAGGGAAACACATAGTAACCACATAGAGACTTATACAAGACCTTACGGAGGATCCTAAAAACGAAACATAAAACATAATCAAACGAGTTTAAGGGAAACCTAGATACCTCACAAGTCGTACCTTTTCTCCATTTCCATTAACTCACAAGTTCCATTTTATCAAGTTTTGGTCATTTGATAATAGTCGGGTAAACGTCGGCTCAAAATTAATGTTATTCAATCTTAATAGATAGATTATTCTTTAAGCTTCAAAATGATATGTGGAGCACTCAAAACGGACACCCGAATCATAAGTTACGAATTAAAAGCCAAAGTTTGAAACTACAGGTCTCGCTAAAACGCAAGTTCGACGAACTCCTGTTGACCGCGCCCGAGCAAAAGGCGACTTTAACAAAGTACCGAGGCAAGTCAAATCCGATATCTTTTTTCCTAGAGGAGCTTCCGGGCGGTTCCCCCAACTCGGTCATCCCGTTACTGATAAGAGCTAAGATGGCACACTTTGACGTTCAACGCATCCTGGTCGACCAGGGCAGTTTGGTGGACATCATGTACGTCCACCTATTCAAGACCTTAAAGCTGGACAAGACCAACCTATCTCCATACGTCGGATCCGACCTCCAAGGGTTCAATGGGGCCACAACAAAGCCGTGGGGTTACGTCGAGCTCCTCGTCACCTTCGGAGAGCAAGAAACAACCAGAGAAGTCAAGATCCAGTTCCTGGTAATAGAGTGCCCCTCCTTCTACAACTACATCCTCGGTCGCCCAACCCTGGCTGAATTGACGGATGTCCCGTCCACCGTTCACCTGAAGATGAAATACTACACCAAACTAGGCCGTGTGGTCACAATCCACGGTGACATCGAGGCCTCTCGAAGATGTTATGAAGCTGCAGTAAAAGGGCAGGCCACAATCAACACCAAGAACAACAAGAAACCCAGGGTTGAAGAACCTCCCCCCAGGGAATCAACACCATCGATTTCGATTGCCGCATCAGTGAGGACGAAGCTGAAGAGCAGGGACCCATCAAGGGGAAATCCCCCACGCACCCATTCCGCCCGGTCCCGGACTGAGAGTTCGAGCTCGTCCCACTGGGCGACGACCTCGACAGAGCAGTAAAGATAGGTACGGGCCTGCCCGATGAAATGAGGAAGCAACTTGCGATTTGCCTCAAGGAGAACGCTGACCTTTACGCATGGAACACCGCGGAGATGCCCTGCCTCGACCTTGAGGTCGCCTGTCACCAGTAAGCTTTAGACCGGAAGGTTAAGCCCGTAGCACAGCGTAGGCACAAACAATCTCCCGAGAAAGCGGAGGGTGCCGAGCGAGCTGTAAAAGAACTCTTAGAGGAAAGTTTTATTTCTGAAGCCCACTACACAACCTAACTCTCTAATGTAGTCCTCATTAAGAAAAATAATGGAAAATGGCGTATGTGTGTTGATTATACCGATTTTAATAGGGCTTGTCCCAAAGATGTTTTTCCTCTCCCTAACATAGATAAACTAGTCGACAACTCTGAAGGTTTCAAACTCTTGTCCTTCATAAATGCATATAGTGGGTACAACCAAATCCCTATGTCGGACATGGACAAAAGACACACGGTGTTCATGACCCCGACGGGCAACTACTATTACAACGTAATGCCCTTCGGGCTAAAGAATGCCGGGGCCACGTACCAACGCATGATGAACAAAGTCTTTCAAGGAGAAATCGGGGACATGCTCGAAGTATACATGGACGACATGATCGTAAAATCACCTGAGGAGGTCGACCACGCACGACACCTCCGCAAGTTTTTCGAGCAGGCGAGACAATGCAAAATGAGGTTTAACCCTGAAAAGTGCACGTTCGGTGTCAGAGTAGGAAAGTTCCTAGGCTTCTATCTCACCGAGCGGGGGATCGAGGCCAACCCTGACAAATGTCGGGCGTTCTCGGAATTCCCGACTCCGAAGTCGAAAAATTCCATTCAATCCCTCAATGGGGTGCTCGCCTCACTTTCATGCTTCGTCGCCAAATCCGCCCAGCACGACTTACCTTTCTTCAAACTCCTCCGAAAAGAAGCAACCTTCGAGTGGACCAATGAATGCGAACAAGCACTGCTCCATCTAAAGAAAGTACTCACCGAGCCCCCGGTTCTATCCCGACCACTGGAAAGGGAAACCCTGTTGTTGCACCCCAAAATTTGCCCTCCCCAATACAAGACATTGTATACTAAGAGGTTCACAAGGTTCACAAGACATCTCATGAGGTTCACAAGGTTCACAAGGTTCACAATTAGTTAGAAAGTTTGACAATTCCCTCAGACAATGCATCCTCCTAAGCAAGGCATCCTAAACTAGGGTTTTGACTTTCATCAGGCTAAATGGACTTCCAAGACTTCAAGTGAGCTTCATAGCATCCTATATGTGTGCAAGAATCCCTATGTCAAGTTTCAAGACTTTTCCCTAAGGTTTGCTCAGTCAGATGATCAGATAAGTTAAAGTCAGTCAAAGTAGTTAAAAAGTCAAACTAAGGTCAACTGTGGTCAAACCAAAGTCAAACTTCATGATTTTTTGCCAACATCAAGTATATGAAGTAAAATTCATCATTTGATAAAGGGTTGATCATGATTCATCAAGGAGATTTCAGATCATCAAGAATCAGGAGTTTCTAAATTAGGGTTTTCACAGGAAAAGTCAACTGAACTTTGACCAGCTATAACTTTCACATGCTTCATCAAGAATTTTCCATCCAAAGCTCATTTTGAAAGAAATTGAATTCTCTACAACTTTGTGTCTCACAAGCCAAGCCCAAAAATGCTTCATTTGGAAGGTATGAACTAAGACATTATAGGTCATTTTAAAAGCCATTATAAGCCAAGACATTGGAAGGTATGAGCTAAGACATTATAAGCCATTACTATTGACAGATTTGAGAAGCCTGCATACTGTAACGAGATTAACACTGAAGGAGGAGAGGAAAAGCCTTGGTTCTATGAAGTGAAAAGATATCTTGAAACTCAGGAGTTCCCTGAAGGGGCATATGTCAAAGATAAGAAGTTTCTGAGGTTTTCTGCTAAGTTCTTCTTGAGTAATGGAATTTTGTACAAGCGCAATCATGATTCAACTTTGCTTCGTTGTGTGGATAAGAAGGAAGCAACAAAGATTATGGAAGATATGCATGATGGGATCTTTGGCACTCGTTCTAGTGGTCATACCATGTCAAAGAAGATATTGAGAGCAGGTTACTATTGGTCTACCATGGAAGCTGACTGCTATCAACATTCCAGAACATGTAACAAGTGTCAAATCTATGCTGATAAAGTGCATATACCTCCAGCTCCATTGAATATGTTGACTGCTCCTTGGCCTTTTGCTATGTGGGGTATATATATGATTGGTGAGATCAAGCCTACTGCTTCTAATGGGAATCATTTCATCTTGGTTGTTATTGATTACTTTACTAAGTGGGTGGAGGCAGCTTCATTTGCATCTGTTACTAAGAATGTTGTGGCTCGATTCATTAAGAATAATCTTATATGTAGGTATGGCATCCCTGAAAGGATTATCACAGATAATGGTTCTAATCTGAACAACACCATGATTACTGATCTCTGCACGCAGTTCAAGATTAAGCATCACAACTCTTCTCCGTATCGTCCAAAGATGAATGGGGCAGTAGAAGCTGCTAACAAGAACATTAAGAAGATTCTACAGAAGATGAATGTTACTTATAAGGATTGCCATGAGATGTTACCATTTGCTCTTCATGGTTATCGTACCACAATACGTACTTCTACAGGGGCAACCCCATTCTCCTTAGTCTATGGTATGGAAGCAGTTCTTCCCATTGAAGTTCAGATCCCCTCATTAAGAATCATGAAGGATGCAGGCTTGGATGAAGATGAGTGGATTCATACTCGACTCGACCAGATAAATTTGATTGATGAGAAGAGGTTGGCAGCTGTTTGTCATGGTCAGATGTACCCGAAACGGATGATCAAGGCTTTCAATAAGAAGGTTAAGCCAAAGGTATATCAGGCTGGTGACTTGGTAATCAAGCGTATCATACTACCACTGGGTGATCCTAGGAGCAAGTGGACTCCTACTTATGAAGGACCATTTGTGGTCAAAAGGGTATTCTCAGGAGGTGCCATGATGCTTACTACGATGGATGGTGAAGACTTCCCGCAGCCTGTAAACGCAGACATAGTTAAAAAATACTACGCATAAAAAGAGACCCGCTAGGTTGACTGGCCTAGGCAAAAATAAGGGCATCCCGACGAACCAAAAGAGTTCAGGCAAAAATTAGGGATATATATATATATATATATATAAATGTACACCCGGCAAGTCAAAAACTTGAAAGGGCGGCTTGGGCAAAAAAGGGTATCCCGGTGGATTGAAAACTTGAAAGGGAAATCCAAGCAAAAGTTAGGGATTAAAGCGTATGACTATGTCTCGTTTGGATCACTCATGTAACTTCCACTGATAGGTGCTACCTAATTCAAGTTCAAACAGATAAAGATCAATCCAATCATTTCCATCTCAACAGCAGAAGATGAGATGCTTGAAGGTAATGACAATAGTAGAATTGAAACTCAATAGGATCATTTTTCACATAGCTGATTTTCTTTGTTTGGTAAAAAAAAAAGTTTCACGAAGAATTCCTCTTACTAGGATTTCTGTCTCCTTGTACAAACTTGCCTATGTATAGGTCACTTTGTGATATAAATAAAATTCCATCTTTGAATCCAGATTTACTTTTACCCTATTTACATAAGCGAAAACGTCCATTGGTTGTGTTTGAATGTATGTATGCTTTTGAATATGATTGATGTTTACCAGAAATGCATAAAATGCAGTAATAGTATTTACTCAAGACTAACGAGGATGGTAGTTCAACAAAGCTTCGCCGGTTCATCCCCACAAGACAACTACAAATCACCAGTAGAGAAAATCTATCTTTATAGATACTTCAAGTTACGTCTCCCCTTGAATTTAGGTCCATCTCTTTTATCCTCAGTCAGGATACTCAGGAACTTATTCCTTCAATAGAAGTTCGACGAACGAAGACCGGAGGATATAAATACTATACTATCAAACAAGATGGGAACAAGTTCCTCATATTCTTCAGCAACGAATCGGGATTTATTTTCCCTAGCCAGCAGTTGTTATACAAAGATATCCAGACGCTTCAGGCTGTATGATTCATACATACATCATTTACATCATACCATAACATATCCATAAATGCATAATACATTTACTTAGATGCACCATACCATACATGCATGCATATTGCATAAGCTAACCTTTTCTTTGCAGGATAGTTATATGCAGATAAAACAATATCATCAATTCACAACAGATCAGAAATGATCTATACAAAGGTCTAGTGCTGATACTTAATCATTACTCAAGATGTCCTCGGATAGTAGGCAAACGGTCTATACAAAGATCCATTCCCTAGTCCAGGATATTTTCAGGAGATTTAATCCTGATACCCTTTTGTCCTTGGATAATAGGCAAACGGTCTATACAAAGATCCATTCCCTAGTCCAGGATATTTTCAGGAGATTTAATCCTGATACCCTTTTGTCCTTGGATAATAGGCAAACGGTCTATACAAAGATCCATTCCCTAGTCCAGGATATTTTCAGGAGATTTAATCTTGATACTCTTTTGTCCTCGGATAGTAGGCAAACGGTCTATACAAAGATCCATTCCCTAGTCCAGGATATTTTCAGGAGATTTAATGCTGATACCCTTTTGTCCTTGGATAATAGGCAAACGGTATATACGAAGATCCATTCCCTAGTCCAGGATATTTTCAGAAGATTTAATCTATTTGTTCTTGGATAGTAGGCAAACGGTCTATACGAAGATCCATTCCCTAGTCCAGGATATTTTCAGAAGATTTAATCTATTTGTTCTTGGATAGTAGGCAAACGGTCTATACGAAGATCCATTCCCTAGTCCAGGATATTTTCAGAAGATTTAATCTATTTGTTCTTGGATAGTAGGCAAACGGTCTATACGAAGATCCATTCCCTAGTCCAGGATATTTTCCGAAGATTTAACCCTGATATTCTTTTGTCCTTGGATAGTAGGCAAACGGTCTATACGAAGATCTATTCCCTAATCCAGGATATTTCCAGAAGAGATAATCCTCACCATGTTGCATAAACGATTCAGAGACGGCCTATACGAAGACCTAGTACTGATATCCAGTATCAACATCAAGATATTATCACCTCCTGATATTATGGATGGCATCTATAAGCCCATCTCCAGTTCTTCCAAGTGGCATCTTCAAGCCCACTTAAGCATATACAACTAATCATCAGTGTTACTTTACGCACCGGAGAGTGCAAATTTTTGAGTTTTTGGTTCAATCCCCTTCAACCTTCCAGGTCACGACTGGCACATATACCAATCTAACCCCTCAGGTTTCAGAAAATTGAACAGGGGCAGCTGTTGCACCCCAAAATTTGCCCTCCCCAAGACAAGACATTGTGTACTAAGAGGTTCACAAGGTTCACAAGACATCTCATGAGGTTCACAAGGTTCACAATTAGTCAGAAAGTTTGACAATTCCCTCAGATAATGCATCCTCCTAAGCAAGGCATCCTAAACTAGGGTTTTGACTTTCATCAGGATAAATGGACTTCCAACACTTCAAGTGAGCTTCATAGCATCCTATATGTGTGCAAGAATCCCCATGTCAAGTTTCAAGACTTTTCCCAAAGGTTTGCTCAGTCAGATGATCAGATAAGTTAAAGTCAGTCAAAGTAGTTAAAAAGTCAAACTAAGGTCAACTGTGGTCAAACCAAAGTCAAACTTCATGATTTTTTGCCAACATCAAGTATATGAAGTAAAATTCATCATTTGATCAAGGGCTGATCATGATTCATCAAGGAGATTTCAGATCATCAAGAATCAGGAGTTTCTAAATTAGGGTTTTCACAGGAAAAGTCAACTAAACTTTGACCAGCCATAACTTTCACATGCTTCATACAAAATTTTCCATCCAAAGCTCATTTTGAAGGAAATTGAATTCTCTACAACTTTGTGTCTCACAAGCCAAGCCCAAAAATACTTCATTTGGAAGGTATGAGCTAAGACATTATAGGTCATTTTAAAAGCCATTATAAGCCAAGACATTGGAAGGTATGAGCTAAGACATTATAAGCCATTACTATTGACAGATTTGAGAAGCCTGCATACTGTAAAGAGATTGACACTGAAGGAGGAGAGGAAAAGCCTTGGTTCTATGAAGTGTAAAGATATCTTGAAACTCAGGAGTTCCCTGAAGGGGCATATGTCAAAGATAAGAAGTTTCTGAGGAGGTTTTCTGCTAAGTTCTTCTTGAGTAATGGAATTTTGTACAAGCGCAATCATGATTAAACTTTGCTTCGTTGTGTGGATAAGAAGGAAGCAACAAAGATTATGGAAGATATGCATGATGGGATCTTTGGCACTCGTTCTAGTGGTCATACCATGTCAAAGAAGATATTGAGAGCAGGTTACTATTGGTCTACCATGGAAGCTGACTGCTATCAACATTCCAGAACATGTAACAAGTGTCAAATCTATGCTGATAAAGTGCATATACCTCCAGCTCCATTGAATATGTTGACTGCTCCTTGGCCTTTTGCTATGTGGGGCATATATATGATTGGTGAGATCAAGCCTACTGCTTCTAATGGGAATCATTTCATCTTGGTTGCTATTGATTACTTTACTAAGTGGGTGGAGGCAGCTTCATTTGCATCTGTTACTAAGAATGTTGTGGCTCGATTCATTAAGAATAATCTTATATGTAGGTATGGCATCCCTGAAAGGATTATCACAGATAATGGCTCTAATCTGAACAACACCATGATTACTGATCTCTGCACGCAGTTCAAGATTAAACATCACAACTCTTCTCCGTATCGTCCAAAGATGAATGGGGCAGTAGAAGCTGCTAACAAGAACATTAAGAAGATTCTACAGAAGATGAATGTTACTTATAAGGATTGCCATGAGATGTTACCATTTGCTCTTCATGGTTATCGTACCACAATACGTACTTCTACAGGGGCAACCCCATTCTCCTTAGTCTATGGTATGAAAGCAGTTATGCCCATTGAAGTTCAAATCCCCTCCTTAAGAATCATGAAGGATGCAGGCTTGGATGAAGATTAGTGGATTCAGACTCGACTCGACCAGATAAATTTGATTGATGAGAAGAGGTTGGCAGCTGTTTGTCATGGTCAGATGTACCAGAAACGGATGATCAAGGCTTTCAATAAGAAGGTTAAGCCAAAGGTATATCAGGCTGGTGACTTGGTAATCAAGCGTATCATACTACCACAGGGTGATCCTAGGGGCAAGTGGACTCCTACTTATGAAGGACCATTTGTGGTCAAAAGGGTATTCTCAGGAGGTGCCATGATGCTTACTACGATGGATGGTGAAGACTTCCCGCAGCCTGTAAACGCAGACATAGTTAAAAAATACTACGCATAAAAAGAGACCCGCTAGGTTGACTGGCCTAGGCAAAAATAAGGGCATCCCGGCGAACCAAAAGAGTTCAGGCAAAAATCAGGGATATATATATAAAAACAATGTACACCCGGCAAGTCGAAAACCTGAAAGGGCGGCTTGGGCAAAAAAGGGTATCCCGGTGGATTGAAAACCTGAAAGGGCAATCCAGGCAAAAGTTAGGGATTAAAGCGTATGACTATGTCTCGTTTGGATCACTCATGTAACTTCCACTGATAGGTTCTACCTAATTCAAGTTCAAACAAATAAAGATCAATCCAATCATTTCCATCTCAACAGCAGAAGATGAGATGCTTGAAGATAATGGCAATAGTAGAATTGAAACTCAATAGGATCATTTTTCACATAGCTGATTTTCTTTGTTTGGTAAAAAAAAAAGTTTCACGAAGAATTCCTCTTACTAGGATTTCTGTCTCCTTGTACAAACTTGCCTATGTATAGGTCACTTTGTGATATAAATAAAATTCCATCTTTGAATCCAGATTTACTTTTACCCTATTTACATAAGCGAAAACGTCCATTGGTTGTGTTTGAATGTATGTATGCTTTTGAATATGATTGATGTTTACCAGAAATGCATAAAATGCAGTAATAGTATTTACTCAAGACGAACGAGGATGGTAGTTCAACAAAGCTTCTCCGGTTCATCCCCACAAGACAACTACAAATCCCCAGTAGAGAAAATCTATCTTTATAGATACTTCAAGTTACGTCTCCCCTTGAATTTATGTCCATCTCTTTTATCCTCAGTCAGGATACTCAGGAACTTATTCCTTCAATAGAAGTTCGACGAACGAAGACGGGAGGATATAAATACTATACTATCAAACAAGATGGGAACAAGTTCCTCATATTCTTCAGCAACGAATCGGGATTTATTTTCCCTAGCTAGCAGTTGTTATACAAAGATATCCAGACGCTTCAGGCTGCATGATTCATAAATACATCATTTACATCATACCATAACATATCCATAAATGCATAATACATTTACTTAGATGCACCATACCATACATGCATGCATATTGCATAAGCTAACCTTTTCTTTGCAGGATAGTTATATGCAGATAAAACAATATCAACAATTCACAACAGATCAGAAACAATCTATACAAAGGTCTAGTGCTGATACTTAATCATTACTCAAGATGTCCTCGGATATTAGGCAAACGTTCTATACAAAGATCCATTCCCTAGTCCAGGATATTTTCAAGAGATTTAATCCTGATACCCTTTTGTCCTTGGATAATACGCAAACGGTCTATACAAAGATCCATTCCCTAGTCCAGGATATTTTCAGGAGATTTAATCCTGATACCCTTTTGTCCATGGATAATAGGCAAACGGTCTATACAAAGATCCATTCCCTAGTCCAGGATATTTTCAGGAGATTTAATCCTGATACTCTTTTGTCCTCGGATAGTAGGCAAACGGTCTATACAAAGATCCATTCCCTAGTCCAGGATATTTTCAGGAGATTTAATCCTGATACCCTTTTGTCCTTGGATAATAGGCAAACGGTCTATACGAAGATCCATTCCCTAGTCCAGGATATTTTCAGAAGATTTAATCTATTTGTTCTTGGATAGTAGGCAAACGGTCTATACGAAGATCCATTCCCTAGTCCAGGATATTTTCAGAAGATTTAATCTATTTGTTCTTGGATAGTACGCAAACGGTCTATACGAAGATCCATTCCCTAGTCCAGGATATTTTCAGAAGATTTAATCTATTTGTTCTTGGATAGTAGGCAAACGGTCTATACGAACATCCATTCCCTAGTCCAGGATATTTTCTGAAGATTTAACCCTGATATTCTTTTGTCCTTGGATATTAGGCAAACGGTCTATACGAAGATCTATTCCCTAATCCAGGATATTTCTAGAAGAGATAATCCTCACCATGTTGCATAAATGATTCAGAGACGGCCTATATGAAGACCTAGTACTGATATCCAGTATCAACATCAAGATATTATCACCTCCTGATATTATGGATGCCATCTATAAGCCCATCTCCAGTTCTTCCAAGTGGCATCTTCAAGCCCACTTAAGCATATACAACTAATCATCAGTGTTACTTTACGCACCGGAGAGTGCAAATTTTTGGGCTTTTGGTTCAATCCCCTTCAACCTTCCAGGTCACGACTGACACATATACCAATCTAACCCCTCAGGTTTCAGAAAATTGAACAGGGGCAGCTGTTGCACCCCAAAATTTTCCCTCCCCAAGACAAGAAATTGTGTACTAAGAGGTTCACAAGTTTCACAAGTTTCACAAGTTTCACAAGTTTCACAAGTTTCACAAGACATCTCATGAGGTTCACAAGGTTCACAATTAGTCAGAAAGTTTGACAATTCCCTCAGACAATGCATCCTCCTAAGCAAGGCATCCTAAACTAGGGTTTTGAATTTCATCAGGATAAATGGATTTCCAACACTTCAAGTGAGCTTCATAGCATCCTATATGTGTGCAAGAATCCCCATGTCAAGTTTCAAGACTTTTCCCAAAGGTTTGCTCAGTCAGATGATCAGATAAGTTAAAGTCAGTCAAAGTAGTTAAAAAGTCAAACTAAGGTCAACTGTGGTCAAACCAAAGTCAAACTTCATGATTTTTTGCCAACATCAAGTATATGAAGTAAAATTCATCATTTGATCAAGGGTTGATCATGATTCATCAAGGAGATTTCAGATCATCAAGAATCAGGAGTTTCTAAATTAGGGTTTTCACAGGAAAAGTCAACTGATCTTTGACCAGCCATAACTTTCACACGCTTCATCAATAATTTTCCATCCAAATATCATTTTGAAGGAAATTTAATTCTCTACAACTTTGTGTCTCACAAGCCAAGCCCAAAAATACTTCATTTGGAAGGTATGAGCTAAGACATTATAGGTCATTTTAAAAGTCAACAAAAAGTCAACATCTTCCAAAGGGCATAACTTGATAATGGTAAAAGATATGGACATGAGACCAAAGAGGTTAGTTATAGGACTCTCTAAGATTTCTAAAATGTCCAAGAACACCTTCATAGCCTTAAAATTGAGGGAGGTAGGCCTTTGTAAAGTTGGGAAATATTTGGGAAGTTTATGAAGCAAATGAGGCCTTAAAACCAATTTTTGCTAAATGGGCCTACCAAATTGCTATCCAATCTTCATAATGTCATCAAGCACGACCCAACCCATGCCTTTTCTGATTTTTTATATTTTATTTAGTATTTATTTGAATTTTATTCATTAAAATACAAATTAAATCAAAATAAAATATGAAAATCAAATATTTGGATGAGATTATGATTCTAGAAAGTCATAAAGATCAATTATAGATGATTGATCTGATCCAAATTCGTGCTAGCTTGATTTGGCAAGGTTAGATGTGATCTTTTTCAATATTTGAAAGAAGGAAACTTCATGATCAAGGAATCAATACAAAGCCCATAAATCCATAACATTTTGACCTATTTTACATCCATATATATACATGAGTATACTGCAAGCACAAGGGGACGATTACACAGCCTCCAAACATAAGAACAAATTTCAAACTTTTCAAGAAAAAAACTCCAATTCGGATTGCAACCTAGACAAGCCTACATTATTCCAAGATGGAATGAATGTAAGTAACCTATGGAATAAGGTTATACACAAGAGATTCTTTCATGCATTTATTAAGTGTTTTTGATTTTGTTTGAAGATGAGAGAAGAAGACTCAAGAGACAAAAGGTCAAAGCTAATGGGGGACTAAGACACAACCTTAATTTATCTTATTATGTAAAATAGGTGATCCTATGGTTTATGAGGTATTCTAAACCTAAGGAAGAGAAAAGCAAGTTAGAGTTCAACTTACTTCCTAAGGAAGTTAAGTTGAATCTAAAGAACAAAAAGGAACCTATGAACAAAACACCAAATGCTAAGGCAAGCACAATTAAAATGTATAAGAGATAGGAATGAAGTAATGCTTACCTCAATCTCCCCCCTCTACAAAACAAATATTAGCATGATGAAGTAATTTGAACAATTATAACATGGCAAAATTCAATTAACAACTCACACTAGCTAATAAGAGCACTAATGAACTTCTAAGCCTAAAACTAAGTTCTAAAGCATTCTACATGTTATCTAACTTCTAAGGGCAGGAGCTAAGTCATATTAAAAAAATATCTAAAGGGAGGAAGTGAATCAAATTCAAACTATGCCCTAAAGTGTTATTAAACCCTAATGAAACCTAAGGATGAATTAAGGGACACCTAAGTGTTTATCATGGTAAAATCTCCTAAAATCAAATGTGAGTGCAAAATCCAGAACTTAACACTAAATTCAAATGAAAGGTGAGATTATATCATATGAGAAAGAATATATTCAAGTTAAGGGGATTCAAACATAAGATTGAAAGATGAAAGAATAACATGGAAACATGGTTTTAGAGAGTGAAACAAATGACTTAGAAAGAAAAATAAAAAATGACCAAGGAAACTTGAACTCCCCATACAAAAACCAGAGGCTTGATGAAAAGTTAGAATGAAAATTGGACTCACAAAGTACTCACAAATGAAGTGGCAAGAATTGTCTTAAGGCTAAATGTCACAAATTAGGGTTTTTGGGACCTTTAGGTGACAAATGAAGTTCAAAAGAATACAAAATACTTTTACACATGTGGTAAACATAAGGATATGATCACAATACACTTATGAGACACAAAAAAATGATATTACAAGGTTAGCTTATGTACAAATGGAATTTGAGATGGCTAATGTAGAAGAAGAAGTGAAATTAGGTCAAAGTAAGACATGTATGACTTATGACTCAAGCAAACCTAAAACATCAAAGGAGCCCTAAGGAGGATAATTAACTCTTGAAGACATCTCATAGGACCTATTAGACTAAAAATCAATACCTTAAGGTAATGGCATAAATGCCTTATTCAATTTGGATCAAAGAAAGTGTAGGAAAAGACCAAAAATGTTACTTATGACCTAAGCAACTTAGGAAAATATCAAATGGCTTAGAAAAATTATTACACTTGACAATTGGGATCACAATCCAGAAGGTAACTTATGTCTGAAAAATCTCACAAAAATTCCTATTTTTGAATGGTCAAATGAAGTGTGGAATGAGATTAGGGTTTATGTGCACACATGTGAAAGGATGGGATCAAAATGTGACTTACCATGACCTAAAAATCAAAAACAAAATATTTTGGATAGTTCAATATGTTCTCTGAGTGAAGCAAAAAGAATGGATCATTTATCATTTATGGTTTAAAATAAATAAAATAGACAAGTTGATTGGTCATAAATGAGGAAAATGGGAAGAAAAATTATTGGGAAATTAATTCTGACTCCAAAAATGGACAAAAATGAAAACAAAAATTATGGAAAATTAAAGAAAAATATGAAGATTATGTATGAATTTTTGGGGGATTTTTGGTGACGAAATGGTATTTTTAATAATTGGAAACGAAAACTAAATAAAATGAAATAAAAGAAATTAAAAGAAATAAAAGGATTGGGCCTGGGGGTGAAAACAGAAAGAAAAGGAACTAGTTTGGGCTTGATGCATACGCATTAGGGGTGTTAAAAGAAGATGAAGAATTTCCTTCACAAAATGAACACGTGAATGGCACACCCTTTTTAATGTGTTGGCAAGGTAATGTCCATTGGATGAGAAGAGATCAATGGCTACCACTTAAAGTTGAAAATAATTAGGGCACACTGTTCAGGTGACCGGAGCTATTCTCCGGTCAACTTCTCCGATCAACTCTAATTAGGGAATTCTAAAACTGGACTTAAAATGGAAACTAAAACCATAGTTGGACTTGCCTCACACCACTGATCAATAATCTGGCCTTGGTTTCCATGTAAGGTTCCTGTATTATGCAAATCGAAGCAAGCAATTCCAACCCTGAAAATTGAATCTAAGCACCTAGGGTGCATATCAACTAGCCAGCATCATCTTTGCTTCTCTTAAGCTCATAATAACACAAAACAACTAACATCAACTGGATTCGTGCAAGATGAGTTCAGTGTGAAACCTGGAAATACAGAGATGCTTGAGATTGAAGAAAACCAGAGATGAGATTCCTATTGATGCCTTACTTGATCTTGAATGCTTGCAGGATGAAATAAACACTCTGTGAGTTGAAGATCTTGAGAAGCTGATGAAAATGCAGAGCAATTACACTGGATGCAGTTATGAGCTTTTGGAGGATTCGGGCTGTGGGTTCCATGGAAATTGTGCAAAATTTGATACTTATGATGACTTGAAGGAGGTTGAGATTGGATTGATGAAGTTTGAAGAGCCTTGATCCAAAATGCAGTAGAACCTCAAGATTATGCAGTGACGATCCTTGATGAATCAAGCTGTGAATTCCATGGATATGATGCAAAGCATGATGATGATGATGATGAACTGAAGAATAATGGATCAATCTGGATGAAGATGAAGAAGCATGATGCAAATGCAAAAAAATAATTTGAGAGAATTTGATGAATGAGGAGTGAGAGTTTGAGCAAGAATGAAGTGTGTTCAATGTAGCTATGGTTAATTCCTTATATAGCATGAATTAAAAATCTTAACCAGCTCAGTTAACAGTTGTAACTTGAGTTAACTGAGTCAAGTTAGTTGTGAATTGGTTATGGTGAGTGGAGTTTGTTTGAGCTCGAGTTGAAGCTAGCTGGATTAGATCATGTGCAATGGCGCTCATGCTTGCTATGGTGAGGTTTAATGATGAAGCAAAGCTGAATTGATAAAACTAGCAGCATGAAGTGCAATCTTCTTTTGGCTTGGATATTCATGAGATGCATGGCATATGATGTGATTCTGCACACATGATATAATGCCCTCTTGGTTTTGAACTCTATGAACCATAGCATGAGGAAATGGAGTAATCAAGCTGGATTGAACTGACTTTTGTTCTTGGTAACATTGCCTTAGCACTCAAGTAACCAGATGGCCTACATTGATCTTCCCTTGACTATAACTTCATGAACAAGTCACCAATTGGAATAATTCTTGTGCTCAATTTGAAGTGAAAGTTTCATAGATCATGTTTGGTGTTTGGTCCATGCGAAAATAAAACCATTTGGTGCCATAAAACTATCCTTGAATTTCATGTTATAAAACTGCATAATTGGCATGCACACCTTGCGCTGCTTCGTGCCTATGATGCCTATGTATGACTAGTTGTGGGACCCACACTTTGCCCCTCCACAACTCTTAAACCACTGATCAACTTAAAAATCTTTGAACATCAAAGTTGTTGGAAATATGTAAATGAAAAACTTTGTAGTTCAAAGAAATTACATTTGAGGCTTGCATGATAAAGAAAAATGGCTTGACTTGTTGACCACCACCTGTTTGAAGAAATGCTTACCAAGGCACGCGCGTTGGCCAGCAGGCTGCCTCGCCCATGGCTTGCTACTTGCCCTACTTTGCTCAAACTTTGCATGATAATATCTCTCTCAATTTTAATTCTATGGGTGAGTTCCACATATGGATTTGAAGCTTAAGATCCCCTCTTTAATTGCACCAAGGTAGAATTTTCATAGCCCTTGTATTTTGGGAGAAGGCCTCTCTTGAAATGGCTGCAAGAATGGCCAAATTTGATTTCTCTTGATTCCTCCATCATTTCTTGATCAAATTTGAACCATGGGATCCTTGTTCCTAATTTCATGATTTTGATCTTAAAAAGTCAGGAGTTGACTTTTTCCTCAACATGGTTGACTTTTCCCCAATTCCCTGATTTTCAATCATCTGGCCAATTGAACCTCTTCCAAAATGTTTCCATGGATGAATTTTGAACCCTAGGCACTTGACATCACATAGAAGAAAATGGAATCAACTTTGGATCAAAATTTCACTGAGAAGCCCAGTAGAATAGAAACCCTAATTTGGCCCCTTTTCATCAGGAGATGTTGCACTGCCTGCCTCATTTGATCAATTCAATTTTTTTCAAGAATTGTGGCTTCAAATGTAGACTTGTCGGATGTTGTGAACCCTTTGCACAAGGTTGAGAAGCTTTGTGGTTCCTTGGTTGTCTTTGCATAGCCTTCAATTGCTCCAATCAATGATCACATACCTATGCCTCAACTATGATGAAAATGATGCAATGTTTTTTATGGTTACATGAATTTATTTATGCTAAATGCTATGCAAAATGTTGAGAAAATGAAAGGGAAAATTTTGAGGTATTACAGTTGCCCCTATTCAATCATCTGCAGACTTGAATGAATAATAGCGAAAGCTTTTAGACACTCAAGGTATGAAGTGATTGAATACTCGAATAAACCTGAAAATTTGAACTCTATGGGGATGAGGAGAATGCCATCTGCTTTTATTTATTATTATTTTTTCTTGAATTGAACTTTGACAAGGAAATGGAAACAGAACTCGATGGAACGAGATCGTTTTACATAAACGAGAGCCCAGGCAAACATGATTGTTGTACAAAACGAGAGCCTGCGATGCGATTGTTGTAGCAAACAAGACGCGAAATGGGGGCCTGTTGTACCAAACAGGGCTTAAAACGAGACCATTGTACAACACGGAACTTGAAGGTGGAATGGGATCGTTGTACATAAACGAGATCCCAGGCAAATAGGATTGTTGTACAAAACGAGAGCCTGCGACGCGACTGTTGTACCAAACAATACGCGAAATGGGGGCCTGTTGTACCAAACAGGGCTTAAAAACGAGACCATTGTACAAAACGGAACTCGAAGGTGGAATGGGATTGCTGTACATAAAGGAGAGCCCAGGAAACCAGGATCGTTGTACAGAACGAGAGCCTGCGACACGACTGTTGTACCAAACAAGACGTGAAATGGGGCCCTATTGTACCAAACAGGGCTTAAAAACGAGACCATTGTACAAAATGGAACTCGAAGATGGAATGGGATCGTTGTACATAAATGAGAGCCCAAACAGGATCGTTGTACAAAACGAGAGCATGCGACGCGACTGTTGTACCAAACAAGACGCGAAATTGGGGCCTGTTGTACCAAAATAGGGCTTAAAAATGAGACCATTGTACAAAATGAAACCCGAAGGGGATGACAAACATTGACTTATGATCAGTGATATTTAGTGGTAATATTCAAGCCGGTTTTCAGTGTCTTTTGAGTTTAATTTGATTTGTTTGTAGTATCTCGTTCATGTTTTGTCTTAGTTTTCTCATTATTGCGTGCAAGTTAGTGTTTATCGTTTTACTTTGTTTTTATCAGTGGAATGGGTTATGTGGTTGTTTTCTTTGTGGTGTTTCAGGTAAATATGTAATCGGTTGTTCGAGGCGTCCGAAAGATGGTCCAAGCTTTTAAAAAAAACGACAGAAAATGGGAGTTCAGAGACACAACACGGGTGCCAGTGTTGTACAACACGGCCCGTGTTGTAAATACCAGAAGAGACAAAGATTTTGCTCAGAAAAGAAGAAGTCAGGGTTGTGACACGGGTGCCCGTGTTGTACAACACGGCCCGTGTCATGGCAGCTGGTGGAAAAGTTGTTTTGTTGTGATCCAGAGGCACAACACGGGTGCCCGTGTTGTGAAGACCAGAGGGAATCTTATGTTTTGCTGCTTCAAGGGTATTCCGGACATTTCGCGGTGCTTTTGAAGACTGATTTATATTTGACCATTATGACTGTGAGAGGACGACTTTTTGATTTGGGGATTTTTGGGATAGAACGAACACTGGAGAAGAAGGATTGATCAAGAGCGGAAGCAATTGACGATCCGACAAATCCAACGTTAATTGTAATGTCTCAATTTTCTTGCTCTGTTTTTATTTCCAGTTTGAACATGAGTGGCTAAACCCCCCAATGCCAGGGGGGTGTCCCTGATTTGCTTTTTGTAATGACTTTTTGAATTCTTCAATTTGGGATTATGTTTTTAGTTTCGTTTCTTTATTTTATCGCAACGTCCTTAATGCTTTATCGTTATTGGAAAATGAGATAATTGATCGTGGTTAGGATTTGGTCTGACCAACCATCCTAACCTTGTTGCATAATTTTATCGTAAAAAATATTACTGAGGAATTGGGATATTTTTATGAGAACCTTTTTATGTCAGAATTATTGCTTGATATTCTTCTTTGACCATTGAGGAATCACGGTCAATGAAGAATACCAAAGGTTTTTCTTTAAAGGAATTTTGGAAAAACATTATAAACTTAGGAAAGACACGTTCTAAAGCATATCTCTAAAATTAAGGAACTTATGAGTCATTGCATTGCGAATCATACACCGTACCTGGCATTACTTTCATATTAGTGAAATTATTTGTTTTAAATATACATTTTATTCTCTTTAGTTTATATAAGTTAATCTCAAACCTTTAAACCATGAATTTTGTCCAATTGAAATTAATCACTAAGAACTTATTTTAATACGCAGTCCTTGAGATCGATATTTGGGGTTAATCCCTTTTATTACTACATCGGTAAAAATAGTACACTTGCTATTTTCCGATCAAGTTTTTGGCGCCGTTGCCGGGGACTGCCAAAGAATTAAGTTGTTTGTGTTATATCAATTGGAATTTTGTTGCTCTGCGACTAAAATTTTACTTTTCTCTCTGTATATCATTTTAGTGTTATTGAAATTTTGTTTTCTAACTCGTGTCTAACTGTTTATGCGAGGTCAGGCCTCAGCTAAATTTTCTTTTGACACAGAACCAGAAAGAGCTTTGCACGAGAGACGCCGCAAGGCAAGAATTGATAGTCTGGCTAAGATTGCTTCAAGTGTCCCGTATCAGGAAACTGAGGACTATATTTCCGTTCACTCGGAGCACAGTGACTCTGATTCAAACAGAGAAACTGACCCTGATTTCAACGACATGGCAGGAAATCAACCTGCTGCAGAGAGGCTCTTAGGTGATTACGGAGGGGCAAATGCTCAACCTAACAGGATGACGATTGTTAATCAACCGGTGAATGTAGCACACTTCCAGTTGCATCCATCTACTATCCGCCAGTTAGAGAGCAAGCCTTTCTCCGGAAGAATTAATGAGGATGCAAATAAGCATCTACAGATATTTCTTACTACTACCACTTCTTTGAAGATCGAAGGTCATTCAGAGGAGGCAAAACGACTGGTGATGTTTCCATTCACACTTACTGACGATGCTGAAGAGTGGTTCTATTCTCTTCCTGCAGCAAGTATCACAACATGGCAAGAGATGGAAATAACTTTCCTAAACGAATACTTTCCTGCTTCAGTGTTCATCCGGAAAAGATATGATATAGTCAATTTTAAACAAAAAGAGGGTGAATCACTTGGAGATGCTTATAAAAGATTCAAAAGGTGTTTGACTTCGTGTCCTACTCATAACATGGACGCAACAGAGCAAATGCAAAACTTTGTGAATGGGTTGCGACTCAAGACAAAGCAACTTATTGATACTGCTGCAGGTGGCTCAACAAACTTTTCAACAGCCACAGGTATTAAAAGAATCATAGAAGCTATTGCTGCCAATGAACACCTTGAGTTATATGATCGCACCGTGAGTCAACCAGACGGGAAGATCGATCTTAAGCTGACAGAGCAGGTTGTAAAAATGGAAGATCAAATTGCCGCAGAAGTTGAGAGAAGGTTAAAAAAGATGAATATGGGAACTCACACAGTTGCTCAGGTTGAACCCGTTCAAGCGGTGATCTGCGAGATAAGTTGTGGTCCTCACTTTGCCATGCACTGTTTGGCAACTCAAGAGCAGGTTGAGCAGATTAATATGTTGAGGCAGAACAATCCTTATGCCAACACATATAATCCGGGGTGGAAAAATCACCCAAATTTCTCTTGGAAAGATCATCAAGGGAACATCCAAAAACCGGTTCAAGGCCAACAACAGTATCAGCCCCAACAACAACCTTATCAGCCTCTAGTGTCAAGAAAAGCCGATTGGGAGATTGCCATTGAAAAGATGGCAGCTCACAATTGTCAATTTCAAGAAGAAACAAGAAGTAATTTCAAGAACACTGGAGCCTCTATAAAGAATCTTGAGGTGCAAATGAGCCAAATTGCTCAACACCTTGCTATTCCACAAACTCCTGGGACTCTTCCTAGTGCTACTGTAACAAATCCTAGAGATAATCACAAAGTAAATGCAGTCACAACGCGAAGAGGTAAAGTTAGTGAAGAGGTTCAAGAAAATTCTGAAGTTGAAAGTCAATTGATTGAGGTTGAGCTTGAAATCAAAGAAAATGAAGAAGTTGACAACGAAAAAGAAGTTACCCCAACACCGGTCATCAAAGAAAAAGCGGTTGAACCAAAACCGGTGGTCAAACTTCCGTATCCTACAAGAAACAAGAAGAAAGGGCAGCAAGAGAAGAATTTTGAGAAATTTCTTGACTTGTTCAAAAAGCTGGAATTGAATATCCCATTGCTTGAAGCTCTTGAACAAATGCCCACTTATGCCAAGTTCATGAAAGATATAATTTCTAAAAAGAGGACTATGGGAGCTGAACCTATTATTCTAACCGAAACTTGTAGTGCTATTTTGCAGGGACTAAAGATTCCGGTGAAGAAAAAAGATAGAGGAGCTGTCACCATTCCTTGCACTATTGGTGACCGATCGTTCAAGAGAGCTCTCATTGACTTGGGAGCGAGCATCAGTTTAATGCCTTTATCTATTTACAAAAAGTTGGGTATTGGTGTTGTACAAGACACTAGGATGACTCTCCAATTCGCGGACCATTCTGTGAAGAGACCGTATGGAGTTGTCCATGATGTCTTGGTTAGAGTGGACAAATTTGTGTTCCCAGTTGACTTTGTGATCCTTGAAATGCCAGAAGATGAAGAAATTCCCTTGATTTTGGGAAGACCTTTCCTAGAAACCGGGAGAGTAATGATAGACATGGAAGGTGGAACACTAACGTTGAAGGTGTATGATGAAGAGTTAAAAATTGATGTTAGGAACACTTTAAAGTATAAAGATGATGTGGGCACTAGTAGTAACATACAAGTGTTAGAACAAATGGAAGCTAGTGAGCATTTAGAAAGTGTGTCCAAATTACCTTTAGAGAGGGTGTTGATTATGTCCATTTTTGAAGGTGATAAGGAAGTTGGAGATAATGATATGGAAGTGGTTGCGATGCTTGAAACTCAACCTATCTTTAAAAGAGTTAGAATGCACCGGTGGGAAGAGTTGCGACAGCCTATAACGGTTGATGAAGGCAAAGACAAGCCAAAAATATCCGAATTGAAGCAACTTCCCGAGAATCTCAAATATGTCTTTCTTGACACGGAAGAAAAATGTCCCGCTATTATTAGCGCTAATTTGAAAGACATGCAAGAAGGCAAGTTAATTGAAGTTCTTAAAAAATTCAAGGGAGAAATTGGGTGGAAGATTGAAGATCTAAAGGGTATAAGTCCCACGGTGTGTATGCATAAAATACTGATGGAAGAAGATCACAAACCGGTTGTGCAACCACAAAGGAGATTGAATCCGGTGATGAAGGAAGTAGTGCGAAAAGAAGTTGTTAAGCTATTGGATGCGGGATTAATTTATCCTATATCCGATAGTGCTTGGGTGAGTCTGGTGCATGTGGTGCCCAAAAAGGGGGGAACAACTGTTATAACAAATGAAAAAAATGAGTTGATTCCTACTAGAACCGTTACTGGGTGGAGAGTGTGCATTGATTATAGAAGATTTAATTTGGCTACGAGAAAGGATCATTTTCCGTTGCCATTCATTGACCAAATGTTGGAAAGACTAGCGGGACATGATTACTATTGTTTTCTTGATGGATATTCCGGGTACAATCAAATTGCTGTTGCACCGAAAGACCAAGAGAAAACGGCGTTTACATGCCCCTATGGCATTTTTGCTTATAGAAGGATGCCATTTGGGCTATGTAATGCCCCCACTACATTCCAAAGATGCATGACATCCATTTTTGCGGATATGCTAGAAAAACACATGGAGGTGTTCATGGACGATTTTTCCGTGTTCGGATCTTCATTTGATCATTGTTTATCTAACCTTTCACTTGTTTTGCAGCGATGTCAAGAAAGCAACTTAATATTGAACTGGGAAAAATGCCATTTCATGGTGCGAGAAGGCATTGTTCTTGGTCACAAGATCTCACAGAAAGGGATCGAAGTTGATCAAGCCAAAGTGGAAGTGATCTCTAAGTTACCTCCGCCAATCAACGAAAAGGGCATAAGAAGCTTTTTGGGACATGCGGGATTTTACCGCAGGTTCATAAGAGATTTCTCGAAGATAGCCAAACCTTTAACTACTCTGTTGGTTAAAGATAAGGCTTTTGTTTTCAATAAGGAATGCAGCGACGCTTTTGAAACACTAAAAAAGGAATTAGTATCTGCACCTATTGTTATCGCCCCTGATTGGTCCCTACCCTTTGAGATTATGTACGATGCTAGTGACATTACGGTGGGGGCTGTTCTTGGACAGCGGAGAGGAAAATTGCTTCATGTGATTTATTATGCTAGTCATGTTTTGAACCCTGCACAGATAAACTATGCAACTACCGAAAAGGAGTTGTTAGCGGTTGTGTATGCCTTCGATAAATTCAGGCAATATCTGTTGGGTTCGAAAGTGATTATTTATACTGACCATGCTGCTTTGAAATATCTTTTTGCTAAGCAGGATTCAAAGCCCAGGTTGTTGAGGTGGATTTTACTCCTCCAGGAATTTGATGTGGAGATTCGTGACAAGAAAGGATGTGAAAACACTGTTGCAGATCATCTTTCTCGGATGTCACTAATTGAGGAGACGGAAGAGCAACGCCCTATAAAGGATGAGTTCGCTGACGAACACATCCTAGCTGTTATAGGGGTGCCTTGGTTTGCAGATTATGCAAACTACCTCGTTGGTGGTATTATACCCGACGATTTTGATTCTAACAAAAAAAAAAGTTTGTTCATGACTGCAGGTTTTATTTATGGGACGATCCGTTTCTCTACAAAAGAGGGGTGGATGGCCTGGTGAGAAGATGTGTACCTGACGAAGAACAAAAAGATGTGCTGAAAGCATGTCACGACTCTGAGTATGGTGGACATTTCAGTGGTGATCGAACAACTGCTAAAGTCCTACAATCAGGACTTTACTGGCCATCTTTATTTAAGGATGCGCAAGAGGTAGTGAAAGAGTGTGACAGATGTCAGAGGACTGGGAATATATCAAAAAGAAACCAGATGCCCCAAAACTCTATGCTCGAGGTTGAGTTATTTGATGTATGGGGGATAGACTTCATGGGGCCGTTACCACCGTCGTTCGGGAAAAACTATATTTTGGTGGCTGTGGACTATGTGTCCAAATGGGTGGAAGCTGTCGCATTACCCACCAATGATGCTAAGGTTGTGGTAATATTCTTAAAAGAGAACATCTTCGCAAGGTTCGGTGTCCCGAGAGCGTTAATAAGCGACGAAGGGACACATTTCTTGAATCACCTTATGGAGAAGCTGCTGCAAAAGTACAATGTTAAACACCGGATAGCTACTCCATACCACCCCCAAATGAGCGGCCAAGTTGAGGTATCCAATAGACAACTGAAACAAATTTTGGAAAAGACAGTGAATTCATCCAGGAAAGATTGGTCTATTAAGTTGGATGACGCTTTATGGGCGTACCAAACGGCTTTCAAAACGCCTATCGGTATGTCACCATATCAACTGGTTTACGGAAAGGCATGTCACTTACCTTTGGAACTTGAACATAAAGCTTTTTGGGCATCTAAGTATCTTAATATGGATTGGTCAAAAGCTGGAAGTTCGAGGATTCTTCAACTTCATGAGTTAGAAGAATTCAGGAATCGGGCGTATGAGAATGCCAAGGTTTACAAAGAGCAAACGAAAAAATGGCATGATAAAAGGATTCAAAGAAAAGAGTTTTGGGAAGGACAAATGGTCCTTCTGTACAATTCAAGGCTGAAGCTATTCCCAGGCAAATTAAGGTCTAAATGGTCGGGACCTTTTGTTGTTCACAAGGTATTTCCTCACGGAGCTGTTGAGATTAAAAATCAGACCAACGGAGATATTTTCAAAGTGAACGGGCAGAGATTAAAGCATTATTTCAAAGGCCAGACCACTGGTGATGTGCATGTCACTCGTCTTACTCAGTAGTACGACGGACCTTCGAGCCATGCGACGTTAAACGCAGCGCTTCGTGGGAGGCAACCCACGAGTTTTTCATTCTTACTTTTGTTTGTTTTTGTTTTGTAGGTTTTTTTATCACTGATTATAATAAGGAATGAATGAGGTTTGAAGTCGGGGTAGGAAGATCAGAAAAGCAAGAAAAACTGAAAATCAGAGGTGCAACACGGGTGCCCGTGTTGAGCAACACGGCCCGTGTTGCATGGTGCAGAAAGATGTGATTTTTTAGTGAAGATTTGAGGGAATCCAGGGATGCAACACGGGTGCCCGTGTTGTGCAACACGGCCCGTGTTGCAATGTCTGGAGATGTTTTTGTTTCAAGGCAGTTTGAGAAGAAAACCAGGGATGCAACACGGCCGCCCGTGTTGTGCAACACGGCCCGTGTTGCAAGTGCTGTAGGAGAGTATCTTTGAAGTTGATTAATTGGAACATCCAGGGGTGCAACACGGGTGCCCGTGTTGCGCAACACGACCCGTGTTGCTCATGCGGGAATCTGAAAATTCAAATTTTTTTAGTTTCCCAACTTTATTCTGTGGGCCCCACGTGTTTATTTTCATAATTTTTAATTAAGTGCTCATTAACCTAGCAATTATCATTTTTCCTTCATCTTCTCCAACCTCATTTCTCTCTCAAAAACCCTAACACCATTTTTATACTTCACAAAACCTCCATTTTCTCAAGCACCCACTCACTGAAACCTACTACTCCGTTCACGAGAATTGTTCCCCATCACTTTCTTGTCACTTCTACGGTGACTGATTTCTCTAATCTTTCAATTTTTTTTCGTGTGCTTCATTTGTGCAGGTTGGAACAATGCCTCCTCGAAGGGATACCGGTAAGAATGTTGCTGAATCCTCTCGTCCTCGCAAGAGAGCACACCGTATGCCGAATGCTCATGGCATTTTGTTCGAGGACCCGGAGCATCAAGCCAAGTATGCAAAGTTGGTAAGGCGTAAGTTGATACCGGCCTGGTACATGTGCAATGAAACTCTTGAAAATCTAGGGCTCAAATTTGAAGTCCATAGAATGTTTCACAGTATTGGGATGTTAAATTTTATGCAATATGAAGCGCCAACTTTTGAGCGCATAACCTTGGAATTTTTTAGTTCTTTACAGTTTCAGCTTAAGCATACCTGGACCGGATCCGACACTGAGTACTTCGGTACTTTGAAGTTCCGCCTATTTGACAATGATCATGTGATGTCGGTGGCTGATCTGGGGAAGATTTTAGATCTCCCAGTTTATGGGCCTGGTGCACCGCCAAGTACATTCGACGCAGGATCATTCTGGAAGGATATCACCGGCAATACCGAGTATGCCGCGTCGGCTGCAAAAGCCTCATGCATCCATAACCCGTCCTTCCGGTACGCTCAAAAAGGGTTAGCTTATACCCTTTTCTGCCGAGGCGATAGCACAGGAGTCGCAACTCTGCGAGAGTTATACTTCCTGTATGGAATGGCAAACAATGAGCTGATTAATGTTGCGGCCTTCGCAGCAGACCACCTGAAGTGGGTAGCCAATGCTGCCTCGGGTGAGATTTCTGTTGGAGGGATGATTACACAGATTGCTCAGCATCTCGGGTATAATGAGAGGTTGCTTGAAGTGCCCGCAGTGGCAGGTAAGACCAAAATTGATCTTGAAACATTGATCAACCAAGGTATGATTAAAACCGCTCATAATTATTATACTGTGATGTCTCGTAACAAGCATTTGATTTCGTTTCCTGCGCCTAATATGATTACTATAGATAATAGAGCTAACTGGCTGTATGAGGACCCTATGCAGGGTGGTTCAGATCAGTTTGATGAGTATTTTTCAGATGAGGAGGATGCAGGGAACCAAGCTGAAGAGGTCCCGGTGCAAACTGCGGGTGGTTCATCTAACCAAGCAACCGGTCAGTGGAATGTGTCCAAGGACCAGTGGGACGAAATGATCAGAGATCAGACCCGGCAAGGGGACCTAATCGATGAGCTGCATGCATGGATGCAGCAGATGAAGCTTCATGGATTTCCTCCCGAGGAGTGATAGTTGTGAGTCCCCTCCGACATTGGTTCTTCAACAGTGAGGACACTGTTGAGTTCAAGTGTGGGGGGGGGGTTAGTTTTTATGTTTTCGTTTGTTTTATGTTAATCTTTGTTTATTTTTAATAGTATCGTAGTGTCGGCTTGAAGATTATAGCTATGTGTTATCTGAAAAAACACCCCTGAGTTAACCTGTTGTGTGTTACAAGTGAATTATGAGAAAGTATATAGGATGCGAGTGAAAAAGAAACCCGATGAGAAAATATGGAAAATTTTGATGTATAGGTACTACATGAGCACACTGAGTCTTCGGAATTAGGAACGAGTTCGACATGTAGATTCGTGCCATGGTACTTTGATTTGAGAAGTAAACCTGAAGTAGTTTCTATTGATATATCTGGCTTTATCTATAATAATTATGTGTACAAAGTTGATTCAAAAGAAAAAAAAAGGCTTGAAGGCACCGGAAAAAAAATGAATAAAAACATTAGAACGATCGATCCTTCTAAGTTGGGTAACCCTCACAAGGTTATTCAACCTAACGGCGGTTGAACATAAATGTTTCCCGAAGGGATAAAAATCGGTGCCAACGATAAAAAGAGGAATCAATCTTGTACACATAGTGAAAATCATTAAAAGCCTTAAAAGTGATTGTCCGAATGAAAAGGGTTGAAAATCGAAAAAAATAAGACCTAAGCACGAAGCATAGTCGGAGAGGTTACCGAAAAGGGAGATTCGGATCCGTGGTTTTCCACGGTGTAGTGTTTGTGTGATATCTATACTGAGAGAAAAGTACAAAAAAAGAACTCAATGGGTGAATTGGAATGAAGGATCCACGTATGAGTATCATAATTCATATTGCTAATTTTTAAGGTGTAAATACAGGATTTTTGCTTGAGGGCAAGCAAGAATTCAAGTTTGGGGGAGTTTGATCAGTGATATTTAGTGGTAATATTCAAGCCGGTTTTCAGTGTCTTTTGAGTCTAATTTGATTTGTTTGTAGTATCTCGTTCATGTTTTGTCTTAGTTTTCTCATTATTGCGTGCAAATTAGTGTTTATCGTTTTACTTTGTTTTTATCAGTGGAATGGGTTATGTGGTTGTTTTCTTTGTGGTGTTTCAGGTAAATATGTAATCGGTTGTTCGAGGCGTCCGAAAGATGGTCCAAGCTTTTAAAAAAAACGACAGAAAATGGGAGTTCAGAGACACAACACGGGTGCCAGTGTTGTACAACACGGCCCGTGTTGTAAATACCAGAAGAGACAAAGATTTTGCTCAGAAAAGAAGAAGTCAGGGTTGTGACACGGGTGCCCGTGTTGTACAACACGGCCCGTGTCATGGCAGCTGGTGGAAAAGTTGTTTTGTTGTGATCCAGAGGCACAACACGAGTGCCCGTGTTGCATAACACGGCCCGTGTTGTGAAGACCAGAGGGAATCTTATGTTTTGCTGCTTCAAGGGTATTCCGGACATTTCGCGGTGCTTTTGAAGACTGATTTATATTTGACCATTATGACTGTGAGAGGACGACTTTTTGATTTGGGGATTTTTGGGATAGAACGAACACTGGAGAAGAAGGATTGATCAAGAGCGAAAGCAATTGACGATCCGACAAATCCAACGTTAATTGTAATGTCTCAATTTTCTTGCTCTGTTTTTATTTCCAGTTTGAACATGAGTGGCTAAACCCCCCAATGCCAGGGGGGTGTCCCTGATTTGCTTTTTGTAATGACTTTTTGAATTCTTCAATTTGGGATTATGTTTTTAGTTTCGTTTCTTTATTTTATCGCAACGTCCTTAATGCTTTATCGTTATTGGAAAATGAGATAATTGATCGTGGTTAGGATTTGGTCTGACCAACCATCCTAACCTTGTTGCATAATTTTATCGTAAAAAATATTACTGAGGAATTGGGATATTTTTATGAGAACCTTTTTATGTCAGAATTATTGCTTGATATTCTTCTTTGACCATTGAGGAATCACGGTCAATGAAGAATACCAAAGGTTTTTCTTTAAAGGAATTTTGGAAAAACATTATAAACTTAGGAAAGACACGTTCTAAAGCATATCTCTAAAATTAAGGAACTTATGAGTCATTGCATTGCGAATCATACACCGTACCTGGCATTACTTTCATATTAGTGAAATTATTTGTTTTAAATATACGTTTTATTCTCTTTAGTTTATATAAGTTAATCTCAAACCTTTAAACCATGAATTTTGTCTAATTGAAATTAATCACTAAGAACTTATTTTAATACGCAGTCCTTGAGATCGATATTTGGGGTTAATCCCTTTTATTACTACATCGGTAAAAATAGTACACTTGCTATTTTCCGATCAACTTGGATAGACAAGAATGCTTGGCAAATGGTATTGGTATCCTCTGTGGGGAGTACTTCAGGTTGAGAAGATGTTCTGGGTCTTATGTAATACCTCAAAATTGGACCATGTTGGCATGCACATGCTTGGATTTATGGCGTAATGCTCCATGATGATGAAAATGCTACGCGTTGGAGGATGCAAATTCAATGATGATTATGCATATGCGAAGAGATCTCCTGATAAGGAGACTGAAAATATCCTAGGTAGCTTGATTGGGGAGAAATGATGATCACTACATTGATCGGGTTAATCCCTGTGAAGAGAAAACAACTCTGCGGGGAATGTTGTCAATGATACGCCGGCTTTGAACTGTCGCCATTGTCAAAAATAAATTGGACTTTGAGATTGGAGATCAGGACCCTGTTGGGAATGAACTCATCTTGCGAGGTACTCTACCCATTGAACTCCGTTAGGGAAGTGAAAACCTTCTGGCTTGGTTGGGGAACCAGATGTATTGGAGGAAAGAAACTCCTTGTACTGGTAGGGATTGCCCCTGTATTGAAGGGAAGTCTCTGCTTGGGGAGGCCATCAATCTTCTTTCACCACTTATGGGAAATATTTCTACTTCTGCTCTACTGGGGATAACAGAGACACATGGGAATTTACTTGTTCTTGTTCAAGCACATTGTTGAGATGTTCCTCCTGGAAGTTTGCTTTAATTCTACTAGCAATGCATGTACCTGCACCTGTGTAAACAAAATTGATAGTTCCTGTAACATGGAGAGTTAGTTTGGACCTGTATGCCACAGGCTTATGGTGTGAATCACCACCCCGGTCGCTTAACCCTTTTTAGAGTTGTATTAAATGTTTTTATCCTCCTGCATGAGTTAGAAAGCATTCGAATGTTCATAACACAATTTTAAATCACAAATTGCTGGACGTTTTTGCAAACAATCAATGTTAGATGAAAACAAAAACAAATGGTCACAAATTTGACTGAAATTGAATTTTATTGATTTGGAAAACGGCCATGACTAGGCATTACATCAGGAAGCAATTCCCTGGAAAGAGGAAATCACCCAAAAGGAAAACAAACTATTCTATTGGCAATATGAAAAATGGATCTCATCAGGTTTCGACCCGGCTATGACTTGTATATCTTCAAGACTATCCGCTTGCTCTGCCCCTGAGAAAGGTAATTGGATTGGTCTTCAACCCTTGGGATGTCTTTAGTTGCAAATGGATCACAGATTTTGCAGACCGCAGTTGTTCGTGTTAGTCCCTCTTTTGCGTGGATCGCCCTTTCGGGTTTTCAATCCACCGGGATACCCTTTTTTGCCTGAGCTGTCCGATGTGGCTTTTCAACTCAGCGGGTGTACATTTTTTCAGTATTTCCCTAATTTTTTCCCGAGCCTTTTATTCTGTTTTTGGCTCACCGGGATGCCCATTTTTTCCTGGATCTTTATTCTGTTTTTAACCAGCGGGTCTTTTTACACGAAGTATTTTCTTACTGCGTTTGCGTTGACAGGGGAATGGAAGTCCTCTCCATCCATGGTTGTTAGCATCAAGGCTCTACTTGAGAAGAATTTTTTAACCACAAATGGACATTCATAGTTGGGTGTCCACTTGCCCCTGTGATCGTTGAGAGGAGGAAGAATCTTTTTCAGCACCAGGTCACCTGATATGTACCGTTGAGGCCGTACTTTCTTGTCAAAAGCCTGTTTCATCCACCGTTGATACAACTATCCATGGCATACAACTGTTAGGCCTTTCTCTTTAATGAGGCTCAGTTGATTGTACTTTGATCAGAGCCATTTAGCTTCATCTAGCTTAACATCCATCATTAATCTCAACAAGGGGATCTCAACTTCGACTGGTAGGACTGCCTCCATACCATATACCAATGAGAACGGGGTTGCCCTTGTTAAGGTACGCACAAACATTCGGTATGTAATGCAAACGGTAACATCTCATGCCAATCTTTATATGTCACAACCATCTTCTGCACGATTTTCTTGATGTTCTTGTTGGCTGCCTCGACGGCGCCATTCATCTTCGGGCGATATGGCGAAGAGTTATGATGCTTTATTTTGAAATCCCGACACAAGTCATCCATCATCTTGTTATTGAGGTTAGAACCATTATCAGTAATGATCCTCTCGGGAATTCCATACCGGCAAACGATATCTCTTTTGATCACCCGGGCTACCACCTGCTTTGTAACATTGACATAAGACGCTGCTTCGACCCACTTCGTGAAATAGTCTATGGCAACCAAGATGAAGCGATGATCGTTGGAAGCTGTTGGCTCAATCTTGCCAATCATATCAATGCCCCACATGGAGAATGACCAAGGTAAAGACATGACACTTAATGGATTCGCAGGTACATGGACTTTATCAGCATACATCTGGAACTTGTGGCCTTTGCGGGAATATTTACAGCAATCAGATTCCATGGTGATCCAATAATATCCTGATCTCAACAGTTTCTTTGCCATAACATGTCCTCCAGCATGGGTACCAAAGGAGCCTTCATGAACTTCTTGCATCAACAGGTCTGCTTCGTGTCTATCCACGCATCTGAGCAAAACCATGTCGAAGTTTCGCTTGTATAACACATCATCTTGATTCAAGAAGAATCCACCTGCTAGCCTTCTGAGAGTCTTCTTATCTTTACTGGATGCCCCAGTCGGGTACTCTTGAGACTTCAAGAATTTCTTGATATCATGATACCAAGGTTTTTTATCCCCACCACTTTCAACTGCAAAAACATAGACAAGTCTTTCAAGACGAGGTACCATTATTCGAGGCACGTAATTCTCTTGACACACTTTGATCATGGATGATAAAGTTGCTAGAGCATCAGCGAACTAATTTTCATCTCGTGGAATATAACTCAGCATGACTTTGGTGAAGAAAGTTAGCAATCTTCTGGTATAATCCCTGTAAGGAACCAGATGAGGTTGATGAACTAATCACTTGCCATTGACTTGGTTCACTACCAGAGCAGAATCTCTAAAGATCTCGAGGTTCTTGATTTGCAAGTTGATTGCCTCCTCAACCCCCATGATGCAAGCTTCATACTCTACTTCGTTGTTGGTACATTCGAAAGTCATCCGAGCAGCGAAAGGCATATGGACCCCTTCTGGTGAGATGATGACAGCACCTACTCCACTTCCATTTACGTTCACAACTCCATCAAACATCAACTTCCATTTGGATTCGGGGTCTGGTCCCTCCTCCAAAAGTGGTTCTTCATAGTCTATCAACTTGAGAAACATGATGTCCTCATCCAGAAACTTGAATCTCATGGGCTGATAATCGTCAATTGGCTGCTGAGCCAAATATTCTGACAATACACTCCCTTTGATTGCTTTTTTTGAAGTGTACTGGATATCATATTCTGTTAGAATCAGCTGCCATTGGGCTACCCTTCTTGTTAGAGCTGGCTTCTCAAAGATATATTTTACAGGGTCCATCTTGGAAATCAAAAGAGTGGTGTGAGTCAGCATGTACTATCTTAGTCGGCGAGCAACCCATGCCAAAGCGCAACAATTTTTCTCGAGTAATGAGTAGCGTGTCTCACAATCGGTAAACTTTTTGCTAAGGTAATAAATGGCATGCTCTTTTCGACCAGACTCGTCCTGCTGACCCAACACACATCCCATTGATACTTCGAGTACGGCGAGGTACATGATTAAGGGTCTCCCTGGCACTAGAGGCATGAGAATCATAGGTTCTAGAAAGTACTCCTTGATTCAGTCGAAGGCTTGTTGGTATTCATCATTCCATTTGATAGCCTGATTCTTCCTCAGAAGCTTGAAAATAGGCTCACACGTGGCTGTTAGGTGCGAGATAAACCGTGCAATGTAGTTTAGTCTCTCTAAGAAACCGCGTACTTGCTTCTCAGTTTTTGATTCAGGCATCTCCTGGATGGCTTTTACTTTAGCCGGGTCAACCTCAATTCCCAGCTCACTGACAATGAAACCCAATAGCTTTCCTGAACGTACCCCAAAGGTGCAGTTATTCGGATTCAACCTCAATCTGAATTTCCGGAGCCTGTCAAACAACTTGGCTAGATTGACTAGATGCTCTTCTTCTGTTTGGGACTTTGCTATCATATCATCAACATAGACCTCAATCTCGTGATGAATCATGTCATGAAATAGTGTCACCATCGCACGTTGGTAGGTTGCACCAACATTCTTGAGACCAAACGGCATAACTTTATAACAGAAGGTGCCCCACGGCGTAATGGAGGTAGTCTTTTCCATATCATCAGGAGACATTTTAATCTGGTTATAACCTGAAAACCCATCCATGAAAGAGAATATGGAAAACTGGGTAGTGTTGTCAACTAGCACATCTATATGAGGCAGAGGGAAATCATATTTAGGGCTGGCCTGATTCAAGTCCCTATAATCTACACACATTCTGACTTTACCGTCCTTTTTAGGGACCGGCACAATATTGGCAACCCATGGAGGGTAACTAGTCACTGCTAAGAATACAACATCAAACTATTTATGTACTTCCTCTTTAATTTTGATTTCCATATTAGGGCGTGTACGTTTCAACTTTTGCTTCACTGGCGGGCCGTCTTCTCTCAAAGGCAGATTGTGCACCACAATATCTGTGTCCAAACCAGGCATGTCTTGATAAGACCAGGCGAAGACATCAACATATTCTCGAAGCATGGCAATTAGACGACTCTTTATAGATTCTTCTAATGCATCCCCGATCTTAACCTCTTTCTTATCTTCTTCGGTACCCATATTTAACCCTTCAATAGCCTCTTCATGGGGTTGAATCATCTTCTCCTCTTGTTTAAGCAATCTGGCTAGCTCTTCAGGTAGTTCGCAATCTTCTTCACCTTCCTCATCAGCTTGGTAAATCGGATTGTCAAAGTCATACTTAGCCATAGAAGGGTCGGCATTGATAAGACCCGGTGAAGAGCACCTGCATGGATGCTGATTCATGTAAGGCTTTAGAAAGAGTTTGAGAAATGAAAACATTGCCATTTTAAAACTTTTCTTTCCCTTTTTAAAAACAAAGACAAAAATGAAAGACAAGGAACAACATGGATGAATTCAAAACGCCCGCTTTATTAATGATTATGGTATTGTGTCATGAAAAATGGAACCCTTACAATGAGCTGCTATGCCCCAGGCAAGGCATAGCGCTTGAATACAGGAAAGACAAAAAACAAAAAACCATTACTCTTCAAGGGAAGTGATAGAGATGAGCCTTTCAGACGAACAATTGTTGAGCTGCGTCCCTGGAGCACAAGGCCTGATCCACTCGTCAAAGTCACAATCACTATCAATTATGTCATCTTGCACTGCACTGATACTCCCATAATCAACACATCCAGCACTTGTGAAGGTAATCGGGCCTTGTCGACCTCTGGCGCTCTATTCAGATGATAACTGCCCAGGCTGGTTGCCAACACCCAACATGTCCTTCTTCTCTGATACTTCCACTGGCTTGCTCCAACCTTCTCGCATTCCTGACTCCACCACTTTTAGAGCCTGTTTGTAAGAAGCTATGGAGACTCCTTTCTTTGATTCTTCGGAAGAAGCTGCTGATGAATATGCCAATTCAGTCTTCAGGGGCTCGAAAGCTTGACACGGAGTCTCAACAATCTCATTGTCCATCTCTACATATTTAAATGAGACTAGATGGCTGATGAAGATATCTTCCTCTCCACAGACCGTTACGATTTTCCCTTCCCAGACAAATTTCAATTTCTGATGAAGCGTAGACGACACTGCCCCTGCCAAATGGATCTAGGGCCTCCCCAGTAAACAGCTGTACGCAGGCTGGATGTCTATTACATAGAATTTAGTGTTGAAGACTTGTGGCCCTACCTTGATTGGCAAGTCCACTTGTCCGAACACTGACCTCCTTGAGCCGTCAAACACTCGAACCACCAAGTCACTGGGCTTCAGAATAACTCCGTCGTAATCCAATTTCATTAACGCTTTTTTGGGAAGCACATTCAGTGATGACCCTATGTCCACCAACACATGGGATAACATTGCACCCTTACACTCCAAAGACATATGTAGTGCTCGATTGTGGGAGCGACCCTCAGATGTCAGGTCCATATCAGTGAATCCAAGTCCGTGATTGGCGTTCACACTGGACACCACAATTTCTAATTGGTTCACTGAGATATCCTGGGGTACATAGGCTTTGTTCAGGATGTTTAAGAGAGCTTTTCTATGAGAGTCAGAACACATTAACATAGACAAGATGGAAATCAGTGATGGAGTCTGTTGCAAGTGGTCTACGATTTTATAATCGCTCTTCTTGATGATTCTTAGAAACTATTCTGCTTCTTTGTCAAATGTAAGATCAGGGTCAACCACATGCGTGGGCTCATTAGTAGTCACTGGCTGCTTGCCCCTAGCCTTAGCTTGGTCCTCAATAGTATCTCTAGGTGGCACTACATTGTTTCTCAATGTCTCAGGCGCAAACAATCTTCCACTCCTAGTAAAACCTCCTACCCCAACATTCTCCACCTGAGCTGGAGATATACTAGGTGTGGCCAAGTCTTGCTTTTGGCCATTGTAATATACTTCATCTCCGTAATTCCATGGGATGGCCTTATCACTTTGGTACATAACAAGCCCTGCAGTAGTAATAGTTATTGGTTCCACTCTCGCTTGAGGAGGAGCCTGTGGTGGATCATAGAAAATGGTCACCATAGAAACTTCTTTCTCTTTTGCAACTCTATCAAACTGCAAGATCCCTTTATCAATCATTCTTTGTACCCTTGTTCTCAATTTCTCGCAACCATCAGGAGCCTCAAAACAATCTGGACAATCATTCTTACAACCCAGAAAGATACCCTTCTGGGCCAAATGAGTTTTGACAATACTCAATGGAGTTTGCAGGTTATTGACATCATGCACCAAATTCATATTCTCTCTGTCATCAATTTCCCCAACTGTACCTCCATGAGGAGGCATGGGGTTTTGTATCACATTCGGAGTGGGAGCGAAATTAATTGCTTTGGAATCTATTAAATCCTGAACAACATGCTTTAGGGCTTTACAGTTCTCTGTATTGTGACTGGGGGCTCCAGAATGGAATTCGCACCGGACGTTTGCATCATAGCCTTCAGGGATTTGTTCTGGTCTCGGAGGTTGTAAAGTTCTAAGATGGACCATTTGGAGCTTGATAAGATTCTGCAAGATTTGTGAGTAAGACATGGGTGGAGTTTCAAGATGCCTTTCCCTATCCTTTTGAGAATAATAGGGACGAGGATCCCTTTGTTGTTGATAACCCTGTTGGCGCTGCTATTGCTGTTGCTGAACTTGCTGTTGATTAGATGGATCTGAAATGCTAACAGGAGCCACTTGCTAATAAAAACCTCTATTGTCTATGCTTCTCTGTGCATACACAGCTCCAGTTTCTCCTTCCCTCTTTTTCACAAAAGGTTTCTTGATACCGGAAGTTGAAGCACCATCATTCTGGATCTTTCCCTGTTTAATCCAGCTCTCAATCCTCTCACCAGTTAAGATAATGTTTGAAAAACCACTTGAAGAACACCCATCCAACCTTTCCATGAAGTGTCCTGGAAGGGTGTCCATGAAAAGGTCTATAATTTCTCTTTCTAGAAAAGGTGTTTGTACCTTGGCGACCATCTCACGCCATCTCTGGGCATAATCTTTAAAGCTTTCTGAATTCTTCTACGCCAAACTCTAGAGCTTAGTGCGGCTTGGCGCTATATCAATGTTGTATTGATATTGTTTAAGAAAAGCTTCCCCTAGCTCTTTCCAGTTTCGAACAGAGCTCCTCTCCAACTTCATATACCATTCCAATGAGCCCCTAGAGAGGCTGTCCTGGAAATAGTACATCCAGAGTTTCTCGTCCCAAGTATGAGCAGTGATCTTTTGGGGCATGTGTTGCCATTGTACTTATCAAAGGTTGGTGTCCTGAACTTGGGAGGAATGACCACTCCAGGAACCAAGCCCATATCAGATACATCTATCCCAAGGGTGTCTCTACATTCCAGGGCCTTAACCTTTTCAGCTAGCAACAAAAAGTCTTGAAAATTCCCTTCCATGCCAAATCCCATATCATTATTAATAGGAAGGAATTGATCCTCTTGTTGGTCTTCCATAGGAATAAGAGTTGGTGTGCCAGTCTCTGAAACTGGAGGTCCACTTGCTCCATTGTTGTTGTTGGGGGATTCCCTTGAGCATCTGGAGTGACCACATGAGGGTCAGTCTGGGGAGGAGTAAGCCTCTGCATGGCGTTCCTCAGATCCTGCTGTCCTTGGGCCATACCCTACATCATAAGCATGAATCCCCCGATCCGAGTACGGAACTCATTGATTTTTGTCTGCACTGAGTCCATGATAGTTCTTTGGTTGTTGCGGTTTGCGTACTGATGAGGAATATTTTGTCTGAGGTGACGGGTCTTGGAAGCTCTCACAATCTTTGCCTGAAATGTAGATAAGTTAAGTAACATGGAGAAACCTACAAAAGAAAGAAAAATGAAAATGATATGTATGCAATGATGTGTTCCTCTTATCCTCAAGCTTTTGTTTACTTTCCCATTCCGGTATTAAGAGAATAGCCTTTGCAAGAAGACCTTGTGTGACATTCAGATGTGAAGTGGTAGCATTTAATATCATGTGTAACAACCAGAGATTTAAGGCCAGTCAAAAGAAAACTAGAATAGTAAAGTCCCCGTAGGGTACAAGTTCATACATAAAAGAGAGAAAGTACATCTACAAGAGAGGAATCCCACAACAGGCCTGTGGGTAATCCAAACATATGAATACAAGACTAATGCCTAGGAAGATCTACATCCTGTAACCTCCAGCTAAGGCGTTTGACTCCTTGAAGCAACTGGGCTATGTCTGGATGGTCGGGTTCCTATATGAGCTTTTGAATCAGGAGATCCCTAAGGTCAAAAGAGGCATGCAACTCCTCAATTTGTTGTAGGAACACCTTCTCACTCTCTTTGAATGCACTTGACTCAATCTTGGTCTTCATGACATCAACTCTAAGCTTTAACTCCTCTATCTCTTTCTGAGCATCCTCCACTGCCTGTTGACTCTTTGCTATATCTTGAAGATGACTCTTCTCTTGGTGGTGGGCCTTTTGAAGGAGCTCACCTTGTTCAGCTAAAGAATCCTAAAGACCTTTGATTTCTAACTTGTATTTGGCTTCCAACTCTTTCTTCTTCTTCAAGTTGTCTTTCCATTTTTCCTGCCACAAAGTTATAACTTCATTCAACTCTTTCTTATCTTTTCGGCGCTGGCTTGCCTTGTAAGTTTCAGCTAATCCTCTTTTCTTGAAATATAGTTCTCTCTCCTGGAAATCCTGCTGCTTAAACCTGACCATTTCTTCGGCCTGGTGAGCCCTCTCTTCCAACTTCTGGTTTTGCATCTTCAACTTCTGGCATGAGTTGTTGGCTTCTTGATTCTCCATCCTGAGTTGTTTAACCAAGGCCTCCAATTTCTGATACTCCTGAAGAGGGACTGAAGTTATAGGGACTACTTCATTAGGGTAGAGGGGCGGTTCCTTGGAGAATGGGAGAAACAAAGTCTCTACACGATCTTCCAACCAGGTGGCAAAAGGATCATAAGTCTTTGGATCTACTCTCCCAAAATACTTCTTTCCCTTCATCATTCTAACCTCACAAGCTTGGAATGCTAGTATGCTCATCTTCAAGTTACCTTCTGCTAGAAAGTATAGTGACCCATTTATCTCTTCAATCAATAGTAAAGCTCTCAAAGGATAACCAAGCTGTTTTCTGGGCAAGACAGGATTATAACTGATTCCACCTTTCCTTCCTATCAAGGATACATTTGGGAAGCTATCACAATTAACCATGATTTCTTTGCCTACAAGATCCCTGTTGCATCCCCAAGCAATGTTATCTAAGGTTAAGCCCATCAATCTTTTGGACCACTTCCAAGATTGTTTCAATTCTTGGAAAGGTCCTGATTTTGGTAGTTGCCTTACAAACCAGTCATCAAACAAAGGAGCACAACAGTTCACATGTCCCTTTCTCTTTTATTCCTATAATTAACCCCATAGTAGAAGTCACCCAGCAATGTAGGAACTGGGTTTCTTTTGACAAATATGGTGATAGCCTCCATGCTGATTAATCCTTTCTCTATTGGGAATAAGCTTATCCCATACACTATCATGGCTAACAATGCTCTGAAATCTACCAATTCGTTTCCCAATGCCATAACATGAGCTTCTGTGATGAGAAACTCCAAAGAAATCCCCTTACCCTGGCTGGCTTCTAGCCCCATCTTGAATCTGAGCATACTCAAGTGACAGGCAGCAGTAATGTCTTCATAAGGAGGGCTCTTCTCTGAAGCATAATAAGGCATACCTTCTCTAATGGGAATATTCAGGATACTAGAGACCTTTTGCAATGTAGGTGCCAAAATGTAATATGGGAAAACAAAGACTTATAGCTGTGGATCATAGAATTGAAACAAGGAATGTAGGTTGTCCCTTTGATCAACTGTTGGCTTATTCATATATTCCAGAATCTTTCCATACTCTCTTTTTAAGTCATCAAGAACTTTGTCACTCATCAAGTTGACCAACTTCTGAATACCCTCTGTCTCTGGTTGTGGGAAAGTATAGTGAACATTCTTCTTCCTTAGAGTCTCCATCTCGAAGCAGCAATGCGACCGAGAATCAGAAGTAATATGAACCCTGAGAATAAAAAGAACACATGTGACTAATGATGTCATGATGCTTATGCAAGGTAAGGCATGTGATCAATGACGTGTCTGTGTGGTGTCAATCATATAATCAAGTGTCTGTGCAGGGTCACAACATCAGAACAAACATCTCTCTGATCAGAGGTTAAAATCTCAGAATCAGTGTGCAACAGAACAGATCACAATACTGAAGCATACTAGTACAGTGGGTGTGTTGAAGGTTAAGGTTCCTACAATCCTGTAAACCCCTCCTAATCTCACGGGTGTGCTACTCGGGTCAACATCACGGACTCTCAAAGCTAAGCAGAAATAATACGTTCACCATCTCCGAGAAATGGCTCAAGACCAAATCAGGGAATCGGTTTGGCATTATGTACTACTCAGGGAGATCACAGCTGAGTCCAAGGAAACAAGCATCCCTCATAAGTCCCCAGCTTCAAGCACTAAATTGAGAAACAATAGTACATTCATCCCGAAGGATACATTACTATCGTCATACGAACAATTTGCTTTAACAGGACTCCTATGAGAGAACCAGGCCATCCTATGAGAGTTCCCAGTGGGCCCTCGGATGTGAGTGGCTTTGCCAACAAATGTGTTCTGCCACTGTCATCACTGGAGAGGGATGTTTCCACAAAGGTTCTCAATAATCGGTCCCCTGACTGCACATAACTATCAAGGTTGTGGAACTCACTTCTACCAACATAGCAAGGTTCCATGAACAAGCTCATCCCACAGTAACAAACCCATCCCACAGAAAAAAGGAAATAAGCACATTCCAGTATATTATGCATGTGAAAATAAATACTGTAAGCAGTAAATAAATGTTGTAAAGTAAACTGTAAATGAAAACAGTAAATAAACACACAACAACACACATATAAACACCGAAAGAAAAAAAATAAAATAGGAGCTAGGATTGACTCTATAGGGGAAACCAGAGATTCTGGGTTCGATCCCCAGTAGAGTCGCCAACTGTCGCTCCCGAGATTTTCATCCTAGTACAAACGCGAAAGTGGCGCGGAAAAGGTAGAGTCCTCAGCCATGCATTTTTATCCCGAAGGAACAAAAAATGTAATGTTGCACAAACTTGAGGAAGAAGGAAAGGATAAGGTCATGTGAACCAAAGATCTGGGTTCGGGAGTCGGTTACAACCTGGGAAGGTGTTAACACCCCAGACCGTCCGCCGTACCCGACAGGATCCACGCTTGTTTGTTTGTTCCAAAGGGTGAGAAATAAGATGATGCTGAAATAAACCGCTAACTTGAATGGGAAATGAAATGAGAAAGAGAATTAGAAAAAGAGGATGAAAAGAAATGGGGAAAATGTAGGGAAAATAAAGAATATGCTCGAACGGGCCCTATCCCGCTGCCTATGTACCTCATCAAGAAAATGAGGATCAGAGTCGACGTAGTTCGCCTAACTAAGGCGGGAACTATCTGTTTGTGTTTTTTTTATAGCTGGAACTGCGTATGTCTATGCTTAGGTGTTGCAGGCTCGTATGGTATGAGTGCATTTACCGTCTTGCATGCGAGACAAGTCGGCGCAAGTTCGCGTTGAGAATGATTGAGGTGAGAAGAGAATTTTGTTAGACGCTGTGGCTAGTGATCTAGAGGGGGGGTTAATGGATCACCTCCTTGTTTACAAGGATTTAAAAGATTTTTCAGAGTTTTTAAAGATTAGCGGAAAACACGGTCCCTAATATACTTGCGTCTATTCTGGACCAGCCACTAGAAGACCGGACATGTGATAAAGTGCTGGATTTACAATTGAGATGATAAAGGTTTAAACACACAAGCTATAAAAGTGTTGAATGCACCTATCACAAAAGCTATTTCCAATGAATAAAAAACGATTAAAAACGTAAATAGAGATGGAGAAGGAATACAATACGCAGATATTTGGTAAGGAAGTTTCCCACGTTCGTCCTCGCGTGTGGGTACGTCTCCCTCTCAATTTCAAACCGAAATTGAGAACTTTTATATCAATATTGCTGAAATCGTCGTTTACAAGGTTGTTATACAAACACCAGAAATCTATACACCTAGATCTTCCTATTGTATCGACCTTCACTAGATCTGAGCCAAATCAAGATTCCCTGCAAGTAATACAAACAATTCACCGGTTCCACGATCTATTTGCGAAATCTCCCAATTTCCAAACCTTACGCTGCGGCTGAATCTGTTTTGTAAACGTGACTGAAAAACCCTCAAGAACACGCCCGTTCTTGAAGGAAAACCCAAATGGTTTTTCCTTGAAACCTTCTTTCACTCTTCAACTCAGCTGGATCACCGATCGTACCACTGAACGTTATCTCATAAACCTTTAATTCACAGAACAACACTAATTCCTTGTTGATGTTCTTGAATCAAGGTATTTGAGAAGATGATGAAGATGAATTTGATTCTAGGTTTTAATCCTGCTCAACATTGAATTGTACACACTTAAAATTACTTTTCTTGATGTGTTCTTCAATGATCCTTGACTTTGAATTTCGTCTGCTATTCTTGTCATTTTTTTCACACTAACAGAAAACCAAACATATACTTGACAGATTCTGTTAGAAGTGAAACAGAAAGATGAATCGATACAATATACAAATGAATCGATACATGATAGTATTTATACTGTTATGTATCAATGCATAATATCATGAATCGATTCATACTGAACAAATGAAGAAAAACAGAGAAATGAAAATACAATGAATCGATGCATGTTGCGTATGTATCGATTCATAGAAGAAATTCCAGAATCATTCTTACAGCATGAATCGATGCATGTTGCGAATGTATCGATTCATAGCAGAATTTCCAGAATCATTTCTACAGCATGAATCGATGCATGATGCGAATGAATCGATTCATTTTACGAATTTCAGAAATTCAAGGACATTATTTGTTTAAAATAAGACATGTGTATAAAGGCTAGCAATGCATACAAGGCTTATGATAAAGCATATGATAAAGCATATGATAAAAGCACAAACGCATAAAATTTATTATCATAAAAAACTAAAGAGTTGCTCACAAACTCCCCCTTTTTGATGATGACAAATTTTTGCAGAAGTGTGAGAACCACTCCCCCTGAGTTTGTGCATGCCTGTCATTTTTCACACTCAAGCCTTTCTCCCCCTTTGTCAACATCAAGAAAGAATGCATAGGTGAAGCAAAATTCAGCAATACCAAGATATATAAGCAAAACTCACTCACAAAGAATGAAACATAAAGGGCAAACAAATTAATCGAAAGCAGCAAACAAGCATAGGCATTGAAATTGTCTATTAGAGTTGAGAATTACAGAAGCAAACCAAACGCATACAATGTTTAGACATAAAATGCAAAGAAACTTAAGCAAAAACAATGATGTTATGCAAAATGAAATGAAGCCTCAGTGAGGAAAGTAGCCACCACAAGACTCCGCATCATCTCTATCGGGATCTCGGAAACTTGGAGGAGGAGGTGGAGGAGGCATCTCATCAGGATTCTGCCCCATGAAGTTGTAACGCCTGAACCGATTCTGAACCTCTGTGCTTTGAAATCTTTCCATAATCCCCGGATGCGCACGACAATCATCCATGAAACCAGACACCTCATTATAGAAAACTTGATGCCATTTGACCAAGTCTGTATGCCATGAGTGTTGATTATGATACATCCGAGTGTGTTCATCATGCCATTCTCGGTGTTCTTTGTGCCACTCCGTTTGCTGTACATGCCACGCACATGCTTCTTCATGTCGGGCATTGTTTGCAATTTCCATTTGCTCAAACATTTGAGTAAGATATGCCGGAGCAGTAGTAGATGATGTCGGTGGAATCGATGAAGGAGCCGGTTCATAGTTAGTAGGAGACCACCTTTGTGGCACCCACTCACCCCAAGCAGTGTTGGCATTTGCGTCAGGAGGATTTTCTTCATTTACATCCTCCATATCTTCATCTCTTTGTTCTTCAACAACAAAAATCTGTTCAGAAGGAATATCAAAGTTGTAGATTCTGGTTCTAGTGTTGCGTTCAACGAAGTAATAGCAACGACGCTCGGTGTCCCACCTATATCCCATATGAGAGAGAGTAACACTGTTGAATTCTTGAACACTAGAAGAAGATAAGAGAGGCACAGGGGGTAAAACCACTTTCTAGAACTTAAGGATCCTCATAATTTGTGCGGCATATGCGAGAGTGATGTTCTTTGAACTATTTCTCGTAAGAAAGATACGCTTTACAAAGTAATTGGGCCAATTCAATGGGATCTTCTTCTGCAGAATATACAAGAGATGGATGTCTGGCTTATCCAATCGAGAATGCCCACCGGACCTCGGACGTAAAATATGCGAGAGAATCCAGTGCAGAATTCTGGGGACACTCTAAATCATTCCAGAAGTCAAATGATCATCATCGCCTAGAGGCCTTTCCAGTTTTGAAATAGATGCACAACATTCCTTCAGATTAAACTGTGTTTCAAAGTTCTGATCATGCCACATCTGCAACTCAGGAAACAGGGATGGCAGTTTGAACACTTTGGGCCAATCATCAGCCTCAAAACGGTAAGTTCTGGTTCCAATAGAGCACTTGAACATGTAACCTTGTCTTGAAGGAAACCTCAAACTCTTCAGCAATGGCAGGATGAAGAATGGATTCCCCAGAGGGAGGAATTTCTGGAACAGGAGGAGCTTGATGTGAAGCCTCAACAGGTTCTTTCCCTTTACCTTTACCTTTTGCTCTAGGAAGCATGATTCTTGGAGGCATAATGATGAAGTTAGGGTTTTTGAGAGAAAAGGGGTTTTGTGGCTGTTAGGGTTATGAAACGAAAATGATGCAAATGGAATGAAGAGGAAGATAGAATAGAGTTTATAACTGATGTACATGTCATAACTGATGTTGATGTGTCGATACATAAAAAAGAAACTGATTTTAAAATAGTATGCGTCGATTCATGACCTTATGAATCGATTCATGTGACGATTTGAAATTCAGGGTGCTATGTATCGATACAAACCAAGAATGTATCGATACATACTGTAACAATTTTGACATATTTAAAAGAAAATGAACATGAATCAATTCAAGATGGATGTGATCGATACATGATGCGAAGTTTTTGAATTTTCAAGTGGCTATGTATCGATACAAACCACGAATGTATCGATACATACTGTAACAATTTTTACAGATATAAAAGAAATTGAACTTGAATCGACACAAGATGGTTGGGATCGATACATACTGTAATAATTTTTACAGTGATAAAGAGAATTTAACATGAATTGACACAAAATGGATATGCAAAACAAAAAATTATGCAGAATGCAGAATGAATCATAACATTGTAATGATGCTTAAGAATACTTTACAAACTAATTATTAATGCTCAAACATTCATATGTAAAGAAGTACATGTAAACGAGAAATAATTGCTCAAACAACATTTATCACACAATATCAACAAGGTGAAGAGAGGAACAATATTACCTCCGTCGTAGTAATCTCATGAGGTACGAGTGAAGTCTACATTCAGAACTTAGTAAACACGATGAGATAAATATAAACTAAATCAAACAAACTTAAGACACCAATGCGGAGAGATCAAGAATCCCTAATTCGCGACGAATGTTGAAGAATGGTTCAGTTGCCAAAGGTTTAGTGAAAATGTCCGCAAGTTGATTTTTAGTATCAACATGCTCAAAAACAACATCTCCTTTTTCAACATGATCGCGAAGGAAGTGATGTCTAATCTCTATATGTTTGGTGCGTGAGTGTAAAACAGGATTCTTAGTGAGATTAATGGCACTAGTGTTGTCACACTTAATTGGAATGCGTTTAAGTTCAATATCAAAATCTTGTAGTTGTTGTCTTAGCCACAAAATTTGAGCGCAACAGCTACCGGCTGCAACATACTCAGCCTCTGCAATAGACAAAGCTACGGATACTTGATTTTTGCTATGCCAACTTATTAAAGAATTTGAAAATAGATGACATGTACCACTAGTGCTTTTCCTATCTGATTTGCAGCCAGCAAAATCAGAATCAGAGTAACCTACTAAGCTGAAATCGCTCCCTTTGGAATACCAAAGCCCGTATTTAGGTGTTCCATGAAGATACCTAAATATACGCTTGACTGATTTTAAGTGAGATTCCTTAGGGTTTGATTGATATCGTGCACACATACAAACACTAAACATGATGTCCGGTCTAGAAGCAGTAAGATACAAGAGAGATCCAATCATACCTCTATACCTTTTGACATCAACACACTTACCATGTTCATCTTTGTCCAAGTTTCCGTTGGTAGGCATGGGAGTGTCAATTGATTTTGAATTATTCATTCCAAAACGCTTGAGCAGCTCTCTGCAGTATTTTGTTTGACATACTGTTGTACCTTCATCGAGTTGCTTTATTTGAAGGCCTAAGAAGTAGTTCAACTCCCCCATGAGACTCATCTCAAACTCACCCTGCATAACATTAGAAAACTCTTCGACCAAGTGTATGTTAGTTGAACCAAAAATTATATCGTCTACATAAACTTGAACTAAAAGAATGTGCTTTCCTTTATGTCTAATGAAAAGTGTATTATCCACTTTACCTCTAGAATATCCATAATCAATTAGAAATTTACTAAGTCTTTCGTACCACACACGAGGTGCTTGCTTAAGACCATATAAAGCACGCTTTAATTTGTAAACATGATCTAGATATTCAGAATTTTCAAAACCGGGAGGTTGTGAAACATATACTTCTTCATTTATGACACCATTTAAAAACGCACTCTTTACGTCCATTTGGTAAAGCTTGAAATTCATAGAACACGCATAAGCAAGCAAAAGACGTATAGCTTCAAGGAGAGCCACTGGAGCATAAGTCTCCTCATAATCTATGCCCTCCTCTTGGTTATACCCTTGTGCTACCAAGCGTGCCTTGTTCCTAGTTATCACTCCGTTTTCATCACGTTTATTCCTAAACACCCATTTAGTACCTATGATATGATGATCTCGCGGACGAGGGACAAGTTCCCAAACGTCATTTCTTTTAAATTGATTAAGCTCTTCTTGCATGGCCATTAACCAAAATTCATCAATCAATGCCTCTTTAGCATTTTTAGGTTCCACTTGTGATACAAAAGCGAAGTGAGAACAAAAGTTACTTATCTTAGAACGAGTCAACACTCCCTTTGAAATATCTCCCAATATATTGTCTATAGGGTGGTCTTTAGAGGATTTCCAAGCTGGTGGAAGTTCCTTCACTTCAGATGTTCCTTCCTCTTTATCTTTTTCATGACTAGTATCTTCCTCCTTCTCATTTTCAGCAGTTTCAGATTGATCAATTTCCAAAACAGCTTCTTTGAGTATGTCTTCTGTAGATACACCTGCATCATCAAAAGAGATACCTTTTCCGACAATTTTTGGGTAAGACTCATCAAAAGAAACATGGACAGATTCTTCAACAGAAAGTAAATGCCTATTATACACTTTATATGCTTTGCTTGATTGAGAGTATCCAAGAAAAATACCTTCATCAGCTTTGGCATCAAACTTCCCAAGATTTTCCTTACCGTTATTTAAAACAAAACACTTACAACCGAACACATGAAGATGAGAAAAGTTTGGCTTTCTACCTTTTAAAATTTCATAAGGGGTTTTATTCAAAATAGGACGAATTAAAATCCTGTTCAGAACATAACAAGCTGTGCAAATTGCATCAGCCCAAAAATATTTTGGTAATCCACCCTCATTGAGCATTGTTCTATCCAATTCCTCTAAAACTCGATTTTTGCGCTCCACAACACCGTTTTGTTGTGGAGTTCGAGGAGCTGAAAAGTTGTGCTCAATGCCATACTTGTCACAATACTTATCAAAGAGATGGTTTTGAAATTCACCTCCATGATCGCTTCGGATTGTAACTATTTTAGAATTCATTTTGTTTTGGGACAGCTTTGCAAAACTTTTAAAAGCAGAAAAAGTTTCATCTTTGCTATGAAGGAATATAGTCCAAGTGAATCTAGAGTAGTCATCTACTATTACGAAACCATAATAGTTTCCACCTAAGCTCTTTGTCCTAGATGGTCCAAAGAGGTCCATATGGAGAAGCTCAAGGGGTCTTGAAGTTGAAATTATGTTTTTAGATTTAAAGGAGACCCTTGTTTGTTTCCCCATTTGGCAAGCATCACATAGGTGATCTTTTGAAAATTTTATTTTTGGAAGACCTACCACTAGATCCTTATATACAACCTTATTAAGCAAATCGAAATTAACATGCGCTAAGCGTCTATGCCACAACCATGAATCATCATTTAGGGCAACTAGACATTTAGTGCTTGTTAAAGATACACTCAAAAGATCAAGCATATATATGTTGTTTACCCTTACACCTTTAAACACAACATTATGTTCGGTATGTTCAATTTTGTAACAAGTTTTTGCGAAAGAAACTTTATAACCTTTGTCGCATAATTGACTTATACTCAACAAATTGTGTTTAAGTCCCTCTACAAGATGGACATCAGAAATAGTAGTGGTAGAGGGATTACCTACACTACCTTTACCAAGTATAGCTCCTTTGTTATTGTCTCCATAAGTAACATACCCCTTCTTCTTTGCTTTGAAGTCAATAAAAAGTGATATGTCACCCGTCATATGCCTTGAACACCCGCTCTCCAGAAACCATCTTCTTTCCACGGATGCAAGACACTCATCCTACAATATCAAAAGAGAGAGGTAGGTACCCAATTTTTATTAGGTCCAAGTGGGTAAGTGGTAACATGGTTGTCTTTAGGCTTCCATTGATAAATGCCTTTAGGCACTAGAAATCTTCTAAATTTGCATTTTTCAATGGTATGGCCAGCATGACAACAATAATGACATGCACTACGATAATGTTGTTGTTTATGTTTGGTCCTTAAATCCTTTGGAATAAAAGAATATCTTGCATATGGAGGATTTAATGACTTTTTAAACAACCTAGTATCAATGGCATAAGTAATCTTAGGTTGTAAAGCTTTTTCCAATTTGACCTTAAGAGAAATAACCTCTTGTTGCCAAATGTGACACGCTTCACAATGCCTTATTTTACTACAACCATCAATATCAATAGCTTTTGAATTTTCTGCAATGCTAGCTTTCAAGTATTCTAAATGTTTTTCAGCATGTTGTACTTTACCTTCCAAGTATGAAAAAATTTGTTTATCGGAAGATAATCTTTTAAATGCTTCTATAGCTTCATTATGCAGTTTTTCAAAAGCTATTTTCAATTCAGAAAAGGACATAGAAGAGAAATTGTTATAGTAAGCTTGTTTTACCTTTTTATCATCATTTTTCTTCTTGTGGTGGGACTGATTTTTGGTGTGAGCCATAAGACACAAATTTGCGGTTTCATCGCTATCACTTGAGCATTGTGTACTTGATGAATCACTATCACTTTCCCAAGCAATGTAAGCTCTTCTTTTCTTATTATACCTTTTTGGTGGAACTTTTCCTTTATCCTTTTTCTTTAAAGGACAATCCGTCTTATAATGTCCGAACTTACCACAATTAAAGCAAGACCCTCTTTCTCTATTCTTCTTAATCTCTTCCTGTTTTGAATCTATAGATTGCCTTCTAAAATTTATGAGATTTTTGTCGGAATGCTTGATTCCATTCTTTCGAATGAATCTATTATATCTCCTAACAAAAAGTCCCATTTCTTCGTCACCGGAGTCTTCGTCACTACTTGACTCATTGTTGCTTAGCTCTTTTTGTGAGGACTTTGAGTTAGAAGCCACAAGAGCTATAGGCCTCTTCTCACCCTCTTTGTCTTTATTCTTCTCCTTTCCCTTTTTACTTTTGTTCTCAAACTTTTCTAGACTTTCTAGTTCTTGCTGATGTTCTCCAGCTTTCCAAACAAAGTAGTCATTGAGAGTGTCATTAGATTGTTGGCTTCCTTGATAGCTGTTACTTTAGGTTGCCATTCCCTGCTAAGACATCTCAGAATTTTATTAGTAGCAATTTCATTGGAAACAGATTTTCCAAGTGCATTCAAACGATTAATGAGATGAACAAATCTCTTTTGCATGTCGGGAATAGATTCTCCTTGTTTCATGCGAAAGAGTTCGAACTCTTGATTAAGTGTGTTAATGCGAGACTGTTTTACTTCAGTTGTACCTTCATGTGCAATTTCTAAAGCGTCCCACATTTCTTTAGATGTCGAGCAATGAGATACTCGATAATACTCATCTGCACTAAGTGCTGAAATTAGCATATTTCGAGCTCTCCAATCACTTGATCACTTTTTCTCATCTTTCTCATCCCAAACATCTTCTGGTTTAGGTACTATGGCACCTGCCTCATTCATCATGGTAATTTGAAAAGGACCATTTTGAATGGCAGTCCATACGCGCCTATCCACAGAATTTATGTGAACTCACATGCAGTCTTTCTAGTAGCCATAATTTTCACCATTAAAAACAGGAGCTCTATTATACGCCCCCTTTGGTTCAGAATCTATAACGTTACAGGCAGCCATAAAGCACCAGCGAACCGGTGCTCTGATACCACTTATTAGATGCTGTGGCTAGTGATCTAGAGGGGGGTGAATGGATCACCTCCTTGTTTACAAGGATTTAAAAGAATTTTCAGAGTTTTTAAAGATTAGCGGAAAACACGGTCCCTAATATACTTGCATCTATTCTGGACCAGCCACTAGAAGACCGGACATGTGATAAAGTGATGGATTTACAATTGAGATGATAAAGGTTTAAACACACAAGCTGTAAAAGTGTTGAATGCACCTATCACAAAAGCTATTTCCAATGAATCAAAAATGATTAAAAACGTAAATAGAGATGGAGAAGGAATACAATACGCAGAGATTTGGTAAGGAAGTTCCCCACGTTCGTCCTCGCGTGTGGGTACGTCTCCCTCTCAATTTCAAACCGAAATTGAGAACTTTTATATCAATATTTCTGAAATCGTCGTTCACAAGGTTGCTATACAAACACCAGAAATATATACACCTAGATCTTCCTATTGTATCAACCTTCACTTGATCTTAGCCAAATCAAGATTCCCTGCAAGTAATACAAACAATTCACCGGTTCCACGATCTATTTGCGAAATCTCCCAATTTCCAAACCTTACGCTGCGGCTGAATCTGTTTTGTAAACGTGACTGACAAACCCTCAAGAACACGCCCATTCTTGAAGGAAAACCCAGATGGTTTTTCCTTGAAACCTTCTTTCACTCTTCAACTCAGCTGGATCACCGATCGTACCACTGAACGTTATCTCATAAACCTTTAATTCACAGAACAACACTAATTCCTTGTTGATGTTCTTGAATCAAGGTATTTGAGAAGATGATGAAGATGAATTTGATTCTAGGTTTCAATCCTGCTCAACATTGAATTGTACACACTTAAAATTACTTTTCTTGATGTGTTCTTCAATGATCCTTGACTTTGAATTTCGTCTGCTATTCTTGTCATTTTTTTCACACTAACAGAAAACCAAACATATACTTGACAGATTCTGTTAGAAGTGAAACAGAAAGATGAATCGATACAATATACGAATGAATCGATATATGATAGTATTTATAATGTTATGTATCAATGCATAATATCATGAATCGATTCATACTGAACAAATGAAGAAAAACAGAGAAATGAAAATACAATGAATCGATGCATGTTGCGTATGTATCGATTCATAGAAGAAATTCCAGAATCATTCTTACACCATGAATCGATGCATGTTGCGAATGTAATGATTCATAGCAGAATTTCCAGAATCATTTCTACAGCATGAATCGATGCATGATGCAAATGAACCGATTCATTTTACGAATTTCAGAAATTCAAGGACATTATTTGTTTAAAATAAGACATGTGTATAAAGGCTAGCAATGCATACAAGGCTTATGATAAAGCATATGATAAAGCATATGATAAAAGCACAAACACATAAAATTTATTATCATACAAAACTAAAGAGTTACTCACAAAGTTCCCACAGGAAAGTCGCTTATTGTTTGTTGTTTGCTTTTTATGAGAGTTTTTTTGTATGAATTTGGCACGAGGAAGTGAATTCAAACTCTTTTCCATGGAATGTGTACTTGCTACTACATTCCAAGATGGAATAATAGAACAAGCACACCAAGTAAGGAGAATTTATCCAAGACTTGTTTCCAAGGATTATGGTTTAAGTTTACTAGCTTGTTGAACTTATTAGATGTTCTTGTAGCTTGTGAAGAAGTATCGTTTAGATTTTCTTTGTGAAAATAACCTCTTGATCAGACTTGTACATCATGCTAGACAAGCCTACACTATTCCAAGATGGAATGAATGTAAGTGCCCCATGGAATAAGGCTATACACAAGAGATTCTTTCATGCATTTATTAAGTGTTTTTTTATTTTGTTTGAAGATGAGAGAAGAAGACCTCAAGAGACAAAAGGTCAAAGCTAATGGGGGACTAAGACATAACCCTAAGTTATCTTATTATGTACAAGAGGTGATCCTATGGTTTATGAGGTATTCTAAACCTAAGGAAGAGAAAATCAAGTTAGAGTTCAACTTACTTCCTAAGGAAGTTAAGTTTAATCTAAAGAACAAAAAGGAACCTATGAACAAAACATCAAATGCTAAGGAAAACACAATTAAAATTTATAAGAGATAGGAATGAAGTCATGCTTACCTCAATCTTCCCCCTCTACAAAACAAATGTTAGCATGATGAAGTAATTTGAACAATTATAACATGGCAAAATTCAATTAACAACTCACACTAGCTAATAAGAGCACTAATGAACTTATAAGCCTAAAAATGAGTTCTAAAGCATTCTACATGTTAGCTAACTTCTAAGGTCAGGAGCTAATTCATATTAAAAAAATATCTAAAGGGAGGAAGTGAATCAAATTCAAACTATGCCCTAAAGTGTTATTAAACCCTAATGAAACCTAAGGATGAATTAAGGGACACCTAAGTGTTTTATCATGGTAAAATCTCCTAAAATCAAAGGTGAGTGCAAAGTCCAGAACTTAACACTAAATTAAATGAAAGGTGAGATTAGATAATAGGAGAAAGAAGAGATTCAAGTTAAGGGGATTCAAACATGAGATTGAAAGATGAAAGAATAACATGGAAACATGGTTTTAGAGAGTGAAACAAATGACTTAGAAAGAAAAATAAAAAATGACCAAGGAAACTTGAACTCCCCATACAAAAACCAGACACTTAATGAAAAGTTATAATGAAAATTGGACTCACAAAGTACTCACAAATGAAGTGGCAAGAATTGAGGGTTTTTGGGACCTTTAGGTGACAAATGAAGTTCAAAAGAATACAAAAGACTTTTAAACTTGAGGTAAACATATGGAGATGATCATAATACACTTATGAGACACAAAACAATGATATTACCAGGTTATCTTATGTACAAATGTAATTTGAGATGACTAATGTAGAAAAAGAAGTGAAATTAGGTCAAAGTAAGGCATGTATGACTTATGACTCAAGCAAACCTAAAACATCAAAGTTAAAGACCTAAGGAGGATACTCAACTCTTGAACACATACCATAGGACCTATTAGACTCAAAATCAAGACCTTAAGGTAATGTCATAAATGCCTTATTCAATTTGGATCAAAGGAAGTGAAGGAAAAGACCAAAAATGTTACTTATGACCTAAGCAACTTAGAAAAATATCAAATGGCTTAGAAAAATTATTACACTTGACAAATGATATCTCAATCCAGAAGGTAACTTATGTCTAAAAAATCTCACAAAAATTCCTATTTTTGAATGGTCAAATGAAGTGTGGAATGAGATTAGGGTTTATGTGCACACATGTGAAAGGATGAGATAAAAATGTGACTTACCATGACCTAAAAATGAAAACAAAAATATTTTGGATAGTTCAATATGTTCTCTGAATTAAGAAAAAAAAATGGATTATTTATCATTTATGGTTTAAAAGAAATAAAATGGACAAGTTGATTGGTCAGAAATGAGGAAAATGGGAAGATAAATAATTGGGAAATTAATTCTGATTCCAAAAATGGACAAAAATGAAAACAAAAATTAAGGAAAATTAAAGAAAAATATGAAGATCATGTATGAATTTTGGGGGCATTTTTGGTGACCAAATGGTATTTTTAATAATTGGAAACGAAAACTGAATAAAATGAAATAAAAGAAATTAAAAGAAATAAAAGGATTGGGCCTGGGGGGTGAAAACAGAAAGAAAAGGAACTAGTTTGGGCTTGATGCATACGCGCTAGGGGTGTTAAAAGAAGTTGGAAATTTCCTTCACAAAATGAACACGTGAATGGCACGCCCTTTTTAATGTGTAGGAAAGGTAACGTCCATTGGATGATAAGAGATCAATGGCTACAACTTAAAGTTGAAAATAATTTGGGCACACTGTTCAGGTGACCGGAGTTATTCTCCAGTCATCTTCTACGGTCAGCTCTGATTAGGGCATTCTAAAACTGGACCTAAAATGGAAACTAAAACCATAGTTGGACTCGCCTCACACCACTGATCAATAATCTGGCCTTGGTTTTCATGTAAGGTTCCTATATTATGCAAATCGAAGCAAGCAATTCCAACCCTGAAAATTGAATATAAGCACCTAGGGTGCATATCAACTAGCCAGCATCATCTTTGCTTCTATTAAACTCATAATAACACAAAACAACTAACATCAACTGGATTCGTGCAAGATGAGTTTAATGTGAAACCTGGAAATGCATAGATGCTTGAGATTGAAGAAAACCAGAAATGAGACTCCTATTGATGCCTTACTTGATCTTGAATGCTTGCAGGGTGAAATAAACACTCTGTGAGTTGAAGATCTTGAGAAGCTGGTGAAAATGCAGAGCAATTCCACTGGATGCAGTGATGAGATTTTGGAGGATTCAGGTTGTGAGTTCCATGGAAATTGTGCAAAAATTGATACTGATGATGACTTGAAGGAGGTTGAGATTGGATTGATGAAGTTTGAAGAGCCTTGATCCAAAATGCTGTAGAACCTCAAGATTATGCAGTGATGATCCTTGACGAATCAAGTTGTGAATTCCATGGATATGATGCAAAGCATGATGATGATGATGATGATGAACTGAAGAAGAATGGATCAAACTGGATGAAGATGAAGCTTCTTCGAATCCAAATGCAGAAAAAGAATTTGAGAGAATTTGATGAATGAGGAGTGAGATTTTGAGCAAGAATGAAGTGTGTTCAATGCAGCTATGGTTAATTCCTTATATAGCATGAGTTAAAGATCTTAACCAGCTCAGTTAATAGTTGTAACTTGAGTTAACTGAGTCAAGTTAGTTGTGAATTGGTTATGGTGAGTGGAGTTTGTTTGAGCTCGAGTTGAAGCTAGCTGGATTAGATCATGTGCAATGGAGCTCATGCTTTCTATGGTGAGGTTTAATGATGAAGCAAAGCTGAATTGATAAAACTAGCAGCATGAAGGGCAATCCTCTTTTGTCTTGGATCTTCGTAAGATGCATGGCATATGATGTGATCCTGCACACATGAGATAATGCCCTCTTGGTTTTGAACTCTGTGAACCATAGCATGAGGAAATGGAGTAATCAAGTTGGATTGAACTAACTTTTGTTCTTGGTAACATTGCCTTAGCACTCAAGTAACCAGATGGCCTGCATTGATCTTCCCTTGGCTATATCTTCATGAATAAGTCACCAATTGGAATAATTCTTGTGCTCAATTTGAAGTGAAAGTTTCATAGATCATGTTTGGTGTTTGGTCTTTGAGAAAATAAAACCATTTGGTGCCATAAAAATGTCCTTGAATTTCATGTTATAAAACTTCATAATTGGCATGCACACCTTGCCTTGCTTAGTGCCTATGATGCCTATGTATGACCAGTTGTGAGACCCACACTTTGCCCCTCCATATATCTTAAACCACTGATCAAATTAAAAATCTTTGAACATCAAAGTTGTTAGAAATATGTAAATGAACAACTTTGTAGTTCAAAGAAATTACATTTAAGGATTGCATGATAAAGAAAAATGACTTGACTTGTTGAAAACCACTTGTTTGAAGAAATGTTTGACAAGGCACGCGCGCTGGCCAGCAGGCTGCCTCGCCCATGGCTAGCTACTTGTCCTACTTTGCTCAAACTTTGCATGATCATATCTCTCTCAATTTTAATGCTATGGGTGAGTTCCACATATGGATTTGAAGCTTAAGATCCCCTCTTTAATTGGCTCAAGGTAGAATTTTCATAGCCCTTGTATTTTGGGAGAAGTCCTCTCTTGAAATGGCTGCAAGAATGGCCAAAACTTGCCATTTATGGAAACCCTAATTTTCCAAAAATTGTAAGTTTTAGTTTTCTTGATTTCTCTTTATTCCTTTATCATTTATTGATCAAATTTGAACCATAGGATCCTTGTAACCCTAATTTCATGATTTTGATCTTAAAAATTCAGGATTTGACTTTTTCCTCAACATGGTTGACTTTTCCCCAATTTCCTGATTTTCAACCATCTGGCCAATTGAACCTCTTCCAAAATGTTTCCATGGATGAAATTTGAACCTTAGGCACTTGACATCACATAGAAGACAATGGAATCAACTTTGGATCAAAATTTCACTGAGAAACCCAGTAGAATAGAAACCCTAATTTGGCCCTTTTTCATCAGGAGATGTTGCACTGCCTGTTTCCTTTGATCAATTAAATTCTATTCAAGACTTGTGGCTTCAAATGAAGACTTGTGGGATATTGTGAACCATTTGGACAAGGTTGAGAAGCTTTGTGGCTCCTTGGTTGTCTTTGTATAGCCTTCAATTGCTCCAATCAATGATCACATTCCTATGCCTCAGCTATGATGAACATGATGCAATGTTTTTGATGGTTACATGAATTTATTTATGCTAATGCTATACAAAATGTTGAGAAAATGAGAGGGTAAATTTTGAGGTATTAAACACACACACACACACACACACACACACACACACACACACACACACACACTCTCTCTCTCTCCCTCTTTTATCTCTATTACTTTTATTGTCGTTAGGAAATTTATCGAGTTCATTACCGTTTGATTGTTTCTTTTGGATAACCGGATTTTAGTCAAACTTTTTGGTAGTTTTTAACTACACTACTTTTGATAATCAAATTTTAGCCAAACTTTTTTGTTGTAAAATTTCTAATCTATCCACCCCATCTAGATCGAAACATATCAAATAACATAGAGCTTATAAACTTTGTGATGCTCACGTGACAAAGTTGCGACATTATTTTCATGACGTAATAGAGTTACCACACGTACTCCTTTCGTGTGAAAATTCATGTCGCTAAAAACATATTGTGACGTGATTTTTCATGCTGTGACATGAATATCACATGGTTACATATATTTTTTATTGTAACGAGACAACACTAGACAATCACTTGTTAAAAAAAATATAGTAGAAAAGATATAATTAATTAAGAAAATAATATTATATCACATTGTAATTTTTATTAAGGAATAGAATATAAAATACATAAATCAAGAGTTTAATTAGCATTAACTGCAATTTTCATTCCACCACCGCAATGAGTACCAACACCACATAAGAAAAAGTTGGTTCCCTTAACAAGTGTAATTTTATCCGCTCCCGATGTTAAAATTACAGATCCATTGAGAGGTTGAGCCACACATGAATTGAAATTAGTCTCATTCACTTTCACCACATTGTGCATGGGAGGAACGTAATTAAACACTGCGCGCATGTACAAAACAAAACAAATCTTAGATAACACTTTATTTTTATACGATAATATAAAACAATAGAGGATGCTAAGTTTTTGCTTACCAAGTCTGTCTCCTACTTTGAAAGTTTTTCCCAAAGGCCAACTTTGAACACCAAAGGTCCAACCTTTGGCATCACCAACAATGAATGTTTTTGCATGAATCATATTAGGATGAAACACAAACATACATAATAGTAACATTGTAATAACACTTGAGCTATTGGCACTGCCTCTTCCCTCAACCATCTTTTAATTTATCTAAATAACTATCACTGGCTATGTAATTTTGAGTATTCAATAGAGAGATATGAGTGATGCTTTTATAGTCTATATACGCCTAATTAAGAAATACATGCACCCATCGTTTTTTATTATAAATATAAATGTTTTTCTTATTATAAGTTAAAAACTATTTTTTTAATTTCAGTAAATAATTGATGTTTATGATATGTATCTTGCTCAAAAATATTAGTTATTTAATTAATTAAGAAAAACAATCAAAATTTCTCATAATAATAAAGAATGGAGGGAGTAAGTTTGTATTATCTTTTTCTATAAAATTAAAGATATCCAAATATTCTTGAAAACTACCATAAAAATACTAAAAAATGATAATAAAATAATAGTGGATGTAAAAGTACATCTTTAAGATTATTATAAAAATATTTCTTAAAATAAAATTAATAACAATTATGTATTATGTCTAAATCTGTTTCAATATATCACACGAATTTGGGATAAAAGTACATTTTGTTTGAAATCCATTTAAAGCTATAAATAATGTAAATATAGTATAAATCTCTTTCAATATATCACACGAATTTGGGATAAAATTATTAAAATATGATAAATAACAATAATTCTTTAATTTGTAAATTTTGTCTCAAATCTCTACATAATTGGAATACGTTTGAAAACCTAATATCATTTGAGATGAAATTTGTTCCTCCCCAAATTTTGTATGAAAATGTTAATTTTTTAGTAGTGGGAGTAATATTAAAATAATTTGACTATTTAAATGAGAATAATATTAAAGTAATTTGACTCTTAAAATTTCTTCATGTCGCATCTCTTCCACCATTTTGTTATTAAATTATACGTATTACCAAAAAGAAGGGGAAAATATAATTTTCTCTAAAAAAAATTTTCATTTTTAGAAAATTTTAATTAACTCTAAAACTATTTTAATTTTATAAAAATATAATAAAAATAAAACAAATATGTTAAACTTAAACAATATATTAAACTTTAATATTTTAACATTTAAAGATAAATTTTTTGGAGTTAACATTCCTCGAGCACCTCAAAAGTTCGTCAAGCACAACACCAAGGTAACACAGCCTAATAACTACTATAATAAATAGATACAAACAATATAAAATTAGTGATAATGCTTAAGAGATAAATATAGTATAAATAAATAAATAAATAATAAAAGTGACATAAAATAATAATGATGGTGAATTTGTTAAGTAATAACAATGACCGAAATTTTGATGACACACAAATGCTAATAATGGATACTAAACAAAAAGAAAAATAATATTATTAATAGTAAGAAATAGTAAAAGAAAGAAACTTTCAAAATATGCTACTAATAATAGAAATGATAAAAAAATAAAAGAAAAAATAAAATTGGTAAATGTGAATAACCATTTTCTCCTTTTTATTTGAACAATCAAAATGAAAAGATCTTTAAAAATATAAAAGGGAACCTTAAGAAAAATTTACGGCACGACAATCAGAATCTGAATTAAAATCAAATTCACCCTTAGAGTCAGACACATCTTTAGCATCAGTCACTTTCAGACTTTGACTCATCTTCAAACTCAGAATATCCTTCAGAGGCAGATTCTTCTTCAGAGTCTGAAATATCTTCAGAAGTTAACTCAGATGTTAACAATGCACCAGAGTTAGATTGAGATGTGTTCCAATCCCATGCTTCTTATTCTTTCATGATGACATCTCTGATGAATTCAACTTTGTTAGTGACATGACAATAGAGCTTATAAGCACGTGTACTATGGTACCCTACAAGTAACATAACTCTACTTCTGTCATCAAACTTCCTTCTCTTAGCATCTTGAACATGTTTATAACGAACATAATCAAACACCTTCAGATGGCTCACATTTTTCCTATCTCTAATCCACTTATCTAAAGGAACAATTTCCTTCATCTTCTTAGTTGGACCTCTATTAAGCACATATGATGCAGTGGCAACAACTTCTCCCCATAGGGTGTGAGTGAGCTTCTTCTCCTTAAACATGTTCCTCGTTATATCAAGCAAATTTGTGTTTCTTCTTTCAACAAGACCATTGTGTTGAGTAGTGTATGAAGCAATGACCTCATGCTCAATTCCATTCTCCTCATAGATCCTTATGAACTCTATAGAGTTGTGCTCACCTCAACCATCAGTTCTAAAAAATTTCATCTTCTAACCATTTTATTTTTCATCTTTCACCTTAAACTTCTGAAACTCAATAAACACTTCATTCTTAAACTTAATAATTGTTACCCATGCCATCCATGTGAAATCATCCATAAAAGACACAAAGTAATATTTTTTCTCCAAGTGAAGACACTACTCCCAAAGTATGTTTTTCTTTTGGGGTTACTTCTGATGCAAATAGAAAATCTTGGTTGCTTGTCTTTTATGCATATCTCGCATGACTTATCAAGCTTCACAATTTAAGGAAGGCCATGTACTAGATTCTTAGAACTCATATGCCCTAAGCTTATAAAGTTCAGATGCCCCAATCTCTTATGCCACAGTTCACAATCACCTTTAGTACCTTATACGCCAAGGTATTTAGTTTTAGTTGTTTCAACATTCACCTTGAATGTTTTATTGCTTCCCTATTCAAATTGCATAATCAGCTTCTAATCAAAATCATTCAACTTCAGGAGATTTTCCTTCATAGTAATTGAGAATTCTTTCTTAATTCTCTAACCTAAACTCATCAGATTGCTCTTCGTTCCAGGAACATACTAAACATCCTTGATCAAAACAGTTTTCCATTCTTCACTCTGACCTTAACATTTCCCATTCATTCAGCATTCAGATACATATCATCAATATATTATTTGACTTATTTGTCTTAGTTAGAGTCCTAAAAGGTGATTGTATACCAGATGTGTCTTAGTTATAGTCCAAGATAAGATTGTACTTGGTTGTCTGACTTTCTTAGTTAGAGTCCAAGAGAAGACTGAACTTTGTGTTTGAGGCTCTTAGTTATAGTCCAAGAGAAGACTGATGTCTTAGGTATAGTCCAAGAGAAGATTGTACTTTGTGTAGATGTCTTAGGTATAGTCCAAGAGAAAACTGAAAAGAGTTCAATAGAGATAATTTTTCATCTCTAAAGAAAGGGAAGTTAGTTTATATATGCCTTGATTGTAGCCTAAAGTTGAAGCTAAACAAAGAAAACTGACTCTATTGAGAAAATTTTAGCTGTCTTTTACAAAGCCCAAGATTGACGATAAAAGTTTGTGAGAGACTAACTCATGAGGGGATTTTTATTTGTCTTGACAAAGCCCAAGATTGAGGCTGAAAAAAGTTTGACTTAAATAAGACCTAATAAGTAGGTTATCTGGGGGATATCATTGCACAAAGCCCAAGAGGAGGATAACTGTTGGTGGGAAATATATTGTATAAAGACCAAGAGGAGGTCGATCCAATGGTTCACTTAAATGATTGTGATTGGATAAATTATTGGTGAAAACACAATTGAATAAAGCCCAAGAGGAGCCTATCCCTAAGGGAATTTCCTTTTGCTTAAGGAATATTAGAGACTTTCTAAGTCTATTGATAAATTTCTTTTGTGGGAAAAGAGATCAATTTAATAAAGCTTAATAGGAGGTTGCCATATTGTGGGAAAGTATGGTAGAAATCAATTGCACAAAGCCCTAGAGGATGATATCTTTATTGTCTATGTAAAAGAATCTATTGAACAAAGCCCAAGAGGAGGCTGACCACTGTGGGAAATATATGGGAATGATCAATTGAATAAAGCCCAAGAGGAGGCTATCTGTGAGAATTTACTTCCAGTTGATGGTGGAAGATACCCTAGAGGTTCTTAAATATGACTAGGGGGATCAATTACACAAAGCCCGAGAGGAGGCTATTTTAACTATGGGAAGATCAGTTGTATGAAGCCCAAGAGGAGGCTGACTCATCCATCTAATTGGAGAGAGGTCATTGCATAAAGCTTGATAGGAGGTTATCTTATCCATTTGTTGAGAAAGACATCTATTGAATAAAGCCCAAGAGGAGGCTATCTATTTCGTCAAGGTATGAAAAATTGTTTCCCTGAGATCACTGTCTGCTAGGAAAATTCAATCTGTGGTGGAGAGGGTGGACTAAGGATTTATCCTATGCTTTTAGGAAGCCTGTGGGTCCTTGTACAAAGCCCAAAAGGAGGATGGATGGGAGGTCATGATGTGGGAATGACTAATCCTACAAGTTTTGATGCTTCTGTAAATCGGTGATTGACTACAGATTTATCTTATGCTTTTAGGAAGCCTGAGGGTCCTTGTACAAAGCCTAAGAGGAGGCTGGGAACTTCTAAGAAGCCTGATGTGTCCTTGCATAAAGCCCAAGAGGAGGATGACTACAAATATCTATCATATGCTTTTAGGAAGCCTGCTGGGACAATTTGTACACAGCCCAAGAGGAGGTTGTTTGAACTTTTAAGAGGCCTGGGGGACTCTATTGTACAATACCCAAGAGGAGGCATAATGTACAGTTCCATAAGAGGTTTCACAAGGAAATAAGGTCTTTTGTATATGAATTGTCCAATTGTGGGAAAGAGAGACTCAAGAGAAAGTTTCACGTGGAAACATCGTATGTCTAGGGAGTTGAATTCCTCTTGTAGATAGAGTTATTAGGATTTCTAAAAATGTAAACAGAAAAACCTAAAACAGTCTAAGAAGAGGTTCACAAAGAATACTGCCCTTCTTATGTCCATATTGTTTATGCCCAAGAGGAGGCTAGAGTGTGTGGGTGCTCCTATGGGGTTGTATTTTGACTAAACTAGGGTTGCAAAGGTGAAGGTATCCTAATGTTTAACTAAAATTAGGATTCTAACAAGATATGCACAATTTATATATAGTTTATATTGAAAGCAGATAAACATATATATAGTTATATAAAAATGAAAAGAAAAGGTATTGGTTATGACAACTCGGGGATAGGCCCAGTGTATGGTGATTTGGTTGATATGTTTTAAGATTGAGAATTGAAGTTTTTTTATTATCTTTGATTTTAATATGAAGATTGAGAAAGAGATTGAGAAAGATTGAGAAAGACAGGGAATTGTATGTCAACAACGGTCTGTCAGCGGGAAATGAAGAATGGGAAAGGGAATGAGAAGGGGAATGAGACTTAAACTTTACAAAGAGGCCCAAATTGATTTTAAAAAGAAACTATGAGCACTTAGACCACATGGAGGACCAGATGAATTCTTTTGAAAAGGTGATCGCGCCTAGATTTTTGAAAACAAACGAGGAAAGTTGAAAACCCTAATTCTATCTATTTACAAAAAGGGATGAGAATTATACTCTATTAGAGGCAAAAATAGATTTTGAATTTGAATTTTGAGGGTGAAATGATAAAAAAAAAACTAATTTTGATTTAAAAGGCATTTTATTTTGAATATAAATCGATTAAATCATGAAAAATATCAAACAATTGTGGAAAAAGGGATAAGACCTTAAAATAATGTTTGAAAAATCATATTTAATTTATATGAAAGCTTGAAATTCATTTGTGTTTGAAAAATAAAGAAAAAGAATGATTTTAAATGTTGAAAAAACAATTAAAACTAAATTCTTTGTAAAAATATTAAATATATAAAATAAATAATATTTTTGTGAAATTTTGGTAAAATCAAATATTTAAACATTTTTGTGAATTTTGAAAAAAAGAATTAATTCAGAAACACAAAAATCCAGAGAAATTAATTTTTGAAATCATTTTAAAAAATAAATAAAAAATCAAATACTTAAATTTAAAGTATGGCGCCAAAAACCCAAGGAAGAACACACACATGTTCTTGACCTGCAAATTTGCAAAATCCCTCATATCTCATGAAATACTTGATGAAATCAAGTGAAACCCACGTCAAACTTGTTGGAAATTCACTCACGATCACAACCATGGCTTTTAATTTTTTTTTTTCAGTGTGTACTGAAAAATCTGGATAAACTACTGAAGAACCATAGATTTGCAAACTAACAAGAAATTCTTAATAAGAACGAAATCATGTGCTACTGGTTAAAGGTTTAACTGCTAACCTGGTCAGCATAAGTCAATTATGTGATCAAGGGTACAGTGTAAACTTTACCAAAACTGATTGTATAGTGTCTAACAAAGAACAAGAGATTGTTATGAGAGGAGCCAGATCTAAAGACAACTGTTACATGTGGGAACCTCAAGACTTCAGTCTCACTTCAACTTGCTCTTTAGCTAAAGAAGAAGAAGTGAAACTGTGGCACCAAAGACTAGGTCATCTTCATTTCAGAGGCATAAAGAAGATCATATCTATGGATGCTGTGAGAGGTATTCCTAAACTGAAGATTGATGATGGCAAAATATGTGGTGAATGTCAAATAGGCAAGCAAACCAAGATGTCCCATCCAAAGCTCCAACATCTGACAACTTCCAAAGTTTTGGAACTATTGCATATGGATCTTATGGGACCTATGCAGGTTGAGAGTCTTGGTGGTAAGAGGTATGCCTATGTAGTGGTTGATGACTTTTCAAGGTACACATGGATAAATTTCATCAAAGAAAAGTCTGATGTATTTGATGTATTCAAAGACTTATGCCAAAGAATACAAAGGGAAAAAGCCAGCTGTGTGATCAGAATAAGAAGTGATCATGGAAAAGAATTTGAGAACCAAAAATTCTTAGATTTCTGTTCTTCAGAAGGAATAAATCATGAATATTCTTCACCAATCACTCCTCAACAGAATGGGATTGTTGAGAGGAAGAATAGAACTATTCAAGAATCAGCAAGAGCTATGATCCATGCTAAAAAGTTACCTTTATACTTCTGGGCTGAAGCAATGAACACAGCTTGTTACATTCATAACAGAGTAACTCTCAGGAAAGGAACTTTGTCTACAATCTATGAAGTCTGGAAGGGCAGAAAACCCACAGTTAAGTACTTCCATGTGTTTGGAAGTAACTGCTATATTCTGGCAGATAGGGAGCAAAGAAGGAAAATGGATCCTAAAAGTGATGAAGGGATTTTTCTTGGATACTCTATAAACAGCAGAGCATATAGAGTATTTAATTCTAGAACCAAGGTTATCATGGAGTCCATAAATGTGATAATTGATGATGCTCCTACAGATGTCCCAGAAGATGTTGGAACATCTGCTGATATCAAGATTGAAACTGAAGAAAAGAGTGATCATTATGATTTCACTCAAACTGATGCAAGGACAGAACAATCCAGCAAACCTCCTTCCATCAGAATCCAGAAGGATCATCCCAAAGACTTGATAATAGGTGATCCCAACAGAGGTGTAAGCACTAGATCAAGAGAAGTGATTTCAGGATCCTGTTTTGTTTCTAAAATAGAACCTAAAAACATCAAGGAAGCTCTTACTGTGAATACTGGATTTGTGTTATGCAAGAGGAATTAGGTCAATTCACAAGGAATGAAGTGTGGAATCTTGTTCCTAGACCTGATGACATAAATGTGATTGGAACAAAATGGGTGTATAAGAACAAGTCAAATGAACAAGGAGTTGTTACAAAGAACAAATCTAGACTTGTAGCTCAAGGATACACACAAATTGAAGGAGTAGACTTTGATTAAACCTTTGCACCAGTAGCAAGGCTTGAATCAATCAGACTACTTTTGGGAATTGCTTGTATCTTAAAGTTCAAGCTATTTCAAATGGATGTGAAAAGTGCCTTTTTAAATGGTTATCTTAATGAAGAGGTATATGTAGAACAGCCTAAAGGATTTGTTGATCCAAGCTGTCCAAATCATGTATACAAACTAAAGAAGGCTCTTTATGGTCTGAAGCAAGCTCCAAGGGCATGGTATGAAAGACTGACTACTTTTCTTATCAAGCAAGGGTACAGGAAAGGTGGATTTGACAAAACCTTGTTTGTTAAAGATGAAGAAGGAAATGTCATGATTGCTCAAATATATGTAGATGACATTGTCTTTGGTGGGATGTCTGATAGGATGGTCAAACATTTTGTCAACCAAATGGAATCTGAATTTGAAATGAGCCTAGTAGGAGAATTAACCTACTTTCTTGGACTGCAAATAAAACAAATGGAGGACTCCATGTTCATTTCCCAAAGCAAGTATGCTAAGAACATAGTCAAGAAATTTGGAATGGACAATGCTAATCATAAGAGAACTCCTGCCCCCACACATTTAAAGCTGACTAAAGATGAAAAGGGTGAGAATGTAGATCAAAGCATGTACAGAAGTATGATTGGAAGCTTGTTATATCTGACTGCTAGCAGACCAGATATAGCATTTGCAGTAGGTGTATGTGCAAGATATCAAGCTGATCCAAAAGTCAGTCATCTGAATCAAGTCAAGAGAATTCTGAAATATGTTAATGGTACTTGTGACTATGGCATAATGTACTTTCATGGATGTAAACCAATTCTCACTGGCTTCTGTGATGTTGATTGGGCTGGAAGTGCTGATGACAGAAAAAGCACTTCAGGAGGATGCTTCTTTCTAGGAAATAATTTGATTTCTTGGTTCAGTAAGAAACAAAATTGTGTATCCTTATCTACAGCTGAAGCTGAATATATAGCAGCTGGAAGCAGTTGTTCTCAGTTGGTTTGGATGAAGCAAATGCTCACTGAGTACAATGTCCCACAAGATGTCATGACATTGTACTGTGACAACTTAAGTGCAATTAACATATCAAAGAATCCTATCCAACATAGCAGGACCAAGCATATTGATATAAGACATCATTTCATCAGAGATCTTGTAGAAGAGAAAGTGATTTCATTAGAACATGTAGCTACAAATCTGCAGTTAGCTGATATCTTTACCAAAGCATTGGATGCTACTCAATTTGAGAACTTAAGGGGCAAATTGGGAATATGCTTATGTGAGATTTAGCAGTTATGGAGATGTGCCAACATGTCATATGACATTGTGTGGCATAAGCACCAGATGGAAACACCAGTCTGGTCAAGAACCTTGGGTATTCCATTCCTAATCATTTTCAATGTAACGGCTACTTATATAATAACAGCTTGCATTCAGCTATCCATATTCTCATCATACTATCAAAAGCAAATTGCATTATCTAGCTGTTCTTCAGAAATCATCAGCCCTAAAACTCTTCATCCATCTTCTTTGAAAATGTCTCAAAACCCTAACATTCCTGAAGAAATTCTCAACAAGGAAGATGTGGTTCATGCAACCCCTATTTCTGTGGTTCCCATGGAGTCAACCCCAATGAACGAAATCAGAGGAAGTGTTCCTCATGCTAAAAAGCCAAGAACTCCAAAAAGAACAAAAGATCAAGTCTGCAGCAAATCCAAAGGCATTCCTTCACCAGCAAACATTCCTCAAAAATCTTCTGAATATGTGGATGCTTCCATAAAGGAGTTGGTAACCAAGATCCTATCTGAGCAAAGAGTGGTAAGTGGCATTTATATCCCTCTGAACACCATGCCTTCCCCTCAAGAAGATCAACAAACTCAGGCTGCAAAGGACACTCCTGCTCAACAGGATGTCCCAATAGATGTTGAAACATCTGAGGATCAACAAAAGATCTCATCTGATGCTGCTGTTGAAACTTTTGAGGACCAGAAAAAGGCCTCAAATGATAGTGATGAAGAATAATCTGAGGATCAGACCAAGGCCTCAACTGAAGAGCATATCTCTGCTGATCCACCAGCTGAAGAGGAGACTGCTCAATCTCCTCCTGTGGTGAACCTAGAGCATGATTCTGATACAGAAATCATTGCCTCTGTAAAACCTAGCATAGCCAAAAGGCTCAGGACTAGGAAAGAAAAGATGCAAGCAAGACATGCAATTCCTGAGAAGAAGCAAGCTACCCCAAAGAAAGACAAAGCCAAAACTGTTTTTGGTCCTACAAAACAATGGAGCAAAGTCCAAACACAAAAGAGGAAAGCTGTCACTCCTTCAGACTCAGATGTTGAAGCAGATGTCCCAACATCTCCTCCAAAGAAGAAACCAGCACCCTCAAGGGCATCAACTGCTGTTCCTGAAGCTCCCTTGGACAACATCTCCTTTCATCATGTTTCAAGTGTAAACAGATGGAAGTTTGTGTACCAAAGAAGGGTAGCACTTGAAAGAGAGCTGAGCAGTAATGCACTTGAGTGCACTGAGTTAATTGATCTCATATCTGCTGCTGGTCTCTTCAAAACAGTCTCCAACCTCTCTCCCTGCTATGAGCTACTTGTCAAAGAATTCATAGTCAATCTTCAGGAAGATTGTGCCAATGGTAAGTCTGCTGAATTTAGAAAAGTTTTTGTTAGAGGCAGGTGTGTAGAGTTCTCTCCTCAGATCATCAACCAATACCTTGGAAGAGAATCTGATGGTCCAAATGAACTTGGGAAGACTGATAACCAGGTCTGCAAGGTTATCACTGCAAACCAGGTCAAGGCTTGGCCAGTTAAAGGAAAGCTCTCAGTGAGCATGCTGACAAGAAAATATGCCATGCTGAACAGGATTGGTACAGCAAATTGGGTACCTACCAATCATACATCATCAATATCCACTGGCCTGGGCAGGTTCATTTATGATGTGGGCACTCAAACTAAGCTGGATTATGGTGCCTACATCTTTGATCAGACTTTGAAGCATGCTAGCTCATCTGCAACAAAGCTGCCAATAGCTTTCCCTTCCTTGCTGTGTGGAATAGTGTTGAGTCAGTACCCTGGGATCCTCACTGAAAAGGACACAATGTGCAAAAGAGAAAGTCCTCTGGCCTTTCACTACAAACTGTTCCTGAGTCATCATGCAGCAGATGTTAAAGCACCCTCTGGGACATCTGCAGGTCCTTCAAATGCAAAGACTCCAATCTCCAAGGCTGCATTGATTGCTGAACTGAAGAGCACTTGCAAAGAACTTGAAGCAAGGAAGCAGAAGCTTGAGGAGATTATCCAAAGGCTGGAGAGTGAAAGTGATCAGAAAGCTGCTTCTGATGAAGAAACTGAGGATGATGAAGAAACTGAATGTGAGGAGTCTGAGTGAATAATTGTATGTGAGGACAAATGTAATGACAGTTGCATTGTAATTCAGAATTAGTGACTTTGGCCCCAAATTTGTGTCTAACAAGGGGGAGAACAACAACAATGTATGATGCTGTTTAGCTATGAATGAAAAACTTATGTTTGTTTCTGACTGTTTGTTTCTGAACTGAATCATTGTGTGTTAATAAAATATTTCTGTTGCAACCTGGATACATGTATGTTTGAGGGGGAGTAATCTCAAATATGATTCAACAGAAAAGTAATGTTATACTCTGATAAAAGAACTTCTGCTGCACTCTGATAACCAGAAAAGATGTTAGCCAAAAATTAGCCAAAGGGGGAGTTTGTAGATGTTTAGAATTGGCAGAATTTTTGACCAACAAGAAATATTGAATTCAGTTCAAAATGTCCTATCAGATGTTGGGACATTATCAAACAGAGTATAAGAACTTATTTCAGGATGTCACACCAGATGTTGGGACATTGTGTAAATGACTTAAGTTCAGTTTTTCAGGATGTCCCAACAGATGTTGAGACATCTCAAACCTGCTACCAAAATTAATTAATGACTAACTGATCTGAGATATTTAAGGAGAGTTATCTGGAATTAATTATGGATGGACAAAAACAGATTAAGGCGCATCTGTAGGGAGTTTTGTTATGAGGCTTCAGCATAATCAGAAGAACTAAATCACCTAGAATCTAGGAAGTAACAAACCCTAATTCAAGGTGGAAGCTGCATGCGTTTTAGGACTGGATTAACCTACAGAAAGCCCAAATTACAAACACCTATTTAATCAACAGAAACTCACAGAATTGAGTACGAATTCCAGAAGACCAAATAGGGTGTTTATTGTTTTAATAGCAGGTTGTTTTTAATTGTACCACTTTATGAGCTTTTAAGCATAAGTGCATTTGTGACTTGATTGAAACTGTGAAGTAAGATCAAGCTGTTTTGTCTGAAGTATGACTTCAATTTTATTAAACTTGTAAACAAGATCACTGTGTGATTGAGGGGGAGTGAGTTGGTACTCATATCTAAGTAGTGACTTAGGTAGAAATTGCATTGGGTAGATATTAAGTGAAAGATTAAACTGGGTTGTTTAAGTCTAGAATTAATATTACTTATAGTGGATTTCCTCCTGGCTTGGTAGCCTCCAGATGTAAGTGTGGTTATACACTGAACTGGGTTAACAAACTTCTGTGTTGTTTAATTTTCTTGCACTTTAAGTTTTGGTTAAATCTGTCAAGTGTTGGAACATCTCATAGGACATCTCATACCTGATCACAGAATTTCAGAAATGCTTAAGTGCAAACATGGAAGGTTGTTCATTAAAATGCACTGATAAAAAACCTAAAAAATACTTCTTCATCAAAAACAACAAAACACTTAAATAAGCAAAAATAGGCTAGTGTGCTTGAGCCTTAATCCTTGGAACTAAGCTTGGGGATCTTCTACATACTTAGGTGTGCTTCTTCATTCCATCTTGGAGTGATGTAAGAAGTACACACTCCATTGAATGAGACTTGAATACACTCTCATGCAAACTCAAATAAAAAGCTTCTAAAAAGCTCCAAACCAACAATGAGCGTCTTTCCTGCGAGAATTCTCTTCTCACCTCCTTCACTCTTAACGAAAGCATTCACTTCTACTTTTCTTTTGAAAGACGGTAAATGAACTTGTTCCAGGCTAGCCTGCAACACCTGAGCATATGCATAAGCAGTTCAATCATAAAAAACATAAACAAATAAACTTCCTCCTTAGTTAGGGGAACTACTTTGACTCTGATTCTCATTACCGATGAGATACGTAGGCAGTGGGGTAGGGACCCTTTGAGCATAATTATTTCTTTTCCCTACATTGTTTATCATTTTCATTTTTCCAGTTCTTTCTCCAGTTTCCAGTTAGCAGCAGATGAAGCAGTTTACAACACCCTTTGAATAGTGCAAGCAAGTGTGGATCTCGTCGAGTACAAAGGACGTGAAGGGGTGCTAATACCTTCCCTTCATGTAACTGACTCCCTTACGCGTTCTCTCTAGTCCACAATACCTCGTTCTTTCCTTTCCCCCGGGTTTATGCAACATTTCCCTTCCTTCGGGATAAAAATGCTTGGCTAGAGACTCTTCTTCTTTTTCCGAGCCACTTTCGCGTTTGTACTAGGATGAAAATCCCGAGAGAGACAACTGGAGACTCTACTGGAGACCTCCCAACCAGTTTCTCTGGTTCCCTATTCGATTTAATCCTAGCGCTTGTTTGTTTTTGTTTCTTTGGGTGTTTATATGTTTGTTGCTATGTGCTGTTAGTTTAGACTTACTGTTTTATTTACAACTTTATTTACCGCTTTCCGCGTTTACTTTTCATGCATCATATATACTGGACTTTCTGGACTGGTTTTTTTTGCTAGATGGGGTTACTATGAGATGAGCCCAATACCAAGGCTCGAGTGCACCTTAGACTTTAGCATGGACAAACACTGTACTTCCATGATGTATCATCATGATGAGTGGCAGTGTGTTCCACACCCAAATTGCGACTGTCTTGGAAATATTTCGTGTGAGGGTCTTCTCCACTTCAGAATACGACCTTGATAGTTATGCGTACCTGGGGACGGATCATTGAGGACCTTAGTGGAAACAACCCTCTCCAGTGGTGACAGTGGCAGACCACATTTGTTGGCAAACCCACTGGCACCCGAGGGACCACTGGGAACTCGCATAGGATGGCCTTGTTCTCTCGTAAGAATTCAGTCAAATCACTCTTTGAATGACGATAGTATTGTATCCTTTGGGATGAATGTACTATTACTTCTCGATCTCAATGCTTGAAGTTGGGAACTTATGGGGGTGCTTGTTTTTTGGGACTCAGCTGAGACCTCCTCTTTTAGTGTATAATGTCAAACCGGAAATGGTGGTCGTATTATCACTACTCGACCTGAGAGTCTATTTTGCCGACCCTTGGTAGCGCACCTCTGAGATGTGGGATTGTTTACAGGTTTGTAGGAACCTTGACCTTCTACATACCCATTTCATCAGTGATTGTTCTATGATTCGATCCAGTTCTATGTGGTTCATTAAATCTCGACTTGGGGTTCTATACAAAGATGATACTGCTATTGTGGCCTTATTCAGACACTTGGATTGTTGCTCAACACCAACACCAGACACATACCACTGATCACATACCTGTTGTATACATGACATCAGAGCATTTCAGCACATATGATCAGTTATTTCCAAGGATCTCATATCTGAATCATGTTATTGGATTTCTTTTGTATCAAAAGGTGAATCAAAGCAGATAGATTCCTTGGAAATAACCAAACATGGCATTTGCATGCATCCTTGCATTCATGACAAGTGTTCAGAGACGGATTCTTATCCTGACTTGGTTTCTCTTCAAAATGGCCAACTTGAATCACAATCATCAAGGTATTGATTTGGAACAACTCCGGGCGGAGGTAACCAAAATGAAGACCTAGCTGGGGCAATTCAGGGAAGAGGTGCAAACTTTATTTCAGAGTTAGAAACTACTGAAAAAGGAAGTCAACCAGATGAAGACTCAGATGAGCCTGATTATGGAAATCTTGAATGCAATGTTAAGGAAACAAAGCTATTTTTATTCCTAGTGAGGGGAACCACGTCGCTCTGATTCTCCATTAGTCATTGGAGATACGTAGGCAGAAGTTCGCGCGAGATCTTTGCGAGCAACCTTATTTATCAACCTTATTTATCAATCTCTTTCAGCCGGGTATCTCTTGTTAGCATCCAATTCCATCTCCCCAAGAGAGTCCTAGGGGCAAGGCATACGGGCAAAGACCAAAACAACTTGAGAAGAAGTTTGATCCTATTCTAATATCGTACACGCAACAGGTTTCCTCATTTGCTCATATTCAAACTAGTTGAGCTAGTCGCATCAGGATCATCTCCAACAAAAATTCCATTGGGGTTTGTAATACCCTAATTTTTGCCCTAAGATTTCTTTGCATTTCATCCGCATCTTGCATACAAACAAGATCACATTGGTTTCTTGGTTCTTCTCCGGTGTAGGTTTATGCCTCACACAGGATCACATTTGCTTTTCTTTTTTTATTTTCTTTATATTTGTTTATATTTATTAATCACTAACCAAAATACAAAAATATGTTTTAGTTCGCTTCTTCTTCTCTGTGCTTTCAGGAGTTATAGGGTTCAAAGCATGACAGTGATTTTATTTCAGATGTGGTTGTTCAGTTATGATCCGATTCATATGAAAGTTTGACCTAATCTTGGTCAAACTATCAGGAGATTATTTCAACTGCAAATTATTTGTGCCGATGGTTATTTCTCAGACGGTGCATATGCAATGTTAAATTGTGTTGTGTGCGAAAATGCTCTGGTTTATTGAGCATTGGTTTGTGAGAAGCTCGGTCCAGTTTGTCTTGATTGGGTGCTCATCAATTCATCAATGGTTCATTTGTGAATTTATTTTCCAAAGATCGATCCAGTTATATTTGAAAAGATTCAGAAATTCAAAAGTTGGTGGTCGTTGTTTCAGTGACAATTGTTCAGTGGCTTGGGATTGGTTTCATTCATCCGACATATGAAAATATTCAAATTTTGTTTTGGGCTTAAAATAAAGAAATCATCGTTTCATCCATTATCATATTCAGACACATTTTTTTCTAGTAACCATTTTTTACCTCATCCATATTTTCATTATCCGATCTATTCAGATAATTCACATTTCAAATTTCCAATCTTTCATTTCCAAATATCCATATTCTACCCATTTCCGATTTTTATTCCAAATCCATTTATTTTAATCAAATTCCTCTTTTCCAACTTTTCTAAATTCTATTATATTTCCAAGTTTCTAACTACCACAAATTAAATTCCATTCATTTTTTATTCATTCATAAACCATTTTTTTTTCTATTTTCTATTAATGTTCAAGTCCATTTAACATTTGAAAATTATACCTTGTACCCCTACAATCATCCGGATACCCCTACATAATTTCTAAATTCCAATTTTGCCCTTTCAATATTTAATTAATAATTTAAATTTTTTACCACGAAGTCAGAGTAAAAAAATAATATTTTTTAACATTGGACGAGACGAACCAGAAATACAATGGGTAAATTATCCGGTTGAGAAATTTACAAACCAGAAGTAGCAATGATGAGTTATCCGGTTGAGAAATTTACAAACCGGATGTAGCATTGTTATGTTTTCCAGTTCAAAAAATTTCCAAACCGAAAGTAGCACGCATGTGTTATCCGGTTCAGAAAATTTCCAAATCGGAAGTAGCACGCATGTGTTATCTGGTTGTGGAATTTCTTAACCGGAAGTAGCAAGGCTGAGTTATCCGATTCATATTTTTTTTAATATATTTATATTAAATTGAATTAAAGCGATACGGTAAATTTATTTTATATTACTTCAAAAATATATCAACTAAAATTTAATGGATTGTTTTCAAATATAAAAGGAATTAGTTACAATTTTATTAAACATTAAAATGAAAATAAAAGAAAATATAATTATTAAATGTAAAAATTAAAGTTAGAAAATGAAAATTTTTATAAACAATGATTCTAATAAAAATGTAAAGGAATTATTGAAATTAATTTATAGTTATGTGAGAATTAAATTTTAGAAAAGTGTTTCCAAAATTGAATTAAAGATTAAGTGATATGGTAATTTTATTTTATATTACTTCAAAAATATATCAACTAAAATTTAATGGATTGTTTTCAAATATAAAAGGAATTAGTTACAATTTTAGTAAACATTAAAATGAAAAAAAATATATATATATAATTATAAAATGTAAGAATTAAAGTTAGAAAATGAAAAGTTTTATAAACAATGAATCTAATAGGAATTATTGAAATTAATTTATAGTTATGTAAGAATTAAATTTTATAAAAAAAAAAAAAAAAAACGAATGATAATCCAGTCTTATTACTTCCAGTTAAGAAATTCTACAACCGGATAACACATGCATGCTACTTCCGATTTGAAAATTTTCTGAACCAGAAAACATAACAATGCTATTTCCGGTGTGTAAATTTCTGAACTGGAAAACATAACAATGTTACTTCCGGTTTGTAAATTTCTCAATCCGATAACTTACCCATTGTACTTCCAGTTCGTCTCGTCCAATGTTAAAAAATATTATTTTTTTACTCTGTAAAATTGAAATTTAGAAATTAGATAAGAGTATCAGGATGATTGTAAGGGTACAAGATATAATTTTCTAACATTTTCATAAATCATTACAAAAATTCTAAAGCCCGTTTAATCATAGGCCCATATCAAATAAAATAATTGATAAGAAAAATAAAATTATGAAAACACCAGCAAAGTTCAGCCAATACATCACACTTCATGAACCTCACGTGATACACAAGCTACATACTATACACACTTCCAGCTTTCACAAGTAGCATAAGCACGCTACTCTCACTTTCAAAACGCAACACATTCAGGTTAGTCAATGATACAGCCACATTCAGGTGAAAGAGACCTGAAGCAACACGCCATCAGCGCACTAACTCAGTATTACACAGCAGTCAAAACGCACAAGTGAACCAAGTAAAACTCATTGAAAAAAATCGCAGCAAGAACACATAATGAGCATGAACCAAAACGCAGCAAAAATTGAAAAACGGCACCAAAAGAATTTCATTGAAATCTCACCACAAATTCTATAAATAGCACTCTAATCTCCCTCATTTTTTAAGCTTTTGTAGCCTCCTGAATCCCTGCAAAAACACACTCCAAAACACCAAACCTCCATTAAAGTTTCAAACCCAAAGCTTCAATAAATCACTCAAATCTTCATCAAAAATCAATTCTATTGTTCAAATTCAATACACAACAACAAGAGAAGAACTGGAGGAAGAGAATTGAAGTATTGCTTACGTTTTAGAAGGTAGTTCAAAAATTCCGTCGAAACTTTGAAGCTCCGATTTGTTTGATTCGTGCACCGAAGGAAGAAATAGATTATATATTTGGAATCCTTGCAATTTCCCGATCGAAACAGTACCTTAACGTAACTCAGCCGCTCCGATTTGGCGGAGCTCCAAAATGGTGGAGCAATGGTGAATAGTGCACTGTATTTGGTTTACACGATGAAGAAGAAGATGTGTCCTTTTTTTCTTTTCTTTCGGTTTTTGTATTTCTTTACATACATATTTTTTTTGTTTTTTTGTTTATTTGATTTAGTGTGTTAGTGTGGGCTTAAGAGCCAAGTGAGTCCAATTCTATTAGGCCCCATCCCCTTCTCTTGATTTCTTTTATTTTTTTATACTCCTCTTTATTTTCTTTCCTTATCTAATATCTAACTATAAAAAAGATTACATAATCTTTGACCATTAAATCCTTCTAATTAATTTTAATTACTAACCAAATTTCAAGGGCACATATATCGGCACATATATCTTATTATTTAATACTTCACTAATAGCAATTTAGTCAATTCCACCTTAATTTAGCATTTAATACATCTGAGGTGTCAATTTCACATTTTTTTCATATTTGTTGTTTTCCTCTAATTATTTTATTATATATCAAATAAAAAAATTAGAAGAGATTAATGTCAGCCACTTTTTTTTATTTGGGAAGCTCAAAAAAATCCTAAATTTTATTTTCACATGAATTCAAAACTTGGGAAACTATTTCATAACTATCCGCATATGGGGAATCTCACGGAACCTTAAAACCCTCTTTTGATTCTCCTTGGTACAATAAATTATCCATACGACTCTCCAAATTCATACTCTCCCAAATTTATTATTCTTCCCTCATTTTTCCCCTTTCAACACAATTCTTCCCCATTCTTCCCCTTTGAGCATGTTGTTTCTGTTTTGTTTCATATTCTTCTTCCCCTTTCAACACCATTGTTGACCACCGCCACCACCCCTTTTGTTTGATATTCTTCTTAGAAATTGTTATTGTTATACTTTCGTTCTGATTACTTTTTTTCCTACCAGGAATTGAAAATTTTCTATAACACAATTTTAGATCTCTTGATTTTGTTTCAATTGTTTCATATGATGTGGATTGTTGTTGTTGACTTTTGAATTGTTATACTTACGTTAGAATTGTCTGTTTTTTATTCAGATTTCTAACCAACAATGGTGGACCCATTGAAGATGTAAGGGACATAAACGACTCAAAGGATTTGTGAAAGATTGTTGGTCGTAGTTTCTAAATCTTTGCACTATTTTTGTCTCAGTTTAAGTTTCATCTTCACTACTTTCACTGTCATTAATTTAACCACCGTCGACAACAGAGTTAAATATTGGTCCTTGATTCTTTCTGTGTTTTTTATGTTTACAATACATCATATTTACAATATTGTTAATTTATTCGAGTTTCAAGTATGCCTACCAATGATATGGATTTTGGTTTTAGGGTTCATTGCGATTTTATGGTTCACTATTTTATGGTTCACTATAGTTAAATTGCACGTTATTTTTAGATTGTATTTTTTAACTTGAATCATCTACTTTGTTTGATATATTTAGGTGTTCAGATTATCATCATGGGGGCGAGCTATTGGAGTATTTATATTTTTGTTGTTATTTTTCAATTATTCTGAAACAACAAGTTTTTCAATATTGTGGACACCATTGCAGTTATCAAAACAGTGACAAATCCCAAAGTCTTCACTGTTCCAAAGTCTTCTCTATTATAATGAGTGACTAATGATATCAGGTTATATTAAATTATAAATTTGTTTATGCTACATATTATTTTATATATTATTTTATTGATTCCTTGTGCCTCTAATTCTACCTCTACTTAAATCTGACTATTACATTGTTTTTGTTTTTTACCATTCTCAATTAATTAATTAAATCTGACTATGACATTGTTTTTGTTTTCTACCATTCTCAGTTTTAAGGTATGATAATATGTAGTTGTTGCGTCGTTGAATGTAGTCGCTACTGGCAATGATATTCCCCCACTGGCAATTGTAAACACCCCAAATTTTCCCTCACTCATTCACACCATGGCTTGTGATCTTTTCATTTGCATAAGTTCAATCATAGTATCTCATACCACATTTTTGATTCACTGCATTGATTCAAAGCCATCTGCATCTAGGGTTTGTGATCTGAGCCATCCCTGAGCCATTTGAGCCACTCCAAAGGTCTTCAATCATCTCAAAGGGGTCCATGTATGTTCAAGCATCATTTTATATCCCCACAAGGTCAAGGAAGTCAAAGAATCACAAGAACTGAGAAAGGCATGGAAGCAGAGCCAGGTTTAACTGCACAGATGACCTAAAATTAGGGTTTTGGTTTCAAAGGTCATAACTTCAAATTTTTTGGTCATTATTGTTTCTATTGGTCTCTATATGTTATGAGGATCATGCATATCAATTTGCATGAAGAAATTCAATGGGGAAGGCATCTGATCAAGAGATGACTTCTTGAGCAAGTCAGTGCAAAATCAGGGCATCTGAGGCCCCCAGTGACCCAACCAAAGGGTGTTTTCCATCATTTTGGATGTGTATGATCTTTATTTGGTCATAGAAGATGTTAGAAGTTCACAAAATTGGAAAATTTCAAGTCATTTGCAAAGTTGCCTTTTTGGGAAAGTGACTCATAATGTAAACTTGCCATTTTGGGAAAGTTTTTCAACCTCCTCTTTTTGATTCAAAAATGCTTCAAATGAGAAAACTTTGGTCATGAAAGTTGTAGAATGGATCCTCCCATTTTCAAAAAGTACAAGAACTCATTCTAATTCATTTTGGATCAAAAGTTATGGCTTGTCAAAGTTGGCAAAAATCACATAATTTCATGTTTTACACCAAAGAGGCATTTTGCAAAATGGTATGATAAGGCATTCTAAAGGCTTCAAATGTGCACAAACACTTCACAACATGCTCATGTGACCTCTAAAGATCAGAATTGGCCCAAGAATTATGCATTTTGGTGCTTTGAACTTAAAGAATTTCCAAAAGGGGCAAAGTTGTACCAATTTGCAAAATGACCCAAAGCTTCTCATCCACTTGCCTCAGTTCACAAAATCTGATCCATGAGTATTCCATGATCTCAGCTAAACCAAGCCATGCCCCTAAACCAGCCTGCCATGACCCATACCTCAAAGGACACCTAACATTGACTTTTGGCAAAATGGACCATACCAATCAACATAGGCCAGCAACAACTCTCTGACCTATCCCAACTTGATACATGGACCAAAAGCAACTCAACACAACACACAACACAGCCTGAGCTCTCCCACAAGTCAGCATTCTCAAAAATCCCTCTTTATGCATTTTTCTTCGAATCTCAATACACAAGCCACAAACCTCAAAACAAACTTCATAGAATCACTCACCATGATCCTCTGATCATTTCCCAACCATCAGTTGATCCTGAAACCATCCCAAACAGAAATACGATTTTTCACTCCCCTTGGTCAGAACTTCATCAATCTCTTAAACCAGCCATAAGAAATTCCAAACAAGTATTGCAAACTTCTCAGGAGGTTCATTAAAGGCATCTTGGACCAGAGAAGCAGCCAGAAAGCTCCAAAGTTCAAAGCTCCAGTTCAGGTGAGCTCAAGAACAATTTTTCCAGAAACGTGTTTTTAAGTTACTAATTGATTCTCCATGATTCACTGATAATGCTGATGTGTTTGGTTTTGAAAATAGTCAAGTATTAAGCATGTATTGATCTTCTGAAATTTCTGCCATACTTTCCGTTTTGCTTCGATTCATGATTTTGGGGTTGGATAAATGAGTTTTGATGTTTGATTCTTGTTGGGGTTGAGGAGAGGATCATTTCTGGAGCTTTAGGGGTCTTGGGGTTGCGTATTGAGGGAGATGGGGTGAGGAGCTAGCCGGAGAAGATGACCGGAACACTGTTCCGGTCATCTGAAAGTCATTAGGGCTCAGGATTAGGGTTAATGACATAATTACGTGAGTTTGAATTCTGGCCGTCCATTAGCGCGCGTAGTCAATTCCCGCTATCCTGAGTTTGAACCACAACCCTTGGATTGTTTGACTTTTCCTTTTTCTCATTAATTTCATTTTTATTTCATTTCTTTTTCATTTAACTTTCACAAATTTTTTAAAATAGCAAAACATATTAAAAAATTCTGAAATTTTTTGTCAAACATTTCATTAATTTTCAGAACCCAAAAATATTTTTATTTTTATTTTTTGCATTAAAAATTATTTTTAAATCATTTAAATGTTTATTTTTAATTAGTTAATGGAAATTAATTAATTAAAAATGCATTTAGGTATTTAAAAATCACAAAAAAATTCACATTGCATTTTAAAACATTTAGAAACATTATCAAACTCTCAAAACAAATTTCTTTTTAGTCCTTGACCTATTTTGACAATTTTCATTGGAATAAAAGTTGTTTAAAGGCAATATTTTTGTTCAAACTTTGAAAAATTCATTCTGCCTAACCATGAAGAGTTTGATGATGGTTCTTCTTGCATTGCATCCTTCATAGCATGTAGTTTCTAGGGTAAAATTGGTTTGCATTTATCTTTCATTTTCAATTTAATGATCATTTTTCCTTTTGAGGTTCCTTGAAACCCTAGTTGACTTTGAAAAATCATAACTCCCATTAGGTTAAGAGTTAGGTCCCCTCCTTTGGGCAGTGAACTTGTGTAGGGTTAGGGTTCCTTTGATCCCATTTTCAAATTTTTATCATGTCATTTGCTTCTGATTTTGAGTTTTGTGTTGTATGTTATGCATAAACCCTAATTTGTGCCTTCACTTGTATCCATCTCTCATATGCTTGCATTCAAGGACTTGCCATGACATTTTGTGCATCCACATGATTCATAAGGCATCTTAGGACACATTAGAGTCATGTTTGATCATTGCATAATTCATTTGACATGTCATACTTTCATTGCATTTCATAACTTTCATGAACTTTCATGGTTCAAGGCATGCTCCATATGCATTCATTCTCTTGTATGCTCACATATTTGCATCTTGTATCACTTTGCATCATCTCTTGACATCATTTGCATCATGTGTATGTTTCTGACTTTGGCCTCTGCCCATCCATATGCATTGTTTCACCTCATTTCTTCCCTTATGCATCTTGTACTAACTTTTCAGGTTAATGGTAAGTTTGTTTGGGAGGTGGATTTGCCTTCACCTCCTACCTCTTCTTACCTCATCATTTTACATCCTTGCTGCATTTTTACTTGTCTTGGAGTGGGCTTGCTCACTTGTGCCTCTCTTCCCTCCTTTCTCTTCTCATCTCATCCCTCTTCTATCTTGCTTCTCCTTGGTGGCTTCCTTGAAGATTTCTCCTCTTAAGCCTCACAAACCCTAGGACTTCAAAGCATGATAACATTTTAGGATTGTTTAGTCCCCCTTAGACTCTTTCCTTTGAGTTTTCTTTGAGTCTTCTCTTCTCACCTCACAATCAAGGACTAAACCCTAAAGGTTTTAAGGCTTTGTGATTAAGTTTATGCCTGCATCCTTCTATTAGGATGGAGTGTATAACTTTAATCCTAATTGTTAAACCCTTAATGTGTTTAAATCCTCTAATCAATTCACTTAAATAATCACCAAGACATCAAGCTTGTAACTTGGGCCTTGCATTAGGGTTCTAATTCTTCCTTAATTGGTTAAGAAGGACTAACCCTAGTGTTAATGGACAAGTCCCCTTCAAGTTGTCTTACAAACCATAAAAATCACTTCTTAATCTTACCATTAACTAAAATCCATTTAATAAAGGTTTGTTTTGTCATGAGGTTAATCCCTAATCATGGATTAAGTTGAGGAGCCTTCCTCAGCTTAAATGTTCTCATCTATTATCCTTCTATTAGGATAGTGTAATGGGTCCATTAAATCACTGATTATGGCTTAATCTCATTACTCAACACTAAACAAAAACACCAAAAACACCTAAATAAATGCAAGTAGGTCAATAATCTTAATCCCATACCATGGTGATCAAGTGTGAGGTGCTTACTCCACACTTAAGGTATTCTCATTACCCCTAATCAGAGGGAGGATGTGATGAGTTTACTAACCCTTGGTTTAGGCTTAAGCTCATTTTCCTATGACAAACTCCAAAAGCAATAAAAGATTGAAAACACCAAAAACAAACAATAATCGTCTCCTCCGGGATTCTTTTCTCACCTCATTCACTCACAAACAAGAACTTGCTTCTTCCGTCTAATGCAAGACAGTTTGCACTTGAGCCAGACAGGTCATACACTTGAGCATAGACAAGTAAGCAGTTCACAAGTCAATTTATCTTTCAGTCTCTTTGAGTCGAACTACGGTGTTCTGACTTCCTCATTGCACGAGAGGATACGTAGGCATAACTTAACAGTTATGGAACAAAAGTCTCTGTATATTCCCCCTCTTTCCAGCATTATTCTTGTAGCCTCTTTATCTTGGGCATTTCATTCTTGTTCTTACACTGACACTTCACATATTTCACTTCACATTTCTTTTACACTGACACTTGCATTCTTTCCAGCTTTGATACACAAATTGCACTGACACTACCCCTTTAAAACACAAATCTTTTAAGCGTGGATCCCGTCGAGTACGACGGAAAATCTGGGTGTTAATACCTTCCCAGATTGTAACCAACCCCCTTTCTCAGTTTCTCTGGTTCGCAACCGTCTTATCCATCTTTCCTCAGGTATATGCAGCATTACCTTTCCTCCGGGATAAAAATGCCTAGCTGGCGACTCTTGTCTTTTGAGTTCACCCTTGTGTGTTCTCTCTCCTTTCGCCGACCGTTCGCGTCTGTACCCCTTCTGACCAGGTGTCATTTGGTGGGAGCGACAGCTTGGCGACTCTGCTGGGGACCCTTATACTGTAACCAGGGCTTCTGGTTCCTTTTGTGGGTTCCTCCTAGCGCTTGTTTGATTTGTGTTTATTGGGGTGTTATGTGCTAATTGTGTTTATTTGCTTTGTTTAGTGCTTTATGTACAGTCTTGTTTATTGCTTTCTTTACAATTTTATGCATCATACTGTCATATTATCATTGCTGGATCTGGTTTCTGTTTTGATGGGTGGGGTTTCATTGAGAGTTTAAGGTCCTATACTTGGGACCTGAGTGACACCTAGGCTAGGGTGGTTCATGTTCTTTCCCAATCCATTTCGGTATGGTGCGGGAATATGAAGCACGGTTCAGATGTGGGTTTCTTCTTGAGAACTCTGTGCTACAGATTTCCTGTAGTGCTAGGGCTATCTGGGAAGCCTGCTAAGTCTGGATGACCTTTATTATGACCTTTAGAAGATGAGGTGAATTAGAGGAGGATCTTTTATGGTTATTGTAAACATTATACCTCCGGGTTAGAAGTGTTTACACTTCTCATAACTGATCCAAGTCTAAGGATCCTTGTTTTAGAACACTACCTGTGAGGGGGTTGGGCTGTTTACAGGTTTGCAGGCACCCTTTGGCCACATCATACCCTGTTACTTGTTTTGGTTAAGAGTACCTCATTTTGGACAGTTCTTGTGATTTAACCCTGGACATGTGACTCTTTATTTGAGTCCCCCACCTTGGTTACTGGATTTCTGAACCTCCAGCTGGACTTCTTGAACATCCATGGACTTTATATCAAGGCAGATAATCAGATCCAGCTTGATCACAAACCCTTGCATATCATTTGCATACTCATCATTTGCATCATTTAACATTTGTTTATTTGTTTTTCAGGGTATCCACATTATATCTGGCTTGGTTTTAACCTTTTCTTCTGCATAGACCTCTGCTTCATCAATTACCTGCTTCAGCTTTTCTCATCATCACCAGCATCAGCCTGCCAGTGGCTCATCTCCAGTATCAGTCTTGATCCTCATCAGCACTTGTCTTCAGCTCTTCATCAGCACTCATGACCACTCCCAGGAAGAGCAACATATCCTACCATTTCTTTGAGCCTGGGTTGACTGGTATCAGGCAGGTCCAATCACTTATCACACCTGACCACATCCAATTATTCAGAGAGCATTATAGAGGTATCCTGGATATGGCTATGGACCTAGACCCTTCTCAGAGAAGCATGATCCACACATGCCTACAGTTTTATGACCTTCCTTTGAGATGTTTCACCTTTTCAGACTTTCAGCTAGGTCCTCTGCTGGAGGAGTTTTCATAATTGATTGGAGTACCTTTCAGAGGTGGAATCCCCTTCAACCCAGAGATGACTTCTCCCAGCAATGGAGAAGTGGCAAAAGCACTGCACCTGGAGCCTGCCTTGATTGAGCAAAGCCTGACAACAAAAGCTGGGATCCCTGGTTTACACTTAGACTTCTTGATTTCTCAGGCCATCCTGAAGGCCTCCTTAGGAGAATGGAGGGCAGTCTGTGCACTGTTAGCCCTCAGCATATATGGGGTTATACTGTTTGTAGATGAGCCCAAATTTATCAGCAAAAATGTCATTCATCTTTTCCTTCTGAGGAACCCAGTACCCACCTTGCTGGGGGATTTCTATTACTCCATCCATCAGAGGAATGAGAAGCAAAAAGGGAAGTTGGTGAGATGTTGTGCTCCTTTGTTTCACACTTGGCTGCTCAAACACCTGCCTAAGTCAGATGCATTCCTGAATCCCCACCAACAGAAGAATTGGGCTAAGAGGCTCATTGCTTTGACTTCAGATGATATCAGATGGTGCACCCAGAGCACCAAAGGCAAAGACATTATCACCAGCTGGGGGCAATACCCAAATGTACCTCTGATAGGAGTAAAGGGTTGCATCAACTACAATCCTTTGCTGTTTAAGAGACAACTGGGCTATACTTTGGTTCACCCTCCTAGAGTGCAAGATTTAGCTGAGACCCTGTATTGTGAAGTAAAACCTAATTCAGCTGTTGTCAGACAAGCATCCTGGGCTTGGGACAACATCCAGACAAAAGGGATGGCTATTCTTGGAAGGTGCAATAATGTTGCTTCAGCTCAGTATTATGACTGGTCTCATGCTAGAGCTCAGATTACTGGAATTCCCTTCACCATTGAGGATATACCGGGACCATCTACAACTCAGCCAGCAGCAACTGTCAGCCTGGAAGAATTTGAGAAGCTGAAGGAAAGGAATGAGAATCTGTCCCAAGCTCTGAAGAAGACCCTTTGGGAAAGGAGTGATGGTCGTCTGGACATTGAAAGGTTGGAGAAGCTTAGGGTGGAGCATCTGGCCAAGATTGAGAAAACAGAGGACTACATCAGGAAGGCAAGAGCTAGGGAGCAAATATTGAAGAATGCCTGTAAAGAAGCCAAGATTCAGAAGGCCAAGACTGAGCTCTATCTGCAAGAAAGTCAGGCTAGGTGGGTCAGGATCACTGAAGTCCGGACACAAGAAGATCAGAGAACTCAGGCCAAGATTGAACAGTTAGAGGCCAATGAAAAGAAGCAGCAGGAAGCTTTGTTGGCAGCCCAGAAGGAGATTTCAGAGTTGAAGCTTAGGGCTAGGTTGAAGAGATCAAAGGACCAGAACAGGCACAAGAAGCTGACCACTGCCATTGCCACCAGAAACCTCCTCATCAGGACTATTACAGAGCATCCAGCTGGTCCAGTGACTGAGGCACTTCTGAAGGAGGTTAAGGAGGATGAGTATGGATTGGATGTTTGACATCTTTGTTTGTTGTTCATTTCCATTTGATGATTCACCATTTGTAATATGTTTTAGTTTGTTTCCATTTTGGGGTTTCTTTTCTCAACAAAGTCAAAAGCATCTTCCTCGAGGTCTGGAAAGGTCAAAACCAAGAACCAAGCCGGAAACCTTGGAAAACAAATAAGCATACTGCATTGCATACTAACCTTGTTTTGTTTTGTAGGTTTTGTATTTATTTGTTTCTAACTCTGTTGTGACTTCAGGAAACATTGCTCGCAGAAGAGTGTTCCCTGTCAACCGTGCGCACCGGTACCCTACTCGCAACAACCTTCCTGGTATCCAAATGGAGCAAGTACAGCAGGACCTGACTGAGGTCAGGACTCAGATGGCTAATGAAATAGTGGATATGAGAAACCAAATGACCCAATTCATGAATGTAATGACTGGCTTGGCCCAGAGTTAAGAAAGGTTAAGGGCATTGGTGGAAAGACAAACCCCCGAAGAACCTCATCCTGGAACTGGAGGAACTAGTAATAATGAGAGGGGTCAGCCTCATGTTAATCCACCAGTATTTAGACCTCATCTAGATCCGGAAGTCAACATCCCGGGAAATGTGCAAGGAAATACTGCTGGGGGGAGAATCTTGCAAGAGGATCCCCAGGAAGAGCAATTCACTGTTATGGGAGCAGGAGATGAAGTCTATGACCGGAGATTAGATGAAATTGCTGGGAAATTGAGATCTCTAGAGTCTCAGAACTCCTTGGGCTTCGATGTAATGGATATGGGGCTAGTGGATGGGGTGAGAATTCCCCACAAATTCAAACCCCCGTACTTTGAGAAATACAATGGAACCTCCTGTCTGCGAACTCACCTGCAGTCTTTCCTGGGAAGACTTAAAGCGTATACCATGGATGAAAAGTTGTGGATGTTCTACTTTGAAGACAGTCTGACTGGGGCTTCAAGAGAGTGGTATTCACACCTAACCAGAGCTACTGTTAGATGCTGGAAGGACTTAGCTGAAGCCTTCATCAGACAATATCAATATAACCTGGACATGGCTCCTAACAGGACCCTTCTGATGGGAATGTCCCAGTCCTCCAGAGAAAGTTTCAGAGAATATGCCCAGAGGTGGAGACAGCTTGCTGCTGCTGTCCAACCACCCATGTCGGAAAGAGAAATGGCCGACATGTTCATGAATACTTTGCAAGGAACATATATTGATAGGCTGGCTGCCTTTTCTTCCACCAGCTTTGCTGACATCGTCATAGCCGGTGAAAGGATTGAAAGCCTGCTAAAAATGGGCAAAATTTCTGACAACGGTGCAAGTTCATCTAGTAATCCCAGGAAGCCTTTCGTGGGACCCCGAAGGACCGGTGAGACAAATGCCATTCATGCCAGCAGGGGCAGACCTCAGTATGTCCACAGATCAGTAGCAGCTGTCACCATTCCAGCTCTGATTCCTCAGCAACCAGCATATCAACAACAACAACAACCACATTATCAACAGCAAGTTCAGTATCCGCAACAGAGAACCTACAACAACAGCAATATCAATCAACAACAACGACCCTTCCAACAAAGACCATCACAGGCAAACAGGGTGATTGACCCTGTCCCTATGCCTTATACTGCCTTATTGCCACAACTCCTGAAACTTAACTTGGTCGAGTTAAGGACGTTGGCACCACCAGATCTCTCCAATCTCCCAAAGAATTATGATGTCAATGCCAGGTGTGCCTTTCACTCCAACGCACCTGGCCACAATACTGAAAAATGCAGGGCCTTGCAAATGAAAGTCCAAGACCTGGTGGATTCTAAAGCCCTCAACTTTGCACCTCCTCCAAATGTCAACAAAAATCTTATGCCTAATCATGGCGGGCCGAGGATTAATGCCATTGAGGAAGACAAACCATCTACTTTGATTACCAGTGTTGCACAAATTCGAACACCTTTGGTCGAAATTAAAGCTCAGCTTCTAGAGTGCCAAGTGTTCCCCGGGTGTGAGCTCGGTTGTGGATATTGCAACATTGCAGTCAACGGATGTGAAAATTTGAGAAGCGGCATAGATGGTCTTATCAAGGATGGAATCCTTCAGATCTCAACAACGGCGCCTACAAATTCAAAAATCCCTTTAACAACAATTCCTGATTCTTCTACAACAACAACAACAATCATTCCTACTGATTCATCAATATCATCCGCAATGGCTCCATCCATCACTTCAACAAGTCAAATTTCAACAAACATTTATTCTACAACATCAACATCCATTTTATCAGCAGAATCTTCTACAACGCCAACAAAAATTAACGAAGATGTCTCAGCAGTTATGACCCATCAGAGGTTCCTCCCAGCAACAATTTCCAGCAACAAACAGTGGCACCTCCTGCCAGGTCACCGGTCACAATTTACTACGGTCTGCACACCATTATAGTACCCTCCTCTGCAGCAGTCAGTCCAGTTACTATCATGGTGCCTGGACCAATTCCCTATGAAAGCAGTAATGCCATACCTTGGCATTATGGCTCTGATCTCTACTGCAACGGGGAGAAAATCACTCTGGACTCATCAACCTCTTCTCCACAAATTGATAATGTTGGGGGAGGCGGAGGCTTCACCAGAAGCGGACGCCTTTTTGCCTCACAAACTCAAAGACCTAATGTTGAAGCAGAAGCTGCTGTCAAAGCAAAAGGAAAGAGTGTGGTATCTAAAGAGCCGATTGTCAAAGAAACTCAGAAGACATCTTTTGAACAAGATGTAGACGAGTTTATGAGAATCATAAAGAGAAGTGATTGCAAGGTGGTGGATCAACTTCACCATACTCCCTTAAAAATCTCCATATTATCCCTGTTGATGTGTTCAGAAGCTCACAGGAATGCGTTATTGAAAGTCCTGCACACATCATACGTGCCAGAGGAGATTACCGTTAATCAGCTAGAAACCGTGGTGGCAAATGTCAATACCAGTCATGGACTGGGCTTCACCAATGCTGACTTAACAACAGAGGGATGTAACCACAACAAGGCTTTACATATCACCTTGGAATGCAAGGGTGTTGTTCTATCTCATGTACTGGTGGACACTGGGTCATCACTCAATGTTCTACCAAAGAAAGCCTTAGTGAAGCTGGAGTATGATGGCTTGGCACTGCGTCCGAGTAATTTGGTGGTGAGAGCATTTGATGGCTCTAAAAGATCAGTTCTTGGGGAGATTGATTTGCCTGTGATGATTGGCCCGCAGACCTTCAAAACTACCTTCTATGTGATGGACATTCAGCCGGCCTACAGCTGTCTGTTGGGTAGACCCTGGATCCACGCCGCTGGCGCTGTTACGTCTACCCTTCACCAGAAGTTGAAATTCGAGTGGGAAGGCTAGATCATCACCATCTGTGGGGAGGAAGACATCTTTGTTAGCCATCTGGCTACGTATAAGTACATAGAAATGGATGGAGAGATCCATGAAACTATGAGCCAGGGGTTTGAGGCCCTGAACATTAATGAAGCATCTGCTGTACTGGGAACCTCCATAACGTCATATCAGCAAGCCCAAAAGGTTGTTGAGGAGGGTACCGCCCAAGGTTGGGGCAAGCTGTTTCCCGTGGAAAAGAAAGAAGACAAATTTGGGTTGGGTTACAGACCAACTCAACAAGATCAATCAGAGGCTGCAAAAGAGCCCAATTTTGTCAACGGGGGAATGCTCACCCCGGATGCTGTGAACAATTTGGAAGACAAGGAGGAAAGCGACCGCAACCTGGAGAGCTGGATACGTCCAAGGATCCCGGGGAGCCAAGTCCTTAACTGGTCTTCCCAGGAAATTATAAGGGTTACTCCTGCAGAGTAATTATTATTTCTTGTATTTTTAAGCATGCATCAAGTCTTGCATCTTGCCCAAGATGACAAGACTCATTTTGTAATCGGGCCATCTTGTAATTTTGTGCAAATGGATTAATCAATGAATATCGGACATCTTTTGCAAACGAGTCTCTTTTTCGCTCACTGTCTTTTCATTTTTCTTTTTGTACAAAAATAAAATGGCAATGTTTTCAAAATAAATAACTTCATTTTCACTTTTTCTAAATAAGATAAAAACTTATCACTAAAATAAACCAATCTAAACCCTTGCAGAAAGTGCCTTTCAGACTGCACCGACAACAACACTGTTATGACTTTGTGTGACTTTGACAATCCAATCAATCAAGCAGACGAAGGGGTTGAAGAAGATTATGAGCTACCTGAAGAGCTAGCCAGGTTGTTAAGGCAAGAGGAGAAGGTTATCACTCCTCATCAGGAGGAGATTGAAACGGTTAATCTCGGTATGGAAGAAGATGTGAAAGAGGTTAAGATCGGGGCATGCTTACAAGATTCAGTAAAAGAGAAACTGATTGATATGCTTCGGGGGTATGTGGATGTTTTCGCTTGGTCTTATCAGGATATGCCAGGGTTGGACACCGACATTGTCATGCACAAGCTGCCTTTGAAAGAAGACTGCCCACCAGTAAAACAGAAGTTGCGCCGTAGTCGCCCAGATATGGCAATAAAGATAAAGAAAGAGGTACAAAAACAGTGGGACGCCGGGTTCCTTGCTGTGACCAGCTATCCGCCGTGGGTTGCTAATATTGTACCTGTGCCTAAGAAAGACGGCAAGGTGAGGATGTGTGTGAATTACCGGGACCTGAACAGAGACAGCCCGAAAGATGACTTCCCTTTACCTCACATTGATGTATTGGTCGACAGTACGGCTCAGTTCTCGGTGTTCTCCTTCATGGACGGATTTTCGGGATACAATCAGATCAAGATGTCACCTGAAGACATGGAGAAGACAACTTTCATCACACCCTGGGGCACATTCTGTTACAAGGTGATGCCATTCGGACTGAAGAATGCGGGTGCCACTTATCAACGGGCTATGGTAACATTATTCCATGACATGATCCATAAAGAAATTGAATGTTATGTGGATGACATGATTGCCAAGTCCCTCACAGAAGAAGACCACCTGGTAAATCTGTTGAAGTTATTCAAGCGTTTGAGGAAGTACCAACTGAAGTTAAACCCCAACAAGTGCACATTCGGGGTACGATCTGGAAAGCTGCTGGGATTTATTGTAAGTGAGAAAGGGATTGAAGTTGACCCTGATAAAGTCAAAGCCATTCAAGAAATGCCTGCACCAAAGTCTGAAAAAGAAGTTTGGGGTTTCCTAGGTAGATTGAACTACATCTCAAGGTTCATATCTCATCTTACAGTAACCTGTGAGCCTTTGTTCAAGCTGTTAAGAAAAGAACAAACGGTCAGGTGGAATGAAGATTGCCAGAGGGCTTTTGAAAAAATCAAGGAGTACTTGCAAGAGCCTCCAATCCTTATGCCTCCAGTTGAAGGAAGACCTCTAATCATGTACTTGACAGTATTAGAAGAGTCAATGGGGTGTGTGCTGGGCCAGCATGACGAGTCTGGTCGAAAAGAGTATGCAATTTACTACCTAAGCAAAACGTTTACCGACTGTGAACAACGTTATTCACTGCTCGAGAAAACTTGTTGTGCTTTAGTGTGGGCTGCTCGCCGACTAAGGCAGTATATGTTGACCCACACTACTTTATTGATATCAAAGATGGACCTAGTTAAGTACATTTTTGAGAAGCCAACACTTACCGGACGGGTTGCAAGATGGCAAATGATCCTCACGGAATATGACATTCAGTACACCTCTCAGAAGGCCATCAAAGGCAGTGTATTGTCTGATTATCTTGCTGAGCAACCCATTGATGATTACCAGCCTATGAGGTTTGACTTCCCTGATGAAGACATCATGATCATAAAAGCAAAAGATCATGAAGAGCCTGTTCACACTGAAGGGCCTGATCCAGAAGAAGAGTGGACTATGATGTTTGACAGGGTTGTTAATATGAATAGCCGTGGTGTTGGTGTGGTACTCATTACACCTAAAGGAGTTCACATGCCTTTCTCGGCAAAACTCACCCTTAACTGCACTAACAACGAAGCTGAATACGAAGCTTGTATTATGGGTCTTGAGGAAGCCATTGACCTCAGGATCAAGACTTTGACTGTATTCGGAGATTCAGCTCTGGTAATCAATCAAACCAACGGTAAATGGTACACGCACCAAGATCATCTGATACCTTATCGGGACTATACAAGGAGGTTGTTGACTTTCTTCACGACAGTCAAACTTGAGTATATCCCTCGAGACGAAAATCAGTTTGCAGATGCTCTGGCTACCATTTCATCCATGATCAAAGTTCAAGCTGCCAACTTTGTGCCTCGGATTTCGGTGTCCAGACTTGACAGACCAGCATATGTATTCTCAGCAGATGTCGTTAAAGATGATAAGCCTTGGTTCCATGATATCAAATGCTTCTTGGAGGATCAAACATACCCACCTAGGGCATCTTCCAATGATAAGAAGACATTAAGAAGGCTAGCTGGTAGTTTCTTCCTGAATACTGATGGTTCCCTGTACAAGAGAAACTTTGATATGGTACTCCTCAGATGTGTTGATAGGGCATAAGCAGACTTGTTGATGCACGAGGTGCATGAAGGATCCTTTGGTACCCATGCGGGAGGGCATGTTATGGCTAAAACGTTGTTAAGATCAGGCTATTACTGGATCACAATGGATGCAGACTGTTGTGCCTATGCCAGAAAATGCCATAAATGCCAGATTTATGCGGATAAAGTGCATGTACCTCCCAATCCTTTGAACGTGATGTCTTCACCTTGGACCTTTGCCATGTGGGGCATTGACATGATTGGCAAAATTGAACCAACTGCTTCAAATGGCCACAGATTCATCCTGGTAGCCATTGACTATTTTACCAAGTGGGTTGAAGCAGCTTCTTATGCAAATGTTACAAGGCAAGTGGTGGCCCGATTTCTGAAGAGAGATATCATCTGTCGGTATGGAGTGCCCGAGCGAATCATTATTGATAATGGTTCTAACTTAAACAACAAAATGATGGCAGAACTATGCCGGGACTTCAAGATCCAACACCACAATTCTTCTCCTTACAGGCCAAAGATGAATGGCGATGTAGAGGCAGCTAACAAGAATATCAAGAAGATTGTACAGAAGATGGTAGTCACTTACAAAGACTGGCATGAAATGCTACCATTTTCCTTGCATGGTTACCGTACGTCAATCAGAACATCCATTGGGGCAACACCGTATCAACTTGTGTATGATATGGAAGCAGTCCTACCTGTTGAAGTTGAATTACCCTCCCTGAGGGTACTGATGGATGTCAAATTGAACGAAGCAGAATGGGTCCGATCCCGATACGAACAACAAAGTCTGATCGAAGAAAAGAGATTGGCTGCAATCTGTCATGGGCAACTGTATCAGAAAAGAATGAAGAAAGCCTTCGATCAGAAAGTCAGGCTTCGAGAATACCAAGTAGGAGATCTTGTGCTGAAAAGACTCTTTCCTCCTCATACAGACCACAGGGGCAAGTGGACTCCGAATTATGATGGTCCGTTCATAGTAAAGAAAGTTTTCTCCGGTGGAGCACTGATGCTCAGTACTATGGATGGTGAAGACTTCCTATCCCCTGTAAATTCAGATGCAGTTAAAAAATACTTCGCATAAAATGACCCGCTGGACATGAAAACAGAATGTAAGTCCAGGCAAAAATAGGGCATCCCGGCGAGTCAAAAAACAGAATAAAAGACTCGGGCAAAAATAAGGGAAAATAAAATAAATAAAAATGTACACCCGCTGAGTTGAAAAGCCGCATTGGACAACTCAGGCAAAAATGGGTATCCCGGTGGATTGAAAACCCGAGAGGGCAATCCACGCAAAATAAGGGAATAAGCGAACAACTGCATTCTGAATTCATCTGTATCACTTACAACATGGCAAGCTCCAAAAGGTTCGAGCATCGGTCAGAATCAGTCTTCTTCAGAAAGCAAGATGAGAAGGATGTCAAAGTCATACGAGTCATAGTAAAAGGGAAGCTCACTGAAGCGTCGTCAACATTGCCAGCATCTTGTTGTTTCTCAATTTGTAACAATCTCCTCATTTCAGGGGATCCGTTTCTTTGACTGTAGCTTGCCAATTCAGGGCGCATAAATTAATAAAATCAGATTTTCAGTCATATCTTGTCTCGTACGTTTTATTTTTCATTTGCAAAATGTCCGATGTCCTTGAGATATTGATTGCATAAATACAGATGCTTCCCTTCTAAAAATACGTGCTTACAGGAAATATATTTGCTCTTGGGAGTGTCTAAACTCCTATGACGGAATCCAGTAAGGGATACCTCGGGATGCTTGTACGTTTCTTTGTCTTTACAGGATTGCATGTGTTCAGAGCACAACATGAGGCATGAAAGTTTCTCCCCAGTATGCTGCCAAATTATTATTTCCTCAGCACACCTTCCAAACAGCACCAGAGATGCTTTCTCTCCATCAACATTACCAGGCATCACTTCTCCAACATTTCCTTCAGAGCAGTACCAGAAGGTGCTCATATCCTCAGCTGAGTTGTCAAGTATCATCCTCAGCAGGATCCCCACAGAAATCTCTAGGAAGATCTTCCAGTGATCTTTCTTCTTCCCCAGCCGAGTGACAGACAGGGAACCATATCCCCGCAGAGCTCCAGCCCCTATCCAGAAGAGCAATGCCTGAAGATCTCACAACAGAGTAACGAAAGCTCCCGCAAACCCCAGTTGGGTCCCTCATTACCAAGATAGGCCTATCAGTGACCTACTTCCCCTAGCAGAGTCATATATGTCAGATCTACCAAAGATCCCACCCCCAGCTGGGATATCCACTTCAAGCAGATCAGCCAGAGATCTCCACAACGGGATCCGAGTTCCGGATCGGTATCTTTGCATAATCATATTTTCCCCACAGAGCGTAGCATTCCGTCTAATACGGAGCATTACGGCAAAAAATCAAACATATTGCATAAATCATAAGCCATGTTCTAAAACACACTTGCAAATACTGACAATCCATCAACAATATACAAAATGTTTCCCAATTCCCCACCAGAGAGCCAAAGCATTTCCCTTACACTTACAAATACAGAAATAGGCTCCTTTTGGCACTCGTCCGTGTCATCACTCCCCAGTAAAGTCGCCCAGGCATTCTCTACAAACAGATACTTATACCACAGATGCTTCTTGACACTCGTCTGTGTCATACCTCCAGCAGAAAGCCAAAGCTTCCCCTTTGAACTCACTACACAGATACATATATATACAATTCCTCGACACCCGTCCGTATCACCTTCCCCAACACAGTTGCCTAAACACTTGGTAAACCAAATACTTGTTTATAACACACTTTTTCCGACACCCGTCCATGTCGCACCCTCTCCAGCAAGTTAAACACTCGTCTGTGTCCCACTCATGTTTACCCATACAGATGCTCTTCCGTATCTTGTATATACCACTTAAATCCCCTCAGAATCAACACTCGTCCGTGTTCTTTGTTAACCAGTTGATACTCGTCCGTATCATCATCTCTGAACATGCGTCAGGCGTTTGTTTCTACTGATACTCGTCCGTATTATAGTCTTAAGGATGTTCGTCTGCATCTTTAATCTATACACTGTGTCAAAACACTTTTGTCTTCATAAGATTAGACACTCGTCTATGTCTACCCTTCCCCATAAGAGTCCCCGACAAACCCCATTGATCTATTTCCTTTCATTTGACATTCGTCCTGTGTCATGATACCTTCCGGCAGCCGTACCCTGCCAGGTGATCGTCCTTCACCTTTTTGATGATCGTCCTTCATCACCCCCAGTGGAGTCTCTATTCATTAGAACCCCTTCCTATCCGACATTCGTCCTATGTCGTGATATTTCCAGAGCAGCCGTCCCCTGCTAGGTGATCGTCCTTCACCTCTTGATGATCGTCCTTCATCATTCTATCTGATGGTCGTCCCCCATCATTGATCTTGTTATCTAGCATTCGTCCTATGTCATGATAAACCCTGAGAGCAGCCGTACCCTGCTAGGTGATCGTCCTTCACCTCTTGATGATCGTCCTTCATCATGTTTATCCGATGACCGTCCCTCATCTTATCTTCATCAGAGTAGCCGTACCCTGCCAGGTGATCGTCCTTCACCTTTGATGACCGTACCTCATTATCTATTTCATTTATGCCTTGAACTTGATGGTCGTCCCCACCATTTACCAGTAATCCCCAGAAAGTTTTATTTCTTTACTTGATGACCGTCCCCATCAAAACCTCTTATATCCCCAGCATGTCGGCCGTCCCCGTCATTGCTTCATCCCCAGCATTCGTCCTCTGCTCGACGGTCGTCCTCCGTCGCCCGCACTTCATAAACATACTTTATTTTCTTTAACAATCTATATCCCTTTTCTTCTTCATTCCGTGAGTGCAAATTTTGGACTGCCTTTGGTATTCAACCACAAGTTATCTTGTTTGACTGTTAAGCTGTTGCTTACATCCTACACAGCTAACTCATGCTTGAATAGGGGCAGCTGTAAACACCCCAAATTTTCCCTCACCCATTCACACCATGGCTTGTAATCTTTTCATTTGCATAAGTTCAATCATAGTATCTCATACCACATTTTTGATTCACTGCATTGATTCAAAGCCATCTGCATCTAGGGTTTGTGATCTGAGCCATACCTGAGCCATTTGAGCCACTCCAAAGGTCTTCAATCATCTCAAAAGGGTCCATGTATTTTCAAGCATCATTTTATATCCCCACAAGGTCAAGGAAGTCAAAGAATCACAAGAACTGAGAAAGGCATGGAAGCAGAGCCAGGTTTAACTGCACAGATGACCTAAAATTAGGGTTTTGGTTTCAAAGGTCATAACTCCAAATTTTTTGGTCATTCTTGTTTCTATTGGTCTCTATATGTTATGAGGATCATGCATATCAATTTTCATGAAGAAATTCAATGGGGAAGGCATCTGATCAAGAGATGATTTCTTGAGCAAGTCAGTGCAAAATCAGGGCATCTGAGGCCCCCAGTGACCCAACCAAAGGGTGTTTTCCATCATTTTGGATGTGTATGATCTTTATTTGGTCATAGAAGATGTTAGAAGTTCACAAAATTGGAAAATTTCAAGTCATTTGCAAAGTTGCCTTTTTGGGAAAGTGACTCATAATGTAAACTTGCCATTTTGGGAAAGTTTTTCAACCTCCTCTTTTTGATTCAAAAATGCTTCAAATGAGAAAACTTTGGTCATGAAAGTTGTAGAATGGATCCTCCCATTTTCAAAAAGTACAAGAATTCATTCTAATTCATTTTGGATCAAAAGTTATGGCTTGTCAAAGTTGGCAAAAATCACATAATTTCATGTTTTACACCAAAGAGGCATTTTGCAAAATGGTATGATAAGACATTCTAAAGGCTTCAAATGTGCACAAACACTTCACAACATGCTCATGTGACCTCTAAAGATCAGAATTGGCCCAAGAATTATGCATTTTGGTGCTTTGAACTTAAAGAATTTCCAAAAGGGGCAAAGTTGTACCAATTTGCAAAATGACCCAAAGTTTCTCATCCACTTTCCTCAGTTCACAAAATCTGATCCATAAGCATTCCATGATCTCAGCTGAACCAAGCCATGCCCCTAAACCAGCCTGCCATGACCCATACCTCAAAGGACACCTAACATTGACTTTTGGCAAAATGGACCACACCAATCAACATAGGCCAGCAACAACTCTCTGACCTATCCCAACTTGATACATGGACAAAAAGCAACTCAACACAACACACAACACAGCCTGAGCTCTCCCACAAGTCAGCATTCTCAAAAATCCCCCTTTATGCATTTTTCTTCGAATCTCAATACACAAGCCACAAACCTCAAAACAAACTTCATAGAATCACTCACCATGATCCTCTGATCATTTCCCAACCATCATTTGATCCTGAAACCATCCCAAACAGAAATACGATTTTTCACTCCCCTTGGTCAGAACTTCATCAATCTCTTAAACCAACCATAAGAAATTCCAAACAAGTATTGCAAACTTCTCAGGAGGTTCATTAAAGGCATCTTGGACCAGAGAAGCAGCCAGAAAGCTCCAAAGTTCAAAGCTCCAGTTCAGGTGAGCTCAAGAATTTTTTTTCCAGAAACGTGTTTTTAAGTTACTAATTGATTCTCCATGATTCACTGATAATGCTGATGTGTTTGATTTTGAAAATAGTCAAGTATTAAACATGTATTGATCTTCTGAAATTTCTGCCATACTTTCCGTTTTGCTTCGATTCATGATTTTGGGGTTGGATAAATGAGTTTTGATGTTTGATTCTTGTTGGGGTTGAGGAGAGGATCATTTCTGGAGCTTTAGGGGTCTTGGGGTTGCGTATTGAGGGAGATGGGGTGAGGAGCTAGCCGGAGAAGATGTCCGGAACACTGTTCCGGTCATCTGAAAGTCATTAGGGCTCAGGATTAGGGTTAATGACATAATTACGTAAGTTTGAATTCTGGCCGTCCATTAGCGCGCGTAGTCAATTCCTGCTTCCCTGAGTTTGAACCACAGCCCTTGGATTGTTTGACTTTTCCTTTTTCTCATTAATTTCATTTTTATTTCATTTCTTTTTCATTTAACTTTCACGAATTTTTTAAAATAGCAAAACATATTAAAAAATTCTGGAATTTTTTGTCAAACATTTCATTAATTTTCAGAACCCAAAAATATTTTTATTTTTATTTTTTGCATTAAAAATTATTTTTAAATCATTTAAATTTTTATTTTTAATTAGTTAATGGAAATTAATTAATTAAAAATGCATTTAGGTATTTAAAAATCACAAAAAAATTCACATTGCATTTTAAAACATTTAGAAACATTATCAAACTCTCAAAACAAATTTCTTTTTAGTCCTTGACCTATTTTGACAATTTTCATTGGAATAAAAGTTGTTTAAAGGCAATATTTTTGTTCAAACTTGGAAAAATTCATTCTGCCTAACCATGAAGAGTTTGATGATGGTTCTTCTTGCATTGCATCCTTCATAGCATGTAGTTTCTAGGGTAAAATTGGTTTGCATTTATCTTTCATTTTCAATTTAATGAGCATTTTTCCTTTTGAGGTGCCTTGAAACCCTAGTTGACTTTGAAAAATCATAACTCCCATTAGGTTAAGAGTTAGGTCCCCTCCTTTGGGCAGTGAACTTGTGTAGGGTTAGGGTTCCTTTGATCCCATTTTCAAATTTTTATCATATCATTTGCTTCTGATTTTGAGTTTTGTGTTGTATGTTATGCATAAACCCTAATTTGTGCCTTCACTTGTATCCATCTCTCATATGTTTGCATTCAAGGACTTGCCATGACATTTTGTGCATCCATATGATTCATAAGGCATCTTAGGACACATTAGAGTCATGTTTGATCATTGCATAATTCATTTGACATGTCATACTTTCATTGCATTTCATAACTTTCATGAACTTTCATGGTTCAACGCATGCTCCATATGCATTCATTCTCTTGTATGCTCACATATTTGCATCTTGTATGACTTTGCACCATCTCTTGACATCATTTGCATCATGTGTATGTTTCTGACTTTGGCCTCTGCCCATCCATATGCATTGTTTCACCTCATTTCTTCCCTTATGCATCTTGTACTAACTTTTCAGGTTAATGGTAAGTTTGTTTGGGAGGTGGATTTGCCTTCACCTCTTACCTCTTCTTACCTCATCATTTTACATACTTGCTGCATTTTTACTTGTCTTGGAGTGGGCTTGCTCACTTGTGCCTCTCTTCCCTCCTTTCTCTTCTCATCTCATCCCTCTTCTATCTTGCTTCTCCTTGGTGGCTTCCTTGAAGATTTCTCCTCTTAAGCCTCACAAACCCTAGGACTTCAAAGCATGATAACATTTTAGGATTGTTTAGTCCCCATTAGACTCTTTCCTTTGAGTTTTCTTTGAGTCTTCTCTTCTCACCTCACAATCAAGGACTAAACCCTAAAGGTTTTAAGGCTTTGTGATTAAGTTTATGCCTGCATCCTTCTATTAGGATGGAGTGTATAACTTTAATCCTAAGTGTTAAACCCTTAATGTGTTTAAATCCTCTAATCAATTCACTTAAATAATCACCAAGACATCAAGCTTGTAACTTGGGCCTTGCACTAGGGTTCTAATTCTTCCTTAATTGGTTAAGAAGGACTAACCCTAGTGTTAATGGACAAGTCCCCTTCAAGTTGTCTTACAAACCATAAAAATCACTTCTTAATCTTACCATTAACTAAAATCCATTTAATAAAGGTTTGTTTTGTCATGAGGTTAATCCCTAATCATGGATTAAGTTGAGGAGCCTTCCTCAGCTTAAATGTTCTCATCTATTATCCTTCTATTAGGATAGTGTAATGGGTCCATTAAATCTCTGATTATGGCTTAATCTCATTACTCAACACTAAACAAAAACACCAAAAACACCTAAATAAATGCAAGTAGGTCAATAATCTTAATCCCATACCATGGTGATCAAGTGTGAGGTGCTTACTCCACACTTAAGGTATTCTCATTACCCCTAATCAGAGGGAGGATGTGATGAGTTTACTAACCCTTGGTTTAGGCTTAAGCTCATTTTCCTATGACAAACTCCAAAAGCAATAAAAGATTGAAAACACCAAAAACAAACAATAATCGTCTCCTCCGGGATTCTTTTCTCACCTCATTCACTCACAAACAAGAACTTGCTTCTTCCGTCTAATGCAAGACAGTTTGCACTTGAGCCAGACATGTCATACACTTGAGCATAGACAAGTAAGCAGTTCACAAGTCAATTTATCTTTCAGTCTCTTTGAGTCGAACTACGGTGTTTTGACTTCCTCATTGCACGAGAGGATACGTAGGCATAACTTAACAGTTATCGAACAAAAGTCTCTGTATATTCCCCCTCTTTCCAGCATTATTCTTTTAGCCTCTTTATCTTGGGCATTTCATTCTTGTTCTTACACTGACACTTCACATATTTCACTTCACATTTCTTTTACACTGACACTTGCATTCTTTCCAGCTTTGATACACAAATTGCACTGACACTACCCCTTTAAAACACAAATCTTTTAAGTGTGGATCCCGTCGAGTACGACGGACAGTCTGGGTGCTAATACCTTCCCAGATTGTAACCAACCCCCTTTCTCAGTTTCTCTGGTTCGCAACCGTCTTATCCATCTTTCCTCAGGTTTATGCAGCATTACCTTTCCTCCGGGATAAAAATGCCTAGCTGGCGACTCTTGTCTTTTGAGTTCACCCTTGTGTGTTCTCTCTCCTTTCGCCGACCGTTCGCGTATGTACCCCTTCTGACCAGGTGTCATTTGGTGGGAGCGACAACAATGATATTCCATCATCATGGGATAGGGTTATTACGGAAGAATCACACCGGCAATGATATTCCATCGTCATGGGATAGGATTATTACGGAAGAATCACAGTTCAAATGTAGTTCATATTCCTTACCCATTGTCTATAAAAATATTGTTTTATTACACTATCTTTTAATATATATTATTTCTTATGTTAAAATCTAACTATTAATTATTATATAAAGAATAAAATTATCTGAATTTTAAAAAATAAACTAAAGATCGTGTTTATAAAAATATTGTTTTATTACACTATCTTTTAATATATTATTTCTTATGTTAAAATCTAACTATTAATTAAAATCAAAAGCCGTTCATTTCCTCACCATCGGAAGAAACAGTTTCTTTGCTTTACAAAGATTTTTGAAGATATTAATAATTAATAATTATTTTATGATATTAATGATATTTTTTAAGATATTTTTAAGATTTTAATGGTTTTATGAAGATAATGGTTTTATGATTTGTTACTCAAAAGATTAGTTTTTCATATGTAGTTTTTTTATAAAGATAGTCATAGAAAATTAAATCCACTCAAGTTATTTTTATATATGGTTTTTTTTCTCTTCCTCCCAATTTTTATTTATAGTAACTTTTATTATTACATTGATTGATAATCATGAAAAAATAATGATAAATAATAATGATGAAAAAATAATGATAAATGGTAATAATTTATACAATTGTTTTCTACTAAATTAAAAATAAATAATTGAAAAATTCAAATAATATAGTGAAAAGAAAAAAACATACTAAAGTAAGAAAAAATGAATAATTTAAAAATGGAATAACTTTAAATGTTTTAAAAATTGTAAATATGATATAATAAGAAGGATTTAAAACTGAAATTTTAGGTTTAAACAAATGGACTAATATCTACACGATAATGAAGAATTTAAAAGTGATATTTGATGGGAATTTGTTATAAATTTTAGGTTTGTAATTTTTTTAAATTTTTATTATATTTTTATTTAAAATTATTCAGTGAAATATCAAATATTTAAAAATTTAAAAATTTAAAAAATTTTGTAGAGTTAAACTTCTATTATGAAATTCTCCTACAAGAAAAACATAAAACTGATATTTGACAGGAAACTGTTATGGATTTTAGGTTGTGAAAAAATTGACTAATATTATAAGATAATGTTATTTAAATTGGAAACATGATTTTATTCATGATTGTAGTTTTAGACTCATCTGAATTCAAGTGAGTTTTGGTAATTAATGGAATTGCATGCATGATACAAACATGATCCACGGGTAGACGTGAACATATCTATTACATATCAGCTGTAGACTGACCATTTTAATGTTAATATATTAAATCTATAAGATATCAGTTGTAGACTGATCAATTGAATTTTATTTTTCATACATTGAATTAAGTTTGATATATTTACTCATATGCTATTGTAGGAATGAAAAATTCTACAAGAATCACATATTGTGTACGGAATGATATCACTATATATTTTTGAATATCATATGTAAGAAGTATTAATTTTGTATTTGTAATTTATCCATATTATTGTTGTTGGATTTATTAACATATTAAATTGATTACTCTAGACAAAATTTAGGCCCTGAAAAAATGTGGTAGAGTTGACAAGTGATATTTCACAACGTAGCATGTGAATACAGACAGGGCACGTGCGATAGCACGGGTATCCCGCTAGTTTCTCTTATAAAATGTTTTCTCTATTTTTTTTATGATTTATGATTTCTGCATTCTGAAATTTATTTTTGAAAACAGTTCTAAAACTATTTTTAATATTTTCTTTTATGGATTATTCTTAGATCTTATTTTTGAGAGAATCTCATTAATATCAATGGATTTTGAGTGTCGATTTTTGTCCACCAAGAAAGATGATTGATGTTAGTTGAAACACCCCAAAATTTTTCCTCTTATTTATTATCAATTTCAAGTAGCTTATGATTCACTTCTATGTCATTTAGCATACTCTTCCATACATGGCATAAAAATAATAAATAAAAATAATAATAAAGCATGCATCATCGATTAACGCATAAGGCATGTGATCAAGGGTTTTCGAAGTAGAAAAAATCAATTATCAGAGCTCAAGATCGAAGTCGGGTCAGAACGGATGGCGCAAGGGTATTTTGAGGGTTTCCCACCAAAAGGAGGGAAAAATTTAAAATTGGCTTGCGTTAACCGGTTAACACATTGGTTAACTGGTTAACGCGTGTGAATTTGGAAAAAAAATCAAAATTCAGCTTGCATTGCACTCTACCACTTTTCCACCTCACCTTGCATTATACTCTACCACTTTCTAGAACTTTCTACCACCTTCCAATGGAATATTCTAGAAATTCCCAACTAACTTTAACTAACTACTAACTTAATTCCCAAGCCAATGCCCAAACCTAGCTCCTAACCCAAACCACTCTCCAAACCTAACATGTATATAAACAATTTGCATTCCAAACCAAGGGGAATCATTCATTTTTCACATTTTTTTCTCATCACTCTCAATTTTCTCTCACTTTTTCTCCCATTTTCCCAAACTCACACAAAACTTCATCTTCCAAAATTCTTCAAGTTTTGCATTGAAGCTTGAAGAATTTGAAGTTAAACCTCCATCATTGCATTGATTTCAAGGATTATTGAAGGAATTGCTACTGCTTTGGTGTGAATTTCCTCTTCTTCGAAGTGATTTTGAAGTTCATCAAATCGTATTTATTTTGCGTATTCGTGGGGAAGAGCTTCGGATCTACGGTTTTCTCTTCTATCGCGTGTCGATTCTTCATAGCAACGATTACCAAAGCAAATCTCCGCTTTTTAGGTTGGTGACACTTCACATTCACTTCTGTTTTAAGTTATTTTTTACTTTATCGACTTGTGCGTTTTTCGCGTTTTGTTGATGTTTAATGCGTTGATTAGTCGAATCATTAGGTTTTAGTATCTTGATGTGTTTGTGGTTCCGGTTAGTGTCGTATCGATGCATTTAGGTGTTAATTTCGTGCTCACTTGATAGTAACTGAATTAGGAACTTTGGAAATAAGCTGGTAGCTAGAAGTGCTTTGTTCTGCATTTATTTTTTATTCTGTTTCAGTGATAATCGGTTAACACATCTTTTAACCGATTAACACAATGTGTTTTTCGATAAATTCTGCAGAATTTGACAGTGTTAACTGGTTAACACATCCGTTAATCGATTAACACTGAGCAGTTTTGTGTTTTTTGTGCATTTTAATGCATGTTTGCAGGACCTTCCATCTTTAATCATCATAGACCATTAGTATATGATTTTAGGGAGTTTTTAGAAGTTGTTTTGGTGCAAGTTCATGTAGCTTTGACATCTTTTGACATGCATGTTTGCTAGTTTCCTATTTTTTGCATAATGGTGAATTTGTGTTAATAGTGAATTGTGAATGTTTTAACCATGTTTGAACTTCATTGTTAGCATGTTAATGATGATTTAAAGTTCTATTTTGCACTGTATTTGTGATCGATGCATGTTTCGGATACAAGTGCGCATAATCGAATATGCTGCATCTTACTTGATAAAAGTGTATGATACATGTTTGCACTCATTATTGATCACACGATTGTTCCATAATTGCATTTAATTTTTAATGTTTGTTTCTGATTAGAATGCATTGTAATGCACATTTATTTTGTTTCTTATTTGAATTAAAGGTTCATCTTTTGGAAAATGCTCATATTTGCTTCTTCTTTTTTTATGGAAAATACATTGATGCAAAAGGATTACAATGTTTGCATATTCGTATGTTCATGATCATGTTAATCATGTTGAATCCATTGATGTTGTTGTATGATGCATATCTGTGCATTGTTGCTCATGCATTTGCATTTCAAAATGATGAAATTCTGCCATGCTTTTCATTGTTGTATTTTGAAACATAGTTGTTAAATGTATGATGCATTGCATTGTTTTGCACCTTTTTTACACCTGTTTCCATGTTGTTTGATAGTTGTAATAGGTTGTTTGCATGCCATTTATATTTGGTAGCTGATTGTGTGCTGAAGCATTGTTCTAGCTGCTGACTTTGTGTTTTGCTTAGCTTTTAGGCACCGTTAGGTCAAGGTTTGAGTCTAGTTTAGATCATAATCATTTTAGGAGATGTTGGTACATTAATTACCTTCCTTTTTATCATTTTTTATTTCATAAATCATTAATTTTACTAACCTTTACATGGGCTAATGGTAATTGAAGAATGTGGGGGTGCGCCTACATTCTACCTCATTCCTTCCTCTTTTAAAGCTTTCAACTTGTGATTGCGATAAGTATTTTATGCTTCTTCGACACTTCACTTTCTTTTCATCCCCTTGAATTTTAATTTCATCTTCAATCCTTGAAGTGAGTTAGAATTTTCTTCTTTCTCTTATAGGATTAGAAAACCTCATTAACCATAGGATCTCAATCAAAAAATAAATTAGGGTGAGTCTTAGTTTCCCTTAGTTTTTTCCTTTCTCTACTTGAGTCTTCTTCTCTCATGTCAAAACAAAATAAAAAAACCTAATAAGGGTTGAGCTTTCTCATGTGCCAAGGGACTTTGTCATAAGATTCTTGCACGCATTCCATATAGGGATGAGGTGTAGGATAACTATCATGATGAATAAGTCTTAGCATGAGGATGTTTCACAAACAAAATTAGGGTAATGTGTTTATGCCTTAATCTTTAGAACTAGGTTTGGGTATTTCCTCCATATCTAGGTGTGCTTCTTATCTATTCCATTTCGGAATGATGTAAGAAGTACACATCCCATTGTTAGAGTCTTGGATACATTCTCCTATGCCAAATTAAATAAAAGCTTCTAAAAGCTACAAACCAATAATAAGTGTCTTTCCTACGAGAATTATCTTCTCATCTCTTCACTTAGTAACGAAAGAACTTGCTTCGATTTGTCTCTTTGCAAGATGGTAAACGCACTCATTGAAGGCGAGCTTGGAACACCTGAGCATGGACATAAGCAGTTCAAGCCATATAAAACACAAATAAAGTTCCATCCCTAGTTAGGGGAACTACGTCGACTCTGATCTCATTTCCCATGAGATACGTAGGTAGTGGGGTAAGGCCCATTCGAGAACACTCTTTGATTTCCCTACATTTTCCCCCATTATTTCTTTTCAATATTTTCTCCAGTAGTTGTCGTACCTCGAAAAATACGATCCTAAAACAAACAACAGAGTCGCCACCTAATTCTATTTATTCTACGAGAGAAAATGGAGATATAGACACAACCTAAATAAGGATAAGAAATGGTCAACGAAACCACTAATCTAAGTTCGGGAGTCAGTTACGCAAAGGGAAGGTGTTAAGCACCCCTCACATTCGTTGTACTCAACGGGAACCTCTTAGTCTAATTTGCGCTTAAAATGCTGATTTATGCTATTGTATTCTTCTAACGATTAAAGTTTGTTAAGATTACTTTTAAATAAATATTTTAATTATTCTTACGGGGGAAAGATTAAAGTTTTTATTATTGTTCTCGCGAAGGATTAAAATCCATGTGCCTACATATTCCCTTGTGCAATGGGAAAGTCATAGCTTCGTAGTTCGCGCAACTACGATTTGTGATTTTTAATGAACAATTGTTTGAAATGCTTTCTAATCTGCTAAGCGTTGGCTTTTACTCGCGGTAGGAGGATGAAGCGCTAGCTTGTTTGCGAGATAAAAAGATTTAAACAATGTTCGTTTTTTAGAAAAGTGTTTGATTTTTGTTAAAGTGTTTTAAACGAGAGGGCGAATGAACCACAACGCTTGGGGCTAGCCCAGGAGTGATTCACTCAAGAACCTGTGGAGTGCTGGACTCCGGAGTTCAGTTACTCGTTGATTAGTAAGAAAAGAGTTTGCATTAGTTGGTAGGTTTTAAGTTGTATTTTAAAGAAAGAGACAAGTCGTCATCTTTAAGGGGAGATATCCCGCCTATTCCACCACAAACATTTGAGAAATGAAATTGAAAGAAGCTTTAAACTTGGATATGAGGATCGACAAGTAATACCACATTCTTTCTTTGAGAAATAAAACCGAAAGAAGCTTTAAACTGGGATATGAGTATCGACAAGCAATGCCACATTCTTCCTTTGAGAATAATTGTTTGTAAGATTTTGTTTGTGTTTGTGGAGATAGAAAAAATATCTTTCCTATGGAGATGAATCACGTCTAATCTTTTAAGGTTGTTAAGCGTTTTGAATACGAAAGAGCGAATGGATTACAACCTGAAGGCTAGCCTCAGGAGTAATTTAGTTCAAGCACTCGAGGAATGCTAGATTCCTGAGTTCAGTTCTTCGTATAATTAAATTAGAAATTTCCGTGTTTTATGAATGAGAGGGCGAATGAATCACGTCGCATAGGGCTATCCTAGGAGTGATTGCATTCCAGAACGTGCGGAGTGCTAGACTCCGGAGCTCTATTCTTTCGTTATTTGATTTGTGAATTAAGACGCAATTGTTTTTCGAGATGAAAGGGCGAATGAATTACAGCTCGAAGGCTAGCCTCAAGAGTAATTCAATTCAAAAACCCGAGGAATTCAAGATTCCTGAGTTTAGTTCTTTCACAAATTTAATTTAAGATTTACATTTTGAAAACGAAAGAGCGAATGAATTACAAATTGGGGACTAGCCCCAACAGTAATTCAATTCAAAAACCCGAGGAATGCTAGATTCCTGAGTTTAGTTCTTACATTAATTAATATGTTAATTTAGAGACGTCTTGCGATTATTAGGGTGAATTAGGGTTTAGTGATTTTTAGAAACGAAGGAGTAAATGAAACACTATGCGTGGGGCTAGCCCAGGTGTGGTTCATTAAAGAGCCGCAAAATGTTATATTCTGAAGCTCAGTTCCTTGTTAATTAATATGTGAATTAAGTATTTACGTTTGTTAAAGAGATTTTAATCAGTTTAAATACCTAATTGGACTCGAAAGCAACTAAAATTGAAGGTGTCAAATTTAGCTCTTTAACTATCTTAAAATGGACTCATGTGCGAGTCACTCTATAAGAAGTCGAAAAATTTATGCATCCATATGGTTCTCAAAAGCACAATCAATTTATGCTCCGAAATCGCAATGCAAGGACTAAGTGAATCACCAAACAATTACTTAATAATTCAATATGAATCAAACAACTAAAACTTCACTTAGCTAGACAAATACGGAAAAATTATCAAAATAAATAAATAAAACACAAAGAAATGCACTAAAAACTAATGGGTGTATATTGAAATGGTTAATGGCCTTCAATTAAAAAATGAAATCCACTTAATAATCTTAATCATAATTAACCTACATTAAATATAAAGAAAACTTTGATTCTCTTAAACTTTAATAAAGACAAATAAATCAAGACAACAACCAAACAATATATAGGAAATTATTCTACTGTCACCATTGTATTCTCCATATTGATTACAAAAAATTGTATTCTCCATATTTAGATAACACAAAGTAGCAAGGTAATGCAACCAAAAAGTGGTAAAGATCCATTTTCCCTCACAAATCACACTGTTGAGACAACATGGGGTGGCGTGTGTCGCACCCCGATTAATACGACCTCAGACAATCCGAAAAGACGGAGTCGCGCGCTGGACAGACTGAAGAGTCGCCACCTAATACTATTTATTCCCAAAGAGAGAGATAATAACAAAGGTCAATGGAACCATTGCCTGGGTTCGGAATTCGGTTATGCAGGGGGAAGGTATTAGCACCCCCTACATCCATCGTACTCGATGGGAACCATCTAAGATGTCACGCGCGAAAGGATGTCTATGCTTAAACGAATTACTTGCTAAGAGAAAAGGGTCTAAATTATAGGTTAGATTGATCCTAGGTGCTCGGCAAGGATTGAGATCCTTGTGCCTACGTACTCCCGCGTGCAATGGGAAAGTCAGAGCCTCGTAGTTCGGCCTACTACGGTTGATGGTTGTTGATTTTATTACCTTCCTTCGATGAAAGGATTTAGGAGTTGAATTGCACTAAAGACTATGGGTAGCTTATTCCGTCCAACAAGACGAGCGTCTTGCGTCGAAATAATCGGAGCGAGTAACGAGAACTCGTTATCCTCCTTTCTACCGCTTAAGGCTCGTGGCATACAATTCTTCTCGTATTATTAGAATGTTTTATTACCTAATGACCGCTTGATGTTGGATCAAGGGTTTGGATCTAATCGAAACACTTTGGTTTTTTGAGGTTAGATGGTGAATGCAAATGGAGGTTTATTTTGTGTTTTGTTAGCGAGGCACGATGCGCTCGACTCGCAAGGTGAAGTGGGTCCTAATAAACGAAATGATAACTGAAAAAATAAAGTGTGAGTGTGCAAGTGAAACCGCTTGGCGTTGGACCAAAGGTTCGTGAATGAAATAATAATCGAAAAAATACAGAAAATAAAATGCGTACATAAAATGGGGGAGGGATACAAAATAAATTACAGGGGATTGCGAGAAATAAATGGTTTCGTTGTAGTTTGCCCAAGAGGAAGCGTGTGTGCAGTGTTTTCAAACTGTTCGGAGGCGTTCAACCTTTTTTATTCGGATGCAACTGTTCGGAGGCGTTGGGCCTTTTCGGATTCGTCGAAATTTGGTTCGTTAACTACCTTAGAACTGATTTAATGTTAAAAAATCATTCTATGAGGAGTCGAATCGATATTTTTGAAGTGCGGAAATAAATAAATGGATTGAATTTAAATCGGATGGTCTCATCATTAATCGAGATGTCGAGTCGGCTCGCGAAGAATCTCAAGATTAATTCGATGTTCATCGACCATAAAAAATAGTAAATAAATAAATGACTAAATTAAATGAACTAAATTAATTGAAATAAAATAAATAATAAAATAAATTGAATTAATGTAAACGGAATAAACAAAATCGATAAAAAAAAACTAAGTACATAGGCCTCATATTGACCGGATTTCCGATTTAACGAAATCGAAAAAATTCGGCCTTTTGTTATATCATTAGCCCGAAACGATGAAAATAAATCTAGGAAGTATGAAGAAATACTAAATAACTTGCTAAAACACCCTTTTTTTAACATTTTCTAAATGGTGGCAATACGAAATAATAATAATAAAAAAAGAAGAAAAGAAATTAAAATAAAAGAATTAAGTATAACAAAAACTAAACAATAAAGATAAATAAATAAATAAAACAATAATTCGAAAGGGGCTGTGGTGTTAGCAGATCTACAAATCAGTGTGTATAGCAATGGGTCTGGTGGATCCATATAAGCCCAATTGAATTAGTAAAACTTATAAAAAAAATAATAAAAATAAAAAAAATAAATGCAAAACTCAGTAGGTGTTTTTTAGAGAGAGAAAAAAAAGCGATAAAAGGGGCACAACAAGAAACACGTTTCTCCCCCAAACCATGATTCACAATCGAAATTCAAACTCAACCTTATGTTAATGCGTTTTGGACTCAGGTTTTCACGACTCAAGCTTCATATCATCATCTCTCACACGCGATGTGTTTCTGAGATTTGCTGGCGTTCGGTTTTTTTTCACGGTGTGGTCTTGTGTCGGACATGATGGATGTCGGCGTGGTAATGGATTCAGTTTAACCGTTTTCTCGCGGATGGGTTGATGGAGAGTGTTCCTCGCGTTTCTTGGTGGAGGATGGATTCTCTGTGTTTTCTGGGTTTGGAGGTGGTGATTGTTTTTGAGTTGCAATTCGGTGGATCTGCGGTGCGTTTGAGTGGTTTTGGATTTGGAGAAAAAGGACGGTGGTTCACGCGTTTTCAAGTTCAGCTTGTGCAAGTTTTGATGGTCTGGTGAGGTTTTTGTATCTGTAGTTTCAGTGAGTGATCCGGTGAAGTTTGGAGTGTGGGTGAGTTTCGTTTTGCAAAATCGATTTTGTAATGATTTGTGTTTGTGTATTGTTGGTTCGTTGATGTTTGTGGGTCTATGTTTACAGGATTTGTTTGAAGGTCGATGAAGATGGTTATGGATGTGTTTGGGTTTCAGGAGGTGAATTGATTTTGGATCAGAAAGTTTGTTTGAGAGAAAGTTGAAGAACAACTCACAGATTTTAATTTATGAGAAGGTTGAGTGTTTGGCTGAGCGATTTACAGGGTTGAGGTATGATTCTTTTTCTGTTTTTTTTGTTTATGGTTTGAGTTTTGATTTTCTGGTTTTTGAAGCTTGGCTTTGGAATTTTGCAGAGTGATTTTAAGGTTTATACCAGCTTGAAATTGGGAGTAAAATGTGTCTGTTATTTAGAGGTTGCAAAGGGTATCTGAGGAAGAATTTGCAGAATAAATGTGTGAGTTGTTAGTGAGCTGTGAATAATGGAGATGTGGTGTTTTTGTAGCATCATGTGCGTCCTTGCTCCATAATCGTTATGAGTGGAATTGCTTTTGGAAAATTTGCTGCAATTTTGTTTTTTGTGGGGTCAGGTGGTTGTATAGCTGGCAGAAAAAAATGAAAACAAAACGAGACTTTATCTGCGTTTAATTTTTTTGTTTTATGATAGATGTGTATGTATGAAATAATAATAATACTTATAATAATAATAATAATAATAATAATAATAATAATAATAATAATAATAATAATAAAGATAATAAAAATGATAATGCTAATAATAATGAAAATAATAATAATAATAAAAGATAATAAGAATATGGAAATTAAATTTTGTGATGGGCTTAAGAGTAAAAGAGATATAATGGGCTTATGTAAAAATGGTTTTAATAAAAATAATAACAATTTTTTTTTTGTATTTTTTGGATAGTGAATTAAATAACAAAAATAAAAAGAGAATTTGAATTTTAAATTTTAAAAGAAATAAATGCATTTTTTTGAATTTTTCGAATACTAGACATAAAAATAAAGTAATACATATTTTTGGATTTTTTGAAATGATGGTTAGACAATAAAATAAAATAGTGCGGGTAGGACAAATTTGGGGTATGACAGTTGCCCATATCGAATTGACTTAGACCGAGTAAGATGAATTGGCCTGCATTCATACTTTCAAGGTTTAAGACAATTAGATACTAAAAGACTTTGAATTTGTCCGACAACAGAAAATGTGCAGTAAATCAATGATTAAAATTGGAAAATAAAGGTGATACGAAACAAAAACAGGTTGACAGAAAAATAAAGAATCGCTTACCACTGCAAGGATGATAATGCGACCCCAACACTCGATGCTAGGTCGATGCCGAGTAACAGAAAATTAAATAATCGCTTACCACCGCAAGGATGATAATGCGACCCCAACACTCGATGCTAGGTCGATTCCGAGTAACAGAAAATTTACATAATCGCATACCACCGCAAGGATGATAATACGACCCCAACACTCGATGCTAGGTCGATGCTGAGTAACAGAAAAAATTAAATAATCGCTTACCACCGCAAGGATGATAATGCGACCCCAACACTCGATGCTAGGTCGATGCTGAGTAACATAAAAAATTAAATAATCGCTTACCACCGCAAGGATGATAATGCGACCCCAACACTCGATGCTAGGTCGATGCTGAGTAACAGAAAATTAAAATAATCGCTTATCACTGCAAGGATGATAATGCGACCCCAACACTCGATGCTAAGTCGATGCTGAGTAACAGAAAAAATTTAAATAAACTGGAAGAGAAATATCCAACGGGGACGTCCACTGAATAACACCTTAGGAGAATCTTCGGAATCTTTGATCGACTCTGGATCCTGACTTCCGCTAGGGAAAGGCTTGGAATCTTGGGTTGATCCTGAATTCTGAACTATTCAACTATGCTTGTTTGTTTTTTGAAATGATATTCCATAACGATGGAGATACGATGCAAGTATGCATTGCTGAAAGTTAAAACGTTGGGAGTATGAAAAGTTGATTTATTTAGGTATGCATATGATGCGTATGTTGTAAATGATTGATGTAAATGATGCGTATGACGTTGATGCATAATGATGCATATGAGTGATTGAAAGGTGCCAGCTTGGTGGACTTTTGGTCTGGTAGTTGCCAATAACGATTGGACTTTGGGTGGGTGGAGGGTTTGATTCCCTGACGCTCGATCTTCGATAGTTGTATGGTCAAAAGATGGATCTGTATGCTCCAAGTTCGGTCATTTACTGATGAGCAAAATGACTTGATTGCCGCATGAGAACTGATATGCTTTGAATGATGGCCAACGTCTAGCAAAATCTGCTTGTTTAGCTGGGGATAAGAGATATGAAGATTTGCTCCTTGTTTGCTTGCCCCGATCTGTAGGGTATTGGAGAGAATTCTGGTGGGGAAACTTTGAGAGTGACCATGACATGATCTGCCCCAGTGTCTGGATTTGGTAGGTGTCTGCCCCTGATTGAGCCTTTGAAGGTGATCTTGCCCTGATTGAGCTGTTAAGAATGATTTTGCCCCTGATTAATGGACTTTGAGATAAATTCGCCCTTGATTGGGCTGTTGAAGATGCTTTGCCCCTGATTGGACTGTTGAGGTAGTCTTGATTCATGATGGCACCAATGAAGTTCAAATTTCCCTTTTGATTGCCCCTTGTTGGGATGTCTTGATGTCAAGCACTATTTTTGCAACTAAATTGTTCATACAAAAATGGTAATGTTAATGCAACGTTCATGTAAGTTTTGAAAAAGTCAATTTATTTGAATGCTATTAAAGTGTGATGAATGGACCGTTAGTCCAAACGAGGTGCTGATTTAGAAAATGCGTGAAAGATGCAGCAAGAATAATGTGCAATCGAGATTGAAGATTATCAAATATATGGGAGTCAGTTTACGCAACCTTGTTGGTAGCATGCTTTCAGAATAAACCGTGCCTCAATTAGGTCTTTTTGAGGGTTGTAACATGGTCTGGTTAATGGTTTGAGAAACAAAGGATATAAGGCTCAAAGTTTGATTTGTACCCACCCCTTCTTCGTGATGTTCTCCAGTCCTACGTTCAGTTAACTCTACACATGAATTTGTTTTGACGTTACAAAAGTGAAAATGAAGCTTCATAGTTTGCTTGAAGTGGCAGTCATCTTATTTTGCTGGTGACCCTTTGATTCTTGATTTTGTGGTCATTGATATTAGTTTTGCTTTTTCTGAGGATTTGAGTTCCTCTTCTGATTTATTCTTTTTTCGACTAAGTCTCCCTTCGGGTGCTCAACTTAGTGGTTTTTTCTTTTCTTTTCTTTTTGTTTGAATGTTGTGACTGCCAAGTCATTTGTTGATTGGTCCTCCGACGTGAGGTCTCATCTTGCGATTCAAAGGTGTAGTCAGGCTAACTGAACAACTACCCTGCCCCGGGTTAAATGTAAGGGTTGTATCCGAAAGAAACTCCTACTTCTAGGCCCGAAGTGGTTGACTAGGGATTAACTCCTTATTTCTCCAGTGTTTGGGGATTTGGGAAAAAAATGCTTGTACATCGTTGACGAGGTTTTATCCGAAAACATACCGCAACAATTATGGGTATTTCATTTTCATCATCTTCCCTCAAATATTTGCTAAAGTGAAGTGAGGAACTATTTTTGTGATTTTTGTGATAAATGATAAATAATGAGCGAATGCGAATAGACTGATTCAAAACATGCATAAACATAATATTAACAAAACCAAGTACAAATGACAATGTTCAGAGCAAATAATACTTAAACAAACATTACAAAAATAACAAGAGTGCGAAAATGATAAATGGCGACGACTGCCTTGATTTGAGGAATTGAACTTCTCTTGATTTGACTTGCTCAGAGTTGGAGACCATTCAGCTCGATCTTCAACAACCCCTTCAAAAGCTTTCACTTGTTGGCACCGTGCGGAGGCATTTGATTGTTCTGGACATTTGGATTTCTCGGAGTGAAGGTGAGATCCTTAGAGTCGATCATGTCTTGAACTTTGTGCTTGAACACTCTACAGTGCTCGATTGCGTGACCTGAAGCACCCTTGTGATACTCACAACGAGCATTGGCATTATAATCTCGGGCGATACCAGTCTGAGGTGGCATGTCCTTCAAAACAAGAGTTCCCTTTGCCATCAGCCCATTAAAGATTTCTCCATATGACATAGGCAGTGGATCAAAATTTCTTTCAGGCCTTCTTTGTTGATATGGTGGGCGCTGTTGAGGAGCGCGTTGACGTTGTTGATCAGGCTGTTGTGGATAAGCCGGTTGCTGGTATGGTCCAGGTGCATATTGAGCAGCTGCAATCATAGGATATGGACGTGGTTGATAAGCCATCTGAAGCGGAAATGGCGCTTGAATGGCCTGTTGATAAGGCATTGGAGGAATTGGATGATAAGGCATAGGAGCATATTATGCAGCAGCAACATACGGGTACTGATAGTAGGGGATTGAAGTAGGCGCACTCTATTGAGGTTTCCCACTTGCAGTAGAAATGGCATTTGTTTCACCCTTTTTGTACCCATTGAAAGGCTTCTTGGTTCCAGATTGGCTGCTAGAACTTCCTTGGATCTTTCCACTTTTCAGACCCTCTTTAATTCTTTCTCCCACCATCACCATGTCTGAAAATCCAGAAGATACGCTGCTGATCAGCTTCTTGTAGTATTTCCCCTGTAAGGTACCCATGAAGATATCAATTAGTTCACGGTCAACCAATGGAGGATGCACTCTGGCAGCTAACTCCCTCCAGCATTGGGCGTACTCCTTAAAGGATTCGTTCTCCTTTTGAGTCATACTCTGAAGTTGAGTACGGTTAGGAGCAAGGTCAGTGTTGTACTTATATTGATTTTTGAATGCATCAGATAGAACAAGCCAAGTACGAACATTGTTGCGTTCGAGCTGCATGTACCATTCTAGAGACGCTCCAGACAGGCTGTCTTGGAAGCAATGGATCATAAGCTTATCATCTTTGGCATGAGCTGCCATTTTTCTGCAGTACATCCTCAAAAGGAGCTCAGGACAACTAAGGCCTTTGTATTTTTCAAATTCTGGCAATTTGAACTTAGCAGGGATCACAGCATCTGGAACTAAGCACATGTCTGAGGCACTCAGAGAAGTTGAGTTATGTCCTTCCATGATTCAGAGTTTTTCAGCTAACTCATGACACATCTTCATAGCTTCAGAATCTTGAACAAAACGAGGGTTTATGATTGGAACAGCAGTATGCATCTCATACTCAACTTGTTGATCCTCTTCAGCACGAGGAAACTGGACTTGGATAACGGCAGGTTGAGTTTGTGGAATAGCACCAACAGTAACACCAGATGTAGGTATTGGTTGGGAAGTGACTTCCTCAACAACAGGAGTGAAGCCTGGAGGAAAACCATAGACCAAAGGATTTGGAACTGGAACTGAAGGCATTGCTCGCGAGGCAGATCCTTGCACTAGAGCATTGTTCATTGCGGCAGCAGCTTCGTGACGTTCTTCCATCCTAGCCAAAGCTTGTATGGTCTCATAAATCTGGTCAATCTTGTTCTTGACCGAGTCAATCTCTTCCCTCATAGCAGCTTGCTCTTCTTGAATCACTTCCATTAGTCTTCTAGTGTTGGCTCGAGTTAGGTATGGGCGTTTAGGACGATACGGGCGTCGGGAAACCAGCTTGATTTACTGAAGATGGAGGAACATGAAATGCGTTCCCGACTTTGGAATGAAATGCAATATGAATAATTAATGCAAATGAAATGATATGCAACGTTAGAATCCAGGATCACAAGATCATGGTCTCATGAGTCCAAGGTACTGATGGATGACACTCTGATCAGGAACTCACTGGGTAGACTCTAAAGTTTAGGGACCCCAAAGTTTTCAATTCATATGGCTGTTCATCACACACGCCATAAGCATGACGGTTGACTGACTCCCCCATATGAATCTATTTTGGGTGAGATCTTCGTATCGACAACCCACGAGAGCAAATTTTCTCGGGAGCCCATACTACGCGATCATCGACACGAGGTTTAAACAAAGGCCTCAGAGTTATGGACTTTGCTCAAATGTTTGATGCACATGTCAGCTCTTGCAGTCAATCAACTCCATTGAGAATGTCTATTCTGAGTGAGGTCTTCGTATCGACAACCCACGAGAGCAAATTTCTCGGGAGCCAATACTACGTGACCATCAATCGATGTTTTAACCAAAAGGTTCTAAAGGTCCTCAGAGTCGATGACCCTAATGAAAACAACTGAACACACATGCCAAGAGCTCGACGGTCGTCAGTATTCTCATTAGAATCTACTCCAAGTGAAGTTTTCGTATCGACAACCCACGAGAGTGGTTCCCTCGGGAGCCCATACTACGCAACCTCGCTAACTTATGTTTGTACTCGTAAGCCCGGGTATAGAGCCTTTCCCTCAAGTTTCTTTTGCAATCAAAGTATTGATCCAAATCAAAGAACTAAGGAGCCACAAGATATATAAGGTGGAATGCGATAAAGAAAGCGATAAAAATAAAAAAGTAATGCATTAAAAGCAAACATCCAAACAAGCGTGGAAACCTAGACTAGGCTTGACTCACATAGGGGTGAACAATTCCCCAGCAGAGTCGCCAGCTGTCGCACCCCAAAAAATACGACCTCACGCGATCCGAAAAGACGGAGCCGCGCGCTGGACAGACTGAAGAGTCGCCACCTAATTCTATTTATTCTCGAAGAGGGAAAAGGAAGATATAGATACAACCCGGGAAGAGAGAGATAAGGACAAAGGTCAACGGAACCATTGCCTGGGTTCAGAAGTCGATTATGCAGGGGGAAGGTATTAACACCCCCTACATCCATCGTACTTGATGGGAACCATCTAAGTTGTCACGCACGAAAGGATGTCTATGCTTAAACGAATTACTTGCTAAGAGAAAAGGGTTTAAATTATAAGTCAGATTGATCCTAGGTGCTCGGCAAGGATTGAGATCCTTGTGCCTACGTACTCCCGCGTGCAATGGGAAAGTCAGAGCCTCGTAGTTCGGTCTACTACGGTTGATGGTTATTGATTTTATTACCTTCCTTCGATGAAAGGATTTAGGAGTTGAATTGCACTAAAGACTATGGGTAGCTTATTCCGTCCAACAAGACGAGCGTCTTGCGTCGAAATAATCGGAGCGAGTAACGAGAGCTCGTTCTCCTCCTTTCTACCGCTTAAGGCTCGTGGCATACAATTCTTCTCGTATTATTAGAATGTTTTATTACCTAATGACCGCTTGATGTTGGATCAAGGGTTTGGATCTAATCGAAACATTTTGGTTTTTTGAGGTTAGAGGGTGAATGCAAATGGAGGTTTATTTTGTGGTTTGTTAGCGAGGCACGATGCGCTCGGCTCGCAATGTGAAGTGGGTCCTAATAAACGAAATGATAACTGAAAAAATAAAGTGTGAGTGTGCAAGTGCAACCGCTTGGCGTTGGACCAAAGGTTCGCGAATGAAATAATAATCGAAAAAATACAGAAAATAAAATGCGTACATAAAATGGGGGAGGAATACAAAATAAATTACAGGGGATTGCGAGAAATAAATGGTTTCGTTGTAGTTTGCCCAAGAGGAAGCGTGTGTGCAGTGTTTTTAAACTGTTCGGAGGCGTTCGACCTTTTTTATTCAGATGCAACTGTTCGGAGGCGTTGGACCTTTTCGGATGCGTCGAAATTTGGTTCGTTAACTACCTTAGAACTGATTTAATGTTAAAATCGTTCTATGAGGAGTCGAATCGATATTTTTGAAGTGCGGAAATAAATAAATGGATTGAATTTAAATCGGATGGTCTCATCATTAATCGAGATGTCGAGTCGCCTCGCGACGAAACTCAAGATTAATTCGATGTTCATCGACCATAAAAAATAGTAAATAAATAAATGACTAAATTAAATGAACTAAATTAATTGAAATAAAATAAATAATTAAATAATTGAATTAATGTAAACGGAATAAACGGAATCGATAAAAAAACTAAGTACATAGGCCTCATATTGACCGGATTCCCGATTTAACGAAATCGAAAAAATCCTGCCTTTTGTTATATCATTGGCCCGAAACGATGAAAATAAATCTAGGAAGTATGAAGAAATACTAAATAACTTGCTAAAACACCCTTTTTTTTAACATTTTCTAAATGGTGGCAATACGAAATAATAATAATAAAAAAAGAAGAAAAGAAATTAAAATAAAAGAATTAAGTATAACAAAAACTAAACAATAAAGATAAATAAATAAATAATACAATAATTTGAAAGGGGCTGTGGTGTTAGCAGATCTACAGATCAGTGTGTATAGCAATGGGTCTGGTGGATCCATAGAAGCCCAATTGAATTAGTAAAACTTATAAAAAAAATAAAAAAAATAAAAAAAAAATAAATGCAAAACTAAGTAGGTGTTTTTTAGAGAGAGAAAAAAAAGCGATTAAAGAGGCACGACAAGAAACACGTTTCTCCCCCAAACCATGATTCACAATCGAAATTCAAACTCAACCTTATGTTAATGCGTTTCGGACTCAGGTTTTCACGACTCAAGCTTCATATCATCATCTCTCACTCGCGATGTGTTTCTGAGATTTGCTGGCGTTCGGTTTTTGTTCACGGTGTGGTCTTGGGTCGGACATGATGGATGTCGACGTGCTAAAGGATTCGGTTTAACGGTTTTCTCGCGGATGGGTTGATGGAGAGTGTTCGTCGCGTTTCTTGGTGGAGGATGGATTCTCTGTGTTTTCTGGGTTTGGAGGTGGTGATTGTTTTTGAGTTGCAATTCGGTGGATCTGTGGTGCGTTTGAGTGGTTTTGGATTTGGAGAAAAAGGACGGTGGTTCACGCGTTTTCAGGTTCAGCTTGTGCGAGTTTTGATGGTCTGGTGAGGTTTTTGTATCTGTAGTTTCAGTGAGTGATTCGGTGAAGTTTGGAGTGTGGGTGAGTTTCGTTTTGCAAAATCGATTTTGTAACGATTTGTGTTTGTGTATTGTTGGTTCGTTGATGTTTATGGGTCTATGTTTACAGGATTTGTTTGAAGGTCGATGAAGATGGTTATGGACGTGTTTGTGTTTCAGGAGGTGAATTGATTTTGGAGCAGAGAGTTTGTTTGAGAGAAAGTTGAAGAACAACTCACAAATTTTAATTTATGAGAAGGTTGAGTGTTTGGCTGAGCGATTTATAGGGTTGAGGTATGATTCTTTTTTTGTTTATGGTTTGAGTTTTGATTTTCTGGTTTTTGAAGCTTGACTTTGGAATTTTGCAGAGTGATTTTAAGGTTTATACCAGCTTGAAATTGGGAGTAAAATGTGTCTGTTATTTAGAGGTTGCAAAGGGTATCTGAGGAAGAATTTGCAGAATAAATGTGTGAGCTGTTAGTGAGTTGTGAATAATGGAGATGTGGTGTTTTTGTAGCATCATGTGCGTCCTTACTCCATAATCGTTATGAGTGGAATTGCTTTTGGAAAATTTGCTGCAATTTTGTTTTTTGTGGGGTCAGGTGGTTGTATAGCTGGCAGAAAAAAATGAAAACAAATCGAGACTTTATCTGCGTTTAATTTTTTTGTTTTATGATAGATGTGTATGTATGAAATAATAATAATAATAATAATAATAATAATAAAGATAATAAAAATGATAATGCTAATAATAATGAAAATAATAATAAAAGTGAATAATAATAATAATAATAATAATAATAATAATAATAAAAGATAATAAGAATATGGAAATTAAATTTTGTGATGGACTTAAGAGTAAAAGAGATATAATGGACTTATGTAAAAATGGTTTTAATAAAAATAATAACAAATTTTTTTTTTGTATTTTTTGGATAGTTAATTAAATAACAAAAATAAAAAGAGAATTTGAATTTTAAATTTTAAAAGAAATAAATGCATTTTTTTGAATTTTTCGAATAATAGACAGAAAAATAAAGTAATACATATTTTTGGATTTTTTGAAATGATGGTTAGAGAGTAAAATAAAATAGTGCGGGTCGGACAAATTTGGGGTATGACAGCGCGAAATTAATTTTAATGAACCAGAAGTTATGCATTTGACTTACTCATATGGCAAACATTAAACCAAACACAATCATGATTGTAAATGTACACAGCTAGTGAATTCCAAAATCCAAAGGATAAACTTCATTCCTATGACAACCTAGCCACTGGACAACATTGGATGCAAGGATTTATGTGCTTTGGGTATTGTGAAATGACAACAATAAATTCAATTTATTAAAGGAAATTTAACCACAATAAAGCAAAATACTAATACTAAGAAAACAATGAAGAAACTACAATACTTTCCCAGAGGAACAACACCAAACGATAGCCACTCATTTAAACTCTCTCTAATTTTCCTAAGAACTTCCTCTAACATGGTGCTCAGTTGTTATTTCCTTAACATAAAATAAATTAACTCTCATTGCACGCAAAGGTAACAAATCAATGAAAATAAACATCTAACAAGTTATAGCAAAGAGTGCAAGGAGAAATAGGAAACTACCAAACGTGAATGTTGAAGATGTACAGAATAACGGGTACAGACTCCTCCTTTGTTGTTGAGTGCTTTCGTGTGCTTTATTATTCTTCAAAAAAGTTTAACAAAAGAAATAAACGAATCAAATTTTCTGGTTCAAGGTATCACTTGCGGTGAAAGGCGAGTCTCTTAGCGGTTTTGCAACGAAAAAAATGTGAGAAGCTTCACGGTGGTATTTCCGACGGTGTACTCGTTTCTCCCTTTCTCGGAATCGCATCACGCTCCCTCTTTCTCTCTAAATCTCTATCTTTTTCTGGTCTTTGGTTTTGACTTATGATGTTGTTGGTTTATTGCGTGAAAATAATGATAGGCAAGTGGGGGTGTTTATGACTTGTTTATGTGTTTTTATTTGTTATTGTTGTTAGGAAAAAATGGAGATGATTTATGTTTAGGATTGAAGAAACTTTCGGTGGATGATGGTGAGACGAGTTTTGGAGATCTGAAGAATAGAATGAACAAAGATTTGTGAGTCTGTGCTTATATGATTTTCTGCAGCATAACTTTGGCTGAGAAGAGCCCCTGGCTTGGTTATAGTTCGCAGTGGATGGTTGGAAGTAAAGAGGTTTCTCGGATGCTTTTTTGCAGAAGTTGGTTTCCTCCTTTTTATTTTAAAGAGTTTGAAGGCTGTCTGTTAGGGATTTTTAGTGTCAACCAGAAAAATTAAGTTCAAAAAAAAAACGTTCCAGGAAAATCCCGCCCCCCTTCTCTGTTATTGAAAGTCCCTTTTTAAATCAATTGAACAACCTCCTCTTGACATTTTTAATTTGTCTTGTTACTGTAAGGTCATTTTCATGGCACAGGTTGTTGCTACATTATTCATAACTTTCCTTTACCTTTTGTCTGCAAGTTTGTATAAGGGTTCTTTTTGGTGAAAAGTCTTGTTGCTTGTTGATGTATAGAAAATTGTACAGAAATTTGGAGTGTGGTGTTGCTATTGTAACAGACTGTGTAGGCTATGTTGTGGGTAGGGTCTTTGGAAAAAAAAGTTGACTGAGACAAAACAAACTTCCATATTATTTTAAGGATAATAATTAATAAGTCTAATTAAGTATTAAGCTAATAAATATTATACTAATTAAAATGTTAAACTAAATATAATTAAACTAAAATAAATAAAATAAATAAAATAAAATAAATAATAATAAAGTGAATTAAAAAACTATTTCTAAATCAATCTAAATTAAAATTAAAACATAACATAAAATGTAAACTAAAACTAAAGAATTAAACTAAATCTAATCAAATTAAATTGAAATTAATTAAAATAAATACATTGATTAAGATAATCTAATAACATAAAAATAAATAACAAAAAAAAGTGAGATAAAAATTCTAATTAAATTCTAAAAAAGCAAGAACAAAATTTAAATGACATTAAATGGTTAAATGAATAGAAAATGCAAAGATTAGGTATTAATGATACGTTTAACCTAAAAATGAAAAAAATGCTTGATTTTCGATATATCGACAAAATGCGTCAAAAAATGAACAAAAATTTATGTTCAAAATTTAGGGTATGACAGTAGCAGTTTCAATTCAGCAGCAATTTAATTCTTACCCTTTGAAACAATTCAAGCAAGCCTGGATCCCGTCGGATACGGCGGACGATCTGGGGTGCTAATACCTTCTCAGTTCGTTAATGACTCCCGAACCTAGTCTCTTTGGTTTGCAAGACCTTCTTCTTTTCTTTCCTTCGGTTTGTGCAGCATTACCTTTCCCTTTCATTCGGGATAAAATTGTCTGGCTGGCGACTCTACCTTTTTCGCGCCACTTTCGCATTTGTACTAGGATGAAAATCCAATGAGCGACATTAGTGATGGTTTATTCATTTGAGATCTAAAATATTTAGTCCATATTTCTCTTTATCTCTTTTTTTTTTTCTTTGGGTCGATGAGATCTCTGATTCGAAGACTGTTGATTTTCAAAGATGTTTAATCTTCATTTTTAAATCTATGGATGAATGATCATTTGGATCATTCTCCATACTTTGGAATCGTGATATGCTGCCTATGATAAATCAATGTTAAATATCGATTAAGATTAGACCGTTACCATTTTTTCTTTTAGTGTGGCATGTTTTCGGAGGATGATCCATTATATCATCTCTCTAAAATGTATTAGCACAAATATTGTTCACCTTAATTGGTGTTGGCCGACCTCATTTGTAGGGTAATTACTCCGTAAATTACTCGGAGATTGCTTAACATGGACCGAAATATGTCCCGAATTCAAAATAAAAATCCAATTAGATACTTGCACTTTCGTGGACCAGACCTCGTGTTTGTCGCGTAATTCCAAAGTGATTCATCTTTTTGCATTGAGATCCAAGACTTGTGAAGTTTGATGCGTAGTTGCTTTTGGTATCTCAATCTTCTTTCAAACTTCATTGAATTTGTATTTAATCACCTTGATTAATCACTATAGTGTATGATACTAAACAAAATCAGTTACTTTGTTTTTGGTTGTGGATGATTAATTTTGACACACCATTATTATGTACATATTATTATCAATACTACTATATTACTATTCTATTATTTCTTGCATTTTAATTGTTCTTTAATTTCCTTTTCGCACCTTTATCTCCTTTAATTTTATTACGCTTTATATTGCTTTATCATTCATTATCATGTTATTCTTGTTATTATATTATTGTGTTGATTTCTCTTTTGTCCATTTGGACATAAAAATATTAATAAAGGATTAAACATCTAAAAGGCTTGTGACTTTAATCTTGTACTATGGCCACAATCCGTTTCATTAGACTTAGAGTTTTGGACTTAGATTTTAGGATCATTCCTTTTCTTAAGTTATTATGGATTGAAGACCTTAGCCTCGATTTGGTTCACTTGTTTATGAAGATGAAGTCCTATTGTGGTTTATGCTTCAAAGAATACTCGTCATACGATTCGATTGTTCTTAATTTATCCTTTACTTTCAAGTCTTAAATATTCCCTTCATCTCTTCCCATTTCTTAAATTTTCGAAACTTCTCTCTATTTTCAAAACCTTCTTTGTTTTCAAACTTTAAGCGCTTTCATAATAAAACCTTGACTTAGGTCAAGCGGTTTTACTTTTTTTTCGATTTCATTTCTTAATAAATGTTAAACCATATAAGCATATCGAAATCTTTTTCAAAATAATTAAAAAGATACAAAACTCATTCAATTCTTTTTGTGCCCTCACGCACTTTTCCTTTTAACCATTTTCACATGTTTAGATATGATTCATTCTTTTTAGCAGAAGTATTCGCTAAAGAATGACGACTTATCCTTACATTTTAAAATCAATCCAACACATTAATTTTTCACTATTTGTACCACGAACTATGGGGTTTTGATCTCGCAATGCACATTGTGGGTACATAGGCATGAGGTGGTAAACCTCTCCAAACACAAAAACATTAAAAATTAATTCTTTTCTCATCCCTCCACTCTCTTTTACAAAAAAATTTCAAACCAAAAGCAATCAATTTTCCAAAGGGTTCCCATGGAATACCGTAGACATTTTGGGTGCGTAAAACCTTCCCATTTTGTAACCTATCCCCTTACCCGTTTCTCTACTTGTTTCTTTATATTTTTGCTTTTAGATTCATTAGGATTTATTCGCTCTTTTTTCCCTTTCCACTTGGAATAAAATAGAAGCGCGGGGGAGACACTGTTTACTTTGAGTTAAGTTAACCAATAACTTACACTCCTGATTTTACCGCTACAAAAAGTGGAGAATCTGCATGGGGAGTAGTCTCTAAGTGGATTCAACCTACTTTGATTTATTTACTGTTTTGGTTTGATTTGTTTGTTATTGCTTGTTCCGTTTTGGTTTTGGTGATCCTCTGTGAGTTAGATAGATTCTATACCCGGATCTGAGTCAACTTATGATAGGACGACAATATTCGGAGTGATACGCGACGAAGTAGTCCAAAGCAATATCAATTCGATAATCTCCACTCAGTTAGGCTCTCTCGGATTACTAATGTCATGACGAGTAGTCGTAATATGGCATTACTTTTCTGACCTTGAGCTGATCATACTGAGGACCATAGAACCCTTAACTCATCCAAGCCAATTTAGGAATGTAGCGCATAAACTATCAAGGTGTAGACCTGAGGTGGTTGTCACGTGATACTACACTCAGAAGAGGTCCTATTGAGGAAATTATCGGTTAAGGAGTAGTCCTACATACATGTAATATCCAAAGGATGGCTGCAAACTCCGGGCACCACTGTTAGCACCCTTTTGGTTTTCTGCAGGTACAATGAAGACAAAACCATAGTACTTACCTTTGTGGGAGGTGTTCTTATACCTTGACTTCATGCCCGTGACTCGGAACCTAGACCCGTGTGCTTTGTGTGATCTTGTTTATGGTTGTTGCATACATGCACTCATGCATTCATGTGCATCGTTCTCAAGATTTCAAGGGACTTATAGGTACTTTTGCCAATATTTTAGATGTCTATGACTATGAATGTTGAAAAGAGGAATACTCGGAAGTACAATTTCAAGAGTCCTAATTTGGTAGAGTTGAGAAAGCTTGGAGCTTTAGTGGTCGATAGTGATGAGTTTTGAAAACTTTATGGAAAGCTTTTGTTCATCCTGAAGACTGATATACCAGAAGGATTTCTTAACACCTTGGTTTAGTTCTATAATCCTTTGCACCATTGTTTCACCTTTCCTGACTATCAGCTTGTGCCGACATTGGAGGAGTACTCATATTGGACGGGTTTTCCTATTTTGGACAAAAAGTTTCTTTTCAGCGGTTTAGAGAGGGAGCTTACAACCAAAGTCATCACCAACGCCCTTTTTCTTAAAGAGTCTGATCTTAGTGGGAAGTTTCTTCCAAAAGGAGATGTCCATGGTATTAATGTTAAGTTCTTAATGGGGAAAGCTTCTACTTCTTTCACTGTGGGTCATAAGGATGCATTTGAGGTTATTCTTGCTTTGCTCATCTATGGAATTGTTTTGTTTCCTAACTTAGATGGTATTGTTGATGAAAGTGCTATTCAGATTTTCTTGAAGAGAAATACGGTACCTACTTTGCTTGGAGACATGTATCATGCTATTCATCATAGGGCCTCCAAAGGTGATAGAGAGATTGTGTGTTGTGCGTCTCTTCTATATAGGTGGTTTATTTCTCACCTACCAAAGTTCGACATCTTCAAGGATAATAGAGAGAAGCGAAGATGGTCTCAAAGGATTATGTCTCTTACTCATGAGGATATGACTTGGTATTGTTCCTATTATGATACGGGAGTGCTTATTGACAGTTGTGGAGAGTTTCCTAACGTACCTCTTCTTGGTACACGTGGGGGAATTAGTTACAACCCTATTATGGCTAGGTGACAAGTTGGATATTGCTTGAAGGAAATACCTATCATACCCTAAATTTTGACCAGAAATTTTTAATTTTTTGTTCATTTTGACGTGTTTTCGTCGATTTACCGGAAATTGATCATTTTGCATTTTTAAGTTAAAACATATCATTAATCATTAATTATTGTATTTTTGTTCAATGTTATACAGTATCATTTTATTTTATACTTGATTTCGGAGGATTAAATTAATTTTAGAAATTAGTTAGATTTTTTGTTGTTTGTTCTTTTTAAATCATTTCCTTTATTTATTTACTATAATTTAAGTTTACATCTTAATTTAATTTTTTTTTTAGATTTAATTATTATTTTCTAAAAAAAATCAATTTGGGTTTAGTTTAGGTATTTTAATTAGTTTATTAAGCTTGCTAATTTTTACTTTTTTTTATTTATTTAGACTATTTAGAATTAGTTTTAATTTCACTTAAAGTTAGATTTAATTTAATTTTTTCATCTTAATTAGTTTATAACAGTTATTTTTACTTTTGTTATTTTTTTATTTTAATTATTAGATTATTTTAATTAGTCTGGTTTTATTTAGTTGGGTTGAAATTATTCTAGTTAGTTTTAGAGTATACACTTGGTCCAAGTCAAAGGACAGTCTGTCCTTACTTTTTACCTGCCACTTACAAAGCAACACAGTCTATACTTTTTTTTTCTGTGACACACTGCCCCTACTTCATCAAATATTTCACCAAATTAATCTCACATAAGCCTGCACACAGAAAAAGCTTTGATCAGAGACCAAAGTTACAATTGGCATTTTTGAATTTTTGTTAGAAAAAGGAGAACACAGTAAGAAAGGAAACAAGAATAAAGAGACAGCTAAGGAACCTTTTTGGAGCATCCGCGAACCCCCCATCTGTAGCTCGTAACTTCAAAAGAAGAAACCAACAACAGGACCAACAAAAAACAAAAAAAGTGATCCTCACCCTGCACTTCACAAACCATCCATAAACCTCTTCCACCATTAACAACCCACCAAGAGACCACCATTAACAACAACCAGCAACGATATGCTGACACCTCCCAACCATCCTTACGGCGAGAAAAAAACAACATTCGTGAGTCCTTTATCACCTTCTTGCTCACCTTAACACGGAGTTCCTGAACCGTCTTCACTGATAAAAGCCCCTTTCAAAACAACTGATAAGAAAAAAAATCCAAAAACTTCACACAGAAAACCACAGAAAGCTGAGCCGCCGCACAAACCCTTAAATCCCGCCGTGAATCTGAAATCGCCCCTTTTCAAAATCACCGAACCTCCTTCTCCTATTTTTACTCATCTTCATTGTTTCGCGTCTGAACCATCCACTGTCGTGACGGCACCATCTTCAAAACATTCAAACTAACACTGAACTCAAGCAAAATGCAGAAACTTACTTTGAATCGAAAAAACCGTTAACCTTTTGGAACCAAAACTCACCATTTATCCATAGCTAAGCAAAACCCGCCACACAAACTCACCAACAACATCACGCTCAGCCGCACAACAACAATACGAATCAACGGTTCAACCTAAAACCCCTTTCCTCTTTACCGAATCACCGCGAAACCCTTCATCTTCACGAAGTCACCATACCACAAATAAGAAAAGTAGAAAGAAGTGAGATGGAGAAGATGAGAACCGGAAATAACAAAAAGCTAGAAAAACACAGTAAACCTTCGCAAAAACTGAACTGAAATTCAATCCAAAGCTGAAGAAATAGAAACCGCAGAAACGAAATCTAAGAAGCTCAGAGTCGTTATCCCGCAAACCACCGCGACAAATCTCTTTCACTTAAAAATTCACCAACTAACGTTGTAAAACCAATCCACACTCAAACTGAAAGTGAAACCCGTGAATCACCAAGGGCCACCGTGAGAGTAAGCCGCGAGTTTGAATCACGCCGAAACCTCGAACCAGCCGCCGGCGCCGGAACCATCATCATCACCTGTTTTCCGCCGCCACCACTCTTCAACCACACACGATTTGAAAACTCCCAACACCCATCACTACCAAACACCGAAAACCCTTCATCACCATCGCGCATCCTCCAGACCAACCGAATCCGCCATAGGGACTGTGCGCCACCGGAAACGGAGAGATTTGCAGAGAGGACGAAGTCGTCACTCTGTTTCACGAAAAAGGGAAAGGGCATGCATTTGAGGAAACAGACAAGGAGATTTGTCCTGTTTACTATTTGATTATTCACGTTTGGTAACCTTTTTTTTTTCTTTTTAGTATTTATTTGTTATCCTTTTATTAATTTACTGTTTGTTACAATTAGGTTTAGTTAAGATTAGTTTTTTTTAAAAGATAAATAAGCCCACTCAAATTTCTACATGACTCCCTAACTACTTTCATATCCCTCCCTGTTTGTTTTTTCTTTCATTTGTTTTCTTCTTTCATAACTTTTAATTAATTTCTACTAATGTTTGTTTATTTATTTTTAGGTTAATTAGAATTCTAATTGGTTTTTTAATTTCAGAATTTAATTTATATTATTGATTGTTTAGTATCCTAACAACTTTACTATTTTTGTTTATTTTATTTTGATAGTTTAGTTAGAAAATTTTGGTTTATGAGGATAAAATTTCGTTTAAAGATTATTGATTTAGATATGTAATTACATTTTATTTTAGAACTTATAATTAATTCTTCTCTTTACTTTGTTTGGGATGATGAGATTCCCGGTACATATTGTATTTAATCTCTGATATCTTTTAGACCAATTTTTGGTTCTCTTTGTTAGTCGGCTTGAATGCTTGAAGTTTATAATTGACATTTGTCTGACATCATGATAATGGATAATTGTGTTGAACTTGTAAATCTGCTTTGGACTTGATATTTTCTTCTTGATTTCTTTCGCGCATGTTGAAGAGGCAACGGACCTTCTCCGTTAGGTATTGTTAAAACTCAACTTTATCTCTCTTGCGTTTCAATTTAATCCTGATGCCATATTTGTGTTTATCCGATTAATTTTACATCACCCTCGTGTCTAAATCATAAAACATTTAAAAACTTTCAAACTATTTAATTTGCGAAAGAACTGAACTCCGGAGTCTAGCACTCCACACGTTCTTAAGTGAATCACACCTGGGCCAGCCCCACGCGTCGTGGATTCATTTACCCTTTCGTATTTAAAACACTCGACTTAATTAATCAATGAAACGATTCATCGCGCCTACATTTTGCACACACGTAAGTCGGTCATTTTTTATCGCCGTCTGCATGGCATTACGCGTCTCAATTCACAAATCAAATAACGAGTAACTGAACTCCGGAGTCTAGCACTCCACACGTTCTTTAGTGAATCACTCCTGGGCTAGCCCCACGCGATGTGGTTTATTCATCCTCTCGTTTCTAAAACACGTAAACTTCTAAATTAATTAACGAGTAATTGAACTCCGAAGTCTAGCACTCCGCACGTTCTTGAATCAAATCACTCCTGGGCTAGCCCCACGCGATGTGGTTTATTCACCCTCTCGTTCCTCGTTCCTAAAAAACACGGAAACGTTTAAATAAATTATGCGAAAGACTGAAAGGATTAGACAATTCATTCACTTTTTCGTATTCAAAACAATTCGACAATCTTAAAAGGATTAGACATGGTTCAGCCCCATAGGAAAAATATCTCTTCTATCTCCACAAACAGACAAAAAATCTTACAAATAACTTTTCTCAAAGGGAGAATGTGGCATTGCTTGTCGATACTCATATCCTAGTTTAAAGCTTCTTCCGATTTTTATTTATTCTCAAAGGAAGAATGTGGCATTGCTTGTCGATACTCATATCCAAGTTTAAAGCTTCTTCCGATTTTATTTATTCTCAAAGGAAGAATGTGGCATTGCTTTTCGATCTTATATCCAAGTTTAAAGCTTCTTTCGATTTCTCATTTCTCAAACGTTTGTGGTGGAATAGGTGAGATACTTCTCTTAAAGATGACGACTTGTCTCTTTCTTTCAAATACAATTTAAAACTTACCAACCAATATAAACTATTTTTCCATAATTAATCGGAGAGTAACTGAACTTCGGAGTCTAGCACTCCGCACGTTCTTGAATGCAATCACTCCTGGGCTAGCCCCACGCGACGTGGTTCATTCGCCCTCTCGTTTTAAAACACCCTTAACAAAGATCAAACATCTTTTCTCCAAAACGAATATTGTTTAAATCTTTTTGTCTCACAAACAAGCTAGCGCTTCAGCCTCCCATCGTGAGCAGATGAGCCAATGCTTAGTAGTAGAAAGCATTTTCAAACAATCGTTCAATAAAAATCACAAACCGTAGTCGCACGAACTACGAAGCTCTGACTTTCCCATTGCACAAGGGAATACGTAGGCACGGGGATTTTAATCTTTCGCGAGCACAATAATAAAAAATTAACTATCTCTCCATCACAATAATAAAAAATTAACTATCTCTCCATCACAATAATAAAAAATTAACTATCTCTCCATCACAATAATAAAAAATTAACTATCTCTCCATCACAATAATAAAAAACTTAACCTTTCCCCATAATAAATAATAATTTTCTTTTCCCTTTAATAAGCAATCTTAACAAAAAGAAGACAATAAAATAAGTTAACATTTAAGCGCAAATTAGACTAAGAGGTTCCCGTTGAGTACAACGGACGTGATGGGTGCTTAACACCTTCTCTTTGCGTAACTGACTCCCGAACTTAGATTAGTGGTTTCGTTGACCATTTCTTATCCGATTTAGGTTGTGTCTATATCTCCCTTTTCTCTCGTAGAATAAATAGAATTAGGTGGCGACTCTATTGTTTGTTTTAGGATCGTATTTTTCGAGGTACGACAGTTGGCGACTCTGCTGGGGACATTATTGCTTATGCATAAGAGAGTCGAGCCTAGATTAGGATAGTTTGCGTTTGTTTGATGACTTATTTGATTGTCTTCTTTATTTACTGTTGATATTCTATCTATTGCTTCCTTCTTTATTATTTGCTCATTATATCTGCCTGTTGGATCTCGGGATATCACGGGTATGAATTTGTACTTGAGTTTTGAAAAAGAAGAGGGAACACCTAAGTTAGAATTGGATGTTATTAGTGTTAGTCTCCAAGGACTCGCTCCTTGCACGCCTAGCATGAAAGCTCCCCCAGATAGTTAGAATTTTCGTAGATCTTGTCACAACATAGCTAGCCTGTTGCGCGACCTGATTCACGAAAGGGCTGTGATTCTGGGACCCCCTAGAACCTGTTTCATTTTTGGTAGTTGTGTAATGTTAGGCTCTGAGGGCTCGCCCCTTTGTTGGCCTAGCATGAGAACTCCACTCAGGGTAGACCTTATCGTCATTATCGTCACAATGCAGCTAGCCTGCGGCGGGGCGTTAGTACGACAAACGTCTGTGACCTTGAGTATCCTTATGCTATCACCATAGAAGCTACCCTATGAGTGGGTTTTATGGGTAAAGAATTTAGAACTCTCCACTTAAGGCTTACCAGTTAAGAGATCCCGAGTTATTTGTACCTTGGATCCAACATCTTGCCTTCATGCTGGAACTGTTTGTGTTTGTGATTCTGAGCTTTGCATTCTTTCGCATCTCATTTGCATTTGCATTTGCATTGCATATCATCTTCCAACAATCCAACTCACACATGTCTTATTCTCAGTCAGTCAACTGTACTCGACCAGTCACCAGAGAAAGATGGACCAATTTGAGCAGGAAAACAGGGAGCTTAGAAATGAAGTCACTACTTTGAGAAATCATATGGGAATATTCTCGACTACAATGAAGACCATAGTAGACAACCTTGTGCAGGATAACATTGAACTCTAAGAGGAGATTCACAGCTTGAAGATTGATAGAGGGCGACTGATTTCTTTGGTCAAAGATCTGGTCATTTCTCAGCGTCGGTCAAATTCTACTTCTACTCGTCAGCAGCGTCAGAATCAGCGGAGGTCTCCAAACAGTCCTGAAGGAGCGACTCATCAGTTTGACCCAATCCCAATGACTTACAGTCAATTATGGTCTCATTTTTCCCGGAACTCAATAATGACTCCCAGAAAGACTAGAGCCACGAGGTCTCGGCCCTGTGGGTTCAATCCAAATACCAGTTGTGAATTTCATGATGGAGTACTGGGGCATCCGATTGAAGAGTGCAAAGTCTTCCAGGAAAAGGTTCAAGAGATGATCGAATACGGGGTGTTGACCTTCAATGGAGGAATCCCATCTGTGGACGGAGTGCTTTTGCGCTGATAAAAACTCAAGAGAGTCCTTTCCAAGTCAGTTTGTTACTGGAGCCTGGAACCAGTTCCTTAACGCATATGATCATTTGCTGCTCTGAAAACTATCCTCTCAGATGTTTAGCTCGTTTGCTGCTTTTCATATGTATTTTTCTTTGTTTGTTAATGCATTTGTTTTTGGCATGTAAGAACTTATTTGTTTTTAATGATTAATGCAACGAATATATTTGTCTTGAAGTAATCCATTCGTATTCACTCACAATGCTTTTTCAACTTTATAATGCCAATATTATCCCATCTCTTGCCTAGGCAGAGAATTGGAGGGAGGATGACGAAATTAAAACACAAATTCTCTAGTGGAATGCTTTTGATTAAAACCCTACTGACGATGTACAGGCATTGTTTCGAATTCCCAAACACTGGAGAAATAAGGAGTTAATCCCTAGTCAACCATTTCGAGCCTAGAAGTAGGAGTTTCTTTCATATATTTCAAAACCCTTACGCTTAACCTGGGGCAGGGTAGTGTTCAGTTAATCTGGTTACACATTCAAATCATAAGATGAAACATCCCATCAGGGAATCCACTACAATCAATGACTTGACAGTCACAATTTTCAGCCTTCCAAATGAAAAAGAAAAAAGAGAAAAATAGAAAAGAAAATCCCACTAAGTCGAACACCCAAAAGGAGACTTAGACACACAAAAATTATTAGGGACCAAAGAGAAAATCGGTCAAAAGAAGTCCTCAAATCCTTAAGATTTAGTGACCACCACATCAGAGTGAAAGGGGTCACTGATATCCATAGGGGACAAATAAGATGATTGTCATTTCAAGGGGACCTTGGAGCATCATCTCTACGCCATCAAGACAAATGTGTGTGTCAATTTAGCTGGACATAGGATTGGAGAACATCACGGAGAGTGGGTGGGCACCAAATAAATTTTGAGCCTTTATCCTTTGTTTCTAAAAACCGTGAACCAAAACAACGCTACAACCCTCAAAAGTCCTAATTGAAGTAGGGTTTATTTCGAAAGCACACTCGATGAGATAGTGTTTCCCGACTCCCATGAGCTTTTCTCAAAAGTTGGTATTGGCTTTATAAAAAGAAATAATAAATATCACATCTTAGCTAATGATTCGGTCACAGGATATTGTGAAAATCTTTCAAAAACATTAAAAAAACTTTGAGACAAACATGTGTATTGCATTAGCAGTCTCAACATTGACATTTTGCTTGTTAAAATTTTGCTTGATATCATAGAAGCCTATGTATGAGTACCAGTGATGAGCTTAATCTCTTGAGATTTGAAACTCTGATGAGTAGTTGAACAACCATTTCAGAGAATGATCATCCTCAGGGGCATATTGTTTGAAGAATTTGCCAGACAGGGGCATGTTTCTTGAAGACTTTGATATGTCAGGGGAAAGTCATTTCCCAATTTGTGCTTACACAGTCTGACCATCCCTAAAAGACAAACATTGAAGACTCGTTTGTGCCAAACACAGTTAATTTGAGGCAGTGACGTCGAGATTCGACAAAATCTCTCCAAGAGTTTAAAGACACTGGGGCATCTTGAATGTCAAGTCTTCTATAAAATCCTCTCAAGATGATATCTTCTCACAAACCATTTCGTGGATGCATGACCACGTGTTTCCCTAAGCAAGACGCTCTTGGGATATACCTTGCAAGTACCTCCAGATAACGGGGTTCCCACGCCAGTTTGCTTTGATATGTCAGGGGCATGACTCAGTATTTTCTGGTAGATTTCCTTTTACTACTTAGTGCTTCAAGTAAGATACTAAGTCTAGTATCTCCATTTGAGCTTTGATTCAAGCCTCTCCAGATGAATGTAATTTTCTCCCCCAACAGAGTACAAATTTACTTCATCCTAAGCAAACTTAGTTTGTATGTTTTTTCCTTCGGATGGACATTAAAGTTAGAAGATTTGTTTGTGCTTATTTCCCGGTTGAAGTATGTTTCTCTCTTCAAAGAGATTTGAGCTTTGTAGTAGGACGTTATTCCATGGATGGATCTTTACCCTATCCTCAGTGATTGCGTACACTTTGACGAGATTGGTCGAGTATCCGTTTGTTGTGATGTTCATTTCATCACCAGTTCACCTCTTGTGTCTGTTTTGTCTGTCTGTCAGCATAAACATAACGCATATACATACATGTACATCATAAATGATTCATATTCAAATTCATGTTGCATTCATTAATGCATACCTCCTTCACCTTGGTCATGTTTATCCCCAAGTGATGTGTCTCTCTCAAAATAGAGTTGTCAGCCTTAGGCAGAAAATTTACATTCTTTCTAATTCCCCACTGAGTTCTTACCCTCGTGGAAGATTTTTGCTTTAGTTCCCCTTTCCACACTTGGATAGGATAAATCCCAATTGAGTTTATTCCTCATGGGTTAGTGTCTTGCTTGACAGTTTCTTTCCAGCTCGTTCCTGGATTGAATTTTGGTCTTTGGCAATTTTGATGATTGAACTACCAATTGGAAAGTGCATTTATTTTGCACCTTTGGATGCTTAGTTTCCCAGAAGGAATTTGTTGGAGGCTTCCATTGAAGACAAATTTTGCTCTCCAGCAGTGTTACTACAACATTCCCTTGGATTACTTATGCCTAACAACAAGTGGCCATCTCCTTATTTGAGAAGCTTGTTTATTATCCAAGGATTTCCCAGTAAATCAACGGATGGCAGTCTCTTTCCGAGCAGTCAATCCATCCCCAGCAATTCCAGATGGAAATGATGTTTCAACATTATCTTGGAATGATTATGCCTAACAACAAGTGGCTGTCTCCTTATTTGAGAAGCTTGTTTTTTACCCATGGATTTCCCAGTAAAATCAACAGATGGTATTCTCTTTTCGAGCAGTTTATTCATCCTCAGCAAGGTTTTTGTTCTAACAAATGGCATCTCCCCTATTCGGAGGAGAAGTTTGATAGGAATATTTTATACTTTTCCAACAAATGACATCTCATCCAGACAAGGTGAGAAGTTTGTTCGGCAAATGGCATCTCATCCAGACAAGGTGAGAAGTTTGTCGTGATTCTTCAATTTCCAACAAATGGCTATCTCTTCCAGACAAGTTGAGAAGTTTGTTGAGAATTTTTCCAATTTCCGTCAAATGGCTATCTCTTCCATACAAGTTGAGAAGTTTGAGCGTGAAGTTGTTCTTCATCATATGGCTGCCTCTTTCAGAAGAAGGGAAGTATGGTGAATGTTCTATCAAATGGCCGTCTCTCCAATACACTTTGAGAAGTTTGATATGAATCTTTTTGTTTTTCGGCAAATGGCTATCTCATCCAGACAAGTTGAGAAGTTTGTCGTGATTTCTTTCAATTTCCAACAAATGGCTATCTCTTCCAGACAAGTTGAGAAGTTTGTTGAGAATTTTTCCAATTTCCGTCAAATGGCTATCTCTTCCATACAAGCGTGAAGTTGTTCTTCATCATATGTCTATCTCTTTCAGAAGAAGGGAAGTATGATGAAAGTTCTATCAAATGGCTATCTCTTCTAGACATGTTGAGAAGTTTGATATGAATCTCTTTTATTTTTCCAACAAATGGCTATCTCTTCCAGACAAGTTGAGAAGTTTGTTGTGAATTTTCCAATTTCCGTCAAATGGCTATCTCTTCCAGACAAGTTGAGAAGTTTGAGCGTGAAGTTGTTTCTCCGTCATATGGCTGTCTCTTTCAGAAGAAGGGAATTATGGTGAGAGTTCTATTCATTGGTGTATCCTTAGTTAAATCTCGGCAGAAGATTTGGCAACAGGTGTATCTTTAGTTAATCCTCGGCAGTAGGAATTTCATCTTGATACCTCGGCAGAAGGTATCTCATTTCTAGATTCTCTAGTAATCTCGGCAGTAGATTTCCAGCAGACTTCAACAGAAGATATTTACTTTTTATGATTTCGACAATGGCACCCTTAGTTAAATCTCGGCATAAGATTTGGCAACGGATGTACCATCAGTTAATCCTCGACAGTAGGAATTTTATCCAGTCTACCTCGGCAGAAGGTATCTCATTCTTAGATTCTCTAGAAAATCTCGGCAGTAGATCTCCAATAGACTTCGAAAGAATTGGTTTTCGTTCCAAGATCTCGGCAGTAGATTTTTGGTTCATTTTGATACCTCGGCAGAAGGTATCTCAATTTTAGATTCTCTGGAAAATCTCGGCAGTAGATCTCCAGTAGACTTCGGAAGAATTGGTTTTCGTTTCAGAATCTCGACAGTAGATTTCTGTTTCGTTTTGATACACCAACAGAAGGTTTTTCCAAGTGAGGTTTTAAATCTTGGCAGTAGATTCCTCAAAGTGGAATTTTGTTCAAAGATTTCGAGTCATCTTAGGACTTGTAGACAGTTGTCATCTGGCTTCGCTCAAAAGAAAATTCATCGTGTGGACCGTACTCCAGTCATGTGTGTCTAATCCCTAGTAGTGTCATTTTCTTCCCTAGCAGCGTTACAACCCTTGTTTTGCATTTTACATTGCATACCATTTCATCCGCATTTTCAATCAAAATTCTAGGTATTCCGATATTTTAATCCTTTTCCACCTCGAATGTTAAAAAAAATCCTTTTACTAGCACATTCAAGTTCTAGATGATTAAATAGGGGCAGCTGTCATACCCTAAATTTTGACCATAAATTTTTAAATTTTTGTTCATTTTGACGTGTTTTCGTCGATTTACCGGAAATTGATCATTTTGCATTTTTAAGTTAAAACATATCATTAATCATTAATTATTGTATTTTTGTTCAATTTTATTCAGTATCATTTTATTTTATACTTGATTTCGGAGGATTAAATTAATTTTAGAAATTAGTTAGATTTTTTGTTGTTTGTTCTTTTTAAATCATTTCCTTTATTTATTTACTATAATTTAAGTTTACATCTTAATTTAATTTTTTTTTAGATTTAATTATTATTTTCTAAAAAAAATCAATTTGGGTTTAGTTTAGGTATTTTAATTAGTTTATTAAGCTTGCTAATTTTTACTTTTTTTTATTTATTTAGACTATTTAGAATTAGTTTTAATTTCACTTAAAGTTAGATTTAATTTAATTTTTTCATTTTAATTAGTTTATAACAGTTATTTTTACTTTTGTTATTTTTTTATTTTTTTATTTTAATTATTAGATTATTTTAATTAGTCTGGTTTTATTTAGTTGGGTTGAAATTATTCTAGTTAGTTTTAGAGTATACACTTGGTCCAAGTCAAAGGACAGTTTGTCCTTACTTTTTACCTGCCACTTACAAAGCAACACAGTCTATACTTTTTTTTCTGTGACACACTGTCCCTACTACATCAAATATTTCACCAAATTAATCTCACATAAGCCTGCACACAGAAAAAGCTTTGATCAGAGACCAAAGTTACAATTGGCATTTTTGAATTTTTGTTAGAAAAAGGAGAACACAGTAAGAAAGGAAAAAAGAATAAAGAGACAACTAAGGAACCTTTTTGGAGCATCCGCGAACCCCCCATCTGCAGCTCGTAACTTCAAAAGAAGAAACCAACAACATGACCAAAAAAAAACAAAAAAAGTGATCCTCACCCTGCACTTCACAAACCATCCATAAACCTCTTCCACCATTAACAACCCACCAAGAGACCACCATTAACAACAACCAGCAACGATATGCTGACACCTCCCAACCATCCTTACGGCAAGAAAAAAACAACATCCGTGAGTCCTTTATCACCTTCTTGCTCACCTTAACACGGAGTTCCTGAACCGTCTTCACTGATAAAAGCCCCTTTCAAAACAACTGATAAGAAAAAAAATCCAAAAACTTCACACAGAAAACCACAAAAAGCTGAGCCGTCGCACAAACCCTTAAATCTCGCCGTGAATCTGAAATCGCCCCTTTTCAAAATCACTGAACCGCCTTCTCCTATTTTTACTCATCTTCATTGTTTCGCGTCTGAACCATCCACCGTCGTGACGACACCATCTTCAAAACATTCAAACTAACACTGAACTCAAGCAAAATGCAGAAACTTACTTTGAATCGAAAAAACCGTTAACCTTTTGGAACCAAAACTCACCATTTATCCATAGCTAAGCAAAACCCGCCACACAAACTGACCAACAACATCACGCTCAGCCGCACAACAACAATACGAATCCACGGTTCAACCTAAAACCCCTTTCCTCTTTACCAAATCACCGCGAAACCCTTCATCTTCACGAAGCCACCATACCACAAATAAGAAAAGTAGAAAGAAGTTAGATGGAGAAGATGAGAACCGGAAATAACAAAAAGCTAGAAAAACACTGCAAACCTTCGCAAAAACTGAACTGAAATTCAATCCAAAGCTGAAGAAATAGAAACCGCAGAAACGAAATCTGAGAAGCTCAGAGTCGTTATCCCACAAACCACCGCGACAAATCTCTTTCACTTCAAAATTCACCAACTAACATTGTAAAACCAATCCACACTCAAAATGAAAGTGAAACCCGTGAATCACCAAGGGCCACCGTGAGAGTAAGCCGCGAGTTTGAGTCACGCCGAAACCTCGAACCAGCCGCCGACGCCGGAACCATCATCATCACCTGTTTTCCGCCGCCACCACTCTTCAATCACACACGATTTGAAACCCCCCAACACCCATCACTACCAAACACCGAAAACCCTTCATCACCACCGCGCATCCTCCAAACCCACCGAATCCGCCGGAGGGACCGTGCGCCGCCGGAAACGGAGAGATTTGCAGAGAGGACGAAGTCGTCACTCTGTTTCACGAAAAAGGGAAAGGGCATGCGTTTGAGGAAACGGACAAGGAGATTTTTTCTGTTTACTATTTGATTATTCACGTTTGGTAACCTTTTTTTTTTCTTTTTAGTATTTATTTGTTATCCTTTTATTAATTTACTGTTTGTTACAATTAGGTTTAGTTAAGATTACTTTTTTTTTAAAAGATAAATAAGCCCACTCAAATTTCTACATGACTCCCTTACTACTTTCATACCCCCCTCCCTGTTTGTTTTTTCTTTCATTTGTTTTCTTCTTTCATAACTTTTAATTAATTTCTACTAATGTTTATTTATTTATTTTTAGGTTAATTAGAATTCTTATTGGTTTTTTAATTTCAGAATTTAATTTATATTATTGATTGTTTAGTATTCTAACAACTTTACTATTTTTGTTTATTTTATTTTGATAGTTTAGTTAGAAAATTTTGGTTTATGAGGATAAAATTTCGTTTAAAGATTATTGATTTAGATTTGTAATTACATTTTATTTTAGAACTTATAATTAATTCTTCTCTTTACTTTGTTTGGGATGATGAGATTCCCGGTACAGATTGTATTTAATCTCTGATATCTTTTAGACCAATTTTTGGTTCTCTTTGTTAGTCGGCTTGAATGCTTGAAGTTTATAATTGACATTTGTCTGACATCATGATAATGGATAATTGTGTTGAACTTGTAAATCTGCTTTGGACTTGATATTTTCTTCTTGATTTCTTTCGCGCATGTTGAAGAGGCAACGGACCTTCTCCGTTAGGTATTGTTAAAACTCAACTTTATCTCTCTTGCGTTTCAATTTAATCCTGATGCCATATTTGTGTTTATCCGATTAATTGTACATCACCCTCGTGTCTAAACCATAAAACATTTAAAAACTTTCAAACTATTTAATTTGCGAAAGAACTGAACTCCGGAGTCTAGCACTCCACACGTTCTTGAGTGAATCACACCTGGGCCAGCCCCACGCATCGTGGATTCATTTACCCTTTCGTATTTAAAACACTCGACTTAATTAATCAATGAAACGATTCATCGCGCCTACATTTTGCACACACGTAAGTCGGTCATTTTTGATCGCCGTCTGCACGGCATTACGCGTCTCAATTCACAAATCAAATAACGAGTAACTGAACTCCGGAGTCTAGCACTCCGCACGTTCTTGAGTGAATCACTCCTGGGCTAGCCCCACGCGATGTGGTTTATTCATCCTCTCGTTTCTAAAACACATAAACTTCTAAATTAATTAACGAGTAATTGAACTCCGGAGTCTAGCACTCCGCACGTTCTTGAATCAAATCACTCATGGGCTAGCCCCACGCGATGTGGTTTATTCACCCTCTCGTTCCTCGTTCCTAAAAAACACGGAAACGTTTAAATAAATTATGCGAAAGACTGAAAGGATTAGACAATTCATTCACTTTTTCGTATTCAAAACAATTCGACAATCTTAAAAGGATTAGACATCGTTCATCCCCATAGGAAAAATATCTCTTCTATCTCCACAAACACAAACAAAATCTTACAAACAACTTTTCTCAAAGGGAGAATGTGGCATTGCTTGTCGATACTCATATCCAAGTTTAAAGCTTCTTCCGATTTTTATTTATTCTCAAAGGAAGAATGTGGCATTGCTTGTCGATACTCATATCCAAGTTTAAAGCTTCTTCCGATTTTATTTATTCTCAAAGGAAGAATGTGGCATTGCTTTTCGATCTTATATCCAAGTTTAAAGCTTCTTTTGATTTCTCATTTCTCAAACGTTTGTGGTGGAATAGGTGAGATACTTCTCTTAAAGATGACGACTTGTATCTTTCTTTCAAATACAATTTAAAACTTACCAACCAATATAAACTATTTTTCCATAATTAATCGGAGAGTAACTGAACTCCGGAGTCTAGCACTCCGCACGTTCTTGAATGCAATCACTCCTGGGCTAGCCCCACGCGACGTGGTTCATTCGCCCTCTCGTTTTAAAACACCCTTAACAAAGATCAAACATCTTTTCTCCAAAACGAATATTGTTTAAATCTTTTTGTCTCGCAAACAAGCTAGCGCTTCAGCCTCCCATCGTGAGTAGATGAGCCAACGCTTAGTAGTAGAAATCATTTTCAAACAATCGTTCAATAAAAATCACAAACCGTAGTCGCACGAACTACGAAGCTCTGACTTTCCCATTGCACAAGGGAATACGTAGGCACGGGGATTTTAATCTTTCGCGAGCACAATAATAAAAAATTAACTATCTCTCCATCACAATAATAAAAAATTAACTATCTCTCCATCACAATAATAAAAAATTAACTATCTCTCCATCACAATAATAAAAAATTAACTATCTCTCCATCACAATAATAAAAAACTTAACCTTTCCCCATAATAAATAATAATTTTCTTTTCCCTTTAATAAGCAATCTTAACAAAAAGAAGACAATAAAATAAGTTAACATTTAAGCGCAAATTAGACTAAGAGGTTCCCGTTGAGTACAACGGACGTGATGGGTGCTTAACACCTTCCCTTTGCGTAACTGACTCCCGAACTTAGATTAGTGGTTTCGTTGACCATTTCTTATCCGATTTAGGTTGTGTCTATATCTCCCTTTTCTCTCGTAGAATAAATAGAATTAGGTGGCGACTCTATTGTTTGCTTTAGGATTGTATTTTTCGAGGTACGACAGTTGGCGACTCTGCTGGGGACATTATTGCTTATGCATAAGAGAGTCGAGCCTAGCTTAGGATAGTTTGCGTTTGTTTGATGACTTATTTGATTGTCTTCTTTATTTACTGTTGATATTCTATCTATTGCTTCCTTCTTTATTATTTGCTCATTATATCTGCCTGTTGGATCTCGGGATATCACGGGTATGAATTTGTACTTGAGTTTTGAAAAAGAAGAGGGAACACCTAAGTTAGAATTGGATGTTATTAGTGTTAGTCTCCAAGGACTCGCTCCTTGCACGCCTAGCATGAAAGCTCCCCCAGATAGTTAGACTTTTCGCAGATCTTGTCACAACACAGCTAGCCTGTTGCGTGACCTGATTCACGAAAGGGCTGTGATTCTGGGACCCCCTAGAACCTGTTTCATTTTTGGTAGTTGTGTAATGTTAGGCTCTGAGGGCTCGCCCCTTTGTTGGCCTAACATGAGAACTCCACTCAGGGTAGACCTTATCGTCATTATCGTCACAATGCAGCTAGCCTGCGGCGGGGCGTTAGTACGACAAACGTCCGTGACCTTGAGTATCCTTATGCCATCACCATAGAAGCTACCCTATGAGTGGGTTTTATGGGTAAAGAATTTAGAACTCTCCACTTAAGGCTTACCAGTTAAGAGATCCCTAGTTATTTGTACCTTGGATCCAACATCTTGCCTTCATGCTGGAACTGTCTGTGTTTGTGATTCTGAGCTTTGCATTCTTTCGCATCTCATTTGCATTTGCATTTGCATTGCATATCATCTTCCAACAATCCAACTCACACATGTCTTATTCTCAGTCAGTCAACTGTACTCGACCAGTCACCAGAGAAAGATGGACCAATTTGAGCAGGAAAACAGGGAGCTTAGAAATGAAGTCACTACTTTGAGAAATCATATGGGAATATTCTCGACTACAATGAAGACCATAGTAGACAACCTTGTGCAGGATAACATTGAACTCCAAGAGGAGATTCACAACTTGATGATTGATAGAGGGCGACTGATTTCTTTGGTCAAAGATCTGGTCATTTCTCAGCGTCGGTCAAATTCTACTTCTACTCGTCAGCAGCGTCAGAATCAGTGGAGGTCTCCAAACAGTCCTGAAGGAGCGGCTCATCAATTTGACCCAATCCCAATGACTTACAGTCAATTATGGTCTCATTTTGCCCGGAACTCAATAATGACACTCAGAAAGACTAGAGCCACGAGGTCTCGGCCCTGTGGGTTCAATCCAAATACCAGTTGTGAATTTCATGATGGAGTACTGGGGTATCCGATTGAAGAGTGCAAAGTCTTCCAGGAAAAGGTTCAAGAGATGATCGAATACGGGGTGTTGACCTTCAATGGAGGAATCCCATCTGTGGACGGAGTGCTTTTGCGCTGATAAAAACTCAAGAGAGTCCTTTCCAAGTCAGTTTGTTACTGGAGCCTAGAACCAGTTCCTCAACGCATATGATCATTTGCTGCTCTGAAAACTATCCTCTCAGATGTTTAGCTCGTTTGCTGCTTTTCATATGTATTTTTCTTTGTTTGTTAATGCATTTGTTTTTGGCATGTAAGAACTTATTTGTTTTTAATGATTAATGCAACGAATATGTTTGTCTTGAAGTAATCCATTTGTATTCACTCACAATGCTTTTTCAACTTTATAATGCCAATATTATCCCATCTCTTGCCTAGGCAGAGAATTGGAGGGAGGATGACGAAATTAAAACACAAATTCTCTAGTGGAATGCTTTTGATTAAAACCCTACTGACGATGTACAGGCATTGTTTCGAATTCCCAAACACTGGAGAAATAAGGAGTTAATCCCTAGTCAACCATTTCGAGCCTAGAAGTAGGAGTTTCTTTCATATATTTCAAAACTCTTACGCTTAACCTGGGGCAGGGTAGTGTTCAGTTAATCTGGTTACACATTCAAATCATAAGATGAAACATCCCATCAGGGAATCCACTACAATACGAATCCACGGTTCAACCTAAAACCCCTTTCCTCTTTACCAAATCACCGCGAAACCCTTCATCTTCACGAAGCCACCATACCACAAATAAGAAAAGTAGAAAGTAGTGAGATGGAGAAGATGAGAACCGGAAATAACAAAAAGCTAGAAAAACACAGCAAACCTTCGCAAAAACTGAACTGAAATTCAATCCAAAGCTGAAGAAATAGAAACCGCAGAAACGAAATCTGAGAAGCTCAGAGTCGTTATCCCACAAACCACCGCGACAAATCTCTTTCACTTCAAAATTCACCAACTAACGTTGTAAAACCAATCCACACTCAAACTGAAAGTGAAACCCGTGAATCACCAAGGGCCACCGTGAGAGTAAGCCGCGAGTTTGAGTCACGCCGAAATCTCGAACCAGCCACCGGCGCCGGAACCATCATCATCACCTGTTTTCCGCCGCCACCACTCTTCAACCACACACGATTTGAAACCCCCCAACACCCATCACTACCAAACACCGAAAACCCTTCATCACCACCGCGCATCCTCCAAACCCACCGAATCCGCCGGAGGGACCGTGCGCCGCCGGAAACGGAGAGATTTGCAGAGAGGACGAAGTCGTCACTCTGTTTCACGAAAAAGGGAAAGGGCATGCGTTTGAGGAAACGGACAAGGAGATTTGTTCTGTTTACTATTTGATTATTCACGTTTGGTAACCTTTTTTTTTCTTTTTAGTATTTATTTGTTATCCTTTTATTAATTTACTGTTTGTTACAATTAGGTTTAGTTAAGATTACTTTTTTTTAAAAAGATAAATAAGCCCACTCAAATTTCTACATGACTCCCTAACTACTTTCATACCCCCCTCCCTGTTTGTTTTTTCTTTCATTTGTTTTCTTCTTTCATAACTTTTAATTAATTTCTACTAATGTTTTTTTATTTATTTTTAGGTTAATTAGAATTCTAATTGGTTTTTTAATTTCAGAATTTAATTTATATTATTGATTATTTAGTATTCTAACAACTTTACTATTTTTGTTTATTTTATTTTGATAGTTTAGTTAGAAAATTTTGGTTTATGAGGATAAAATTTCGTTTAAAGATTATTGATTTAGATTTGTAATTACATTTTATTTTAGAACTTATAATTAATTCTTCTCTTTACTTTGTTTGGGATGATGAGATTCCCGGTACATATTGTATTTAATCTCTGATATCTTTTAGACCAATTTTTGGTTCTCTTTGTTAGTCGGCTTGAATGCTTGAAGTTTATAATTGACATTTGTCTGACATCATGATAATGGATAATTGTGTTGAACTTGTAAATCTGCTTTGGACTTGATATTTTCTTCTTGATTTCTTTCGCGCATGTTGAAGAGGCAACGGACCTTCTCCGTTAGGTATTGTTAAAACTCAACTTTATCTCTCTTGCCTTTCAATTTAATCCTGATGCCATATTTGTGTTTATCCGATTAATTGTACATCACCCTCGTGTCTAAACCATAAAACATTTAAAAACTTTCAAACTATTTAATTTACGAAAGAACTGAACTCCGGAGTCTAGCACTCCGCACGTTCTTGAGTGAATCACACCTGGGCCAGCCTCACACGTCGTGGATTCATTTACCCTTTCGTATTTAAAACACTCGACTTAATTAATCAATGAAACGATTCATCGCGCCTACATTTTGCACACACGTAAGTCGGTCATTTTTTATCGCCGTCTGCACGGCATTACGCGTCTCAATTCACAAATCAAATAACGAGTAACTGAACTCCAGAGTCTAGCACTCCGCACGTTCTTGAGTGAATCACTCCTGGGCTAGCCCCACGCGATGTGGTTTATTCATCCTCTCGTTTCTAAAACACGTAAACTTCTAAATTAATTAACGAGTAATTGAACTCCGGAGTCTAGCACTCCGCACGTTCTTGAATCAAATCACTCCTGGGCTAGCCCCACGCGATGTGGTTTATTCACCCTCTCGTTCCTCGTTCCTAAAAAACACGGAAACGTTTAAATAAATTATGCGAAAGACTGAAAGGATTAGACAATTCATTCACTTTTTCGTATTCAAAACAATTCGACAATCTTAAAAGGATTAGACATCGTTCATCCCCATAGGAAAAATATCTCTTCTATCTCCACAAACACAAACAAAATCTTACAAACAACTTTTCTCAAAGGGAGATTGTGGCATTGCTTGTCGATACTCATATCCTAGTTTAAAGCTTCTTCCGATTTTTATTTATTCTCAAAGGAAGAATGTGGCATTGCTTGTCAATACTCATTTCCAAGTTTAAAGCTTCTTCCGATTTTATTTATTCTCAAAGGAAGAATGTGGCATTGCTTGTCGATCTTATATCCAAGTTTAAAGCTTCTTTCTATTTCTCATTTCTCAAACGTTTGTGGTGGAATAGGTGAGATACTTCTCTTAAAGATGACGACTTGTCTCTTTCTTTCAAATACAATTTAAAACTTACCAACCAATATAAACTATTTTTCCATAATTAATCGGCGAGTAACTGAACTCCGAAGTCTAGCACTCCGCACGTTCTTGAATGCAATCACTCCTGGGCTAGCCCCACGTGACGTGGTTCATTCACCCTCTCGTTTTAAAACACCCTTAACAAAGATCAAACATCTTTTCTCCAAAACGAATATTGTTTAAATCTTTCTGTCTCGCAAACAAGCTAGCGCTTCAGCCTCCCATCGCGAGCAGATGAGCCAACGCTTAGTAGTAGAAAGCATTTTCAAACAATCGTTCAATAAAAATCACAAATCGTAGTCGCACGAACTACGAAGCTCTGACTTTCCCATTGCACAAGGGAATACGTAGGCACGGGGATTTTAATCATTCGCGAGCACAATAATAAAAAATAAACTATCTCTCCATCACAATAATAAAAAATTAACTATCTCTCCATCACAATAATAAAAAATTAACTATCTCTCCATCACAATAATAAAAAATTAACTATCTCTCTATCACAATAATAAAAAATTAACTATCTCTCCATCACAATAATAAAAAATTAACTATCTCTCCATCACAATAATAAAAAACTTAACCTTTCCCCATAATAAATAATAATTTTCTTTTCCCTTTAATAAGCAATCTTAACAAAAAGAAGACAATAAAATAAGTTAACATTTAAGCGCAAATTAGACTAAGAGGTTCCCGTTGAGTACAACGGACGTGATGGGTGCTTAACACCTTCCCTTTGCGTAACTGACTCCCGAACTTAGATTAGTGGTTTCGTTGACCATTTCTTATCCGATTTAGGTTGTGTCTATATCTCCTTTTTCTCTCGTAGAATAAATAGAATTAGGTGGCGACTCTGTTGTTTGTTTTAGGATCGTATTTTTCGAGGTACGACAATACCAAGCAACCTTTCACTATCTAGTTTTCTTCTTTATTAATGGTGTAGTCCATGTAGAAATGAAGGAAAAGATTGCTCATTCTTGGCATATGGTTCATCGAAAAGAGAAGGGTCAGTTGGGAAGACAACACCTTGCTCCTTCCGAGTATTACATCTAGGGGGTTTGAACTAGGGCTTCCAAGCTTAAGATGCCTTATCCACCTGAGGAGCCTTTGTTTCCGATATTTCCATTATTCGCTTTTTTTCCTCCCGTTGATGAGAAGGTTGCTCTTCAAGAAGAGTTGGACAAGATGAGGAAAGAGAAGGAAGAATGGTTACTTGAGAAGACGACTATGCAAGAGCAACTGAAGGAGAAAGATGATCTCATTGAGTTACTTGAGCGGCCTGTTACGAAGAGGCCAAGAGAGAATTTATTTTCCTCTAGTACTCCATCTACCATTCCTCCTACATCCGGTGTTTGGAAGGCCATTGTGGACCAGACGGTGAAGGATAAGGAAGACATGGAGAATCAGTAAAAGAAAGAGATTAAGAGGATTCGCATGAAGTACCAACCGGGATTTGGATCTTCTTCAGATATAATCCCATAGGCCTAGTTTACTTTTCTCTCATGTATTACGATTATTGAGAGTTGTACTTCACTTGTAATCCTCACTTTAATATTAATGAGAATGAGTTTTTTTTAGTACTTCAAAAAAGTTTTTCTTTTATAAATATTGCAATTTATTTATAGTCCCTTGAAATATTTGCATTTGCATACGCATACCATGCATCATGCTTGTTTTGGTCTTGCTTATTGACAGTTTTACATGGATCTTATGTTGTTTCTTGGTCTTCATCCAGTTCTCTTGGCAAGCTGACTCATCGCTATGGTACTCGAGCTAATTGAAGAAAGATGTTGGAAGCCTTACAACAAGGGAATCGCGAGCTGGGCGAAGAAGTTTCATATCTGAAGGTTATCTTGGAAAGGATAACTTCTATGATGGAAAGCTTGGTGGCTACTCAGAGTCAGCCACCCCCTCCCCCTAATTCTCCGATACAAAGCACAATCATCTCTGAGATTGTCAATGCATCGATTCCTGCTGAAACTATTATTTCTCCTCGCTACCGCATTCCTACTAGCACACTGTGGGGTATGCCGGTTGATTTCATTCCTGCTGGTTATCATCCTCATCCTCCTCCTACTGCTGCATATGATACTCTTCAGCCAGTGATGACTACAACACCGCCTGTGATGCATACTATGCTGCACCTTGATGAAGTGATTTACCATGCTGAGCCCAGTGAAGGCGCTGGTGTGAATGAAAGGCTTGATGACTTTCAGAGCCGTTTTGCTAAAATGCAAAAAGAGATGAAGGCTTTGAGGCACAAGGATTTGTTTGGTAAAGATGCTTATGATCTCATCTTTGTTCCCAATATTAAGGTTCCACATAAGTTCAAGCTTCCTGAGTTCGAGAAGTATAAGGGCGATATTTTTCCTCTGAGTCACTTGACTATGTATGCTAGAAAGATGTCTGCTCAGACAGAGAAATATCAGCTCTTGATTCACTATTTCCAGTACAGTCTGACTGGTGCAATTATGAGATGGTATATGGGTTTGGATAGCAGCCAAATCAAGACTTTCAATGATTTTGGATAGGATTCTGTTGGGCAATATAAGTATAATGTTGATATGGCACTAGACAAAGATCAACTTCGTGCTATGTCACAGAAGGACAAAGAAACTTTCAAAGAGTATGTGCAGAGATGGCGCAAACTTGCAGCTCATAATTTTCCTCCTTTGAAAGAGAAAGAGATGACGAAGATCTTTTTGAAGACTTTGGGTTCTTTCTACTATGAGAATGTGATTGCAAGGGCTCTATCTGATTTCACTGAAATGGTGAGTATGGGGATGCGACAAGAAGAAGGTGTTCGTGAGGTATGGTTAAGCAAAGAAGGTAGAAATAACTTGAGTTCTAAGAGGTTCAACTTTGGAAAGAAGAAAGAAGGTGAGAATAATTTTGTTGGGAAATATAAGAAGGTGATGTAGCTTCAATTGCGATGACAAATTCATCCCTGGTCATAAATGTTATTCCGGAAAATTTCTATTGCTATTAGTTGATGAAGATGAATCTTATTCCCAAGACACCACTGTTGCGATTGATGAGGTTGTCTCACAAACTGAACAAGAGGAAACTTATTTTCAACTTTCTCCCCAAGCTGATTGTCGTCATTTATCGCCTAAAACACTCAAATTCAATGGCGTTATTCTCGGCCTACCGGTCACTGTTTTGATTGACACGGGGATCACTCACAACATTCTGCAACCACATTTCGCCTAACATCTCAAACTCATAACTACCCTAATTCCAAATTTTTCTGTCATGGTTGGCAATGGATCTAAATTAATCTGTTCTGGCCTTTGTTCAGAAGTTCCAATAACCCTCCAAAACAATCTCTTTACAATCCATTTCCACTTACTTCCTATAGAAGGAGCCGATGTTGTCCTTGGGATGGAGTGGCTTAGAACCTTAGGCCCACTTATGGATGATTTTTTTATCCCAAAACTCTCATTTACCTACCATAACAATGAAATCACAATCATAGGTGATCCTAAAAATCTGCCTTCAACATCTTCTTACAATCAAATCTGCCATCTTATCCACACAAACTCCATTGCATCCATTAATTTGTTATTGTACCAACCCACAACTACTCAATAAATTGACCCACCAACCCAACCAATAAACCCACTTGAAACCTTGCCCACATCAATTCCATCCAAAATTTCAAATATTATAAAATTCTTTGTTGCTGTTTTCAAAAGTCCCCAAGGCTTACCACCAACTCGCCCTCATGACCACCATATTCCCATTCTCCCAAATACCCCACCTGTTAATGTAAAACCCTATCGTTATCCTCATTATCAAAAGGATGCCATGACAACACTAATACAAGATATGCTTAAGGAAGGTATCATCAAACCCAGCCACAACCCTTACTCCTCACCAGTTCTATTGGTCCGAAAAAAAGACGGTAGTTGGCGATTCTGTGTTGATTATCGTGCTTTAAATGTTGTTACTGTACGCGACCGTTTTCCTATTCCTACCATAGATGAAATCTTTGATGAATTGGGATCATGAACTATTTTTTCTAAGATTGATCTTCGATCTGGATACCACCAAATAAGGGTAACACCAGAGGATACACACAAAACTGCGTTCAGAACTTTTGATGGGCACTATGAGTTTTTAGTGATGCCTTTTGGCTTAACTAACGCTCCTAGTTCTTTTCAATCGACAATGAATGATTTGTTTCTCCCTTTTCTACGACGGTTTGTTTTAGTGTTTTTCGATGACATTCTTATTTACAGTTCTTGCATTTCAGAGCATGCTAATCACCTATCATTGATTTTAGAGTTACTTTTATCACATCAATTTTATGCCAAATTATCAAAATGTGTTTTTGTTGTTCCTAGTGTTGATTATTTAGGTCATATTATTTCAAGTGATGGCGTAACCCCAATTCCTTTTAAGATTCAAGAAATTCTTGATTGGCCTCAGCCACGCTCACTCACGACACTCAGGTTTTTTTTAGGACTCACCGGTGTTTATAGACGATTTGTGCGTCATTACGCCTCTCTCGCCACTCCTCTCACCGATTTATTGCGTTCAACTAAATTTTCATGGAGTACATCTGCCGAAGCAACGTTTACAAGTTTAAAACATAAAATGACAGAAACACTCATCTTGTGCCTTCCATATTTTCTTAAGATCTTTGTGCTGGAAACTGATGCTTCAGCTATTGCAGTGGGAGCTGTCTTGTCTCAACAAGGGCATCCGTTGGTTTTTTCAGCAAAAAGTTGTGTAACCGATTGCAGGCTTCCTCCGTTTATGTCCGATAAATGTATGCCATTACTGAATCAGTCAAAAAATGGCATCAGTACTTAATAGGCAGACATTTCCACATATACACTGACTAAAAGAGTTTAAAGAATTTGTTAGTTCAAAATATTCAGACCCCAGAACAACATAAATGGGCGCAAAATTGCAAGGCTTTCATATTGACATATTTTACAAACTTAGGAAACAAAATCAAGTGGCTGATGCATTGAGTCGTATCCAACAAGAAGACGTAACCATTTTGATGTCCATCTCTTCCCCAATTCCTCTTTTTTCCCAATTGACAGACTTCTACAAAACTACAAAAGAAGGACAAGACCTCGTCGCAAAGATCAAATCAGACTCAGAAATGCAGCGTTTGTTTCAATTCAATAACGATATTATGTACTACAAAGACAAAATTTTCATACCTTCTATTCCAGAGCTCCGTCAATCCATACTTCAGGAGTACCATTCAACTCCTACTGCAGGCCATTCAGGACTTCAGCCTATGTTAGCTCGTCTTTCCACTTCCTTCATGTGGCCAGGGATCTATAAGGATGTCAAACTCTTTGTTAAAAAGTGTCAAACCTGCCAACAAAATAAATACATGACAAAGAGGAAACAAAGGCTATTACAACCACTAAAAATGCCAACACAAGTCTGGGACGAACTATCTATGGATTTCATCACTCATTTACCTTCTTCTTTTGGTCATACCACAATTTGGGTCATTTGTGACAGACTCACTAAGTACGTGCATCTACTTGCTTTACCAAAAAGCTTCACTTCCAGAGACCTAGCCCGACGTTTCTCCACAGAGATCTCTCGTTTGCATAGCATTCCCAGATCCATAGTCTCATACCACGATCCACTCTTCTTGAGTTCCTTCTGGAAAGAACTGTTTCGTGTGCAAGGCACAACTTTAAAGTTCAGCTCCGCATATCACCCTGAAACAGATGGGCAAATAGAGGTTATGAACTGTTTCTTATAGGCATATTTGCGATGTTTTATAAGTGATAACCCACGTCAATGGTTTAAATACCTGCATCTTGCTGAGTATTGGCACAACACATCGCATCACTCCGCCATTAAAATTTCTCCCTTCGAAGCCCTTTATGGCAGAGAACCTCCATCTGTCCCTCAGTATCGTCAAAGTCTCACCACAGTCCCGGATCTTGACTTAAATTTACAACAGAGACAAACTCTTCTTGTCACTTTGAAAGAAAATTTAGAACGCACACGACAAAGAATGGTAAATCAAAAAAATAAAAAACGCATTTATTGTACCTTTGAGGAAGGAGATCTGGTTCTCCTTTTCCTTCAACCGTATAGACAAATCTCTGTGCACCGTCGCAACTCTCATAAGTTATCTCAACGCTATTTCGGTCCCTTCAAGATCCGCCGACGCATCGGACCCGTCGCTTATGACCTGGATCTACCACCTTCTTCAAAGATCCACTCCATTGTCCATGTTTCTCAGTTGCGTGCGTATCATGGTACTGACCCATCGGCTCACTTCCGTCCGATTCTTCCCTCTCTTGAGGCCTTGCATGTAGAAGATCTTCAAGCCATAAACGAGCTCGCAGATGTTGTGGTATCATCAGTGCCTCAAGATGAACAAGAAGAAAGTGGTTTGAGAGAAAAGCAAAAAAAGAGCGGAAAGAACTATGTGAGTGAAGTAAGAAATTATGGTGATAAATCTGATAACTTGTTGGGAAGTACCACTATTAAGTGTGGTCAGATTCCGTCTTCTAAGACTCTTCCCATCTCTCAATCTCAGCCTTCCGTTACAAAGAGTTCTTCATCTATAAGATCTGCACCACTAAATGCTATTAACAACAACCTGCCAAGATCATGTGGGTTTACAGTAACCAATGCTACTTTAACTGCTCCCTATAAAACACTTGTACTTCCCCAAGACAACTCTTATCCAGCTGGCCCGCATGCAAAGAATACTACTACCAACTTGCATCCAGCTGGCCCACATGCAAATGCCACCAATACCACCACCCCACTCACAACTTCCCATTCTCTTTATGATATAGCTGGCGCGCCTTCCCAATGTTTCAACCATGCTTCTTCGTCTGCACCACACGATGGCATCAAATGAGCTTCAGCTTTTCATCCAGCCCATTCCGTTAGCACTCCCAACCTTGAGGACAAGGTTGTTGTCGGGTCGGAAAGTAGTGATAGCAGACCCAAACGAGTTATTAATATGGGTAAGAGTTCCGGTTTGAAAAATAACGAACCGAAAGTAGCTTAGAAGGGTTTTCCGGTGTAGAAAATTTACAAACCAGAAGTAGCCTCATTGGGTTTTCCGGTTTGTAAATCCTTAACCGGAAGTAGCCTCATTGGGTTTTTCGGTTCGTGTTTTTTTTTAATTTATAAATTTTCAATTTTTTTTAGAAGACAATGCGCGAAGGATGACTCAAAAGTCGATACTACAGATATATTCTCTACTACACAAAAATTTCCTACACGAGGAAAGGCGACTCGATGGTCAGGGAGGTTGGACTCAGAAATATGGTTATTATTATAATCACTCGCTCGGACACAAAGACAGGCAAGAGAGGAAGAAGTGACAAAGTTATATTTGGCTGCGATAGAGGTGGAAAGGACAAAGAACGAGAAAGCGAAACACAAAGTGCTTCCAAAAGATGTGAGTGTCCTTTCAAAGTTAGATCAACAAACTCAACTCGACGTAGTGCTCAGAAGATCTCAACAAACTCATCATCCTCCTCCTCATCCTGGTGACGCTGCAGATAGCAACTAAGCTCATGTGAAATATGCCATAAGTTTGCTGCCATGTGCAGTAACCTTAAGCTCCTTCATCGATCGTCTCTCCTGAAAATAATACATATTATATGTTATTATCAACTAAAAGGTAAAATAAATGTTATTCATTAGTGAAAGTTTATAGGTTGTCTTACCTCGTCATCCCACAAATGTCGAGCAACATGATTCTGGTACCTCACCAAAAGTGAGGTATCAGAAGGTCCTTCGGGGAAAGCTGGATGTGGAGGAACATGAGGCGCAACAGGATTAACAGCCTGTAATGCGTCAAGTTTCTGCTGGTATAAATGCGTAGGAACTGTCCTTCCATCGGCCAATCGGTGATGAATATGTCTATTGCGTCCTCTGATTCGAGACACTGTAAAGAAAACAAAAAAAAAATTACAAAAAAATAAATAATTACACAACCGGATGTAGCACATGAGCTACTTCCGGTGCGTTACGTTCTAAACCGAAAGTAGCAATGACCCTACTTCCGGAGTGAAATTCAAACAAAACTCAAACCGGAACTAGCTTACTCTAGTTTTCCGGTTGGTAAAAATGTGAACCAGAAGTAGATCCTCTGGGTTATCCGGTTTGAATTTTTTACTGTGCGAATTTTTCTGTGAAAATCTGGTCTGAGGTGAAATGAGGTGAAAAAGTTCAAATTTTTGAAATATTTACTATTTATATGAGGGTAAAATCGTCCAATTTTTTTTAACGTAAAGGTACCGGGATAAATGTGGGGGCACAGGGTATAATTTCCCTTTTTACCTCTTGTAAGAGGCGGAGAATGAATTCAGTATTTTTATCTTCCTATTGTTTTGTGTTTATTCAATTGTAAAACCCTAGTTTGATAGTAATTACTGATCCCTTTACATCACTTATACTCGCTATACTTTTACTGCCAATCTCTATTAACTTGGAGGCTTGTGTAAAACACTTGCAAGACCAATTTATAATTTTGTTGCGGATCGATTTCAACATATATGCTTTATTCATAATGTGAGAGAGAATGGAAGGATACATATGAAAAGATTCTCAATAAAGAGATCCAAATCACACTTAAAAGTAAGTTTTGATGCTTTGGAGGAAGAGGAGCAAAGTGTCTTTCGAGATATTGCTTGTTGCTTTAAAGGATGTAGATTGACAGAGGTTGAAGAGATACTTCGGGCTCATTATGGTGCCTCCATGACTCATAGAATTTATTGCTTTTAATAAAATAAGAGTTGATACATATTTTGATACTGAAAGATGGCCCATTACAATCTCTGTTCAATGATGTGGACTTCCTTTCAGTAAGTTGAATGAGGTTGGCTATTAATATTTATGTCTGTTACATCTTCAGAAATTCAGACATGGATATTTCCAAGAAGTCACATGGAAGGAGGATGAGGAGTTTCAACATGGATATAAAATATTCTGATGCTGCCTTCAAGTCAACCTTTCTTTTTCCAACATTTATTACTATAGAATAAACAAAGAAAATAAGAAGGAAGCTTCGCAACCAATATTAGATGAACACTCATAAATAAGCTTCGACATTTTTATATTGTTTTGCTTACAGATCCAGATCCTGACAATAATACAAACGTTCCAAGGTACTCTCACTACCATTTCTTCTCATGGCTATGCAATCAAATTCCTCTTCCTCCTTCTCTTATGAATTCAAGTATGACGTGTTCATCAGTTTCAGGGGCACCGACACTCGTTTCGGTTTCACCGGTAATCTCTATAAGGCTCTTTCTGACAGTGGAATTCGAACCTTTATTGATGACAAGGAGCTTCAGAGAGGTGACAAAATCACACCTTCGCTCCGCAAGAACATTGAAGACTCGAGGATTGCCATTATTGTATTCTCTTCGAACTATGCCGCTTCTTCATTTTGTTTGGATGAACTTGAACACATCATTCAATACTTTAAGGAAAAGAGTCGCCTTGTTCTGCCAGTTTTCTATGGGACGGAACCTTCTCAAGTACGACAGCAGAACAACAGGTATGGTGAAGCACTTGCTGAGTATGAGAAAAGGTTCCAAAATAACAAGGAAAATATGGAGCGGTTGCAGAAATGGAAGATGGCTCTTACCTACGCAGCTGACGTGTCTGGCTACCATTACAATTTCAGGTTCCCAACTTTTATACACGTATTTATTGTTGCTCTTTAGTTTACGGTTGACAAATCATTTCATCCTAAAATGTTAAAAAGGATGAATAAGTTTTATATTTCTCATTCACGAATAAGTGTATATTGTAACAATTTGAATTGCAATATCATCAACAACATCAATTCATGGATGTGACTGCATTTTCATGCATTTACTGAAATTCCTTTGATTGGGTGCAGCAATGAAGAATATGAATACATATTTATCAATAAGATAGTTACAGAGATTTCCAGCAAGATCAATCGTGTTCTTTTACATGTTGCCAATCACCCCGTTGGCCTCAATTCTCGACTTCTGCAAGTAAAGTCACTTCTGGATGTTGACTCTGATAATGGAGCCTGTCTAATTGGGATATATGGAAGTGGAGGATCGGGCAAAACAACACTTACTCGAGCAGTTTATAATATGATTGCTGATCAATTTGAAGGTTCGTGTTTCCTTCACAACGTGAGAGAAAATTCAGTTAAATATGGCTTAGAATATCTCCAAGAGCAGCTCCTCTCCAAAACAATTGGAATGAAAATTCAGTTAGGACATGTTAGCGAAGGAATTGCAATCATAAAACAAAGGCTACATCAAAAGAAAGTTTTGTTGATTCTCGATGACGTTGACCAACTAAACCAGTTGGGGGTTTTGGTGGGGGACCTTGGGTGGTTCGGTCTTGGGAGCAGGGTCATCATTACCACTCGAGACAAATATTTGTTATCATGTCACGGGATTAAAAAAACATATGAAGTAGATGGCTTAAATGAGAAAGAAGCTCTTGAATTGTTTAGGTGGATGGCTTGTAAATGTAACAAAACTGATTCAAGTTATGACTATATTTTAAACCGTGCACTTAGATATGCTTCTGGCCTTCCATTAGCTATAGAAGTATTAGGTTCCAATCTGTTTAGAAAGCCTATATCAGAATGGGAATCTACACTAGATAAATATGAACGAATTCCGCATGAAGATATCCAAAAGAAACTTAAAGTAAGCTTTGATTCTTTGGACGAAGAACAACAAAGTGTCTTTTTGGATATTGCATGTTGCTTTAAAGGGTGTGAATATACACAAGTTGAAGAGATACTTCATGCACATTATGGTCATTGCATAAAAATCCACGTTGGAGTGTTGGTTGATAAGTCTCTCATAAAGATAAATGTTTATGGTCATGTGACACTACATGACTTAATAGAGGATATGGGTAAAGAAATTGTCCGACAAGAATCACCCAAAGAGCCAGAAAAACGCAGTAGGTTGTGGTTTCATGACGCTATAGTTCATGTTTTGAAAGATAACACGGTACGTATATCACGATTTCGCTCTTTTGGACTTGCATGATTACCTTATACTAGCTCTTTTGCTCTTGATTACATGTAAATTTCTCAATATATGTATGCCAAATTTAGATATGTATTGTAATTGATTTGTGAATTTTTGTGTGAAAAGGGAACTAGGAAAATTGAAATGATACATTTGAATTCTCCCTCAACCGAAAGAATAATAGATTGGAATGGAGAGGCATTCGAAAAGATGACAAAACTCAAAACACTCATCATTCAAAATGGTCATTTTTCTAAAGGTGCAAGATATCTTCCAAGTAGTTTGAGAGTATTGAAATGGAATAACTATCCTTTGGAGTCTCTATCATCTATGTTTTTGAACAAGGCAAGTGAAATTAGTTCATTTACCTAATGTATATATTTATAAATTCACTATTATTTTTATTTATTTGTTTGTTTTTTCTTTTCTTCTTGTTTATGCAGATGTTCGAGTATATGAAAGTTTTGACATTTAACAATTGTCAATATCTAACCGATATACCTAATGTCTCAAGTTTTCCAAATTTAGAGAAGTTCTCGTTTGAAAATTGTAATAATTTAATTATGATTCACAGTTCGATTGGGTTTCTAAATAAACTTGAAATCTTAAATGCAAAAGGTTGCAATAAGCTTGAGAATTTTCCACCCTTACATTTGATCTCTCTTAAGGAATTGGAACTCTCTAAGTGTAAGAGTCTCAAGAGTTTTCCAGAATTATTAGGTAGGATGACAAATATAAAAGAGATTTGGTTGTTTGAAACTTCCATAGGAGAATTGCCATTTTCATTTCAAAATCTCAGTGAACTTCGTGAGTTAAAAATTCGGGGATGTCAAATGCTCAGGTTTTCAACTAACATTTGTATGATGCCAAAGTTGTCGAAGATTAATGTGGATTTACCTCTATTATTTCCTAAAGATAATGATACATTGAGTTCCTTAGTATCTTCAAAAGTGGAATATCTTAATCTCCAAAGGAACAACCTCTCAGAGGAATGCCTTCCAATAGTTCTCACACGGTTTGCTAATGTGAAATATCTATACTTATGGAATAACAATTTCAAAATTCTTCCCAAGTGTCTTGATGAATGCCACCTTATTAGAATCCTTGAATTGGATGGTTGCAAGTCTCTTGAGGAAATTAGAGGGATTCCACCGAATCTATATAAGTTTTCTGCCATCCGATGTGAATCATTGACTTCCTCATGTAGAAGAATGTTATTGAGTCAGGTTTGTTGTTTATTCTTGATCTTGTGTTTGAAATAGTGTTTCATATTCCACATTGTGATATATCTTATGCTAAACTAACAGAAACTACCTGAGGCTGGATGCACCGAGATTTGTTTGCCAACTGGAACAGAGGAGATTCCAGATTGGTTTGAGCACAAAATCCAGGGACTTACAATTTCTTTCGCGTTTCGTGAAGAAATCCCTTCTATAAGTTCTATTATTCTGGTTCAGTCTGATATAACTAAACTAACAATCAATTTGCTTGTCAATAACTATAAATATACTCTTTCGGAAGAAGTTCAGTTTCTTCCTTACCTTTTCAAAATGGGATTGAATCATACATATCTATTTGATCTGAAATTGGAAGAAAAGATTAAATGCTATAACCGGATTTTCGGGAAACTTGTTTGTGAGCTGGACGAAGCACTTTTAAAAGATAACTGGATCCGTGTAGAACTTAGTTTCGAGAGTCTTCCAAATATGTATTATTATGAGGATGAGAAGAAGGGATTACTATGCAGGGAAAAAATTGGAATCCACGTGTTCAAGGAGAAAAGCAGCCTGAGAGAGAATGTCATATTCATTGATCCTTGTAGAAAGGCAAAATCACACCCTTATGGAGGAAGACGTTTCCCTCTGTTGGAAAAGAAAACATTGGTGGGCGTGAAAGTTTCAAAGGCAGAAGTTGTGCAGCAGCACCAACGTTTCCCTCTGTTGGAAAAGAAAACATTGGTGGGCGTGAAAGTTTCAAAGGCAGAAGTTGTGCAGCAGCACCAACGGCGTATGGCTCGCTCGCTTACAGACAGTTTCTTTTTGCTCCATTGTATTTCTTTTTGTGTTTGATTGTTACTTTGTTTTGGAGAATTCTTTTTTAATACTTTTCCTTTTTATTGGCTCGCTTACAGATAAGAGTGCTTTACAATCAAGACCTTGCCCTCCGTTGACAAAGAAAGATAGGTCGGCGTGGAAGTTTCTGTGGCAGAACTTGTGCAGCAGCAATGCCGTATGGCTCTTTCATGATTGATTGATACCAATTGGATTGGAGCGTTAGAATATTCTCCATTTCTTCGAATCTTGGCATGCAGCTATCTCCATCTGAAAGCTTATTGGCCTCACATCGTATCGATGGAGAATCAACTCTCAGAGATTGGCAGATTGTAGTGTTTAGTAAGGCATAGGTAGGATCAAAGTAACATGGCCCCATCACTTACAGCCAAAACAAAAAGACTCAAGATGAAAATTTCCAAGTGAGTAGGTGTTTGTTTGTGTTTCTTTTGTACAAAGGGTATAATACACCATATAAATGAGTAAATGAAGACGAGGAGGGAGAGCCTAGAGAATCATCATTGCCATAGTTGTGATCACATGAAGACATGGTTATAAGAGTGTATTTTATTTTGAAAAATGTAATATAGAAAAGAGTAGGCCCTTTATTTTGAAAAATGTAATATAGAAAAGAGTAGGGAGCAAGAGGAAGTGTCATTCTTTAGAGTACTTTAATGGTGAAACCAATTTGAGCTATTTTGTGGTTACAAGCAGCCTCATCTAAAAGCAATTCATTTAATTTTATCTACAATGGTACAACTCTTAACAAACTCATATTAAATTAATAATAGTTTATTCGTATTAAATTATTTTTGTTTTAAAATTTATATAAATTAAATTACAGTTTTGGTCCCCTTGTTTTACCAAACTCACGTTTTAGTTCCTCTATTCTCTTTTTAAACCGTTTTTGTCATCCATCCCAATTTTGTTCCAAAAAAACACTTACCGTTCATGTATTGTTTATGAACAGTGCATGAACCCTAAATTGGAATGAGGACTAAAACTGTGAGTTTGATAAAACAGAAGGACCAAAATTACAATTTAGCCATTTATGTTACTGTAACTTATTATTTTTTATTAGAATGTTATCGTAACTTATTATTTTTTATTCGTGCCCGTTTATCCGTTCCCTCTAACGCGTATAAAATATAAATTTATTATATTTTAATTTAATTTTAATTTAAAAGTAATTATAAAATAATTAAAATTTTAAGGGATAATTATACAAACCCATGCCCTATCCATTAGGACGTGATTTGGTTTTCTCCCTTTAAGTTTTTTTTTTAATAGAGACCCCTTATAAAACCCAAAACCAGAATTTACTATCTCTATTATCCTCAATGTTGACTGAGTGATGGATGACTGGATGATTGGATGCTGAGTGTGTAATATTATTTCCTTTTTAAATATTTTGAATCCACCCGTGAAACTAGGGTTGAAAATAGTCTCGGGAGGCCCAGAACCACATAACGCTGCCAACACGAGAATTCTCCGGTAAGATTATCAATCTCAACCTTCGACCTCAACCGGTATCTGCAACACTAATAACTTTAGGGTCTCCACAACTAAAAATCTCAAACTATTCACTACCTAATCGGTAATTACCAAAAATAAATGCAAATGTCAATTAAATCATGAAATGATTATGATACAAAACAGAACAGGTAAGACAAATTCAATGAAAAGAATCAGTGAATTGCAACGGAATCGAATGACGGAGCGAGATTTTATGAGAGATGCAACGGGACCCGCAATTTGTAGTTAGGCTTCGCAACAGTGGTGAATTGCTCTGTTACAGTGTTTGGAAAATGTTCACACACGATTCATGGTTATTCTGTATTTTTTGGGATTTTGAGAAGATGAGGACGACAGGAAGAAAAAGAAGAATTAGTTGATGTTTTGGGTTCAAGAATTTATGAAAGAGTTGAGACGACGTGGTTAGTTAGTAGATTGACACGTTTGGTTAGAGATTGATAGGCGTTCGGTGAATGTTCTGAGTGAAATCCACTCATCTACTATTGACTAGTTTACCCAACAGCTCCAAGATAAGCCAGGGAGAACACAAGGTTGAAAATAGAAACCCTAATTTCACGGGTGGATTCAAAATATATAAAGGAAATAATATTACACAATCAGCATCCAATCACCCAGTCACCTATCATCCAATCAACATTGAGGGTAATACGGGGTGGTAAATTCTGATTTTGGGTTTTATTAGGGGGTCTCTAATAAAAAAAACTTAAAGGGGGAAAACCAAATCACGTCCTAATAACAGGGGGTTTGTATAATTATCCCAAAATTTAATAAACCTTTATATAACTGCCATTAAGGAAAATAGAAGTTAAGATTTAAAAAAAAATTGAAAAGGGCATATTCAAAAAAATTCGTGTTTTGTCTTTATATATTAATATAGATATATGTGAAAAAACAAAAACATATATGACAAAGTTCTAATAATTAGCATCAGATCCCTTATTAAATGAATATTTTAATCTCCCTTAATTTTAAGTCTCCTTGTATTTTTATTTTTTAGGGATATAAGTAAAGAATTTAAAATCTAATTTATTTAGAATAATTTTTTTAAAGTATATTTTTAAAAAATATATTTTTGAAAATAATTTCAAAAATATTTTATTTTAAAAAATTAAAAAACATTGAGTTTCTTAAAATGCTAAAAAAATGAATTTTTTTTATAAAAAATAAAAAAAATTCTCAGATAAAAAAATGATTTTTTTCCGAATAAAAAAATTATTATACTAAAAGGTTTATTTTTTTTCGAGAAATAAAAAACCAATTTTTTTAAAAAAAAATTCGATAAAAAAGTTTAAAATATAAATAATTTATGATAAAATTGGAGACTTAATACCCCTACTTGAATTTTGGAGCCTTTAATTTGAGGGATTTACTAATTTTAAAGCTCACTAGTGTATTTGTTAGCACCTAATTTCGACACCTAGTTGACTTCAGAAAGCATTGACCTTGGCATCGTGTTTTGTGGAAGAAATATAAGGCTTCGACTAAATCAAAGTTGAAGAAGCCTGAGTCGAAGATACAGGGAATGTAAGGATGTGGACTTAGAATATTTTCTAAATACAAGGAATGTATTTCGATTGAGCATTATTGGAAATGGTTGACGTGCAGTAGTTGAGATCAATATTTGAGGGAAAGTGATGTTTTCTTTTAATTTGAATAAAGACAAGTGGCGCATGTTGGAAGTTCAAGAACATGCAAAGGGTCAAGTGGCATATTTTTAGGAGTGAACTGCAAAAAATGTTAACCTTCGTTCAATATAAATAAAGTAGTTCTAGTGTTAGAATTGGTGTGAATTATATTGTACAAGTTACTCCATAAACATTCAAAGTACACGTGTGTAGAGAAACGAGTTAAGGTGAGAATGTACGTGATGAGATCACCAAACTATTTCATATCAATGCAATTTACATTTTAAGTTTCTTACTTTGAAGTCATTTATTTGTATTTTCTCTACTTTCAAACAAGTTTATCTTTCAGTATTTTATTGTCTTTTTACTTGATTTCTTTACACTTCCTTTCCATTTATACTCTTTCTGAACTTTACTTTCGACTCAATTGTTTTGAGTCTTGTTTGTTTTATTTTCTATTTTACCAAGAAAACACTTCATAAAGTCTGTCGAAGAGTTTATGTCATTATTCCTGAAAAACCAATTAAAAAATCTTATAGCACATGTCCTAGGATCAATTTGGTCGATCCTGTGAGTGATTGAGAACATTTTGTTGTTGTTAGAGGACCAGCGATTGTTTGTAATTTTCAGGATAAACAAATTGGCATGTCCGGTGGGACAGTGATATAAGTAACCAATTTTTGGAAGTTTTATTAACTTCCTTCAAAATAACCAACTTTAAGAAGTTTATAACTTTCTTTTATTAACGTGTTCGATTGATCAAAGTGTGGTGTAATATTTTGTTGCATGCATTTGAGAAGCGGAAAGGTAGCCACTACAGACGAATACATACCAAAGAAAAGAAATATGAGGAAAATGGCATCAAGTCAAGGGAATACAAGTAACTCAAATCCTCATACGACTGGGTCGAATCCTTAACCAAGTTGTTCGAATGCTCCAAGAACCAACATCAATCCACAAGATATTCCTAAAGCGATGCGGTGCCTCTCCCAAATCCTTCGACAGGAGGATCAAAAATACCATCTATGGTTTTGGAACCAGTCCCTTCGATGGCAGGAATAGGAGGAATGATATATAGACCTTATACTCAGCTAGTGATGGAATATATTGGGGCAAATCCTCAAACTCCACCACTAAACGTAACAATGTTTAGGCCTTTCCCTCCCCCGGGATTTTCATAACCTTTTCCTAAGAACCCAACCTATGGAATGCCAACAACGATAATTCAGACCCTACGTAACGCGCCTGCGGTGTTTTCAGAAAATGTGCTTTCTTTGCCCTTGCAAGAATCAGGATCTAGAGTAAACATGGGTCAAAATAGTCAAACCATAGGGTTGAGATATTCCTCCAGGGTCCTGGCTTGAAAAATGAATCTGCAAACCATTTGAGACAACAAATGGATGAAAGCAATATGCAAATGGTACAAACTTTGTCTCAAACTATGGGGGAAGTCTTTTAACCTTTAATTCAAAGTACCACTCAAAGTAATCGGCAATTAGCATCCCAAATGCCTTGAATAGAAGAACTTATGGGAGTACATGCCCCTCCTCGACACCCAACTAGACAATATATGAGAGAAAATCATGGTGTCGAAATTAGGGAGAATGTCCAACAGGTGAACCCAGGATATCAAGAGGTAGTCGAGCCACCCAGGGTCGAACCTCTTAGGAATCAAATCCCTATTCTTTAAGAAGAGGAACCAAGGGTAATAATCGTGAATAGAAATCAAAATGCAGATAATATGGTTCAACAGGTTTGATATAATAATATGGCAGTAGAGAATAACCTTGCAACCATTGTCGAAAGGATAGTGACTCGAAATGGAATTAATGTAGGTTTCTCTAGGAAAAAATTCACTTCGCCCATAGTAGACTACATACTTCAATCTGAATTACCTCCTAGGATGAAGGTCTCAAAGTTCTCCAAGTTCTCATGCGATAAAACTGAATCCACCGTCAAACATGTGGCACGGTACCTGATCGAAGTTAGGGAGACTGCAAACGATGAAAGTCTAAGGATTAAATACTTCCCTAGTTCTCTTACTAAAAATGCTTTTACATGGTTTACCACTTTACCACTTGGTTCGATTTGTAATTGGACTCAGTTGTAATGCTTATTCTATGAGTAATTTTACATGGGTCAGACTAAAATTAGTTTGAAAGAGTTGTCTAGTGTTAAAAGAAAGTTTAATTAGCCAATAAATGATTATTTGAATAGGTTTTGACTACTCAAGGATAGATGTTTCACAAAAGTGCCTAAGAGAGAGCTTGTCAAAATGGTCGCGGGTGGCCTAGACTACTTTATTAGGAAAAAGTTGGACACTCAGTACTTGAGAGATATAGCCCAATTGGCTGATAGAGTTTGACAAATAGAACGTCTGAGAGACGAAAAGTCTAGGGCGAATAAAAACAAAAGAATAGCCTACGTTGGATTTCACGAGGGGGTCGAAGACATATATGACGAACCTATAAAGTTCGACAAAAGTGAAATAGACCTTGCTGAATTGAAGCATGGTCCCCCCCCCCCCCTATTCCTATAAATTGTTAGTCCCTTCAAATGGAAAAAAACATTGTCGAAACTGAAAAGAATGATAGGTTTCCAAAGAAAGAATACACTTTCGACATCGCTAAATGTGACGAAATATTTGATTTGTTAGTTAAGGATGGGAAAATATTAGTGCCTTTAGGTGCTAAAGTGCCACCTTTAAAACAAAGAAAAAAGAGAGATTTTTGCAAATACCATAACTTTTTGGGTCATAAAACTTCTCAATGTTTTCTTTTCAGGGATTTGGTGCAGAATGTAATTCAGGAAGGGAGACTCAAATTTGTATTCATTCCTGATCAAACAAATAATTGTGTCAGTAAGTGAACAAGTATCAAGAAGTATATCCTAGGTGAGCCATGCATTTTCTATTCAAGATAACACCTATATATTGATTTTTTTTAATAACAGAATAAACTAAGAAATTATCCGATGGAGTTCTTAATGCGGTTACACGGGTGATTTAAAATCACACTGTCGGTTTGATGTGGTTACTGCAACAGCAAAATACAGCGGTCTCAATTGCGGTTTCAGAACTCAATTTAAAACAATATTTCTAATCACAAATTACTAATCCATGTTCAAGTTTAATAAACATATAAAATTAAAGACAATTTACGAAAGAAAAATCGAGTTAAGTGGTTTATGTTGGGTATCAGAATAACATGAAATAATTATAACACAACTAAAATATAAGAGAAGGGTATAGAAATGAGAAGAAACACAATTGAATGATTATAGGATGATGCATAAACAAAAATATGAGTTCTCTCTATTTAAGAGACTCATGTACTAAAATAAGTTGATACATATTTAGTAAATTATGCTTAATCTTCTCTTTATCATAGAAATCAGTGATTTCTAATGTATTGTCATTTTCTACAAAACAAATGACTTTATGCCCTCACAATCTCCCACTTAAAGTCATTTTATTTGTTTCCAAAATTTATATCCCTTGTTAATTCCATGTTGCTACATTTTAGATAGGCCATAAGAAGAATTGCACCAATAAAACTTGTCAGTGTTGATCGACTTTGTCATAACATCTGCTAGGTTTTTTTGTGTGTGAATCTTCTGCACGTCCACGCTCCCTTCCTCTACTACTTCACGAACAAAATGGTATTGAACTCCTATGGGCTTTGTCTTGGAATGAAAAGTTGGATTTCTTGCAATGTGCAAGGCACTTTGATTGTCACAATACACAATAATTTTTTGTTGTTTGTATCCGAGCTCTTCAAATAACCTTTGAATCCAGATAGCTTCCTTGCATGCTTGGGTAGATGCCATATACTCAACTTTTATAGTAGATAGAGCTACAACAGTTTGCAATTTGGATAACCAGCCTACCGCTCCTCTTGCAATTGTAAACACATAGCCTGTAGTAGGTTTTCTTTTGTCAAGATCACCTGCATAATCAGAATCAACATATCCTTTGACACCAAACTCCAATCCTCCAAAACATAATGCAACATCCGAGGTTCCTTTAATGTATGTCAGGATCCTCTTCACAACATTCCAATGCTCTTTACCAGGATCTTCCATAAACCGACTGATCGCTCCCACTGCTTGTGCAATGTCTGGCCATGTACATATCATGGCATACATAAGGCTTCCCACCGCTGATGCATAGGGTACTCGAGACATTTCCATCCTCCCCGCTTCATTTCTAGGATTCATACTTGAGGATAATTTATAATTGATAGGAAGTGGAGTAGATATTGGCTTACAGTCTTGCATGTTGAAGCGCCACAAAACGTTTCGTAGATAATTTCTTTGAGAAATCCAAATCTTCCTATCTTTTCTATCTCGGTGAATTTGCATCCCTAAAATCTTGTTTGCTGGCCCCAAGTCCTTCATATCGAACTCCCTAGCCAATTGTGCCTTCAATTCTTGGACTTGATCTTTGTTGGGGCCTACCACCAACATTCCATCCACATACAACAACAAAATGATGAAAGCATTTTCCTCAAACCTCTTATAATATGTACAATTATCTGAGTTCAACCTGTTGTATCCAAGGCTAATAATGAAAGAATCAAATCTCTTGTACCAACACCTCGGCGCCTGCTTTAAACCGTACAGAGATTTGGTCAACCTGCAAACCAAGTTTACTTTTCCTTTTTCTTCAAAACCTTCTGGTTGTAGCATATGTATTTCTTGTTCAAGTTCTCCATAAAGAAAAGTAGTCTTTACATCCAATTATTCAAGATGTAAATCATAAGCAACACATATAACTAACACTACTCTGATAGTGGTAAGTCTAACCACCGCAGAAAATATTTCATTGAAATTAATTCCTTCCTTTTGAGCATATCCTTTAACCACAAGTCTTGTACGATATCTTTCCACTTGATCATTACCATCACGCTTAATCTTATAGACACATTTGTTGGTGATGGCTTTCAGACCCTCTGGAAGTACAACAAGATCGCATGTCTTGTTTCTATGTAAGGCTTCAATTTCTTCCTGCATTGCTGCCATCCACAAAGAATCACTTGAGCAACTCACAACCTCTTGAAAGGTTGATGGTTCTCCATCTTCTGTTAGAAGACAATATATATCATGGCTTGTCATAACATAGTCTGACTGTCATTTTGGTTTCCTTTTCTCACGTGTTTGTCGTCGAACTTCAACACCATCAGGTTTCTCTAGTTCTTGTACCTCGTGTTCTGGTTTTGCTTCAAGAGAATCATCTTCTACAGACTTTCAATCTACATGAAAAATAGTGATATCTTTAGAAGTACTATCATTTTCATGTTCCCTTTGCTACTCATTCTCTACAAAGATTACATCCCTGCTGACAATAACCTTGCGAGAAGTGTAATCCATACGAGATACCCATTGACATCGTCAGCATAGCCCAAAAATATGCATTTCCTGGATTTTGGATCCAGCTTAGTTCTTTCTTGGGAGTTATACATCACATACACAGGATATCCAACCATATGTAGAGTAGAATAGTCAACTGGATTTCCTTTCCACATCTCCATCGGAGTCTTTAAACCAATTTCACTTGATGGCAATCTATTTATTACATAACAGGCAGTTTTCACGACTTCTGCCCAGAATGACTTAGCTAATCTTGTAGTTTGCAACATAGCTCTAGTCCTTTCTATGAGATTTCTATTCATCCGCTCTTCTATACCATTTTGTTGAGGCATATGGGCATATGTAAATTGTCTCATTATAAACTCTTCCTTGCAAAATGCCAAAAAAATCATCGTCTGTATATTCTCCTCCATTGTCTGTCCTCAAGCACTTAATCTTCTTTCCAATTTCAAGCTCAATTAGTGCTTTGAATTGCTTGAATATTGAAAACACATATGACTTCTTCTTGATTGGGTATACCCACAATCTCCTGGAGTAATCATCAATGAATGATACAAAATATTTTGCTCCTCCTATGGACATTTGCAGCAACTCCCACACATCAGAATGAATCAAGTCAAGTATGTGTTTGCTCTTAGTAGTTGATCTATCAAACTTCAACCTATTTTGTTTGCTTACTGTATAATGCTCACAGAAAGTTAGACTTACTGATTTGAGCCCGGGTAAGAGATCACGTTCCGCAAGAACTTTCAAGTCTCATTCTGACATGTGGCCTAGTCTGCGATGCCATAATGTCATTGAGTTTTCTTGACTAGTTGATGCAATTGACACATCACCTTCTTGCAACGTCTCTCCCATAAGAATGTATAGATTTGCAGATAGTTTCTTTGCCTTCATCACTACTAGATCACCTCTCACCACCTTCAAGATCCAAACTTCAACATGGGTCTTGCACCCGAGATCATCTAATTGTCCAATAGACAATAAATTTTTCTTCAAACTTTTCACATGTCATACGTCTTGAATTATGAGAATCGTACCATCATACATTTTTATTTTGACAGTACTGACACCAATAATTTCTAAGGCGCAACTGTTTCCCATGAACATTGATCTTTCTGAGATAAGTTGATAAGTGTAAAACCAATCTCGTCGAGGAGTCATGTGCCATGTTGCTCCTGAATCAATTATCCAAACATCAGTGAGTTGTTTACTACCTTTGGAATTATTTGTTGCTCTGCTATATAGAATCTCTCAATTATCAGAGGTATTGGCAATACATCCTTGAGATGAACTTTCCTCAGAAGACTTCTCACCATTCTCCTTAAAACAACAATCTCTTTTCAAGTGCCCTTTCTTGCCACAATTGTAGATTCTCACATTCATCTTACTTCGAGATTTTGATCTACCATAATTTTGGCTTCCACTGGGGCCACGTTCCACTGATCTGCCTCTTGTCATTGTCAAAGCTTCTACTTGTTTTGAGTTTTCTTGACGATCTTCCTTATTTATACACCTGGACTCTTCCTCAAGAATAGCTCTGACAACATCATCAAAGTATAGACGGTCTGTAACATTATTATTTGTTAAGTTGACGACAAATGGATCATATAAACCTGGTAAGCTATGAAGTAGAAGTTCTGCACGTTCATTTTCTGTTATGGTAAAAATTTTCGATGTAAGTTGAGCAAACATCGTATTAAGATTGTTGATGTGATTTGTCACAGATGTAGATTCACTCATTCAAAGAGTGTAGAGTCTTCTCTTTAAGAAAATTTTGTTGTGAAGTGACTTGACCTCGTACAAATTGATGAGAACATCAAAAATCTCCTTTGCAGTTTTCTTTTCGGAAACGCTAGACAAAACTGAATCTGCCAATGCTAAGTGCAAGTTGGAAACAATGTTGTTATCCACCTCATTCCACTTCTCATCAGATATTCTCTCAGTTCTATCTTCAATTGCTGCTAAGCAATTATCCTTCATCAGGATTTCCTTTATCTTTAATTTCTACAGGGAAAAATTACTCCCATTGAACTTCTCAATCTCAAATTTTGCCATCATGGTAATTTTAGTTAAACTGGCTTGCACAATTTCACCGTGAATAATATTTGCAGCGGAATATGGACCAACACCAAATGCTCTGATACCACTGTTGGATATCAGAATAACATGAAATAATTTTATATACTTATCAAGAACTCTCTTATGCCGATTAGCTAGCACCTTTGCAATTATTTTATATAACACATTACAAAGGTAAATCGGTCTTCAATCCTTCAGAGAAGTTTGGACCTCACCTTTAGGAATACATTTGATATTTGTCATATTAAGACTATGAGGAAAGATACCACTATCCAGCCACCCACAACTAACATTATAAATATCTATCCCACATGTGTCCCAAAATTGATGATAAAAACCTGGATTAAAACCATCTGGAACCAAACTCGTGTCCGCTTGTGTAACACCCCCTTTCTATACCCCAAAATAATACATTAAATCATTTAGGCATAGATAAAATTTCGTCAGAGTATAATTTAAATCAAGCATAAAAAGGAGCATGCCACATTACGTGAAATTAAAACATACAACACCTGCTCAAACAGATATGCAACAATGGGGTAGCTATCCACAAAGGAATTTCAATCCTTACACCCATATCTCAATTATAAATTGCACAGCGGAAATCTTAAATCATCAACAACTTCAACTTATATATTTATCAAAATATATCTACAATTTAGAAGCGTACAAATATATCATGTTATACAAAACATATCCACAACGAATACATATACAAATGTATTCCCCAAAAGGCACAAGGCCACCTAACTACCCGGTGCTACATATCATAGCCGACCGACCAAAAGATACGAAGACAAGCTTCACAAAAACGACTTCAGCACACCTAATCTGCAATGCCTCGTAGAGCATCATAAAACAGCAGAAGGGTGAGAAACATTATCATAATAATATTGCATATAATTATATATCTCAACATATAACATATACATCAACATATTCTCACCACAACACATAATCATTCATACACAACATATAGCATACTTATACGCATACTTATCACAATTTCTTTCACATACACAAATCATATCCAACCATGTTTACATAACCCACATACATCGCAATGTATCTTCATTTACCAATACACATAAATCTTATATTATTTATGTCTATTCTTCATTTACATTCATTCCGCATAAACATACGACAAGCTATGTTTAAATCACACATATACATTCAATGTGTAAATCACATACATATATACATATCAACATGCATATATATATATATATATATATATATATATATATATATATATATATATATATATATATATATATATATATATATATATCTGCAAGTATGTCCTTCACACATACCAATCATTTCACAACATTCCAAATAAACATATGCACAATCATGTTTATTTCAGCATATACATACAATGTATAAAATCACATACATATATACATATCAACATGCATATATATATATATATATATATATATATATATATATATATATATATATATATATATATATATATATATATATATATATATATGCAAGTATGCCCTTCACACATACCAATCTTTTCACATCATTCCAAATAAACATATGCATAATCATGTTTATTTCAGCATATACATACAATGTATAAAATGCAACTCATAGAGACCGACATACGACTCTATGCAAATGTAATGCGGTACCGACTCAACATTCAGCAAGTTCACTCAGGAACCAAATAGAATCATCGCTTGTTACCTATAGTAACTCCCTGTCGGGCACACGATGTTCCCCATTGCTCACACCCCACATGGGCACATAATGTTTCAGGATTTCTCACACCCCACACGGGCACACAATCCGATTGCTCACATCCCACACGGGCACACAATCAATGTGAATAAATCACCCATCGCTCACACCCCACACGGGCACACGATGTTTCTGGATTGCTCACACCCCACATGGGCACATAATCCGATCGCTCACACCCCACATGGGCACACGATCTTGTTGTAATCATCGCTCACACTCCACATGAGCACACGATGCTACAATGGATTCACAAAGAATCCCACAGCACAAGAATGCATACATTATGCTTACATGCAAAATGACACACAACATTCTTGAAAATGCATACATATTCACAATATAATTATGCATTCAACACATACCATTAACATACATATGTATACAATTTAAGCATAGTAATCACTTGCCCAATGGCCACAACATTATAACAAACCCACATTTCCATAATTAACTCATTTACGTTTTATCGGAAAAGTCGGGTAAAAGTCGGTTAAAAATTACTCTTCTTAGCATCAATGGATTCTACATGTTTTTAGCTTCGAATCGATATAAGGATCGCTAAAAACAAATACCTGAAACTCAAGCTACGGATTAAAATACATAATCCCTCAAAAACCTACAGGCTCGCTGAGTGCCCTCTTGCTCGCTGAGCGAAAATCGCCCTGGAACTTTCGCTGAGCGAGGGGTAGCTCGCTGAGCGACCACTGCGATTTCAGCAAATTACCAGCTGCGAACAGTCTAACAAAATCACCCCAAAACTTCTCTAAACTCATACAAACATGATCAATAACATGTATCTAACATCATACTTCGGTTACAACGATTTCTAACCGATTAATCTACCAATTTCCAAGTTTTCTCATCAAAACCCTAAACCTAGCTTTCTCTAAAACTTCTCCAAATCATAAACCCAATCCACCAAACACACACATAATCATACACAAGATTAAGATAACAATGTTTATCACCCTTACCCGGTTATTCCGATTCCTTGGAGCAATCTTGAAGCTTTTCCAACTTTTCTCTCTTTTCTCTTCTTTCCTCTTTCTCTCCTCTTTCTTTCTTCTCGTTTTCTTTCTATCTTTCCTTTTCTTTCCCTTTCTCACATCTTATACTATTTTCTTTCTATTTCTATTCTTACTCTTATTATTTGTATTTTCTACTCTTAACTCATTTTATCTCTTTTCCAACCAAAATATTATTTTCTCTCAAAATACCAATTCTAAACAATTCTAACTTATCACTAAAAGAAAGGTCTAAAATACCCTCTTAATCAATTTTACCCGGAAACTCTCGAAACGGTAAAATTTCACAACACAATATATCACATTAATTCCTCAACATCAAATATCATCATATTAATTTCACAAACCAAATAATAATTACTCAATTAAAATAAATGACTGAAACATAATAGGAATTATTGAATCGGGGCGTTATAACTCTCCCCCACTTTAGAAATTTTCGTCCTCGAAAATACTACTTGATTCAAACAACTCCGGATACGACTCGCGCAACCCACTTTCCAATTCCCAAGTTATGTTGCCTTCCATAGCGCCTCCCCACACTACTTTCACAAGCGCAATATCCTTGCCTCTTAACCTCTTGATCTTACGATCGAAAATTCTAACCGGCAAAGCTTCCACCGTAAGATTATCTCTCACCTCAAACTCGTCCATAGGAATAACATGTGACGGATCCGGAACATACTTCTGAAGTTGTGAAACATGGAACACATCATGCAAATTCGAAAGGTTCGGGGGAAACGCCACACGATAAGCCACAACACCAACTCTTGCAGTAATCTGATACGGCCCAATAAAACGAGAATTCAACTTCTTCGACTTCAAAGCACGACCCACACCCATAATCGGTGTAACTCTCAAAAACACATGGTCGCCTTCTTGAAACTCAAGATCCTTCCGTCTCTTATCATGATAACTCTTTTGCCTACTCTGAGAAGCTCTCATCTTCTCCCGAATAAACTTCACCTTTTCCGTCGTTTGTTGTACCATCTCTGGTCCAACTACCGTTCTCTCTCCAGTTTCATGCCAACACAAAGGTGTTCGACATCTCCGACCATATAAAGCCTCAAATGGTGCCATACCAATACTCGAATGAAAACTGTTATTATAGGTGAGCTCAATCAACGCTAAATAACTATCCCAAATACCACCTTGCTCTAGCACACAAGCACGCAACAAATCCTCTAACGATTGAATCGTTCTCTCGGTTTGACCGTCCATTTGCGGATGGTAAGCCGAACTCAATCTTAGCTTAGAACCCAAAGCCTTTTGCAAACTTTCCTAAAACCTCGATGTAAATCTAGGATCTCTATTCGATACAATACTCTTTGGAACTCCATGTAACTTCACAATCACAGAAACATAAATCTCGGCTAGCTTCTCCAAAGAATAACTAATATCCATCGGAATAAAGTGAGCAGATTTAGTAAGCCTATCCACAATCACACAAATAGCATTATGACCTCTTTGCGTATTTGGCAAACCCGTAACAAAATCCATCGATATACAATCCCATTTCCATTCCGGAATATCTAACAGTTGCATCAAACCACTCGGATTCTGATGTTCCACCTTCGACTTCTGACAAGTCAAACACGCATACACAAAATGAGCTACATCTCTCTTCAATTCGAACCACCAAAAGATCTCCTTCAAATCTTGATACATCTTGTTCGCTCCCGGATGAATACTCAAATTACTCCGGTGTCCTTCCTCTAAAATCATCTTTTTCAACTCTACGTCATCGGGAATACAAATACGTCCATGAAATCTCAAAACTCCAAAATTATCAACCTTAAAGTCTTCATTCTCATTCAGCATCAAATCAACAAATTTCAAATCCAACTTTTGCTTTTCACAAACAGTTGCAAGAAAATCATTTGTAACATGATGCATACCAAGTCTCACACTCCTCGGTGTCATCTCGCAAACCAAACTCAAATCTCTAAAATCTTCCAAAAGCTCCCATTCTTTCACCATCAAAGCGGACATATGTAACAACTTACGACTTAATGCATCAGCCACCACATTCGCCTTACCCGAATGGTAATTCAAACCAAAATCATAATCCTTCAAAAGTTCTAACCATCTTCGTTGCCTCATATTCAACTCTTTCTGATCAAACAAATACCTCAAACTCTTGTGATCACTAAAAACTTCAAATCTCGCACCAAACAAATAATGCCTCCAAATCTTTAGAGCAAAAAACATAGCCGCTAATTCCAAATCGTGCGTAGGATAATTCTTTTCATGCACTCTCAACTGTCTCGAAGCATAAGCCACAACTTTTCCATCTTGCCTCAAAACACCACCTAGTCCAAACAAAGAAGCATCACAAAACACCACAAATGGTTCCGTAGGATTCGGCAAAACCAAAATCAGAGCCGAAGTCAACCTTCTCTTAAGCTCCATAAAACTTTCTTCACAATGAATATCCCAAATGAAAGCCTTTCCTTTACACGTCAACTGCGTTAACGGAAGTGCCAACTTTTGAAATCCTTCAATAAACCTCCGATAATAACCCGCCAAGCCTAAAAAGCTTCGAATCTCCGTAACCGATCTAGGAACTTCCCATTGCATTACCGCATAAATCTTGGATGGATCCACATTAATACCACCATCGGAAATCACATGCCCAAGAAAACTCACCTTCGACAACCAAAACTCGCCCTTTGACAACTTAGCATACAAATGCTTCTCTCTCAAAACTTGCAATACAATACTTAAATGCTCTTCATGCTCTTCTTGAGACTTAGAATAAATCAAAATGCCTTCGATGAACACAACCACAAAATGATCCAACTGTTCATGGAAAATATGATTCATGTATTCCATAAACACACCCGGCGCATTAGAAACTCCGAATGGCATCACAAAATACTCATAATGACCATAACGTGTCCTAAAAGCCGTCTTTTGAATATCCTCCTCTTTCACACGAATCTGGTGATATCCTGATCTCAAATCAATCTTACTAAACACACGCACACCAACTAACTGATCCATCAAATCATCAATCCTCGGAAGCGGATACTTGTTCTTAATTGTCACCTTATTCAGCTATCGATAATCAATACATAACCGCATGCTTCTGTCCTTCTTCTTTACTAACAATACCGGTGCACCCCAAGGAGAAACACTCGGCCTAACAAACCTCTTGTCCAACAAGTCATTCAATTGCTTTTTCAATTCTACCAACTCTGAAGCTGACATACGATATGGTGTCATCGAAATCGGTCTAGTACCCGGAACTAGATCAATAGAAAACTCAACCTCTCTTTCCGGCGGTACATCCAAAATATCATCAGGAAATACTTATGGAAAATCACACACCACTGGAAACCTACTTATCTCCACTTCATTCTCCACAGACAACGACGCAAACAAACCAAACAACTGAGCTTCGTCCACTAAAAGTTTCTTCAACTCTTTCGTGGATAAGAAACTCTCTTCTTCATCATCCAAAGAAGGAAACCTCACTAACTTATGATAGCAATCTATATGAACTCGATTAAACTGCAACCAGTTCATACCCAAGATTACATCCAAACCTTCCAACGGCAAACAAACCAAATCCAAAACAAAGTCTTTACCAAACATGGTCAAATTATAACTTACACACACTAAACAAGCAATTACCGATCCTGAAGCAGGAGTCTCAATAACCATTTCACCACCCCAAGAAGACATAAACAAATTCAACCGCTAAGCGCACTCAAGAGAAATAAACGAATGAGTCGCTCCCGTATCAATAATAGTAACTAAAAGTGTATTATTAATAAAGCATGTACATTTAATCAAACAGTCTGCACTAGTAGTATCCTTCCCTACTAATGCAAACACCTTTCCGCCCGCCTGAGCTTGCTTTGGCTTAGTATACTTAGTACTAATATGTCCAACTTCACCACAATTAAAGCACTTAACCACACTTCTTCGACACTCGGTCGAAGCATGTCCAAGACCACCACAATTATCACACTTCACCAAATTCTTTCCACACTCAAAAGACTTGTGGCCCAAGGTGCCACACTTGTAACACTTCACGGGACCAGAACTCCCTCCACTAGATCTCTTGTCAAAGCTTCCCCTATGACTGCCCTTATCAGCGGGTTTCACATAAGGTCCACTTCGAACCTGTTGCTTCCCTCTCTTATCATTCACACCCTTATAGTGCATAGAACGAGCTTTACTATCCTTTTCAAAGATCCTACAACATTTAGTCAAATCCGAAAACCTTCTGATCCTCTGATATCCTACATCTTGCTTAATCTCAGGACGCAAACCATTCTCATACTTAATGCACTTAGAAAACTCAGCAGTAGCAGCAGCATAATGAGGATGAAACTGAACCAATTCCACAAATTTAGCAGTATAGTCAACCACTGACATACTACCCTGCTTTAGCTCAAGGAAATCAATATCCTTCTTTTCTTTAACACTCTCAGGATAATACTTCCTTAAGAACTCAGTGCGAAAAACTTCCCATGTAATCTCTTCACCTTCTTCTTCTAAAGCAAGACTTCTACCGACCCACCAGTCATCGGCTTCTTCCTTCAACATGTGAGAACCAAGCCTCACCTTACTTCCCTCAGCACAATCCATCACTCGGAAGATTCTCTCAACTTCCTTCAACCAATTCTGAGCACCATCAGGATCAAACCTCCCCTTGAAAACCGACGGTTGATTCTTCCTGAACTCATCATTAGCATTCACATTCGGCGCTCCCTGCACCGCCCTAGCCATTGCTTCCAAAGCAACATCCATCGCATTGTCATTTCTACTAGCCATTTCTGATTATTCCCAAGACAACAACAAGATTAAACAAAATTTCAATCACAACAACATTAAGACAGACACAACAGACTCGAACACTGGCTCTGATACCACTTAATGTAACACCCCCTTTCTATACCACCAAATAATACATTAAATCATTTAGGCATAGATAAAATTTCTTCAGAGTATAATTTAAATCAAGCATAAAAAGGAACATGCCACATTACGTGAAATTAAAACATACAACACCTGTTCAAACAGATATGCAACAATGGGGTAGCTATCCACAAAGGAATTTCAATCCTTACACCCATATCTCAATTATAAATTGCACAACAGAAAACTTAAATCATCAACAATTTCAACTTATATATTTATCAAAATATATCTACAAGTTAGAAGCGTACAAATATATCATGTTATACAAAACATATCCACAACGAATACATTTACAAATGTATTCCCAAAAAGGCACAAGGCCACCTAACTACCCGGTGCTACATATCAGAGCCGACCGACCAAAAGATACGAAGACAAGCTTCACAAAAATGACTCCAACACACCTAATCTGCAATGCCTCGTAGAGCATCATAAAACAACAGAAGGATGAGAAACATTATCATAATAATATTGCATATAATTATATATCTCAACATATAACATATACATCAACATATTCTCACCACAACACATAATCATTCATACACAACATAAAGCATACTTATACGCATACTTATCACCATTTCTTTCACATACACAAATCATATTCAACCATGTTTACATAACCCACATACATCACAATGTATCTTCATTTACCAATACACACAAATCTTATATTATTTATGTCTATTCTTCATTTACATTCATTCCACATAAACATACGACAAGCTATGTTTAAATTACACATATACATTCAATGTATAAATCACAAACATATATACATATCAACATGCATATATATATATATATATATATATATATATATATATATATATATATATATATATATATATATATATATATATATATATATATATATATCTGCAAGTATGTCCTTCACACATACCAATAATTTCACAACATTCCAAATAAACATATGCACAATCATGTTTATTTCAGCATATACATACAATGTATAAAATCACATACATATATACATATCAACATGCATATATATATATCTGCAAGTATGCCCTTCACACATACCAATCTTTTCACATCATTCCAAATAAACATATGCACAATCATGTTTATTTCAGCATATACATACAATGTATAAAATGCAACTCATAGAGACCGACATACGACTCTATGCAGATGTAATGCGGTACCGACTCAACATTCAGCAAGTTCACTCAGGAACCAAATAGAATCATCGCTTGTTACCTATAGTAACTCCCCGTCGGGCACACGATGTTCCCCATTGCTCACACCCCACATGGGCACATAATGTTTCAGGATTTCTCACACCCCACACGGGCACACAATCCGATTGCTCACATCCCACACGGGCACACAATCAATGTGAATAAATCACCCATCGCTCACACCCCACACGGGCACACGATGTTTCTGGATTGCTCACACCCCACATGGGAACATAATCCGATCGCTCACACCCCACATGGGCACACGATCTTGTTGTAATCATCGCTCACACTCCACATGAGCACACGATGCTACAATGGATTCACAAAGAATCCCACAGCACAAGAATGCATACATTATGCTTACATGCAAAATGACACACAACATTCTTGAAAATGCATACATATTCACAATATAATTATGCATTCAACACATACCATTAACATACATATGTATACAATTTAAGCATAGTAATCACTTGCCCAATGGCCACAACATTATAACAAACCCACATTTCCATAATTAACTCATTTACGTTTTATCGGAAAAGTCGGGTAAAAGTCGGTTAAAAATTACTCTTCTTAGCATCAATGGATTCTACATGTTTTTAGCTTCGAATCGATATAAGGATCGCTAAAAACAAATACCTGAAACTCAAGCTACGGATTAAAATACATAATCCCTCAAAAACCTACAGGCTCGCTGAGTGCCCTCTTGCTCGCTGAGCGAAAATCGCCCTGGAACTTTCGCTGAGCGAGGGGTAGCTCGCTGAGCGACCACTGCGATTTCAGCAAATTACCAGCTGCGAACAGTCTAACAAAATCACCCCAAAACTTCTCTAAACTCATACAAACATGATCAATAACATGTATCTAACATCATACTTCGGTTACAATGATTTCTAACCGATTAATCTACCAATTTCCAAGTTTTCTCATCAAAACCCTAAACCTAACTTTCTCTAAAACTTCTCCAAATCATAAACCCAATCCACCAAACACACACATAATCATACACAAGATTAAGATAACAATGTTTATCACCCTTACCCGGTTATTCCGATTCCTTGGAGCAATCTTGAAGCTTTTCCAACTTTTCTCTCTTTTCTCTTCTTTCCTCTTTCTCTCCTCTTTCTTTCTTCTCGTTTTCTTTCTATCTTTCCTTTTCTTTCCCTTTCTCACATCTTATACTATTTTCTTTCTATTTCTATTCTTACTCTTATTATTTGTATTTTCTACTCTTAACTCATTTTATCTCTTTTCCAACCAAAATTTTATTTTCTCTCAAAATACCAATTCTAAACAATTCTAACTTATCACTAAAAGTAAAGGTCTAAAATACCCTCTTAATCAATTTTACCCGGAAACTCTCGAAACGGTAAAATTTCACAACACAATATATCACATTAATTCCTCAACATCAAATATCATCATATTAATTTCACAAACCAAATAATAATTACTCAATTAAAATAAAAGACTCCAACACAATGGGAATTATCGAATCGGGGCGTTACAACTTGCATAGAAAAAAACAGCTTCTTTAAATTCCTCCAACCTAAATGTAGTTGTCAACATAATATTATCCTCTTCTAGAATATGAGTTCCAATAGTCTGTAGGACCCTATCATGAGAGCTAGTATTCTTCTGGAATAACTATGTGAAATATTCATGAGTAAATTTGCACATGTCTTTACTTGAATTACACACTTCTCCATTGTCATTTGTCAGAGAGAGAATAATGTTGATTTTTTTACGGGAAAAAACTGAGATATGGAATAATCTATTTAACATAATTGAGAAGATTGTACCATATACCCCTTGTAACACGGTGGGAGAACTGACTTTCCATAAATGTTGCAGATAGCAAGAGTTGCCACAGTGGTCCCTTGTAACACAGTTGACCTTAGTTTGACTTTTTAACCAAGTTGACTGATTTTTGAATATCTGATCATCTGACTGGTCAAACTTATTGGGAAAACCCTGAAACTTGACATGGGGATTCTTGAAGACATGTGGGATGTTATGAAGCTCACTTAAGGCCTTGGAAGTCCAAAAATCTTGGAGAAATTCAAAACCCTAGTTTTGGATTCATTGTTCAGGGGGGGGCTTTGTCTAATGAAACCTTCAATCCATTTAACCAAGTATGCACCTTGTGAAGCTTGAGAAAACTCTTGGGACACATTTCTTTGATTGTGGGAGGGCAAATTTTTGGGTACAACAGCTGCCCTTGTTCAATTTTCTGAAACCTGAGGAGTTAGATTGGCATGCACGCCATTCGTGACTGGAAGGTTGAAGGGGATTGAACCCAAAAGCCCAAAAATTTACACTCGCCGGTGCGTAGAATGATATTGTTGGTTGGTTGTATTGCTTGAATGGGCTTAAAGATGCCATTAGGAGAAAATTTCTTCAAATATACTTCTTGGAGAATAAAGTAGTCCAAAGTATGAAGATATAACTTTTGGGAAGATAAAACAACCCAAGGTATGATAATATAGCTTTTGGGAAGATAAAACAACCCAAGGTAAGATGATATAACTTTTGGGAAGACAAAACAACCCAAGGTGTGATAATATAGCTTTTGGGAAAACAAAACAACCCAAGGTAAGATGATATAACTTTCGGGAGGATAAAGCAACCCGAGGTGTTATGATATAGCTTTTGGGAAGATAAAACAACTCAAGGTGTGATAATATAGCTTTTGGAAAGACAAAACAACCCAAGGTAAGATCATATAGCTTTTGGGAACACAAATCAACCCAAGGTAAGATGATATAGATTTTGGGAGGATAAAGCAATCCAAGGTGTGATGATATAGCTTTTGGGAGGATAAAGCAGCCCAAGGTGTGATGATATAGCTTTTGGGAAGATAAAACAACCCAAGGTATGATGATATAGCTTTTTGGAAGATAAAACAACCCAAGGTATGATGATATAGCTTTTGGGAAGATAAAACAACCCAAGGTATGATGATATAGCTTTTGGGAAGATAAAACAACGCAAAGTTTGATGATATAGCTTTCGGGAGGATAAAGCAGCCTGAGGTGTGATGATATAGCTTTTGGGAAGATAAAACAACCCAAGGTAAGATGATATAGCTTTTGGGAAGAAAAAACAACCCAAGGTTTGATGATATAGCTTTCAGGAGGATAAAGCAGCCCGAGGTGAGATGATATAGCTTTCAGGAGGATAAAGCAACCCGAGGTATAAGTTGTTGATGACGTTTGTCTGCTGGAGAATTAACCTGAAAAACAAGGTTAGTTTTATGCAAATATCATGATTTATATAACACGTTTCAAGATAATATCTCATGATAATGTTGTATGCGTATGATATGATATGATGATGTGTATGTATGAATTATGTAGTTGAAGCGCATGAGTAGCTTCGTAGAACAACTGCTTGTAAGTATACGAGTGCGCCTAAGAGGGGGGGGGGTGAATTAGGTTCTTAGATATTTTTCCGGAGTTTTAGCGATGGTTGAATATTTCTTGATTATTGTTCTAAGATAAGAAAGCGGTAAAGCGGAAAAGTAAAATGGACACGGCGATATATAGTGGTTCCCCTCACAATCCAAGAGTACTCCACTCCCCTTTCAACACGAAAGAGAATTTATTATAGTTTTGGACAATACAAGACTCTTCCTAGTCTTTCTATAAAAGTCACTAAACTATACTCACCAAGATTAATCCTCTTGTATTTTTCCACTAAGTCCTATTGAGAAAAATCCTCTCAATAAAGGACCTCTTCTATCCAAAATCCGGATAACAAGAAATACAATAATCTGGATTTTTATAAGAGTAGAAAGTTGAAGCTTTGATTCTTTATCAATATAACAATTGATCTTCTCTTTCACCAACAATAATTCACAAAGACATAAAGTATTAGATAGCTCAAGAATTTTATGATTATATGATATCAAGTAATGCAGAAAAATTATTGTTATGAAAGTTTAAGAGTTTTTTTGTGAACTTTTGAATATGAAGATTTTACTGAAAGAGGTGTAAAATGATTTGAAAAAAAATTTAGAATTTATATGCACATAACACCCTTATGAAACAAGGCAAAAACTGTAGAAAAGTCATGAACAATTGCTAATGCATCATGAAAAGGTTGTATGAAAAGATGCTTGAAGAGGTATTATGAAAAATAAAGATTTTTCAAATCTGTACAGGTTGCAATCGATTGCAATATAATGCAAATCAATTGCACATGCCAACGTTAACAAAATTTTCAAAATTTAGCAGCATGCAATCGATTGCACCAGGATGTAAATCGATTGCACTTAATGAAAAAGTGAAAAATGCTTAAAACAACAGATGTAAATCGATTGCATATATATGTAAATCGATTTACATATTCTTAAATTTAAAAAATGCAAATTTTAATCATGCCAAGGTTAAGAAATAATTATGCAATAATGTTAGTTTTGATTAAGCATCTAAGACTTTAATATTTGTGTATAATTGTTATTATACCTTCATGAAACATCTTCTTGAATACTAAGTCTTGAACATGATGCTTTATCTTGAAAATCATCTTTGCCTTCTTATCATATTTCTACTAAGATATTTGTCTTCATCAAAACAAATGTTGACCATGGAGAAGCTTGACTTCACACTGCTGGCTGGGGAAAATAAATCCCGATTCGTTGTTGAGGAATATGAAGACTTCGTTCCCATCTTGTTTTTGGAATATCGTACTTAGAACATCCCGTTTTTGTTCGTCATACTTCTTATTGGAGGATTACGTTCCTAAATATCCTGACTGAGGATAAAAGAGATGGACATTGATCCGGGAGACTTATTCGGTTAAGTATCAATTCTTCAGAGGATATGAAACTGCTTGAAGACTTCGTAGAGTTGGAAGTACAAGATATAACATGAAGTATTCCGTAAGAATATCCGTAAAGATTACTCTGTGGGGATGAATCGGCAAAGATTTGTTGAATTCCTACCTCCGTTCATTCTTAGTAAATGCTATTATTGTATTTTATGCATTTCTGGTAAACATTAATCATATTTAAAAGCATATATACATTCAAACATAACCAACAAACATTTCTCGTTTTAGTAAAAGAGGGGAAAAGTAAACCTTAATAAAGAGGGAAAAGTAAACCTGAATACGAAAAATGGAATTTTATTTATTTAGAAAGTGGCCTATAAACAGGCGAGTTTTAACACGGAGACAGAAATCCTAGTAAGAGGAATTCGTCAAAGAAATTTTTAAAAGAATACAAAAACAAGGAAAGATAGCTATGTGTAACTAATCCTATTGAGTTTCAATTTTGCTATTGCCATTATCTTCAAGTATCTCATCTTTAACTGTCGGAAAAGAAACGATTGGACTGATCGATATCTATTGAACTTGACATAGATAACACAACTAGTAGAGGTTACATGGGTGATCCAACGAGACATAGTCATACGCTTTAATCCCTAACTTTTGCCTGGATTTCCTTTTCAGGTTTTCAATCCACCGGGATACCCTTTTTTGCCCAAGCCGCCTTTTCAGGTTTTCGACTTGCCGGGTGTACATTTTTTATATATATATCCCTAATTTTTGCCCGAACCCTTTTGGTTCGCCGGGATGCCCTTATTTTTTGCCTAGGCCATTCAACCTAGCAGGTCTCTTTTTATGCGTAGTATTTTTTAACTATGTCTGCATTCACAGGCTGCGGGAAATCTTCACCATCCATAGTGGTAAGCATCATGGCACCTCTAGAAAATACTCTCTTAACAAAAAATTGCCCTTCATAGGTGGGGGTCCATTTTCCTCTGGGATCACCATGTGGTAATATGATATGCTTGATTACTAAATCACCAGTCTGATATACTTGCTGCTTAACTTTCTTATTGAAGGCTTTGATCATACATTTCTGATACATCTGACCATGACAAACAAATGCTAACCTTTTCTCATCAATTAAGTTTATCTGGTCAAGTCGAGTCTGAATCCATTCATCTTCATCTAAGCCTGCATCCTTCATAATTCTCAAGGAAGGAATCTGAACTTCAATGGGTAAAACTGCTTCCATACCTTAGACAAGGGAGAATGGGGTTGCCCCTGTTGAAGTACGTATTATAGTACGATAACCATGAAGAGAAAATGGTAACATCTCATGCCAATCTTTATATGTAACTGTCATCTTTTACAAGATCTTCTTAATATTCTTGTTGTCGGTGTCGCTCCCACCAAAATGACACACAAGGTCAGAAGGGGTACAGACGCGAACGGTCGGTGAAAGGAGATATGAGAACACACAGGAGTGAACTCAAGGGAAAGAAAGAGTCGCCAGCTAGGCATTTTTATCCCGAAGGAAAGGTAATGCTGCATAAACCTAGAAAGATATGGATAAGACGGTTGCGAACCAGAGAGACTGAGAAAGGGGGTTGGTTACAACCTGGGAAGGTATTAGCACCCAGACTGTCCGTCGTACTCGACGGGATCCACGCTTAAAAGATTTGTTTTTTAAAGGGGTAGTGTCAGTGCAGTTTGTGTATCAAAGCTGGAAAAGAATGCAAGTGTCAGTGTAAAAGAAATGTGAAGTGTATAAGGGAAGTGTCAGTGTGAGAACAATAATGAAATGCTCAAGACTATAAGGCTTAAAGAATGATGCTGGAAAGAGGGGGGAATATATAGAGACTTTTGTTCGATAACTGTTAAGTTATGCCTACGTATCCTCTCGTGCAATGAGGAAGTCAGAACACCGTAGTTCGACCCAAAGAGACTGAAAGATAAATTGATTTGTGAACTGCTTACTTGTCTATGCTCAAGTGTATGACCTGTTTGGCTCAGGTGCAAACTGTCTTGCATTAGACGGAAGAAACGAGTTCTCGTTTATGAGTGAATGAGATGAGAAAAGAATCCCGAAGGAGACGATTATTGTTTGTTTTTGTATTTTCAGTCTTTTATTGCTTTTGAAATTTGTCATAAGTTAATGAGCTTAAGCCTAAACCAATGGGTTAGTAAACTCATCACATCTTCCCTCTGATTAGGGGTAATGAGAATACTTTAAGTGTGAAGTCAGCATCTCACACTTAATCATCCTGATGTAGGATTAAGATCATTAACCTACTTGTGATTATTTAGATGTTTTTGGTGTTTTTGTTTAGTGTTAAGTAATGAGGTTAAGCCATAATCAGGGATTAAACAGACTCATTACACTATCCTAATAGAAGGATAATAGATGAGAATGTTTAAGCTGAGAAAAGCTCCTCAACTTAATCCATGATTAGGGATTAACCTCATGACAAAACAAAGCCTTTATTAGATGGATTTTAGTTAATGGTATGATGAAGAAGTGATTTTTATGATTTGTAAGACAACTTGAGGGGGACTTGTCCATTAACACTAGGGTTAGTCCTTCTTAACCCCTTAAGGAAGAATTAGAACCCTAATGCAAGGCCCAAGTTACAAGCTTGATGTCTTGATGATTATTAAGTGAATTGATTAAAGGAGTTAAACACATTAAGGGTTTAACACTTAGGATTAAATTTATACACTCCATCCTAATAAAAGGATGCAGGCATAAGCTTAATCACAAAGCCTTAAAGCCTTTAGGGTTTAGTCCCTGATTATGAGATGAGAAGAGAGGACTCAATGAGACCCAAAGGTAAAAGCTAAATGGGGGACTAATCAAAACCCTAATTATTGTCATGCTTGGTTGTCCTAGGGTTTGTGAGGTTTGAGAGAAAGATCTTCAGAGAAACCACCAGGAAGCAGATGAAAGGAGCAAAGAGAAGCAAAACAACTTGCTTCACTTAAGAAGTCAAGTTGCTTGAAGAAAGAAAGTAAGAGGGACAAGAATGAGCAAGCTCAATCCAAAGCACAAGACAAAATGCAGCAATGATGCATAAGAGAGATGAAAAGAGATTGTGAGAAGTGAAGGCAAATTCACTTCTCAAAGTAACTTACCACCTGAAAGGTTAGTAAAGAAATGAAATGCAATGCAAATGAGATGAAATGTGATGATGAAAACCAAAACCAGAAGCATAAGTATGATGTTAATGATGCTATGAGATGATGCAAACATGAGGCAAGGCAATAAAATGATCATACCACATTTGGATGCAAGAGAAGCATGCTTAGAACCATGAATGTTCATGAAAAGTTGTGGAATGCAAATGACATACAACATGGCAAATGAAAGATGCAATGATCAAACATGATCTTAACATGTCCTAAGATGCATTATGAATCAAATGGATGCACAAAATGTCATGGCAAGTCATGGTATGCAAGCAAATGGGAAATGGATGCAAAGGAAGGCCCAAATTAGGGTTTATGATCAATGCACAAAACAAAATTCAAAACCAGAAGCAAACATCATGATACAAATTTGAAAATGCATCCAAAGGAACCCTAAACCTGTACAAACTCACTGCCCAAAGGAGGGGATCCAACTCTTAACCTAGTGAGGGTTATGAATTTCCTAAGATTGCTAGGGTTTTAAGGTACCTTGACAAGAAAAATGCCAAACAAATAGGAAATGCAAGATCAATTCATGCCAATCTTGTCCTATAAACTACATGTTATGCAAGATGCAATGCAAAAAGAATCATTGTCCAACTCTCAATGGTTAGGCAGAAATGAATTTTTGAAGTTTGAATCAAAATAATGCCTTGAAATGAAATTAATTCCATTGAAAATTATCAAAAGGCATCAAGAACAAAAAAGAAATTTGGTTTGAGAGTTGGACAATGTTTCTAAATATTTTTAAAGGTTACATGAATTTTTTTTGTGATTTTTAAATACCTAAAAGTATTTTTAACTAATTAATTTTCATTAATTAATTAAAAATAAACTTTTAAATGATTTAAAAATATTTTTCAATGCAAAAAATGAAAATAAAAATATTTTTGTGTTCTGAAAAATAATGAAAATCTTGACAAAAATTTTCATAATTTTTAAACAATTTTTGCTATTTTAAATTAAATGTGCAAAACAAATAAGAAAAATATGAATAAAAATGAATTTAATGAGAAAGTCAGCGCATCCAAGGGACATGATTTGAATAAAAAAGGAGGGAGTTGATGCGCGCGGATTTGGAGGGCTAGGATTCATTCTGAGATTTGAATTTAATTAATCCTAATTAATTACGTAAATGACTGGATTAGGGTTTTAATGGGAAATCTGGGACGTTCATTCGCGCGCGGGTCAAAGGAAGTCAGCTCATCCTACGCTTCACATTCAAACTCACATTAATGACACTGATTAACCCTAATCAACTTCAGGTGGCCGGAGAAGACTTCCGGTCGTCTTCTCCGGCGAGACCTCTGACCTAACTCTCTCAAAACTCCATAAAAATGTGCCAAAATCTCCAGAAACAATCAATGATCAACAACAAAGCATAATCCAACAACAAATCTCATTTATTTTAACTCAAAATCAAGATACGAATCAAACATCCAAAACTGCAAAAATTTCAGAAACACGATACAAGCTCATTTCTCAATCATTTTTCAAAATAAAAGGTTCAGTGAACTCAGGGAAGCATGTAGATCATTTTAGAAACAAGAGATAAGAGTTCTGGAAAAATGAATTTCCATGGCTACCTGAATCGAAGCTTTCAACCCAAGAGCTTCTGGACCAGTTCCTTGCTTCCAATCAACTCCACTGACCTCCCTTAAGTGTTTGCAAAGCTTGCTTGAAGTTTATTTGGGTTGGTTTGAGAGATTGCTTGAGTTCTGTTCAAGGAGGGGCAGAAATCGTATTTTGTTTGTGTGAGGTTTCAGGCTGTTTCAATGGTTGGTTTGTGATCAGTGAGTCATGTTGAGATCAATGATGAAGTTTGTTTGTGTGTTTGAAGCTTGTGCTGTGTGTTTCGAATGGTTTTGCATATGGAGCATAAACTTGGAACTATGGTTGTGAGTGAGCTTCAGCATGAATTGTTATGTGCTTTTGCTTGCATTTGATCCACATAAAGAAGTGTGATAGGTCAGAGAGTGGGTGCTGGCCTATTGTGATTGGTATGGGCAAGTTGCCAAAATGTCAAACTTTGTGTAAGAGAAGTATGGGCTCATAGCTAGCCAAGGACAAATGGGGTGTCCTGCGCAGCAAGAAGTGTGGAGAGCCCTAGGATCAATTCTGAAGTCAGCAAGCAAGTGGATTAGGGTTTGAGTGAGGTTTTGCAACTTGCTTCATCTTTGGCCCTTTTGAAGTTTCTTGTTCCACAAGTCACAAAAATGAGCAAACTCTTGGTGAATTCAGATTTTTAGGCATTGGTTCATGTTTGTATGAAGATTAGAAGTCCATTTGGTAGCACAATTTGCCTTGGCAAGGGGTTTTGCAACTTTGCCTCTTTGGTGGAAAACTTGAAATTATGTGATTTTTCCCAACTTTGACAAGCCATAACTTTTGATCCAAAATTAATTAGGTCAAGTTCTTGTACTTTTTGAAAAGGGAATGATCCCTTCTACAACTTTCATGACCAAAGTTTTCTCATTTGAAGCATTTTTGAATAAAAAAGTAAGGGTTGAAAAAGTTTCCCAAAATGGCAAGTTTCCATTACAAGTCATTTTCCCAAAAAGTCAACTTTGCAAATGGCTTGAAATTCTTCAATTTTGTGAACTTCTAACATCTTCTATGATCAAATAAAGATCATACATGATCAAAATGATGATGAACACCCTTTGGTTGGGTCATTGGGGGCCTCAGATGCCCTGATTTTGCACTGACTTGCTCAAAAAGTCAACTTTTGATCAGATGACTTCCCCATTGAATTTCTTCATGAAAATTGATATACATGATCCCCATACCATATAGAGACCAATAGGAACAAGAATGACCAAAAAAATTGGAGTTATGGCCTTTGAAACCAAAACCCTAATTCTAGGTCATTTGTGCAGTTAAACTTGGCTCTGCTTCCATGCCAATCTCAGTTCTTGTGATTCTTTGACTTTTTTGACTTTGAGAGGATAAAATATGATGCTTGAACATACATGGACCCCTTTGAAGTGATTGATGGCCTTTGGAGTGGCTCAAGAAGCTCTTGGATTGCTCAGATCACAAACTCTAGATGCAGATGACTTTGAATCAATGCAGTGAATCAAAAATGCAATATGAGATGCTATGATTGAGTTTATGCATATGAAATGATCACAAGCCATAGTGTGAATGGGTGAGGGAAAATTTGGGGTGTTTACAGCTGCCCCTATTCAAGCATGAGTTAGCTGTGCAGGATGTAAGCAACAGCTTAACAGGCAAACAAGATAACTTGTGGTTGAATACCAAAGACAGTCCAAAATTTGCACTCACAGAATGAAGAAGAAAAGGGATATAGATTGTAAAGGAAAATAAAGTATGACTATAAAGTGTGGGCGAAGGAGGACGACCGTCGAGCAGATGACGACTGCTGGGGAAGGAGCAATGACGGGGACGGCCGACAAGCTGGGGATATGAGAGATTATGATGGGGACGACCATCATGTAAAGCTATAAGATTCTCTGGGGATTATAGGTAAAAATAAATGATGAGGTATGGTCATCAGGTTCATATAGTAATGTAAACAGCGATGGGGACGACCATCGGGCTAAACTGATGAAGGACGAGCATCAGGAAAAGGAAAAGGGACCACGACGGGGGCGGCCATCGGGTTAAAGAATAAATGAAATAATGATGAGGGACGGTCATCAAAGGTGAAGGAAGATCACCAGGAAAAGGAAAAGGGACCACGACGGGGACGGCCATCGGGTTAAAGAATAAATGAAATAATGATGAGGGACGGTCATCAAAGGTGAAGGACGATCACTTAGCAGGAGACGACTGCTCTGTTGGGGATAAGATGAGGGACGGTCATCTAAGGTGAAGGACGATCACCTGGCAGGGTACGGCTGCCGAAAGTATCGCGACATAGGACGAATGCCGGATAAAAGGTCGACGATGGGGACGGCCATCGGATGAGCATGATGAAGGACGATCATCAAGAGGTGAAGGACGATCACCTAGCAGGGGACGACTGCTCTCAAGGTTTATCATGACATAGGACGAATGTCAGATAACAAGATCAACGATGGGGACGGCCATCGGATAAAATGATGAAGGACGATCATCAAAAGGTGAAGGACGATCACCTAGCAGGGGACGGCTGCTAAAAATATCACGACATAGGACGAATGCCGGATAGAAAAGATCAACGATGGGGACGGCCATCGGATAAAATGATGAAGCACGATCATCAAAAGGTGAAGGACGATCACCTAGCAGGGGACGGCTGCTAAAAATATCACGACATAGGACGAATGCCGGATAGAAAAGATCAACGATGGGGACGGCCATCGGATGAGCATGATGAAGGACGATCATCAAGAGGTGAAGGACGATCACCTAGCAGGGTACGTCTGCTCTCAGGGTTTATCATGACATATGACGAATGTCAGATAGAAAAGAAATTTTGCCTTGCTGGTGGCCTACTGGGGAATAGTAAACACGGACGAGTGTTTATATCCAAGAAATAAAAGGTATAAGTGTTTTGACGTTGTGTATAGATTAAAGATGCGGGCGAGCATCCCTAAGACCGTGATACGGACGAGTATCAGGTAGAAACAAATACTGACACGTGTTCAGAGATGATGATACGGACGAGTATCAACTGGTTAACAAAGAACACGGGCGAGTGTCGACTCTGAGGGGATTTAAGTGGTATATACAAGATACGGACGAGTATCTGTATGAGTGGAATAATTATGAGTGGTGTATAGATGAGTGTTTAACTTGCTGGGGAGAGTGACACGGACGAGTGTCAAAAGGAGAAAAGCAAAGTAAAAACAAGAATCTGATATACAAAAGTGTTCAGGTAACTATGCTGGGGAAAGTGACACGGACGGGTATCAAAGAATCTGTATATATGTATCCGTGAGTGCAAAGGGGACGCTTTGGCTTTCTGCTGGGGGTATGACACGGACGGGTGTCAAGAAGTATCTGTAATATATAAGTGGTCTGTTTGTAAAGAATGCTCGGGCGACTTTACTGGGGAATGATGACACGGAAGAGTGCCACAAGGAGTATGTACTGGTGTTTGTGAGTGTAGGGTAAACGCTTTAGTTTTCTGTTGGGGATATGACATGGACGGGTGTCAAGAAGTATTTGTTTTGTGAGAGAAATGTCTGGGCTCTCTGCCGGGGAATCTGGGGAGTTTTCTGTATATCTTTGATGGATTGGTCAATATTTACAAGTGTTCGATTCGACATATGGCTTATGATTATGCAATATGTTTGATTTTTTTCCATAATGCTCCGTATTAGACGGAATGCTACGCTCTGTGGGGAGAATAATGATGCGAATGCTATGATTATGCAAAGATACCGATCCGGGATTTGGGTCCCGTTACTGCGTAAATCTCTGGCCGATCTGCTTGAAGTGGACATCCCAGCTGGGGATGAGATCATTGGTGGACCTGATAAGATGTATCTGCTTGGGGATATAGGCCACTGATAGACCCATCTTTGATAACGGGGATCCAACTGGGGTTTGTAGAAGCTTTCTTCACTTTGTTGTGATTTCTTCGGACGTTGCTCTTCTGGATAGAGTCTGAAGCTCTGTGGGGAGATGGTTCCCCGGCTTTTGCACTTGGCTGTGGAGGAATAGTAAATGGCACCTCGGCTGGGGAAGAAGAAAGACCATGGGAAGGTCTTCCTGGAGATTCCTGTAAGGGGCATGCTGAGGATGATACTTGACAAATCAGCTGGGGAAAAACCATCTCCGGTGCTAATTGGGAGATAGACTGAGTAGATAATGATTTGCCAGCTTGCTGGGGAGAAACTTACATGCCTCATGTTGCGCTTTGAATACCTGCAATCATGCAAAGACAGAGAAACGCACAAGTAATCCCGAGGTATCCCTTACCGGGTTCCGTCGTAGGAGTTTAGACACTCCCGGGAGTAAATATATTTCCTGCAAGCACGTATTCTTTAGAAGAGAAGCATCTGTATTTATGCAATCAGTATCTTAAATACATCGGACATTTTGCAAAGAAAAGAGTACGAGACAATGTGTGACTGAAAATCTGATTTTATTAATTTGTGTGCCCTGAATTGGCAAGATACAGTCAAGGAAACAAATCCCCTAAAATGAGGAGATTGTTACAAATGGAGAAACAAAAAGATGCTGGCAATGTTGATGACGCCTCAAGGAGTTTCCCTTTTGCTATGACTCGTATGACATTTGACGTTCTTCTCGTCTTGCTTTCTGAAGAAGGCTGATTCTGAAAGAAGCTTGATCCTTTCGAAGCTTACCAAGTTGTAAGTGATACAGACGAATTCAGAATGCAGTTGTTCACTTATTCCCTTATTTTGCATGGATCGCCCTTTCGGGTTTTCAATCCATCGGGATACCCATTTTTTCCTGAGTTGTCCAATGCGGCTTTTCAACTCAACGGGTGTACATTTTTTTATTTATTTCCCTTATTTTTGCCCGAGTCTTTTATTCTGTTTTTGACTCGCCGGGACGCCCTATTTTTGCCTGTACTTACATTCTGTTTTTATGTCCAGCGGGTCATTTTTATGCGAAGTATTTTTTAACTGCATCTGAATTCACATAGGACGGGAAGTCTTCACCATCCATAGTGCTGAGCATCAGTGCTCCACCGGAGAAAACTTTCTTTACTACGAATGGCCCTTCATAGTTCGGAGTCCACTTGCCCCTGTGGTCTGTATGAGGAGGGAAGAGCCTTTTCAACACAAGATCCCCTACTTGGTACTCTCGGAGCCTGACTTTCTGATCGAAGGCTTTCTTCATTCTTTTCTGATATAACTGCCCATGACAGATTGCAGCCAATCTCTTCTCTTCAATCAGACTCAATTGTTCGTATCGGGATCAGACCCATTCTGCTTCGTTTAGCTTAACATCCATCAGTACCCTCAGGGAGGGTAATTCAACTTCAACAGGTAGGACTGCCTCCATACCATACACAAGTTGATACGGCGTTGCCCTAGTGGATGTTCTGATTGACGTGCGGTACCCATGCAAGGCAAATGGTAGCATTTCATGCCAGTCTTTGTAGGTAACCACCATCTTTTGCACAATCTTCTTGATATTCTTATTAGCTGCCTCAACAGCGCCATTCATTTTTGGCCTGTAAGGAGAAGAATTGTGGTGTTGGATCTTGAAGTCCCGGCATAGCTCTGCCACCATTTTGTTGTTCAGGTTGGAACCATTATCAGTAATGATTCGCTCGGGAACTCCATACCGACAAATGATGTCTCTCTTCAGAAATCGGGCTACCACCTGCCTTGTAACATTTGCATAAGAAGCTGCTTCAACCCACTTGGTAAAATAGTCAATAGCAACCAGGATGAATCTGTGGCCGTTTGAAGCAGTCGGTTCAATCTTGCCAATCATATCAATGCCCCACATAGCAAAAGGCCAGGGTGAAGACATCACATTCAGAGGGTTTGGAGGCACATGCACCTTATCCGCATAAATCTGGCATTTATGGCATTTTCTGGCATAGGCACAACAGTTGGCGTCCATTGTGATCCAGTAATAGCCTGATCTTAGCGACTTTTTAGCCATTGCATGCCCTCTTGCATGGGTACCAAAGGATCCTTCGTGCACCTCGTGCATCAACAAGTCTGCTTCTGTTCTATTAACGCATCTGAGGAGTACCATATCAAAGTTCCTCTTGTACAGGGAACCGTCAGTATTCAAGAAGAAACTACCAGCAAGCCTTCTCAAAGTTTTCTTATCATTGGAAGATGCCCCAGGTGGGTATGTCTGATCCTCCAAGAAGCACTTAATGTCATGGAACCAAGGCTTATCATCTTTGACAACGTCTGCTGCGAATACATATGCTGGTCTGTCAAGTCTGGATACTGAAATCCGAGGTACAAAGTTGGCAGCTTGAACTTTGATCATGGATGAAATGGTAGCCAGAGCATCTGCAAACTGATTCTCGTCCCAGGGGATATACTCAAGCTTTACCGTTGTGAAGAAAGTCAATAACCTTCTTGTATAATCCCGGTAAGGTATCAGATGATCCTGGTGTGTGTACCATTTGCCGTTGGTTTGATTAAATACCAGAGCTGAATCTTCGAATATAGTCAAAGTTTTGATCCTGAGGTCAATGGCTTCCTCAAGACCCATAATGCAAGCTTCGTATTCAGCTTCGTTGTTAGTGCAGTTGAAGGTGAGTTTTGCCGAGAAAGGCATGTGAACTCCCTTAGGTGTAATGAGTACTGCACCAACACCACGACCATTCATGTTAACAGCCCCATCAAACATCATAGTCCATTCTTCTTCCGGGTCAGGTCCTTCAGTGTGAACAGGCTCTTCATGATCTTTTACTTTTATGAACATGATGTCTTCATCAGGGAAGTCAAATCTCATAGGCTGGTAATCATCAATGGGTTGCTCAGCAAGATAATCAGACAATACACTGCCCTTGACGACTTTCTGAGATGTGTACTGAATGTCATATTCTGTGAGGATCATTTGCCATCTTGCAACCCGTCCGGTAAGCGCTGGCTTCTCAAAAATGTACTTGACTGGGTCCATTTTTAAGATCAACAAAGTGGTGTGGGTCAACATATACTGCCTTAGTCGGCGAGCAGCCCACGCTAAAGCACAACAAGTTTTCTCGAGCAGTGAATAACGTTGTTCACAGTCGGTAAACGTTTTGCTCAGGTAGTAAATTGCATACTCTTTTCGACCAAACTCGTCATGCTGGCCCAGCACACACCCCATTGACTCTTCTAATACTGTCAAGTACATTATCAGAGGTCTTCCTTCGACTGGAGGCATAAGGATTGGAGGCTCTTGTAAGTATTCCTTGATTTTGTCAAAAGCCCTTTGGCAGTCTTCGTTCCACCTGACCGTTTGTTCTTTTCTTAACAGCTTGAACAAGGGTTCACAAGTTGCAGTAAGGTGAGATATGAACCTTGAAATGTAGTTCAATCTACCTAGAAACCCCCGAACTTCTTTTTCTGTCTTCGGTGCAGGCATCTCTTGAATGGCTTTAAATTTATCAGGGTCAACTTCAATCCCTTTCTCGCTTACAATAAAGCCCAGCAGCTTACCAGATCGCACCCCGAATGTGCACTTGTTGGGGTTCAGCTTCACTTGGTACTTCCTCAGGCTCTTGAATAACTTCAGCAGATTCACCAGGTGGTCTTCTTCTGTGAGGGACTTGGCAATCATGTCATCCACATAACATTCGATTTCTTTATGGATCATGTCGTGGAATAATGTTACCATAGCCCGTTGATAAGTTGCACCAGCATTCTTCAGTCCGAATGGCATCACCTTATAACAGAAAGTGCCCCAGGGTGTGATGAAAGTTGTCTTCTCCATGTCTTCAGGTGACATCTTGATCTGATTGTATCCTGAAAATCCGTCCATGAAGGAGAACACCGAGAACTGAGCTGTATTATCCACCAATACATCAATGTAAGGTAATGGGAAAACATCCTTCGGGCTGGCTCTGTTCAAGTCCCGGTAGTCTACACACATCCTCACTTTGTCGTCTTTCTTAGGCACAGGTACTATATTAGCAACCTACGGTGGATAGTCACAGCAAGGAACCCTACGTCCCACTGCTTTTGCACCTCTTCCTTTATCTTCATTGCCATATCTGGGCGAGTACGGCGCAACTTTTGTTTTACTGGCGGGCAGTCTTCTCTTAAAGGCAGCTTGTGCATGAAAATATAGGTGTCCAACCCTGGCATATCCTGGTAAGACCAAGCAAACACTTCCACATACTCCCGAAGCATATCAATCAATTGTCCTTTCACTGAGTCTTGTAGGCAGGCCCCGATCTTAACTTCTTTCACATCTTCTTCCGTACCAAGATTAACCGTTTCAATCTCCTCCTGATGAGGAGTGATAACCTTCTCCTCTTGCCTTAACAACCTGGCTAGCTCTTCAGGAAGCTCATAATCTTCTTCAACCCCTTCGTCAGCTTGATTGATTGGATTGTCAAAGTCATACGAAGCCATAGCTGTGCTGTTGTCGGTGCAGTCTGAAAGGCACTCTCTGCAAGGGTTTAGATTGTTCATTTTAGTGATTGATTTTAATCTTGTTTAGAAAAAAAGTGAAATGAAGTTTATCATTTTGAAAACATTGCCATTTTATTTTTTGTACAAAAAGAAAAAGTGAAAAACAGTGAGCGGAAAAGAAAAAGACTCATTTGCAAAAGATGTCCGATATTCATTGATTGATCTGTTTGCACAAAATTACAAGATGGCCCGATTACAAAATGAGTCTTGACATCTTGGGCAAGATGCAAGACTTGATGCATGCTTAAAAATACAGGAAATAATAATTACTCTGCAGGAGTAACCCTTATAATTTCCTGGGAAGACCAATTAAGGACTTGGCTCCCCGGGATCCTTGGACGTATCCAGCTCTCCAGGTTGTGGTCGCTTTCATCCTCGTCTTCCAAGTTGTTCACTGCATCCGGGGTGAGCATCCCCCTGCTGACAAAACTGGGCTTCTTGGCAGCCTCTGATTGATCTTGTTGAGTTGGTCTGTAACCCAACCCAAATCTGTCCTCTTTCTTCTCCACAGGCAGCAGCTTGCCCCAGCCTTGGGCAGTCCCCTCTTCAACAACCTTCCTGGCTTGCTGATAAGATGTCATGGAGGTTCCAAGTACAGCAGACGCTTCATTTATGTTCAGGGCCTCAAATCCCTGGCTCATAGTTTCATGGATTTCTCCATCCATCTCAATATACTTGTACGTAGCCAGATGGCTAACAAAGATATCTTCTTCACCACAGATGGTGATGATCTGGCCTTCCCACTCGAATTTCAGCTTCTGGTGAAGGGTAGACGTAACAGCGCCAGCGGCATGGATCCAAGGTCTACCCAACAAACAGCTGTAGGTCGGATGAATGTCCATCACATAGAAGGTAATTTTAAAAGTCTGCGGGCCAATCATCACAGGCAGATCAATCTCCCCAAGCACTGATCTTTTAGAGCCATCAAATGCTCTCACCACCAAATTACTTGGACGTAATGCCAAGCCATCATACTCCAGCTTCACCAAGGCTTTCTTTGGTAGAACACTGAGTGAAGACCCAGTGTCCACCAGTACATGGGATAGAACAGCACCCTTGCATTCTAGAGTGATGTGTAAAGCCTTATTGTGGTTACGCCCCTCAGTTGTTAAATCAGCATTGGTAAAACCCAATCCATGGCTGGTATTGACATTTGCTACCACTGTCTCTAGCTGATTAACGGTGATCTCCTCTGGCACGTATGCTGCGTGCAGGACTTTCAATAATGCATTTCGGTGAGCCTCAGAACACATCAGCAGGGACAATATGGAGATTTTTGAGGGAGTTTGGTGAAGCTGATCCACCACCTTGTAATCACTTCTCTTTATAATCCTCATAAACTCGTCTACATCTTGCTCAAAAGATGTCTTCTGAGTTTCTTTGACAGTTGATTCTTCAACTACCACACTCTTCCCCTTTGCTTTTGCAGCTGCTTCTGCTTCGGCATTAGGTCTTTGCAATTGTGAGGCAAAAAGGCGTCCGCTTCTGGTGAAGCCTCCGCCTCCCCCAACATTATCAATCTGTGGAGAAGAAGTTGAAGAGTCCAAAGTGATTTTCTCTCCGTTGCAGTAGAGGTCAGAGCCATAATGCCAAGGTATGGCATTACTGCTTTCATATGGAACTGGTCCAGGCACCGTGATGGTAACTGGACTGACTGCTGCAGAGGAGGGTACTGAAATGGTGTGCGGATCGTAGTAGATGGTGACTGGTGACCTGGCAGGAGGTGCCACTGTTTGTTGTTGAAAGTTGTTGTTTGGAGGAACATTTGATGGATCATAATAAATGGTGACTGCTGAGATATCTTCATTATTTTCTGTTGGTGTTGTAGAAGATCCTGCTGGATAAATGGATGTTGATGTTGTAGGTGATTCTGCAGAATGAAGGGATGCTGATGTTGTAGAAGAAATGGTTGTTGACATCTGATTTGTTGAAGTGATAGATGAAGCCATGATTGATGATATTGATGAATTGTTCGGAATGATTGTTGTTGCAGTTGTAGAAGAGTCAGAAATTGTTGTCAAAGGAATTGCTGGATTTGTAGGAGCTGATGTTGTGATCTGAAGTATACCACTTTTGATAAGACCATCTATGTCGCTTCTCAAGTTATCACACCCGTTGACCGAAATGTTGCAATAACCACAACCGAGCTCACACCCGGGGAACATCTGGCATTCTAGAAGCTGAGCTTTAATTTCTACCAGAGGTGTCTGAATCTGTCCAACACTGGTTATCAAGAAAGATGGCTTGTCTTCCTCAATGGCATTGATCCTTGGTCCTCCATGATTGGGCATGGGATTCTTGTTGACATTTGGAGGGGGTGCAAAGTTGAGGGCTTTAGAATCCACCAGATCCTGCACTTTCATTTGTAAAGCCCGACATTTCTCTGTACTGTGGCCAGGTGCATTGGAGTGAAAAGCACATCTGGCGTTGACATCGTAGTTTCTTGGGAGACTGGAAGGATCTGGTGGTGCCAATGTCCTTAGTTCAACCAAGTTGAGTTTCAGGAGTTGTGGTAATAAAGCGGCATAAGGCATAGGGATAGGGTCAATCACCCTATTTGCCTGTGATGGTCTTTGCTGAAAGGGTCTTTGTTGTTGATTGTTGTTGTTGTTGTTGTTGTAGTTTCTCTGTGGCGGATACTGAACTTGCTGCTAATAGTGGGGTTGTTGTGGTTGTTGATACGCTGGTTGCTGAGGAATCAGAGCTGGAATAGTGATTGCTGCCACTGACCTATGAACATACTGAGGTCTGCCCCTGTTGGTATGAATAGCATTAGTCTCACCGGTTCTTCTAGGTCCCACAAAAGGCTTCCTGGGATTGCTCGACGAACTTGCACCATTATCAGTAATTTTGCCCATCTTCAGAAGGCTCTCAATTCTTTCTCCAGCTATAACTACGTCAGCGAAGCTGGTGGAAGAAAAGGCAGCTATCCTGTCAATATATGTCCCTTGCAGAGTGTTCATAAACATGTCGGCCATTTCTCTTTCCGACATGGGTGGCTGGACAGCAGCAGCAAGCTGTCTCCACCTCTGGGCATATTCCCGGAAGCTTTCTCTGGAGGACTGAGACATTCCCATCAGAAGGGTCCGGTTAGGAGCCATGTCCAGGTTGTATTGGTACTGCCTGATGAAGGCCTCAGCTAGGTCTTTCCAGCATCTGATTGTAGCCCTGGTCAAGTGAGAGTACCACTCCCTTGAAGCTCCAGTCAAGCTATCTTCAAAGTAAAACATCCACAGTTTTTCATCCATGGTGTATGCCTTGAGTCTTCCCAGAAAAGACTGTAGGTGAGTTCGTGGACAGGAAGTTTCGTTGTACTTCTCGAAGCACGGGGGTTTAAACTTGTGGGGAATCCTTACCCCATCCACTAACCCCATGTCCATGACATCAAAACCTAGGGAATTTTGAGACTCCAGAGATCTCAACTTCTCAGCAATTTCATCAAGCCTTCTGTCATAGGCTTCATCCCCAGCTCCCATTACAGTGAATTGATCCTCTTGGGGGTCTTCCTGTAAAATCCTCCCCCCAGTAGTATTTCCTTGTACATTAGCCGGGATATTGACTTTCGGGTGTAGATGAGGCCCATAGACTGGTGGGTTAACATGAGGCTGAACCCTCTCGTTGTTACTTGTTCCTCCAGTCCCCAGATGGGGTTCTTCCTGGGTTTGCCTCTCTACCAATGCCCTCAATCTTTCTTGACTTTGAGCCAAGCCATTCATTGCCTCCATGAACTGGGTCATTTGGTTTCTCATCTCCAGCCTTTCGTTAGCCATTTGAGTCATGACTTCTGTCAGATCTTGCTGTACTTGGTCCATCTGTATACCAGGAAGATTGTTGCGAGTGGGATATCTGTGTGGACGGTTGAGAGGGAACACCCGACGGCGAGCAATAATTCCTGAACCACAACAGAGTTAGTAACAATCAAAACAAAAACCTACAAAACAAAGCAAGAGTTAGTATGCAATGCAGTATGCTTATTTGTTTCCAAGGTATCCGGCTTGGCACTTGGTTTTGACCTTTCCAGACCCTGAGGAAAATGCTTTGATGTTGCTTGAGAGAGAGAGACTTAATAAAGCAAACTGGAAAATACATTACAAATGGTGGATAATACATAGTTTGTTTTTACAACATGTGCCCTCTGAGGGGTCAAAATACAACATAAATGGAAAAGTACATGAAATGAAAGCAGCAACAAACAAAAAGTCAGATATCAAGACCAAATTCATCCCCCTTAACCTCCTTCAGAAGTGCTTCAGTTACAGGACCAGCCGGATGCTTTGTGATGCTCTTGATGAGAAGGTTCCTGGTGGTAATAGCAGTGGTCAGCTTCTTGTGCCTGTCTTGGTCCTTTGACCTCTTCACACCAGCCCTAAGCTTCAACTTTGAGATCTCCTTCTGGGCTGCTAGCAGAGCCTCCTGTTGCTTCTTTTCATTGGCCTCCAACTGCTCAATCCTGTCCTGAATTCTCTTATCCTCTCGAGTGAGAGCTTCAGTGATCCTGACCCACCTAGCTTGACTTTCTTTCAGATAGAGGTCAGTCTTAGCCTTCTGAAACTGGGCCTCTTTACAGGCATTCTTCAAAATTTGCTCCCCAGCTCTTGATTTCTTGATGTAGTCCTCTGCTTTCTCAATCTTGGCTAGATGCTCCACCTTGAGCTTTTCCAACCTCTCAATGTCTAGACGACCATCACTTCTCTCCCAGAGGGTCCTCTTTAGAGCTTGAGACAGATTCTCATTCCTTTCCTTCAGTTTCTCAAATTCTTCCAGGCTGACAGTGGCTGGAGGTGGTACTGTGGAGGGTCCAGGTGTATCCTCAATGGTGAAAGGCATCCCAGAAATCTGAGCCCTAGCATGAGACCATTCATAGTACTGAGCTGAAGCCACATTATTGCATCTCCCCATAATGGCCATCCCTTTGGTCTGGATGTTGTCCCAAGCCCAGGATGCTTGTCTGACAACAGCTAGATTAGGCTTTATCTCACAATAAAGGGTTTCAGCCAAGTCTTGCGCTCTAGGAGGGTGGACCAATGCATATCCCAATTGTCTTTTAAATAGCAAAGGGTTGTAGTTGATGCAACCCTTCACTCCTATCAGAGGTACATTGGGGAACTGCCCACAGCTAGTAATTATGTCTCTGCCTTTGGTGCTCTGGGTGCACCACCTGATGTCATCTGAAGTCAAATCAATGAGCCTCTTAGCCCAATTCTTCCGTTGGTGAGGATTCAAGAAGGCATCAGTCTTAGGTAAGTGTTTGAGTAGCCAGGTATGAAACAAAGGAGCACAACATCTCACCAATTTCCCTCTTTGCTTCTCATTCCTTTGGTGAACAGAATAGTAGAAATCTCCCAGCAATGTGGGCACTGGGTTCCTCAGAAGGAAAAGATGAATAGCATTCTTGCTGATAAACTTGGGCTCATCTGCAAATAATATAATCCCATAAACACTGAGGGCTAACAATGCACAAACTGCCCTCCATTCTCCCAGAGAGGCCTTCAGGATGGCCTGAGAAGTCAGAAAGTCTAAGTGCAGGCCAGGGATTCCAGCCTTTGTTGTCATGTTCTGCTCAATCAGAATAGGTACAGTGCTTTTTCCATTTCTTCATTGCTGGGAAAATCCATCTCAGGGTTGAAGGGGACACCACCCCTGACAGGTACTCCAATCAGTGATGAGAACTCCTCCAGCAAAGGTCCTAACTGAAAGTTTTGGAAAGTGAAACATCTCAAAGGAGGATCATAGAACTGTAGGCAAGTGTGAATCAAACTCCTCTAAGAAGGGTCCAAGTCCATAACCATATCAAGGATGCCTCCATAATGCTCTCTGAATAATGGGATATGGTCTGGAGTGATAAGTGCCTGGACCTGCCTGATGCCAGCCAGCACAGGCTCAAAGAAGTGGTATGAGATGTTGCTCTTCTTGGGTGCCATGACTGCTGATGAAGGGCTGAAACAAATGCTGATGAAGAGCTGAAGACAGGTGTTGATGAAGATCAAAAATCAATACTGGAGATGAGCCACTGACAGGCTGAGGCTGGTGATGAAGGTAACTGAAGCAGGTAGCTGATGAAGATAGCTGAAGCAAATCACTGATGAACAGGGGTCTATGCAGATGAAGGGGTCAAAACCAAGCCAACTGAAATATGGATACCCTGAAAAACAAATAAGCAAATGTTAAATGATGCAATGATGATGTATGCAAATGATATGCAAGGATTTGTGATCAAGCTGGATCTGATTACTGCCTTGATATAAGGTCCATGTATGTCTTTAAGAAATCCAGATGGAGGTTCAAAAGTCTAGTAACCAAGGTGGGGGACTCAAATAAAGAGTCACTTGTCCAGGGTTAAAATCACAAGAACTGTCCAAAAATGGAGTATTCTTAATCAAAACAAAGTATCAGGGTATGCTGTGGTCAAGGGTACCTGCAAACCTGTAAACAGCCCAACCCCCTCACAGGTGGTGTTCTAAAACAAGGATCCTCAGACTTGGATCAGTTATGAGAAGTGTAAACACTTCTAACCCGGAGGTACATTGTTTACAATAACCATAAAGGATCCTCCTCTAATTCACCTCAGTTTCTGAAGGTCATAACAAAGGTCATCCAGACTTAGCAGGCTTCCCAGATAGCCCTAGCACTACAGGAGATCTGTAGCACAGAGTTCTCAAAAAGAAACCCATATTTGAACCGTGTTTCATATTCCCGCACCAGGCCGAAATGGAATGGGAAAGAACATGAACCACTCTAGCCTAGGTGTCACTCAGGTCCCAGGTATAGGACCTTAAACTCTCAATAGAACCCCACCCACCAAAGCAACAAAACCAGATCCAGCCAGGTAACAGTATGACAGTATGATATATATAAAGCTGTAAAGAAAGCAATAAATAACTGTACATAAAGCAGTAAATAAAACAAATATACAAACACAATTAACACATAACACCCCAGTAAACACGAATCAAACAAGCACTAGGAGGAACCCACAAAAAGAACCAGAAGCCCTGGTTACAGTATAAGGGTCCCCAGCAGAGTCGCCAAGCTGTCGCTCCCACCAAAATGACACACAAGGTCAGAAGGGGTACAAACGCGAACGGTCAGCGAAAGGAGATATGAGAACACACAGGAGTGAACTCAAGGGAAAGAAAGAGTCGCCAGCTAGGCATTTTTATCCCGAAGGAAAGGTAATGCTGCATAAACCTAGAAAGATATGGATAAGACGGTTGCGAACCAGAGAGACTGAGAAAGGGGGTTGGTTACAACCTGGGAAGGTATTAGCACCCAGACTGTCCGCCGTACTCGACGGGATCCACGCTTAAAATATTTGTGTTTTAAAGGGGTAGTGTCAGTGCAGTTTGTGTATCAAAGCTGGAAAAGAATGCAAGTGTCAGTGTAAAAGAAATGTGAAGTGTATAAGGGAAGTCTCAGTGTGAGAACAAGAATGAAATGCTCAAGACTATGAGGCTTAAAGAATGATGCTGGAAAGAGGGGGGAATATACAGAGACTTTTGTTCGATAACTGTTAAGTTATGCCTACTTATCCTCTCGTGCAATGAGGAAGTCAGAACACCGTAGTTCGACCCAAAAAGACTGAAAGATAAATTGACTTGTGAACTGCTTACTTGTCTATGCTCAAGTGTATGACCTGTCTGGCTCAGGTGCAAACTGTCTTGCATTAGACGGAAGAAACGAGTTCTCGTTTATGAGTGAATGAGATGAGAAAAGAATCCCGAAGGAGACGATTATTGTTTGTTTTTGTGTTTTCAGTCTTTTATTGCTTTTGAAATTTGTCATAAGTTAATGAGCTTAAGCCTAAACTAATGGGTTAGTAAACTCATCACATCTTCCCTCTGATTAGGCGTAATGAGAATACTTTAAGTGTGAAGTCAGCATCTCACACTTAATCATCCTGATGTAGGATTAAGATCATTAACCTACTTGTGATTATTTAGATGTTTTTGGTGTTTTTGTTTAGTGTTAAGTAATGAGGTTAAGCCATAATCAGGGATTAAACAGACTCATTACACTATCCTAATAGAAGGATAATAGATGAGAATGTTTAAGCTGAGAAAAGCTCCTCAACTTAATCCATGATTAGGGATTAACCTCATGACAAAACAAAGCCTTTATTAGATGGATTTTAGTTAATGGTATGATGAAGAAGTGATTTTTATGATTTGTAAGACAACTTGAGGGGGACTTGTCCATTAACACAAGGGTTAGTCCTTCTTAACCACTTAAGGAAGAATTAGAACCCTAATGCAAGGCCCAAGTTACAAGCTTGATGTCTTGATGATTATTAAGTGAATTGATTAAAGGAGTTAAACACATTAAGGGTTTAACACTTAGGATTAAAGTTATACACTCCATCCTAATAGAAGGATGCAGGCATAAGCTTAATAACAAAGCCTTAAAGCCTTTAGGGTTTAGTCCCTAATTATGAGATGAGAAGAGAGGACTCAATGAGACCCAAAGGTAAAAGCTAAATGGGGGACTAATCAAAACCCTAATTATTGTCATGCTTGGTTGTCCTAGGGTTTGTGAGGTTTGAGAGAAAGATCTTCAGAGAAACCACCAGGAAGCAGATGAAAGGAGCAAAGAGAAGCAAAACAACTTGCTTCACTTAAGAAGTCAAGTTGCTTGAAGAAAGAAAGTAAGAGGGACAAGAATGAGCAAGCTCAATCCAAAGCACAAGACAAAATGCAGCAATGATGCATAAGAGAGATGAAAAGAGATTGTGAGAAGTGAAGGCAAATTCACTTCTCAAAGTAACTTACCACCTGAAAGGTTAGTAAAGAAATGAAATGCAATGCAAATGAGATGAAATGTGATGATGCAAACCAAAACCAGAAGCATAAGTATGATGTTAATGATGCTATGAGATGATGCAAACATGAGGCAAGGAAATAAAATGATCATACCACATTTGGATGCAAGAGAAGTATGCTTAGAACCATGAATGTTCATGAAAAGTTGTGGAATGCAAATGACATACAACATGGCAAATGAAAGATGCAATGATCAAACATGATCTTAACATGTCCTAAGATGCATTATGAATCAAATGGATGCACAAAATGTCATGGCAAGTCATGGTATGCAAGCAAATGGGAAATGGATGCAAAGGAAGGCCCAAATTAGGGTTTATGATCAATGCACAAAACAAAATTCAAAACCAGAAGCAAACATCATGATAAAAATTTGAAAATGCATCCAAAGGAACCCTAAACCTGTACAAACTCACTGCCCAAAGGAGGGGATCCAACTCTTAACCTAGTGAGGGTTATGAATTTCCTAAGATTGCTAGGGTTTTAAGGTACCTTGACAAGAAAAATGCCAAACAAATAGGAAATGCAAGATCAATTCATGCCAATCTTGTCCTATAAACTACATGTTACGCAAGATGCAATGCAAAAAGAATCATTGTCCAACTCTCAATGGTTAGGCAGAAATGAATTTTTGAAGTTTGAATCAAAATAATGCCTTGAAATGAAATTAATTCCATTGAAAATTATCAAAAGGCATCAAGAACAAAAAAGAAATTTGGTTTGAGAGTTGGACAATGTTTCTAAATATTTTTAAAGGTTACATGAATTTTTTTTGTGATTTTTAAATACCTAAAAGTATTTTTAACTAATTAATTTTCATTAATTAATTAAAAATAAACTTTTAAATGATTTAAAAATATTTTTCAATGCAAAAAATGAAAATAAAAATATTTTTGTGTTCTAAAAAATAATGAAAATCTTGACAAAAATTTTCATAATTTTTAAACAATTTTTGCTATTTTAAATTAAATGTGCAAAACAAATAAGAAAAATATGAATAAAAATGAATTTAATGAGAAAGTCAGCGCATCCAAGGGACAGGATTTGAATAAAAAAGGAGGGAGTTGACGCGCGCGGATTTGGAGGGCTAGGATTCATTCTGAGATTTGAATTTAATTAATCCTAATTAATTACGTAAATGACTGGATTAGGGTTTTAATGGGAAATCTGGGACGTTCATTCGCGCGCGGGTCAAAGGAAGTCAGCTCATCCTACGCTTCACATTCAAACTCACATTAATGACACTGATTAACCCTAATCAACTTCAGGTCGCCAGAGAAGACTTCCGGTCGTCTTCTCCGGCGAGACCTCTGACCTAACTCTCTCAAAACTCCATAAAAATGTGCCAAAATCTCCAGAAACAATCAATGATCAACAACAAAGCATAATCCAACAACAAATCTCATTTATTTTAACTCAAAATCAAGATACGAATCAAACATCCAAAACTGCAAAAATTTCAGAAACACGATACAAGCTCATTTCTCAATCATTTTTCAAAATAAAAGGTTCAGTGAACTCAGGGAAGCATGTAGATCATTTTAGAAACAAGAGATAAGAGTTCTGGAAAAATGAATTTCCATGGCTACCTGAATCGAAGCTTTCAACCCAAGAGCTTCTGGACCAGTTCCTTGCTTCCAATCAACTTCACTGACCTCCCTTAAGTGTTTGCAAAGCTTGCTTGAAGTTTATTTGGGCTGGTTTGAGAGATTGCTTGAGTTCTATTCAAGGAGGGGCAGAAATCGTATTTTGTTTGTGTGAGGTTTCAGGCTGTTTCAATGGTTGGTTTGTGATCAGTGAGTCATGTTGAGATCAATGATGAAGTTTGTTTGTGTGTTTGAAGCTTGTGTTGTGTGTTTCGAATGGTTTTGCATATGGAGCATAAACTTGGAACTATGGTTGTGAGTGAGCTTCAGCATGAATTGTTATGTGCTTTTGCTTGCATTTGATCCACATAAAGAAGTGTGATAGGTCAGAGAGTGGGTGCTGGCCTATTGTGATTGGTATGGGCAAGTTGCCAAAATGTCAAACTTTGTGTAAGAGAAGTATAGGCTCATAGCTAGCCAAGGACAAATGGGGTGTCCTGCGCAGCAAGAAGTGTGGAGAGCCTTAAGATCAATTCTGAAGTCAGCAAGCAAGTGGATTAGGGTTTGAGTGAGGTTTTGCAACTTGCTTCATCTTTGGCCCTTTTGAAGTTTCTTGTTCCACAAGTCACAAAAATGAGCAAAATCTTGGTGAATTCTGATTTTTAGGCATTGGTTCATGTTTGTATGAAGATTAGAAGTCCATTTGGTAGCACAATATGCCTTGGCAAGGGGTTTTGCAACTTTGCCTCTTTGGTGGAAAACTTGAAATTATGTGATTTTTCCCAACTTTGACAAGCTATAACTTTTGATCCAAAATGAATTAGGTCAAGTTCTTGTACTTTTTGAAAAGGGAATGATCCCTTCTACAACTTTCATGACCAAAGTTTTCTCATTTGAAGCATTTTTGAATCAAAAAGTAAGGGTTGAAAAAGTTTCCCAAAATGGCAAGTTTCCATTACAAGTCATTTTCCCAAAAAGTCAACTTTGCAAATGGCTTGAAATTCTTCAATTTTGTGAACTTCTAACATCTTATATGATCAAATAAAGATCATACATGATCAAAATGATGATGAACACCCTTTGGTTGGGTCATTGGGGGCCTCAGATGCCCTGATTTTGCACTGACTTGCTCAAAAAGTCAACTTTTGATCAGATGACTTCCCCATTGAATTTCTTCATGAAAATTGATATACATAATCCCCATACCATATAGAGACCAATAGGAACAAGAATGACCAAAAAAATTGGAGTTATGGCCTTTGAAACCAAAACCCTAATTCTAGGTCATTTGTGCAGTTAAACTTGGCTCTACTTCCATGCCAATCTCAGTTCTTGTGATTCTTTGACTTTTTTGACTTTGAGAGGATACAATATGATGCTTGAACATACATGGACCCCTTTGAAGTGATTGATGGCCTTTGGAGTGGCTCAAGAAGCTCTTGGATTGCTCAGATCACAAACTCTAGATGCAGATGACTTTGAATCAATGCAGTGAATCAAAAATGCAATATGAGATGCTATGATTGAATTTATGCATATGAAATGATCACAAGCCATGGTGTGAATGGGTGAGGGAAAATTTGGGGTGTTTACAGTCGGCTTCCACTGTGCCATTCATCTTTGGACGATATGGAGAAGAATTGTGATGCTTAATCTTGAATTGCATGCAGAGATCAGTAATCATAGTATTGTTCAAATTAGTACCTTTATCCGTGATAATCCTTTCAGGGATGTCATACCTACATATAAGGTTATACTTGATGAATTGAGCCACAACATTTTTGGTAACATAAGCAAATGAAGCTGCCTCTACCCACTTTGTAAAGTAATCAATAGCTACAAGAATGAAACGATGTCCATTGGAAGCGGTAGGTTTGATCTCACCAATCATATCAATGCTCCACATGGCAAAAGGCCAAGGAGCAGTCAAAACATTCAATAGAACTGGAGGCATATGAACCTTATCAGCATAAATCTGGTATTTGTGACAAGTTTTGGAGTGCTGATAGCAATCAGCTTCCATGGTAGACCAATAGTAACCTGCTCTCAATATTTTCTTAGCCATAGTGTGCCCACTAGAATGAGTACCAAAGATCCCATCATGCATGTCCTCCATAATCTCTGCTGCTTCTTTCTTATCCACACAGCGAAGCAAAGTTGAATCATGGTTGCGCTTGTACAAAATTCCATTACTCAGGAAAAACTTAGCAGAAAATCTCCTCAGAAACTTCTTATCATTGATAGATACCCCTTAAGGGGACTCCCGAGCTTCAAGATACCTTTTTACTTCATGGAACCAAGGTTTTTCCTCTACTCCTTTAGTATCCACCTCATTACAGTATGCAGTTTTATCGAATCGATCAATAGTAATTCTGGGAGCTTCATCATCCCAATTGATTTCAAACATAGATGCCATGGTGAATAATGCATCTGCCAACTGATTCTCTTCTCGTGGAATATGTCCAAAAGTGATCTCTTCAAAGTACGGGATCAAAGACAACACATGCTATCTATAAGGGATGAGATTAGGATGCTTGGTGTCCCAATCTCCTTTAACTTGACTAACTACCAGGGATAAATCTCCATACACATTCAAAAACTGAATCTTTATCTCAATGGAATCCTTGATACCCATGATGCACGCTTCATACTCAACCATATTATTAGTACAATCAAAATAAAGTCTTGCAGTAATTGGTGTATAACAGCCTTTAGGAGAGATAATTACAACATCAACACCATTACCAAGTGCATTAGAGGCTCCATCAAAAACCATAATCCATCGAGATCCTTGTTCAGGTCCTTCATATTGTCTAGGTTCTTTAGTAACAATCATAATATCCTCATCCGGAAACTCAAAATTCATAGACTGATAATCATCCACTGCTTGATAAGCCAAATGATCAGCTACTACACTTCCTTTAATTGCTTTCTGAGTAGTATATTGTATGTCATATTCTGTCAAGATCATTTTCCATCTGGCTATTCGTCCGGAGAGAGCAGATTTCTCTAATATGTACTTGATTGGATCCATTTTTGAAATCAATAAAGTGGTATGAGTCAACATATACTGTCTTAGTCGGCGAGCAGCCCATGCCAAAGCGCATCAAGTTTTCTCGAGCAGTGAGTATCTTGTTTCATAGTCGGTAAACTTTTTGCTAAGGTAGTATATTGCTTTCTCTTTTCGACTAGACTCGTCATGTTGCCCCAACACACACCCCATTGAGTTATCCAATACTGTCAGGTACATAATCAAGGGTTTTCCTTCAACTGGTTACATCAATATAGGAGGTTCTTGGAGGTACTTTTTGATATCATCAAAACCTACATGGAATTCGTCATTCCATTCCATTACTTGATCTTTCTTCAACAACTTGAAGATTGGCTCACAAGTAGCAGTTAATTGGAAAATAAATCTTGCAATGTAATTCAGTCATCCCAAGAAACCTCTAACTTCTTTCTTAGTACGGGGAACATGCATCTCTTGTATAGCTTTTACCTTTGCAAGATCAACTTCAATACCTTTACCACTGACAATAAAACCCAAACGTTTACCAGATCTAACACCAAAGGTACACTTGTTTGGATTTAATCTCAACTTGTACTTCTTCAACCTCTCGAACAACTTGTATAGATGATCGAGATGTTCTTCTTCAGTCTGAGATCTAGCTATCATATCATCAACATATACATCTATATCATGGTGAATCATATCATGGAACAAAGCTACCATAACACGCTGATATGTTGCCCAACACTCTTCAAATCAAATGGCATCACCTTATAACAGAAAGTTCCCTATTGTGTAACAAATGTAGTCTTCTCCATATCTTCAGGTGCCATCTTAATATGATTGTAACCAAAGAAACCATCCATAAAAGAGAATATCTTATGTTGAGCAGTGTTGTCTACCAGAACATCAATATGTGGAAGTGGAAAATCATATTTGGGGTTGGCTTTGTTTAAATCCCTGTAATCTACACACATACGTACTTTACCATCATTCTTAGGCACCGCTGTCGCTCCCGATAAATGAAACTGGGTCAGATAAGGGTACAGACGCGAACGGTCGGCGAGAGGGACAATGAGAACACACAGCCGTGAACTCACTGGAGATGAATAGAGTCGCCAGCTAGGCATTTTTATCCCAGAGGAAAGGTAATGCTGCATAGACCTAGAAAGACATGGATAAGACGGTTGCGAACCAGAGAGACTGAGAAAGGGGGTTGGTTACAACCTGGGAAGGTATTAGCACCCAGATTGTCCGTCGTACTCGACGGGATCCACGCTTAAAATATTTGTGTTTTAAAGGGGTAGTGTCAGTGCAATCGGTGTATAAAATAGCTGGAAAAAGATGTACAGGTGTCAGTGTAAAAAGAAATGTGAAGTGTGATATATACAGTGTCAGTGTAAGGACAAGAAGGAACTGCTCAAGAATATGAGGCTTAAGGAATAAAGCTGGAAAGAGGGGGAATATACAGAGACTTTTGTTCGATAACTGTTAAGTTATGCCTACGTATCCTCTCGTGCAATGAGGAAGTCAGAACACCGTAGTTCGACCCAAAGAGACTGAAAGATGAATTGACTTGTGAACTGCTTACTTGCCTATGCTCAAGTGTATGATCTGTCTGGCACAGATGCTGACTGTCTTGCATTAGACGGAAGAAGCAAGTTCTCGTTTGTGAGTGAATGAGATGAGAAAAGAATCCCGGAGGAGACGATTATTGTTTGTTTTTGAGTTTTCAGTCTTTTATTGCTTTTTTTTGGAATTTTTCATAAGTTATTGAGCTTAAGCCTAAACTAATGGGTTAGTAAACTCATCACATCTTCCCTCTGATTAGGGGTAATGAGAATTACCTTAAGTGTGAAGTCAGATTCTCACACTTAATCACCTTTGGTGTAGGATTAAGATCATTAACCTACTTGTGATTATTTAGATGTTTTTGGTGTTTTTGTTTAGTGTTGAGTAATGAGGTTAAGCCATAATCAAGGATTAAACAGACTCATTACACCATCCTAATAGAAGGATAATAGATGAGAATGTTTAAGCTGAGGAAAACTCCTCAACTTAATCCATGATTAGGGATTAAGCTCATGACAAAACAAGCCTTTGATTAAGTGGATTTTATTCAATGGTATGATGATGAAGTGTTTTTTATGGTTGGTAAGACAACTTGAGGGGGACTTGTCCATTAACACTAGGGTTAGTCCTTCTTAACCAATTAAGGAAGAATTAGAACCCTAATGCAAGGCCCAAGTTACAGGCTTGATGTCTTGATGATTATTAGGTGAATTGATTAGGAGATTTAAACACATTAAGGGTTTAACACTTAGGATTAAAGTTATACACTCCATCCTAAGAGAAGGATGCAGGCATAAGCTTAATCACAAAGCCTTAAAGCCTTTAGGGTTTAGTCCCTGATTATGAGAGGAGGAGAGAAGACTCAAGAGAGACACAAAGGTAAAACTAAGAGGGGAGACTAATCAAAACCCTAATCATTGTCATGCTTGGTTGATCCTAAGGTTTGTGAGGTTTTCAAGAACAGTCTTCAATGGAACCACCAGGAAGCAGATGAACAGGATCAAGAGAAGCAAAGTGACTTGCTTCATTCAAGAAGTCAAGTCACTTGAAGAAAGAAAGTGGGAGGAACAAGGATGAGCAAGCTCAAACTCAAACACATATAGAAATGCAGCAATGGATGCAAGAAAGATGAAAAGAAAAGTTATGAGAAGTGAAGGCAAATTCACTTCTCAAAGTCACTTACCACCTGAAAGGTTAGAAAAGAAATGCAATGCAATGCCAAATATGATGAAATGACATGATGAGAAACAAAACCAGGAGCATGTATGAGAGGTTAATGATGCTATGAGATGCTACAAGCATGAGGCAGCACATGGAAATGATCATACAAGTTCATGGATGCAAATGATGCAAGCTCAGGAGCATGGATATACATGGAAAGTTATGAAGCACACAAGGCAAACAACATGGCAAACACATGATGCAATGGTCAAACATGCTTTCTATATGTCTTATGATGTCAAATGAATCACATGGATACTTGAAATGTCATGGCAAGTCATGTTATGCAAGAGAATGCAAGAAGGATGCAAATGAAAGCCCAAATTAGGGTTTATGGATCAAACATCCAACAAAACTCAAAATCAGAAGAAAACCCTAAGATAAAAAATGGAAAATGCCACACAAAGGACCTTAAACCTATACTAAACCAATGTCCAAAGGGGAGGTCTCAACTCTCAACCAATCTCAAGTTATGATTTTTGCAAGTTATTAGGGTTTTTAGGGTTCCTAAACAAAAGAAATGCCAAACAAATTGAAAATGAGGAAACAAATCATGGCCATTTAATCCTAGAGACTACATGCTAAACACAAAACAATGCAAAAAGAATCAATGTCCAACTCTTCTTAGACAGGCAGAAATGAATTTTTGAACTTAGGATCAAAATAATGCACAAAAATGATTTTAATTCAATGAAAAAATCTCAAAATGCATCAAGATCAAAAAAGAAATTTAGTTTGAAGGTTGGACAATGTTTCTAAATGTCTTAGAACATTTCATGAATTTTTTGGTGATTTTTAAATACTTAAAAGTATTTTTAATTAATTAATTTCCATTAATCAATTAAAAATAATCTTTTAAATATTTAAAAATACTTTTTTTAATGATAAAAATAAAATGAAAATATTTTTGTGTCATAAAAATTAATAAAACTTAAGAGAAAAAGTTTCATAATTTTTATGCATTTTTTGCTATTTTTAATTAATTAAACAAATAAAAGGAAAAGAAATGAAATTAAAATAAATAAAGTGAAAGGTAATCAGAAAGGAGGGCCAGGATGAGCTCTGAGTTTGAAATGGTTGACTGGCGCCAGATCCAGTGGCCAGGATTGATGCTGAGGTAATTAATTTAATTATGAATTAATTAAACTAAATGGAAAGGATTAGGGCTAATTGGATGCATCTGAGCCTTCCATTCGCGCGGGGAGTCAACCAGGTCAGCCAATCCAACGCCCAGAATTCAAACAAACATTAAATACAGGATTAGGGCACTAACCACTTTCAGGCTGCCGGAGAAGACTTCCGGTCGTCTTCTCCGGCCAGCATCCCCCCTGAAAATCCCCAAAACCCTAAAAACCTAACTAAAATGAAATCTAAGAATTGGGAAATGATCCCCACTCACTCACGAATCAAAACCCTCTCTCAAAACAAATTTATATTCCCTAACAAAGCTGAATCGAAGCAAATAAGAACTAGGGCACGCAAGTTTCAGAGAGCAATTAAATGTTCATTTCATCACCATTTCAAAAACTGAAAGCATACTCATGATCAGGAAGACATGTAGAACAAGTTTAAAACAAAAGAAATGATTTCTGGAAAAATATTTTTCAAGCTACCTGAGATTCGAAGCTTCCACTCTGATGACTTTCTGGCCACTTCCTTCAGTGCAATCCACTCCACTTGATCCCCAGATGATGTTTGAATGCTCAGGAGGAATTTATGTTGGCTGGATGAGGAGTTTGACAAGCTTCTGCTCAAGCTCAGTCAGAAATGGCAGGGATGATTCAGGCAGTTTCAGGCCATTGTGAGTGGTTCTTTGTGATCCAGATGGTGAGTGGAGAAGCTTTGTAAAGTTTGTTTGGATGTTTGTAAGCTGTGGAGAGAGATTCGAATGAAACTGCAGCTTGAGGTGAATGATGGCAATGGGGTGTTCTTGATCAAAACAGGCCTGGCTCTTGGTGGTTTCTACTCAACAAGGCAAGGTGAGATGATGTGTGGAAATAGTTTGAGTGTTTGATGACTGGGCAAAGAGATTCGAAGCAAAGTGCAGCTAGGGTGTGTTTTTGTGAATGTCTTGGTTGAGAGAGTTTCAGCCTTGCTTGATGTATGAAATGACTTGCAAATGAAAAGTATAAACTAATCCAATTGGCTGGATGATGTGACATGGCCTGCTGTGATAGGTAAGTTTGCTTTTGCTCAAAGTCCACCTTTTGTGTAAGAGAGGTATGGTGAGGTGCTAGCTTGGTACAAGGGCTAGGGGCTGCGCAGCATGGTGTGGTGAGAGAGCTAGCAAGGTCAGCATCCAAGGTTGCAAGTTGTAGGAAGTGTGATGAGTGCTTTTGCAAGTTGTCACCTTTTGAAATTTCATGAAAAATGCCTTGTTACATGAACTAAACACATGTGATCTTTGGTCCAATTCTGACTTTTAAGGACATGTAGAATGTTTATGTCATGGTTTGAAATGAATTAGAGGTTACAAAAGGCATTGGTTCATGGTTTTGCAAAATTCACATTTGAGGCATGCCTTGAAAATCAATGATTTTGGCCAACTTTGTCACACGATAACTTTTGATCCAAGAAGAGTTTGATCATGTTCTTGTACTTTTTGAAAAGGGGAAGATGAGATCTACAACTTTCATGACCAAAGTTTTTCCATTTGAAGCATTTTTGGATCAAGAATCAAGGCTTGAAAAATGACCTAAAATGAAGCATTCTTGAAAAGTCAACTATGCCCAAAAAGTCAACATTTGCAAAAACCCTAAATTCTTGATCTTTGTGAACTTCAATATTCTTCCATGATCAAATAAAGACCATATACACTCAAAATGATGAATATCACCCATTGGTTGGGTCATTGGGGGCCTCAGATGCCCTGATCTTGTACTGACTTGTCCAGAAAGTCAACCTTTGATCAGATGACTTCCCCATGGAATTTCTTCATGAAAATTGATATGCATACTCCCTATACCATATAGAGACCAAAGGAAACAAGAATGACCAAAAAATTTGGAGTTATGGCCTCTGAAACCAAAACCCTAATTTTCAGTCAACTGTGCAGTCAAACTTGGCTCTGCATCCATTCAAACCTCAATTCTTGTGATTATTTTGAAATCTTGACCTTGAGAGGATGTAATTTGATATAAGAACACATGTGGATCCCTTTGAAGTGATTGGTAGCCTTGGGAGTAGCTCAAAAGGCTCTTGGATAGCTCAGATCACAAACCCTAGGTGCAGATGACTTAGAAACTATCCAGTGAATCAAAAATGAGATGTGAGTTGGTATGATTGTGTTTATGCATATGAGAAAGATCACAAGCCATGGTGTGAATGGGTGAGGGCAAATTTGGGGTGTTTACAACCGGTACCACATTTGCAACCCACTGAGGATAAGAAGTAACAGCTAGAAACCCTGCATTGAATTGTTTCATCACCTCTGCCTTAATCTTTTTTAACTTTCAGGACACATACGACAAACTTTATGTTTTATTGGGCAAAAATCCTCTTTCACTAGTAGACAGTGAACCACAATATCAGTATCCAGCCCTGGCATATCTTCATAAGACCAAGAAAAAATTTCCACATAGTCATGTAACATTTGGATCAACCTGCTCTTAACACCGTCTTCCAATTCAGCACCTTTCCTCCTTTCCATCCTCAGCTTGATAGATCGGATTCTCGATGTTATAATTAGAAATAGCAGAACTGTTATCAACAGGATCCAGAGTGGATGAGGATCTGCATTTTAGTTACGTGGGTGTGTGTAAGAACACATAGCTTTTTGATAAAAGGAAAAAGTAAAAGAAAGACAAAGAGCGCAATATTTATGAAAGCGAGAAACATCCATTAATTTTATTGAATGAAAATATGCAAATGAAATGACAACCCTAACAAGCACACAAATGTGCCCCAAGCAAGGTACAAGGCTCAAAGTATTTAATTGTTCAAAAATTACAAAATTAAAATTTAGAAAATCAAAATAGCATTTACTCCTGATTAAAGGAGATAGGAATAACGTCTTCAGCCTTCCAGTTGTTTAGCCCATCACCAATGGTAGGAAAAATCCAATTATCCAGGTTGTAATCTTTATCATAATCTCCTACAACATTGACTTGGTCCTTTATGATTCCTCTATTAGTGATACGAACAGTGCGAGCACGACGAACAACCTTCTGAGATTCTGTAGTAAAACCCAAACCAAACTTGTCAGACTTGTAAGGAATGTCAGGAAGTTGACCCCAAATAGTACAACCACCTTCTTCAACCACATCTTTAGCATCCTTGAGAGAGGCCATTGTAGGAGGTACTTTGGTAACAGCAGGCACTGGTTTAGCATTAGGGATGGATTTAGTAGCAGGAACAACTTGAGGAACCACTTCAAATGTCTGGCAAGGAGTCTCAACAAATTCACCCTCCATCTTAACATATTTAAAAGCATTCACATGACTGACCATGTACTCTTCATCACTATATACAGTGACAATCTTGCCTTTCACTAGATACTTCAATTTCTGATGTAGAGTGGAAGTCACAGCACCTGCCCCATGGATCTAGGGGCGCCTAAGCAAACAGGAGTAAGCAGGACGAATATCTATCACATAGAAAGTGGAATCAAAGACTTGAGAGCCTACTTTGATTGGGAGATCCACCTCTCCATGAACCATTCTTCTTGAACCATCAAAGGCCCTCACCACCACATTACTTGGCCTTAACACCACATCCTCAAGGTTGAGTTTGTCCAAAACCTCATTGGGTAACACATTCAATGAAGAACCATTATCCACCAACACATGAGACAAAGTAGTGCCCCTACACTCAATGGAGACGTGCAGAGCTCTATTATGGTTTCTTTTAGTAGGAGTCAGATCAGCATCAGAAAAACTCAGACCATTATCACTAGTCAGATGAGCAACACAATTCTCAAACTGGTCCACAAAGATTTCATGTGGCACATGAGCCGTCTTCAGGAACTTGATTAAAGCCTTGGCATGGGCTTTAGAACATAATAGCAGAGATAACATAGAGATTTTAAAGGGAGTATGCCCCAACTAGTCAACAATATCATAATCACTCTTGCAAATGTTCTTCAGTACTTCTTCCATTTGCTTAGAGAGATCTTCACTAGCTGGTGCCTCAGCTTGAACAGGTTCAATCACTGGTCCTTTTCCCCGAGCCTCAGTACTTGGCCCAGAGTTAGAGATATGGACTGGAGCAGCATCAATCTTTGAGGTGTCTTCTGGAGAGAAAATTCTTCCACTCCTGGTAACTGTAAACACCCCAAATTTGCCCTCACCCATTCACACCATGGCTTGTGATATCTTCATATGCATAGATTCAATCATAGCATCTCATACCACATTTTTTATTCACTACATTGCTTCTAAGTCATATGCATCTAGGGTTTTTGATCTGAGCAATCCAAGAGCTACTTGAGCCACTTCAAAGGACATCAATCACTTCAAAGGGGTACATGTATGTTCAAGCATCATATTATATCCTCTCAAGATCAAAGAAGTCAAAAATCACAAGAACTGAGAAAGGCATGGAAACAGAGCCAGGTTTAACTGCACATATGACCTAAAATTAGGGTTTTGGTTTCAGAGGCCATAACTCCAAATTTTTTGGTCATTCTTGTTTCTATTGATCTCTATATGTTATGAGGATCATGCATATCAATTTTAATGAAGAAATTCAATGGGGAAGGCATCTGATCAAGAGGTGACTTCTTGAGCAAGTCAGTGCAAAATCAGGGCATCTGAGGCCCCCAATCACCCAACCAAAGGGCATTCTCCATCATTTTGGATGTGTGTGATCTTTATTTGGTCATAGAAGATGTTAGAAGTTCACAAAATTGAAGAATTTCAAGACATTTGCAAAGTTGCTTTTTTTGGAAAGTGACTTATAATGTAAACTTGCTATTTTGGGAAAGTTTTTCAACCTCCTCTTATTGATTCAAAAATGCTTCAAATGAGAAAACTTTGGTCATGAAAGTTGTAGATTGGATCATTCCCTTTTTAAAAAGTACAAGAACTTTTTCTAATTCATTTTGGATCAAAAGTTATGGCTTTGCAAAGTTGGGAAAAATCATTGAAATTTCACTTTTGCACAAAAGGGAAAACTTGCAAATTCTCATGCCAAGCATCTATGTGACTTCAAATCAGCCTCTAACCAATACACAAACATCATGTATGGCCCAAAATTCAGATTTGCCCAAGAAGTTTCTCATTTTCATGCCTTGATGTCCAAGTATCATAAACCATTTTTTCATGAAAATCACAAAGAGGGAAATTTTGCAAGAAGGGTTCTTTTGGTTTTGTTTGGTCTCTAACCATTATCAAAGTGTCATAACAACATTATGTGATGCATTTTGCTGCATATTGCCCAAGAGATGTCACTTGTCCATGGCCAAAAATCACAAAGTGTAACAAGTTACAAGATTGCAAAACATGTGAGATCTCACCCTTCATCCATTCCAGCTCACATCAACTGATCCAAGAGCCATCCTTGAACTCAGCTGAGGCAATCCAAACACATAAATCTTCTCTGTCACAGCCCATGCCTCAAGTACACCAAACCTTGACTTTTTGCAATTTCTCCCATGCTTTTGGAATAGTGACCAACAGCCTCTACTAACCTGCTCCACAGCCTACTCAAACTTTATGGGAGTGATATAGCAGCTCATTTGGCATTGAAACAACACACAATCCAACTTGCACAAAATCTGTCCCAAACTTCTTCTCTGAAAACTTCTTCACACAGCCATAAAACTTCACTTTTTCTTTCACCAATAAGTCACAAATCACCCTTAGAACAAGAATCACCCCCTGAAACAACTTGAAACATCACACACCAAGGCTTCCATTGCTGCTACACCAGAGCAAAACAGTCATAACCAACCATTCTCAAAAGTTTTCTAAGCTTCATTCCATCATCAGGAGGATCATTGGAGCTTGTTTGAAGCAAAGGACTGGCCGGAAAGCTCCAAAGTTCAAAGCTCCAGTTCAGGTATCATCAAGAACATTTTTTTTAGAAATGCAATCTCTTGTTATAGGATGATAGAGTTTGTTTCACTGATCATGTTAAGCTTTGAAACACTGAAAATGGTTGAGAAATGAGTGTGTATGCATGTTCTGAAGTTTTTGTGGTTTTCTTGATTTTGCTCAAATCTTGTTGTTGATGCATTGTAAATGTGATCTTGTGATTGATTCATGTTTGGTGTGGGTAGAGGATGGAATCTGGAGAGTTAGAGCACTTAAAACAGCCTAGGGAATGAGTTTGATTGTGAATTTTTTGGAAAATCAGCATAATGAATCGATTCATTCTAGCATGAATCGATTCATTCTGTTGAGAGGTTCCTGGATTTCGCAAAATGAATCGATTCATCCCACTATGAATCGATTCATGCTGTTTAACTAATTCTGTTTTCTCAAAATTGATCATTATGAATCGATTCATCCAAGCATGAATCGATTCATTCTTCTGTTAACCAATTTTAATTCATTTTGTTTGTATTTTATTTGCATGAATTTTAAAAAATAGCAAAACACTTTGAAAAATTCTGAAATTTTTTTGTCAAACATTTCATTAATTTTCAGAACCCAAAAAAAAACTTATTTTTATTTTATGCATTAAAAATTATTTTTAAATTATTTAAATGTTTATTTTTAATTAATTAATTAAAAAATACTTTTAGGTATTTAAAAATCACAAAAAAATTCATGTAACCTTTAAAAACATTTAGAAACATTTTCCAACTCTCAAACCAAATTTCTTTTTTGTTCTTGATGCCTTTTGACAATTTTCTTTGGATTTTATTCCTTTTCAAGGCAATATTTCACTTCAAACTTCAAAAATTCATTCCTGTCTAACCATTGAGAGTTGGATGATGATTCTTTTTGCATTGCCTCTTGTATGGCATGTAGTTTATAGGATAAAATTGGCTTGAATTGATCTTGCATTTTCAATTTTTTTTGCATTTTTCTTGACAAGGTACCTTAAAACTCTAGCAATCTTAGAAAATTCACAACTTTCAATAGGTCAAGAGTTAGATCCCCTCCTTTGGGCAGTGAGTTTGTATAGGTTTAGGGTTCCTTTGATTGCATTTTCAAATTTTTATCATGTCATTTGCTTCTGGTTTTGGATTTTTGCTTTGTATGTTGCATATAACCCTAATTCATGTCTTCCTTTGCATTCATCTTCCATTTGCTTGCATACCATGACTTTCCATGACATTTTGTGCATCCATTTGATTCATAAGATATCTTAGGACATATTAGAACCATGTTTGATCATTGCATCTTTCATTTGCCATGTTGTATGTCATTTGCATTTCATAACTTTTCATGTATGTTCATGGTTCCAAGCATGCTTCGTTTGCATCCTCATTCTTGTATGATCATCCACAACTCTTGACATGTGTTTGCATCACCTCTTAACATCATTTGCATCATGTGTATGATTCTGACTTTGGCCTTTGCCCATCCATATGCATTGTTTCATCTCATGTCTTCCCTTATGCATCTTGTACTAACTTTTCAGGTTAATGGTAAGTTTGTTTGGGAGGTGAATTTGCCTTCACCTCCTACCTCTTCTCATCTTTCCATTTTACATCCTTGCTGCATTTTTATTTGTCTTTGAGTGAGCTTGCTCACTTGTGCCTCTCTTCCTCTTTTCTCTTCTCTTCTCGTCCTTCTTCTATCTTGCTTCTCCTTGGTGGCTTCCTTGAAGATTTCTCCTCTTAAGCCTCACAAACCCTAGGACTTCCAAGCATGATAACATTTTAGGATTGTTTAGTCCCCCTTAGACTCTATCCTTTGAGTTTTCTTTGAGTCTCCTCTTCTCATCTCATAATCAAGGACTAAACCTTAAAGGTTTTAAGACTTTGTGATTAAGCTTATGCTTGCATCCTTCTATTAGGATGGAGTGTATAACTTTAATCCTAAGTGTTAAAACCTTAATGTGTTTAAATCCTTTAATCAATCCATCTAATAATCATCAAGACATCAAACTTGTAACTTGGGCCTTGCATTAGGGTTCTAATTCTTCCTTAACTGGTTAAGAAGGACTAACCCTAGTGTTAATGGACAAGTCCCCCTCAAGTTGTCTTACAAACCATAAAATACATTTCTTCATCCTATCATTAACTAAAATACATTTAATAAAGGCTTTGTTTTGTCATGAGGTTAATCCCTAATCATGGGTTAAGTTGAGGAGCCTTCCTCAGCTTAAATGTTCTCATATATTATCCTTCTATTAGGATGGTGTAATGAGTCCATTAAATCCTTGATTATGGCTTAAACTCATTACTTAACACTAAACAAAAACGACAAAAACATCTAAATAACCACAAATAGGTTAATGATCTTAATCTTACATCATGGTGATTAAGTGTGAGGTGCTTACTTCATACTTAAGGTATTCTTATTACCCCTAAATAGAGGGAGGATGTGATGAGTTTACTAACCTTTGGTTTAGGCTTAAGCTCATTTTCCTATGACAAACTTTCAAAGGCAATAAAAGACTGAAAACACAAAAACAAACAATAATCGTCTCCTCCGGGATTCTTTTCTCACCTCATTCACTCACAAACGGGAACTCGCTTCTTCCGTCTAATGCAAGACAGTTTGCACCTGAGCCAGACAGGTCATACACTTGAGCATAGACAAGCAAGCAGTTCACAAGTCAATTCATCCTTTCAGTCTTTTTGGGTCGAACTACGGTGTTCTAACTTCCTCATTGCACGAGAGGATACGTAGGCATAACTTAACAGTTATCGAACAAAAGTCTCTGTATATTCCCCCCTCTTTCCAGCATCATTCTTTAAGCCTCATGGTCTTGAGCATTTCATTTCACTTTCTTTTTACACTGACACTTCACTTATACACTTCACATTTCTTTTACACTGACACTTGCATTCTTTCCAGCTTTGATACACAAATTGCACTGACACTACCCCTTTAAAACACAAATCTTTTAAGCATGGATCCCGTCGAGTACGGCGGACAATCTGGGTGCTAATACCTTCCCAGGTTGTAACCAACCCCCCTTTCTCAGTCTCTCTGGTTCGCAACCGTCTTATCCATATCTTTCTAGGTCTATGCAACATTACCTTTCCTCCGGGATAAAAATGCCTAGCGTGCGACTCTTGTCTTCTGAGTTCACCCTTGTGTGTTCACTCTCCTTTCGCCGACCGTTCTCGTCTGTACCCCTTCTGACCTAGGTGTCATCAGGTGGGAGCGACAGCTTGGCGACTCTGCTGGGGATAATCTCTGTAACCAGGGCTTCTGGTTCTTTTTGTGGGTTCCTCCTAGCGCTTGTTTGATTTGTGTTTACTGGGGTGTTATGTGCTAATTTTGTTTGTATATTTGTTTTATTTACTGCTTTATGTACAGTTATTTATTTCTTTCTTTACAGCTTTATATATCATACTGTCATATTATCACCTGGATGGATCTGGTTTTTTGCTTTGGTGGGTGGGGTTCTATTGAGAGTTTGAGGTCCTATACCTGGGACCTGAGTGACACCTAGGCTAGAGTGGTTCATGTTCTTTCCCATTCCATTTCGGTTTGGTGCGGGAATATGAAACACGGTTCAGATATGGGTTTCTTCTTGAGAACTCTGTGCTACAGATCTCCTGTAGTGCTAGGGCTATCTGGGAAGCCTGCTAAGTCTGGATGACCTTTACTATGACCTTCAGAAACTGAGGTGAATTAGAGGAGGATCTTTTATGGTTATTGTAAACACTGTACCTCCGGGTTAGAAGTGTTTACACTTCTCATAACTGATCCAAGTATGAGGATCCTTGTTTTAGAACACCACCTGTGAGGGGGTTGGGCTGTTTACAGGTTTGCAGGTACCCTTGACCACAGCATACCCTGATACTTTGTTTGATTAAGAGTACTCCATTTTGGGACAGTTCTTGTGATTTTAACTCTGGACATGTGACTCTTTATTTGAGTCCCCCACCTTGGTTACTGGACTTCCAAACCTCCATCTGGACTTCTTAGACATACATGGACTTATATCAAGGCAGTAACCAGATCCAGCTTGATCACAAACCCTTGCATATCATTTGCATACATCATCATTGCATCATTTAACATTTGTTTATTTGTTTTTCAGGGTATCCACATCATATTTGGCTTGGTTTTGACCCCTTCATCTGCATAGACCTCTGTCCATCAGTTACCTGCTTCAGCTATCTTCATCAGCTGCCTGCTTCAGTTGCCTTCATCACCATCTTCAGCCTATCAGTGGCTCATCTCCAGTATCAGTCTTCATCATCAGCATTTCATCAGCAGTCATGGCACCCAAGAAGAGCAACATCTCATATCATTTCTTTGAACCTGTGCTGGATGGCATCAGACAGGTCCAGGCACTTATCACTCCAGACCATATCACATTATTCAGAGAGCATTACAAAGGCATCCTTGATATGGTTATAGACTTGGACCCTTCCCAGAGGAGTTTGATTCACACTTGCCTACAGTTTTATGACCCTCCTTTGAGATGCTTCACTTTCCAGAACTTTCAGCTGAGACCTTTGCTAGAGGAGTTCTCCTCACTGATTGGAGTACCTGTCAGGGGTGGTATCCCCTTCAACCCTGAGATGGTTTTTCCCAGCAATGAAGAAGTGGAAAAAGCACTGTGCTTGGAGCCTATTCTGATTGAGCAGAACATGACAACAAAGGCTGGCATCCCTGGTCTACACTTGGATTTCTTGACTTCTCAGGCTATCCTGAAGGCCTCTCTGGGAGAATGGAAGGCAGTTTGTGCATTGTTAGCCCTCAGTATATATGGGGTTATACTTTTTGCAGACGAGCCCAAGTTTATCAGCAAGAATGCCATTCATCTCTTCATTTTGAGGAACCCAGTGCCCACATTGCTGGGAGATTTCTATTACTCTGTCCACCAAAGAAATGAGAAGCAAAGAGGAAGGTTGGTGAGATGTTGTGCTCCTCTATTTCACACTTGGCTGCTCAAACACTTGCCCAAGACTGATGCTTTCCTGAATCCTCACCAACAGAAGAATTGGGCTAGGAGACTTATTGCTTTGACCTCAGATGACATCAGGTGGTGCACCCAGAGCACCAAAGGCAGGGACATAATTACTAGCTGTGGACAATTCCCCAATGTACCTCTGATAGGAGTGAAGGGTTGCATTAACTACAACCCTTTGCTGTTTAAAAGACAATTGGGCTATGCATTGTTCCACCCTCCTAGAGTGCAAGACTTGGCTGAAACCCTTTATTGTGAGATAAAGCCTAACCTAGCTGTTGTCAGACAAGCATCCTGGGCTTGGGACAACATCCAGACCAAGGGAATGGCCATTCTTGGGAGATGCAATAATGTGGCTTCAGCTCAGTACTATGAATGGTCTCATGCAAGGGCTCAGCTTTCTGGGATGCCTTTCACCATTGAGGATGCACCTGGACCATCCACAGCACCACCTCCAGCCACTGTCAGCCTGGAAGAATTTGAGAAACTGAAGGAGAGGAATGAGAATCTGTCTCAAGCTCTAAAGAGGACCCTCTGGGAGAGGAGTGATGGTCGTCTAGACATTGAAAGGTTGGAAAAGCTCAAGGTGGAGCATCTAGCCAGGATTGAGAAAGCAGAAGACTACATCAAGAAATCGAGAGCTGGAGAGCAAATTTTGAAGAATGCCTGTAAAGAGGCCCAATTTCAGAAAGCTAAGACTGACCTCTATCTGAAAGAAAGTCAAGCTAGGTGGGTCAGAATCACTGAAGCTCGTACTCAGGAAGATAAGAGAACTCAGGACAGGATTGAGCAGTTGGAAGCCAATGAAAAGAAACAATAGGAGGCTCTGCTAGCAGCCCAGAAGGAGATTTCAGAGTTGAAGCTTAGGGCTGGTGTGAAGAGGTCAAAGGACCAAGACAGGCACAAGAAGCTGACCACTGCTATTGCCACCAGGAACCTTCTTATCAGGAGCATTACAGAGCATCCAGCTGATCCTGTAACTGAAGCACTTCTGAAGGAGGTTAAGGAGGATGAGTTTGGTCTTGGTGTCTGACTTTTTGCTTGTTGTTGCTTTCATTTCATGTACTTTTCTTTTTATGTTGTATTTTGACCCCTCAGAGGGCATTGTGTTGTAAAAATAGACTATGTGCTATGCACCTTTTGTAATATATTTGTTAGTTTGTTCCACTGAGTTCTTTTTCTCTCAAGCAACATCAAAGCATCTTCCTCAGGGTCTGGAAAGGTCAAAACCAAGCACCAAGCCGGATACCTTGGAAAATAAATAAGCATACTGCATTGCATGCTAACTTTTGTTTTGTTTTGTAGGTTTTTTGTTTTGTTTGTTGCTAACTCTGTTGTGGTTCAGGAATTATTGCTCGCCGTCGGGTGTTCCCTCTCAACCGTCCTCACAGATATCCTACTCGCAACAATCTTCCTGGTATCCAGATGGACCAAGTACAACAAGATCTGACAGAAGTCAGGACTCAGATGGCCAATGAAAGGCTGGAGATGAGAAACCAAATGACCCAGTTCATGGAAGTAATGAATGGCTTGGCTCAAAGTCAAGAAAGATTGAGGGCATTGGTAGAAAGGCAAACCCCGGAAGAACCCCATCTAGGGACTGGAGGAACAAGTAACAATGAAAGGGGTCAACCTCATGTTAACCCACCAGTATATGGGCCTCATCTACATCCGGAGATCAACATCCCGACTAATGTGCAAGGAAATACTACTGCAGGCAGAATCTTACAAGAAGACCCCCAGGAGGAGCAATTCACGGTGATGGGAGCTGGGGATGAAGCCTATGATAGGAGACTTGATGAAATTGCTGAGAAGTTGAGATCTCTAGAGTCTCAAAATTCCCTGGGTTTTGATGTCATGGATATCGGGTTAGTGGATGGGGTAAGAATCCCTCATAAGTTTAAACCCCCGTGCTTCGAGAAGTACAATGGCACTTCCTGTCCACGAACTCACTTGCAATCCTTCCTGGGGAGACTCAAGGCATACACCATGGATGAAAAACTGTGGATGTTTTACTTTGAAGATAGTTTGACCGGGGCTTCCAGGGAGTGGTACTCACACTTGACCAGAGCCACAAACAGATGCTGGAAGGACCTAGCTGAGGCCTTCATCAGACAGTACCAATATAACCTGGACATGGCTCCTAACCGGACCCTTCTGATGGGAATGTCTCAGTCCTCCAGAGAAAGCTTCAGGGAATATGCCCAGAGGTGGAGACAGCTTGCTGCTGCTGTCCAGCCACCAATGTCGGAAAGAGAAATGGCCGACATGTTTATGAATACCCTGCAAGGAACATATATTGATAGGCTAGCTGCCTTTTCTTCCACCAGCTTCGCTGACGTTGTTATAGCTGGAGAAAGAATTGAAAGCCTTCTGAAGATGGGTAAGATTTCTGATAATGGTGCAAGCTCGTCCAGCAACCCCAAGAAACCTTTTGTGGGACCCAGGAGAACCAGTGAGACAAATGCCATTCATGCTAGCAGGGCCAGACCTCAGTATGTCCATAGGTCAGTGGCAGCAGTCACTATTCTAGCTCCGATTCCTCAGCAACCAGCGTATCAACAACCACAACAACCCCACTATCAGCAGCAAGTTCAGTATCCGCCACAGAGAAACTACAACAACAACAACAGCAATCAACAACAAAGACCCTTTCAGCAAAGACTATCACAGGCAAATAGGGTGATTGACCCTATCCCTATGCCTTATGCCGCTTTATTACCACAACTCCTGAAACTCAACTTGGTTGAACTAAGGACATTGGCACCACCAGATCCTTCCAGTCTCCCAAGAAACTACGATGTCAACGCCAGATGTGCTTTTCACTCCAATGCACCTGGCCACGGTACAGAGAAATGTCGGGCTTTACAAATGAAAGTGCAGGATCTGGTGGATTCTAAAGCCCTCAACTTTGCACCCCCTCCAAATGTCAACAAGAATCCCATGCCCAATCATGGAGGACCAAGAATTAATGTCATTGAGGAAGACAAGCCATCTTTCTTAATCACCAGTGTTGGGCAGATTCGGACACCTCTGGTAGAAATTAAAGCTCAGCTCCTAGAATGCCAGATGTTCCCCGGGTGTGAGCTCGGTTGTGGCTATTGCCACATTTCGGTCAACGGGTGTGATAACTTGAGAAGCGGCATAGATGGTCTTATCAAAAGTGGTATACTTCAGATCACAATATCAGCACCTACAAATCCAGCAATCCCTTCGGCAACAATTCCTAACTCTTCTACAAATGCAACAACAATCATTCCGAACAATTCATCAATATCATCAACAACGGCTTCATCCATCACTTCAACAAATCAGATGTCAACAACCATTTCTTCTACAACATCAGCATCCCTTCATTCTGCAGAATCATCTACAACATCAACATCCATTTATCCAGCAGGATCTTCTACAACACCAACAGAAAATAATGAAGATATCTCAGCAGTCACCATTTATTATGATCCATCAAATGTTCCTCCAAACAACAACTTTCAACAACAAACAGTGGCACCTCCTGCCAGGTCACCAGTCACCATCTACTACGATCCGCACACCATTTCAGTACCCTCCTCTGCAGCAGTCAGTCCAGTTACCATCACGGTGCCTGGACCAGTTCCATATGAAAGCAGTAATGCCATACCTTGGCATTATGGCTCTGGCCTCTACTGCAACGGAGAGAAAATCACTTTGGACTCTTCAACTTCTTCTCCACAGATTGATAATGTTGGGGGAGGCGGAGGCTTCACCAGAAGCGGACGCCTTTTTGCCTCACAATTGCAAAGACCTAATGCCGAAGCAGAAGCAGCTGCAAAAGCAAAGGGGAAGAGTGTGGTAGTTGAAGAATCAACTGTCAAAGAAACTCAGAAGACATCTTTTGAGCAAGATGTAGACGAGTTTATGAGGATTATAAAGAGAAGTGATTACAAGGTGGTGGATCAGCTTCACCAAACTCCCTAAAAAATCTCCATATTATCCCTGCTGATGTGTTCTGAGGCTCACCGGAATGCATTATTGAAAGTCCTGCACGCAACATACGTGCCAGAGGAGATCACCGTTAATCAGCTAGAGACCGTGGTGGCAAACGTCAATACCAGCCATGGATTGGGTTTTACCAATGCTGATTTAACAACTGAGGGACGTAACCACAACAAGGCTTTACACATCACTCTAGAATGCAAGGGTGCTGTTCTATCTCATGTACTGGTAGACACTGGGTCTTCACTCAATGTTCTACCAAAGAAAGCCTTGGTGAAGCTGGAGTATGATGGCTTGGCACTGCGTCCAAGTAATTTGGTGGTGAGAGCATTTGATGGCTCTAAAAGATCAGTGCTAGGGGAGATTGATCTGCCTGTGATGATCGGCCCGCAGACCTTCAAAATTACTTTCTATGTGATGGACATTCAGCCGGCCTACAGCTGTTTGTTGGGTAGACCTTGGATCCATGCCGCTGGCGCTGTTACGTCAACCCTTCACCAGAAGCTGAAATTCGAGTGGGAAGGCCAGATCATCACCATCTGTGGTGAAGAAGATATCTTTGTTAGCCATCTGGCTACGTACAAGTACATTGAGATGGATGGAGAAATCCATGAAACCATGAGCCAGGGGTTTGAAGCCCTGAACATAAATGAAGCATCTGCTGTACTTGGAACCTCCATGACATCTTATCAGCAACCCAGGAAGGTTGTTGAAGAGGGGACTGCCCAAGGCTGGGGCAAGTTGCTGCCCGTGGAGAAGAAGGAGGACAGATTTGGGTTGGGTTACAAACCAACTCAACAAGATCAATCAGAGGCGGCCAAGAAGCCCAGTTTTGTCAGTGGGGGGATGCTCACCCCTAATGCAGTGAAAAACTTGGAAGACGAGGATGAAAGCGACCGCAACCTGGAGAGCTGGATACGTCCAAGGATCCCGGGGAGCCAAGTCCTTAACTGGTCTTCCCAGGAAATTATAAGGGTTACTCCTGCAGAGTAATTATTATTTCCTGTATTTTTTAAGCATGCATCAAGTATTGCATCTTTCCCAAGATGTCAAGACTCATTTTGTAATCGGGCCATCTTGTAATTTTGTGCAAACAGATCAATCAATGAATATCGGACATCTTTTTGCAAATGAGTCTTTTTCTTTTCCGCTCACTGTTTTTCACTTTTCATTTTGTACAAAAAATAAAATGGCAATGTTTTCCAAAATGATAAACTTCATTTCACTTTTTTCCTAAACAAGATTAAAATCAATCACTAAAATGAACAATCTAAACCCTTGCAGAGAGTACCTTTCAGACTGCACCGACAACAGCACTGCTATGGCTTCGTATGACTTTGACAATCCAATCAATCAAGCTGATGAAGGGGTTGAAGAAGATTATGAGCTTCCTGAAGAGTTAGCCAGGTTGTTAAGGCAAGAGGAGAAGGTTATCACCCCTCATCAGGAGGAGGTTGAAACGGTTAATCTTGGTTCGGAAGAAGATGTAAAAGAAGTTAAGATCGGGGCCTGCCTACAAGACTCAGTGAAAGAACAACTGATTGACATGCTTCGGGAGTATGTGGATGTGTTTGCTTGGTCTTACCAGGATATGCCAGGGTTGGACACCGATATCGTCATGCATAAGCTGCCTTTAAGAGAAGACTGCCCACCGGTTAAACAGAAGCTGCGCCGTACTCGCCCAGATATGGCAATGAAGATAAAGGAAGAGGTACAAAAGCAGTGGGACGCCGGGTTCCTTGCTGTGACTAGCTATCCGTCGTGGGTTGCTAATATTGTACCTGTGCCTAAGAAAGACGGCAAAGTGAGAATGTGTGTTGACTACCGGGATCTGAATAGAGCCAGCCCAAAAGATGACTTCCCATTACCTCACATTGATGTATTGGTTGATAATACGGCTCAGTTCTCGGTGTTCTCCTTCATGGACGGATTTTCAGGATACAATCAGGTCAAGATGTCACCTGAAGACATGAAGAAGACAACTTTCATCACACCCTGGGGCACGTTCTGTTACAAGGTGATGCCATTCGGACTGAAGAATGTTGGTGCAACCTATCAACGGGCTATGGTAACATTATTCCACGATATGATCCATAAAGAAATCGAATGTTATGTGGATGACATGATTGCCAAGTCCCTCACAGAAGAAGACCACCTGGTAAATCTGTTGAAGTTATTCAAGCGTCTGAGGAAGTACCAACTGAAATTGAACCCCAACAAGTGCACATTCGGGGTGCGATCTGGTAAGCTGTTGGGCTTTATTGTAAGCGAGAAAGGGATTGAAGTTGACCCTGATAAAGTCAAAGCCATTCAAGAAATGCCTGCACCGAAGACTGAAAAAGAAGTTCGGGGGTTTCTAGGTAGATTGAACTACATTTCACGGTTCATATCTCACCTTACAGCAACCTGTGAACCTTTGTTCAAGCTGTTAAGAAAAGAACAAACGGTCAGGTGGAACGAAGACTGCCAGAGGGCTTTTGACAAGATCAAGGAATATTTACAAGAGCCTCCAATCCTTATGCCTCTAGTTGAAGGAAGACCTCTAATTATGTACTTGACAGTATTAGAAGAGTCAATGGGGTGTGTGCTGGGCCAACATGACGAGTCTGGTCGAAAAGAGTATGCAATATACTACCTAAGCAAAAAGTTTACCGACTGTGAACAACGTTATTCACTGCTCGAGAAAACTTGTTGTGCTTTAGCGTGGGCTGCTCGCCGACTAAGGCAGTATATGTTGACCCACACTACCTTGTTGATCTCCAAGATGGATCCAGTCAAGTATATATTTGAGAAGCCAGCTCTTACCGGACGGGTTGCAAGATGGCAAATGATTCTCACAGAATATGACATTCAATACACATCTCAGAAAGCCATCAAAGGTAGTGTATTGTCTAATTATCTCGCTGAGCAACCCATTGATGATTACCAGCCTATGAGATTTGACTTCCCTGATGAAGACATCATGTTCATAAAAGCAAAAGATCATGAAGAGCCTGTTCACACTGAAGGGCCTGACCCGGAAGAAGAATGGACTATGATGTTTGATGGGGCTGTTAATATGAATGGTCGTGGCGTTGGTGCGGTACTCATTACAACCAAGGGAGTTCACATGCCTTTCTCGGCAAAGCTCACCTTCAACTGCACTAACAACGAAGCTGAATATGAAGCTTGTATTATGGGTCTTGAGGAAGCCATTGACCTCAGGATCAAGACTTTGACTGTGTTCGGAGATTCAGCTCTGGTAGTTAATCAAACCAACGGCAAATGGTACACCCACCAAGATCATCTGATACCTTACAGGGATTATACAAGGAGGTTATTGACTTTCTTTACAACGGTCAAGCTTGAGTATATCCCTCGGGACGAGAATCAGTTTGCAGATGCTCTGGCTACCATTTCATCAATGATCAAAGTTCAAGCTGCCAACTTTGTGCCTCGGATTTCAGTGTCCAGACTTGATAGACCAGCATATGTATTTGCAACAGATGTTGTCAAGATGATAAGCCTTGGTTCCATGACATTAAGTGCTTCTTGGAGGATCAAACATACCCACCTGGGGCATCTTCCAATGATAAGAAGACTTTAAGGAGGCTTGCTGGTAGTTTCTTCCTGAACACTGATGGTTCCCTATACAAGAGAAACTTTGATATGGTATTCTTCAGATGCGTTGATAGAACAGAAGCAGACTTGTTGATGCACGAAGTGCACGAAGGATCCTTTGGTACCCATGCAGGAGGGCATGCCATGGCCAAGAAATTGCTAAGATCAGGCTATTACTGGATCACAATGGATGTCGACTGTTGTGCTTATGCCAGGAAGTGCCATAAATGCCAGATTTATGCGGATAAAGTGCATGTACCTCCCAATCCCCTGAATGTGATGTCTTCACCCTGGCCCTTTGCCATGTGGGGCATTGATATGATTGGCAAGATTGAACCGACTGCTTCAAATGGCCACAGATTCATCCTGGTAGCTATTAACTATTTTACCAAGTGGGTTGAAGCAGCTTCTTATGCAAATGTTACAAGGCAGGTGGTAGCCCGATTTCTGAAAAGAGACATCATCTGTCGGTATGGAGTTCCCGAGCGAATCATTACTGACAATGGTTCCAACTTAAACAACAAAATGATGGCAGAGCTATGCCGGGACTTCAAAATCCAACATCACAATTCTTCTCCTTACAGGCCAAAGATGAATGTCGCTGTTGAGACAGCTAATAAGAATATCAAGAAGATTGTGCAGAAGATGGTAGTCACCTACAAAGACTGGCATGAAATGCTACCATTTGCCTTGCATGGGTACCGTACATCAATCAGAACATCCACTGGGGCAACACCGTATCAGCTTGTTTATGGTATGGAGGCAGTCCTGCCTGTGGAAGTTGAATTACCCTCCCTGCGGGTACTGATGGATGTTAAGCTAAACGAAGCAGAATGAGTACGATCCCGATACGAACAAATGAGTCTGATTGAAGAGAAGAGATTGGCTGCAATCTGTCATGGGCAGTTGTATCAGAAAAGAATGAAGAAAGCCTTCGATCAGAAAGTCAGGCTCCGAGAGTACCAAGTAGGAGATCTTGTGCTGAAAAGACTCCTCCCTCCTCATACAGACCACAGGGGCAAGTGGACTCCGAACTATGAAGGACCATTCATAGTAAAGAAAGTTTTCTCTAGTGGAGCACTGATGCTCAACACTATGGATGGTGAAGACTTCCCGTCCCCTGTGAATTCAGATGCAGTTAAAAAATACTTCGCATAAAAATGACCCGTTGGACATAAAAACAGAATGTAAGTCCAGGAAAAAATAGGGCATCCCGGCGAGTCAAAAATAGAATAAAAGACTCGGGCAAAAATAAGGGAAAATAAACAAAAAAAATGTACACCTGCTGAGTTGAAAAGCCGCATTGGACAACTCAGGCAAAAAGGGGTATCCCGATGGATTGAAAACCCGAAAGGGCGATCCATGCAAAATAAGGGAATAAGCGAACAACTGCATTCTGAATTCGTCTGTATCACTTACAACTTGGTAAAGCTCCGAAAAGATCAAGCTTCTTTCAGAATCAGCCTTCTTCAGAAAGCAAGACGAGAAGAACGTCAAATGTCATACGAGTCATAGCAAAAAGGGGAAGCTCCTCGAAGCGTCATCAACATTGCCAGCACCTTTTTGTTTCTCCATTTGTAACAATCTCCTCATTTTAGGGGATTTGTTTCCTTGACTGTATCTTGCCAATTCAGGGCACACAAATTAATAAAATCAGATTTTCAATCACACATTGTCTCGTACTCTTTTATTTGCAAAATGTCCGATGTCTTTAAAATACTGATTGCATAAATACAAATGCTTCTCTTCTAAAGAATACGTGCTTGCAGGAAATATATTTACTCCCGGGAGTGTCTAAACTCCTACGGCGGAATCCGGTAAGGGATACCTCGGGATTACTTGTGCGTTCCTCTGTCTTTGCAGGATTGCAGGTATTCAAAGCGCGACGTGGGGCATGTAAGCTTCTCCCCAGCAAGCTGGAAAATCATTATCTACTCAGTCTATCTCCCAATTAGCATCGGAGATGGTTTTTCCCCAGCTGAGTTGTCAAGTATCATCCTCAGCAGGCCCTTTACAGAAATCTCCAGGAAGACCTTCCCATGGTCTTTCTTCTTCCCCAGCCGAGTTGCCATTTACTATTCCTCCACAGCCAAGTGCAAAAGCCGGGGAACCATCTCCCCACAGAGCTTCAGCCTCTATCCAGAAGAGAAACGTCCGAAGAAATCACAACAAAGTGAAGAAAGCTTCTACAAACCCCAGCTGGATCCCCGTTATCAAAGATGGGTCTATCAGTGGCCTATATCCCCAAGCAGAGTCCCATATGTCAGATATACCAATGATTTCAACCCCCAACTGGGATGTCCACTTCAAGCAGATCGGCCAGAGATCTCCACAGCAACAGGATCCGAATCCCGGATCGGTATCTTTGCATAATCATAGCATTCGCATCATATTCCCCATAGAGCGTAGTATTCCGTCTAATACGGAGCATTACGGAAAAAATCAAACATATTGCATAATCATAAGCCATGGTCTGAATCGAACACTTGTGAATAATGACAATCCATCAAAGATATACAGAAAACTCCCCAGATTCCCCGGCAGAGAGCCCAAACATTTCTCTCACAAAACAAATACTTCTTGACACCCGTCCGTGTCATATCCCCAGCAGAAAGCTAAAGCGTTTACCCTACACTCACAAACACCAGTAAAGTCGCCCGAGCATTCTTTACAAACAGACCACTTATATATTACAGATACTTCTTGACACCCGTCCGTGTCATACCCCCAGCAGAAAGCCAAAGCGTCCCCTTTGCACTCACAGATACATATATATACACAATTCCTTGACACCCGTCCGTGTCACCTTCCCCAGCATAGTCACCTAAACACTTTGTATACCATACACTTGTTTATACTATACTTTTCTCCTTGTGACACTCGTCTGTGTCACTCTCCCCAGCAAGATAAACACTCGTCCGTGTTTCACTCATACTTGTTACTCATCATCTCATACAGATACTCGTCCGTATCTTATTTATATACCACTTATATCCCCGCAGAATCAATACTCGTCCGTGTTCTTTGTTAACCAGTTGATACTCGTCCGTATCATCATCTCCGAACATGTGTCAGTTTTTGTTTCTACCCGATACTCGTCCGTATCGTAGTCTTAAGGATGCTCGTCCGCATCCTTAATCTATACACAATGTCCAAACACTTATACCTTTCATTTTCTTGGATATAAACACTCGTCCGTGTTTACTATTCCCCAGCGAAGTCCTCAACAAAACTTGTTAAACTATTTCTTTTCTATCTGACATTCTTCCTATGTCATGATACCTCTGCGGCAGCCGTACCCTGCCAGGTGATCGTCCTTCACCTTTGGATGACCGTCCCTCATCCTTTCCCCAGCGGAGTTTCTATTCACTAGAACCCCTTTTCTATCCGGCATTCGTCCTGTGTCATGATATTTTTAGCAGCCGTCCCCTGCTAGGTGATCGTCCTTCACCTCCTGATGATCGTCCTTCATCATTTCATCCGATGGCCGTCCCCATCGTTGATCTTGTTATCTGACATTCGTCCTATGTCATGATAAACCCTGAGAGCAGCCGTACCCTGCCAGGTGATTGTCCTTCACCTCTTGATGATCGTCCTTCATCATGCTCATCCGATGGCCGTCCCCATCGTCGACCTTTTTATCTGACATTCGTCCTATGTCGTGATACCTTTTGGCAACCGTACCCTGCCAGGTGATCGTCCTTCACCTTAGATAACCGTCCCTCATCTTATCCCCTTGAGAGCAGCCGTCCCTTGCTAGGTGATCGTCCTTCACCTCTTGATGATCGTCCTTCATCATGCTCATCCGATGGCTGTCCCCATCATCGACCTTTTATCCGGCATTCGTCCTATGTCGCGATACTTCAGAGCAGCCGTCCCCTGCTAGGTGATTGTCCTTCACCTTTGATGACCGTCCCTCATCATTATTTCATTTATTCTTTAAACCCGATGGCCGTCCCCGTCGTGGTCCCTTTTCCTTTTCCTGGTGATCGTCCTTCACCTTTGATGACCGTCCCTCATCATTATTTCATTTATTCTTTAACCCGATGGCCATCCCCGTCGTGGTCCCTTTTCCTTTTCTTGATGATCGTCCTTCATCAGTTTAGCCCGATGGTCGTCCCCATCGCTGTTTACATTACTTTATGAACCTGATGACCGTACCTCATCATTTATTTCACTTACCTTTGAATCCCCAGAAAATCTTATTTCTTTGCTTGATGGCCGTCCCCATCATAATCCCTTATATCCCCAGCATGTTGGTCGTCCCCGTCATTGCTTCATCCCCAGCAGTCGTCCTCTGCTCGACGGTCGTCCTCCGTCACTTTACAAACATACTTTACCTTCCTTTACAATCTATATCCCTTTTCTTCTTCATTCAGTGAGTGCAAATTTTGGACTGTCTTTGGTATTCAACCACAAGTTATCTTGTTTGACTGTTAAGCCGTTGCTTACATCCTGCACAGCTAACTCATGCTTGAATAGGGGCAGCTGTAAACACCCCAAATTTTCCCTCACCCATTCACACCATGGCTTGTGATATCTTCATATGCATAGATTCAATCATAGCATCTCATACCATATTTTTTATTCACTACATTGCTTCTGAGTCATCTGCATCTAGGGTTTGTGATCTGAGCAATCCAAGAGCTACTTGAGCCACTTCAAAGGACATCAATCACTTCAGAGGGGTACATGTATGTTCAAGCATCATATTATATCCTCTCAAGATCAAAGAAGTCAAAAATCACAAGAACTGAGAAAGGCATGGAAACAGAGCCAGGTTTAACTGCACAGATGACCTAAAATTAGGGTTTTGGTTTCAGAGGCCATAACTCCAAATTTTTTGGTCATTCTTGTTTCTATTGGTCTCTATATGTTATGAGGATCATGCATATCAATTTTCATGAAGAAATTCAATGGGGAAGGCATCTGATCAAGAGGTGACTTCTTGAGCAAGTCAGTGCAAAATCAGGGCATCTGAGGCCCCCAATCACCCAACCAAAGGGCATTCTCCATCATTTTGGATGTGTGTGATCTTTATTTGGTCATAGAAGATGTTATAAGTTCACAAAATTGAAGAATTTCAAGACATTTGCAAAGTTGCTTTTTTGGGAAAGTTTTTCAACCTCCTCTTATTGATTCAAAAATGCTTCAAATGAGAAAACTTTGGTCATGAAAGTTGTAGATTGGATCATTCCCTTTTAAAAAAGTACAAGAACTTTTTCTAATTCATTTTGGATCAAAAGTTATGGCTTTGCAAAGTTGGGAAAAATCATTGAAATTTCACTTTTGCACAAAAGGGAAAACTTGCAAATTCTCATGCCAAGCATCTATGTGACTTCAAATCAGCCTCTAACCAATACACAAACATCATGTATGGCCCAAAATTCAGATTTGCCCAAGAAGTTTCTCATTTTCATGCCTTGATATCCAAGTATCATAAACCATTTTTTCATGAAAATCACAAAGAGGGAAATTTTGCAAGAAGGGTTCTTTTGGTTTTGTTTGGTCTCTAACCATTATCAAAGTGTCATAACAACATTATGTGATGCATTTTGCTGCATATTGCCCAAGAGATGTCACTTGTTCGTGGCCAAAAATCACAAAGTGTAACAAGTTACAAGATTGCAAAACATGTGAGATCTCACCCTTCATCCATTCCAGCTCACATCAACTGATCCAAGAGCCATCCTTGAACTCAGCTGAGGCAATCCAAACACAGAAATCTTCTCTGTCACAGCCCATGCCTCAAGTACACCAAACTTTGACTTTTTGCAATTTCTCCCATGCTTTTGGAATAGTGACCAGCAGCCTCTACTAACCTGCTCCACAGCCTACTCAAACTTTATGGGAGTGATATAGCAGCTCATTTGGCATTGAAACAACACATAATCCAACTTGCACAAAATCTGTCCCAAACTTCTTCTCTGAAAACTTCTTCACACAGCCATAAAACTTCACTTTTTCTTTCACCAATAAGTCACAAATCACCCTTAGAACAAGAATCGCCCCCTGAAACAGCTTGAAACATCACACACCAAGGCTTCCATTGCTGCTACACCAGAGCAAAACAGTCATAACCAACCATTCTCAAAAGTTTTCTAAGCTTCATTCCATCATCAGGAGGATCATTGGAGCTTGTTTGAAGCAAAGGACTGGCCGGAAAGCTCCAAAGTTCAAAGCTCCAGTTCAGGTATCATCAAGAACATTTTTTTTTAGAAATGCAATCTCTTGTTATAGGATGATAGAGTTTGTTTCACTGATCATGTTAAGCTTTGAAACACTGAAAATGGTTGAGAAATGAGTGTGTATGCATGTTCTGAAGTTTTTGTGGTTTTCTTGATTTTGCTCAAATCTTGTTGTTGATGCATTGTAAATGTGATTTTGTGATTGATTCATGTTTGGTGTGGGTAGAGGATGGAATCTGGAGAGTTAGAGCACTTAAAACAGCCTAGGGAATGAGTTTGATTGTGAATTTTTTGGAAAATCAGCATAATGAATCGATTCATTCTAGCATGAATCGATTCATTCTGTTGAGAGGTTCCTGGATTTCGCAAAATGAATCGATTCATCCCACTATGAATCGATTCATGCTGTTTAACTAATTCTGTTTTCTCAAAATTGATCATTATGAATCGATTCATCCAAGCATGAATCGATTCATTCTTCTGTTAACCAATTTTAATTCATTTTGTTTGTATTTTATTTGCATGAATTTTAAAAAATAGCAAAACACTTTGAAAAATTCTGAAATTTTTTTGTCAAACATTTCATTAATTTTCAGAACCCAAAAAAATTTTTATTTTTATTTTTTGCATTAAAAATTATTTTTAAATTATTTAAATGTTTATTTTTAATTAATTAATGAAAATTAATTAATTAAAAAATACTTTTAGGTATTTAAAAATCACAAAAAAATTCATGTAACCTTTAAAAACATTTAGAAACATTGTCCAACTCTCAAACCAAATTTCTTTTTTGTTCTTGATGCCTTTTGACAATTTTCTTTGGATTTTATTCCTTTTCAAGGCAATATTTCACTTCAAACTTCAAAAATTCATTCCTGCCTAACCATTGAGAGTTGGATGATGATTCTTTTTGAATTGCATCTTGTATGGCATGTAGTTTATAGGATAAAATTAGCTTGAATTGATCTTGCATTTTCAATTTGTTTTGCATTTTTCTTGACAAGGTACCTTAAAACCCTAGCAATCTTAGAAAATTCACAGCTTTCAATAGGTCAAGAGTTAGATCCCCTCCTTTGGGCAGTGAGTTTGTATAGGTTTAGGGTTCCTTTGATTGAATTTTCAAATTTTTATCATGTCATTTGCTTCTGGTTTTGGATTTTTGCTTTGTATGTTGCATATAACCCTAATTCATGCCTTCCTTTGCATTCATCTTCCATTTGCTTGCATACCATGACTTGCCATGACATTTTGTGCATCCATTTGATTCATAAGACATCTTAGGACATATTAGAACCATGTTTGATCATTGCATCTTTCATTTTCCATGTTGTATGTCATTTGCATTTCATAACTTTTCATGTATGTTCATGGTTCCAAGCATGCTTCGTTTGCATCCTCATTCTTGTATGATCATCCACAACTCTTGACATGTGTTTGCATCACCTCTTAACATCATTTGCATCATGTGTATGATTCTGACTTTGGCCTTTGCCCATCCATATGCATTGTTTCATCTCATGTCTTCCCTTATGCATCTTGTACTAACTTTTCAGGTTAATGGTAAGTTTGTTTGGGAGGTGAATTTGCCTTCACCTCCTACCTCTTCTCATCTTTCCATTTTACATCCTTGCTGCATTTTTATTTGTCTATGAATGAGCTTGCTCACTTGTGCCTCTCTTCCCTCTTTTCTCTTCTCTTCTCGTCCTTCTTCTATCTTGCTTCTCCTTGGTGGCTTCCTTGAAGATTTCTCCTCTTAAGCCTCACAAACCCTAGGACTTCCAAGCATGATAACATTTTAGGATTGTTTAGTCCCCCTTAGACTCTTTCCTTTGAGTTTTCTTTGAGTCTCCTCTTCTCATCTCATAATCAAGGACTAAACCTTAAAGGTTTTAAGACTTTGTGATTAAGCTTATGCCTGCATCCTTCTATTAGGATGGAGTGTATAACTTTAATCCTAAGTGTTAAACCCTTAATGTGTTTAAATCCCTTAATCAATCCATCTAATAATCATCAAGACATCAAACTTGTAACTTGGGCCTTGCATTAGGGTTCTAATTCTTCCTTAACTGGTTAAGAAGAACTAACCCTAGTGTTAATGGACAAGTCCCCCTCAAGTTGTCTTACAAACCATAAAATCCATTTCTTCATCCTATCATTAACTAAAATACATTTAATAAAGGCTTTGTTTTGTCATGAGGTTAATCCCTAATCATGGGTTAAGTTGAGGAGCCTTCCTCAGCTTAAATGTTCTCATCTATTATCCTTCTATTAGGATGGTGTAATGAGTCCATTAAATCCTTGATTATGGCTTAAACTCATTACTTAACACTAAACAAAAACGACAAAAACATCTAAATAACCACAAATAGGTTAATGATCTTAATCCTACATCATGGTGATTAAGTGTGAGGTGCTTACTTCATACTTAAGGTATTCTCATTACCCCTAAATAGAGGGAGGATGTGATGAGTTTACTAACCTTTGGTTTAGGCTTAAGCTCATTTTCCTATGACAAACTTTCAAAGGCAATAAAAGACTGAAAACACAAAAACAAACAATAATCGTCTCCTCCGGGATTCTTTTCTCACCTTATTCACTCACAAACGGGAACTCGCTTCTTCCGTCTAATGCAAGACAGTTTGCACCTGAGCCAGACAGGTCATACACTTGAGCATAGACAAGCAAGCAGTTCACAAGTCAATTCATCCTTTCAGTCTCTTTGGGTCGAACTACGGTGTTCTGACTTCCTCATTGCACGAGAGGATACGTAGGCATAACTTAACAGTTATCGAACAAAAGTCTCTGTATATTCCCCCCTCTTTCCAGCATCATTCTTTAAGCCTCATGGTCTTGAGCATTTCATTTCACTTTCTTTTTACACTGACACTTCACTTATACACTTCACATTTCTTTTACACTGACACTTGCATTCTTTCCAGCTTGTATACACAAATTGCACTGACACTACCCCTTTAAAACACAAATCTTTTAAGCGTGGATCCCGTCGAGTACGGCGGACAATCTGGGTGCTAATACCTTCCCAGGTTGTAACCAACCCCCCTTTCTCAGTCTCTCTGGTTCGCAACCGTCTTATCCATATCTTTCTTGGTCTATGCAGCATTACCTTTCCTCCGGGATAAAAATGCCTAGCTGGCGACTCTTGTCTTCTGAGTTCACCCTTGTGTGTTCTCTCTCCTTTCGCCGACCGTTCGCGTCTGTACCCCTTCTGACCTAGGTGTCATCAGGTGGGAGCGACAGTAACCTTACTGGAGCCAATAATATTATCAACATCAAGATTAGCATCAGTAGCAGGTGTATCAGTCAAAGGCTCTTGTTTGACACCATGGATATAAACATCAGAACCATAATTCCAGGGTATAGCCTTACCAGAAGTATATGGGATATGACCAGGAGTAGTAATAATCATTGGAGCCACCTTTGGCTCAACAGTAATATTCATAGGACCCTTAGAAGTGATCCTCACTGGTGTCTCTCCCACCAAATGGCACCTGGCCAAGAGGGGTACAGACGCAAACGGTCGGCGAAGGAGAGAACATGAAGATGAACTGAAAAGAGTCGCCAGCTAGGCATTTTTATCCCGAAAGAAAGGTAATGCTGCATAAACCTAAGAAAAGATGGATAAGATGGTCGCGGACCAGAGAAACTGAGAAAGGGGGTTGGTTACAACCTGGGAAGGTATTAGCACCCAGACTGTCCGCCGTACTCGACAGGATCCACGCTTAAAAGATTTGCGTTTAAAGGGGTAGTTTCAGTGCTATTCTGTGTGCAAAAGCTGGAAAATAATACAAGTGTCAGTGCAAAAGAAGTGTGAAGTGAATAAAAGGAGTGTCAGTGCAAGAAAAGAGTGCAGTGCTCAAGACAATGAGGCTTAAAAGAATAATGCTAGAAGAGGGGGAATATACAGAGACTTTTGTTCGATAACAATTAAGTTATGCCTATGTATCCTCTCGTGCAATGAGGAAGTCAAAACACCGTAGTTCGACTCAAAGAGAATGAAAGATAAATTGACTTGTGAACTGCTTACTTACCTATGCTCAAGTGTATGACATGTCTGGCTCAGGTGCTAACTGTCTTGCATTAGACGGAAGAAGCGAGTTCTCGTTTGTGAGTGAAGAGGTGAGAAAAGAATCCCGAAGAAGACGATTATTGTTTGTGTTTTGGTGTTTTTAATCTTTTATTGCTTTTTGGAGTTTGTCATAAGAAAATGAGCTTAAGCCTAAACCAAGGGTTAGTAAACTCATCACATCCTCCCTCTGATTAGGGGTAATGAGAATACCTTAAGTATGAAGTAAGCACCTCACACTTAATCACCATGATGTAGGATTAAGATCATTAACCTACTTGCAATTATTTAGATGTTTTTGGAGTTTTTGTTTAGTGTTAAGTAATGAGTTTAAGCCATAATCAAAGATTTAATGGACCCATTACACTATCCTAATAGAAGGATAATAGATGAGAACATTTAAGCTGAGGAAGATACCTCAAATTAATCCATGATTAGGGATTAACCTCATGACAAAATAAAGCCTTTATTAGAGTGGATTTTAGTTAATGGTAAGATTAAGAAGTGAATTTTATGGTTTGTAAGACAACTTGAGGGGGACTTGTCCATTAACACTAGGGTTAGTCCTTCTTAACCAATTAAGGAAGAATTAGAACCCTAATGCAAGGCCCAAGTTACAAGCTTGATGTCTTAGTGATTATTAGATGGATTGATTAAGAGATTTAAACACATTAAGGGTTTAACACTTAGGATTAAAGTTATACACTCCATCCTAAGAGAAGGATGCAAGCATACCCTTAATCACAAAGCCTTGAAACCTTAAAGGTTTAATCCCTGATTATGAGATGAGAAGAGAAGACACAAAAGATGAAACAAAGGTAAAGCTAATGGGGGGACTAATCACACCCTAATTGTTAACATGCTTAGATGTTCCTAGGGTTTATGAGGCTTGCAAGAGATCTTCAAGAAGAGCCACCAAGGAAGAAGCAGATGAAAAGAGGAGAAGCAGAAGAAACAAGTCAACTTACTTCACTTAAGAAGATAAGTTGCTTGAAGAAAGAAGGTGAAGGAGGAACATGAATGAGAAAGCTCACTCTAATACAAATACAAAATGCAGTAATGAATGCATAAGAGAGATGAGAAGAGATTGTGATAAGTGAAGGCAAATTCACTTCTCAAAGTAACTTACCACCTGAAAAGTTAGTAAAAGGAAATGAAATGAAATGAAAATGAAATGAATGCAAGGGTGCACACCAAGACCAGAAGCACATTCATGATGTAAATGATGCTAAGAGATGGTACAAATGTATGTCAATAGATGTGAATGATCATACAAGTAATGAGGATGCAAATGAAGCATTAAAGGAGCATGAAAGTTCATGAATGCACATGAAATGAAATGAATGCATAACATGGAAAATGGATGATACAATGATCAAACATGATTCTAATGTGTCCTAAGATGTCTTATATGTCATGTGGATGCAAGAAATGTCATGGCAAGTTCTTATATGAATGCTTATGCAAGATGTATGCAAAGGAAGATGAGAAATTGGGGTTTTCATGCAACATGAGATGCAAAACTCAAAATCAGAAGCAAATGACAAGATAAAAAATGAAAATGCCATCAAAAGAACCCTAACCCCATATAATATCACACCCCAAAGGAGGAGACCTAACTCTTAACCCTAAGGGACTTATGATTTTTCTAAGTTTTCTAGGGTTTTAAGGTACCTAAAGGGAAAAAATGCAAATCAAATCAGAAAGGCAGAAGAAATTTATGGCAAAAATATGTTAGAAACTACATGTCAAATGAAGATCAATACAAAAAGAACAATGGTCATACCATTCTTGGTTAGGCAGAAAATAATTCTTGAAGTTAGGGTTCAAAAATGGGATTTTATGAACCCTAAATTCAAAGAAAAAATGTCAAAATGATTCAAAACCAAAAAGAAATTCATGTGGATGGTATGAAAATGTCTATAAATGTTTAAAGATGCAATATGAATTTTTTGAGATTTTTTAGAAACCTAAATGATATTTTAATTAATTAATTTTCATTAATTAATTAAAATAAACAATTAAATGTCTAAAAAATGATTTTTTTAATGCAAAAAATAAAAATAAAAATATTTTTGGGTTGAGAAAATTATTTGGAATTAAAATGCTGAATAAAAATATTTTTGAGATTTTCTAACTATTTTAAATAATTCGTGCAAAATAAATAAGAAAAATGTGAAATAAAAATGAATTAAATAAAAGTATGATGATCCAAGGGTTCAAATTCAAATCTGGGGAAAGGGGTTTGACTGCGCGCGTTTTTTAATGGCTTGGATCAATCCTGGATAATTAATCATATTTTAATTAAATTAATCTGAAATTAACTTAATGAGTCAATCAGGTCCATCCATTCTCCTAACTTAATCAAAATCCAAGGGTCCACAACGTATCTGGAGATTAAACCCTAATTAGGGCTAATCACTTTCAGGTGACCGGAGGGGAGCTCCGGTCATCTTCTCCGGCGAAACAAAAACCCTAAGTCTCTCTACAGGCCACCCCACCCCAAATTAACTGCCCAGAAATGATCCCCTACCCAAACTAAACTCAAATCAACCTTCAAACATGATTTATAACACATAAACATGGAGAATCGAAGAAGAACAAAAATATGGACAAAATTTTAGAAGCTCATAACATGCTCATTTCTTGACTATTTTCAATTCTAAAAGCATCAGTGTGATCCCCATAACATATATTTTCATTTTGTAACAAAAAATCTAAGCTCTGAAAAGTTTTGCTCTTGAGGTTACCTGAGCTGATGAACTGCAAATGTGAGCTTTTAAGGACTCTCCTTTGTGCAAAAAGTCTCCTTTGATCCTCCTGAGGCTAATGGAATGCTTCAAAACCTTTGATGGTGGCTAGTTTGAAGGTTCCAGTTCTGGTGTAGCAGAATTTGAGGTTTGTGTTTGTGATGTTTCAGGCCATTCCAATGGTTGGTTTGTGTTCTATGGGTGATTTCTGAATGGATGGTGAAAGAATTTCTGAAGTTTGATGGATGGTTTGATAGAATCGAAGAAGGGAAGGTTTTTGCAAGTTTTGTGCAATCTGATTGTATATGTGTTCTGAGCTTGTGTGAGGCTTGTTTTATGATCCTTATGCAATCCCTAAACTATTGGAATGGGTCAGAAGACTTGACATGCACTGTGGGAATGGTATGGAGCATTTGGCCAAAAAGTCAATAGTTTGTGTACTTCAAGCATGAGCCATTACAGAAGCTATCTTAGGGATGCTCTGAGTTCAGCTGTCTTCAAGGATGGCCATGAGATGATTTAGAGTGATCAGAAGTGGATGGATGGTGAGATGTCACATGTTTTGCATTTTCACAACTTGTTACACTTTGAGATATTTGGTCATGGAAATGTCTCATTCAATGCTGAATTTTGGTCATGAAGTGTTACATGATGTTGTTATAATGCTTTGAGATCATTTAGAAACCATACAAACCGTTAGAGATCATTCTTGCAAGAATCCCCCTTGTGAGAATTTATGAAAAATGGCTTATGGAAGCTTGTGATCCAAGGCATGAAACTTTGTGAATTTTGTGCAATTCTGATTTTGGCAAGTTGAAATATGTTGTAATGATGCATAGAAGTCATTTAGAGGTCTTGAAAGTGCTTAGAACTTGAATTTGCAAAAATCCCTCTTTGGCATGAAACTTGAAATTATGTGATTTTTGCCAACTTTGGAAAGCCATAACTTGAGTTCCAAAATGAATTAGATCTTGTTCTTGTACTTTTTGAAAAGGGAATGATCCAATCTACAACTTTCATGACCAACAATTTTTCATTTGAAGCATTTTTGGTTGAGAAAGAGGAGGTTGAAAAACTTTCCCAAAATGGAAAGTTTACATTACAAGTCATTTCCATTTTTGGCAACTTTTGGTTTAGCTCACTTTTCTTCAAATTTGTGAACTTCTAAGCACTTCAATGATCAAATAAAGATCATAAAACTTCAATTTGATGGAAAATACACTTTGGTTCCATGGATGGGGGCCTCAGATGCTCTGATTTTGCTCTGACTTGCTCAGGAAGTTACCCAGTGATCAAATGACTTTCACAATGAATTTCTTCATCAAACTTGGTATGCATGATCCTTATAACATATTGAGACCAATAGAAATAAGAATGACCAAAAAATTTGGAGTTATGGCCTCTGAAACCAAAACCCTAATTTTAGGTCATCTGTGTAGTTAAACCCTAGCTCTGCTTCCATGCTTTGCCAGTTCTTGTGATTTCTTGACTTCCTTGATCTTTGGAGGATAAAATATGATGATTGAACATACATGGAACCTCTTGAGATGATTGAAGACCTTGGGAGTGGCTCAGATGGATCTTGGATTGCTCAGATCACAAACCCTAGATGCAGATGAACTTGAACTAATGCAGTGAAGCAAAAATGCAACATGAAATGGTATGATTGAACTAATGCAAATATGAAAGACCACAAGCCATGGTGGGAACTTTAGTGAGGGAAAATTTGGGGTGTTTACAACTGGACCTTTGGAAGTAATCATCACAGGATTCTTATCAACCATAACCACATCTTCAAGCTTCAAATCTTGGGTCAGACCTTCACATAAACTCTCTACATAAGATATCTTCTCAAATAATATAGTACGGTTGTCCATTAGACGCTGAATACCCTCCTTCAGCTTCCAATAACTACTAGGTTGATAGGCACAGAAAAAACAATCTTCATTGCAACCTGGAAATAAACCAGCTTGCATCAGCTTCTTCTTGACAATGGATAAAGGAGTAGTTAATTCAGCCACAATATAAACATAAGAAACTTCATCAACAACATTAACAATCTTCTCATGCTTAGGCATAGGAGCAGTAATCACATTAGGAGTTTCAGAAGGGTCAAACTCGATTTCTCAATTTTCAATCATATTCTGAATTTTGTTCTTCAACGCCCAACAACTATTAGTATCATGGCTAAGATTATTAGAATGATATGCACACCTTGCATTGGGATTGTAACGAGGAGAGGAAGTATTGAGGTTCTGAGGAGGATCCTTCAAAGTAATCAGCTCTCCTTTCAACATGTGTTGCAAAGCCTGAGCCAACGACATATTGATCTTCGTAAATTGCCTCCTAGGCTTGGGCTGACTATTTTGTTGCTACTCTTGTGGTGCAGGTGCATGATTAAAAATAAAAACAACTCCCACAGATTGGTTACGATTATTACGACCCTGTTGGCCATACACAACATTGGATTCCTTCTTCCCATTGGGAGGCTTCTTGGTGGTACTTGAAGAGGCAACCATCTGAATCTTTCCACTTCGTATCCCATTCTCCATGCGTTCTCCAGACATTATCAGCTCAGTGAAACCAGAGGATGATCTTCCAATGAGATGACTATATAAATTACCAGTCAACGTACTCATAAACATATCAACCAATTCTCTGTCAGTTAAAGGGGGTTGAACTCTACTTGCAAGATCTCTCCACTTCTGGGCATACTCCTTGAAGCTTTCTTTAGAACCTATGGACATGCTTTGGAGCTGCATGCGAGTTGGTGCTAAATCAGAGTTATATTGATATTGCTTATAGAAAACCGCAACAAGATCATTCCAATTACGAATGTTGGTACTCTCCAGTTGATAATACCATTCCAATTGAGCTCCAACCAAACTCTCTTGAAAGAAATGAATCCACAACTTCCTATCAGGAGTATGTGGTTGAATTCTCAGATGCAACTTTGGACATGACACACCATCGTACACCACAAAAGTAGGAACTTTGAAACCAATAGGGGTGGAGACCCCAAAAATCAAGCTCAAATATTCAAAGTCAAACCGAGAAGTCTTCTATAGTTCTATGGCATTCACCCGGTTCTCCAGTATCTTATATTTCTCATCACCAGTCGAATCATGGTAATAATTCTCCTCATAATCAGAATCTTCAGTAGTACCATGGAGACTGCCTTCTTCTATCTCAGAATTCTCATCCCCAGGATTCTCAACTTCTTCATTTGTCTTGACTGGTCCTCTAAATCTTTTACCCAGGTTGATGAAGCCAATTGGTTTTCTGGTCTTCTTCTTTTTCTTGGTTAGAAGTGCCTTCAGCTCATCTTGTCCCCTGGACAAATTCAGAATCATCTCTTGAAATTGGGCATTCTGACTCTAGAGTTCCTTGACAGTTTGTTCGAGAGTCATTTCTGCTAAAATAAACAGCGAGAAGATAAGATACATGTTTGTAAGAAACCTTTGATGTAATGATATGGTATGTAGATGCATATGCAATGTTTTCAAGGACCGCAGGATTTAAATTTGTTTTAAAGAAAAACAAAAACAAAAATTTTATTAGTAAATGTTTAATATAAATTGCCCCTTAGTCTTACAATGAAAGGAAATAAGAATGAAATACAAAGAAATAAATATATGGGACTTAGGTCTCTCATGGACGCTTCCTCTTTGTGTTGAGGTATGTGTTGAGATTCCGCTCCTCGTAAAGTTTCTTTGTCAGCTCCAACACTCTTTCTTGGCTAGCCTTGAACTGAGTCTCAAAGGTATCTCTTTGTTCCTTCAGTTGGATCCAAGACTTCTGAAACTCTTCCAAATCAGTGGGCATGTTCATTCTTCATCATTGATCGAGGAAGGTGAGAAATTAACCACCTAGCTAGTAAAGGTATGCAACACATCAGAGTTCCCCTCGCCTTCGTAGTATGAGTGTGAAGAGAATGTAAGATATCTTCAAGTAATGTAGGCACTGGATTGTGAGTCAGAAATATGTTGGCAGCGTGCACGTCTATGAACTGGTCTAAATTAGGGAACAACACTAAGCCATATATTAATAAGGCTAAGATCTCTTCAAAAGCATCATAGCTCATAGAATCCAAGAACACTTGAGCTTTCTCCATCAATACTTTAGCAAGAATACCCTTAACTTCGCTTCTCGTTTCTAGGACAATGTCTGATTTCTTTAGATGTAGGGCTGCAACAATGACTTCAAGTTTAGGCTCTTTCTCTAAGCCTATGAAGGGTCTATGATCAAGGATAGGTATACCCAGTAATTTGGAGAACTCCTCCATTGTAGGAACCAGCTGATAGTCGGGGAATATGAAGCAATGATGTTTAGAATAAAATAACTGGAATAGGACACTCATCATGTCTTCATTGAATCCTGAAGTAACTAGATCCAGCAGGTAACCATGTTTCTTGATGAATTAGGAGTTTTCAGAAACTTTAGAGACCAATTCCTTAAGCTTAGAAGGTATCCCTACAAAGTTGATCTAGACAGTATTCCTACGAGTAAAAGCCATGACCTGCAACAAAAAACAAAGATAAATACTTTGGTCCGTGAAATGGTTAGTGAAAATGCCATGCTTATGATGTCATGATGTTATGCTCAATCACAAACATGTGGCACACACAAACAAGTCACACAATAGCCCTAGGTTTAGAGGCTTGCATGAGGTTTAAATGTAAGTACCCTCCCCTGAAGTTTAGTTGGTTCATCCTGTCCTACAAAAGTAACCAGGTTCTAAGGGATCTCAATATCATTGATCCTTCCCAAAGGTGGTTGTTCAGTAGGCAACTTACTTGCCAACAATAACCCCCCAAGTTTAGGATCTCAATGAGCGTAGCATCGAGTATCAACCAACTTTAGTCTTCACCAAAGTCGGCTATCTCACTACTTTCTAAAGGCCAAGATGGGGTAACTAGGGTTCTAAAGGGTAGTTAGTGTTAATGATAATGTATGGCAACCCCATATTATCCTTAACTTACTTAAGGAACATAAGCACCAACCAAGAAGTCACACTAACTATGGCCACCAGATCAACCATATCGGTATACGTCGTACAATTTCCTTGGTCTATTGCCATTTACCTAGGGTACACTAGATCCGGGTTAGGATCTTTCACACAAAAAGCCCAATAAGTAAGTAAAGCAAACAAGACAAACAATTAAGTGATCTAATTCCTAAGGGTACCCCTATTTTACTTAGTAAGTCCCCAACAGAGTCGCCAGTTTTGTAACACGGTGGGAGAACTGACTTTCTATAAATGTTGCGGATAGCAAGAGTCACCATCGACTTTTATTTTATCCATAAGGAAGGGACATAAAAGAACAGGAAATAACATTTTAAATGACTTGGGTTCGGGGGGTAGGTTATATAAAGGGAAGGTGTTAGCACCATTTATATCCATGGTTATCCATGGGCTCTTAGTTACTTATCTCACTTAAATGTTTTGAAAAAAATGGAGTGTGTGATTATAAAATTTTCTAAGTACTTTGTAATGATCCTCGTATGGATGTATACAAAGCCTTGTTTTGAAAATATTTGAAAATAGTGAGGTGTGAAAAATATTTTCTTTTGAAGTGTGAGCAAGTAACTATGAGGCACCTACCCTAGACTAAGTCATTCATGTTCTTATATGTTCTTTCAAGGGTAAGACTATCCCTATTATTAAGGAATAGGTAGTCATTACCTTGGATTTTATTAAGGGACGAGCGTAGGGTCATCGTACGGTCAACGAAGGCAACTGTAGGGTGTCTTTAGCAATTGGGAGGGACTATCATCTTTTAAACCAAAGGGACAAGATCATTCTAGGCAACACCGTAAGCAACATCGTAGGGACTTGATTGTAGTTTTAAGAGTACACCTAAGAGGGGGGGTGAATTAGGTTGTTAACAAATTCTTCGATTTTTACCGGTTTTGGTTTATTTTTCTACTTAAGGTTAGATGCTGAAAAATAAAGTGCTGAAAGTAGAGAGGACACAGCGATGTATAGTGGTTCCCCTCACAATCCGAGAGTACTCCACTCCTCCTTCGACTCGAAAGAGAATTTTACTATGTTTTGGACTTGTACAAGACACTCCTAGTCTTAAGCCACTAAACCACCAAGAACAATCCTCTTGGATTTTTCCTAAGTTCAAGTAGAGAACAATCCTCTCTAAATGAACACACTTGTTTCCAACTAACCCTTGAAACACAAGTAATACAACTCCACAACTTTGTCTTAACAATCCTAAAACAAAGTGTGACTTTAGAAATAATTTAGAATTTTTGAAGTGTATGAAAATGATTTTTATGTTGTATATCAATCAATTGATTGATCTTCTCCTTGTAGACAATCTCAATATAGTATACAAGTGTTCAATGCAAATGATATGTATTCTTAGCAATGTATGAAATTTTTGTGCAAAGAATACTTTAGTGACAATTTGTGAACACTTGAGAAAGTATGAAAATATATGTGAGAAATTGTTTATGAAAAGTGTTTGCAAAAAGGAGGTGAAAATGAAATCTGAAAAATGTTGAATTTATATTGCTACACACACCTTTCTAAAGGAGTATAATGAATGAAAGAATGTCATGGATCATCACAATGCATCAAAAAATTCTGGATGAAGAAATGCAACTTTTTGCCAAACTTTATCAGTGGTAACCGGTTACTTACCCTGGGGTAACCGGTAACTTATTCCCAACGTTAATTTTTTTTTGTAAAACAACAGTGGTAACCGGTTACTTACCCTGGGGTAACCGGTTACTGAAGCTGAAAAATGAAAAATATTTTCTTGGCAAAATGTTTAAAGAAAAATGCAATGACACAAAAGTATGATGATGAACCAAGACACTATTAGATGAATATTTTGAACACTTGTATATCATATTAAATAAAGTTTTAGATATACCATTTATGTTGCTTGATCATTTGAAAGAAAATGCTCCATTTGAAATTATTTTTAGTCTTCACTTTAATATTCACTCCAAGTCTTCAACTCAATCCTTTTTTGATCTTTGCTCATGAGAGTTGTTGAGAGATGTTGTCTTCATCAAAATTACCAAGAATCTATGCCTTCACATTCTCCCCCTTTTTGATGATGACAACTCATTATTTGAACAATGATTTCCACCAAGTTTCTATACACCAAGGAATCTCCCCCTAAGGATGTGCTCCCCCTTTCTTTTAGAATATGAGCAATGCTTTGAGACTTTGAAAAAATTTCCTGTATAAATTTTAAACAACAAGCAACAAAGCAAGCAACAATGCAATTCTTCTCCCCCTTTGGCATTATCAAAAAGGTTGGGTCAAGACTTAAAAATTATGAGCATTTTCACATTTTACCACAAACATTGTAAAATATAGAAACATAGCATATCAAGTTTCAAAAAGGAAAAGCCTACCCTTGTAGGACTTTAAAGTGCATAACAACATAACATAACAAAAACCATAAAAAGATTAAAAACATAGATAGAAAAACATCATCTTCTTCCATCTCCGCATCTTCTTCTTCTTCATTAGACCGGTGAGAAGCGCGGTGAAGTTTTAGAAGTTTGTTAATGCCACGCATTGCTTGAGCATGGTTGGAGGTCATTTGAATCTTCATGGCCATCATCTCACGGTGAAGTGATTCTATTGTATATCCTCCTTCCGGAACAGCAGCATCTAATTCCTCTTTATATTTATAAGTCCCGTCCGGAGCCAACACAATGCCGGTATTCTTGAGAAGTGTGTTTTTGTTGAGTTCACATATTTGATCATCCATTTCAAGACACTCTTCATTGTCAAGAGGCACCTTACAATAAGCCAACAACTTAGAGATAAAGAAACCATATGGCAAACCACCGGAAAGACCAAATTGATGTCTTAAATGATAAAAGATCAAATGAGACCAATTAATATTCCATCCCATTCTCAAAGCTTTTAGTAAATACACATCAAAATCGGAAACTTGGGCATGATTGGAATGGCGAGGAACTAAAATATAAGCTAGCACAAAATGCAACATTCGGTCACTAACCGTCAATGACTTAGCATATTTGATAACACAGGATGATTGAGATTGTCTCCCAATTAAGTCATCATGAGTACCACGAGATATTTCAACAAAATAATTCAAGGTATCAAAGTCTTTCCAATGAGCACCTTCGGGAACATATCCGAAAAGAAATTCATCTCCCTCATTTGGAATTTCTAAACACTTAGCAATATCATCCAATCCAATGCATATATTAGTATTATTCACCACAGATTCCATAAAAACATCATCAAATTCATCATGAGTAAACTTAAGATTCCGATAAAAAGTTTTAACAAGTTCCGGATAAATCAAACCTGTCTCGGAGACTAACTTGTTCACACTGGAGATTGTCAGAAGCTGTTCAAAATCAAAACTATGAACTGGAAAAGCAGAGAACTTCACATATTTGGTCTTCATCATCTCCCTTCGACTTACATCAGAGCTGGATTTTCTTCCCTTCGAAGGATGCATGTGACTAACATCCATGGATTCTTCCTTATTTCCAATTTATGAACCTTCACCCATAGCTTTCTTTCCCTTGTTCTTCTTGGTAGGAGCCATAATTTAGGTTTTGAAAAGTGAGGGTTTTGAGAGGAATCCGAAAATGTAATCCTTGATAGAGAGATATGGGAATGGTAGGATGTATGTGGATTTGCTTTTTATGGAGTTAATTTTGCTTTTTATGGAGTTAATTTTGGAATTTGTGTGAGTGGGTTATTTTTCCAAGTGAGGGTTTATGAGACATTGAAGGAGGAAGGTTGAAGAAGATGAGATGAGTTCCAAGACAAGTGATAATGTTTGGTCTTAAAGTACAACACTTTAAAAGTTTTTTTTCCAGAATTGTTCAGCAGTAACCGGTTACTTACCCTGGGGTAACCGGTTACGCATGCGCGAAAATTAAAAAAAAGAAATCAAACAGTGGTAACCGGTTACTTACCCTGGGGTAACCGGTTACTCATGCCAAACATGCAAAAACAGCAAGCTTCTAGAGACAAAATGGTGAGAGAAATTCATATTTTTGCACATGGACATGATTAAACACATATTAAGGCAACTTTTGATCATAGTACAAAAACTTGAAAAATAATTTAACTCTACGAAAAATCGAGAAAACTCACCTTTTAAACATAAATCATCAAAAAAATGTGACTTACCGAAGTCGAAAAATTATGAAAAATACATACCTTTGATCCTTAATGATGTATGATGAATATTTGATGAAGAAATTAGAGATCCGTTTCGGTCAAAATTCCAAGTTCTCGGCGAATTTTGTAAAATGGCTCTTTTGCAAGGGGTTTGGTGAATATGTCCGCAAGTTGGTTATGTGTATCCACAAATGTGACTTCGACATCTCCATTAAGCACATGATCTCGTAAGAAATGATGCCGGATGTCAATGTGCTTAGTTCTTGAATGCATGACAGGATTTTTTGTGATGTTGATAGCACTCGTATTGTCGCATCGAAGGGGAATGCATCCAAGGTTTAATCCATAATCATCAAGTTGTTGTTTAAGCCATAGGATTTGTGCACAGCAACTTCCCGCCACTATGTACTCCGCTTCAGCCGTACTTAGAGCAACACAGGCTTGTTTCTTGCATGCCCATGAAACCAATGCATTTCCTAGGATGTGACATGTACCACTTGTACTTTTTCGATCTGTTTTGCATCCTGCATAATCAGCGTCAGAATAACCAACTAAATTACACATACTACCTTTCGGATACCATAATCCAACGTCCGTTGTTCCTTTAAGGTACTTCATGATCCTTTTGACCGCCGTAAGGTGTGACTCCTTTGGATTAGCTTGAAACCGAGCATACAAACAAACACTAAACATAATATCAGGACGGCTTGCTGTCAAATAGAGTAAAGAACCAATCATACCTCGATATTTCGTGATATCAATTGGAATTCCGAATTCATCTTGATCAACGTAGGTACCGGACCCCATTGGAGTAGCCATAGGTTTGCACGTATCCATTTCGAATCTCTTCAATAATTCCTTGCAATATTTAGATTGGTTGATGAAGATTCCTTCTTCTAGTTGCTTGATTTGAAGACCAAGGAAATAGTTCATCTTTCCCATCATGGACATTTCGAATTCTCCTTGCATTATTGATGAGAATTCCTCACAAAGATCTTTGTTAGTTGAACCAAAAATGATATCATCAACGTAAACTTGAACTAATAACGTATTACCTCTTGTTTTCTTGATGAACAAAGTTTTATCGACTTTTCCTTTTACGAAGCCCTTTTCGCAAAGAAAGTTTCTAAGGAGATCATACCATGCTCTTGGTGCTTGCTTTAGACCATAGAGAGCTTTTCTTAGTTTGAAAACATGAGATGGATTCTTGAAGTCTTCAAAACCCGGGGGTTGTTTGACATATACTTCTTCATTGATGTATCCGTTCAAGAAAGCACTTTTGACGTCCATTTGGTAGAGTTGAAAGTTCATGGAACATGCATAGGCAAGAAAAAGTCGAATAGCTTCCAATCTTGCAACCGGAGCAAAGGTTTCTTCAAAGTCAATTCCTTCCTCTTGATTGTAACCTTGCGCCACTAATCTTGCCTTATTCTGAATGATAATACCATTTTCATCAAGTTTATTTTTGAATACCCATCTTGTACCTATAATATGTTTATCACTTGGTCTAGGGACAAGTTCCCAAACTTGATTCCGTTCGAATTGATTCAATTCTTCTTGCATAGCGAGTATCCATTGATCGTCTTTTAATGCTTCATTGATTTTGGAGGGTTCTATTTGTGAGACAAACACCATGTTCATGCAAGCATCTTTGAGATTTAACCTTGTTGCTACCCCTTGGCTTATATCTCCGATAACCTTGTCAATAGGGTGATCTCTATGAATTCTCCATTCTATAGGTAGATTGTTGATATCTTGATCTTGTTGAATCGAATCTTCACTTTCAACTTGATCTTCAACATGGTTTTTCGAGGTATCTTCTTTAGGAACTTCTAAAATTTCATCATCATCATCACACAAAATAATATCCTCCTTGGAGGGGTTAGTTTCATCAAATTTAACATGAATAGATTCTTCAATAGTTAAGGTTCTTTTGTTATAAATTCTATATGCTTTACTATGAAGGGAATAACCGAGAAATATACCTTCATCCGATTTCTCATCAAACTTACCGAGATTGTCCTTGTCGTTGTTAAGGACAAAGCACTTACAACCAAAGACATGAAGAAATGCAATGGTTGGTTTTCTTCCTCTAAACAATTCGTATGGAGTCTTTTTGAGAATTGGTCTAATGTTGACACGATTACTTACAAAGCACGTCGTGCTTACCGCGTCCGCCCAAAAGTATTTAGGTAGATTTGAGTCACTAAGCATGGTCCTTGCAAGCTCTATCAATGACCGATTCTTTCTTTCTACGACACCGTTTTGTTGTGGAGTTCTTGGTGCGGAGAAATTATGTGATATCCCATTCTCTTCACAAAATTCATCAAATGATGCATTTTGAAACTCACCACCGTGGTCGCTTCTTATGGAGACAATTGAAAGATACTTCTCATTTTGGACTTGCTTGGCATACTTCTTGAATGCTTTAAAAGCGTCACTTTTCTGCACTAGAAACAAAGTCCAAGTATATCTAGAAAAATCGTCTACAATAACTAGTACATAAACATTACCTCCGAAGCTCTTAGTTCTTGATGGACCAAAAAGATCCATGTGTAGTAATTGTAGCGGCCTCGATGTGGACACCACATTTTTGGATATGAAAGTTGATTTGGTTTGTTTGCCCTTTTGGCATGCATCACAAAGTCTATCTTTGACAAACTTCATCTTCGGTAATCCAATAACAAGATCATGCTTAACCAATTTGTTTAAGTGCTCCATGTGAATGTGAGCCATCCTTTTATGCCATAGCCATGACTCATTGTTATTTGCCACAAGGCATTTTACCTTCAAAGAAACATTGTCAAGAGAAATCATAAAAATATTATTGATTCTATTACCTTTTAACATAACCTCATGAGTGACTTCATCTACGATCAAACATTCATCTTTATTGAAGTTGATCTTGAATCCTTTGTCACAAAGTTGGCTAATGCTAAGAAGATTGTGCTTGAGTCCTTCGACATAGAGTACATCTTCTATAGTTGTAAAAGGTGGTGAACCAATGGTGCCAATGCCAAGAATCTTTCCTTTGTTGTTGTCACCATAAGTAACATAACCCTTGGCCTTAAGCTTTAGATTTGAAAATTTGTTTATGTCTCCCGTCATATGCTTTGAGCAACCGCTATCGAGATACTATTGATTAGTGGTTGACTTCAAGCATACCTACAACACAAAATCAAGTAGTGTTAGGTACCCAAATTGCTTTGGGTCCTTGATAGTTAGTACCCTTTTCAACCCACACATAATGCCCTTTAGCAACACCAATGTTACGCACATAGCAAGCATTAGGTGTGTGGCCTTTAATTCCACAATAAAAACAAGTAGGTTGAAAATGACTTCTATATCTAGGAACATAATTCTTTTTCTTCATAACTCTTTTCTTTTTATGATTTTGATGCTGAATTTTAGAAGTGATTACCTTCTCTTTAACAACTTGTTCACTTGCTCTTACGAAAACGGTCTCATTGGTGCTTGGTTTGGAAAACTTGGAATATCCTAATCCACTTTTATCATTAGGATATCTTTGATGTTTAAGAATTTCTTCCAAGCAATTTGATCTTTTTCGTATCTTTCTAACACTCTTTTGAGTTGAACAATTTGAAAAGATAAGGATTCACAATTCTTGCATACAAGACTTTGTTTTTCATCCATCAATTTTTGTTTTTCATTTTCAATATTTTTCATAAAACCTGAATTTTGTTCTTCTAAAAATGAAATTCTTTTCTTTTGAGATGAGATGCTTTTATACAAAGTCTTGCATTCTTTTAGAAGTTCATCTATAACTTCTTGTGCATCATTATCATAAATAGAGTAATTGCTACTAACCTCATCATGTTCGTCATCGGAGTGGTGAGAAGCCATCAAAGCCATATTTGCACGTTCTTCATTTTCCGATTCCGATGATGAACTTATCTCATTGTCTTCCCACGCAACATATGCCTTCTTGTTTTTATAGTCCTTCTTGCCTTTGAATCCTCCTTTCTTTTGAAGCTTTGGACAATCCGGTTTGATACGTCCTTGCTTCCCACATTCATAGCATGTAACATCTTGATTTGATGTGGATCCCTCTCTTTTCCTGAAATGTCTATTCTTTTTAGTGAAAAGAGATTTATCATTTTTATTAAAAAACTTACCGAGCTTTTTCACAAGTAGCATGAAGCCTTCATCTTCCGATGTGTCCTCATCTTTATCTTGTTTAGATTCGACTTTCAAGGCAATTCCTTTAGACTTCTTTTCTTGATTCTCATGTTTTTCTAATCTTCCAAGTTCCATTTCATGTTCTTGGAGTCTTCCGAACAAGGATGCGGATGTCATCGTTGAGAGACTCTTTTTCTCGGAAATAGTCGTCACTTTTGGTTGCCATTCTCTTGTTAATGATCTTAGGACTTTAAGATTGAGATCATCATTTGTAAATGTTTTTCCAAGAGCAATCAAATGATTTGTAAGATGAACAAATCTCTTTTGCATTTCTACAATGGATTCTCCGGGCTGCATTCGAAACATTTCATACTCTTGGCTTAGATGGTTTAGCCTTGATCTCTTCACTTCGGTGGTTCCTTCATGTGTTTCTACCAAGGTGTCCCAAATTTCCTTTGCCGATTTACATTGAGATATGCGAAAGAACTCATCCATACTAAGAGCGCTTTGGAGTATGTTGATTGCCTTCTTCTCATTTAGAATCCTTTTCTTATCATCTTCATCATAAGTATTTTTCAATTTCGCGGTTCCAATGCCATTGATAACATTCATCGGATTATGTGGACCGTTTTCAATTGCTTCCCATATACCTTCTCCTTGGGCTTCAAGATGTGCCTTCATTCTAATCTTCCAAAAGTCAAAATATTCTCCGGAGAAGAGTGGGGGCTTGTTGCTACTTCCACCGTCTTTGAAAACCGGATGTGTGTTTGCGGAAGCCATGCTGGATCACTAGGAACAAGTTACCTATAACTTGCTCTGATACCAATTGTAGTTTTAAGAGTGCACCTAAGAGGGGGGTGAATTAGGTTGTTAACAAATTCTTCGATTTTTACCGGTTTTGGTTTATTTTTCTACTTAAGGTTAGATGCTGAAAAATAAAGTGCTAAAAGTAGAGAGGACACGGCGATGTATAGTGGTTCCCCTCACAATCCGAGAGTACTCCACTCCTCCTTCGACTCGAAAGAGAATTTTACTATGTTTTGGACTTGTACAAGACACTCCTAGTCTTAAGCCACTAAACCACCAAGAACAATCCTCTTGGATTTTTCCTAAGTTCAAGTAGAGAACAATCCTCTCTAAATGAACACACTTGTTTCCAACTAACCCTTGAAACACAAGTAATACAACTCCACAACTTTGTCTTAACAATCCTAAAACAAAGTGTGACTTTAGAAATAATTTAGAATTTTTGAAGTGTATGAAAATGATTTCTATGTTGTATATCAATCAATTGATTGATCTTCTCCTTGTAGACAATCTCAATATAGTATACAAGTGTTCAATGCAAATGATATGTATTCTTAGCAATGTATGAAATTTTTGTGCAAAGAATACTTTAGTGACAATTTGTGAACACTTGAGAAAGTATGAAAATATATGTGAGAAATTGTTTATGAAAAGTGTTTGCAAAAAGGAGGTGAAAATGAAATCTGAAAAATGTTGAATTTATATTGCTACACACACCTTTCTAAAGGAGTATAATGAGTGAAAGAATGTCATGGATCATCACAATGCATCAAAAAATTCTGGATGAAGAAATGCAACTTTTTGCCAAACTTTATCAGTGGTAACCGGTTACTTACCCTGGGGTAACCGGTTACTTATTCCCAACGTTAATTTTTTTTTGTAAGACAACAGTGGTAACCGGTTACTTACCCTGGGGTAACCAGTTACTGAAGCTGAAAAATGAAAAATATTTTCATGGCAAAATGTTTAAAGAAATGCAATGACACAAAATTATGATGGATGAACCAAGACACTATTAGATGAATATTTTGAACACTTGTATATCATATTAAAGAAAGTTTTAGATATACCATTTATGTTGCTTGATCATTTGAAAGAAAATGCTCCATTTGAAATTATTTTTAGTCTTCACTTTAATATTCACTCCAAGTCTTCAACTCAATCCTTTTTTGATCTTTGCTCATGAGAGTTGTTGAGAGATGTTGTCTTCATCAAAATTACCAAGAAGCTATGCCTTCACATTGATCTTTTAACCGAAGGGAGGGACAAGATGATTCTTAATTATAGGGTTTTGCTTAAGACACTCCACTTTCGAGTGACTTAACCGTTTAAAAGGCAACTTTAAGAAGGGATACTCTAGGAGGTGCAGACAGCGATCATTGATCGACTTACGTGTGTGAGTGTTTATTTTCAGATATTTATTCTTTTTATTTAATTATCTAAGTCCTTTTGATTCAAATTATGTTTTTGCACTCCTTATTTACTAACCATAAAATAAATAAATAAATAAATAAAGTGCGGAAAATAATATAAAAAACCTACGCTATTACATGGCTTAGGGGAAATTACATAATAATAAGTGGAAAATGAATTACAATATAAATAGCCTACATATTTTTCTAATAAATTTAAATAAGGCAAGAATAAATAAAAAAGCAAAGAACATTAAATAAAAAAACAACGAATAAAAAAATTTAGGGTTAGAAAAAAAAGATAGATTAGGTTTTTAAGCAAAATTAGGGTTAGTTGAAAAAAGGTTTCTAGAAGAAATTTAGAATTTTTTTTATTAAAGAGAATTAAATTAATTATAATTAAAAAAAACATACAAAACCAAATATATACAAAATTATTATTAATTTATGAACATATAAAGAAAATTAATTATATACATAAGATTCTTATTGTTGTAAAAATAATTAGAAATTTAAAATAAAATAAAGATATTAAAAGTTGATAGAAAAGTATTAATTAATTTATTTACAAGTTAATTATATTTTAAAAAATAACATTCTAAGAAAGACTAAATAAAAAAAATCAATGAAATTATTATTATTATTTTTTAGAAAGTATTTAAGGAATTATATTAATGGTTAATAGTTAATTATTAGTTAATTGGTTAATTAATTATAATATAATAATTCTATAATAATTAAAAGAATAAAACAAGAAAAAAAGAAAAAAGCAGAAAAACAAGCATTCAAAAATAAATGGGGGAGGCCTCCTAAACCCTAAACCTTAAACCCTAAACCCTAAACCCTAAACCCTAAAAATAAATGGGGGGGCCTGGTTTTGAACCCAGGACCTCCCCATTACCAAATATATGCAGGGACCACTGGGTTGCACGTGCGCCTTGGTTATGGAAGGACCAACACATATTATATGGAAAACCTGCAAAATAAAACAAATTATAAAAAAATGGGGGACTTGGGAATCGAACCCAGGTCCTGAGGTTATATACGCACACTAAAACCACTGGGCCACATGCGCCATTTGAAGATTATAACGCAAACTGTATTATATAAAATATAAACAGTTTTTAAATTTCAGAATTGGCGCCATTGTATTCATCTTCAACCTTTGACCTTACAAAATTACTTGTGAAATTCGTTATGAATTTTCCTGCGATTTTATTTTTGTAGGTAACCTACATTTTTTGAACATTACATAATATGCGAAATTGGTCCCAATTAATCAATCCTTTCACTCACCCATAACCTATACAATCAAACCATGTTCTTAAAAAGCTTTTAAGTGGCTTAAATCGTGAATGCCCAAATTTAAGCTCAAAATCCTAATAATGGTGTTATGTCAAACCTGCATTAGAAATCCAATTAAAACATCCAGAAAGTATCTAATCACCAATACAAGCAATGATATGTTATCAAATTTAAGTTAGCTCGCATATTTAATCGGAATCGGAAAAAAAAAGCAAAAGTGAATTCAATTCATGCATTTGGGGGTGTTATTGATGATTGTAATGCTTGGGATGAGTTCAGGGAATGTCAAGGAAGGTATTGGGACCTTTGGAATTCTTTGAAACGCCCTTATTTGCCAAAACCGAAAGTTGGTTTTCTTTGAGAATTTTGAAGTTTTGATGGTGGCCTCCTCTCTGAATTTTTTCATCCTTAGTGTTTGTTTAGGTTGTAGTTTATGAGGTGAGTGAAATTAGGTCAACTTTTGGGCCTTGTGTTTGTGAATTTTGGTTGCTTGATAATGAAGAAATTTCACTTCTAATTTTGTCAAAAAATCAAATATTTTCTTACCAATCAAGCCTTGTACGGATTTGGACTATCTTCAATCAGTTTAAATGCAATATATTTGCTTCTAGAACAAATATTTGTTCTAAATACTGCCTTTTTATATTTTATTTTTATTTAAATTGAATTTTAACAAATAAAATCCAAATAAATTATAAAAATCAAAAGGATTGCTTATTGGGTCGTGCATAGTCTTAACTTTGATATTGGGTTGCAATTTGATGGGCCCATTTGGAAAATTTTGAAGTTTAGGCCTTATTTTCTTCATACACCCTTTGGAATTTTCCCAATTTTGACAAGACACAACTCCCTCAATTTTAAGTCAATGAGAGTGATCTTGGACTTTTTAGAAATCTTAGAGAGTCCTCTAACAAACCTATTTAGTATCATGTCCATATCTTTTACCATTTTCAAATTATGCTCTTTGAAAAAAGTTGATTTTTTGTTGACTTTTGAAAGGACCTATAATGTCTTAGCCCATACCTTCCAAATGAAACATTTTTAGGCTTGGCTTGTGAAACACAAAGTTGTAGAGAATTCAATTTCCTTCAAAATGAGATTTGGATAGGAAATTTTTGATGAAGTATGTGAAAGTTATGGCTGGTAAAAGTTCAGTTGACTTTTCCTATGAAAACCCTAATTTAGAAACTCCTGATTCTTGATGATCTGAAATTTCCTTGATGAATCATGATCAACCCTTGATAAAATGATGAATTTTACTTCATAACCTTGATGTTGGCAAAAAAATATTGAAGTTTTACTTTAATTTGATCACAGTTGACCTCAGTTTGACTTTTTAGCCAAGTTGACTGATTTTTGAATATCTGATCTGACTGGTCAAACTTATTGGGAAAACCCTGAAACTTGACATGGGGATTCTTGAAGACATGCGGGATGTTATGAAGCTCACTTGAGGCCTTGGAAGTCCAAAAAGCTTGGAGAAATTCAAAACCCTAGTTTTGGATTCATTGTTCAGGAGGAGGCTTTGTCTGATGAAACCTTCAATCCATTTGACCAATTATGAACCTTGTGAACCTTGAGAAAACTCTTGGGACAACAGCTGCCCCTGTTCAATTTTCTGAAACCCGAGGAGTTAGAGTTGTAACGCTCTGTTTATTAATTAATTATTTAATTAATTATATTCGCGTTATTGGCGTTGATTTATGTTGAATTATCAGAGTTGTTTGTGATAAATTGCTAAGTTCGTTTGAATTAAGTTGAATGAGTCGATTTAAGTTGTGGGAATTGATGTGGAATATTCTCCCGTTTATGGTTGGATAAGTTGTTTAGATGCTTGGACGATTTGGTCAAATGTTGGAGGATAATCTAATTAAGTCGGGAGAAAATAATTAGTCGTGAATTATTAATTGATTTTCAACGTTATGGTAAATTAAGTTGTTAAATCGGAAAATCGAAGAAATAATATTATCATTGGTAGTATTGATTATTGGAGCATGTTGGTTATTGGGCTTAGATTTCGTCGGAATTAGCAATTAAAGGGGTGCAGTGTTTAGGCCCATTAATTGTTTTATTGGATTATTATTATTTTAATAAAAAGGAATAATAGAATGAGTCAAAAGGGAATAGTGGAAATTAGGGAAAACGAGGAAAAAGTCTTAGAGAAAAATAAGGGTTTTAGAGGAGAGAAAACAACTTGGGAGAAAAGAAGGAGAAAGAAGGATTCATGTTCATATCTTAATTTTCGCACATACGGTACAGCCTCTACTAAACAGGTGATAACTTTTTACTCGTAATTCTGATTAAAACGATTCTTGGATTTTTGGAAAGCTTACGAAATTCCCTTCGAATTGATATATAATTTCGTGTCAATAAGTTTAGTATTGAATGAGAAAAATGCATTTGAAGTTTGGAAGTTCATGCTGGAAATTGGTCAAATAGTGGTTACGGGATTGATGGTGATGAAGGCTAAATTTTGGTCAAGATATGAACTCAATGGCAGCATGTTCGTATTTCTAATCTCTATGGATGAAAGAGGAGAGGAAAAAGGGCCACATAGGCAAAGGATTGGAAATTCGATCGGAGATTCGAAGCGGCCATCGATTAAGGTAAGGGGGAGAAAAGGGTTTATAATTGGTGATAGGACATAGAAGGGTAATTGGGAGTTCCTTCCTCCCTTAGGTATATTAAGAGATTATGATAATAATGATTGAATTATATGAATATGTAGATTGTTATGATTGTGAATAACATGAGATATGTGTATGCTTTGTGTGTGAATAAGATGCACTGATGGTTGGTTGATGAGATCATGATGATCGTAAAGCATGATGTGTTCATGTGTATTGTGATATGGTATGCGTTGTTGTGTCTGCATGCGCATACATTTGATGGAATAATCATGTCGTGGATGTGATTATTCGGGATTCGTTGAGAATCGTGGTTGCAGGGATGATCGTGTCTTGTTGGAGACGTTAACGATGCATTCGGGGTTCTATTGATGAACCGTTATTATGAGTCGGTACCGCATTTGCATTGTGCATTGGAGTCGCATTGCATTATGATTGATTGAATATTATGATTGATTGAATAATATGATTGATTGAATAATATGATTGATAATTTGGTGTGATTAGGGGTGAATTACTTCTTCATATATGTCGTATGTGCCGTTATATTATGAATCTATTTCTCACCCCTATTGTTTATTTTGTTGTGTCTGTGCTTCTTCGGAAGTACAGATAATTCAGGTGCGTGAGGAACGCTTTTGGTGTTGGTGTCCGTGTCCTAGGAGCTCTGATATGTAACGGGAACGGGGATTTTTAATATAATATTTCATTTGATTTTTATAAACTTTTATATAACTAAGTATTGAGTTAAGGAACATTGTTATGAATGAATTGTAATGCTTTTGAGCAATTTGATATTAAAGCTTTATTTCCGCTGCTTACTTTTGAATAAAAGAATGATGGTTGATTGATGATGTAGCGACTCACTTTAGTTGATTAACTCTGATTTAATGAAAAATTTATATAATTTTGAAAATGGGAAAAGTGGGGTTACAATTGGTATCAGAGCTGGTCGGTCCGTCCGGCCAATGTTGTCTAACGTTGTTAATTCCTTAGTACGCGACATGTGTGTGAAACACTGTCGGTACTTGTTGTTAGTTTCTAGTCGTTGCCTGCAGGTGTTTGTTGGAATTAAGTGGGGGAGAAGCTTGACTCTCAGACTGTTGTTGGAATGTCGAAGTTGGTTCAAAGTTGATGTTTATTGCAAAAGTGCAAGGTTGTTGAAGAGATGTTGTTGCAGACCGGCAAGAGCATGGACTCATGAGTTCATATCGATCGAATTTGAGAAGTGCGTATATTTTATATGAGAATTGTTTGAGGAGGAAGATTTATTTTGATGGAAATGATAAGTTGAAGGACCAAGTCGGTATATTGTTTCGCTTTGAGTGTAGTTGGATTAAGTCGGGTAATTTTCTAAGTTGGAAGAAGAGTAAGATTCTTGGTAGAGCTTGGAAGTAAGAGCAAGAGAGATAGAACTTATGTTCGCCAATCTCAAAAATCTGGTTTTTGCAATGTTGGAGCACCTGTCACGAGAAGTGGCATAAATTTTTAACCGTGAATCGGATTGAAGCGGTTCTGGATTTTTTTGAAAGCTTACAAAATTCCCTACAATTTGCATATAAGATTTTCATTCAGGAGGTTTATAATTAGGGAGATAAATGTATTTTAATAATTGGGTCTGCTACTGATTTTTTTTTTTTTTTTGAAATTCTGCATACGGTAATTCTAAATCAGTCTCATTGTAAGGAGGATAACTTCTTACTCGTAAGTTGGATCCAAGCGGTTTTTGAAGTTCTGGAATCTTCACGAAATTCTCTTCATGTTAGAATATAATTTTGTGAGTTAGAGGTTTTTATTGGAAGATATAATTGTGTTTGAAGTTGAATGTCTATTGCTGAAAATTTGGAAAGATGAAAATGTTATTAAAGAATAAAATGTTGGTATCGGAGAATGCATAAAGATACAATTTATATCAAATGAGGAAAATTAAAGTGCCTATTCTAGATGATGGTGATGTTGAGAGGAAGAACGAAGTTGAGTAGTGTTGTTAAATATTTTAACTTGGATGAGAGTTGTAATTGGAGCGAACCGAATTAGATTATGTTGATGTTGTGGCGGCTCTGGTGTTTGAAGGATATTTAAAGTTGTGTTGCGCTTGGAGCATGTATAAGAGATTGCGTATCGAATTTTGAATGCGTTGGTGTAATTGACGAAGTCGAAAATTTTAGAGACTAAGGAGAAGTGGATAAGCCGTAGAAAGTTGGCAGAGCATTATACTTACGGACTTTGGGCACAAGTTGAAGTATGCTATTATGTTGAGTAATGATTATTTATGCCACCGTTATGGTTGACGGATGTCTATTGACAAATTGAGGAACTGATCACCCTTAATCTATTGTTGATAGAAGACGAAATTATAATGGATGGATAGATGTGTCATACCGACTAGTATGGTATATGAGTTAAATCAGTTGAAGTCGAGTTGGGCAATTGAGTATTGTTTGAATTGTTCATGAAGAATCATGTATAAGAATGTTAGTCAGATTTAAGAATGATGGTATGAAGTTGCGTTGGGATTAAATAGTATTATGGAAATTCGTAGTTGAATGCTAGATAATGAGAATGTTGTTTGTGATGATTTAAATGGTACGAGGCCTGAAGTTTTCTTGGGGATAATTCAAAAGTAAAGTATATGGTAGAGTAAAACCAAGATTGTCAAGAATGTAGGATAGAGTTGAGTTGCAAGAGCCGGACGAAGTGGAATTATGAGTGGGTTTATTAAAGCGTGATTTTGATTAGAACATGGATAGTTGTTTTGGTTGCGTTGGTTCGGATAAGAATTTATGAAAGGTTGTGTTAGTATGAGTAAGAATCGAGGATTCAATACGTTGGATTAGTTAGAAGCAGAGAAATATGAGTTATCTTATGGAAACTGTTATATCGATGCACCTTATATTGTCCTAATGATGTAATGTGTTAAGATGATTTTCGAAGAATGTGTTATTTTAAGATGATAAAGTTGTAGTTGTGTTGAGAATAATTGAGAAATCATGAAGCATATAGTTATTGTCTAAAATTTGGAAGTTGTCGTAGTTGTATCTATGTTGAACGTTCAGAGGTGTTGCCTTATGAATCTAAGTTGTAAGTATTAGAAGAAATGAAATTATAAGTTGGTGTATTAGAGTGGGGTTTTGGTTGTAACAAGAAGAGCCATTTTGAGGTGTTGACTTGGAAAAGAATCTATGAAGCATAGTGTCCATATAAGTAGGAATCGATGATTTGGTTGTTAGATTCGTTAGGAGCGAAGAAAATGATTGATCTGGTTGGAGTTAAGTGAACTCAGATGTTATATGTTGTTGTAATGATGTTAAGTATTTTAGAGGGCATGTTAATGAAAGATAGTAAAGTTGTAGTCTATGTTGATGATAATTGGGAATTCATAGAAGTATATGAATATTTTATCCAAGATTTGGAAGTAGTCGCAGTTGTTATTGGTTGAATGTTTAGAGGCGTTATCTTAAGGATCTAATTTGTAACTATTCGGTAACTACAAGAGTTAGAATACCTGTTGGAACGGAATTCCAAAGGATTAAGTCGGAGGCTTTGTTTATATGTCGATTTTGGTGAGTGTAAGTTGGAGTTAAACTCAGTAAATTTGGTAGTGTGCAATTAATCAGAGTGCGCAGCGAAGGCGCGATGTCATGTAATTGTTATTATCTGAATTACAACGATGTTGGTAGCTTTGTTGTATTATATGTTGTGTTTAAGTTATGTATTATTGTTTGTGGTATATGTGGGTTGCCTTTGGAATGAGAGTTGATTAGTCTGATGGAATAAGTAGTTGGAGTAGTTTAATCGGATAAATTTTCGAGGACGAAAATATCCTAAGTGGGGGAGGGTTGTAACGCTCTGTTTATTAATTAATTATTTAATTAATTATATTCGCGTTATTGGCGTTGATTTATGTTGAATTATCAGAGTTGTTTGTGATAAATTGCTAAGTTCGTTTGAATTAAGTTGAATGAGTCGATTTAAGTTGTGGGAATTGATGTGGAATATTCTCCCGTTTATGGTTGGATAAGTTGTTTAGATGCTTGGACGATTTGGTCAAATGTTGGAGGATAATCTAATTAAGTCGGGAGAAAATAATTAGTCGTGAATTATTAATTGATTTTCAACGTTATGGTAAATTAAGTTGTTAAATCGGAAAATCGAAGAAATAATATTATCATTGGTAGTATTGATTATTGGAGCATGTTGGTTATTGGGCTTAGATTTCGTCGGAATTAGCAATTAAAGGGGTGCAGTGTTTAGGCCCATTAATTGTTTTATTGGATTATTATTATTTTAATAAAAAGGAATAATAGAATGAGTCAAAAGGGAATAGTGGAAATTAGGGAAAACGAGGAAAAAGTCTTAGAGAAAAATAAGGGTTTTAGAGGAGAGAAAACAACTTGGGAGAAAAGAAGGAGAAAGAAGGATTCATGTTCATATCTTAATTTTCGCACATACGGTACAGCCTCTACTAAACAGGTGATAACTTTTTACTCGTAATTCTGATTAAAACGATTCTTGGATTTTTGGAAAGCTTACGAAATTCCCTTCGAATTGATATATAATTTCGTGTCAATAAGTTTAGTATTGAATGAGAAAAATGCATTTGAAGTTTGGAAGTTCATGCTGGAAATTGGTCAAATAGTGGTTACGGGATTGATGGTGATGAAGGCTAAATTTTGGTCAAGATATGAACTCAATGGCAGCATGTTCGTATTTCTAATCTCTATGGATGAAAGAGGAGAGGAAAAAGGGCCACATAGGCAAAGGATTGGAAATTCGATCGGAGATTCGAAGCGGCCATCGATTAAGGTAAGGGGGAGAAAAGGGTTTATAATTGGTGATAGGACATAGAAGGGTAATTGGGAGTTCCTTCCTCCCTTAGGTATATTAAGAGATTATGATAATAATGATTGAATTATATGAATATGTAGATTGTTATGATTGTGAATAACATGAGATATGTGTATGCTTTGTGTGTGAATAAGATGCACTGATGGTTGGTTGATGAGATCATGATGATCGTAAAGCATGATGTGTTCATGTGTATTGTGATATGGTATGCGTTGTTGTGTCTGCATGCGCATACATTTGATGGAATAATCATGTCGTGGATGTGATTATTCGGGATTCGTTGAGAATCGTGGTTGCAGGGATGATCGTGTCTTGTTGGAGACGTTAACGATGCATTCGGGGTTCTATTGATGAACCGTTATTATGAGTCGGTACCGCATTTGCATTGTGCATTGGAGTCGCATTGCATTATGATTGATTGAATATTATGATTGATTGAATAATATGATTGATTGAATAATATGATTGATAATTTGGTGTGATTAGGGGTGAATTACTTCTTCATATATGTCGTATGTGCCGTTATATTATGAATCTATTTCTCACCCCTATTGTTTATTTTGTTGTGTCTGTGCTTCTTCGGAAGTACAGATAATTCAGGTGCGTGAGGAACGCTTTTGGTGTTGGTGTCCGTGTCCTAGGAGCTCTGATATGTAACGGGAACGGGGATTTTTAATATAATATTTCATTTGATTTTTATAAACTTTTATATAACTAAGTATTGAGTTAAGGAACATTGTTATGAATGAATTGTAATGCTTTTGAGCAATTTGATATTAAAGCTTTATTTCCGCTGCTTACTTTTGAATAAAAGAATGATGGTTGATTGATGATGTAGCGACTCACTTTAGTTGATTAACTCTGATTTAATGAAAAATTTATATAATTTTGAAAATGGGAAAAGTGGGTGTTACAATTGGCATGCACGCCATTCGTGACTGGAAGGTTGAAGTGGATTGAACACAAAAGTCCAAAAATTTGCACTCGCCGATGCGTAGAATGATACTGTTGGTTGGTTGTATTGCTTGAATGAGCTTAAAGATGTCATTTGGAGAAAAGTTCTTCAAATATACTTCTTGGATATATATATATATATATATATATATATATATATATATATATATATATATATATATATATATATATATATATATATATATAATAGTGTAGAATACAAAAAAAAAACAGTGTATAGAGTTTTTAATAGGAGTTGATATGAGAACACATTTTATTGACTTCGAATTTTTAAAATGTATATAGGCCGAAGATAACCAATTTATATAATTAAATAAATAATTAAACAAAATATTTTGGGTACAAAATAAACATACAATTTAAATGAATTAAATGAACTTTAATATAAATACTAATAGAATGAAACATAAGTAATGTATGAATAAATAGTATCACAACTGTATGATATTTTTTATTAATCATACAATCTATTTGTCATTTATAAAAGGAGAAAACCTAGATACAATTATTTATGTGTGCTTTATACTTAAAATATGACAAATGTCCTCCTACATGTATGCAATTTTTTTTTCTTCCTATTTTCACTCCATAAATAATATTTAAATATACTTGTCATATTTTAATTAAAAAATAGTATAAACCACACCTAAGGAATTGTATCTAAGTTTTTTCCTTTATAAAATTTTAAATTTTAACTGCACAAGTTCATCAATGATCAATATATATTTATCTATATATAATATAAAGTAATTGAAATATTAAAATTAAAATTTTATTGGGGTCAATTCCACTCAAATGTGAAATAATATAGTACAGATACTCACAGGTACCTATATGATATTGATATTAACACATTTAATTAAATATTGAATAATAACAAGAATAAATTTACTATTGACTTAAATATTTTTATAAATAATTCCAAAACAAAATTATTTATATATAGAATTAATTCTACCGTTGATTCAAATATTTTTATATATAGAATAATATATTTTATTTGTAAATTGATTTTAATCAATAATATATTAAATTGTTATTACTAATTGAATTATATAATTTGATTGAATATATCTTCACTATATTTTGTCAATTTAAGATTTTTATTATTATAAAATATTTTATTATCATCAAATATTTTTAAACAATATCATTTTTATAAATGGAACTAAGTTTACTATTGATTCATATATTTTTATAATTAATGTCAAAACAAAAATAATATTTATCATTCTTATAAACGGAAAAAAAATTGACAATTCAAATCTTTAATTATTATTTTTTAAAACACGGGTAGCGATATGACATATATAATACTTATATTAGGAACAAATATTATGTGTTCATACGAGTTACTAATTAAAATATTGAATATTAACGGAAACATGAAGTTATTGATCAAACTATTGAATATTAACGGAAACATGAAGTTGCTAATCAAAATATTGAATATTAAGAGAATCGTGAAATTATTAATCAAAATATTGATTATTAACTAGATTATTAAATTACTGATCAAAATATTAAATATTAACGGAAACATGAAGTTGTTGATATAAATATTAAAGAATAACAGAAACATAAATTTACTAATTAAAATATCGGTATCCTAGAGAATTGATTCTATCTATTTTTAAATATATATTATATTTTTTTATTTACTAATTTTTATCAATTAGATACTTTTTATTTTCAAATTTTAAATATAAACAAACAAATTCTTAAAACAAATACATTCTAAGAATAAATACGAGTCATCGACGTGTACCCGTTCGAACGCACGAGTATCATACTAGTTTGTTATGTTGTTAATATTAAATAAATTTTCCTTCCTTAATGGTATATTTAGTTGTTAATGTCAAATATTTTAATTTGTAATAAATATTTGTTATGTTGTTAAATCAAATATTTTTTCTTCCTTAATTGTGTATTAATAAATTATAAAAAAAAATTAAAAAATTAAAAAAAAAAAAACAAACCGGAACACTTCAAGTAAGTCTTTCGATAATGTATTTGATATAAACTGAACTCTTATTTGAAGTGTTCTGGTAAATGGAAACTTGACAACTAGAAGTCTTATTGGTTTTGTTCCGAATCAGAATACTTCCCCTAAGTCTTCCGGTGATAAAAAAATTACTAAACTGAAACATTTTCCCTAAGTCTTCCGGTTTGGAGAAAAAACATACCTAAAGTCTTTCGGAATTTTGAAACTCTGATGGTCTGACATAAATGGTAAAAATTAATATAATAAAATAATATCAAGATTATATTTGACATTTTGAAAATTTCATAGGAATATAGGTCAAAATATAGGTGTATATGATACAATATTTCATAATTGTTCTTGGCAGCCAGGGCGTGTTTAGAGGCCGCCAATTTTGTATTTGATTATTGATAAATGCGAAATATTTATTAAATATAAGTGTTAGTTTAAAAAAATTCAAACCCAGAAACCGGTCATCCAAAGAATTCTGCAACCCCAAATTCATCAACGAAATCTATGTCATTTCTCGTTCTATTTATACCATAATGAGTGATTTTCTTTCACTGTCCATCAATCAATCAAGGTACTCTCTTTCCCAATTTCCCACTCCATTTCGTTTCCTCAGATTCTCTCTAACTTTTTTCACCCCCAATTTCTTCTACACAAACTTATTCTTCTTCTTGAGTTGACTACACGAGTTTGAATTTTAGTTTCTTAATCTAAGCTCTAAGAACACAAGTTTGATTTCTCCAACTATTAAAATATTTCAACGATCACATGTATTTTATGGTTATTTATTATTTTCAATTCAGTTAAATATTTGCTACTATTTCTCATCTTTAAATTTCACGATTTCTATTGGTAAGTGTGATTGCGGTGGTAGTGATTTGAATTAACCACAATTAGTTCGTTGACGTAATGGTGAATAATGGTATCTAATAATGATATATGTGTCGATACAGTTTGGGCGCAGCCGTTTTTGCGGCGACCTTATCTTAAAACCTTGATCTAAACTATCATTAATAAAACCTTAGATCTTCCAAAGTCAAACAGTGAACCACATATATATATTATTACAGTGAACTACTACATATATAGCAGTGAACTATTATATTATATATACTTCCTGTCACTTTCACGCGGAGAGAAAGTTGACATTATTTTGTTCACTCCAATATATTATTACAGATTCACACTTGTCAAAGTAACCATTCTCATTTTCCTTCTTCTCTTTTTAATTATACTATTACAGAGTCGACGCCACTTAACTGGATAAGGCTTAGTTGTTATTATTCGACAGAATAATGCAGTATGCAAGAGAGAGAGTTATTGTGCCATTTTTAGGATCAGTTTCTCAATTCTCAAACTCTTCTTATGGCTATGCAATCACCTTCATTTCTCTATGGTTTCACTTACCAGGTCTTCCTAAGTTTCAAAGGCAGTGACACTCGCTATGGTTTCACCGGAAATCTCTACAAGGCTCTTCTTGATAGGGGAATCCACACCTTTATGGATGATACTGATCTTCAAAGAGGAGATCAAATCGCACCATCTCTCGCCAATGCCATTGAACAGTCTAGGATTTTAATTCCTGTGTTTTCTGCCAACTATGCCTCTTCTTCCTTTTGTTTGGACGAACTTGTCCACATTATTCACTGCTTCAAGGAAAAGGGTCGCCATGTTTTTCCTATTTTCTATTGCGTTGAACCTTCTCATGTACGACATCAAAGAGGTAGTTATGGTGAAGCACTAGCTAAGTATGAAGAGAGGTTCCAAAATAACGTAAAAGAAACAGAGCAGTTGGACCAATGGAAGATGGTTCTTAACCAGGCTGCTAACTTGTCCGGATACCATTTCAATCTTGGGTACCTATTTTCATTCACCAATCCTTTTTTGGCATCTTATATATATATATATATATATATATATATATATATATATATATATATATATATATATATATATATATATATATATATATATATATATATATATATATATATATATATATATATATATATACATTTTTATCCTTAAATTAGATGATTAAGAGGAAAGATATGTAAGTTAAAACAATTTGAATTTCATTATTAATATTATTATTTATGAATATATACATGGATGTCATTTTTATTCTAACACATACTTGTTTGATTGAGCAGAAATGAATATGAACACAAGTTTATTGATAACATAGTTAAAGAGGTCTCGAATAAGATTGACCGCACTCTTTTGCATGTTGTTGATTACCCTGTTGGACTGGAGTCTCGAGTACTGCAGGTGAATTCGCTTCTTGATGTGGGAAATGGTGATGTTGTTTACATGACTGGGATCCATGGAACAGGAGGAATAGGTAAAACAACACTTGCTAGAGCAATTTATAATTTAATTGCTGATCAATTTGAATGTTCATGTTTCCTTCACAACGTGAGAGAACTTTCAGCTAAACATGGTTTAGAACATCTCCAGAAGCAGCTCATCTCCAAAACAACTGGATTGAAAATTCAGTTACGAAATGTCAATGAAGGAATTCCAATCATAAAACAAAGGCTACATCAAAAGAAGGTTTTGGTGATTCTCGATGACGTTGATGAACTGAAGCAACTACAGTTTTTGGTTGGAGGACTTGATTGGTTTGGTCTTGGCAGCAGAGTGATCGTTACCACTAGAGACAAACATTTGCTACAATGTCATGAGATAGAACGAATATATGAAGTAGATGGCTTAAACGAGGAAGAAGCTCTTGAATTGTTTAGATGGATGGCTTTTAAAAATAACAAAATTGATTCAAGTTATGATGATATTTTACATCGAGCAATTAGTTATGCTTCTGGCTTTCCATTAGCTATAGAAATAGTGGGTTCCAATTTGTTTGAAAAAGGTTTAGAAGAATGGGAATCTACATTAGATAAGTATGAAAGGATTCCACATGAAGATATTCAAAAAATACTTAAAGTAAGCTTTGATTCTTTAGATGAAGAAGAGAAGAGTGTCTTTTTAGATATTGCTTGTTGCTTCAAAGGGTGTAGATTGACAAAGGTTGAAGAAATACTTCATGCTCATTATGGTCATTCCATAAAACATCATATTGGAGTGTTGGTTGATAAATCTCTCATAAAGATTACATGGGGCCACATGAGTGGCACAAATGATGTGAAATTACATGACTTGATAGAGGACATGGGCAAAGAAATTGTCCGACAAGAATCTCTCAAAGAGCCCGGAGAACGCACTAGATTATGGTTTCACAAAGATATAGCTCACGTTTTAAATGAAAATACGGTGAGTGAGATTGATATCTATGAACAATTTTTTTAATCTTTTTGCACTTATTTTTAATCATGTTATATTAGTTGTTTTACTCTTAGATGTAAATTTCTCTATACATGTCTGCTGAAGTCACGTCTTAATTGTGGTAAACTCATGTTTTGTTTTGTTGTTGAAGGGAACTGGTAAAATTGAAATGATATATATGAATTCTCCTTCAATGGAAGATGTAATAGACTGGAATGGAAAGGCCTTCAAGAAGATGAAAAATCTCAAAACACTTATCATTAAAAGTGGTCATTTTTCTAAAAGCTGCCAATATTTTCCAAAGAGTTTGAGAGTATTGGAATGGCAAAACTATCCTTCAGAGTCTATATTATCTTGCTTTTTGAACAAGGTAAGTGAAATAAGTTTATTTTACAATCATGTATATCTCTATAAATTCACTTTTAGATTCTTCATTTGACTTTTGGTTATTTGTTTATTCATTTTGGTTTATGCAGAAGTTCCAGAATATGCATGTTTTGAAGTTTGATAAATGTGAATATTTAACACACATACCCAATGTCTCCTGTCTCCCAAATTTACAAAACTTTTCCTTTAAATATTGTGAAAATTTAATTACAATTGACAATTCTATTGGATTCTTGAAAAAACTTGAATTTTTGACTGCTAAAGGTTGTGTCAAGCTGAGGAGTTTTCCACCCTTGGAGTTGACTTGTCTTAAGAAATTGGATATTTGTGATTGTAAGAGTCTCGAGAGTTTTCCAGAAATATTGGGCAAGATGGAAAATATAAAACACATTTGTATTTATGGAACTTCCATAGAATGCTTTCCAGTTTCATTTCAAAATCTCACTGAGCTTATTTCAGTATTTATAACGGGACGTGGAATCTTTAGACTGTCAGGTATCATTTGTAAGATGCCAAAATTGTCACGGATTTGGATTCAGGGGTGTCGTCTCTTATTGCCAAGTCTGAATGGTAAACTGAGTTCCACAGTGTCCTCAAATGTAGAGTTTCTTGATCTTGTTACAAACACCCTCTCATATGAATGTCTTCCGGTAGTTCTCACTTTGTGTTCAAATGTTAGATATCTAGATTTATCTAAAAACAATTTCAAAATTCTCCCCGAATGTCTCAAACAATGTCGATTTCTGCATAGTCTTAGATTGGATGATTGTAAGTCTCTTGAAGAAATTAGAGGGATTCCACCAAATCTAAAATGGTTGTGTGCATTACGCTGCGAATCCTTGAATTCCTCAAGTAGAAGTATGCTTCTAAATAAGGTATTATTGTTTTATCTTGCATAAATATTTGATTTTATATTTCATAGCTCGTAGTGTAACTTTTATCATATGATAAACTGACAGGAATTACATGAGTATGGATGGACCAATTTATGGTTTCCATCAAAAAATGAGATGATTCCAGAGTGGTTTGAGCACCAAAGCACAGTACCAACAACAGTTTCTTTCTGGTTTCGTAACAAGATCCCTTCCTTAGCTCTCTTCATTTCTACTAAAACGATGCAGAATAACAAGGATCCTTACAATAGAGATCTTTCACTAAGATTCAAAATGTTCTTCGATGGACGTGAGTATATCTATCGGTTGGATTATTGGAATTGCTGGATACAAAGAGATCATATATATCTATCTGATATGGATTTGAAAAGACGAGTTCAATGCAGGAAGAACAATGTGACACTCGAATCTGAATTGGGTGAAGCACTTTTTAAAAGTGAATGGATCTATGCGGAGCTCAAGTTTGAGATTGAGTGGAAAAGTTGTTCCAAATTGCAATGTGACGAAGATGAGGTGACGAAATACTACATCACAGAAATGGGAATCCATGTGTTCAACGAGAAAAACAACATGGATGATATCAAATTCATCGATCCTTGTAGGAAGAGAAAATTTGAAGAACATTTCAATACTTCACAATCACTATTCCTTTCATTGCTAAAAAAGAAAAGATTGATGACGGACATGGAAGTTTTTGAGACAGAACTAGTGGAACAACAACATCGTATGGCTTTTTTGTCACTGTAATAACAAATGAATTTTATTGATGTCTGCAGCAACAGCATACGATTCTATTTGTCAAGCACATTTAGGTGCAGTGTCATTATTTTGACTTCTATTATATTTGTGTTATTAAATCATTCATTTGCAATTCCATAGACGTCTATTGTTTCTTTGACGTAACTTTGAAAATGTGCTATTGTTGTTACCTAAAAAAAGTACACATTTGTTACCTCACTGGTGTAAGACCAATGGAGGCAAGGACCAATAAAATAAGGATGTTATAGGAATGATTTGCATATGAATTATGTATGTCCTTCATTCCCTGTTGCTATCCTCCTTATATAGTCGCTCTGGTCCAATTTGTAGTTAAAGCTCAATAAACTCCATTAATGCGATTGTCTTGAATCGGGGATGACCTCTTAATTGAAATTAGGTTTTAATTAGGGGGTGACAATCAAATCCATTAACATAATATCCATCCAATTCATTTAATAATTTATCCATCCAATCCATCCATTAAATTAAAAAATAGTTTAATAGATTTGATCCAATTCATCCACCAACTCATATGATGATTCAATCCATCAATCTTATTTTATAAATCATGGGATATTATGCTTAAGATGGCAATTGAATCCACTAAAACAAAATCCATACAATCCATCTATTAAAAAAATTCATTCAATCTATCCACAACATAAAAATAAAAAGTAAGATAATGGATTAGACTAAATTCATCTATTTATCTATTCAATCCACCCAAAACATAAAAAATAAGTTAATGGATTGGACTAAATCCATCTATTTATCAGTATGGATTAATCCAATTCATCCAATATATTTTAATGATTCAAAAGATTATTTTTATATCCTCATATCTATTTAAAAATATAAAAAAAAAATTTAAAAAATTTAAAAAAATGATTTTTTTTTTCAAAAATATCAATAAATTGTTTTTTCGAAAATATCAAAATATCAAAAACCGGTTTTTTTCGAAAATATCAAAAAATCGATTTTGTTTTCGAAAATATAAAAAAACGATTTTTTTCGAAAATATTAAAAAATCAATTTTTTTTCGAAAATATTAAAAAAACAATTTTTTTCGAAAATGTAAAAAATCGATTTTTTCCTGAAATTATTTTTCTTGTTGCTGAAATTTGTTAACCTTGTATAGAAAGGTTGGTGTTCATATATTGTCTTAATATGATTTGTTAAATAAGCTCCCGACCTCAAGCTCTTTTGTGGATATCTTCAAGTCTAAAATATTGGAGGATATATATATATATATATATATATATATATATATATATATATATATATATATATATATATATATATATATATATATATATATATATATGTTTTGTAACATTATTTCCTAAATAAAATTGTTTTGTAACATTGCAATGATTTGGAAAGTGCTGCACAAACACAAAAACGTTTTTGAAAATGATATTCTAGAAGTAAAATTAACGTCACTACGTGTCACTTTCTGACTTGTACAAAATATTGCACATGTTGAAAATAGTCATTAGACTTTTGTTTATTGATCCTTAATTAAACTTCTTAAAGAGATAATTAAGTAACTAAGTATTTACAATCAATAACAAACTTATTTATTCTCTAATACCTCTAAGTTTGAGGGTAGATAGTCTGCACTCCAAGTTTAAGCAAATTGAGTTTCAACCTGTAAATCTAATGGCTTAGTGAATAAATTGAGTTTTATTTATTCTCTAAAATCGATTTTTTTCGAAAATATTAAAAAAAAAACGATTTTTTTTTCTAAAATATAAAAAAATCGATTTTGTTTTCGAAAATATAAAAAAAACGATTTTTTTCGAAAATATCAAAACACCGATTTTGATTTCGAAAATATCAAAAAAACTATTTTTTTTCGAAAATGTAAAAAAATCGATTTTTTTTCTGAAAATTCAAAAAACCGAGTTTTTTTTCTTTCGAAAAAATAAAAAAAATCCGATTTTTTTTAGAATATAAAAAAATTGATTTTTTTTTCAAAAAAAAAAAGGATAGTTAGATATTCATCCATTAAAAATATGTTAACGGATTTTATCCTTAATAGATGGATTTGATTGGATTTTATCCATTAAAAAAAATTGATTTTTTTTTTCAAAAAAATATTGATTTTTTTTTTCAAAAAAAAATGGATAGTTAGATATTCATCCATTTGGACATAAAACATTAATAAATGATTAAACCTCTAAAAAACTTGTGACTTTAATTTTTGGACTATTGGTTACTATCCTTGGCATTGGAATGAAGATTTTGGACTTAGATTTTAGGACACCTCTCCCTTTGCAAACCTTCATGAAGTTGGTAGACTTGCCTTTATTTGGCCATTTGCTAGCTTATAAGGATGAAACTCTTATGCACATAATTGGAAGTATCATCAAGTTTGGTTAGATCTTTCTTTCTTTATCTCCTTATTTTCTTTTTAGGATAGTCCATTCATCTCCACCCCTTCTTTAATTTTCAAAATCTTCTCTCTTTGTCAAAGGATTCTTGTTTTCTAAAATTATCAGCTTCTTTAATAAATAAAACCTTGACTTTTGTCAAGTGAATTTTACTTTTTCTTTTCTCTTAAAAAAATCAATGAATTTAATCATTTTGACTTTAATTTAAAAAAAATATAAAGAACCAAACTCATTCAAATTGTTTTGTGCATTTGTGCACCTTTGTTTGCTTTCTTTAAAAAAAAGTGTCGATTATGAGTCATTATTCTTTAGTCGGGTGCAAGTCTCTCAATCTCCATGGTTGTAGTTTGATGTAATTGAGTCTCTTGTCATTCGTGGGGGTTTAGTGGCATACTCATTGTTTTTATCCGAGTTGGCGCCCTCCCCATAATGATGTATGAGTCCATGCTTTCATTCTCATGGTAGATTTGTTTGGCTATCCACTTGAAAATGACAAATTCTCTCCACTTAATAAAATTAATCATAACCAACCCTTTTCACTATTTGTACCACGAACTACGAAGTTTTGATCTCGCATTACACTTTGTGGGTACGTAGGCATGAGGTGGTAAACCTCTACAAACACAAAAATATTAAAAAATAATTCTTTTCTCATCCCTCCACTCACATTTTACAAACCATTTTCAAATCAAAAGCAATAAATTTTTCAAAGGGCTCCCGTGGAGTACCACAGACATTTTGGGTGCGTAAAACCTTCCCATTGTGTAACTTATCCCCTTACATGTTTCTCTGTTGTGTTTCTTTAGCTTTTTTCTTTTAGATTCATTAGGATTTATTCGCTCTTTTTTCCTTTTCCTCTTGGAATAAAATAAAAACGCGATGACGACTCTGTTTACTTTGAGTTAAGTTAACTAATAGCTTACACTCATGTTTTTACCGCTACACTAGCTAACTCCTTCAAACTGATCTTGGACTACCCCATGTAAAATTGTTCATGGAACAATCTTTCTAGACGTGTCCAATCATGAATCGAATTCGCTGGGAGCATATTGAACCACATAAAAGCCTTCTTAGTGAGAGAACTAGAGAAGTATTTTACTCAAATTTTCAATATTCACAATTTCCCCTCTCAATTAGATATCTTGCCACATGTTTGAACGTGAACTCACTAGTGGCCCCAGAAAATTTCGTGAATTTTGGGACCTTCCCTCTGGGGGTAATTCTGACTGCAAAATATATTCATACATCGGGGAAGTATAGTTTGTCCTATGAAGGCCATTGTTTACCCCATTTCTCACCATAATCCTTTCGACCGTGGCTGCAAAATTGCCATCCCTTTCCATATCATCGCGTCAAACTTGATGTATGACTTTGTCTGTGTCCCGATTCTTATTAACCATTACCACTATTGGTTCCCCCTCTTTTGGCACTTGATATTCGACCCTAGAGGTTCGACTACTACTCCTTGATTAGCCACTTCTATACAGGGTGTATTTCGCTGTGCTTGGTTAATGGTGGGATCTTCCTCAAGAGTCGCTCCTTGATTATCTACCACCCATTCCCTTCGAAGTTGTCGAGATGCTTGTGGAACCCCAGAGAAATTAGCAAAACATGTCATTTACATTGCCATTTGTTGGTTAGTTTGGGTGGTGTTTGGAATCAAAGGATTAAATATTGTTCCTTTGTTAGGCAGGCATATGGACCATTTCGTGATTGCTTTTGTCCATTTGCTGCCTTAAAACTACTACAGAGTTTGTAGTAAGATTGAGCATTTGTTGGGTAGAATATTCTAGCCTTAAAGGTTGGTTAATTTGACCCAAATAGTTAGTGGCCAATCCATACCCTTGAAAAGGAGAAGATGTGTTCACCAACGGGTCAACGAATGTTGACGCCGCATTATTCAACTTTGCCATCATCCATATGGTTATTCGCAACCACTTAAAGGCATTATAAATCCAGGCATGTAGGGCCTAAAAGTACTAGTTCCCAGTAAAGAAGGAAAGGGTAACTGGTTGACCGTACATCCTGGCTGGAGACAAAATTGGTCTCCTGTGAGTGCTTGACGATATGTCCTTCGTACTCGCTGTGGATGGAATAGGTTCGGACACAAATGATGCGATTGTAGTTCCCTTGTCGTATGAGGGGGATGATCTCCATTATTATTTGATGAATTCACCATCCTTCTCAGTGGTTAATTAGTGGTTAATTTTCCTCTTCTTAATCTCATGCAACTACGATATTAGAGAAACTAATAAATGAATAACTTTCAAAAATATTTTTATATAAGTTTAACAAATATAAAGCACGGTTCCACCGGACGTGCCAATTTGTTTACCAATTTCGACGGTAAACAATCACCCACCCATTTCTTCAACCAAAAAGCAATCTCCTTGCCATTTGCAAGAGCATAATTCACACTGTCAGAAAAATAATATGTATTCATACAAGAATTAAACCCCGATTTAATGAGTATATCCACTATATAAATTCTCCTTTCCTCCCGCTATTACTGTCATTGCTCAATATAGTAAGCTCTAAATTATGATACTTATGATTAATGGTGTACTTTCCAAAATCACTTTTTTTCCTGCAATATTCTCCTTTTCCACTTCATTAGAAGTGAAATGTTGAAAAGCTCAATGCTCTTAACACCCAAGCCACCCTTCTATTTGTCCATACAAACTTCTTCCAACTAACCCATTGAATGGATTTCTTCCGAGTTGCACCACTCCACAAGAAATTACTTTGCAACCTTGTGATCTCTTTTAAAACTTTCAAAGGGGATTTGTAAAACGACAACACATAAGTATGGATACAACTCAACACAACATTACTCATAACCACCCTCTTGTGCGCCCATTGGCATCCATCAACCCTCCCAACTTAACAATCTATTTATCACATTATCAACTACTTTCTTCCATAAGTTAGCTCTCCTTAGACTTGATCCTCTACATGCATACCCATAAAATTGAAGTGAAGCTTATATATAAAACAACACACAAAAAAAAACATAAACTTCTTGTAGAAATTAATTTTTTACATTTACTCTATAAAAGTTTTTTTTTTTTTAGGAAATTGGCAAGAAGTCCTGATACCAGCTCAAAACATTTTCAAATGACATTTGCACTCTAAATTAGACCAACTAACCTCACCTAAAATGAGAGTGTCATCTACAAATTGATGAATGTCAAAAACGATCTTCTCATTCTAGTGAAAGCCTCTAAAATCTTGCAACGCTACTGCCTTCTTCATAAACGCTGTGAGACCTTCCATAACTAACACAATAGGAATTTGGATATGAGATCTCCTTATTTTAGGCCCTTAATTAATTTTAAATATTTTAAAGAATTTTAAATAATAATAATATTTGATTAATTTCTTTAAAATATTTGATTAAGTTCTTTAAAATATAATAAAGAATTTTAAAAACTATTATTATTTTTAATATTTATTATTATTTAATATTTAAACAAAGAATTTTTTTAAAATATTTTAAATAAAATAATATAATATTTTAAAGAAATTAGTCAAATATTATTATTATTTAAAATTCTTTAAAATATTTAAAATTAATCAAATAATAATTTATTTTTGTTATTTTTGTGAAAATAATATTTTAAATGTATGATTGAATTATGTGCAAAAAATTATTCAAAAATGATTTATTTTAAGTGTTTAAATAATTAATTGAAAAATAATATAAAAATATATTAAAAATAATAATATTCTTTTCAGGAACCTCAAGGGCGTGGGTTTGACCCCCTTTTGTCATTTTTGTGATTCTGAAAGTTTTATATATTTTAATTAATAATTGACCTTAGAAAGCGCTTTTTAAAAAGCGTTTTCTAGAAACCGCTTTCTAAGGTTGAGTCTTTAGCAGCGCATTTTAAAAACGTTTTCTAAGGTTATTATATTAAATCATTTTATTTTATCGAATTTTTTTAAAAACATATAAAAGTACTTTTATATAAAAATACTGTCTATGTTGCGCTGTAAAAACTCAACTTTGACGTAGTATTTCCGATAGAAAAGCCTTTGAAGACACTAGCCTTAAGTAACACAAACATAGGGTTATTAAACACAATATCCTCCATCTACGACTTCTAATTTTCTCCAAACTTCAGCATATTGAAGAAACATCTCAAATATTTTCAACTCACATCTCATAAGCTCTCTCAAAGTCAATTTTCATAACCATACGATCATTCTTAAAAATCTTCTAATCAAGTCCAAAATCTCATTCACAATCCAAACCCCATAAAAATTACTTTTTCCTAACACAAAAATAGATTGCTCAACAAAGATAATTTGGTCAGATTTTTAATGATGTGACAAAAATAAAATTTTATGGCACAAATAGTGATGAGGTGTCAAGATATTGATTCGGACTATATTATAGAGAATTATTTCAAAATAATAATACTGTAATTGACATACATCATTAATATTACAATATAATTTGTATATTCATTTAAGTATAACGTGTTGTTAGGTCTTAAATATTTTTGGGTGGACAAAAGTCGATTCTTAAAAACTTATGATATATTTATTTTGTTTACAATATTTAATTTAATTATTCTAAAAAACTTATGATATATTTATTTAGTCTTATTTTGAAAACAGAGCGGTAGAACGCCGTCGCAATGGAAGACACCTTAACCTACTCACTCCCATACATGCATACTATCAAACATAATTTATTCTCTGTCATTTCTATCACTTTCAAAAAGAAAAAGAGATAAGCTTAATAATATCTCTTCTTCCTTGTTTTGTTTCAAGGAGAAGGAAGGTTAGAATTCTCTCCTTGCTTCTGGGGGCTTTTTTAATGTTTTTGTCACAGTTTCAAATTCGACTGCGGATTATTGTGTTTGGTAAATTAAATTCAGATTTTTCTTCTGGTCTTATAAAAGGGCACTAGAACCACAGTCTAAACCAAGTCATTCTACTTCCTCTTGTTGCTTCCATATTCCAATAGCTAAGAAATAAAATGGCTTCCAAACTTTCTTTGCTATTTGTTTTTATGATGTTGTTTGCTTTAACATCAGCAAATCGAAGCAAGATCAGAAAGTCACATAAACCATGCAAAAACCTTGTCTTTTATTTTCATGACATACTTTACAATGGAAAGAATGGAGCAAATGCAACATCAGCCATAGTAGCAGCTCCAGAAGGTGTTGATTTATCAAAATTGGCACCTCAATCCCACTTTGGTAACATAATAGTTTTTGATGACCCTATCACAGTTAACCATAGCCTTTATTCAGAACAAGTTGGAAGAGCACAAGGGTTTTATATTTATGATACCAAAAACACTTACACTTCTTGGCTTAGTTTCACATTTGTTCTTAATACCACTCATCATGAAGGTACCATTACTTTTGCTGGAGCTGACCCAATTGTGGCCAAAACTAGAGATATTTCTGTCACTGGTGGTACTGGTGATTTCTTTATGCACAGAGGAATTGCTACTATTACCACTGATGCATTTGAAGGTGAGGCTTATTTTCGACTTGGTGTTGATATCAAGTTCTTTGATTGTTGGAAACTATGAAACTAAGTACTACTAGTTGCTATAATAAAAGCAAATAAATTTGAAGTTAAATTCTTGTTGTACTTTTTGAGTTTATTTTTATCAAGTTGATCTGGATTGGATATATGTAATTCCTTTTCAGTATACTCTCTTCTTTGTTTTGGATTGGATTATTATAAATAAATGAAGATTATATTAACCACTTTCTTGTCAGAATTAGCTACACGTGCTTTTCATTAGTTTTATTAAAAAACATATTTAAATTTTAATTATATTTATTCCATATTATTATAATGATATAAATGTGAAGACCTTTTACAAATACAATTTTAATATATTATTTTTATTTTATTTCACATATATTTGTATAAAAATTATTATAAAAGTAAATATACTTATAACTCATTTATTATGTAATAAAAAGAAAGGTTAAATGCATAAAAAGTCTTAAAAAGGCGTTTGAAAGAAAAAAGGTTAAATGCATTAAAAAGAAAGATTTTTTAAGATAAATATTGGAATGTATTAAATTGGTGGAATATATATATATATTTTTCTCACAGCGCAGGTACTTTGAGTTTTACAAAAATGTGTATAATTTATAGACCTTTTAAAAAATAAACCTAATAGTCAAGCAAACTATCATTATTTTCACGACGGATATCTAACTGATGTAAACTCCATATTGTGATGGTTTTTCTTAACCTGTTAACTGATTTTTGTTTTAATTGTTGATTGCGACGGTTACAACTATCGTAATTTTATATTTGATACATGTTTATATAGTTGATTGCAACCGTTATAACTGTTGTAATTTTCCTAGTGTTTTTTGTTTTTTGTTGACTACAACGCATACAAATGTCGTAACTTTTCATTTGATTCATTTTTATATCGTTGATTGTGACGGTTATAATTGTCGTAACTATCCTAGTATTATTAATTTTTATTTTAAATATTATCTGTTAGAATATTTTTAAATATAATATTATTTTTTTAATATTTTTTATTTTTTAAAATTATTTTCACAAAATTATTTTTATTTATGGTTTTATTTTTTTAATACTTTATTTTTTAATGATTTTCTATATTACTTTTTAACTAGTAAAATTAAATCCAATCATAAACATGTAATATCCATTATCATAATTATGGCATACCATAATCATTTAATATCCATAAAAAGTGAAGTTTTGAATATAAAAGAAGAAACGCTTTTCTTGTATGATAGGACGTGATTCCGTAATTTTTCTTGGGATACAGTTTATTCTCCGTCGTAGAAATACAATTGGATCAAAAATGGAGGTGGTTGGGCTCAACCGTCGCAACCCAATGAATAGTTGGCCAAATATTGAAGGACAAGGACGGTTAACAACTTGTCGCTCCCGGGATTTTCATCCTAGTACAAACGCGAAAGTGGCATGGAAAAGATAGAGTCGTCAGCCAGATATTTTTATCCCGAATGAATGAGAAAGGTAATGTTGCACGAACCTAAGAGAGAAGGAAAGGACGAGGCCTTGCGAACCAAAGATCTGGGTTCGGGAGTCGGTTATGACCTAAGAAGGTATTAGCACCCCAGACTGTCTGCCGTATCCGACGGGATCCACGTTTGTTTGTCTGTTTCAAAGGGTGAGAAATAAGATGATGCTGAACAAAACCGCTACTGGAACTGGAATGAGAAATGGGACTGGAAAAGAGAATGGAAAGAAAGAATGGGGAAAATTTAGGGAAAATAAAGAATATGCTCGAACGGGCCCTACCCCGTTGCCTACGTACCTCATCGGGAAAATGAGGATCAGAGTCGACGTAGTTCGCCTAACTAAGGCGGGAACTATTTGTTTGTATTTTTTTTATGCGCTGGAACTACTTATGTATGTGCTAATCCCTTTTTAGGGCCTTGAATATGATACATAGTTTGTATAACGTGCCTTGACTTTGACTTGTAGTGCTTCAAATTTCCCAGATGACTGATCATATGTCTTATGCTAGAACATGCAAGTGATATGCTTCATCTTTCTATGCAAAAATGTTAAGGACATGACATGCTTATGATGATTATGATATGATGATGATGCTAAACAGGAGAGGGAAAATTTGGGGTCTTACAGCTTATACTTGAGATGGGTATTTCACTGAGTCCCACGGGAAATGTGTCGCTCCCGCGGACTTGCTTCCCGGTGCAAACGCGAACTGGTGTCGACGATGTTGAAGGTTGAGGTTGAATAGAGCCGTCAGCTAGGCATTTTTATCCCGAAGGAAAGGTAATGCTGCATAAACCTAGAATGAGATGGATAAGATGGTTGCGAACAAAAAAGACTGAGTAAGGGGGTAGGTTACAACCTGGGAAGATATTAGCACCCAGATCGTCCGTCGTACTCGACGGGATTCACGCATACCTGATTGTGTTTAAAAGGGGATAGTGTATATGCTAAACTGTGTATAAAAGGCTAGGGAGGAATGGATGTACAGAGTGTCAGTGCAAGAAGAAAGTGAGTGCTCAAAACTGAGGTTGAGGAAAGAGAACTGGGAGGAGGAGAGGGGGTGGGGGACAAAGAGACTTTTGTTCGATAAATGTTAAGTTATGCCTACGTATCCTCTCGTGCAATGAGGAAGTCAGAACACCGTAGTTCGAATCAAAGAGACTTAGTGTTTATGTTGTGAACTGCTTGCTTGTATATGCTCAAGTGTGTCACTCGTCTGGCTCGAGTGCTAACTGTCTCGCATTAGACGGAAGAAGCGAGTTCTCATTTTCAGAGGGAGTATGATGAGAAAAGAATCCCAGAGGAGACATTTATTGTTTGTTTTTGTGTTTTCATTTTTTTTATTTTTTTTGGTGTTTTGCATAAGATAATGAGCTTAAGCCTTAATCAAGGGTCGTAAACTCATTATATCACCCCTGATTAGGGATAATGAGTCTAGTTAAGTATGAGATGAAAATCTCAACTTAATTACTCTAATGATGCAGGATTGAGATCATTAACCTACTTGTGATTATTAAGTGTTTTTGGATTTTGTTTTGTGTTAAGTAATGAGTTTAATCTCTAATCAGGGATTAGTGAACTCATTACACCATCCTAAGAGAAGGAAATAGATGAGAACACTTAAGATGAGGAAGACTCCTCAACTTAATCCATGGTTAGGGATTAAAATCATTATATAATAAGCCTTTATTAAAGTGGATTTTAATTAAAGGTGTGATTAAGAAATGGATTTTATGTTTGTAAGACTAAACCTGAGGGGGACTTGTCCATTGAACACTAGGGTTAGTCCCTCTGAACCAACAGGAAGAGATGTAACCCTAATATAAGGCCCAAGTTACAAGCTTAACTCTTAATGATTATTAGGTGGTTTGATTAGGAGGTGTAAACAACTTAAAGGTTTAACACTAAGTATTAAAGTTATACACTCCATCCTAAGATAAGGATACAGGCATAACCCTAATTCAGAGTCTTAAAACTTTAACTGTTTAACCTTGATTATGAGATGAGAAGCAGAGACTCAAGGAGACTCAAAGGTAAAAACTAGGGGAGACTATGTACAACCCTAAAGTTATCATGCTTGGATATTCCTATGGTTTGTGAGTCTTGGAGAAAGATCTTCAGAAAGTCTTCAGATGGCCACCAAGGAAGAAGAAACAGATGAAAAGAGAAGAGAAAGGAGAATAGGTTACTTACTTCCTGAAGAAGTTAAGTAACCTAAGAGAAAGAAAGGGAGCAAGAGAGATAATAAGTGAGTCAAACTCACTTCAAAGACAAATAAAGATGCAAATGAAGAGATAAGAAGAGGTTGGATGTGGAGGCAAATCCACATCCTAAACAACTTACCTGAAGCCCCTGAAATGGTTAGTATGAATGCATAAGATGTGAAACAAAAGGAAATAAGGCAAATGAAGATGCAATGATCAAGACCAGAAGTGCAAACACAATGCAAATGTGTTATAAAATGATGCAAATTCGGGGTACATTATGGTAAGCTGCTGGGGTTTATTGTGAGCAAAAGAGGAATTGAGGTTGATCCCGACAAAGTCAAAGCAATTCAGGAAATGCCTGCACCTAAGACTGAGAAAGAAGTTTGAGGGTTCTTAGGTAGATTGAACTGCATTTCAAGGTTCATATCTCATCTCACTGCAACCTGCGAGCCCTTGTTCAAACTGCTAAGAAAGGAACAAACAGTCAGATGGAACGATGATTGTCAAAGAGCTTTTGACAAGATCAAAGAGTATTTGCAAGAACCTCAAATTCTCATGCCTCCAGTTGAATGAAGACCTCTAATAATGTACCTGACAATATTAGATGAATCAATGGGGTGTGTGTTGGGCCAGCATGACGAGTCTGGTCGAAAAGAGTATGCAATATACTACCTAAGAAAAAAGTTTACTGACTGTGAACAACGTTATTCACTGCTCGAGAAAACTTGATGTGCTTTAGCGTGGGCTGCTCGCTGACTAAGACAGTATATGTTGACTCATACTACCTTGTTGATCTCAAAGATGGACCCCGTCAAGTACATATTTGAGAAGCCAGCACTTACCAGAAGGGTTGCAAGGTGGAAAATGATTCTAACAGAATATGATATTCAGTATACCTCTCAGAAAGCCATCAAGGGCAGTGTATTGTCTGACTATCTGGCTGAGCAACCCATTGATAACTACCAGCCTATGAGATTTGATTTCCCTGATGAAGACATCATGTTCTTAAAGTCAAAATATTGTGAAGAGCCTATTCACACTGAAGGGCCGGATTCAGAAGAAGCATGGAATATGATGTTTGACAGGGCAGTTAATTATAACGGTCGTGGGGTAGGTGCAGTGCTTATTACACCTGAGGGAGTCCATTTTCCTTTCTCAGCAAAACTCACCTTTTCCTGCACTAACAATGAAGTAGAGTATGAAGCTTGTATCATGGGTCTTGAGGAAGCCATTGACCTCAGGATCAAAACCCTGAATGTATTCGGAGATTCGACTTTGGTGATCAATCAAACTAATGGCAAGTGGTATACTCATCAAGAGCATCTGGTCCCTTACCGCGACTATACGAGGAGATTGTTGACTTTCTTTACAATGATCAAGCTTGAATACATCCCTCAAGATGAGAATCAGTTTGCAGACGCCTTGACCATTATTTCATCTATGATCAAAGTACAGACTGCCAACTATGTGCCTCAAATTTTAGTATCCAGACTGGACCGTCCAGCATATGTTTTCTCTGTGGACACAATTACTGACAGCAAACCTTGGTTACACGACATCAAATGCTTCTTAGAGACTCAGACATACCCACCTGGGGCATCGTCCAATGATAAGAAGACATTAAGAAGACTAGCCGACAGTTTCTTCCTCAATACTGATGGCTCCTTATACAAGCGAAACTTCGACATGGTTTTGCTCAGATGTGTTGACAAAAAGGAAGCAGACCTGCTAATGCACGAAGTACACGAGGGCTCTTTCGGTACCCATGCCGGAGGACATGCAATGGCGAAGAAATTTTTGAGATCAGGTTACTATTGGATCACAATGGATGCAGACTATTGTGCATATGCCAGAAAATGCCATAAGTGTCAGATCTACGCAGACAAAGTGCATGCGCCTCCAAATCCTTTGAATGTATTGTCTTCACCCTGGCCCTTCGTCATGTGGGGAATTGATATGATTGGAAGGATCGAACCAACTGTTTCAAATGGTCACAGATTCATTCTAGCGGCCATTGATTACTTTACCAAATGGGTCGAAGCAGCTTCGTATGCAAACGTCACCAAGCAAGTGATAGCCCGATTTCTGAAAAGGGATATCATTTGTCGATATGGAGTTCCCGAGCGAATAATTACTAATAATGGTTCAAACCTTAACAACAAAATGATGGCAGAACTATGCCGGGATTTCTAGATTCAACATCACAACTCTTCTCCTTATAGGCCAAAGATGAATGGTGTTGTTGAGGCAACTAACAAGAACATCAAGAAGATTGTGCAAAAGATGGTGATCACATACAGAGACTAGCACGAAATGTTACCATTCACCTTACATGGGTACCGAACTTCCATCAGAACATCTATCGGGGAAACGCCTTATCGACTCGTGTATGGTATGGAAGTCGTTCTACCTGTTGAAGTTGAATTGCCTTCCTTGCGGGAAATAATGGATGTGAAACTGGATGAAGAAGAATGGGTCCGATCTCGTTATAATCAACTGAGCCTGATTGAAGAAAAGAGATTAGAAGTTATTTGTCATGGTCAGTTATATCAGAAACTGATGAAAAGAGCCTTCGATCAAAAGGTAAGACCTCGGGAATATCAAGTGGGAGAACTTGTACTAAAAATAATCCTTCCTCCTCATACAGACCACAGGGGCAAGTGGACGCCAAACTATGAAGGTCCCTACGTGATAACTAAAGTCTTTTCAGGCGGAGCACTGATGCTCGCAACCATGGATGGCAAAAAATTTCCATCTCCTCTGAACTCAGATGCAGTTAAAAAATACTTCACATAAATGACCCGCTGGACATAAAAACAGAATGTAAGTCCAGGCAAAAATAGGGCATCCTGGCGAGTCAAAAACAGAATAAAAGACTCGGGAAAAAATAAGGGAAAATTGAAAAAAAATGTACACCCGCTGAGTTGAAAAGCCACATCAAACAGCTCAGACAAAAAAGGGTATCTCGGTGGATTGAAAACCCGAAAGCGTGATCCATGCAAAATCAGGGAATAAGCGAACAACTGCATTCTGAATTCGTCTGTATCACTCACATAACATGGCAAGCTTCGAAAGGACAACGCGTCGGTCAGAATCAACTTTCTTCAGAAAGCAAGATAAGAAGAGCGTTCAGGTCATACAGGTCATAGTAAAGGAAGCTCATTGGAGCGTCAACTTTAACATTGTCGAATAGAACTTTTATTTTCTCAATTTTGCAGCAACCTCCTCATTTCAGGGATTAGCTTCCTCACTGTACTTGCCTATTCAGGGCATACAAATCAATAAAGTCAAATATTCATTCACACTTTGTTTTGTACCTTTTTGTTTTGTTTGCAAAATGTCCAAAGATCGTAATACAACATTTGCATGAAAAAATATAAGCCATTTTCAATAAATGCTTGCAGGAAATATGTGCTCTTAAGCGAACCTAACTCCTATGACGGAATCCGGTTGAGGATATCTCAGGGCACTTGTGTATTTCCTTTGTTTGACAGGTTGCAGGTACTCAAGGCAGACAACCTTTCACATCATGGGGCATATCAGGCACTATATCCCCAGCCAAGCCGACAGTCACATCATCAGAAGGACTACTTGACAAAAGTATTCCCCCACAGAGCTTTTTATCCCCTAAGAGTATCCCCCACAAAGTTGATCCCCCGACAGATTACTTCCCAAAAGTTCTCTCCTCCCCAAGCAGGATCTCCAAAGAAATGCCTAAATCACTTTTCAGCAGCGAGTTGCCAGATCTTCTCATCCACATCATTGGATCCCCACAAAGTTCTTCCCCCAGAGTTCTCCAGAAAGATCGTGCAGTGATCCTTTCTCCCCACAGATCGCCCAGTGATCCGTTCTCCCAGCAGATTTCAGATCTCGTTTCTCTCATTTGCATAATCATAGCATTCACATCATTCCTCCCCAAACAGAGCGTAGCATTCCGTCTAATACGGAGCATTACGACAAAAATCAAACATTTGCATGATCATAAGCCAGGTTCGAGCCAGTCACCTACAAATACCAAAATCACTCCTCCAGCAATACGCAAAAACTTATCCCCTGCAGATAAAAGCCAAAATATCCTTTTGCACTCTCAATACAAATACTTGTACATACTTATACACAATCCTTCTAATACTCGTCCGCATCCTACTTATACATAATTCTTTGATACTCATCCGTATCTTACACATCTCCCCAGCAGATCAACACTCATACGTGTTCCTTCTTCAAACAGTTGATACTCGTCCGTATCATCACTCCTTAAACACGCGTCATTGTTTGTTTCTATCGATACACGTCTGTATCGTGGTCCTAAGGATATTCGTCCGTATATTTAATCTATACACATTGTCGAAACACTTATACCATTTTATTTTTAGGGCTTAAACACTTGTCCGTGTTTATCTATCCCCAGAAGTCGCCAACAAAACAACTTTCTATCCGACATTCGTCCTATGTCGCGATAATCCTCAACAACCGTACCCTGCTAGGTGATCGTCCTTCACCTTTTGATGACCGTACCTCATCATTCATCTGATGGTCGTCCCCATTGTCGATTTTTTATCCGGCATTCGTCCTATGTCGAGATAATCCCAAATAGAGCAGCCGTCCCCTGCTAGGTGATCGTCCTTCACCTCTTGATGATCGTCCCTCATCATTTATTTTGATGACCGTCCCTCATCATGTTATCTGATGGTCGTCCCTATCTTTGGTCTTTCTATCCGACATTCGTCCTATGTCGTGATCTTTTCAGCAGCCGTCCCCTGCTCGGTGATCGTTATTCACCTTTTTGATGATCGTCCCTCATCATTGTTTCATTTATCCTTTACCCGATGGTCTTCCCCGTCGTGGTTTTCTTCTTTATCTTGATGATCGTCCTTCATCACTTTACCCGATGGTCGTCCCCGTCACAGATTCTTTATTCCCCAGCATGATGGTCGTCCCTGTCAGTGCGTTTCTCACTGTTTTTATCCCCACCAGTCGTCCTCTGCTCGATGGTCGTCCTCCATCGCTATCATTTGATATTCAGTCTATACTGTCTATTACAATTTATATCCCTTTTCTTCTTATAATAAAGAGTGCAAATTTTGGATTGTCTTGGTATTCAACCACAAGTTATCTTGTTTGTCTGTTAAGCCAGGCGCTTACATCCTACACATCTAACTCATGCTTGAATAGGGGAAGCTGTAAACACCCCAAATTTTCTCTCTCTTTTTTCTCACACCTTGGCTTGTGATCCTTCATATTTCATTGCATAAGCATACCATCTCACACTACATAGTTATTTCACTACATAAGTTGCATAACTAGGGTTTGTGATCAAATGAATCTTAGAAGTGGTTTGAGCTATCTCAGAGGCCATGAAGCATGCTAATAGGGTATATTAGTGTTCTATGATCATATTATACCTCCAAGTTTTCTTTAAAGTCACAAAATCTCAAAGGATTTCACAGCTACCTAGGCGGGCTTAGGGTTTCCTACACAGATGACCAAAAATTAGGGTTTTGGGTTTGAGGCCCTTACACTTAAAATTTTTGGTCATTCTTGATTATATTTTTCTATATATTTTATAAGGAGCATGTGTATCAAATTTGAAACAAAAATTCATTGTGGAAGTCATCTGATCAAATGGTAACTTGTTGTGCAAGAAGAGTCAGAATCAAGGCATTTGAGGCCTCCATCAAGGGTACCAAAGGGTCATCTTCATCAATTTGAGGTCCTATGATCTTTATTTGATCTTGGGAATGGTTATAAGTTCACAAGATTGGAGAATTTTGAGCCATTTGCAAAGTTGCCATTTTTGGACATGACTTGTAATGTAAACTTTCCATTTTGGGAAAGATCTTCAACCTCCTCTTTCTTGATCAAAAAGGCTTCAAATGAAATTTTTTTAAACATGAAAGTTGTAGATTGGATCTTCCCATTTTCAAAAAGTACAAGAACTCCTCTTGATTCATCCTAGAACTCAAGTTATGATGGATCAAAGTTGGCAAAAATCATATAATTTTCAAGTTCATGCCAAAGAGAGAAATGTGCAATTTTGCTTTCCAAGCCTTCTCATGACATCTAATGCACTTCTACATATCATAACAACATAATATAACTTGCCTTGACCAGAATTATGCCAAGAACCAAGGGTTTTCATGACTTGTTCTTCAAGAATTCACAAAGTTGGAAAAAATGAAAAATCACTTCTAACTCTTGATCCAAGTGTTACAGCTCATGACAAATGATCCAAGGGGGCTCCATGAAGTTAGCTGATGCAGAACCACCCTTCAAAACATCTATGTCCCAGCCCATGCCTCTAGTTCACAAAATCTTGGCTTTTTTCATTTCAAGCCATGCCAATCTCACAATGCCATAACAACTCTTCTGACCAATAGCATTGTTTATACAAACCCTAAGAAGCATAAAACACATAACATCAAGCCTTGAAAGATACCATATCATCAGATTGCAAAAAATCCTCTCAAACTTGCCTTCTTTGAAACTCATTACACAACCATCAAACATCAAATTTTCTTTCACTATTCAATCATACATGACCTAAGGAACACATCCCACCCATTGCCATGGCCTAAAACTCAACACACAAGAACTCCATTTTCTGTTAAACCAGAACTGGATATCACAAAAATAACCCAAACAAACGCTTTCCAAGCATCACATTAGCTTCAGGAGGTTCAGTGGAGTTGGTTTGCACCAAGGAAAGGCTCAGAAAGCTCATATTCAAAGGTCTTCAGTTCAGGTATCCATCAAGAACAAATTTTCCAGAACTTCATTTTCTTGTTATAAATTGAATCTATATGTTATCCTGATCACCATGATGTATTTAGATTTGAAAATGAGTGAGAAATAGCCATTTTATGATGCTCTGAAATTTTGCTCGTGTTTGATGTTTGCTTCGATTCTCATGATTCTTGTGATATAAATGGTTTTTGTTGATTGATTCGTGTTGTATGATGTTAGAGGATCATTTCTGGGCAAGATTTATGAGTTTTAGTGAGCTATAGAGGAAACTAGAGTTTGGGGTTTGCCGGAGAAGGTGACCGGAGCTTCCCTCCGGCCACCTGAGAGTAATTAGGGTTAATTGTGTTTTATTTCCCAGATTTAACCATAGCCCTAGGATCCTGTTTAATTAGTGGAACGAACGGCCCCGATTCCTCATTAAACGTTACTCTCATTTAATTATATAAATCTTAATTAATTTAATCAGAATGAATGAGGACCATTGGATAATGTGCGCAGTGAATTTTTGAATCTAGACCCTTGTATCAGACTACCCCAAGTCATGCTGACTTTCATCCTGGCACGTTGATCATCTCAACTCTCAATCCTGGCCATCCATTGTGATTACTTTGCATTTCTTTTTATTTATTTTTCATTTGTTTTCTCATATTTATTTAAAATAGCAAATCATTTTCTAAAATCATGATCTTTTGCATTTTATCTTCAAATATTTTTCAGAAACCAAAAACATTTTTATTTTTAATTTTTGCATTAAAAATATATTTTTAAATCATTTAACTGGATTATTTAATTAATTAATTAATTTTAATTAATTAAAAATACTTTTAGGGATTTAAAAATCACACAAAAATTCATGAAGCATCCATAAACATTTAGAACCATTTACATCATCTTACAAATTTCTTTTAGGGTTTGATCATGTTTTGACAATTAACCATGAATTAGGGTTTCCAAATATCCTATTTTTCTAACCCTAACTTCAAAAATCCATTTTTGATCAACCAAGATGAGTTTGCACATGGTTCTTTTTTCATTCTTTCATACTTTGCATGTAGTATCTAGGGAATTTAACTCATATTTTTTTCATTGCATTTTCTATTTGTTTGGCATTTTTCATGAAGAAGTACCCAAAACCCTAGCCTAACTTAGAAAAATGATAACTTGGCTTTGGTGTAGCTTCTGACCTCCATCTTTGAGGAGTGATCTTATGTGTGTTTCGGGTTCATTTGTTTTCATTTTAAATTTTTTATCATGTGTTATCCTTCTGTTGTGGACATGTGCATCTCATACTTTCTTAAAACCCTAATTTGCCATGTTCATTTGCATTCATCTTTGCATACCTTCATCTTATGAACTTGTCATGACATCTCATGCATTTGTATGTCATCTTAGATACCTTAGGACATGTATGAACATTGGTTGATCATTGTTGCATCCATTCGGTATGTTTTGCATTCATTACTTATTATGTGTATTCATGTGATTTCAAGCTTCTAACATGCCTTCCTTTGCATCCCATATCTTGTATGATCATGCATAAACATTGTACATGTCTTTGCATCATTTCATAACACATTTGCATTGTGTTTTCACTTCTGGTCTTGATCAATGCATATTCATTTGCCTTATTTCCTTTTATTTCATATCTTATGCATTCATACTAACTTTTCAGGGGCTTTAGGTAAGTTGTTTAGGATGTGGATTTGCCTCCACATCCAACTTCTTCTTATCTCTCCATTTGCATCTTTATTTGTCTTTGAAGTGAGTTTGACTCACTTATGATCTCTCTTGCTCCCTTTCTTTATCTTAGGTTACTTAACTCCTTCAGGAAGTAAGTAACTTATTCATCTATCTCCTTCCTTTTTCACCTGCTTCTCCTTCCTTGGTGGCCAATCTGAAGAATTTATTTATGCCTCGCAAACCATAGGAACTACCAAGCATGATAACTTTAGGGTTGTGAATAGTCCCCTTAGTTTTTTTACCTTTTGAGTCTCCTTGAGTTTCTGCTTCTCATCTCAATAACGAAGGTTAAACAGTTAAAGTTTTGGGGCTCTGTATTAGGGTTATGCATGTATCCTTATCTTAGGATGGAGTGTATAATTGTAATACTTAGTGTTAAAACTTTAAGTTGTTTTCACCTTCTATTCAAAACACCTAATAATTATCAAGACTTAAGCTTGTAACTTGGGCCTTATATTAGGGTTACATCTCTACCTCTGGGTCAGAGGGACTAAGGAGTGATGATACGAACGAGTATCAACTATTTGAACAAGGAGCACTGACGAGTGTTGATCTGCTGGGGAGATGCGTAAGATACGGACGAGTATCAAAGAATTATGTATAAGTAGGATACGGACAAGTATTAGAAGGATTGTGTATAAGTATGTACAAGTATTTGTATTCAGAGTGCAAAAGGATATTTTGGCTTTTATCTGCAGGGGATAAGTTTTTGCGTATTGCTGGAGGAGTGATTTTGGTATTTGCAGGTGATTGGCTCAAACCTGGCTTATGATCATGCAAAAGTTTGATTTTTTTTCGTAATGCTCCGTATTAGAAGGAATGTTACGCTTTGTTTGGGGAGGAATGATGCGAATGCTATGATTATGCAAATGAGAGAAACAAGATCCGAGATCTGAAATTTGCTGGGAGAACGGATCACTGGGCGATCTGTGGGGAGAAAGGATCATTGCACGATCTTTCTAGAGAACTCTGGGGGAAGAACTCTGTGGGGATCCAATGCTGGGGATAAGAAGATCTGGCAACTCGTTGGGGAAAAGTGATTTAGGCATTGCTTTGGAGATCCTGCTTGGGGAGGAGAGAACTTCTGGGAAGTAATCTGTCGGAGGATCAGCTTTGTAGGGGATACTCTGAGGGGATAAAAAGCTCCGTGGGGAAATACTTTCGTCAAGTAGTCCTTATGATGATGTGATTGTCGGCTTGGTTGGGGATATAGTGCCTGATACGCCCCATGTTGTGAAAGGTTGTCCGCCTTAAGTACCTGCAACCTGTCAAACAAAGGAAACACATAAGTGCCCTGAGGTATCCTCAACCGGATTCCGTCATAGGAGTTAGGTTCACTTAAGAGCACATATTTCCTGCAAGCATTTATTGAAAATGGCTTATATGTTTTCATGAAAATGTTGTATTACGAACTTTGGACATTTTACAAACAAAACAAAAAGGTACAAAACAAAGTGTGAATGAATATTTGACTTTATTGATTTGTGTGCCCTGAATAGGCGAGTACAGTAAGGAAGTTAATCCCTTAAATGAGGAGGTTGCGACAAAATTGAGAAAATAAAAGTCCTATTTGGCAATGTTGAAGTTGACGCTCCAATGAGCTTCCTTTGCTATGACCTGTATGACCTGAACGCTCTTCTTATCTTGCTTTCTGAAGAAAGTTGATTCTGACCGATGCTTTGTCCTTTCGAAGCTTGCCATGTTATGTGAGTGATACAGACGAATTCATAATGCATTTGTTCGCTTATTCCCTGATTTTGCGTGGATCGCCCTTTCGGGTTTTCAATCCACCGGAATATCCTTTTTTGCCTGAGCTGTCCGATGTGGCTTTTCAACTCAGCTGGTGTACATTTTTTTCAATTTTTCCCTTATTTTTGCCCGAGTCTTTTATTCTATTTTTGACTCGCCGGGATGCCCTATTTTTGCCTGGACTTACATTCTGTTTTTATGTCCAGTGGGTCATTTATGCGAAGTATTTTTTATCTGCATCTGAATTCACAGTAGACGGGAAGTCTTCACCATCCATGGTTGCGAGCATCAGTGCTCCGCCCGAGAAGAATTTAGTTATCACATAGGGACCTTCATAGTTTGGTGTCCACTTGCCCATGTGGTCTGTATGAGGAGGAAGGATCCTATTCAGTACAAGCTCTCCCACTTGATATTCCCGAGGTCTGACTTTTTGATCGAAGGCTTTCTTCATCTGTTTCTGATATAACTGACCATGATAGATAGCTGCTAATCTCTTTTCTTCAATCAGGCTCAGTTGGTTATAACGAGATCGGACCCATTCTTCTTCGTCCAGTTTTACATCCATCATTACCCGCAAGGAGGGTAATTCAACTTCAACAGGTAGGACTGCTTCCGTACCATACACAAGCTGATAAGGTGTTGCCCCGGTAGATGTTCTGATGGAAGTTTGGTACCCATTCAAGGAGAATGGTAACATTTCATGTCAGTCTTTGTATGTGACTACCATCTTTTGCACAATCTTCTTAATGTTCTTGTTAGCTGCCTCAACATCGCCATTCATCTTTAGCCTGTAAGGAGAAGAGTTGTGATGTTGAATTTTGAAGTCTCGGCACAGTTCTGTCATCATCTTGTTGTTAAGGTTTGAACCATTATCAGTAATGATTCGCTCGGGAACTCCATATCGACAAATGATATCCCTTTTCAGAAATTGGGCTACCACTTGCTTGGTGACATTTGCATATGAAGCTGCTTCAACCCATTTGGTGAAGTAATCAATGGCTACCAAGATGAATTTGTGACCATTTGAAGCAGTTGGCTCGATCTTTCCAATCATATCAATGCCCCACATGGAGAAGGGCTAGGTGAAGACAATATATTCAAAGGATTGGGAGGCACATGCACTTTGTCTGCGTAGATCTGGCATTTATGGCACTTTCTGACATAGGCACAACAGTCTACATCCATTGTGATCCAGTAGTAACCTGATCTTAACAATTTCTTTGCCATTGCATGTCCTCCAGCAAGGGTACCAAAAGAACCTTCGTGTACTTCGTGCATTAGTAAGTCTGTGTCCTTCTTGTCAACACACCTGAGTAAGACCATGTCGAAGTTACGCTTGTATGAGGAGCCATCAGTATTGAGGAAGAAACTGTCGGCTAGCCTTCTTAACGTCTTCTTATCATTGGACGATGCCCCAGGTGGGTATGTCTGAGTCTCTAAGAAGCATTTAATGTCGTGGTACCAAGGTTTGTTGTCAGTAACAGTGTCCACAGAGAAGACATATGTCGGTCAGTCCAGTCTAAATACTAAAATCCGAGGCACATAGTTGGCAGTCTGTACTTTGATCATAGATGAAATAGTGGCCAAGGCGTCTGCAAACTGATTCTCATCTCGAGGGATGTATTCAAGCTTGACTGTTGTGAAGAAAGTCAACAATTTCCTCGTATAGTCACGGTAGGGAACCAGATGCTCTTGATGAGTATACCACTTGCCATTAGTTTGGTTGATCACCAAAGTTGAATCTCTGAATACATTCAAGGTTTTGATCCTGAGGTCAATGGCTTCTTCAAGACCCATGATACAAGCTTCGTATTCTGCTTCGTTGTTAGTGCAGGAAAAGGTGAGCCTTGCTGAGAAAGGCAGATGGACTCCTTTGGGTGTAATAAGCACTGCACCAACTCCATGACCATTACAATTAACTGCCCCATCGAACATCATAGTCCATGCTTCTTCTTGATCAGGCCCTTTAGTGTGAATAGGATCTTCACAATCTTTTGACTTTAAGAACATGATGTCTTCATCAGGGAAATCAAATCTCATAGGCTGGTAGTCATAATGGGTTACTCAGCTAGATAGTCAGACAATACACTGCCCTTGATGGCTTTCTGAGAGGTGTACTAAATATCATATTTTTTTAGAATCATTTGCCACCTTACAACCCTTCCGGTAAGTGCTGGCTTCTCAAATATGTACTTGAATGGGTCCATCTTTGAGATCAACAAGGTAGTATGAGTCAACATATATTGTCTTAGTCGGCGAGCAGCCCACGCTAAAGCACAACAAGTTATCTCGAGCAGTGAATAACGTTGTTCACAGTTGGTAAACGTTTTGCTTAGGTAGTATATTGCATACTCTTTTCGACCAGACTTGTCATGCTGGCCCAAAACACACCCTATTGATTCATCTAATACTGTCAGGTACATTATTAGAGGTCTTCCTTCAACTGGAGGCATGAGAATTGGAGGTTCTTGCAAATACTCTTTGATCTTGTCAAAAGCTCTTTGACAATCATCGTTCCACCTGACTGTTTGTTCCTTTCTTAGCAGTTTGAACAAGGGCTCGCAGGTTGCAGTGAGATGAGATATGAACCTTGAAATGTAGTTCAATCTACCTAAGAACCCTCGAACTTCTTTCTTAGTCTTAGGTGCAGGCATTTCCTGAATTGCTTTGACTTTGTCGGGATCAACCTCAATTCCTTTTCCGCTTACAATAAAACCCAGCAGCTTACTAGAATGTGCCCCGAATGTGCATTTGTTGGGGTTCAACCTTAACTGATACTTCCTCAGACGCTTGAACAATTTCAATAGGTTTACCAAATGTCTTCTTCTGTGAGGGACTTGGAAATCATGTCATCCATGTAACACTCGATTTCTTTATGGATCATATCGTGGAATAATGTTACCATATCCCGTTGATATGTTGCACCGGCGTTCTTCAGAACAAACGACATTACTTTGTAGCAGAGCGTGCCCCATGATGTGATGAAGGTTGTTTTCTCCATGTCTTCAGGTGACATCTTGATTTGGTTGTATCCAGAAAATCCGTCCATAAAAGAAAATACCGAGAATTGAGCTGTGTTATCCACCAATACATCAATGTGAGGTAATGGGAAGTCATCTTTCGGGCTTGATCTGTTCAGATCCCGGTAATCGACACACATACACACCTTGCCATTCTTAGGTATGGGTATAATGTTAGCAACCCACGGCGGGTAACTAGTTACAGCAAGGAAACCGGCATCCCACTACTTTTGCACTTCTTCTTTGATTTTCATGGCCATGTCCGGGCGAGTACGGCGCAACTTTTGTTTGACCGGAGGGCAGTCTTCTTTTAATGGTAACCTGTGCATGACAAAATATGTATCCAATCCCAGCATATCTTGGTAAGACCAAGCAAAGACATCGACATGCTCTCACAGCATACTGATAAGTTGTTCTTTTACCGGAGCTTGCAGACTGGCCCCAATCTTCACTTCTTTCACAACTTCCTCGGTACCAAGATTAATAGTCTCAACCTCCTCCTGATGAGGAGCAATCACCCAATCCTCTTGTCTCAATAACCTAGCTAACTCTTCAGGTAAATCGTAGTCTTCTTCAACCCTTTCATCTGCTTGATTAATCGGATTGTTGAAGTCACACAAGGTCATAACGGTGTTGTTGTCAGTGCAATCTGGAGGACTATTTCTGCAAGGGTTGAGATTTGGTTCATTTTAGTGATTGATTTTATCTTATTTTTTTAGAAAAAGAGTAAGTGAATGAAGTTTTTATTCAGAAAAAAATTGCCATTTATTGCTTTATGCAAAAATAACAAAAATGAAAAGACAATGAGCGAAAAAGATTGTTTTCAAAAAGATGTCCATTGTTCATTAATATTCAATTTACACAAATACATATGGCCCTATTACAAAATGAGTCCCGGCATCTTGGACAAGATGCAAGACTTTGATGCATGCTTAAAATAGGAAATAATAATTACTCTGCAGCAGTAACCCTTATAATTTCCTGGGAAGACCAGTTGAGGACTTGTTGGCCATCCTCTCCTCTTGGGATGCAGCAGACACCTCAGTTGTAGCTTCGTTGACATTCAAAGCTTCAAAACCTTGGCTCATGGTTTCATGGATTTCTCCATCCATTTCTATGTACTTGTACGTAGCCAGGTGACTGACAAAGATATCTTCTTCTCCACAGATAATGATAACCTGACCTTCCCACTCATATTTTAACTTCTGGTGAAGGGTTGATGTTACCATGCCGGCGGCATGGATCCATGGTCGACCCAACAAACAGTTGTAGGCAGGCTGTATGTCCATCACGTAGAAGATAGTTTTGAAAACTTGTGGGCCAATTACCACAGGTAGCTCCACCTCTCCGAGAACCGATCTCTTAGAACCATCAAAAGCTCTTACAACTAGATTGCTTGGACGGAGGGCTAGACCATCATACTCCAATTTGACTAAAGTTTTCTTTGGCAGGACGTTGAGTGATGATCTAGTGTCAACAAGGACATGCGAGAGCACAGCCTCTTTACATTCCAGGGTGATGTGTAATGCCTTGTTGTGGTTACGCCCCTCCGTAGTCAAATCAGCATCGGTAAAGCCTAGTCCATGACTAGTATTGACATTTGCAACTACTGATTCCAACTGATTGACAGTGATCTCTTCAGGCACATAAGCTGCGTGCAGGACTTTGAGTAGCGCATTCCGGTGAACCTCGGAACACATAAGCAGCGACAATATGGAGATCTTGGAGGGTTTTTGGTGGAGCTGGTCCACGATTTTGTAGTCACTTCTTTTGATAATCCTCATAAACACGTCTACATCCTAATCAAAGGGTGTCTTCTGAGTTTCTTTTGCAGCAGGTTCTTCTGGCACCACACTTTTACCTTTAGCTTTGGCAATTGCCTCCGCTTCAGCATTAGTTCTGGGAATTTGTGGAGCGAAGAGACGTTCGCTTATGGTGAAGCCTCTGCCTCCCCCTATATTGTCTACTTGTGGTGCAGGTATTGAGGAGTCAAGAGTGACCTTTCTTCCGTGGAAGTAAAGATCTGAACCATAATGCCAAGGCACGACACTGTTGTTATCATAAGGAATGGGTTCAGGCACCGTGATGGACACCAGACTAATTGCAACAGAAGAAGGAGTCATGATTGTCTGCGGTTCGTAGTATATAGTAACAGGGGATCTGACTGATGGAGGCACAAATGTAGGAAGCCGATAAGCTGATGAGAGAGTGTTGTTGGGATGTTGTTGGTGAGAATGTTGCTGGAAATTGTTTTTGTGAGATTCTGGAACAAAGACCGTTGTCGGGTCGTAGTAGATAGTAACTTCTGAAACATCACTGCTGGTGTTTGTTGTTGTTGTAGCTAATTCCGTTGAAATGATTTTTTCTATATTTGTAGAAGTGGTTTCTGTTGCAGTTGTAGAAGCTTGAATTGTTGATGTTATCTGTAGGTTGCCTTCCTTAATCAAACTGTTGATACCATTCTTCAAACTTATGCAACCATTAGTGGTAACCTTACAAGCTTCGTAGTAGGCTTCACAACCTGGAAACACTTGGCATTTTAAAAGCTGAGCTTTAACCTCGGCCAGAGGTGTTCGAATACTTGTAACATCATCAATCAAGATTGCTGGTTGGTCTTCCTCGATAGCATTAATCCTTGGCCCACCGTGGTTAGGTATTGGATTTTTTATAACACTCAGAGGAGGTGCGAAGTTTACAACTTTGGAATCAATCAGATCTTGAACTTTCATATGCAGGGCCCTACACTTTTCTGTGGCATGGCCAAGAGCATTTGAGTGGAAGGCGCATCTTGCGTTGACATCATAATTTCTTAGAAGGTTGGGAGGATCTGGTGGAGACAAAGTCCTCAGTTCAACCAAGTTGAGTTTCAATAGTTGCAGGAGTAACACGACATAGGGCATCAGAATGGGATCGATTACCCTATTGATCTGAGAAGTCCTTTGTTGAAATGGACGTTGTTGTTGATTATTGTTGTTGTAAGGTCTTTGTTGTTGTTGTAGGAACTGTTGTTGTTGAGGTGCTGGAGTAGGAATGGTGACAACAACCACCGACCTTTGCAAATATTGAGGCCTACCTCTGCCAATATGCACTGAATTAGTTTCTCTTGTCCTTCGAGGTCCAGAGAATGGCTTCTTTGCGTTGCTAGAGCTGATGCCATTATCATAAATCTTACCCATTTTCAATAAACTTTCAATTCTTTCTCCCGCTATGACCACGTCAGCAAAGCTAGTGGAAGAGGAAGCAGCAATTCTATCAATATAAGTTTCTTACAGGGTATTCATGAACATGTCAGTCATCTCCCTTTCTGACATTGGAGGTTGGACAGCAGCAGCCAGCTGTCTCCATCTTTGAGCGTACTCACAGAAACTTTCCCTCGAAGATTGAGACATTCCCATTAAGAGAGTCTTGTTAGGTGCCATGTCCAAGTTGTATTGATGCTGGCGCACAAAAGCTTCAGCCAGATCTTTCCAATTTCTGATGGTGGCCCTGGATAAGTGTGAGTACCATTCCCTGGATGCCCCGGTCAAGCTATCTTCAAAATAAAACATCCATAGCTTCTCATCCATAGTGTATGCTTTCAACCTTCCCGGAAAGGACTACAAATGAGTGCGAGGACAGGAAGTTCCATTGTACTTCTCAAAACACGGGGGCTTGAATTTGTGGGGAATTCTTACCCCCTCAACTAGGCCCATGTCAATTACATCAAATCCCAAGGAGTTCTGGGATTCCAAGGATCTTAACTTTTCTGATATCTCATCCAGCCGACGGTCATAAGCTTCATCTGCCCCAGCCCTAACACTGTAAACTGCTCATCTTGAGGATCTTCCTATAGAATACGATCTCTAGTGTTTCTTTGTCCATGCCCAAGGATATTAGCTTTAGGATTGTTGTCAGGTCCAAACACTACTGGAGTCGTTCGCGGCTACTCGCGCTCGTTGTTACTAGTACCTCAAGTTCCTGCGTGGTTATCTTTCGGGGTTTGCCGCTCGACTAACTCTCTCAATCTTTCCTGGGTTTGTGCCAGTCCAGTCATCACAGCCATAAATTGATTCATTCGGGTCCTCACTTTTGTCCTCACATCTGTCATTTGAGTCCTCACATATGTCAGTTCCTGCTGTAGCTGATCCATTTGTAGACTCGGAAGGTTGTGTCGAGTTGGATATCTGTGGACTCGGTTGATGGAAAAGACCTTTCTGCAAGTGTAACACCCCAAAATTTGCCCTCTAAAATATTACTATCAAATTTGCTTATGCTTCGTTCATCTGCTTCTTTCATTAGGTCATAACACTTGCCATCATACATTTTCATTGGGCCCCTAAAGCATGGGATCAAGAATCCCTTTGAATTTTGATTTCTTATTTACTTTGAGAATCTTCCCCTCAAGTTGAAGCAAGAGATTGGGTTTTGCCCACCATAATCAGTTAACTGGGGTTTATTTCCTTAAATCATATGATTTTCAAAATGGATACAATCGTGTAGGGTTAACTCGTTGGCAATTTGGTCAAGAGTTCGTCAGTTCTATGTGAAATTCATTCGCAATTCATAACTATTTTCCGATGATTTTGAATTGGTTAATGGATCGTCATATTCCAATTAGTTATTATTAATACCCTTCTTTTAAAACCTCAACCATTTTCAACACCTAAACCCACCAAAATCTAGTGAACACACATCCTTTCTAAACCATACCTTCTCATATATACTTCAAGACCATCTACCAAATTCCAAATTAAATCCATCATTTTTGAATTCGCTCATAAGTCCAGATCCATTCAATTATAATGGTTTATTAAACCATACCAATTTGTACCTATCTTTTAAGACCAATATCCAACCAACCAAATCCTCATTTTATAATTTCAAATCCATTTCCAAAACTATTTCTAACATTCATTTTCATCAAATTCCCCACAATCAAATTTTATTATCCAAATCCTTTTTTTGGTCCAATTCGTTTTATTTAATCCCTAAATCATTTTTGATTAAATCCAAAATCCCTTTTGTTATTTAAGCCTAAGCCCATTTAAAATCATAACCTTTCAAATTCTGAAGTTAATTCATTTTTTAAGGCCCATCAAGAGAAGTGAATATGTTTGTAAAATTTTGGTCCAAGTTTGCAAGAACTACAAGATTGAGCCATTGAAGCTCAGAATTCCAATTGCAATCCAAGATCATCATATGAAATCAACTTGAGGTGTTGAGTTTTGGTTATATGAAAAATTGATTCAGAAAAAATTAATTAAATTTTATTTGGAAGAATACATTTACAAAACCATGACAAGATACTAACAGGAAAATCTGAAAAAATGGAAAACAAGAAACGCTTGTCCTCTCTCATTTTTTTTTGTCATGGATTGAATACCTATTAAGAATCAGAAAAAACACCACAAGACATGGATAGAAAAAATCCAATTAGAATTAAAAATCACTAACAAACTTTTTATGTATAGTGAAAATTACAAAAGTTCAAGAGGAAATAAAAAAACTCCAACTGATAACAGGTTTACAAACTCAAATAATTAGTGACAACAGAAAATTTCCTAATAGAAGAAACCACAATCCAGTTACAACCAAAACAGAAATAGTTACAGGATAACAGAATCAGTTAGAAAACTGATAAAAGGCAGAAACGCAAACAGAAACGGGATCACCCTTCTTCAATCGGGACTTGGTTCTGAGGAAAAAATCAGAGAACTCTCTATTCAATTGAGCTCTCAATTCTCCAATCTAAACTTCATCATTGCTTCATCAATCTGAGTCTTAGATTTGGAAAAATCTCCAAATCCAATCTTCATCCTTCGCAGGTTCATCCTCCGCGAGTTCAGCAACACTCATACCTTCATCATCATCACCTCCATTCTCCATCAACAACCACACCTTCAAATCCATCAACCTTCTGCCTGCATCAATCAATGCAGGAATTGTAGCAGATTCAACAAAGAATCGGCATCAAATCAACAAAAGATTAACATAGTCAAAGATTGCATACCTGAAAATGGAAATTCCGTTGTCGATGGAACTAATACAGTGATTCCGCTACAAACTTCTTCACGCCATCAACCTTCAACGTACGTCGCCATGTTCACCAGATCTTTTCGCAACTGAAAACTGCGAAATCAATCAAAAACCAAAAATGAACAGTAAATCGCACTACGACATCACAATAAACGAGCAGAAAAAGGGGAAAGATTCGTACCTGTGTGAAGGCTTCATTCGACCAATCAGTTGGAGTTAAACCAAGGCGGAATCGCGACGGAGAAGAAGGAAAATCGAACAGCGACTTGCGGCCCCCATTCTTTCGTCCGTTCTTCAGCTCACAGGTAGGCGTTCAAATCCATTGTTGTGAGTTTTGTGGCGTATTCTTACTGCTTGAAGTCGATCCTGTTTCAGTGATGATGATTTGTGATCATTCTTCTTGGATTCGTGTTGAAGATTAAGGCCATTGTAGAGTTAACGGTTTCTTTTACTTTTTAGGGTGGTTGGCCTTGGCTAGAACCGGCGGCTGCGAAATTAGGGTTCGGTTTTGGGGAAGAAGAAGTGGTTGAAAGGGTGTTGTGAAGAGAAGGAGATTAGGGTTTGAGAGTGGAATAGAGAACGAATGAGAGCGAGAGATAAGCTAGGTGAGGAAGAAAAGTGGAAGGTTGGCGGCGGAGAAGGGGAAGGAAGACGAAGGGTGAGTGAGAGGGAGAGGATGCGTGAGAGAGAGAGAGGAGAGGTTTAGGTTAAGTTTTTTTGCTGTGTTTATAATTTTGGTTTTTTTATAAAATATTGATTAGTAAGGTTTAATTGGGATAATTAACCATAATAATATTTATTAAATCCTAATAAATCTCATCTAATGCCATTAAAAGCTCATAAATCCTGATTACAAAATCATAAGAATCTCCTTTATTGCCACCGCCCTTCTAATTTCGTGGATAAGGTGGGTTTCAGGTCCAATCCAGCGGTGACAAGTGTCACCGTCCTGTTGGACCACTAGATTTCAATCATATGCATTGCTCCCCACAGCAGCTACCATATTCCCCCAGGCTGGTGCGTTTTTGGGCTTTGCAAAATTGTTATTTCCACCCCTATCTCAAGCCCAGTTATCATTTTAACTTAAAGATATTTCTATTCTCACCCCCCTTCAATTCCTTTTCATTTTAAATTTCTATTTTACACTATTTTAAATTAATTCCATAAAAAATATTAAAATGTAAAATATAATTCCCCAAAAATTATGGTAGAATATTAAGCCATTTTAGAACTTTTCCCGATTTTTACTTTCTGAATTTAATCATTTTTCAATTTAATTTCGATTTTTAATTTAATTGATTGTATATTGAATTTTCACATGGACACATAAATTTGTACCATTTATTTCTGCCACTTCCCATGACTTTTTTGATCCATTCTTTTTGCTATGATTAGAGGACAAATTAAAGTACCTAGAATAGTTTTGGTGTATTTTTTAGGGCATTTTATCCACTGTTTTGGTAGTGTGATTTGTAGGAATTTGTGATTGAATCTTACATAGAATTAAAGGGCTATTTGACATAGTTAAGACTAGAATTTTTGAGAGATTTTTTAATATAATGTTATAATCAGGTTAGAGACCCTAGGGAATTAATTTCATATTTTTCCCATGACTTTTGATATTTTTGTCATTTTAATTCATTTCCATCATATTATGCATATTCATGGTTCATGTCATTCACTAACTATTCTCTTTTTGTGCAAGGTATCTTCCGAGAAATTGCTTATGGACTTGGATATTTTTATGCCTCGATTGTATTTTTGTGATTTGTACTTTGTGATGTGACACTTGTATGCTTTTATAGTTTCTATAATTAGGGTAGAAAAGATAAAATGAATCGATAGAAAACAAAATCTCAAAAATGAAATAAATAAGATACTCGATCCAACGTCGAGTAAATTTTCAAATAAATAAATAAAGTTGCATGTGACTTTAGGATTCCTCGATTACCATCGATTCATTCCATTACAACCAAAAGCAAGCCTTGTATGTTACACACCATAAGTCGTGCGTCTCAGCACCACGCAATCGACCCACCCAATCCATTGTTTCATCCCATTTACATTTCATACACGTTTTTTCCCGCCATGACTTAGGAGGACCATATTGTTCACTATTAATTCTTGTACTTGTATTTCTAGTTTAATATCTCTTAGGTAGATTTAATCTTTCAAACCTCACTAACCATAGGTTATCTTCAAACTCAACTAACGTAGGATAAGTCTAGTTTCCCTTAGAATATTTCCTTTGATAACTTGAGTCTCACTTCTCATCTTAAAAGAAAATAAAAAACATGTAATAAAGGAAAATGTGTACAATGCGTCATGAGCCTTAAGCTATACGGGAAATGATTAGTGGAGGTCTCCTCCACTCTTCTAGGATGCTTTACAAACGTTCCATTGGGGGAGATCTTGGAAAGTATTCGCTCATGTGTCATAGTCTTTAGTGTTGTACATACGAAAAACACAATCTCAAAACACTTCTTCTAAAAAACAACAAACCAAGAAGTCACGTCTTCTCATCTCATCTCATACTCTTTGCGGACGAACATGACTTGTCTCGACAGTTCAAACAGCGACACGGTAAACACCCTCGAGTCAGAGCCGGTAACACCTGAGCTAGAGCTATGGCAACGTCATCCTAAAAATCACAAACGAGTGTCAGCCTTAGTTAGACGAACTACGGCGTCTCTGATCCTCATTTATCCCGATGAGGTACGTAGGCAGTGGGGTAGGGCCCATTCGAGCACAATCTTTCTTTTCCCTACATTTTCCCCTTTTATTTTCATTTGTCAATTCCATTTCTTTTCTCATTTCATTTCCATTCCAGATAGCCTCTCTGTCATTCAAACAACATATTATTTCTCACCCTTTGAAAACAGACTTATAAGCGTGGATCCCATCGGGTACGACGGACGAATTGGGGTGCTAATACCTTCCCAATTCGTAACCGACTTCCGGACCCAGATCTTTGGTTCGCAAGGCCTCGTCCTTTTCCTTCTTCGTTAGGTTTGTGCAACATTACCTTTCCCATTCCTTCGGGATAAAAATGTCTGGCTGGCGACTCTAACTTTTCCGCGCCACTTTCGCGTTTGTACTAGGATGAAAATCCCGGGAGCGACAGTTGGCGACTCTGCTGGGGAATTTTTAGAAATTCTAATTTCCCCTTTGAGAGTCAATCCTAGCGCTTGTCTGTTCCTGTTTTCTTCGGGTGCTTATTCATTCGCTATTATGCTTTAGTTTAGCTTTACTGTTTTATTTACAGTTTATCGCTTTCCTTTACGACTTTATTTACAGCTTTCTGCACTTTATTTTACTGTCGCAATACTGGCATATACTGTACTGGTTGTTTTGGTTTTCCTTGGCGGGATGGGATTATTGTGAGATAAGCCAAATACCCGGCTTGAGTATACACATAGGATTTAGAGTGGGCAGTCGTGTGGCTTGCGTGGTCTTGAGCACGTGTAGTTTTCACGAGTCCCACACCCAGATCAGGCTCTCTTGGGATATGTTCTATACTGCCTAGGCAGACCATAGAATGTTCCCACCTGAGCTGCTAACACTGGGAACCGATCATCGAGGACCTTAGTGGAAACAACCCTCTCCAGTGGTGACAGTGGCAGACCACATTTCGTGGCAAACCCATTCGCACCCGAGGGCCCACTAGGAAATCGCATAGGACGACCTTGTTCTCTCGTAGGAACCTGGTTAAAGCAACTGGTCGTATGACGGTAGTATTGTACCCTTCGGGATGAATGTACTATTGTTTCTCGACTTCAGTGCTTGAAGCCAGGAACTTATGAGGGATGCTTGTTTTTCCGGAATTCAGCTGAGGCCTCCCTGAGTAGTACATAATGCCAAACCGATTCCCTGATTTGGTCATGAGCCATTTCTCGGAAATGGTGAACGTATTATTGCTATTCGGCTTTGAGAGTCCGTGATGTTGACCCGTAGTAGCATACCCGTGAGATTGGGAGGGGTTTACAGGTTCGCAGGAAAACTAAACCTTCAACCTACCTTGTTCTTGATACTTGGGTTTTCTTCCGACACATACTTATGATCTGGTATTCTTGACAGTCAGTATTCAGGCAAATCAGAAAGCAGTACAACAGTGCCCAGTATATGCAGCAGTGATCACATGCCATTGCATTGCATCACATCATCCGCATACTTGCATTCCTAACGCATGTTTATTCATTTGCAGGGCTGCATATCACATCCTTGATTCCAGTTGTGGGCATTGTTCTATGAGCATGGAATCAAAGAAAAAGACCAAGTGTATTATCTCCTACAAGGTTCATCAGCCTGTTGTGAAAGAAATTCTCAAAGTGAAGGCCTTAGCTCCTCCAGAAGTTCTCAATGTCTTCAAGCAGGATTACAGGTGGATTTTGTATTTCATAGAGCCCATAAGTGACTATGCCTTCAGAGGGATGCACACCTTACTACAGTTTTATGATCCATAACTTAGATGTTTTGTACTTTCTGACTTCGTATTGGCACCTACTTTAGAGGAGTACTCGAGCATCCTGAGAGTTTCCGTGAAGGACTGTGCACCATTCTTTGGGTCCAAGATTAACCCCGACTTCAAAAATGTAGCAACTGCTCTTTATTTGAGCAAGTCATTATTGGAAGACCGGATTGATAGCAAAGGAGGCTTCCGAGGATATCATTTGAGTTTCTTGTTGGATGAGGCTACCAAAGCAGCTGAGGCAAAAAGTTGGAGTACCTTCAATGCGATCCTAGATTTGTGTATCTATGGAATCACTTTGTTCCCGAACATGCCGAACTTCGTGGATGTTGATGATATTCGCATTTTCATAGCAAAGAATCTTATTCCTACTCTCTTAGGTGATCTCTACCACTCCGTACATTATAAAAATGAGAAGCAAAGAGGTGGAATGTTGAATTGTTGTGCGACTGTATTCTACAAGTGGTTCACACGCTTTCTTCCACAATCAAGAGCTTTTGAGAAGACAAAGAACACTCTTGAATGGTCAGAAAGATTGATGGGCTTGCAAGCAAAGGAAATTATCTGGGTTAATCAGGGTTTGAGGTGCATTGACATTCTTCATAGTTGCGGAGGATTCCCTAATGTTCCATTGATCGGGAGGAAAGGGGGAATTAATTATAACCCTTCTCTCACGGTTAGACAGTTCGGGTACGCCTTAAAGGAACCACCAGCCGCTGTGGACATCACAGAGTCCTTGTACTTCCAACCAACAGATGGATTCGAGATTGCTCAGAAAGCTTCTAATTCTTGGCATAGTCGAAAGACAAGAGGGAAGAAGACTTTGGGAGTAGGGAATTGTCGAATGTATCCACCGTTCGTAGAATGGCTAAGAGAACGGGTTGAAGTGTTAATGTTACCATTTGGGCCTGCACATCTTCTATATCCCACGGTCATTGAACAACCTACCACGGTTAGCATTGAAGAGTTCAACGAGATGAAGGCGGAAAGAGATGGGTTATTAAAAGAGAATGCACAGCTGAGTCAGGAGCTTGCTAAAGCTAATCACGCCAGACTTGAGATTGAGTGGAAAGCTAAAGAAGATGCTGAAAGGCATGCTATTGCAAGGAAACAGTGTGAAGTGGAGTTAGCTCGGTATGAGAGGTTCGAGTTTGCTACTAGAAGTTCTTCCAAGGAACACATTGACTCTAGAAGGCAACTGGATCAGAAGACCTTGATGTTTGAGAACATGAAAAAGAGACATGCTGATTACAGAATCAAAAGAGAGGAACAAGAAAAAGTTCAAGCTGAAGAGATCGCGAGTAAGCTAATGGAGAAAGACAAAGAGATGGCCGGTAGGTTGAGAGAAAAGGATGCAGAACTTGCTAAAGCCCGAGAGGAAGCTGCTTACTACAAGCGGATGATGATCTGCTATCAGAAGAAGCTGAAGAGGTTTGAAGACAACCAGGTGCAGACGAAGGAATTGGTAGAAGTTCCTAAGACGGGACCGATCATTGACTCAGACCTAGATAGAGGATCGCATTGACAAAGACATCTTTCTATTTGCTTGTATGTTGTGGGATTACCGTCAGGACTGTTGATGGAATCTTTTTATCATTGTACTTTTGTTTGAATCCATGCTTTAGGTGTTTTGACTATATCAACAAAGCTCTTATCATAAAAAGGTCTATTTACTATCATTATGTGTGCTCTCGCTTTGTGATCACCGACACATCTGACACATTTGCAAAACACGTTGGTCTTCGTATTCTCATATTCGTTTGGCACGTCTGCTACACACACACACCTTATATTATCAACACTGCTTGTTATTTGCAGCAAAGGGAGCTTCTGTCTTCATCAAACCCACAAAACTGGAATTAGGGGATGGAATGCCCAAGAAATGAATTAACATGTCATAAGCATTCATTTCCTGCATATCATATTCTTGTGTTTTTGCAGGTTACCCAGAGTTTCTAACTTATTCAACTACAGGCAATATAGCTGGTCAACGCGTTCACCGATATCCGACTAAAAGAAACCGAGTAAGGATGGCTGAACGAATGCAGACTGATCTCAATGAGCTCCGACAGAGGATGGATCAGTTCATGGAAATGATGACTGGCATGGCCCAGAACCAGGAGCGTCTCCGGATGATGATTGAGCAACCTCATGGGAATGCTAATACAGGAAAACCGGCTGAGAATGTGGATTCTAACGCTGCCCGTAACGGAGAACCTAATCCGAATAGGACCACAACACGTAATGCAGGTTTAGAAGACAATCAAGAGGACCAGTTCACTCTATTGGATGCTGATATGGGTAACATGAATGAGATTAACAATCGCAGGTATGAAGAGCTGGCAGAGAAGATCAAGGCCATGGAATGTCAGAATTCATTGGGCATCGATGTAACCAGTCTCGGGTTAGTACCAGGAGTCAGAATCCCTCCCAAGTTCAAGGCACCATTGTTTGACAAGTACAACGGTAACACGTGCCCTAGGACTCACATTCACGCGTACTTTGGAAGAATCTCGGCTCACACTGACGAGAAACTTTGGATGCATTTCTTCCAAGATAGTTTATCTGGAGCTTCGTTGAGCTGGTACATGAAGCTAAGTAGGGTCTCTATCCGAAGCTGGAAAGATCTAGCTGAAGCATTCCTCAAGCAGTATCAATACAACATTGATATGGCTCCGAATCGCACTCAGCTGCAGAACTTGTCTCAAAGACCTAAAGAGAGTTTTAAGCAGTATGCCCAGAGGTGGCGTGAGCTGGCCGCACAGGTTCAACCTCCATTGCTGGATCAGGAAATGGCCGACATGTTTATGGGCACCTTGCAAGGTGTTTACTTGGAACGTCTGGCCGCCTGCCCATCCATTAGTTTTTCTGATATCGTCATTGTAGGAGAAAGAATAGAGAATTTTCTGAAATTGGGAAAGATTCAGGATGCAAGCAGTGCTAGTTCTTCTGGTGTGAGAAAGCCTTTTGGCAACGGCCAAAGAAGAAGAGAAGGCGAGACAAATGCTGTGTATAGAGGCCGAGACAGAAGTTATTCTCAAGGTTACTACCAAGCAGCTGCAGTGACTACTACTCCACAGGTTCAACAACAACGACCACAGGGTCAACAACAACAGGTACAGAGACCGTTTTAGGAAAGAACAAGAGCGAGGAACCGCAAACTTGATCCCGTCCCATGCCCATATGCTGTATTGCTCCCAGAACTGCTAAAGTTGAACCTGGTCGAGCTTTGTACCATGAGACCACCTCCTCCTGACAATCTACCCCCGAATTTTGATGCTAATGCCAGGTGCGAATTCCATTCAGGTGCCCAGGGGCACAATATTGAGAAATGTTGGGCTTTTCAGAACAAGGTACAAGACCTAGTTGACTCCAAGGCGATCAATTTCGCTCCTCTCCCAAATGTACTCCAGAATCCAATGCCTAGTCATAATTGAACCGGTGTCACGGTTGTTCTACCAGATGGTCCACGTTAAGTTGAATTCTTTGAGTTAATCACCCAGGATGTCAGGGTATTCATGAAGCAAATATAGCCAGCAATATTCAAATACTCTCAGTGATGGCATTCATATGTTTGCTTTTCTTCATTGTTCATTTTCATCCCTATTGAGGGGAACTACGTCGCTCTGATTCTTCATTGGTCATCAGTCAATGGAGATACGTAGGCAGAAGATCGTCAGGTCTTTCTGAGCAACCTTATGGGGCAACTTTACTCCCCAGCTTCACTCTTTCCTTCAGATGTCTGGTGTCAAAGTCAGAATAGCTAGAAGAGGAAGTATTACTGCCATGGTTAGGTATACGGCTGCAAAATGAAGATTACAAGTCTGTGAAAGAGCTATTGATCACCAAAAGTATCCAAGACTGACAGGTCCAGACTGAGCCAAGCCTCCTCAACTACGGCAATATTCAGTTTCTTTACTGCATTTCCATTTGTAGTTTCTTTTATATGCTAAACATTTGTCTACATGTATGAAATTTGTTTGCTTTTGAATGTTAGCAATAATAAAACTCACATGTTTTTCTTGAAGTAAATTCATTTGCATTCCCTTATAATTTTGCATGTGTACATCGCAATACCAATTGTCATGCTTAATTTCTATGAAGGAGGATGACGAAACAAAAACGCAAAATCTCTAATTGTGTGCTCTCAAGTAAGGCCCTATTGACGATGTACAGGATTTGTTTCAAATCCCTAAACAATGGAGATATAAGGAAGATAAACCTTTGTTAACCCCTTTGAGCCTTGAAGTAGGAGTTTCTTTTCGCATAAAAAACCCTCACATGTAACCCAGGGGCAGGGTAGATGTCAGCTAGTCGGACCAAGCATTCAAACTTTCATAAAGAAGTGTATTTGAAGATCCATTACATTCTACTATGCTAATCAAGAGGTCCGAAGACCAGAAATCACAATGGTTATCCAATTCAAAAGGTCCAAAGATTGAAAACCACAATGGTTATTCTTTATCGACCAAAGAATGAGGCAGTCATAAACCCTCGCAAAGCAATCAAGGAAAATAGTGTCACACGACTTGTTCAAAAAGAAAAAGAAAAGAAAAAGCCCGCTAAGTCGAAACTTGAAAACAAGCGACTTAGGAAAAAGTTAGGGCATCCCGCTGGACTTCACAATCAAAGATTCACAAGAATCAGTCCAGGCAAAAGTTAGGGATAAGCAAAATAACGCAAAAGCGAAAGACGAAAAGGATTACACAAGAAAGATCCTCAAATGAGAACAAAGTCGTGTGGCACAGACACGAAAGATAGAGGAATGACTGACTCTCAACGACAACCTAATTGGTGCTTGAACTGATAGCATCAATGGTTCCTCAATCAACACGAAACCCTTATGAAAGGTGAATGCTTGTGAAAACTAGCTGAATGTAGGAATGAAGAACAACACGAAGAGTGGGAGGGCACAAATAAACTTCGGGCCTATATCCTTTGTTTCTATAACCGTGAACCAGGCCACGATACAACCCTTAAAAGTCCTAACTGAAACAGGGTTAATTTGAGAAGGGTACTACTACGAGTCCACGTTCCTGACTCCTACGAGTAATGCTAAATGACATTTGTTGGTATTGCATATACATACTTTCATTCAAAATAATGTCGTATCTTAACCAGTGATTCGCTCATGAAGGTTTACGATCCCTTTTCAAAACTTCAAGATTAACATGTTTGTTGCATTAGAATTTTCATTCTAAGAATAAACATTTTCTCGCTTGCATACATTTGTTTGGCATCATAAATGGTTCACATGCGGAAATTCAATCCAGAAGCTTAAGCTTGCCAAGTTGAGAAGTCTAAAACTCCTGAAAGATTATCACGTCGAGGTGCACTGTTCCGAGAAAGCTTCATTGAGCAGGGACTTCCCTAACTAGTCATGGTAAGAGCTAGTCAATCCGGGGCAATCATGTCGAGCAATTTCTTCAAATTTCAGCCAAACTGGGGCAATCACCTCGAGATTCAAATCTCTCCAAGAGCGAAGATTAGTCAGTCAAGTGTACAACTTTTCAAGTACTCGTACTAGGGCATACCACCCCAATAAGTACGAGAATTCGTTCTTTCCCAAAGACAGACGATCGAAAGCATTTACCCGGAGTTTAGAATACCATGGTCACTTGTCAAGCCAACTATCTCGTTCAACACTTTTGACAGATACAAACTCATCTGCATTGGCAATGGTTACCTCCCTAACAAGGTTATTACGTTGATTCATGCACTCGTTACGATACCTAAGAGTTTAAAGACACCAAAGTCTTTTGTAAAATCCTCTTGAGGTAAAATCCATACAGAAGCAACTGATCCCCAGCACGAGACAACCTGAAATCTTTTCTCCTCAGCAGGATGTGTCTCGGTGTTGTCATCTCCAACAGGCAAATGGAAGTTATCCTCACTAAAGTCAGAAGTTTTTCCTTCAGTTGGTTTCCTTAATCTTGGTTCCTCAACAGATCTAAGGCGATTCCTATTCCCCTAGAAGATTTCAGATAAATAATTCTCCTCCGCAGCAGATCCATAAGAGTGGATAATCCCCAATAATCGAAGTATTCCCAGGCACGACCCTCAAATCTAAAAGCCCGATTTATTTTGGCAAAGGTGATAATTCGGGACAGATGAATTATTCACGCTCTTCTCCAACAGAGATGTTATCCCCACAGGGCTTTTTGATATCGAAGTCACGATCATTGTGTTTCCCCACAGAGTTAGCAGAGACTTATTATTTTCGCGTCAGGATTTTCTTTTACATTCACACCAGTTCATTAACAATACTCAAGACATAACATCCCCAGTGTCATGGGGCAATATGTCATGCAATCCAACATATGCAAAGTCCAGCCACAGACTGGCCAAAGTCCATCTTCGGGTGGCAAATTTCAAAAGTCCCCCACAGCGGGCAAAAGTCTCCCACAGTGAGCAAAAGTCCAGCCACAGACTGGCCAAATTCCATCTTCGGGTGGCAAATTTCAAAAGTCCCCCACAACGGGCAAAAGTCTCCCACAGTGAGCAAAAGTCCAGCCACAGACTGGCCAAAGTCCATCTTCGGGTGGCAAATTTCAAAAGTCTCCCACAGTGAGCAAAAGTCTCCCACAGTGAGCAAAGGTCTAGCCACAGACTGGGCAAAGTCCATCTTCGGGTGGCAAGAAATCGAAGTCTCCCGCAGTGAGCAGAAGTCCACCCGCAGTGTGGCAAATTCTTAAAGTCCACCCGCAGTGTGGCAAATTATCCAGCAATCCACCCGCAGTGTGGTAAAGCATCTGAAGCCCAACCGCAGATTGGCAAAAGTCCATCCCCGGGGTGGCAAAGTATCTTAAAATTCGGTCTCAAATTGTTGAAAGTCCACCCGTAGCGTGGCAAGTCGTTATTCATCCGATAATACACCAGTAAGGCATTATTGCAGCCTATCAAAGACCACCCGCAGCGTGGCAAGTCAGTAGCCATCTGACATCACCCAAAAGGCATCCCCCGTTTACTATTATTCACATCATAATTATATCCAAGCAGAGTTCGTTCTGTTGAGTTTATTTCTCGGTTCTTCCGTCACAGGGTGCAAATTTTCTGGTTGTTTCTAGTATTCAATCCCTGCATACTCCAAACGTCTGAAAGCAACTGCTATCATCCATTCAAGTCTACAGTGATTGAATAGGGGCAACTGTAACACCCCAAAATTTGCCCTCTAAAATATTACTATCAAATTGGCTTATGCTTCGTTCATATGCTTCTTTCATTAGGTCATAACACTTGTCATCATACATTTTCATTGGGCCCCTAAAGCATGGGATCAAGAATCCCTTTGAATTTTGATTTCTTATTTACTTTGAGAATCTTCCACTCAAGTTGAAGCAAGAGATTGGGTTTTGCCCACCATAATCAGTTAACTGGGGTTTATTTCCTTAAATCATATGATTTTCAAAATGGATACAATCGTGTAGGGTTAACTCGTTGGCAATTTAGTCAAGAGTTCGTCAGTTCTATGTGAAATTCATTCGCAATTCATAACTATTTTCCGATGATTTTGAATTGGTTAATGGATCGTCATATTCCAATTAGTTATTATTAATACCCTTCTTTTAAAACCTCTACCATTTTCAACACCTAAACCCACCAAAATCTAGTGAACACACATCCTTTCTAAACCATACCTTCTCATATATACTTCAAGACCATCTACCAAATTCCAAATTAAATCCATCTTTTTTGAATTCGCTCATAAGTCCAGATCCATTCAATTATAATGGTTTATTAAACCATACCAATTTGTACCTATCTTTTAAGACCAATATCCAACCAACCAAATCCTCATTCTATAATTTCAAATCCATTTCCAAAACTATTTCTAACATTCATTTTCATCAAATTCCCCACAATCAAATTTTATTATCCAAATCCTTTTTTTGGTCCAATTCGTTTTATTTAATCCCTAAATCATTTTTGATTAAATCCAAAGTCCCTTTTGTTATTTAAGCCTAAGCCCATTTAAAATTATAACCTTTCAAATTCTGAAGTTAATTCATTTTTTAAGGCCCATCAAGAGAAGTGAATATGTTTGTAAACTTTTGGTCCAAGTTTGCAAGAACTACAAGATTGAGCCATTGAAGCTCAGAATTCCAATTGCAATCCAAGATCATCATATGAAATCAACTTGAGGTGTTGAGTTTTGGTTATATGAAAAATTGATTCAGAAAAAATTAATTAAATTTTATTTGGAAGAATACATTTACAAAACCATGACAAGATACTAACAGGAAAATCTGAAAAAATGGAAAACAAGAAACGCTTGTCCTCTCTCGTTTTTTTTGCCATGGATTGAATACCTATTAAGCATCAGAAAAAACACCACAAGACATGGATAGAAAAAATCCAATTAGAATTAAAAATCACTAACAAACTTTTTATGTATAGTGAAAATTACAAAAGTTCAAGAGGAAATAAAAAAAACTCCAACTGATAACAGGTTTACAAACTCAAATAATTAGTGACAACAGAAAATTTCCTAATAGAAGAAACCACAATCCAGTTACAACCAAAATAGAAACAGTTACAGGATAACAGAATCAGTTAGAAAACTGATAAAAGGCAGAAACGCAAACAGAAACGGGATCACCCTTCTTCAATCGGGACTTGGTTCTGAGGAAAAATTCAGAGAACTCTCTCTTCAATTGAGCTCTCAATTCTCCAATCTAAACTTCATCATTGCTTCATCAATCTGAGTCTTAGATTTGGAAAAATCTCCAAATCCAATCTTCATCCTTCGCAGGTTCATCCTCCGCGAGTTCAGCAACACTCATACCTTCATCATCATCACCTCCATTCTCCATCAACAACCACACCTTCAAATCCATCAACCTTCTGCCTGCATCAATCAATGCAGGAATTGCAGCAAATTCAACAAAGAATCAGCATCAAATCAACAAAAGATTAACATAGTCAAAGATTGCATACCTAAAAATGGCAATTTCGTTGTCGATGGAACTAATACAGTGATTCCGCTACAAACTTCTTCACGCCATCAACCTTCAACGTACGTCGCCATGTTCACGAGATCTTTTCGCAACTGAAAACTGCGAAATCAATCAAAAACCAAAAATCAACAGTAAATCGCACTACGACATCACAATAAACGAGCGGAAAAAGGGGAAAGATTCGTACCTGCGCGAAGGCTTCATTCGACCAATCAGTTGGAGTTAAACCAAGGCGGAATCGCGACGGAGAAGAAGGAAAATCTAACGGCGACTTGTGGCCCCCATTCTTTCGTCCGTTCTTCAGCTCACAGGTAGGCATTCAAATCCATTGTTGTGATTTTTGTGGCGTATTCTTACTGCTTGAAGTCGATCCCGTTTCAGTGATGATGATTTGTGATCATTCTTCTTGGATTCGTGTTGAAGATGAAGGCCATTGTAGAGTTAGCGGTTTCTTTTACTTTTTAGGGTGGTTGGCCTTGGCTAGAACCGGCGGCGGCGAAATTAGGGTTCGGTTTTGGGGAAGAAGAAGTGGTTGAAAGGGTGTTGTGAAGAGAAGGAGATTAGGGTTTGAGAGTGGAAGAGAGAACGAATGAGAGCGAGAGATAGGCTAGGTGAGGAAGAAAAGTGGAAGGTTGGCGGCGGAGAAGGGGAAGGAAGACGAAGGGTGAGTGAGAGGGAGAGGATGCGTGAGAGAGAGAGGAGAGGTTTAGGTTAAGTTTTTTTGCTGTGTTTATAATTTTGGTTTTATAAAATATTGATTAGTAAGGTTTAATTGGGATAATTAACCATAATAATATTTATTAAATCCTAATAAATCTCATCTAATGCCATTAAAAGCTCATAAATCCTGATTACAAAATCATAAGAATCTCCTTTATTGCCACCGCCCTTCTAATTTCGTGGATAAGGTGGGTTTCAGGTCCAATCCGGCGGTGACAAGTGTCACCGTCCGGTTGGACCACTAGATTTCAATCATATGCATTGCTCGCCACAGTAGCTACCATATTCCCCCAGGCTGGTGCATTTTTGGGCTTTGCAAAATTGCTATTTCCACCCCTATCTCAAGCCCAATTGTCATTTTAACTTAAAGATATTTCTATGCTCACCCCCTTCAATTCCCTTTCATTTTAAATTTCTATTTTACACTATTTTAAATTAATTCCATAAAAAATATTAAAATGTAAAATAAAATTCCCCAAAAATTATGGTAGAATATTAAGCCATTTTAGAACTTTTCCCAATTTTTACTTTCTGAATTTAATCATTTTTCAATTTAATTTCGATTTTTAATTTAAATGATTGTATATTGAATTTTCACATGGACACATAAATTTGTACCATTTATTTCTGCCACTTCCCATGACATTTTTGATCCATTATTTTTGCTATGATTAGAGGAAAAATTAAAGTACCTAGAATATTTTTGGTGTATTTTTTAGGGCTTTTATCCACTGTTTTGGTAGTGTGATTTGTAGGAATTTGTGATTGAATCTTACATAGAATTAAAGGGCTATTTGACATAGTTAAGATTAGAATTTTTGAGAGATTTTTTAATACAATGTTATAATCAGGTTAGAGACCCTAGGGAATTAATTTCATATTTTTCCCATGACTTTTGATATTTTTGTCATTTTAATTCATTTCCATCATATTATGCATATTCATGGTTCATGTCATTCACTAACTATTCTCTTTTTGTGCAAGGTATCTTCCGAGAAATTGCTTATGGAATTGGATATTTTTATGCCTTGATTGTATTTTTGTGATTTGTACTTTGTGATGTGACACTTATATGCTTTTATAGTTTCTATAATTAGGGTAGAAAAGATAAAATGAATCGATAGAAAACAAAATCTCAAAAATGAAATAAATAAGATACTCGATCCAACGTTGAGTAAATTTTCAAATAAATAAATAAAGTTTCATGTGACTTTAGGATTCCTCGATTACCATCGATTCATTCCATTACAACCAAAAGCAAGCCTTGTATGTTACACACCATAAGTCGTGCGTCTCAGCACCACGCAATCGACCCACCCGATCCATTGTTTCATCCCATTTACATTTCATACACGTTTTTTCCCGCCATGACTTAGGAGGACCATATTGTTCACTATTAATTCTTGTACTTGTATTTCTAGTTTAATATCTCTTAGGTAGATTTAATCTTTCAAACCTCACTAACCATAGGTTATCTTCAAACTCAACTAACGTAGGGTAAGTCTAGTTTCCCTTAGAATATTTCCTTTGATAACTTGAGTCTCACTTCTCATCTTAAAAGAAAATCAAAAAGACATAATAAAGGAAAATGTGTACAATGCGTCACGAGCCTTAAGCTATACGGGAAATGATTAGTGGAGGTCTCCTCCACTCTTCTAGGATGCTTTACAAACGTTCCATTGGGGGCGATCTTGGAAAGTATTCGCTCCTGTGTCATAGTCTTTAGTGTTATACATACGAAAAACACAATCTCAAAACACTTCTACAAACCAAGAAGTCACGTCTTCTCATCTCATCTCATACTCTTTGCAGACGAACATGACTTGTCTCGACAGCTCAAACAGCGACACGGTAAACACCCCCGAGTCAGAGCCGATAACACCTGAGCTAGAGCTATGGCAACGTCATCCTAAAAATCACAAACGAGTGTTAGCCTTAGTTAGACGAACTACGGCGTCTCTGATCCTCATTTATCCCGATGAGGTACGTAGGCAGTGGGGTAGGGTCCATTTGAGCACAATCTTTCTTTTCCCTACATTTTCCCCTTTTATTTTCATTTGTCAATTCCATTTTTTTCTCATTTCATTTCCATTCCAGATAGCCTCTCTGTCATTCAAATAGCATATTATTTCTCACCCTTTGAAAACAGAGTTATAAGCGTGGATCTCGTCGGGTACGGCAAACGGATTGGGGTGCTAATACCTTCCCAATTCGTAACCGACTTCCGGACCCAGATCTTTGGTTTGCAAGGCCTCGTCCTTTTCCTTCTTCGTTAGGTTTGTGCAACATTACCTTTCCCATTCCTTCGGGATAAAAATGTCTGGCTGGTGACTCTAACTTTTCCGCGCCACTTTCGCGTTTGTACTAGGATGAAAATCTCGGGAGCGACAACGAGAAATATTTCCTGAAACAATCAACAAAGTGAGAAGACAACAACAAAATCACCTGCAAAAACAAAAGGTATGTGGTTATAATGCAATGCAATATGTCTATTTGTCTTTCGAGGGTATCCGGTTTGGTTCTTGGTTTTGACCTTCCAGACCCCTTGGAGGAGATAAAGATGTTGAACGGAATCCACAAAAACCAATAATACATAGAACACAAGCGGCATTGCCAAAATACAACCAGTTCATGAATACAACAAAAACAAAAACTCCCATGGTGAGATGAAATACAACAATAAACTATAATACAATCAGTTCACGAATACAACAAAACAAACTCCCATGGCAAGTCGAAATACAAAAAAAAAATACAAAGAAAATCAAACATCCAACCCATATGCATCCTCCATGACTTCTTTCAGGAGAGCATCAGTCACGGGTCCAGCTGGGTGTTATGTGATGGTCCTGATGAGAAGGTTTCTGGTTGTGATGGCATTTGTCATCTTCTGATACTTATCTTGCTCTTTGGATCTTTTTAATCCTTCCCGGAGTTTTAACTATGAGATCTCCTTCTGAGCGGCTAGAAGTACTTATTGGCTTCTTCTTTCACTGGACTCCAACTGTTCCATCTTGGTTTGCATCTTCTGATCTTCTTGCAAACGAGCCTCAGTTATTCTGACCCATCTACCTTGACTTTCTTCCAGATAATGCTCAACTATTGCCTTCTGAATTTTGGCCTCTTTACATGCATTCTTCAACACAAGTTTTCTTGCTCAGGCTTTCCTGATGAAGTCTTCGGTCTTCTCAATCTTGGTTACATGCTCGATGTGTAACTTTTCTAACCTCTCAATGTCCAAATGAGCATCATTCCTTTCACAAAGGGTCTTCTTTAAAGCTTCGGCGAGCTGGGTATTTCTTTCCTTCAGCTTTTCAAACTCTTCCAGGCTTACTGTAGCTATGTGCTCAACTATTGATGGCCCTGGTACATCTTTCAGGGTGAATGGCATACGAGTAATTTGTCCTCTAATGCGTGACCATTCAGTGTACTGAGCAGAGGCTATGTTATTACACTTTCCCATAATGGCGGTTCCTTTAGTCTGTATATTGTCCCAAGCCCAGGCTTCTTGTCGGACGGTGGCATGGTTGTTTTGAACAACACAATAAATAGATTCTTCTAGGTCTTGCTCCCTAGGTGGATGTACTAAGGCATACCCCAATTGTCTTTTGAAAATTAAAGGATTTTAGTTGATGCATCCCTTTACTCCAATGAGAGGCATATTTGGGTACTGACCACAGCTGGTTACTATATCTCGACCCTGTGTGTTCTGAGTACACCACCTGATATCTTCTGAAGTAAGGGCAATCATTCTCTTAGCCTAATTCCTTGTCTGATGTGGGTTCAAGAAAGCTTCTGTCTTTGGCATGTGTTTCATCAACCAACTGTAGAAAAGAGGTGCACAACATCTTACCAGTCTTCCTCTCTGTGTCTCATTCCTCTGATGAACTGAGTAATAAAAGTCTCCTAACAAGGTGGGAACCGGGTTCTTTAGCATGAAGATGTGAATGGCATTCTTGATTACAAACTTAGGCTCGTCTGCAAACAAAATGATACCATAAATGCTGAGAGCTAGGAGAGCACAGCCAGTTTCCCGATTCCCTTTTGCAGCATGCTTTGTAGCCTGAGTAATCAAGAAATCCAAATGGAGGCCTGGGATTCCAGCTTGGAAGTCATGTGTTCATCGATGGTGGTTACTTCCAGATGTAGTGCTTTGGCTATGTCTTCATTCTTCGGAGGAGTCATTTCAAGATTGAAAGGAATTTCTCTTCGGATGGGGATATCCAACAACATGGAGTACTCTTCCAGCAACGGACCTATCTGGAAGTCTGGGAAAGTGAAACAATGGAGGGGAGGGTCATAAAACTGCAGACAGGCTTGAATCATGCTCCTTTTTGATGCATCCAGGTCCATAATTATGTCCAAGATTCTACCGTAACTTTTTCTGAACAGAGGTACATGATCGGGAGTAATGATGGCATGTATCTGTTTAATGCCTGCCAAGGGATACTCGAAGAAATGATAGGCGATGTTTCTTTTCCTTGTTGAATCCATTCTGAAGATGTGTGATGAAGGAGATAAATTAAGAAGTGTTGTAGCAGATAGGCTGAGCAGAAGAACGGTCAAAACCAAACAAGGAAAAGTGGATACCCTGTAAAACAAATAGACAAATGTTAGAAATGATGCAATATGGTGCATGATGATGATATGAAAAGGTTTGTGATCAAGTGTTGGATTATTAGTTGCCTCTGGTGGGATTTCAGATCAAGGCTTGAGAACCAGTAACCTGGTGGGGGACTCAAATAAAGAGTCAATAGTCCAGGGTTTCAAAGAATCAGTCCAAAATAGTACAACCTTATAGAATTCCTAGTAGCAAGGTATGATGAGGTCAAGGGTTCCTGTAAACATCCCATCCCACTCACATGTATGTACTAGAACAAAGATCCCCAGGTTTGGATCTATTATGAGAAGTGTAAACACATTCATCCTGGGGGATATAGTGCTTACACTAATCATAAATAATCCTCCCCTAATTCACCTCAGATGTTGAAGGTCATCTAAAAAGGTCATCCAGACTTAGCAGACTTCCCAGATAGCTCTAGCACTATAGGAGATCTGTAGCACAGAGTTCTCAAAAGGAAACCCATATTTGAACCGTGTTTTCATATTCCCGCACCAGACCGAAATGGAATGGGACAGAATACGAAACCACTCAAATCTTATGTGTCACTCAGGCCTTTGTATTGAGCCTTTCTCACTGAACTGAAGCTCTTCAAACTTGAACTTTCAAAGCCTCCCTTTGGTGAAAAATGGCTTCTCTGGTCCCCCTGAAGCTATTGAAATGCTTTGATGGAGTTTAAATGGTCTATTTTATGATGTGTGGTTCTGGTTTGGCATAAAATGGAGTTCTTGTGTGATGAGTTTTAGGCCATGGCAATGGGTGGTATTTGTTCCTTAGATGATGTGGAGTTGATTGGTGAAAGAAAATGTGGAGTTTGATGGCTTGGTGAAGAGATTTGAAGAGATGAAGTTTTGGAGGAAATTTTTGCAATCTGATGATATGGTCTGTTTTCAAGGCTTGATGTTATGTGTTTTATGCTTCTTAGGGTTTGTATAAACAATGCTATTGGTCAGAAGAGTTGTTGTGGCACTGTGGGATTGGCATGGCTTGAAATGAAAAAAGTCAAGATTTTGTGAACTAGAGGCATGGGCTGGGATAAAGATGTTTTGAAGGGTGGTTCTACATTAGCTAACTTCATGGAGCACCCTTGGATCATTTTTCATGAGCTGTAACACTTGGATCAAGAGTTAGAAGTGATTTTGCATTTTTCCAACTTTTGTGAATTCTTGAAGAACAAGTCATGAAAACCCTTGGTTCTTGGCATAATTATGGTCAAGGCAAGTTACATTATGTTGTTATGATATGTAGAAGTGCATTAGAGGTCATGAGAAGGCTTGTAAAGCAAAATTGCACATTTCCCTCTTTGGCATGAACTTGAAAATTATGTGATTTTTGCCAACTTTGATCCATCATAACTTGAGTTCTAGGATGAATAAAGATGAGTTCTTGTACTTTTTGAAAATGGGAAGATCCAATCTACAACTTTCATGTTTAAAATTTTTTCATTTGAAGCCTTTTAAAGAGGAGGTTGAAAATCTTTCCCAAAATGGAAAGTTTACATTACAAGTCATGTCCAAAAATGGCAACTTTGCAAATGGCTCAAAATTCTCCAATCTTGTGAACTTATAACCATTCCAAAGATCAAATAAAGATCATAGGATCTCAAATTGATGAAGATGACACTTTGGTACCCTTGATGGAGGCCTTAGATGCCCTGATTCTGTCTTTTCTTGCACAACAAGTTACCATTTGATCAGATGACTTTCACAATGAATTTTTTCTTCAAATTTGATACACATGCTCCTTATAACATATATAGACCAATAGAATCAAGAATGGCCAGAAATTTTTAAGTGTAAGGGCCTCAAACCCAAAACCCTAATTTCTGGTCATCTGTGTAGGAAACCCTAAGCCTACCTGGGTAGCTGTGCAATCCTCTGAGATTTTATGACTTTAAAACAAACTTAGAGGTATAATATGATCATAGAACACTCATGGACCCTCTTGGAATGCTTCATGGCATCAAAGATATCTCAAACCACTTCTAAGATTCATTTGATCACAAACCCTAGTTATGCAACTTATGCAGTGAAATAACTATGTAGTGTGAGATGGTATGCTTATACAATGCAATATGAAGGATCACAAACCAAGGTGTGAGAAAAAAGAGAGGGCGAATTTGGGGTGTTTACAAAGTGTTGCAGGAAACGTTGTTTGAATGTTTTCCGTTTTTCCTTGATTACTTTGAGAGGAGTCTTTCGTATTCGTGGAACCATTAGGTTTGACCCTTAAAGCCGAGAGAACTCTAAGATAGGGAACTCACTGAGATAGTTTTATCTCACCCCATGTTGATGTTGTTATTTTAGGTACTTCAGGTTCCGCAAAGGGTAAAGATAAGGCGACTTGATTATCTTTACTTGTTTGATGGCTTTGTCTTCCGCTATGGACTTTTGAGATCTTTGGATCTAGTTCTTAGATTTTATTTTGTGAACACTTTGTATTAATTATGGCCTTTATCTTAGTACTTTTGTTGTAATGGCTATACTTATACGATATGTAGCTAGGAAATTATTTGTATTTCAGTACCAAACTTAAAGATTTATATATGAAAAATATCATTTATGTATGTCTTTTATATATGGGTGTTATAGTTGGTATCAGAGAAGGTCGTATCCTCGACCTAGCCTTGGAATATTATAAGTGTTTCTTTCCGTTCATACACGTTAACTTGCGGTAGAACTAAATGTTATGTTTATGGTATTGCGCTTGATCAACTTAATCCTATTTTGATGACATTTAGGAATATGGCTGGTAGGCGTGGAACTCGTGCTCGACCCAGTATCACTCCTCCCGGTAGCGATCAGGCAGGTGGTGATGGGAATGCTCCTATGTTCCAATTTATGCAACAGATGCAGCACCAACAACATCAGTTTATGCAAGAGATGATGCATCAGATGAGTGTGGGCCTTCACCCTCACGTGGTTGCTCCTGAAGCTGTAAGTGGGACATTTAGAGACTTCTTCCGCATGAACCCTCAAGAGTTTCATGGCGGATTGGACCCGATTAAGGCTCATGAATGGGTGACCGAAATGGAGAGGGTTTTCCAGATTGTGATTTGTAGTGAAGAAGACAAGGTGACTTTCGCATCACATTTACTAAAAGATCATGCTGCAAGGTGGTGGGGGAGTGCTTCCAATTTGATGATGATACAAGGGATCTCGAGAGTGTGGCAACAATTTAAGACAATTTTTATGGATAAGTATTTCCCAAGTTCTTTGAGGACGCAAAAGGAGTTTGAATTTCAACAATTGAGGCAAGGGAGCATGATTGTGGCCAGTTATGCTGAGAAGTTTGAGAACATGGCAGCCTATTCTAGGCAATATATGTATGCCCCTGATAAAAGGTGGGAAATTGACCAGTTCTTGTTTGGATTAAGGTCCGAAATCTCGCATAGTGTCTCTCAACAAGAGTTCACTACCTACTATGAGATGTTGAGGCAATGCTATGTCACAGAACATAGTCTGATGATAGTGCAAATAGAAGAAAGTGCTGGAAGGATGATTCAAGGAGATCGGGGGAGAGATATTCAATCATTTAGGCCGAGGCCACAACCCTTCAAAGGGAAACAGGTGTCAAGTCCTAGATCCAGTGCTCCTCCTTCTTGCTCCCGATGCCATAAGAACCATTTTGGGAGATGCAATCCGGGTGCCGTGATTTGTTTCCTTTGCCAGAAAGAAGGACATTTTGCTAGAGATTGTCCCCAAAAGAAGGACCAAGTGCAAGCAAGAGTTTATACTATGCTTGCTAGGAATACGAAAGGCGGAAAATCCTTGATTGCGGGTAATTATCTTGTTAACAATCATCCTTGCCTTGTTTTATTTGATTGTGGAGCCACGCATTCTTTTATTTCTACTAGTTGTGCGAAACGACTTGGGTTGCGGGTATTTCCTTTGTCTCCTCCGATGGTGGTTACTACCTCCATGGATGAAACTGTCGAGACACCCCTTAAGTGTGAGAATTTTACGTTGTTCGTGGATGGTAGAAATTTTCAGATTGATATCATTTGTTTACCTCTTAAGAAAGTTGATGTTATTCTGGGAATGGACTGGTTGTCTGCCAATTCTGTGTTCATCGGATGTGAAGAGAAGTTGATCCTTATTCCCTCCGTTGAAGTGCCTCCGAAGGATGTTTTAACAACGATCTTAGAAGGTACGGTTGGAATGGTAAATTTTTTGTTTGAACAAGAGAAGTCTGTTTTGCTTGTCCTTACTAAAGAGGAGAGTAATGACCGACAAGTTTTGAACATTCCGATAATTTGTGAATTTCCTTATGTTTTTCCCGAAGATGTCACTTCCTTACCTTCGGTGAGGGAAGTTGAGTTCTCAGTCGACCTGATACCAGGAACGGCTCCTATATCCGTTTCCCCATATCGGAGGCTCCGCTCGAGTTGAAAGAATTGAAAGATCAATTAGAGGATCTGATGGCAAAACATTTTGTAAGGCCTAGTGTTTCACCATGGGGAGCTCTTGTGTTATTGGTAAAGAAGAAAGATGGTGGTATGCGGCTGTGCATCGATTATCGTAAGTTGAACAAGGTTAGAATCAAGAATAAATACCCCTTAATGAGGATAGAAGATCTTCTAGATAAATTGAAAGGAACCTGCATGTTCTCGAAGATTGATCTGAGATCGGGCTATCACCAGATTCGTGTGAAGAGTTCTGATGATCCGAAAACTGCGTTCAGAACCCGTTACGTTCATTACGAATTCTTAGTGATGCATTTCGGTGTGATGAATGCTCCATTTGTTTTTATGTACAACATAAATCGGATATTTCAGAGTTATTTGGATCAATTTGTAATGATCTTTATCGATGACATTCTTATCTATTCTCGTACTCCGCAAGAGCACGAAGAGCATCTAAGGATTTTCCTAACGATACTGCAAGAGAAGCAACTTTTTGCTAAGTTTAGTAAGTGTGAGTTATGGATGTCGGAAGTCAAGTTCCTTGGAAATTTTATATCACAGGGAGGTGTAGCGGTGGATCCGTCGAAGATAGAAGCTGTAATTAATTGGGAGAGACCAAAGAATGTTTTAGAAGTGAGAAGCTTCTTAGGTTTGGCAAGTTACTACAGAAGATTTATTAAAGGTTTTTCTCAGATGGAGTTACCATTAACTAAACTCACTAGGAAGGACTTCGCTTACGAATGGGATTCTAGTTGTGAGCAAAGTTTCGTGTGGTTGAAGGAGAAATTGACAACTGCTCCAGTTTTGATTATTCTCGATCCTAACAAATCTTATGAAGTGTTTTGCGATGCTTCGAAGATGGGATTAGGAGGTGTTCACATGCAAGAAGGTCAGGTGGTAGCCTATGCTTCTAGACAATTGAGAGTTCATGAGAAGAATTATCCTACTCATGATTTGGAATTAGCGGTCGTGGTGTTTACCTTGAATGTGTGGCGACACTATTTGTATGGTGTGCGTTTTGAGATGTTTAGTGATCATAAGAGTTTGAAATACCTCTTTGATCAAAAGGAACTGAATATGAGACAGAGGAGATGGATGGAGTATTTGAAAGATTATGACCTTGAGTTGAAGTATCATCCAGAAAAAGCGAATAAAGTGGCGGATGCTTTAAGTAGAAAAGTGATTCATAGTGCCGAATTGATGGTGTTGGAGTATGCATTATTGGAAAAGTTCTGAGACCTTAATCTTCAGTTTGTTTAGACTCCGAATAGTGTGATTATGGGAAACTTGAATATCAATTCTACCTTGAGGATTGAGATTCAATAAGCATAAGTTCTGGATGGGAAGTTGCAAGAGTTATTGCTCCAACCGGGTTTCGTAAGGGCATTGGATGGGATTATTCTATTCAACCAAAGAATTCGCATTCCAAATGATGATATGTTGAAGAGAAAGATTTTGGAAGAAGCCCATATAGGTTCTTTTATGATACATCCGGGTTCTTCGAAAATGTATCAAGACTTGAAGAAAGAGTATTGGTGGTCCGGAATGAAAAAGGACATTGTGGTATTTGTGTATGAATGTGCGGTGTGTCAACAAGTGAAGATTGAGCACCAAAGACCGAGCAGATTGTTGCAACCTTTTGATGTCCCAATTTGGAAATGGGATAGTATTTCTATGGACTTCGCAGTGGGTTTACTGAGTACTCAGGGTGGTTATGACTTTGTTTGGGTGATTGTGGACCGTCTAACGAAATCTGCACATTTCTTAGCCGTGAAGACTACGTATAAGGCAAGTCATCTTGCGAGGTTGTTTATTGCTGAAATTGTGAGATTGCATGGTGTCCCGTCTAGTATTGTATCAAATAGAGATTCGAAGTTCACTTCGAGGTTTTGGAAGGTGTTCCAACAGGCCATGGGTACAAATTTGCGTTTGAGTACTTCTAATCATCCCCAAATGGATGGTCAGACGGAGCGTACGATTCAAACAATGGAGGATATGCTAAGGGCATGTGTTTTGGAAAGTAAAGGAAATTGGAAGGAACTCTTACCATTGATAGAATTCTCTTACAATAACAGTTATCATGTGAGCATCGGAATGGCTCTCTATGAGGCTTTGTATGGAAGGAAGTGTAGAACACCGTTATGTTGGTCAGAAGTGGGTGAAGATTGGATTTTGGGACCGGAAGTTATTCAAGAGACTACGGAAAAGATTCGTATGATTCGAGAAAAGATTAAACAAGCTCAAGATCATCAGAAGAGCTATGCTGACAATCGAAGGAGACCTTTGGAATTTGATGAATGTTGTCATGTATACTTGAAAGTCACTCCGAGATTGAGGTTGAAAGGACCGTTTAAGTCGCATAAGTTAACTGCGAGATACGTGGGACCGTATTAGATCATCGAAAGGATTGGTGAAGTTGCATACCGTTTATCCTTACCTCCCATACTGTTTATCATCGAAAGGATTGGTGAAGTTGCATGATGTTTTTCATGTATCTCAGCTTCGTAGGTTCGTTCCCGATCCTCTTCAGCCTATTCTACCGGATTCTATCGAGATAGAAGCAGATTTGACCTTTGAACCCCAACCGAGCCGTATAGTTGGAAGAGAAACCAAGGTGTTAAGAAATAAGGAGATACCATTTGTCAAAGTGCAATGGGATGAGACGCATCTGGGAGATGCTACATGGGAATTGGAATCAGAGATGCGGGAATCATATCCTCACCTGTTCAAGTAATCTTTTAAATTCGAGGACGAATTTCTATTTAAGAGGGGGAGGATGTAATACCCCGTAAATTATTTTAGTGCTCTGGATAATATTAATTGAAATTAATATTGTCCCGGATTACTCTAAGAAATTTTAACGGAAATAAATAGAGTAATCAGCGGAATATTATTATATTAATTAGTATTAGCTGACTCAGAGGTTTTATAAAATATTGATATGAGAGACATTTTTGGATACTCCCTAATTGGACCCGTCGGTAGGGAAATGTTATATTTTTCTTTAAGACACAAGTCTTTATATCTTGGAAAAAATAGAAATAGAAGAAGAGAGAAAGGAAGATAAGAAAGAAGAAGAAAAAGTCATGAAGAGTAAGAAGAAGAAGACTCCAATCTTGTGCTTCCACCCACCCATTATCCATTCAATCTTCTCCAATCTTCTTGCTAGAGGTGGGTTCATATCTAGACACTCTTCTTTTTGGTTTTGTTGAAGCTTTTAGGGTTTAAGAGTTTTAGGTCAAATTATGAAAAATCCTAAAAATCGGTAGTTTAATCAGTTAGAAATCGGTTTAATCGCTAATGTATGTTGCCTATAGGTATAGGAACATGTTTTATATGTTGTTTTATTGTTGGAAGGAATTTGGTTTGGATTTTTGAGTTTACTGTCATGTTTTCATGTTAATGTTGTTGTCTGTGTTTGGTTAACTGGTTAACGGAATTGGTTAACCGGTTAACGCGTTCAAATTTTATGCAGAAGCCCCTAGTTTGAGTTGGTTAACCGGTTAACGGAATTGGTTAACCGGCTAACACTGTAAGTTTGTGAAAAATGACTTAATTCCAAAACTTTGAAAATTCATAACTTTTTACTCGGTTATCTGATTTGAGAGTTCTTTATACCGTTTGAAATCTACAAATATGTACTTTCACTTGACACTGAAAAATATCACTTTTACCCGACTTTTTGATTAAACCGTAAAAATGCGAAATTATGGAATGGTGAGCTTAAGGAAATGAAATGGTAAGACTTGTGAGGTATCTAGGATTCCCGTAGACTAGTAAGATTTGAGAATCGCATTTCAATCGAATCCCCCGTAAAGGCTTGAGGTGGGTATTACATTGAGTCCCACGGGAAGCGAGTGTTAGCTTAAGGTGGGTATTACATTGAGTCCCACGGGAAGCGAGTGTTAGCTTGAGGTGGATATTACATTGAGTCCCACGAGAAGCATTCGAGTGGCTTGAGATGGGTATTTCATTTAGTCCCATGGGAAGTCTAGTGGTTTATACTTGAGGTGGGTATTTCATTGAGTCCCACGGGAAGTGTTGCAGGAAACGTTGTTTGAATGTTTTCCGTTTTGCCTTGATTACTTTGAGAGGAGTCTTTCGTATTCATGGAACCATTAGGTTTGACCCTTAGAGCCGAGAGAACTCTAATATAGGGAACTCATTGAGATAGTTTTATCTCACCCCATGAAGATGTTGTTATTTCAGGTACTTCAGGTTCCATAAAGGGTAAAGATAAAGCGACTTGATTATCTTTACTTGTTTGATGGCTTTGTCTTTCGCTATGGACTTTTGAGATCTTCGGATCTAGTTCTTAGATTTTATTTTGTGAACACTTTGTATTAATTATGGCCTTTGTCTTAGTACATTTGTTGTAATGGCTATACTTATACGATATGTCGCTAGGAACTTATTTGTATTTCAGTACCAAACTTAAAGATTTATATATGAAAAATATGCTTTATGTATGTCTTTTATATATGGGTGTTATAACTAACCTGACAGCAACATGTTGGACAAGATGTTCTAACATGTTGAAGAATAAGTTCTATAGCAGGTTTTGCTAGTTTTCAGATAAGAAAGCATGTCAAGTGATATGAATGTTCATACAAGAGATGAGAATGCAAATGAAGCATGTAGGAAACATGAAAGTTCATGGAATGAAATGAATGCATAACATGGCAAATGGATGGAGAAATGATCAAGCATGATTCTAATGTGTCCTATGATGTCTTAGAAGTCATGTGAATGTAAGAAATGTCATGGAAAGTTATTGAATAAATGCATATGCAAGATGTATGCAAATGAACATGAGAAATTAGGGTTTTAATGCAATATGAGATGCAAAAGTCAAAAACACAAGCAAAACACAAGATAAAAAATTGCAAATGAACTCAAAGGAACCCTAACCCCATATGATATCACACCCCAAAGGAGAAGACCTAACTCTTAACCTAAAGAAAGTTGTGATTTTTCTAAGTTATCTAGGGTTTTAAGGTACCTAAAGGGGAAAAATTCAAATCAAATAAAAAATGCAAGATAAATTTATGACAAAATTATGCTAGATACTACATGCTATATGAAGATCAATGCAAAAAGAATCAATGTCATACCATTCATGGTTAGGCAGAAAAGAATTCTTGAAGTTAGGGTTCAAAAATAGGATTTTTATGAACCCTAAATTCAAGAAAAAATGTCAAAGATGATTCAAAACCGAAAAGAAATTTGTATTAATGGCATGCCAATGTTTCTAAATGTCCTAAGATGCAATGTGAATTATTTTGGGATTTTTAGAAACCTAAATGATATTTTAATTTATTAATTTCCATTAATTAATTAAAATAAACATTTAAATATTTTAAAAATGATTTTTTAATGCAAAAAATAAAAATGAAAATATTTTTGGGTGAAGAAAATTATTTGGATGCAAAATGCAGAAGAAACTATTTTTTAGGATTTTATAGCTATTTTAAATAAAATATGCAAAACAAATAAGAAAAAAATGAAATTAAAATGAAATAAAACAGAAGTAATCTAATCTGATGGTTTAGATTTAAACTGGGGATTTTTGGTTTGACCTGGCGCGCAATCTAATGGCTGAAATTCAAATTCAGTTAAACTTAATTAATTAATAAATTAATCCAGATTTAAAGTTAATGAAATGATCCTGATCGTCTATCACACGCGGGAAACTAAGATCAAATGGCCTACGTTTAAACTTTGCCTTAACCCTAATTAAACAACTTAATGACTTTCAGGTGGCCGGAGAAGACCTCCGGTCATCTTCTCCGGCCAGCTCCTCCCTGAGCAAACCCAAAACCTCACCCCTAGGTCATTTTTAGAGCTCTAAAGCTCTAGATTAACCCCTTTCACCTTCCTAAACACAAATCCAACCTCAAAACAAATTTATCATGGCTCATAATCAAGATTCGAAGGAAAACTCAAAAATGACAAAACTTTCAGAACACGTATACAAGCTCGTTTCTCAACCATTCTCAAAAGTAAACATATCATGGTAATCAGCAAAGCATGAAGAACAATCTAAGAACTTAAAATGGCATTTCTGGAAAAAAGTTTGAAGAGGTTACCTGAGCTTGAGCTTCCTCAGTTTGGAGCTTCTGGGCCTCCTCTCTTGTGCAAGCTGACTCCAATGACCTTCCTGATGAAGCTTTGATGCTTAGAGGAAATTTTTAATGGCTGGTTTGAGAGTTTTCACTCTTGCTGGTCAGAAATCGTGTTTTGATTGTGGGGGGTTTTTGCTTTTTTAATGGTTGCTTTGTGTTCTATAGGTGATTTTGAGATGAATGGTGAAAGAAGTTTGAAGATAGAGTGAGTGTGCTGTAAGTTTCGAAGGAATTTGCAAAAATGGAGAGATTTTGGGAACTTGAGGATTCTGAGGTTTTAGGCTGCAATGTTGTGTGTTATGGCTTGGGTTTGATCCACATAACAAGCCGTGATAGGCCAGAGAGTGGGTGGTGGCTGCAGCTGATTGGTATGGGCTTCTTGCAAAAAGTCACCAACTTGTGTACTTGAGGTATGGGCTCTTGTGCAGCTGGCTTTTTGGCTTATCTTGGTGCAGCTGAGATCAAGGAGGTCCATAGATTTCACTTTGAGGCAATTCAGCAAGTTTGTGAAAGGTTCTATGTCATTTTGCATTTTTATGAAGATTTGGCCCCTTTTGAATTTCTTCATGTGCAAGGTATGGAAACTTGAGATTCTTTGGGCAATTCTGAGTTTTAGACAATGCACAAGGTTGGTATGATGCTTAGAAGTGTGTTTGAAGTCACAAAATATCTTGGCAAGTGGTTTTGCAAAAATTCCTCTTTGGTGCATTCTTGAAAATTATGTGATTTTTCCCAACTTTGACAAGCCATAACTTGAGATCCATAATGAATTAGAACTTGTTCTTGTACTTTTTGAAAAGGGAATGATCCATTCTACAACTTTTATGACCAACAATTTTTCATTTGAAGCATTTTTGGTTGAGAAAGAGGAGGTTGAAAAACTTTCCCAAAATGGAAAGTTTACATTACAAGTCATTTCCATTTTTGGCAACTTTTGGTTTAGCTCACTTTTCTTCAATTTTGTGAACTTCCAAGAACTTCAATGATCAAATAAAGATCATATAACTTCAATTTGATGAAAATCCACTTTGGTTCCATTGATGGGGGCCTCAGATGCCCTGGTTTTGCTCTGACTTGCTCAAGAAGTTACCCAATGAACAGATGACTTCCACAATGAATTTCTTCATCAAACTTGGTACACATGATTCTTATAACATATTGAGACCCTTAGAAACAAGAATGACCAAAAAATTTGGAGTTATGGCGTCTGAAACCAAAACCCTAATTTCAGGTCATTTGTGCAGTGAAACCCTAGCTCTGCTTCCATGCTTTGCAAGTTCTTGTGATTCTTTGACTTCCTTGATCTTTGAGGGATATAATATGATGATTGAACATACATGGACCCTCTTGGAATGATTGATGGCCTTTGGGGTGGCTCAGATGAATCATGGATTGCTCAGATTACAAACCCTAGATGCAGATGAACTTGAACTATGCCGATGGAACACAAATGCAATATGATATGATATGTTTAAACAAATGAAAATATGAAAGATCACAAGCCATGGTGTGAACTTAGTGAGGGAAAATTTGGGGTGTTTACAGCTGCCCCTATTCAAACATGAGTTAGCTGTGCAGGATGTAAGCGACGGGCTTAACAGACAAACAAGATAACTTGTGGTTGAATACCAAAGACAGTCCGAAATTTGCACTCACTGGGGAGAAAAAGAAAAGGGATATAAATTGTAAAAGACAGTATAGTATGATTATAAAGTGCGGGCGATGGAGGACGACTATCGAGCAGAGGACGACTGCTAGGGATAAAGCAATGACGGGGATGACCGACATACTGGGGAAATAAAAGGGACCACGATAGGGACGGCCACCGGGTAAGGAAATAAGATTCTATGGGGATTAAAAGTAAAGCAATGATGGGGACGGCCATCAGGTTTGCAAGGTAAAGGTAAACAACGATGGGGACGACCATCGATTCAAAGAATAAATGAAATAATGATGAGGGACGATCATCAAAGGTGAAGGACGATCACCTAGCAGGGGACGGCTGCTCTTTATCATGACATAGGACGAATGTCAGATAGAAAAGGTCGACGATGGGGATGGCCATCGGATAAGCATGATGAAGGACGATCATCAAGAGGTGAAGGACGATCACCTAGCAGGGTACGGCCGCTCCTAGGGTTTATCATGACATAGGACGAATGTCAGATAACGAGATCAACGATGGGGACGGCCATCAGATAAATGATGAATGACGGTCATCAAAAAAAGGTGAAGGACGATCACCTAGCAGGGGACGGCTGCTAAATATCACGACATAGGACGAATGCCGGATAGAAAAGGGTTCCAATAATGGAGACTCTATTGGGGAAAGGATGAGGGACGGTCATCCATAGGTGAAGGACGATCACCTGGCAGGGTACGGCTACCGAAAGTATCACGACATAGGACGAATGTTGGATAAGAGAAAATATGTTTTGATGGGGACTTGCTGGGGAATGATAGACACGGACGAGTGCTTACGCTTTCCAAAGTAAAAAGGTATAAGTGTTTTGACACTGTGTATAGATTAAAGATGCGGACGAGCATCCTTAAGACTATGATACAGACGAGTATCGGTAGAAACAAATGCTGACGCATGTTCAGAGATGATGGTACGGACGAGTACCAACTGGTTAACAAAGAACACGGACGAGTGTCGAATCTGTGGGGAATAAGTGTATACAAGATACGGACGAGTATCTGTATAAGAAAAACAAGTATTATGGAGTATGAGCAAGACACGGACGAATGTTCCACTTGTTGGGGAAAGGTGACACGGACGGGTGTCAGAAGAGAAATTTGGATAAGTTATGAACTTATGAGTATAAAAGAGGATCTGGGGATAGGATGACACGGACGAGTGTCGAAAAGGAGTGTATTATAAACAAGTGTTTGGTTTGCAACAAGTGTTTGGGCAACCATGCTGGGGAGCGGTGACACGGACGGGTGTCAAAGGAGTATAAAAATATATCTGCAGGGGATGATATGACACAGACGGGTGTCGAAAGAGTGTACATGAACATGTATTGTGTTGGAGAGTGCAAAGGGGACGCTTTGGCTTTCTGTTGGGGAAATATGAGATGACACGGACGAGTGTCGAGAAGAACATGTTGTGGACAAGTATCTGTTTGTAGAAAGTGTTCTGGTGACTTTACTGGGAAATGATGACACAGACCAGTGTCAAAAAGGAGCATGTATCTGTGAGAGTGCAAAGGGACGCTTTGGCTTTTATGTGCAAGGGATGTATTTTGTATATTGCTGATGAGGTACCGTTGGTATATACAGGTGACTGGTTCGATCCTGACTTGTGATCGTGCAATATGTTTGATTTTTGCCGTAATATTCCGTATTAGACGGAATGCTACGCTCTGGGGGGAAAATGATGTGAATGCTATGATTATGCAAAAGAAGCCGATCCGGGAATCGGATCCTGCTACGGTGAAGATCTCTGGATGATCTGTTTGGAAGATGTCCCAGCTGGGGATGAGATCATTGGTAGATTTAATTAAATATATGACTCTGCTTGGGGGAACTAGATCACTGATAGATCTATCCGGTAAGGAGATATCCCAGCTGGGGATGAGGAGACTTCCATCACTTTGTTGTGTGAGAATTTCAGACATTGCTCTTCTGGGTAGAGGCTGGAACTCTGTGGGGAGATATGCTATAGATGCTCCTGTAGAGTAGACCTGTGCTAGGGATGAGGAGGCTTTGATAACTCAGCTGAGAAAAGTATTCCAGATACTGCTTGGAGAAGATGTGTTGGGGAAGTGATGCTTGGTATGCCCCATGTTGTGTATTTGAACATCTGCAACCTGTTAATACAAAGAAACACACGAGTGTCCCGAGGTATCCCTTACCGGATTTCGTCATAGGAGTTAGATATTCCTGGGAGTAACTACACTTCCTGCAAGCATGTAATTAGAAAGGCACATCTGTTCTATGCAAATATTATATTATGGATATTGGACATTTTGCAAACGAAACAAAAAATGTACAAGACGAAGTGTGACTGAAAACTCTGTTTTTATTAATCTGGGTGCCCTGAATTGGCAAATACAGTCAAAGAAACAGATCCCCTGAGGAGATTGTTACAAATTGAAAAAAGTAAAGGTGTTGGCAATGTTGATGACGCTCTGGTGAGCTCCCTTGCTATGATCCGTATGACTTTGACGTTCTTCTCATCTTGCTTTCTGAAGAAGGTTGATTCTGACCGATGCTTTTAACTCTTTAGAAGCTTGTCATGTTGTAAGTGATACAGACGAATTCAGAATGGAGATGTTCGCTTATTCCCTTATTTTGTATGGACCGCCCTTTCGGGTTTTCAATCCACCGGGATACCCATTTTTGCCTGAGCTGTCCAATGCGGCTTTTCAACTCAGCGGGTGTATATTTTTTTTTCCCCTTATTTTTACCCGAGTCTTTTATTTTGTTTTTGACTCGCCGGGATGCCCTATTTTTGCCTGGACTTACATTCTGTTTTTATATCCAGCGGGTCATTTATGCGAAGTATTTTTTAACTGCATCTGAATTCAAAGGGGATAAGAAATCTTCACCATCCATAGTAGTGAGCATCAGTGCTCCACCAGAGAAAACTTTCTTTACTATGAACGGACCATCATAATTGGGAGTCCACTTGCCCTTTTGGTCTGTATGAGGAGGAAAGAGTCTTTTCAGCACAAGATCTCCTACTTGGTATTCCCGAAGCCTGACTTTCTGATCGAAGGCTTTCTTCATCCTTTTTTGATATAGCTGCCCATGACAGATTGCAGCTAATCTCTTTTCTTCGATCAGATTCAATTGATTGTACCGAGAACGGGCCCATTCAGCTTCATTCAATTTGACATCCATCAGTACCCGTAAGGAGGGTAATTCAACTTCAACAGGTAGGACAGCTTCCATACCATACACAAGCTGATACGGTGTTGCCCTAGTGGATGCTCTGATTGATGTTCGGTACCCATGCAAGGCAAATGGTAGCATTTCATGTCAATCTTTGTAAGTAACTACCATCTTCTGCACAATCTTCTTGATATTCTTGTTTGCTGCCTCAACAGCGCCATTCATCTTTGGCCTCTAAGGAAAAGAATTGTGATGTTGGATTTTGAAGTCCCGACACAGTTCTGCCATCATTTTGTTGTTCAAATTGGAACCATTGTTAGTAATGATTCGCACGGGTACTCCATATCGACAGATGATGTCTCTTTTCAGAAATCTGGCTACCACTTGTCTAGTGACGTTTGCGTACGAAGCTGCTTCAACCCATTTGGTGAAGTAATCAATGGCTACCAGGATGAATCTGTGGCCATTTGAAGCAGTCGATTCAATCTTTCCAATCATGTCAATGCCCCACATGGCAAAGGGCCAAGGTGAAGACATTACATTCAAAGGATTCGGAGGTATATGCACTTTGTCTGCGTAAATCTGGCATTTATGACACTTTCTGGCATAGGCACAACAGTCTACACCCCATTGATCCTTCTAATACTGTCAGGTACATTATTAGAGGTCTTCCTTCTACTGGAGGTATAAGGATTGGAGGTTCTTGTAAGTACTCCTTGATTTTGTCAAAAGCCTTCTGACAATCTTCATTCCACCTGACCGTTTGTTCTTTTCTTAACAATTTGAACAGGGGTTCACAGGTTGCAGTAAGATGAGATATGAACCTTGATATGTAGTTCAATCTACCTAAGAACCCTCGAACTTCCTTTTCAGTCCTAGGTGCAGGCATCTCCTGAATGGCTTTGACTTTGTCAGGATCAAATTCAATTCCTTTTCACTTACAATGAACCCCAGCAGTTTACCGGAACATACCCCGAATTTGCATTTGTTGGGGTTTAGCTTCAGCTGATACTTTCTCAGACGCTTGAATAATTTTAGCAGATTCACCAGATGGTCTTCTTCAGTGAGGGACTTGGAAATCATGTCATCCACGTAGCATTCAATTTCTTTGTGGATCATGTCGTGGAATAATGTTACCATAGCCCGTTGATAAGTTGCCTCGACATTCTTCAATCTGAAAGGCATTACCTTATAACAAAATGTGCCCCAAGGTGTGATGAAGGTAGTCTTCTCCATATCTTCGGGTGACATCTTGATCTGATTATATCCGGAAAATCCGTCCATGAAGGAAAATACCAAGAACTAAGCTGTGTTGTCGACCAATACATCAATGTGAGGTAAAGGGAAATCATCCTTCGGGCTAGCTCTGTTCAGATCCCGGTAATCCACACACATCCGTACTTTGCCATCCTTCTTAGGCACTGGTACAATATTAGCAACCTGCAGCGGGTAACTATTCACAGCAAGGAAATTGGCATCCCACTGTTTTTGTACTTCTTCTTAATCTTCATTGCCATATCCGGACGAGTACGGCGTAGCTTCTGCTTCACTGGAGGACAATCTTCTTTCAAAGGCAGCTTGTGCATAACAATGTCAGTATCCAGACCTGACATGTCTTGATAGGACCAAGCAAAGACATCAGCGTATTCTCGAAGCATGTCAATAAGCTGTTATTTCACTGAATCTTGCAGACTGGCCCCGATCTTCACTTCTTTCAAGTCTTCTTCGGTACCAAGATTAACTGTCTCAACCTCCTCTTGATGAGGAGTGATTATCTTCTCCTCTTGCCTTAACAACCTGGATAACTCTTTAGGAAACTCATAGTCTTCTTCAACCCCTTCATCAACTTGATTAATCGGATTGTCGAAGTCATACAAGGTCATAGCGGTGCTGTTGTCGGTGCGATCTGGAGGATAATCTCTGAAATGGTTGAGATTGGTTCATTTTAGTGACCAGTTTTAATCTTGCTAAGAAAAAGTGAAAATGAAGTTATTTATTTTGAAAACATTGCCATTTTATTGTTTTGTACAAAATTGAAAAATGAAAAGACAATGAGCGAAAAAAAAGAGACTCGTTTACAAAAGATGTCATGATATTCATTGATTAATCATTTGCACAAAATACAATATGGCCCTATCACAAAATGAGTCCTGACACCTTGGGCAAGATGCAGGACTTGATGCATGCTAAAAAGACAAGAAATAATAATTACTCTGCAGGAGTAACCCTTATAATTTCCTGGGAAGACCAGTTAGAGACTTGGTTCCCCGGGATCCTTGGACGTATTCAGTTCTCCAGGTTTCGGTCACTTTCCTCCTCGTCTTCCAGACTGTTCACAGCATCTGGGGTGAGCATCCCCCTACTGACAAACTTGGGCTCCTTGGCAGCCTCTGACTGATCTTGTCGGATTGGTCTGCAACCCAACCCGAATCTATCTTCTTTTTTCTCCACCGGCAACAGTTTGCCCCAGCCTCTGGCGTTACCCTCTTCAACAACCTTCCGGGCTTGCTGATATGAAGCGATAGAAGTTCCAGACATAACAGTTGCTTCATTGATGTTAAGGGCCTCAAACTCCTCGCTCATAGTCTCGTGGATCTCCCCATCCATCTCAATGTACTTATAAGTAGCCAGCTGGCTAACGAAAATGTCTTCCTCCCCGCAGATTGTGATGATCTGGCATTCCCACTCGTGTTTTAATTTCTGGTGAAGGGTAGATGTAACAGCGCTAGCGGCGTGAATCCAGGGTCTACCCAACAAACAGCTGTAGGCCGGCTGAATGTCGATCACGAAGAAAGTAGTTTTAAAGATTTGTGGGCCAATCACCACGGGTAATTCAATATCTCCAAGCATTGATCTCTTAGAGCCATCAAACGCTCTGACTACCAAGTTACTTGGACGCAATGCCAAACCATCATATTCCAGCTTCACCAAGGCTTTCTTTGGGAGGACATTGAGCGAGGACTCAATGTCTACCAGCACATGAGAAAGAACAGCACCTTTGCACTCTAAGGGGATGTGTAAAGCCTTGTTATGATTGCGTCCCTCCATCGTTAAATCAACATTTGTGAAGCCCAGTCCATGACTAGTGTTAACATTTGCAACCACTGTTTCCAGCAGATTAATCGTGATCTCTTCCGGCACGTAGGTTGCCTACAGGACCCTCAAAAGTGCATTCCTATGGGCTTCGGAACACATTAAAAATGACAAGATAGAGATTTTGGAGGGTGTCTGATGAAGCTGGTCCACCACTTTGTAATCACTCTTTTTGATTATTCTCATAAACTCATCCACCTCTTGGTCAAAAGACGTCTTCGGAGTTTCTTTAACAGCTGGCCCTTCGAGTACCACACTCTTCCCTTTTGCTTTAGCAATAGCCTCTGCTTCAGCATTGGGTCTCAGTATTTGTGAGGCAAAAAGGCGTCCTCTTCTGTTGAAGCCTCCTCCTCCCCCGACATTGTCAACTTGTGGTGAAGAGGTTGATGAATCTAGAGTGATCTTCTTTCCATCGCAGTAGAGATCAGAGCCGTAGTGCCAAGGTATGGCATTACTGATTTCATAAGGAACGGGTCCAGGTACCGTAATGGTGACTGGACTGATTGCTGCAGCGGAAGGAATTATGATGGTATGCGGGTCGTAATAGATTGTGACTGGAGATCTGATAGTAGGTGTTGCAGTTTGTTGTTGAAAATTGTTGTCGGGATGAACAGTTGCCGGGTCATAATAGATTGTGACCGTTGAGACATCTTCGTTAGCGTTTGTTGGCGTTGTATGCGATTCTGTTGATAAGATGGGTGTTGACGTTGTAGAAGTAAGCGTAGCTGAACTTTGGTTTGTTGAAATAATGGATGGAGTGATTGCTGGAGTTGTGGATGAATCAGTGGGAACAATGGTTGTTGTAGTTGTAGGAGGATCTATTGTTGCTGAAGAAAGAGTTGTTGATGTTATAGACGCTGTTGTGGTAATTTGAAAAACTCCATCTCTGATAAGGCCATCTATGCCAAGCCTTAGCCTCTCACAACCATTAATAGCAGTCTTGCAAGATTCGCAGCAGGCCTCACAACCTGGGAACACCTGGCATCTTAAGAGTTGAGCTTTGACTTCTGCCAGCGGCGTTCGAATATGTGCAACACTATCAATCAGTGCAGATGGTTGGTCCTTCTCTATGGCATTAATCCTGGGCCCACCATGACTAGGCATAGGATTTCTGGTAACATTTGGAGGAGGTGCGAAGTTGAGAGCTTTGGAATCGACCAGATCCTGAACCTTCATTTGCAAGGCTCTACACTTCTCAGTATTGCGACCAGGTGCGTTGGAATGAAAGGCACACCAAGCATTGGCATCATAATTCTTTGGGAGGTTGAGAGGATCTAGTGGAGCCAACGTCCTTAACTCAACTAGGTTGAGCTTCAGGAGTTGTGGCAGTAGGGTGGCATATGGCATAGGAATGGGGTCAATCACCCTATTTGCTTGAGATGGTCTTTGTTGAAAGGGGCACTGCTGTTGGTTGTTGTTGTTATTGTTGTATGATCTTTGTTGCGGAAAGTGCGGTTGTTGCTGATAGTGTTATTGTTGTTGCTGTTGTTGAGGAAAGAGTGGTTGTTGTGGAGCTAGAGCCGGGATAGTAACGGCTACTACTGATCTATGAGAGTATTGGGGTCTGCCCCTGCCTGCATGAATAGCATTTGTTTCACCCGTCCTTCGGGGTCCTGGAAAAGGTTTTCTTGTATTGTTGGAGGAACTTGCACCGTTGTCAGAGATTTTACCCATCTTCAGAAGACTCTCTATTCTCTCCCCAGCTATGACTACATCAACAAAGCTAGTGGAGGAGAATGCAGCAAGTCGGTCGATATAAGTTCCCTGCAAGGTATTCATAAACATGTCTGCCATTTCCCGTTCAGACATGGGTGGCTGGACAGAAGCAGCAAGCTGTCTCCACCTCTAAGCATAATCTCGGAAGCTTTCCCTTGAAGACTGAGACATGCCCATTATAAGGGTTCTATTGGGAGCCATGTCTAGATTGTACGTGTATTGACGGATGAAGGCTTCGGCCAAGTCTTTCCAATATCTTATAGTGGCCCTGGTCAGATGCGAATACCATTCTCTTGATGCTCCAGTCAGGCTGTCCTCAAAATAGAACATCCATAACTTCTCGTCCATGGTATAAGCTTTGAGTCTCCCCAAGAAAGACTGCAGATGAGTACGTGGGCAGGAGGTACCATTATATCTTTCAAAGCACAGGGGTTTGAACTTGTGAGGAATTCTCACCCCATCCATCAGCCCCATGTCCATTACATCAAAGCCTAGGGAATTCTGGGATTCAAGAGATCTCAGTTTCTCAGCAATCTCATCCAGCCTTCGGTCGTAAACTTCATTCCCAGCTCCAATAACTGTGAACTGCTCTTCTTGAGGATCCTCTTGCAAGATCCTGCCTCCAGCAGTGTTACCTTGAGTATTCCTTATGACATTAACATCTGGGTTTAGATGAGGCCCAAACTCTGGTGGATCAATGCGAGGCTGCCCGCGATCATTATTACTGGTACCTCCTGTACCTGGATGATGTTCATCAGGAGTTTGTCTTTCCACCAATTCCCTTAGCCTTTCTTGGATCTGAGCTAAGCCAGCCATTACAGCCATGAATTGGGTCATTTGATTCCTCATCTCAACCCTTTCATTTTCCATTTGGGTCCTTACTTCATTCAAGTCCTGCTGTACTTGATCCATCTGAATGCCCGGAAGGTTGTTTCTCGTTGGGTACCGGTGTATTCTGTTGATAGGGAACACTCTTCTGCGAGCAATGTTTCCTGAAACCACAACAAAGTGAGAAACAGCAATAAAACAAAAACCTACAAAATAAAGAAAATGTTAGTATGCAATGCAATATGCTTATTTGTCTTCCAAGGGTATCCGGTTTGGTTCTTTGGTTTTGACCTTTCCAGACCTCGAGGAAATGTTGATGATGTTGAGAGATAAAACCCACCAATAAATAAAACAAACTGATATATTACAAAGGATGAAAAATACATAGTTTGTTTACAATACATGCCCGTGGTGGGTCAAAATACAACAATCAAAAGAGAAGTACATCAAAAGAAATAAATACAAGCAAAAGGATCAGACATCCAATCCAAATTCATCCTCCCTGACTTCCTTCAGGAGGGCCTCAGTCACTGGACCCGCTGGGTGCTCTGTAATAGTCCTGGTGAGGAGATTCATTATAGCAATGGCACTGGTTAGCTTCTTATGCCTATCCTGATCATTTGACCTCTTCAACCCCGCCCGGAGTTTTAATTCAGATATTTCCTTCTGAGCTGCCATCAAAGCCTCCTGTTGCTTCTTCTCACTAGCCTCCAACTGCTCTATCTTAGCCTGAGTCCTTTGGTCTTCTTGTGCCCGGGCTTCAGTGATCCTGATCCACCTAGCCTGGCTCTCCTCCAGATAATGCTCTGCCCTAGCCTTCTGAATCTTTGCTTCTTTGCAAGCATTCTTCAGCACTAACTCCCCTGCTCTTGCCTTCATGATGTAGTCATCTGTCTTCTCAATCTTGGTTAGATGCTCAGTCCTGAGTCTTTCTAATCTCTCATTATCCAGACGGCAGTCATTTCTCTCCCAGAGAGTCTTCTTCAGGGCTTCAGCTAGCTGAGTGTTCCTCTCTTTCAGCTTTTCAAACTCTTCCAGGCTGACAGTTGCTGCAGGTTGTACCATAGAAGGTCCAGGTGTATCTTCCAAAGTGAAAGGCATCTGGGTGATCTGAGCTCTAGTACGGGACCAATCAGAATACTGGGCTGAAGCAATGTTGTTACACTTTCCAAGGATGGCTGTCCCTTTGGTCTGAATGTTATCCCAAGCCCAGGCAGCCTGTCTGACAACAACAAAGTTGGGTTAAATTTCACAGTAGAGAGTCTCAGCCAAATCTTGTCCTCTGGGAGGATGAACCAAAGCATATCCCAATTGTCTCTTAAACAGTAAAGGGTTGTAATTGATGCAACCTGTCACTCCTATCAGAGGCACATTAGGGTATTGCCCACAGCTGGTAATAATATCCTTGCCTTTGGTGCTCTGGGTGCACCATCTGATGTCATCTGATGTCAAGGCAATGAACCTCTTAGCCCAATTCTTCTGCTGATGGGGGTTCAAGAAGGTATCTAATTTTGGCAAGTGTCTGAGCAGCCAAGAGTAGTACAGAGGAGCATAGCATCTGACCAGTCTCCCTCTTTTCTTTTCATTCCTCTGATGTATGGAGTAGTAGAAGTCTCCCAGCAAGGTTATGTACCTCATTTTCATCCCTATTGAGGGGAACTACGTCGCTCTGATTCTTCATTGGTCTTTGGTCAATGGAGATACGTAGGCAGAAGATCGTCAGGTCTTTCCGAGCAAACTTATGTGACCATTTCATCTCAGTGTCACTCTTTTCTTCAGACGTCTCGTGTGAATGTTTGAATTTCGAAAGCTTCAGGTCAGAATAATTGGGAGTGAAGTAGGGTGCTGACACGTGGCCAGTGGATTGAAGACTGCAGATCTTATCAGGAAAGCTGCTGACTATTGAAAGTTTTCAAGATCAACAAGTCCAGACAGAGTCAAGTCTCCTCAACAATGGCATTGCTCAGTTTTTTTACTGCATTTTCATGTGTCGTTTTTATATGTTTGTTTGAACATTTGTATGCATGCATGAAATTTGTTTGTTTTTGAATATTAATTAACGAAATGCACATGTTTTTCTTGAAGTAATGCATTCGTATTTTACTTTTAATTTTGTGAATATGCATTGCAGTACCAACTGTTGTTAAACTCTGTGATGGAGAATGACGAAGTGAAAATGCAAAAATCTCCATTTGTGTGCTCTTGAATAAGACCCCGTTGACGATGTACAAGCTTTATGTCAAATTCCCAAACACCAGAGATATAAGGGAGATAGACCTTTGTTAACCCCTTTGAGCCTTGAAGTAGGAGTTTCTTTTTACATAATAAAAAAAAACCCCTCACATTTAACCCGAGGCAGGGTAGGTGTCAACTAGTTGGACCAAGCGTTCAGAATTTCACAAAGGAGTGCATTTGAGGATCCATTACCTTTCCTTCCAGCACATCAAGATATCCAAAGACCATAAACCACAATGGTTATACCAATCGAGAGCGGAAACCACAACGGTTATCCATCAACGACCAAAAAGTGAGACAGTCACGACCCTTACAAAACAATTAGGACAAACCTGTGTCACACGATTTGTTCGGGAAAAAAAAGTAATATGAAAAGCCCGCTAAGTCGAAACTTCAAAACAAGCGACTTAGGCAAAAATTAGGGCATCCCGCTGGACTCCAATTGCAAAAGATTCACAAGAATCAGTCCAGGAAAAAGTTAGGGATAAGCAAAAGAATGAAAAAGCGAAAGACGAAAAGGATTACACAAGAAGTATCCTCAAACAAAAACAAGTCGTGTGACACAGACACAAAATACAATAGGGGTGGTGACTATTATACCAACAACAACCTCAGTGGTGCTTATACCGTTAGTAGTAATGGTTCCTCAACCAACACGAAACCCTTTTGAGAGGTGTGCGCTTGTGAAAGCTAGTTGAACATAGGATTGAAGGACATCATGAAGAGGGGTGGGCATAAATAAACTTCAATCCTATATCCTTTGTTTCTATAACCGTGAGCCAGGCCACAATACAAACCTCAAAAAGTCCTAATTGGAACAGGGTTAATTCGAGAGCATGCCACCATGAGATAGCGTTCCTGACTCCTACGAGTTGTGCTAAAACACCTTTGTTGGTATTGCATATGCATGTTTTATTTCAGAAAAGCTTGTGTTATATCTTAACCAGTGGTTCGCTCACAAATGACATTTTTTCAATAAAACTTCAAGATTAGCACATGTGTTGCATTAGACTTTTCATTCTCAGAATAAAACATTTTCTGCTTGCATACATTTGTTTGGCATCAAAGAAGTTCACATATGGAACCTCAGTCTAGAAGCTTAATCTTTCCAATTTGATAAGGCGGAAACTTCTGAAGGACATTCATGTCAAGGGGAATTTTTCCAAGAAACTCCGATGAATAGGGACTTTTCCAACTAGTTGGGTTAAATGCATCCAATTCGGGGCAATAACGTCGATCAATCTCTTCAAATTACAGCCAAATTGGGGAAATCACTTCGAGATTTAAATCTCTCGCAGAGCAGTTATCCTGGGCATTTTTCCAAAGCAAGGCTCGTACTGGGGCAGGTCACCCTAGAAGAACTAGAAGTTACTCTCTCTAGAAGACGATTAATCAGATGCACCTACCCAAGGTTCAGAATACTGGGGCAGAACACCTCATGAGGATCGAGATCTTGGGGAAAATTCCTTCATGGACCATGCAATTTAGGGTGGTTACTTCGAGATATTCAAGAGTTTGAAAACACTGAAGCATTTCGGATGCCAGGTTTTTTATAAAATCCTCATGAGATAATCTTACATTATGCAAGGCAGTTCCCAGAATGAATGTCTGATGATTGATCCCAGTAGGGCACGGGAAGCATGTTTCCCTGATCAGAGAATTTCTCCTCAGTCGCTATGGTTTCTTCATCTGATCATCATACACGGCTAAAGTCCAGTAGTCATTGGCATCTTCAAGGTTAAAGTTCAATCTGTGTTGGCATCTCCTCAACCATGACCAGTTGGCATATATATGCGTCCAGCCCCTCACTTCAGGTTAGTGTGGCAGTCTTCGCTTTGGTTTTCTTCGACCCTTGAGTCGATATTGGTGTTTTTTTTGGCCCTTGAGTCGATATCATCGCTTCTGTTTCTCGACCCTTGAGTCGATACCATCACCATTGTTTCTCGACCTTTGAGTCGATATCATTGATTTCATTGCCTCGACCCTTGAGTCGATATCATTACCTTCATTTTCTCGACCCTTGAATAAATGTTGTTATGTTGTTTCCTCGACCCTCGAGTCGATATCATGGTTATTCTCTGACCCTCGAGTCAATATTTTCGTCCCTTTTCCTCGACCCTCGATTCGATGTTGTTGTTTCATTTCCTCGACCCTCGAGTCGATACCACTACCTTCTTTTCCTCGACCCTCGAGTCGATGTTGCTATTTTATTTACTTGACCCTCGAGTCGATGTTGTTGCCATTATTTCCTCGACCCTCGAGTCGATATTGTTGCTTTTGTTTCCTCAACCCTCGAGTCGATGTTGCTGCCTTATTTCCTCGACCCTCGAGTCGATGTTGTTGTCGCTTTATTCCTCGACCCTCGAGTCGATGTTGTCACCTTGTCGATGTTGTCATCTTTGTTACCTCGACCCTTGAGTCGATATTGCCGTTTCTAACGACCTTGAGTCAATATCATAGTTTTCACTTCTTTAACCCTTGAGTTGATACCGAGTGAGTCTGTCGTAAAAACAAAAATCAATCAGTCATATCATCTTGGTTCAACCATACTTGGTTCATATCTACTTAGGGAAGATGTGCATATCCTTTTGCTTACAAGTAACAGTTTCATGCTGAATTCGAAAGCGAGATTGAAGTTTCTTTGGGGTTATGATACATCCTTCCATCTTGACAATTGATAGACCTATATATGGTTCATAATACCAGGGAACGGTATTTTGCAGTGATACGAGGTTTTTCATGAATCCTCGTGAGACGAATTCTTTCACAATCCATGCAATATGGGGCAATTATGTCAAGATTCGACGAATCTCCAAAAGTTTGAAGATGTGGGGCATTTTGGATGTCATTTCTTCTGTAAAATCCTCTTGAATTGATCTTCAAGAAGTCAGCTGGACAAGAAGGATGTTACAAGGTGACATTCCCCAAGCAGATTTTTTCTCCTCGGCGAGAGACACTTTTCAATTCCTATCTCCAGCAGAAAGGATGTTCCCTAGCTGAGTTAGAGCAGGTGGAATCCCCAGCAGAACTCCAAGGCTAATTGAAGAGCTTTCATCCCCAAGCGGATTATCTTTCCACAAGTGAAGTATGCCCAGCAGGCAGTTGAATGCCTGATTTCCCCACAGAGTTCATGTTTGGGTTTCACTCTAATCATTGAAATATTCCCTAGAGAAATCGCCAATTTATTTTTGGTCAATGCGATGATACAAACAGTTATTCATCCCCCTAACCAGAGTTAAGTGTCAAAGCCTCTTGACCTGGTTCTCCTCTGCAGAGTTGTGATTCTTGTTTCCAATCAGGCATTTGTTTGATGCTCATATGCACCCCTAACACTCGTATGTGTTTGATAGTTGCTTTTGCTCGTATGCACTCCCCAGCACTCGTTTGTGTTTGATAGTTGCTTTTGCTCGTATGCACGCCCCATCACTCATTTGTGTTTGATATTTTCTTGTTGCTCGTCTGCATTTCCCAACACTCGTCTGTGTTTGTTATCTGTTTGAAGCTCGTTTGCATTGTTTGGATACTCGTCTGTATCATCCCTCACACTCGTCCGTGTTAGCTTATATCCATATATGTTGATTTGATAATCACTCTGGTACTTGTCTGTATTGCTACTCCAAATGCTCGTCTGTGTTAGATTTCTGGTACTCGTCTGTATTGCTACTCCAAATGCTCGTCTGTGTTGGGTTTCCGGTATTCGTCTGTATCAATGGCTGATATTCATCTGTATCATCACCTGAAGCGCTCGTCTGTGTTTCTTAGATCATTGTCTGATACTCGTCTGTATCATTGACTTTTGGCACTCGTCTGTGTTATCATGATGATCATCCAATACTCGTCTGTATTGAAGAGGTTTAAAGTCCTGACTGTGGGAATAAATGTCAAAATGGTTACCGGTCCTGCTGTAACAGGTATATCCGAAGGAGGCTCGTCTGTCTCAGGCATCAATTATTATTGTTGCACCTGGCGTAACAGGTTTTCTCGAAGAAGACTTGTCTGTCTTATACCATATATCCACGAATAATATATGAAGAAGGTTCGTCTACCTTGATTATGCACGTCTATCCCACAGACTTAAGTGCATCACCGGTCCTGGCGTAACAGGTATACCCGAAGGAGACTCGTCTGTCTCAAGTTATATGTTTTGCAAGGTATGTGAGGACTCGTATGTCCATCTTTTGGCGTAACAGGATTGTTCGAAGAAGACTCGTCTGTCAGTTAGCCCTCTTGGTTTCATAGCATTTCATAACAGTTAGCATATCATTTTCATACTTCGTCACTGCATCATCTGCATAGAAAAATGAAGCATGTCACTCACATATTCTAGCATAGGGCATTTGATCAATCAACTGAAGATTCTTGATTCTACAAGTAAGCCCAAGAGCCGGGTGACATTACAAGAAGCTCACAAGGTGTCATCATATCTCATACAAGCTTGAGGCCTGTCATGGAGCTTTGGAAGGTTGGAATTTCATCAGAAGCTCAGCAGTATATTTTCTCATGCACAGACAAACCCTAACTAGGGTTTTGCTCCAAGTCAGAGAATTCCCTTTAGCTTTGACCGACTCTCGTGGTCAAAGGATCTCATGTTATTTACAAGGCTCATGTATGGAACTTGGGACAAAAATTCATGGAAGAAGTCAAGTATGTGGGCAGTTACTTGAGAATGAAGGAAGAAAGTCAAATGTGCAGTTCAAAAGTCAACGGAAGTATTTCTAAGGTTTTGATCATTGATTGTCAATCTTTTAAAGTCGTATCATGTCAAGAAATGGCTTGGGTGAGCTTAGATGTCAAGAATTGGGAATATGCAGAAAGTTGTTAAAACTAGGAATTTTTCGCATAGGAAATTTCTATTTTTGGGATTATTTGGCATAAGTCTTCAAGTTTAGCTCCAGATGATTTTTTAGAGAACATAAAAGTCATAGATCATAATTTTCCCTTTCCGAAAAGTCGTAGAACACTTTCATAGCATTGGTAGAACTCAAGATGTGAATTTTAGAAGTTTGGTTGCATTTTGAGATTTTTTAGGTGACACTTGTCAATATCCTATGGGTCTTTTTTTGTTGATTATTTTTTTGGGATGTCACCTTTTTATCATGTCATGACTTTATTTAGTAGTTCATTAGGTCCTTTCCTTATTTTCTCTTTTTTACGTGGCAAGGAGAATTGGTTTTTGTTGTTTAAGTGAAAAGAATAATAAAGGATAGAATTGATACAAAAAGAAGCACATGGATGGTGCCATGATCACTACACAAATGCTCAACTCACGCGTCCTCCATTATCTTCCGTTATGGTACCGTTTTTTCCATTATCACACACGCGTATTACGCAATGAAAATGCACAAAAATAAAAAGAGGATGAGAATAACAGAATGAGGAAATGGATCCAAGTCCTTTAGCAGTCACGTTTCAAAAGAAAAAAAAAGGGAGAAAATAATCAATTTACAAAACCGTTTTTCATCACACTCTTCACAACACCAATACAAAAAACAGAGAGATAAAGTTCATGCTTCTTCACCATACCAAAAGGAACAACAGAATTTTCACTCCCCATCTTCATAATAATAAGAGAAAACAAAATACACACTTCTTCAGAGAACTAGCAGAAAGAAAAACTCACTCTCCTTCATCCTCCATAATATGCATAGTCGGAATTTCGATTCACTCTTCCTTACCACAGCGACACCATCGTGAATTCACTCAATCATCATCAACGTAACAAGCTCATCATCTTCACCATGGTTCTCTCCTGAATCCAACAACTTCAGAGTTTTTTTCCATCAATCATGTCATCATCTTCATCAACTAAATCTCAGTTACACCGAAACAGAAATTCACTAAAGTTCATCATCACGTCCTTTTGAAAAAAAACGAAGAAACTTCTCTGAGAATTCATCATCGTCATCACTTCAACATCAAGCTTCAGCCTCTTCATCACTGTTCATCAATCGAATTGATCATCTTCGTCTTCATCGCGTTTCCTCAAGTTTTCAACACGCAACCGACGCGAGCCACGGCGTCGTAGGTTGGCGAATTTTCTTACCTCTTTACCTGATTTTCGTATGGATATAGTGATTGTATTTGCTCTTTTGATTTCTTCATGATGTTGTTGTGATTTGTATGTCGTTCGGTTTGTGAAGAGAATTGGAGTGCGTTTTTTTGTTTTGCGTTTGGATTCGGTTTGAAGACGAAGAGTAGAGGATGTGTGTTGTGTGTTATGTGTTGTTGATCGGAGGAGGCTAGGGACGGCCGGCGAATAGAAGTTGAAGCATGGCGGCGGCGAGATTTGAGGTAGAAGGTGATGAGCAGGAGGCCGAGAGAGAGTTTCACTTATTCTGTTTTCTTGCCTTTGGTTTTGTTTTATAATGTCAAGAGGAATAAGTATTGTTAAAAGTTTTCTTTAAATAAATTCATGAAGGGATTGGATGAGGAGTTGGTGATACCGATGGGATAAGAAGATAAGATGTGGCAGCTTTTGTAATTTCCTCCTCACCGGCGGTGACACTTGTCACCGTCCGGTAGGACCCTTCTGTTTGGTTTCCATGCATGCATATACACCATAGTCCCATACTCCCTCGCGCTCGTAGCCATCGGATGATCCTACTTGGGAGTCCATTGGATCTAACGCACCACACGAGGTCAAAGTTGTTGACCGTGTGGCTCACCATATAGACCTTCAACTTTCTGAGTTGGGATGTGAATCATGTTGCTACCTGCACCCCCTACGCGGCCCATATGTTTTCTTTACTTCTGTTTTTTTTTTGTTTTTTTGCACTCCCATTTTCTTATAGTTTTTTAATTCTTTTTTATATATTATTTCAATTCATAATTCATTTTAAATAGTAAATCTCTTTAGAAAATTACATAAAAAATTATTTTAGTTTCATAATCCATTTTAGAATTTTATCATACTTTTTATTTTCTGTTTTTTATAAATTTCTCATTTTATTTCGAATTTCCATTTATTTTCTCTTGTCATTTAAGTTCCATAATAATGCCTTATCTTGTAGGATTTATTTCTTTCACCTCGATTAACTTTTTTACTCCGTTCTTTTTGCATTATTTCGTAGACTCAGAAAAGCTCATAAAAATATTTTTCTTATATTTTTATTTCCATTTTATCCATAGTTTTAGGAGTCGTGTTTGCGCGTTTCCGTTACTTGTTCTTAAGCGACTTTGTGCGATTATCTAGTAGAGTTTCTTTATGAATTTTTGTGAGATATTTTGATGCATTGTTAGTTGCTGGTTGTTGACTTTAGAGATTTATTTTCATAATTTCCTCATGTCATTTGATATTTGTTTGGAGTCTCGACTCTTAGGTAGCGTTTCGTGCCCCCTTAGTCCTTCTTGCTAACATAGTTTGAGGAAAGGCATTTATGCCATCCTATTAGGATTTATTGGTCTTTGTTCTAGGTCCCTTATAGGTTTAGGTACTGACTTTGTTGATTGTGATTGATTGATGATTGTCATTTTTGGTTTGCGTAGTGTTTAAATGTTCTTATTTTCATTGTATGCTTACTGCGGTTCGCTAACCATTTCAGGGGCTCTGGTAAGTGAGAGGTGTGGATGTGATTCCCGCATATCCAATTATCATCTCTTCTTCTTTCTCCATTAATACTAACCTTGTGATTGTTGGGCTTAGGCCTTACTTCCTCTTCTTCTATTCTTCTTTCTTCTTCTTCTCTTCTTCTTTCTCTCTTCTTTAGGATAGTAAACCTCACTAACCTAGGATATCCATGCATGACAACACTTAGGATTCATCAGTCCCCCATTAGACTTTTGCCTTTGTGATCCTTTTGGTTTCTTTTCTCTTCTCATCTCAAAACCCTAAAGATAATAAAGATTGAAGTGATATCTTGAGCAATAGCCTTATTCCATGAGACACTTGTAGTCTTCCCATCTTGGGATAGTACAAGCTTATCTTGTGATGCACAAGTTTGATCAAGGTATCTTCTTCATAAAGAAAATCATAAAAAACACTTCTTCATTGTAAATACCAAAACAACACTTAATAAGTTAATGAGTTAGTGAGCTTAGGCCCTAATCTCTGGAATCAAGTTTTGGGGATCTTCTCCTTACTTGAGTGTGCTTGTTCTATTATTCCATCTTGGAATGTAGTGGCAAGTGCACATTCCATGGAAAAGAGCTTGAGTTCACTTCCTTGTGACACACTCCTAAAAGCTTCTTAAAAAACACAAACAAACAATAAGCGTCTTTCCTTCGGAAATTCTTTTCTCATCTCTTCGCTCCGTCCGCGAACTTGCTCTTACTTGTCATTTTGCAAGACGGTTACGCACTCGTCGTCCGAGTCTGCAACACCTGAGCATTGGCATAGGCAGTTCAAACCTTAATCCACAAGCAATCTTTTTCCCCCCTAGTTAGGGGAACTACGGCGTCTCTGATCCTCATTATCCTGATGAGGTACGTAGGCAGCGGGGTAGGGCCCGTTTGAGCACAATCTTTATTTTCCCTACATTTTTCCCTTTGTTTTCTTATCCAGTTTCTTTCACAGTTCTTTTATCCAGTTCATTTTATTTTCTTTTGCAGCAGCTTTCATACCCTCACCCTTTGAAACAGTTTCTTTGCAAGCGTAGATCCCGTCGGGTACGGCGGACGATCTGGGTGCTAATACCTTCCCAGGTCGTAACCGACTCCCGAACTCAGTCTCTTTGGTTCGCAGGACCCGTGTCCTTCCTTTTCTTTTCTTCTGGTTTGTGCAGCATTACCATTCCCATTCCTTCGGGATAAAAATGCCTAGCTGGTGACTCTATTCTTTTCCGCGCCACTTTCGCGTTTGTACCAGGATGGAAATCCGGGGAGCGACAAATGGGAAAGAATATGAATCCACTCTAGCCTATGTGTCACTCAGGTCCCGGGTATAGGACCTTAATCACTCAATGAAACCCCACCCACCAAGGAAAACCAGATCCAGCACAATGATAATGACAGTATAAAAATGCATAAAACTGTAAAGGAAAGCAATAAATAAAGTTGTTCATAAAGCAATAAATAAAGCAAATAAATAAGCACAAGTAGCACATAACACCCCCATAAACAAAAATCAAACAAGCGCTAGGAGGAACCCACAAAAGAGAACCAGAAGCCCTGGTTGCAATATAAGGGTCCCCAGCAGAGTCGCCAAGCTGTCGCTCCCGAAGATTTGCATCCCGGTACAAGCGCGAGAGGAGAAATGAAAATGAAGTGAAAAGAGTCGTCAGCTAGGTATTTTTATCCCGAAGGAAAGTTAATGCTGCATAAACCTGGAAAGACATGGATAAAACGGTCGCGAACCAGAGAAACTGAGAAAGGGGGTTGGTTACAACCTGGGAAGGTATTAGCACCCAGATTTTCCGCCGTACTCGACGGGATCCACGCTTGAAAGATTGTGTTTAAAGGGGTAGTGTCTGTGATATCTGTGTGCAAAAAGCTGGAAAAGCATACACAAGTGTCAGTGCAAGAAAGTGAAGTGAAATGCTCAAGAATGAGGCTTTGAAAGAATAATGTTGGAAGAGGGGGGAAGAGACAAAGACTTTTGTTCGATAACAGTTAAGTTATGCCTACGTATCCTCTCGTGCAATAAGGAAGTCAGAACACCGTAGTTCGACTCAAAGAGACTGAAAAGGTAAATTGACTGATGAATTGCTTACTTGTCTATGCTCAAGTGTATGACCTGTCTGGCTCAGGTGCTAACTGTCTTGCATTAAATGGAAGAAGCGAGTTCTCATTTGTGAGTGAAGATGATGAGAAAAGAATCCCGGAGGAGACGATTATTGTTTGTTTTTTGATATTTTCAATCTTTTATTGCTTTTTGGGTTTGTCATAAGTTAATGAGCTTAAGCCTAAACCAAGGGTTAGTAAACTCATCACAAACTCCCTCTGATTAGGGGTAATTAGAATACCTTGAGTATGAAGTAAACACCTCAAACTTAATTACCATGATGTAGGATTAAGATCATTAACCTACTTGTGATTATTTAGATGTTTTTGGTATTTTGTTTAGTGTTAAGTAATGAGTTTAAGCCATAATCAAGGATTTAATGGACCCATTACACCATCCTAATAGAAGGATAATAGATGAGCACATTTAAGCTGAGGAAGATACCTCAACTTAATCCATGATTAGGGATTAACCTCATGACAAAACAAAGCCTTTATTAAAGTGGATTTAAATTAATGGTAAGATTAAGAAGTGAATTTTATGATTTGTAAGACAACTTGAGGGGGACTTGTCCATTAACACTAGGGTTAGTCCTTCTTAACCAATTAAGGAAGAATTAGAACCTTAATGCAAGGCCCAAGTTACAAGCTATTGTCTTAGTGATTATTAAGATGGATTGATTAAGAGGTTTAAACAAATTAAGGGCTTAACACTTAGGATTAAAGTTATACACTCCATCCTAAGAGAAGGATGCAGGCATAACCTTAATCACAAAGCCTTAAAACCTTAAAGGTTTAGTCTCTGATTGTGAGATGAGAAGAGAGACACAAAGAAGACACAAGGTAAAAACTAAGGGGGGACTAATCAAAACCATAAGATTATCATGCTTGGATGTTCCTATGGTTTGTAAGGCTTAAGATAAAATATCTTCAAGGCCACCAATGGAAGAAGCAGATGAAAGAAGGAGAAGCAGAAGAAACAAGTTAACTTACTTCACTGAAGAAGATAAGTTACTTGAAGAAATAAGGTGGATAATGAACATGAGTGAGTGTTGCACCCCAAAATTTTCCCTCACAATACAAGACTTTGTGTGCTAAGACGGTTCACAAGGTTCACAAGATTCACAATGCTTACAAGACCTTTCATGAGGTTCATGAAGTCTACAAGTCACTTTATGAGGTTCACAAGGTTCACAATACCTCCCATGAGGTTCACAAGACATTTTATGATGGTTCACAAGGTTCACAAAGTTCACAATTGGTCAGAAGAGTTGACAATTCCCTCAGACAATGCACCTCCTAAGCAGTGCATCCAAAACTAGGGTTTTGACTTTAATCAGGCTAAATGGACTTCCAAGGCTTCAAGTGAGCTTCATAACATCTTATATGTGTTTAAGAACCCCCATGACAAGTTTCAAGACTTTTCTCAAAAGTTTGCTCAGTCAGATGATCAGATAAGTCAAAATCAGTCAAAATCAGTCAAAGCAGTTAAAAAGTCAAACTGAGGTCAACTGTGGTCAAACCAAAGTCAAACTTCATGATTTTTTGCCAACATCAAGTATATGAAGTAAAATTCATCATTTGATCAAGGGTTGATCATGATTCATCAAGGAGATTTCAGATCATCAAGAATCAGGAGTTTCTAAATTAGGGTTTCCTCAGTAAAAGTCAACTGAACTTTGACCAGCCATAACTTTCACATGCTTCATCACCAAGTCTCCATCCAAAGCTAATTTTGAAGGAAATTGAATTCTCTACAACTTTGTGTCTCACAAGCCAAGCCCAAAAATGCTTCATTTGGAAGGTATGAGCTAAGACATTATAGGTCCTTTTGAAAGTCAACAAAAAGTCAACAACTTCAAAAGAGCATAACTTGAGAATGGTAAATGATATGGACATGAAACCAGTGGGGTTGGTTAGAGGACTCTTCAAGCTTTCCAAAATGTCCAAGAACACTCTCATACCATTAAAATTGAAGGATATGTGCCTTTGCAAAGTTGGGAAATTTTTGGTTGGTTTATGAAGAAAATGGAGGTCTAAAACCAATTTCTTCCAAATGGGCTTGCCATATGATGACCCAATCCACACTATAACCTCATGCACGACCCAAGTCAACAAAAATCAGATTTTTTATCATTTTATTTTTATTTATTTTGATTTAATTCATTAAAAATCATTTAAAATTAAAATAAAATATAAAGTCAAAGATTTAAATATGATTGAGCTTCTAGAAAATCATAAAAGTGATTGGTATTGAAGTGGAAAGAAGATCACATTGATTGGCTTGAAATAGAAAGTGTGGATGCAAAAATATTGAAATTTCAAAGCTTATCTTTTTGAATCCTTTTGGATCAAATCTTCCACACAATGACCTAATTTTTTAACCTAAATTCATCATTCTATAAGTATAGAAGACAACCCTAACACTATTCACGAATTCCAGCCTCCCAAGAGTAAGTTTGCATTGTCCAAAATCTCTCCAAAACTCAAATTCGGTTTTCATTATAGAGGACATTTGAAGGTAATCTAAAGACATAGCAATGATCCTTGGACATCCTTGAATCAAAACCAATCATTACATTGCATCATAGCATGATATATTGAGAAATCCGAACTGTTTTTGTTCACTTTCGATTTTTTCTTGTTCTTACATTTTTATGTAATATTAATCAAGTTTGATCTCTGGTTTGTGTTTAGATAAGTGCAAGGATGAATTCTGGGCAATTGAATTGATGGTTTAGTGACTGAATCGTGAAACACCATTCTTAGGGTTTCGGCCTAGGATTAGGGCTTCCTGATTTGTGGAACATAAATGGATTATGAAACCATAGAACGATTCGAATGAACACCTGGATCATATTTATAGGTTTAATTTTGTGAAATATTATGGTTTTGTTGATCATTGGATTTCATAGGTCTTGCTGCAAATTGGAAATTCGCAGGAAAGTTGGTGGGTAATTTCGCAGCAAAATTCGCATTGCCAGAGGTTGAAGATGATGCCCTGCGCGCGTTTCTGGAATTTGAATTTCATTTTAATATTTTATGTTTTGTTTTCTGTATAATATCACAAGCTGATGCTTGTCCCAGTGGTGAAGCCAGCGCATGTGTTGTTGAAGGGCAGGGGTTCGAATCCTGGCTTCCCAATGTTTTTTTCTTATTTTCCAGTTTATTCATTAGACATTATATATTATGTTTTATTGCCATTATGTTAATAGGTTCGCTCACCCAGCAGGATTGGTAACGTGTTTGTGTGTTTGTTGGTAAGGTCCTGGGTTCGATTCCCCCAGGCCTTTTGGTTTTTCTTCTTTTTTTTTGTGATTTTTCAGGTTTAGTGCATAAAACCAATTTAACCCATCCTTGTACTGCCTTCGCGCGCTGGTCTGGTGGAATGTGTTGTAGGCCTGGGTATTGGCAAACAGGGTGTCCTGGGTTCAATTCCCAGCCAGGTAAGTTTCAATTTTTTTATTTTGTTTAATTTGTTTTGTTAATTATATTAATGTTAATTAGAAATAATCATATAAAATAACCTATAAATATCTTATATTTTCTAAATTCCAAAATTATTTTCTAAATTCTAAAAATTAGTTTTTTTATTATTATGTACTTAAATTATAATATGTATATATTTATTAAATTAATATTGTATATTAACTTATAAACCCTAAAAAATATATATTTTTTAAAAACCCTAATTAATCATGTTAATTTTCAAAACCCTAATTTCTTTTTTCTTCTATTTTGTTTAATATCATTATTTATATTTAATCTAATTTTTATTAAATACATAAATTGTTGATAATTTAAAATTGTGTACATAAATATGTGTAAAAATTAAAATGCTCATGAAAATATTCACTAATTGTTTATAATTAATTATGCATGTAAATAATTTCTAAAAATTGCAAATTTAATTATTTCTCATAATATGTTCATAATTGATTTACTTTTTTTATAATTTTCATACAATTTCAAATTTTATAATAATTAATATGATTGTTTATATTTTCTTATTAATTTTTAAATTTTGTTCATTATAATATTTTTGCTTATTGTTATTACTAATTATGTTTATATGATTATTACTAACCCCATTTATTTTTTTAATTGTTATTATTATTACTAACCCAATTATAATTGCTTATTTATTTTGCTTATGATTTTATTTTGCTTATTTATTTATTCTGCTATTTATTTTAATTGCTTTATTATTATTATTGTAATTGCTCCTGGATGTAATATTTTATAATGTTTAAATTATTTATTTTTATGTCATGGTTAGTAAATAGGGAGTGTAAACATGTATGTTATTTAAAATTAATTTAGATCACTTGATTTTAAAAGATAAATATTAAATTAAACACTCACACACGTAAGTCGATCTTTGATCGCCATCTCACTTTCTAGGGTTACCTCTCATTGTTGCCTAATCAAAAGGTCAAGTAGGGTGTACAAAGCAAAAGTCCCTCAAAAGTAAAGTCATCTAGTCCCTTAACAATAAAAGATCAAGTCCCTTAATGGTTGCCTTCATAATGATCTTGTCCCTTTCGAATAATGATGACAGTCCCTCCAAAAATTGCTTAATACACCCTACAGTTGCCTACATTAAACAGATGTCCCTTCACTTGTCCCACACATCCAAGGTAATGACTACCTATTCCTTAATAATAGGGATAGTCTTACCATTTAAAGGATTCAAGAACAGAAAGACTTAAACTTTAGGGTAGGTTTCTCATAGTTGCTTGCTCACTATTCAAAATTTTTTTTAAACACTTCACAATTTCAAACAATTTTCAAACACAAGTTTTTTACGCATCCGTACATGGATCATTATCAAACTCTTATGAAAATTTCTATTCACACACTTCATATTTTCAAAAACATTTTAAAGTGAGCTAAGTAACTAAGAGCCCATGGATAACCATGGATGTAAAGGGTGCTAACACCTTCCCTTTACATAACCTACCCCCCGGACCCAAAAATCTTTTATAAGGTCTTTCCTGTTCTTTTATGCCTTTCCTTTGGATAAAATAAAAGTCGGTGGCGACTCTTGCTATCCGCAACATAACTAAAGTCAGTTCTCCCACCGTGTTACAGAACTGGCGAGTCTGCTGGGGATTTAATATTAAAGAGGGGTACCCTTAGGAATTAGATCACTTTAAAATTGTTTGCCTTGCTTGCTTTATACTTACTTGTTGGGCTCTTATGTGTGAAAGATCCTAACCCGGATCTAGTGTACCTTAGGTAAATGGCAATAGACCAAGGAAACTGTACGGCGTATACCGATATGGTTGATCTGGTGGCCATAGTTAGTGTGACTTCTTGGTTGGTGCTTATGTTCCTTAAGTCAAGTTGAGGATAATATGAGGCTGCCATATGTTGTCAATGCACTAACTAACTTTTAGAACCCTAGTTATCCCATCTTGGCCTTTAGAAAGTAGTGAGATAACCGGCTTTGGTGAAGACTGAAGTTGGTTGATACTCGATACTACGCTCATTGAGATTCTAAACTTGGAGGGTTTTGGTTGGCAAGTAAGTTGCCTACTGAACAACCACCCTTGTGAAGGATCAATGATGTTGAGATCCCTTAGAACCTGGTTACTTTGTAGGACAGGATGAACCAACTAACTTCAGGGGAGGGTACTTACCTTTGAACCTCATGCAAGCCTTTAAACCAAGGGCTATTGTGTGACTTGTTTGTGTGTGCCACATGTTTGTGATTGAGCATAACATCATGACATCATCATGCATCATAAGCATAGCATTTTCCCTAACCATTTCAAGGACCAAGGGATTTATCTTTGTTCTTTGTTGCAGGTCATGGCTTCTGCTCGTAGAAATACCATCAGGATCAACTTTATGGGCATACCTGCCAAGCTCAAAGAGTTGGTTTCTCAAGTGTCTGATCATTCCCAGTTCATCAAGAGACATGGTCACCTATTGGATCTAGTCACCTCAGGGTTCAATGAAGACATGATGAGTGTTCTGTTTCAGTTCTTTGATCCTAAGCACCATTGCTTCACATTCCCCGACTACCAGCTGGTTCCAACCATGGAAGAGTTCTCTAAACTTCTGGGCATACCTGTTCTTGATCAGAAACCATTCACAGGCTTGGAGAGGGAGCCTAAACCTGAAGTTATTGCTGCAGCTCTACATCTGAAGAAGGCTGACATTGTTCTAGAAACGAGAAGCGGAGTTAAGGGTATTCTTGCTAAGGTGTTGATAGAGAAGGCTCAAGTGTTCTTGAAGGCTATGAGTCATGATGCTTTTGAGGAGATCTTAGCCTTGCTAATATATGGCTTAGTATTGTTCCCCAATCCAGATCAGTTCATAGATGTTCATGCCATCAACATTTTCCTGAGTCACAATCCAGTGCCTACATTGCTTGGAGACATACTACATTCTCTTCATACCCGTACTACAAGGGCAAGAGGAACTTTGATGTGTTGCATACCTTTGCTATCTAGGTGGTTTATTTCTCACCTTCCTCGCTCAGTAATGAAGAATGAACAAGGGTTCAGGTGGTCCAAGAGGATTATGTCACTCTCTCATTCAGATATTCATTGGTGCTCCAGATCTATGGAGAATGTCACTATCATTGACCGTTGTGGGGAGTTTCCTAATGTGCCACTTCTAGGCATAAGAGGAGGCATTACCTACAACCCTTCTCTAGCTTTACGACAGTTTGGTTACGCTCGGAGTGATGGTCCACATGACATGTTGATTCAGGGCATTGTGTTTGACTACGACAATGATCTTCAAGGTTACCGTCAGAGATTCATACGAGCATGGGGAAAAGTGAACAGGGTTGACAGCAAGACTCTGGAGCCTAAGTACACTATTCCTATGGAGGCTTATCTCAGATGGGTGCGATCTCGTGCTCAGACTCTCATGATGCCATATCCTGCTATCCTGCCAGTTACCATGGAACCTGTTGCTGAAGGAGATACTGCTTATACCATCCTTCACCCAGACATGCCTACTGACATGGAAGACTTGCAGAGATCTTGGATCCAGTTGAAGGAGCAAAGGGATACTTTTGAGGCTCATTACAAAGCAAGCCAAGAAAGAATCCTGGAACTAACAAAGCAACTTCACGAGGAGCGGAATCTCAACTCATACCTCAACACAAAGAGGAAACGTCCATGGGAGACTTAAAACCCCATCTCTTGTATTTATTGCATTTCATTTTCTGTAAGCCCAAGAGGCAAAACAAATTTATTACTAATAAAAGTTTACCTTCTTGTTTGTTTAAGCAAATTTAAATCCTGCGGTCCTTGAAAACATTGCATACGCATTAAAACATCATATCATTGCATCACAGGTTTATTTGTGCACAGGTTTCTTATCTTCTCGCTATTTATTTCAGCAATGGCTCTTGAGCAAACAGTTAAGGATCTCCAGGCACAAAATGCACAGTTCCAAGAGCTGATCCTGAACTTGTCCAAGGGGCAGGATGAATTGAAGACACTGCTGGCCAAGAAGACTAAGAAGACTAGAAGGTCAGGTGGCCTGATCAACATGGGAAAAAGGTTCAGAGGTCCTGTCAAGACCAAAGAACAGGTTGAAGACTATGAATCTGAAGAGTCTGAAAGAGAGGGAGGCAGTCTCCACAACACTATGGGGGACTCTGACTCTGAAGCTAATTACTACCATGATCCTAATGAAGACAAATTCAAGATGCTGGTGGATAGAATGGATGCTATGGAGTTGCAGAAATCTTCTGGGCTGGATTTTGAAGACCTGAGTCTGATATCTGGGGTTGTCATACCCATTGGTTTCAAGGTTCCTACCTTTGTTGTTTATGATGGGGTCTATTGTCCCAAGCTGCATCTGAGGTCTTATGTCAGAAGAATCCAACCTCACACTGCTGACAAAAAGTTGTGGATCCATTTTTTTCAAGAGAGCTTATCTGGAGCTCAATTGGAGTGGTATTATCAATTGGAGAGTGTCAACATCAGGGAGTGGAATGATCTTGCTGAAGCTTTCTATAAGCAGTATCAATACAATGCTGACTTAGCTCCCACTCGCATGCAGCTGCAAAGCATGTCTATGGGTGCCAAAGAAAGTTTCAAGGAGTATGCTCAGAAGTGGAGAGATTTAGCTGGAAGAGTTCAACCCCCTTTAACTGACAGGGAATTGGTTGATATGTTCATGTGTACGTTGAATGGTCCGTTTTACAGTCATCTCATTGGAAGCTCATCATCTGGCTTCACTGAGTTGATAATGACAGGGGAGCGCGTGGAAAATGGTATAAAGAATGGCAAGATCCAAGTGGGTACTTCTTCATCAGGTGCTGCAAAGAAGCTTCCCACTGGGAAGAAAGAATCCAATGCTGTTTATGGTCAACCTGATCGTAATAGAAGGCATCAGTCTGTGAGTGCAGTTCATATCTCAAATCCAACTCCTACAACACCAGAGCAGCCACAGGGCAACCAACAGAGGGCTAGAAGGCAGTTCACTAAGATCAACATGTCAATGGCTCAGGCATTGCAACACTTGTTGAAGGCTGAACTTATTACTCTGAAAGAGACTCCTCAGAATCCCAATGTTACCTCACCCAGGTACAACCCCAATGCACGATGTGCATATCACTCAAACTATCAGGGACATGATACTAATAACTGCTGGGTCTTGAAGAACAAAATTCAAGATATGATTGAGGCTGGAGAGATTGAGTTTGACCCTCCGGGTACTCCAAATGTGATTACTGCTCCCATGCCAAATCATGAGAAGACTGTCAATGCCATTGATGAAGATTTACATATCTATTCAGTTGCAGAGTGGACCACACCATTGTCTGTTATCAAGAAAAAGTTAGTACAGGCTGGGCTCTTTCCAGGTTGTCGTGAAGATTGTTTGTATTGTACCTATAAGCCGGATAGTTGCTGGAGATTGAGAGATGGAATTCAGCGTCTCATGGATAAGTATACTATAGTGTTTGAGAGGACTCCATCGTCTGTAGAGAGTATGGTGGATCATATTACTAAAGGTAGGAAGACTGAAGAGGTTGATATGGTTGACAAAGTGCCGGTGAGGATCACTTCAAAGGGACCTGTTAAAATCACTCATAAGGGTCCAATTAAGATTACTGCTGAAGGCCCTGTGAAGATTGTTGCTGAAGCTAGAGTGGCTCCTCTGATCATTACCACTCCTGGTCCTATTCCATATACGTCTGATAAAGCTGTGCCTTGGCACTATGGGTCTGATGTTTATATCCATGGTGTTAAGCAGGAACCATTAGCTGATATGCCTGTTGATGTTGACAATATTGCTGGATCTAGTAAGATCACACGAAGTGGAAGAGTCTTCTCTCCACCAGTTACTTCCAAGAATGCAGTTACTCCTGCTGCTACGTCCACCACTGATGCTCGGGGCAAAGGTCCTGTTATTGAGCCTATACCTACTGATGTGCCAGCTGCTGATGATCTCTCTAAGCAGATGGAAGAAGTATTGAAAATCATTCGCAAGAGTGATTATGACATTGTTGATCAGTTGGGGCATACTCCCTCTAAGATCTCTATGTTGTCCTTGTTGTTATGTTCTGAAGCTCATGCAAAAGCTTTGATCAAGTTTCTGAAGACTGCTCATGTACCCAATGCAATTTTTGTTGACCAGTTTGAGAATTGTGTTGCCCACCTGACCTATGATAATGGGTTAGGGTTTTCTGATGTTGATTTAACCCCTGCCAAGAGGGATCACAATAGGGCTCTGCATATCTCAATTGAATGCAGGGGCACTACCCTGTCACATGTATTGATAGACAATGGTTCCTCTCTGAATGTGTTGCCCAAGGAAGTCCTGAATAAGCTGAGTCCTGAAGATGCTGTGCTGAAGCCCAGTAATATAGTGGTGAAGGCTTTTGATGGTTCTAGAAGAGTGGTGCATGGAGAAATTGATCTCCCGATCAAAGTTGGTTCTCAGGTTTTCAATGCTACATTTTATGTGATGGATATTCGTCCTTCGTACTCTTGTCTGCTTGGTCGTCCCTGGATCCATGGGGCAGGTGCTGTAACCTCTACATTACATCAGAAGCTGAGATATCCGGTAGAAGGAAAGGTTGTTACTGTCTATGGAGAGGAAGAATATTTTGTCAGCCATGTAAACACCTTCAAGTATCTGGAAGTGGAAGGTGAATATGTTGAAACTCCGTGTCAGACATTTGAAGTGGTTCCTTGGGTTGTTAATGATTATGTAGCTCCACCAGTTGCCAAGAAAGTTCCTGTGGTTACCAGAGTACCTCCAACAATGGCCTCCCTTAAAGATGCTAGAGCTGTGGTGGATGAAGGTGGTTGTACTATTTGGGGTCAGCTTCCTGATATCCCATATAAGTCTGACAAGTTTGGTTTAGGTTTCACTGCAGAGTCCCAGAAGGCTGTTCGTCGTGCTCGTGCTGTTCGTATCACCAATCAAGGGGTTATGAAGAGCCAGATCAATGCTGTGGGAGACTATGATGAAGACTACAACTTGGATGCTTGGATTTTTCCTACTGTGGGTGCTGGACTCAATAATTGGAAAGCTGGAGATGTTATCCCTATCTCCTTTAGTCAGGAGTAAATACTATTACTGTGTTGTTGCTTTTTAAGTTTGTAATTTCTTGAACAATAAAACTCTTAAGCCTTGTGCCTTACCCGGGGCACAATGGTGTGCTTGTTACGGGCTGTCATTTCATTTGCATACTTCATTCAATAAAATCAGTGGACGTTTCGTTTTAGTAAATATTGTGTTCCTTGTCTTTCTTTTCTTTTATTTTTGCTTTATCAGCTATGTGTTCTTACACACACCCACATCACTAAAATGCAGATCCTCATCCACTCTGGATCCTGTTGATAACAGTTCTACTATTGCCAATTATAATTTCGAGAATCCGATCTATCAAACTGAAGACGGAAATGAGGACGATTGTGAAGTACCTGTAGAGCTTGCTAGGTTGTTACAACAATAAGAGAAAGCCATACAGCCACATGAAGAGCCAGTCGAAGTTGTGAATCTGGGAACTGAAGAAAACAGGAAAGAGGTCAAGATAGGGGCTGATTTAGAGGATAGTGTCAAGAGCAGGTTGATTCAGATGTTACGTGACTATGTGGAGATCTTTGCTTGGTCTTATGAAGATATGCCAGGGTTGGATACAGACATTGTGGTTCACCGTTTACCAGTGAAAGAAGATTGTCGTCCAAAAAAGCAGAAGGTTCGTCGTATGCGTCCTGAGATGTCAGAAAAGATCAAGGCAGAGGTAATGAAACAGTTCAATGCAGGGTTCTTAGCAGTGACTTCTTATCCTCAGTGGGTTGCAAATGTGGTACCGGTTCCTAAGAAAGATGGTAAGGTACGTATGTGTGTGGACTACAGAGATTTGAACAAGGCCAGCCCCAAAGATGACTTTCCACTTCCTCATATTGATGTTCTGGTAGACAACACTGCTCAACATAAGGTATTCTCTTTTATGGATGGTTTCTCTGGTTACAATCAGATCAAGATGGCACCTGAAGATATGGAGAAGACAACCTTTGTTACACAATAGGGCACTTTTTGTTATAAGGTGATGCCATTTGGTTTGAAGAATGCAGGGGCAACATATCAGCGTGCTATGGTGGCTTTGTTTCATGATATGATTCATCATGAGATAGAGGTATATGTGGATGATATGATAGCCAGGTCCCAGAATGAAGAGCAACATCTTGATCATCTGCATAAGTTGTTTGAGAGGTTGAAGAAATACAAGTTGAGATTGAACCCAAACAAGTGTACTTTTGGAGTTAGGTCTGGTAAACTCCTGGGTTTCATAGTCAGTGGAAAAGGTATCAAAGTAGATCCAGCCAAAGTGAAAGCTATACGAGAGATGCCAGCTCCCCGTACTGAGAAGGAGGTTAGAGGTTTCTTGGGACGATTGAATTACATTGCAAGATTTATTTCCCAGTTAACTGCCATCTGTGAGCCAATCTTCAAGTTGTTGAAGAAAGATCAGGTGATGGAATGGAATGATGAGTGCCAGACTGCCTTTGATGAAATCAAGAGATATCTGCTAGAACCTCCAATTTTGATCCCACCAGTTGATGGAAGACCCTTGATTATGTACTTAACAGTGTTAGACAACTCAATGGGGTGTGTGTTGGGGCAACATGACGAGTCTGGTTGAAAAGAGCAGGCAATATACTACCTTAGCAAAAAGTTTACCGACTGTGAGACAAGATACTCACTGCTCGAGAAAACTTGTTGCGCTTTGGCATGGGCTGCTCGCCGGCTAAGACAGTATATGTTGACCCATACTACCCTGTTGATCTCGAAGATGGATCCAATCAAGTACATATTCGAGAAACCTGCTCTCTCCGGAAGAATTGCAAGATGGCAAATGATCTTGACAGAATATGATATACAATATACTACTCAGAAGGCCATCAAAGGAAGTGTTGTTGCTGATCATTTGGCTCATCAAGCAGTGGATGATTACCAGTCAATGAGTTTTGAGTTCCCTGATGGAGATATTATGATTATTACCAAAGAACCTGGACAATATGACGGACCTGAACAAGGATCCCGATGGACTATGGTTTTTGATGGTGCTTCCAATGCACTTGGTAATGGGGTTGGTGTTGTGATTAGTTACCCTGAAGGTTGTCATACCCTGATTACTGCCAGACTTTGTTTCTATTGTACCAATAACATGGCTGAATATGAGGCATGTATCCTGGGTATTAAAGCTGCTATTGATATGAAGATTCAGTTCCTTGACGTGTATGGAGATTCAGCCCTGGTAGTAAGTCAGATTAAAGGAGATTGGGATACCAAGCATGATAACCTCATTCCTTACAGAGAGCATGTGTTGTCTTTGATCCCACATTTCAAAGAGATTACCTTTGGACATATTCCACGAAGAGAGAATCAGTTGGCAAATGCATTAGCCACCATGGCATCCATGTTTGAGATCAGCTGGGATGATGAAGCTCCCAAGATTACTATTGATAGATTTGAAAAGCCTGCATACTGCAATGAGATTGGCACAGAAGGAGCAGAAGAGAAGCCCTGGTTCTATGAAGTGAAAAGATATCTTGAAGCTCAGGAGTTCCCTGAAGGGGCATCTGCCAAAGATAGGAAGTTTCTAAGAAGATTTTATGCTAAGTTCTTTTTGAGTAATGGGATTTTGTACAAGCGCAATCATGATTCAACTATGCTTCGTTGTGTGGATAAGAAGGAAGCAACGAAAATTATGGAAGATATGCATGATGGGATCTTTGGCACTCATTCTAGTGGTCATACCATGGCAAAGAAGATATTGAGAGCAGGTTACTATTGGTCTACCATGGAAGCTGATTGCTATCAACACTCCAGAACATGTCACAAGTGTCAAATTTATGCTGATAAAGTACATATACCTCCATCACCATTGAATGTGTTGACTGCTCCTTGGCCTTTTGCCATGTGGGGCATTGATATGATTGGTGAGATCAAGCCTACTGCTTCTAATGGGCATCGTTTCATCCTGGTTGCTATTGATTACTTCACGAAGTGGGTAGAGGCAGCTTCATTTGCATCTGTTACTAATAATGTTGTGGCTCGATTCATTAAGAATAATCTCATATGTAGGTATGGCATCCCCGAAAGGATTATTACTAACAATGGCTCTAATCTGAACAACACTATGATTACTGATCTCTGTACGCAGTTCAAGATTAAGCATCACAACTCTTCTCCGTATCGTCCAAAGATGAATGGGGCAGTGGAAGCTGCTAATAAGAACATTAAGAAGATTGTACAGAAGATGACTGTTACTTACAAGGATTGGCATGAGATGTTACCATTTGCTCTTCATGGTTATCGTACTACAATACGTACTTCAACAGGGGCAACCCCATTCTCTTTGGTCTATGGTATGGAAGCAGTTCTGCCCATTGAAGTTCAAATTCCCTCCTTAAGAATTATGAAGGATGCAGGCTTGGATGAAGATGAATGGATTCAGACTCGACTGGACCAGATAAATTTGATTGATGAGAAGAGGTTAGCAGCAGTTTGTCATGGCCAGATGTACCAGAAACGGATGATCAAAGCTTTTAACAAGAAGGTTAAGCCAAAGGTATATCAGGTTGGTGACTTGGTAATCAAGCGTATCATATTACCACAGGGTGATCCTAGGGGCAAGTGGACTCCAACATATGAAGGACCATTTGTAGTCAAAACAGTATTCTCAGGAGGTGCCATGATACTTACTACTATGGATGGTGAAGACTTCCCGCAACCTGTAAACGCATACATAGTTAAAAAATACTACGCATGAAAAGAGACCCGCTAGGTTGACAGGCCTAGGCAAAAATAAGGGCATCCCGGCAAACCAAAAGGGTTTGGGCAAAAATTAGGGATATATATAAAAAGATGTACACCCGGCAAGTCGAAAACCTGAAAAGGCGGCTTGGGCAAAAAAGGGTATCCCGGTGGATTTAAAACCTAAAAGGGCAATCCAGGCAAAAGTTAGGGATTAAAGCGTATGACTATGTCTCGTTTGGATCACCCATGAAACTGCAACCAGTTGTGCTACTTACTCAAGCTCTAACAGAAAAAGCTCAATCCAATCGTTTCCGTCTCAACAGCAGAAGATGAGATACTTGAAGATAATGGCAATAGTAGAATTGAAACTCAATAGGATTATTTCCCATATAGTTGATTCTCCTTGTTTTGTAATAAACTTTATGACAAAATCCTCTTACTAGGGTTTATGTCTCCTTGTACAAACTTACCCATGTATGGGTCACTCTTTGATATAAATAAAAATCCATTTTTGAATCCTGATTTACTTTTACCCTATTTACATAAGCGAAACGTCCTTTGGTTGTGTTTGAATGTATGTATGCTTTTGAATATGATTGATGTTTACCAGAAATGCATGTATGCTTAATATGATTGATGTTTACCAGAAATGCATGAAAATGCAGTAATAGTATTTACTAAGGACGAACGAGGGAAGGATTTCAACGAAGCTTCGCCGGTTCATCTTTACAATACAGTTACAAACCCTCAGCAGGACAAATCCATCTTCATATAGTCACATCTCCCCTGGAATTTATATCCATCTCTTTTATCCTCATACGGATATCCGGGAATTTACTTTCCAATAAGAGTACGACGAACGAAGACGGGAGGTTATATATACCTTGCTATCCCCAGCAGACGGGAGGTTATATATACCTTGCTATCCCCAGCAGACAGGAGGTTATGTATACCTTCTTATCACACAAGACGGGAACGAATTCCTCATATTCTTCAGCAACAAATCGGGATTTATTTTCCCTGGCCAACAGTTGTTATACGAAGATATCCAGACGCTTCCGGCAGCATCATATCATACATACATCATTTACATCATACCATACCATACATATACATAGATACATAATACATTACCTAAGTGCATCATATTATACATGCATACGTAATGCATAAGCTAATATTATCATATAGAATGCTACTTTGTTTTCAGGTTAATTCTCCAGCAGACAAACTTCATCAACAACTTGTGACTATCAGGACTGCTTTATCCTCCTGAAAAGTTATCATTCCTCAGGATTGCTTTATCCTCCTGAAAGCTTCTCATACCTCAGGACTGCTTTATCCTCCTGCAAGCATACTATTACTTCAGGATTGCTTCATCCTCCTGAAAACATATTATTACCTCAGGACTGCTTTATCCTCCTGACAGCTTCTTGTACCTCAGGATTGCTTTATCCTCCTGAAATCATATTATTACCTCAGGACTGCTTCATCCTCCTGATAGTTATCATCACTACCTCAGGATTGCTTCATCCTCCTGAAAGCATATTATTACCTCAGGACTGCTTTATCCTCCTGACAGCTTCTTGTACCTCAGGATTGCTTTATCCTCCTGAAATCATATTATTACCTCATGACTGCTTCATCCTCCTGATAGCTATCATCATTACCTCAGGATTGCTTCATCCTCCTGAAAGCATATTATCAATCTCTCTGCTTTATCCTCCTGAAAGCATATTATCAATCTCTCTGCTTTATCCTCCTGAAAGCTATCATTATATCTTCATATTTTGGACTGCTTTATCCTCCAAGAAATGTATCTGAAGAACTTTTCTCCAAGTGGCATCTTTAAGCCCACTCAAGCATATATAACCAACCATCAATATCAGTTTACGCACCGGTGAGTGCAAATTTTTGGGCTTTTGTGTTCAATCCCCTTCAATCTTCCAGGTCACGACTGGCACATATACCAGTCTAACCCCTCAGGTTTCAGAAAATTGAACAGGGGCAGCTGTTGCACCCCAAAATTTGCCCTCACAATACAAGACTTTGTGTGCTAAGAAGGTTCACAAGGTTCACAAGATTCACAATGCTTACAAGACCTTTCATGAGGTTCATGAAGTCTACAAGTCACTTTATGAGGTTCACAAGGTTCACAAGGTTCACAATACCTCCCATGAGGTTCACAATACATTTTATGATGGTTCACAAGGTTCACAAAGTTCACAATTGGTCAGAAGAGTTGACAATTCCCTCAGACAATGCACCTCCTAAGCAGTGCATCCAAAACTAGGGTTTTGACTTTAATCAGGCTAAATGGACTTCCAAGGCTTCAAGTGAGCTTCATAACATCTTATATGTGTTTAAGAACCCCCATGACAAGTTTCAAGACTTTTCTCAAAAGTTTGCTCAGTCAGATGATCAGATAAGTCAAAATCAGTCAAAATCAGTCAAAGCAGTTAAAAAGTCAAACTGAGGTCAACTGTGGTCAAACCAAAGTCAAACTTCATGATTTTTTGCCAACATCAAGTATATGAAGTAAAATTAATCATTTGATCAAGGGTTGATCATGATTCATCAAGGAGATTTCAGATCATCAAGAATCAGGAGTTTCTAAATTAGGGTTTCCTCAGTAAAAGTCAACTGAACTTTGACCAGCCATAACTTTCACATGCTTCATCACCAAGTCTCCATCCAAAGCTCATTTTGAAGGAAATTGAATTCTCTACAACTTTGTGTCTCACAAGCCAAGCCCAAAAATGCTTCATTTGGAAGGTATGAGCTAAGACATTATAGGTCCTTTTGAAAGTCAACAAAAAGTCAACAAATTCAAAAGAGCATAACTTGAGAATGGTAAATGATATGGACATGAAACCAGTGGGGTTGGTTAGAGGACTCTTCAAGCTTTCCAAAATGTCCAAGAACACTCTCATACCATTAAAATTGAAGGATATGTTCCTTTGCAAAGTTGGGAAATTTTTGGTTGGTTTATGAAGAAAATGGAGGTCTAAAACCAATTTCTTCCAAATGGGCTTGCCATATGATGACCCAATCCACACTATAACCTTATGCACGACCCAAGTCAACAAAAATCAGATTTTTTATCATTTTATTTTTATTTATTTTTATTTAATTCATTAAAAATCATTTTAAATTAAAATAAAATATAAAAGTCAAAGATTTAAATATGATTGAGCTTCTAGAAAATCATAAAAGTGATTGGTATTGAAGTGGAAAGAAGATCACATTGATTGGCTTTAAATAGAAAGTGTGGATGCAAAAATATTGAAATTTCAAAGCTTATCTTTTTGAATCCTTTTGGATCAAATCTTCCACACAATGACCTAATTTTTTAACCTAAATTCATCATTCTATAAGTATAGAAGACAACCCTAACACTATTCACGAATTCCAGCCTCCCAAGAGTAAGTTTGCATTGTCCAAAATCTCTCCAAAACTCAAATTCGGTTTTCATTATAGAGGACATTTGAAGGTAATCTAAAGACATAGCAATGATCCTTGGACATCCTTGAATCAAAACCAATTATTACATTGCATCATAGCATGATATATTGAGAAATCCGAACTGTTTTTGTTCACTTTCGATTTTTTCTTGTTCTTGCATTTTTATGTAATATTAATCAAGTTTGATCTCTGGTTTGTGTTTAGATAAGTGCAAGGATGAATTCTGGGCAATTGAATTGATGGTTTAGTGACTGAATCGTGAAACACCATTCTTTGGGTTTCGGCCTAGGATTAGGGCTTCCTGATTTGTGGAACATAAATGGATTATGAAACCACAGAACGATTCGAATGAACACCTGGATCATATTTATAGGTTTAATTTTGTGAAATATTATGGTTTTGTTGATCATTGGATTTCATAGGTCTTGCTACAAATTGGAAATTCGCAGGAAAGTTGGTGGGTAATTTCGCAGCAAAATTCGCATTGCCAGAGGTTGAAGATGATGCCCTGCGCGCGTTTCTGGAATTTGAATTTCATTTTAATATTTTATGTTTTGTTTTCTGTATAATATCACAAGCTGATGCTTGTCCCAGTGGTGAAGCCAGCGCATGTGTTGTTGAAGGGCAGGGGTTCGAATCCTGGCTTCCCAATGTTTTTTTCTTATTTTCCAGTTTATTCATTAGACATTATATATTATGTTTTATTGCCATTATGTTAATAGGTTCGCTCACCCAGCAGGATTGGTAACGTGTTTGTGTGTTTGTTGGTAAGGTCCTGGGTTCGATTCCCCCGGGCCTTTTGGTTTTTCTTCTTTTTTTTTGTGATTTTTCAGGTTTAGTGCATAAAACCAATTTAACCCATCCTTGTACTGCCTTCGCGCGCTGGTCTGGTGGAATGTGTTGTAGGCCTGGGTATTGGCAAACAGGGTGTCCTGGGTTCAATTCCCAGCCAGGTAAGTTTCAATTTTTTTATTTTGTTTAATTTGTTTTGTTAATTATATTAATGTTAATTAGAAATAATCATATAAAATAACCTATAAATATCTTATATTTTCTAAATTCCAAAATTATTTTCTAAATTCTAAAAATTAGTTTTTTTATTATTATGTACTTAAATTATAATATGTATATATTTATTAAATTAATATTGTATATTAACTTATAAACCCTAAAAAATATATATTTTTTAAAAACCCTAATTAATCATGTTAATTTTCAAAACCCTAATTTCTTTTTTCTTCTATTTTGTTTAATATCATTATTTATATTTAATCTAATTTTTATTAAATACATAAATTGTTGATAATTTAAAATTGTGTACATAAATATGTGTAAAAATTAAAATGCTCATGAAAATATTCACTAATTGTTTATAATTAATTATGCATGTAAATAATTTCTAAAAATTGCAAATTTAATTATTTCTCATAATATGTTCATAATTGATTTACTTTTTTTATAATTTTCATACAATTTCAAATTTTATAATAATTAATATGATTGTTTATATTTTCTTATTAATTTTTAAATTTTGTTCATTATAATATTTTTGCTTATTATTATTACTAATTATGTTTATATGATTATTACTAACCCCATTTATTTTTTTAATTGTTATTATTATTACTAACCCAATTATAATTGCTTATTTATTTTGCTTATGATTTTATTTTGCTTATTTATTTATTCTGCTATTTATTTTAATTGCTTTATTATTATTATTGTAATTGCTCCTGGATGTAATATTTTATAATGTTTAAATTATTTATTTATATGTCATGGTTAGTAAATAGGGAGTGTAAACATGTATGTTATTTAAAATTAATTTAGATCACTTGATTTTAAAAGATAAATATTAAATTAAACACTCACACACGTAAGTCGATCTTTGATCGCCATCTCACTTTCTAGGGTTACCTCTCATTGTTGCCTAATCAAAAGGTCAAGTAGGGTGTACAAAGCAAAAGTCCCTCAAAAGTAAAGTCATCTAGTCCCTTAACAATAAAAGATCAAGTCCCTTAATGGTTGCCTTCATAATGATCTTGTCCCTTTCGAATAATGATGACAGTCCCTCCAAAAATTGCTTAATACACCCTACAGTTGCCTACATTAAACAGATGTCCCTTCACTTGTCCCACACATCCAAGGTAATGACTACCTATTCCTTAATAATAGGGATAGTCTTACCATTTAAAGAATTCAAGAACAGAAAGACTTAAACTTTAGGGTAGGTTTCTCATAGTTGCTTGCTCACTATTCAAAAAAATTTTCAAACACTTCACAATTTCAAACAATTTTCAAACACAAGTTTTTTACGCATCCGTACATGGATCATTATCAAACTCTTATGAAAATTTCTATTCACACACTTCATATTTTCAAAAACATTTTAAAGTGAGCTAAGTAACTAAGAGCCCATGGATAACCATGGATGTAAAGGGTGCTAACACCTTCCCTTTACATAACCTACCCCCCGGACCCAAAAATCTTTTATAAGGTCTTTCCTGTTCTTTTATGCCTTTCCTTTGGATAAAATAAAAGTCGGTGGCGACTCTTGCTATCCGCAACATAACTAAAGTCAGTTCTCCCACCGTGTTACAGTGAGCAAGATCACTCTAAAGCAAAATCAAAATGCAGCAATGATGCATAAGAGAGAAAGAGAAGAGAAGTGAGAAGTGAAGGCAAATTCACTTCTCAAAGTACTTACCACCTGAAATGGTTAGCATAAAATAAAGAATGAAATGAAAATGGAATGTATGCAAGGATGCAAACCAAAACCAGAAGCATATTCATGATGCAAATGATGCTATGAGATGATATGAAAGCATGTCAAGTGATATGAATGTTCATACAAGAGATGAGAATGCAAATGAAGCATGTAGGAAACATGAAAATTCATGAAAGTTCATGGAATGAAATGAATGCATAACATGGAAAATGGATGAATAAATGATCAAGCATGATTCTAATGTGTCCTATTATGTCTTAGAATTCATGTGAATGGAAGAAATGTCATGGCAAGTTATTGAATGAATGCATATGCAAGATGTATGCAAATGAACATGAGAAATTAGGGTTTTAATGCAATATGAGATGCAAAAGTCAAAAACAGAAGCAAAACACAAGATAAAAAATTGCAAATGAACTCAAAGGAACCCTGACCACATATGATATCACACCCCAAAGGAGAAGACCTAACTCTTAACCTAAAGAAAGTTGTGATTTTTCTAAGTTATCTAGGGTTTTAAGGTACCTAAAGGGGAAAAATGCAAATCAAATCAAAAATGCAAGATAAATTTATTACAAAATTATGCTAGATACTACATGCTCTATGAAGATCAATGCAAAAAGAATCAATAGCATACCATTCATGGTTAGGCAGAAAAGAATTCTTGAAGTTAGGGTTCAAAAATAGGATTTTTATGAACCCTAAATTCAAGAAAAAATGTCAAAGATGATTCAAAACCAAAAAGAAATTTGTATTAATGGCATGACAATGTTTCTAAATGTCCTAAGATGCAATGTGATTTTTTTTGGGATTTTTAGAAACCTAAATGATATTTTAATTAATTAATTTCCATTAATTAATTAAAATAAACATTTAAATATTTTTAAAATGGTTTTTTAATGCAAAAAATAAAAATGAAAGTATTTTTGGGTGAAGAAAATTATTTGGATGCAAAATACAGAAGAAAATATTTTTTAGGATTTTCTAGCTATTTTAAATAAAATATGCAAAACAAATAAGAAATAAATGAAATTAAAATGAAATAAAACAGAAGTAATCTAATCTGATGGTTTAGATTTAAACTGGGGATTTTTGGTTTGACCTGGCGCGCAATCTAATGGCTGAAATTCAAATTCAGTTAAACTTAATTAATTAATAAATTAATCCAGATTTAAAGTTAATGAAATGATCCTGATCGTCTATCACACGCGGGAAACTAAGATCAAACGGCCTACGTTTAAACTCTGCCCTAACCCTAATTAAACAACTTAATGACTTTCAGGTGGCCGGAGAAGACCTCCGATCATCTTCTCCGGCCAGCTCCTCCCTGAGCAAACCCAAAACCTCACCCCTAGGTCATTTCTGGAGCTCTAAAGCTCTAGATTAACCCCTCTCACCTTCCTAAACACAAATCCAACCTCAAAACAAATTTATCATGGCTCATAATCAAGATTCGAAGGAAAAATCAAAAATGGCAAAACTTTCAGAACACGCATACAAGCTCATTTCTCAACCATTCTCAAAAGTAAACATATCATGGTAATCAGCAAAGCATGAAGAACAATCTAAGAACTTAAAATGGAATTTCTGGAAAAAAGTTTGAAGAGGTTACTTGAGCTTGAGCTTCCTCAGTTTGGAGCTTTTTGGCCTCCTCTCTCGTGCAAGCTGACTCCAATGACCTTCCTGATGAAGCTTTGATGCTTAGAGGAAGTTTTTAATGGCTGGTTTGAGAGTTTTCACTCTTGCTGGTCAGAAATCGTGTTTTGATTGTGGGGGGTTTTTTGTTGTTTTAATGGTTGCTTTGTGTTCTATAGGTGATTTTGAGATGAATGGTGAAAGAAGTTTGAAGATTGAGTGAGTGTGCTGCGAGTTTCGAAGGAATTTGCAAAAATGGAGAGATTTTGGGAACTTGAGGATTCTGAGGTTTTAGGCTGCAATGTTGTGTGTTATGGCTTGGGTTTGATCCACATAACAAGCTGTGATAGGCCAAAGAGTGGGTGGTGGCTGCAGCTGATTGGTATGGGCTTCTTGCAAAAAGTCACCAACTTGTGTACTTGAGGTATGGGCTCTTGTGCAGCTGGCTTCTTGGCTTGTCTTGGTGCAGCTGAGATCAAAGAGGTCCATAGAATTCACTTTGAGGCAATTCAGCAAGTTTGTGAAAGGTTCTATGTCATTTTGCAATTTTATGAAGATTTGGCCCCTTTTGAATTTCTTCATGTGCAAGATATGGAAACTTGAGATTCTTTGGGCAATTCTGAGTTTTATACAATGCACAAGGTTGGTATGATGCTTAGAAGTGTGTTTGAAGTCACAAAATAGCTTGGCAAGTGGTTTTGCAAAAAATCCTCTTTGGTGCATTCTTGAAAATTATGTGATTTTTGCCAACTTTGACAAGCCATAACTTGATTTCCATAATGAATTAGAACTTGTTCTTGTACTTTTTAAAAGGGAATGATCCATTCTACAACTTTCATGACCAACAAATTTTCATTTGAAGCATTTTTGGTTGAGAAAGAGGAGGTTGAAAAACTTTCCCAAAATGGAAAGTTTACATTACAAGTCATTTCCATTTTTGGCAACTTTTGGTTTAGCTCACTTTTCTTCAATTTTGTAAACTTCCAAGCACTTCAATGATCAAATAAAGATCATATAACTTCAATTTGATGAAAAATCCACTTTGGTTCCATTGATGGGGGTCTTAGATGCCCTGGTTTTGCTCTGACTTGCTCAAGAAGTTACCCAATGAACAGATGACTTCCACAATGAATTTCTTCATCAAACTTGGTACACATGATCCTTATAACATATTGAGACCCTTAGAAACAAGAATGACCAAAAAATTTGGAGTTATGGCCTCTGAAACCAAAACCCTAATTTCAGGTCATCTGTGTAGTGAAACCCTAGCTCTGCTTCCATGCTTTGCAAGTTCTTGTGATTCTTTGACTTCCTTGATCTTTGAGGGATATAATATGATGATTGAACATACATGTACCCTCTTGTAATGATTGATGGCCTTTGGAGTGGCTCAGATGAATCCTGGATTGCTCAGATCACAAACCCTAGATGCAGATGAACTTGAACTATGCATATGGAACAAAAATGCAATATGATATGATATGTTTAAACAAATGCAAATATGAAAGATCACAAGTCATGGTGTGAACTTAGTGAGGGAAAATTTGGGGTGTTTACACACAGTGTGTGATTGAGGGGGAATGAGAGGGGGTTCTCTTATTTAAGTGTTCTTAGATAGAAATTGCATTGGGTAGTGATTAAGTGAAGAGTGTAAGCCGAGATTGTTTAACTCTGAATCGATACTACTGATAGTAGATTTCCTTCCTGTCTTGGTAGCCCCCAGAGTAGGTGAGTTTGCACCGAACTGGGTTAACAATTTCTTGTGTTCATTTATTTTTTGCAACTATATTTGTGTTCATGTTATTGTGTTAAGTGCAGAGATCAGTTGTTCTGACATCTCATAGGACATTTGTATTTATTTTTAAAATACCTTTTTCGGTACTTGAGTATATTTTATAAAAGAGTTTTGAGACATGATGTACTCGCTGTGAAGTTCTAAATGATTTAATCTAGATGATGTTAAAGTGTTCTGTTGATTATAATTTTGTTGCAACCCGTGTTACGGAGCAGGACTGTTGTGGTAAGACGTTTATGAAGGTGCGGCAACCATATTTATACATTGATGATTTTCTAATTATAATGATTGTATTATGAATATTCGTGGGGTTTAGTTGGGTGTTACAATCAACACGCTCTATTAACCTTATAGAGAAGGTGTAGATTTCGTCTATGGCTACCCATTCAGTCTTCGTGAAGGTGTACTGACTGTTTGTTTCTCACGGTCTTTGGCTCACCATTCATGACAATGATGCTCCTCCTCAGCTTGTGAAGCCTCTTGAAAAGGACATTAGGTATATTTAATACCACCTATTCCCATCAACATTTTAATAATTTTGATTTTGAGTATAGAATATTGATTCTGACTAATTGTGATTGTTATTTTGAAGGTAAATGGATACTATTATGACCATTCCAAAAGGAACTTATGAAACCTCTTGAGAAGAACTTACATACATTTTTTAGACTCGGTTTTGATAAACACTTATTTAAGTGCTTATCACATTAGTGCATATCAGTTATCACTATAACAAAAAGATTAAATAATATCCAAACTCTTTTCATATATGTTATATGTTTTTATCTTAATCTATCTTGAGGGTTTATGAAACTAATTAAAAACAACTTATGAATGGGTCTAGCTTTTCGGATACCCTCCTTCACCTTTCCTCACTCTTTCTTTGCTTGAAGTTTTTTATTCTGTAAATACAGTTACTGAAACTACTAGATAAATGGCTCAAGAATCGCAAGAATTGGATCTGAACAAGAATTAAGTTTTTTTAGATAGGCAGAATAAAGTTATTTGTGTAGACATCATAGTTACATAATTCGCTGGTATCCCTAGGGAACTGTGAATTGGTTCGTGAGTACCGGTTCACGGAACTTTTCAGAATCGAATGGTGTAAATTCTCATAGAATTCATACATTTTAGTGAACCAGTGAATACAGTGGAAAAATTTGAACTATTTATATATACTGGTTATAACCACTTAAATACAGTGGAAATGGCACACATATTTCTTGATGTTGCCAGCTTCTACTATCAAACTATTAAAAGTTTGTTTCATGCCTTTCCGAATGTACCCTTTTTACTTTTTCAAATTGCACTCCACATTGGAAAATAAGGTAATTCAAAAATGTCCTCATTATTTCCTTATCCAAGAGCTTTGTCCTACGCAATCTGTTACTAATCTATTTACTACCATACAAAAAAATCCACCTTTCTCCTTTTTGACAACCCACGCAACATAGCTTTGAAGTAAAGTGTACCTCATCACATAGACTGAACTTCTCTATCCTTCAACATTTTCTATCCTTCAACATTTTGCTTTGCTTCTAAGAACTCTACTTTTCTCTCCTACAAATTTCATAATCAATGCGTCTCCGCCTTTTCACAGGTAAACTGACTTACATTTTTACCTCCTTTTGTTTCCCATTTCTCTTTCTAATAGATCATTTGATGTTTTGTTTTCATGTATCAATTCATCTGTTGAAATGCTTCAATATTTGAAATCTGTACTTTTGAGATATGATGAAATGCTTCATCCGGACTATATCCAACATATTTGAGATCTTTAGTTTTCAATTGTATGTAGAAGAGGTGGCCTTAGAGACCTTAAGCTCAAATAACTAAGTATCACTGTATTGTATCATGAAAAGTTTCTTAAAACCATGAATATATATGCTTCTAATATCAACCTATTAAAGGTTTGTTTCATGCCTTTCCAAATGTACCCTTTTTAATTTTTCAAATTGCACTCAACATTGGATGATAAGGTAATTCACAAATGTTCTCATTTTTCCTTATCCAAGAGCTTCGACGTACGCCATCTGTCACTCATCTATTTGCTACCATACAAAAATAAATCCCCTTTTTTCCTTTTCGACAACCCACGCAACATAGCTTTGAAGTAAACTGTACCTCATCACATAGACTGAACTTCTCTATCCTTCAACATTTTCTATCCTTCAACATTTTGATCTGCTTCTAAAAACTCTACTTTTCTCTCCTACAAATTTCACAATCGTTGCGTCTTCGCCTTTTCACCGATAAACTGACTTACATTTTTCCTCCTTTTGTTTCCCATTTCTCTTTCTAATAGATCATTTGATGTTTTGTTTTCTTGTATCAGTTCATCTGTTGAAATGCTTCAATATTTGAAATCTGTACTTTTGAGATACGATGAAATGCTTCAGCTGGACTATAACCAACATATTTGAAATCTTTAGTTTTTGATTGTATGTAGAGGAGGTGGCCTTAGAGACCTTAAGTGCAAATAACTAAGTTTCATTGTTTTGTATCATGAAAAGTTTCTTAAAACCATGAATATATATGCTTCTACTATCAACCTATTAAAAGTTTGTTGCATGCCTTTCCGAATGTACCCTTTTACTTATTCAAATTGCATTCCACATTGGATAATAAGGTAATTCACAAATGTCCTCATTTTTTCCATATAAAGAGTTTTGTCGTACGCCATCTGTCACTCATCTATTTTCTACCATACAAAAAAAGTCCTCCTTTTCCTTTTTGACAACCCACGTAACATAGCTTTGAAGTAAAGTGTACCTCATCACATAGACTGAACTTCTCTATCCTTCATTATTTTATATCCTTCAACATTTTGCTATGCTTCTAAGAACTGTATTATTTTCTCTCCTACAAATTTCACAATCGTTGCGTCTCCGCCCTTTCACAGGTAAACTGACTTACATTTTTACCTCCTTTTGTTTCCCATTTCTCTTTCTAATAAATCATTTGATGTTTTGTTTTCATGTATCAGTTCATCTGTTGAAATGCTTCAATATTTGAAATCTGTACTTTTGAGATACGATGAAATGCTTCAGTCGGACTATATCCAACATATTTGAGATCTTTAGTTTTCGATTGTATGTAGAGGAGGTGGCCTTAGAGACCTTAAGCTCAAATAACTAAGTTTCACTGTTTTGTATCATGAAAATTTTCTTAAAACCATGAATATATATGCTTCTACTATCAACCTATTAAAAGTTTGTTGCATGCCTTTCCGAATGTACTCTTTTTACTTTTTCAAATTGCACTCCACATTGGATAATAAGGTAATTCACAAATGTCCTCATTTTTCTTTATCCAAGAGCTTCGTCGTACGCCATCTGTCATTCATCTATTTGCTACCATACAAAAATAAATCCTTTTTTTTCCTTTTCGACAACCCACGTAACATAGCTTTGAAGTAAACTGTACCTCATCACATAGACTGAACTTCTCTATCCTTCAACATTTTGATTTGCTTCTAAAAACACTACTTTTCTCTCCTACAAATTTCACAATCGTTGCGTCTCCGCCTTTTCACCGATAAACTGACTTACATTTTTACCTCCTTTAGTTTCCCATTTCTCTTTCTAATAGATCATTTGATGTTTTATTTTCATGTATCAATTCATCAGTTGAAATGCTTCAATATTTAAAATCTGTACTTTTTAGATACGATGAAATGCTTCAGCCAAACTATATCCAACATATTTGAAATCTTTAGTTATTGATTGTATGTAAAGGAGGTGGCCTTAGAGACCTTAAGCACAAATAACTAAGTTTCACTGTTTTGTATCATGAAAAGTTTCTTAAAACCATGAATATATATGCTTCTACTATCAACCTATTAAAATTTTGTTGCATGCCTTTCCGAATGTACCCTTTTTACTTTTTCAAATTGCACTCCACATTGGATAATAAGGTACTTCAGAAATGTCCTCATTTTTTCCTTATCCAAGAGCTTCGTCGTACGCCATATGTCACTCATCTATTTTCTACCATACAAAAATAAATCCCCTTTTTTCCTTTTTGACAACCCACGCAACATAGCTTTAAAGTAAAGTTTACCTCATTACATAGACTGAACTTCACTATCCTTCAACATTTTCTATCCTTCAACATTTTGCTCCGCTTCTAAGAACTCTACTTTTCTCTCCAACAAATTTTACAATCGTTGTGTCTCCGCCTTTTCACAGGTACACTGACTTACATTTTTACCTCCTTTTGTTTCCCATTTCTCTTTCTAATAGATCATTTGATGTTTTGTTTTCATGTATCAGTCCATCTGTTGAAATGCTTCAATATTTGAAATTTGTACTTTAGAGATACGATGAAATGCTTCATCCGGACTATATCCAACATATTCAAGATCTTTAGTTTTCGATTGTATGTAGAGGAGGTGGCCTTAGAGACCTTAAGCTCAAATAACTAAGTTTCACAGTTTTGTATCATGAAAAGTTTCTTAAAACCATGAATATATATGCTTCAACTATCAACCTATTAAAAGTTTGTTTCATGCCTTTCCAAATGTACCCTTTTTAATTTTTCAAATTGCACTCCACATTGGATGATAAGGTAATTCACAAATGTCCTCATTTTTCCTTATCCAAGAGCTTCGACGTACGCCATCTGTCACTCATCTATTTTCTACCATTAAAAAATAAATCCCCCTTTTTCCTTTTCGACAACCCACGCAACATAGCTTTGAAGTAAACTTTACCTCATCACATTGACTGAACTTCTCTATCCTTCAACAATTTCTATCCTTCAACATTTTGCTCTGCTTCTAAGAACTCTACTTTTCTCTCCTACAAATTTCACAATCGTTGCGTCTCCGCCTTTTCACAGGTAAACTGACTTACATTTTTACCTCCTTTTGTTTCCCATTTCTCTTTCTAATAGATCATTTAATGTTTTGTTTTCTTGTATCAGTTCATCTGATGAAATGCTTCAATATTTGAAATCTGTACTTTTGAGATACGATGAAATGCATCAGCCGGACTATAACCAACATATTTGAAATCTTTAGTTTTTGATTGTATGTAGAGGAGGTGGCCTTAGAGACCTTAAGCTCAAATAACTAAGTTTCACTGTTTTGTATCATGAAAATTTTCTTAAAACCATGAATATATATGCTTCTACTATCAACCTATTAAAAGTTTGTTGCATGCCTTTCCGAATGTACTCTTTTTACTTTTTCAAATTGCACTCCACATTGGATAATAAGGTAATTCACAAATGTCCTCATTTTTCTTTATCCAAGAGCTTCGTCGTACGCCATCTGTCACTCATCTATTTGCTACCATACAAAAATAAATCCTTTTTTTTCCTTTTCGACAACCCACGTAACATAGCTTTGAAGTAAACTGTACCTCATCACATAGACTGAACTTCTCTATCCTTCAACATTTTGATTTGCTTCTAAAAACTCTACTTTTCTCTCCTACAAATTTCACAATCGTTGCGTCTCCGCCTTTTCACCGATAAACTGACTTACATTTTTACCTCCTTTAGTTTCCCATTTCTCTTTCTAATAGATCATTTGATGTTTTATTTTCATGTATCAATTCATCAGTTGAAATGCTTCAATATTTAAAATCTGTACTTTTTAGATACGATGAAATGCTTCAGCCAGACTATATCCAACATATTTGAAATCTTTAGTTATTGATTGTATGTAAAGGAGGTGGCCTTAGAGACCTTAAGCACAAATAACTAAGTTTCACTGTTTTGTATCATGAAAAGTTTCTTAAAATCATGAATATATATGCTTCTACTATCAACCTATTAAAATTTTGTTGCATGCCTTTCCGAATGTACCCTTTTTACTTTTTCAAATTGCACTCCACATTGGATAATAAGGTACTTCAGAAATGTCCTCATTTTTTCCTTATCCAAGAGCTTCGTCGTACGCCATATGTCACTCATCTATTTTCTACCATACAAAAATAAATCCCCTTTTTTCCTTTTTGACAACCCACGCAACATAGCTTTAAAGTAAAGTTTACCTCATTACATAGACTGAACTTCACTATCCTTCAACATTTTCTATCCTTCAACATTTTGCTCCGCTTCTAAGAACTCTACTTTTCTCTCCAACAAATTTTACAATCGTTGTGTCTCCGCCTTTTCACAGGTACACTGACTTACATTTTTACCTCCTTTTGTTTCCCATTTCTCTTTCTAATAGATCATTTGATGTTTTGTTTTCATGTATCAGTCCATCTGTTGAAATGCTTCAATATTTGAAATTTGTACTTTAGAGATACGATGAAATGCTTCATCCGGACTATATCCAACATATTCAAGATCTTTAGTTTTCGATTGTATGTAGAGGAGGTGGCCTTAGAGACCTTAAGCTCAAATAACTAAGTTTCACAGTTTTGTATCATGAAAAGTTTCTTAAAACCATGAATATATATGCTTCAACTATCAACCTATTAAAAGTTTGTTTCATGCCTTTCCAAATGTACCCTTTTTAATTTTTCAAATTGCACTCCACATTGGATGATAAGGTAATTCACAAATGTCCTCATTTTTCCTTATCCAAGAGCTTCGACGTACGCCATCTGTCACTCATCTATTTTCTACCATTAAAAAATAAATCCCCCTTTTTCCTTTTCAACAACCCACGCAACATAGCTTTGAAGTAAACTTTACCTCATCACATTGACTGAACTTCTCTATCCTTCAACAATTTCTATCCTTCAACATTTTGCTCTGCTTCTAAGAACTCTACTTTTCTCTCCTACAAATTTCACAATCGTTGCGTCTCCGCCTTTTCACAGGTAAACTGACTTACATTTTTACCTCCTTTTGTTTCCCATTTCTCTTTCTAATAGATCATTTAATGTTTTGTTTTCTTGTATCAGTTCATCTGATGAAATGCTTCAATATTTGAAATCTGTACTTTTGAGATACGATGAAATGCATCAGCCGGACTATAACCAACATATTTGAAATCTTTAGTTTTTGATTGTATGTAGAGGAGGTGGCCTTAGAGACCTTAAGCACAAATAACTAAGTTTCATTGTTTTGTATCATGAAAAGTTTCTTAAACCCATGAATATATATGCTCCTACTATCAACCTATTAAAACTTTGTTGCATGCTTTCCGAATGTACCCTTTTTACTTTTTCAAATTGCATTCCACATTGGATAATAAGGTAATTAACAAATGTCCTCATTTTTTCCATATACAAGAGCTTCGTCATACGCCATCTGTCACTCATCTATTTGCTACCACACAAAAAAAGTCCTCCTTTTCCTTTTTGACAACCCACGTAACACAGCTTTGAAGTAAAGTGTACCTCCTCACATTGACTGAATTTCTCTATCCTTCAACATTTTATATCCTTCAACATTTTGCTATGCTTCTAAGAACTGTATTATTTTCTCTCCTACAAATTTCACAATCGTTGCGTCTCCACCTTTTCACAGGTAAACTGACTTACATTTTTACCTCCTTTTGTTTCCCATTTCTCTTTCTAAAAAATCATTTTATGTTTGGTTTTAATGTATCAGTTCATCTGTTGAAATGCTTCAATATTTGAAATCTGTACTTTTGAGATACGATGAAATGCTTCAGTCGGACTATATCCAACATATTTGAGTTCTTTAGTTTTCAATTGTATGTAGAGGAGGTGGCCTTAGAGACCTTATGCTAAAATAACTAAGTTTCACTATTTTGTATCATGAAAAGTTTCTTAAAACCATGAATATATATGCTTCTACTATCAACCTATTAAAAGTTTGTTGCATGCCTTTCCGAATTTTACCTTTTTACTTTTTCAAATTGCACTCCACATTGGATATTAAGGTAATTCACAAATGTCCTCATTTTTTTCTTATCCAAGAGCTTCGTCGTACGCCATCTGTCACTCATCTATTTGCTACCATACAAAAATAAATCCCTTTTTTTCCTTTTTAACAACCCACCAACATAGCATTGAAGTAAAGTGTACCTTATCACATAGTCTGAACTTCTCTATCCATCAAAATTTTCTATCCTTCAACATTTTGCTCTACTTCTAAGAACTCTACTTTTCTCTCCTACAAATTTCACTATCGTTGCGTCTTTGGATTTTCACAGGTAAACTGACTTACATTTTTACCTCCTTTTGTTTCCCATATCTCTTTCTAATAGATCATTTGATGTTTTGTTTTCATGTATCAGTTCATCTGTTGAAATGCTTCAATAATTGAAATATGTACTGTTGAGATACGATGAAATGCTTCATCCAGACTATATCCGACATATTTGAGATCTTTAGTTTTCGATTGTATATAGAGGAGGTGGCCTTAGAGACCTTAAGCTCAAATAACTAAGTTTCACTATTTTGTATCATGAAAAGTTTCTTAAAACCATGAATATATATGCTTCTATTATCAACCTATTAGAAGTTTGTTGCATGCCTTTCCGAATGTACCCTTTTTACTTTTTCAAATTGCATTCCACATTGGATAATAAAGTAATTCACAAATGTCCTCATTTATCCAAGAGCTTCGTCCTACGCCATCTGTTACTAATCTATTTGCTACCATACAAAATAATCCTCCTTTTTTCCTTTTTGACAACCCACGCAACATAGCTTTGAAGTAAAGTGTACCTCATCACATAGACTGAACTTCTCTATCCTTCAACATTTTCTATCCTTCAACATTTTGCTCTGCTTCTAAGAACTCTACTTTTCTCTCCTACAAATTTCACAATCAATGCGTCTCCGCCTTTTCACAAGTAAACTGACTTACATTTTTACCTCCTTTTGTTTCCTATTTCTCTTTCTAATAGATCATTTGATGTTTTGTTTTCATGTATCAGTTCATCTGTTGAAATGCTTCAATATTTGAAATCTGTACTTTTGAGATACGATGAAATGCTTCATCCGGACTATATACAACATATTTGATATCTTTAGTTTTCGATTGTATGTAGAGGAGGTGGCCTTAGAGACCTTAAGCTCAAATAACTATGTTTCACTATATTGTATCATGAAAAGTTTCTTAAAACCATGAATATATATGCTTATACTATCAACCTATTAAAAGTTTGTTTCATGCCTTTCTGAATGTACCCTTTTTAATTTTTCAAATTGCACTCCACATTGGATAATAAGGTAATTCAAAAATGTCCTCATTTTTCCATATCCAAGAGCTTCGTCGTACGCCATCTGTCACTCATCTATTTGCTACCATACAAAAATAAATCCCCCATTTTTACCTTTTCGACAACCCACGCAACATAGCTTTGAAGTAAATTGTACCTCATCACATAGACTGAACTTCTCTATCCTTCAACATTTTCTATCCTTCAACATTTTGATCTGCTTCTAAAAACTCTACTTTTCTCTCCTACAAATTTCACAATCGTTGCGTCTCCGCCTTTTCACAAGTAAACTGACTTACATTTTTACCTCCTTTTGTTTCCCATTTCTCTTTCTAATAGATCATTTGATGTTTTGTTTTCATGTATCAGTTTATCAGTTGAAATGCTTCAATATTTGAAATCTGTACTTTTGAGATACGATGAAATGCATCAGCCGTACTATATCCAACATATTTGAAATCTTTAGTTTTTGATTGTATGTAGAGGAGGTGGCCTTAGAGACCTTAAGCACAAATAACTAAGTTTCAGTGTTTTGTATCATGAAAAGTTTCTTAAAACCATGAATATATATGCTTCTACTATCAACCTATTAAACGTTTGTTGCATACCCTTCCGAATGTACCCTTTTTACTTTTTCAAATTGCATTCCACATTGGATAATAAGGTAATTCACAAATGTCCTCATGTTTTCCTTATCCAAGATCTTCGTCCTACGCCATCTGTTACTAATCTATTTGCTACCATACAAAAAAATCCACCTTTTTCCTTTTTTACAACCCACGCAACATAGCTTTGAAGTAAAGTGTACCTCATCACATAGACTGAACTTCTCTATCCTTCAACATTTTCTATCCTTCAACATTTTGCTCTGCTTCTAAGAACTCTATTTTTCTCTCCTACAAATTTCACAATCAATGCGTCTCCGCCTTTTCACAAGTAAACTGACTTACATTTTTACCTCCTTTTGTTTCCAAATTCTCTTTCTAATAGATCATTTGATGTTTTGTTTTCATGTATCAGTTCATCTGTTGAAATGCTTCAATATTTGAAATGTTTACTTTTGAGATATGATGAAATGCTTCATCCGGACTATATCCAACATATTTGATATCTTTAGTTTTCGATTGTATGTAGAGGAGGTGGCCTTAGAGACCTTAAGCTCAAATAACTATGTTTCACTATATTGTATCATGAAAAGTTTCTTAAAACCATTAATATATATGCTTATACTATCAACCTATTAAAAGTTTATTTCATGCCTTTCTGAATGTACCCTTTTTAATTTTTCAAATAGCACTCCACATTGGATAATAAGGTAATTCAAAAATTTCCTCATTTTTCCTTATCCAAGAGCTTCGTCGTACGCCATCTGTCACTCATCTATTTGCTACCATACAAAAATAAATCCCCTTTTTTTCCTTTTCGACAACCCACGCAACATAGCTTTGAAGTAAATTGTACCTCATCACATAGACTGAACTTCTCTATCCTTCAACATTTTCTATCCTTCAACATTTTGATCTGCATCTAAAAACTCTACTTTTCTCTCATACAAATTTAACAATCGTTAAGTCTCCGTCTTTTCACAGGTAAACTGACTTACATTTTTACCTCTTTTTGTTTCCCATTTCTCTTTCTAATAGATCATTTGATGTTTTGTTTTCAATTATCAGTTCATCTGTTGAAATGCTTCAATATTTGAAATATTTACTATTGAGTACGATGAAATGCTTCATCCGGACTATATCCAACATATTTGAGATCTTTAGTTTTCGATTGTATGTAAAGGAGGTGGCCTTAGAGACCTTAAACTCAAATAACTAAGTTTCACAGTTTTGTATCATGAAACGTTTCTTAAAACCGTGAATAAATATGCTTCTATTATCAATCTATTAAAAGTTTGTTTCATGCCTTTCCAAATGTACCCTTTTTAATTTTTCAAATTTCACTCCACATTGGATAATAAGGTAATTCACAATTGTCCTCATTTTTCCTTATCCAAGAACTTCGTCGTACGCCATCTGTCACTCATCTATTTTCTACCATACAAAAATAAATCCCCATTTTTCCTTTTCGACAACCCACGCAACATAGCTTTGAAGTAAACTTTACCTTATCACATAGACTGAACTTATCTATCCTTCAACATTTTCTATCCTTCAACATTTTGCTCTGCTTCTAAGAACTCTACTTTTCTCTCCTACAAATTTCACAATCTTGCCGTCTCCTCCTTTTCACGGGTAAACTGACTTACATTTTTACCTCCTTTTGTTTCCCATTTCTCTTTCTAATAGATCATTTAATGTTTTGTTTTCTTGTATCAGTTCATCTGTTGAAATGCTTCAATATTTGAAATCTGTACTTTTGAGATACGTTGAAATGCTTCTGCCGGACTATAACCAACATATTTGAAATCTTTAGTTTTTGATTGTATGTAAGAGAAGGTGGCCTTAGAGACTTTAAGCACAAATAACTAAGTTTCATTGTTTTGTATCATGAAATGTTTCTTAAAACCATGAATATATATGCTTCTACTATCAACCTATTAATAGTTTGTTGCATGCCTTTCTGAATGTACCATTTTTACTTTTTCAAATTGCATTCCACATTGGATAATAAGGTAATTCCCAAATGTCCTCATTTTTTCCATATACAAGTGCTTCATCGTATTCCATCTTTCACTCATCTATTTGCTACCATACAAAAAAAGTCCTCCTTTTCCTTTTTGACAACCCACGTAACATAGCTTTGAAGTAAAGTGTACCTCATCACATAGATTGAACTTCTATATCCTTCAACATTTTATATCCTTCAACATTTTGCTATGCTTCTAAGAACTGTATTATTTTCTCTCCTACAAATTTCACAATCGTTGCGAGTCCGCCTTTTCACAGGTAAACTGACATACATTTTTATCTCTTTTTGTTTCCCATTTCTCTTTCTAATAAATCATTTGATGTTTTATTTTCATGTATCAGTTCATCTGTTAAAATGATTCAATATTTGAAATCTGTACTTTTGAGATACGATGAAATGCTTCAGTCGGACTATATCGGACATATTTGAGATCTTTAGTTTTCGATTATATGTAGAGGAGGTGGCCTTAGAGACCTTAAGCTCAAATAACTAAGTTTCACTGTTTTGTATCATGAAAAGTTTCTTAAAACCATAAATATATATGCTTCTACTATCAACCTATTAAAGGATTGTTGCATGCCTTTCCGAATGTACCCTTTTTACTTTTTCAAATTGCACTCCACATTGGATATTAAGGTAATTCACAAATGTCCTCATTTTTTCCTTATCCAAGAGCTTCGTCGTACGCCATCTGTCACTCATCTATTTGCTACCATACAAAAATAAATCCCCCTTTTTCCTTTTTGACAACCCACACATCATAGCTTTGAAGTAAAGTGTACCTCATCACATAGACTGAACTTCTCTATCCATCAACATTTTCTATCCTTCAACATTTTACTCTACTTCTAAGAACTCTACTTTTCTCTCCTACAAATTTCACAATTGTTGCGTCTCCGCCTTTTCACAGGTAAACTGACTTACATTTTTACCTCTTTTTGTTTCCCATTTCTGTTTCTAATAGATCATATGATGTTTTGTTTTCATGTATGTAGATGTTAAGAATTGGCAGAATTTTTGACAAACAAGAAGTGTTGAACTTAGTTCAGGATGTCACACCAGATGTTGTGACATTGACAAACAAAGTAAAAGTTAATGAACTGAGTTCAAGACATCAGGATGTCACACCAGATGTTGTGACATCGTAAACCTGCTATTTGACCTAAATGATGCGTAACAGAAGTGAGTAAATTCAGGAGCAATTATCCGGAATTAATTATAAAGAGATAAGCACTCCAAGGCGCATCTTTAGGAAGCTTAGTTATCTGGTTCCAGTGTAACAGAATAACTAACTCACCTTGATTCAAGGAGACAACAACTAACTCACCTTAATTCAAGGAGATGATTGTGGGATTTATCAAAGTCTGGATAATTTGCAAAAAGCCCAAAAACCAAGCATATATTTAAGGAACTGAAACACTCAAGAAAAGATACGAATTTTAGAAGACTGTAAAGGGTGTTTTGTAAAGCTGGTTGTTTTTAAGCAGGTTTTAATTATTTGTCACTTTATGAGCTTTTAAGCAAAAAGTGAATTGTGTCTTGATTGAAACTTTTAAGTAAGATCAAGCTGTTGTGTTTGAAGTGTGACTTCAAGTTTATTAATCATTGTAAAAGATCACTGTGTGATTGAGGGGGAGTGAGTAGGTACTCATATCTAAGTTGAGTCTTAGGTAGAAATTGCCTTGGGTAGATATTAAGTGAAGGATTAAACTGGTTGGTTTAACTTCAAAATTAATATTACTTATATTGGATTTCCTTCCTGGCTTGGTAGCCCCCATATGTAAGTGTGGAGATACACTGAACTGGGTTAACAATTTTCTGTGTTATTTAATTTACCAGCTCATTAAGTTTTGTTTAAGATTTCAAGTGTTTAAACATCTGGTTCGACATCACGTACTTGATCCCAGAATTTCAATTGGCATCAGAGCAGACACCCTGCCTGTATAACTGGGTGAGATCTAGGGACTGCAAATTTTGGGAACATGGACAGAGATGTAGGATCTGTGAATCGAACACCTATCTTGGATGGATCCAACTATGATTACTGGAAGCCAAGAATGGTAGCATTCTTGAAATCTCTTGATAGTTGGGCTTGGAAAGCAGTTAACAAAGGATGGGAGCACCCTGTCCAAGACAATAAGGATGGGGCAAAAGTGATGAAGCCTGAAGAAGAGTGGAGCAAGGAGGAAGAAGATTCAGCACTTGGAAATTCCAAAGCCTTAAATGCCTTATTCAATGGCATTGACAGAAACATATTTAGGCTTGTGCATCATTGTGAGCTGGCCAAGGATGTTTGGGACACTCTCAAAACTACTCATGAAGGAACATCAAAGGTGAAGATGTCAAGACTTCAACTTCTCACCACCAAGTTTGAAAACTTAAGGATGAAGGAAGATGATACCATTCATGAGTTTTACATGAACATCCTGGAAATTGCTAATACTTCTGGTGCCTTGGGATAGAAGATGAGTGATGAAAGTTGGTAAGGAAGATTCTCAGATCATTGCCAAAGAGGTTTGACATGAAGGTTACTGCCATAGAAGAAGCTCAGGACATCTGCACAATGAAGGTTGAGGAGCTCATTGGTTCCCTTCAAACTTTTGAGATGGGAATGAATGATACAATTGTGAAGAAAAACAAAATCATAGCCCTGGTCTCAAAGACTGATAAAGAAGAAGAAGTGAAGTTGTGGCATCAAAGACTGGGTCATCTCCATCTCAGAGGAATAAAGAAGATCATATCTATGGAGGCTGTAAGAGGGATCCCAAGACTGAAAATTGATGAAAGTAAAGTGTGTGGTGAATGTCAAATAGGCAAGCAAACCAAGATGTCACACCCAAAGCTCCAACATCTGACAACTTCCAAAGTCCTGGAATTATTGCATATGGACCTTATGGGACCAATGCAGGTAGAGAGTCTTGGTGGAAAAAGATATGCCTATGTGGTTGTTGATGACTTCTCAAGATATACCTGGATAAGCTTCATCAAAGAAAAGTCTGATGTGTTTGATGTATTTAAAGATCTTTGCCATAGAATCCAAAGAGAAAAAGCAAGCTGTGTGGTAAGAATAAGAAGTGATTATGGAAAGGAGTTTGAGAATCAAAAATTCTCAGATTTCTGTTCTTCAGAAGGGATCAACCATGAATATTCTTCTCCCATCACCCCTCAACAAAATGGGATTGTTGAAAGGAAAAACATAACTATTCAGGAGTCAGCTAGAGCCATGATTCATGCCAAGAAGTTACCCCTGTACTTTTGGGCTGAAGCTATGAACACAACATGCTACATCCACAATAGAGTCACACTAAGAAAGGGAACTTTATCCACCATCTATGAAGTCTGGAAGGGTAGAAAACCTACAGTCAAGTACTTTCATGTGTTTGGAAGTAAGTGCTACATTCTGGCTGATAGGGATCAAAGAAGGAAGATGGACCCTAAGAGTGATGAAGGGATATTTCTTGGATACTCTATAAATAGCAGAGCTTACAGAGTATTTAACTCCAGAACCAAGGTTATAATGGAGTCAATAAATGTGATTATTGATTATGCCTATGCAAAGACAGATGTTGCTGATGATGTTGGAACATCTGCTGACAATCAAACTGAAGTTGAAATAGAAAGTGATAATCTTGACTTCACTGAGGCAAGGTCAGAGCAATCCAACAAACCTCCCTCCATCATAATCCAGTATGTGGATGACATAGTGTTTGGTGGGATGTCAGACAGGATGGTTAAACATTTTGTTACTCAAATGGAGTCTAAGTTTGAAATGAGCTTAGTGGGAGAACTAACCTACTTCCTTGGACTGCAAATCAAGCAAATGGAGGACTCTATGTTCATATCCCAAAGCAAGTATGCAAAGAACACTGTCAAGAAGTTTGGGATGGACAATGCAAGTCACAAGAGAACACCTGCCCCCACTCATTTAAAACTGACAAAGGATGACAAAGGTGAGAGTGTGAACCAAAGCTTATACAGAAGCATGATTGGAAGTCTACTATATCTTACATCTAGCAGACCAGATATAGCTTTTGCAGTAGGTGTGTGTGCAAGGTATCAAGCTGAACCAAAAGTGAGCCATCTAAACCAGGTAAAGAGGATCTTGAAATATGTAAATGGTACATGTGACTATGGCATAATGTACTCTCATGGTTGTGAACCAATTCTCACTGGATTTTGTGATGTTGACTGGGCTGGAAGTGCTGATGATAGAAAGAGTACATCAGGAGGATGCTTCTTTCTTGGAAACAATTTAATTTCTTGGTTCAGTAAGAAACAAAATTGTATGTCCTTATCCACTGCTGAAGCTGAATATATTGCAGCTGGTAGCAGTTGTTCTCAACTGGTATGGATGAAACAAATGCTCACAGAATACAATGTCCCACAAGATGTCATGACATTGTACTGTGACAATTTAAGTGCTATTAACATCTCCAAAAATCCTATCCAACACAGCAGGACTAAGCACATAGATATCAGACATCACTTCATCAAAGATCTTGTGGAAGAGAAGGTGATCACATTAGAGCATGTAGCCACAGAGCTGCAATTAGCTGACATTTTTACTAAGGCTTTGGATGCTACCCAATTTGAAAACCTAAGGGGTAAATTGGGAATTTTCATTTGTGAAATATAGCAGTTATGGAGAAGTGCCAGCATGTCTCATGACATCGTGTGGCATGATCACCAGATGGCAGCACCAGTCTGGCTAATAACTGTTTGTATTCCAATCTTAAAAATTCCACTAGCAACGGATTCTATAAATATACAAACGTGCTCTCAGCTTCTCACATTCCCACTAGCTCCATTAAACGTTTTGCATGCTACAGCTGAATCTCTAAGCTCATCAAAATCTATCAAACCCTTACACATTTCCACTACAATCGAAAAAATGTCTCAACATCAAAACCCTAACTCCATTGATGAGGGTCTCAATCAAGAAGATGTAGTGAACGCAACTCCAATTTCTGTAATCCCAATGGAAGCTACACCTATAAATGTGATCAGAGGAAGCGTTCCTCTTGCTCAAAAGCCCAGAACTCCCCATGCTAGAAGACCTAAGGAGCCAGTCTTCAGCAAGAGTAAGGGAACTCCTTCATCTTCCAGCACCCCCAAAGCATCTGCTTATGTGGACGCATCAATCAAACAGCTTGTAAACAGGATCCTTGCTGAACAAAGAGTTGTGCCTGGGGTGTCTGTTCCCCTGAACAGTATGCCTGCTCCTCAAGATGATCCAAGCAACCAGGCTAAAGAGGACATACCTGCTCCACAGGATGTCCCAATAAATGTTGAAACATCTGAGGGCCAGAACAATGCCCCAAATGATCAAGCCACTGATGATAAAGTCACTGATGATCAAGCTCCTGTTGATCAAGCTGCTGAAAAAGAGGCTTCCCAACCTCCACCTGTTGAAAACCTGGATGATGACTCTGACACAGAGATCATAGCCTCTGTTAATCCTAGCATAGCCAAAAGGCTTAGGGCTAGGAAGGAGAAGAAGCCAGCTGCATATGCAACTCCTGAGAAGAAACAGTCAACTCCCAAAAAGGACAAGGTCAAAGTTGCCTTTGGACCTACTAAGAAATGGAGTAAGGTAAGAACCCAGAAGAGGGAGGCTACAACTCCATCTGACTCTGATGTTGAGGAGGATGTCCCAACATCCCAACCCAGGAAGAAGCCAGCACCTCCTAGGACTGCCACTGCTGTTCCTGAAGCACCTCTGGACAATGTGTCCTTCCACCATGTCTCTAGTGTGAGCAAGTGGAAGTATGTATATCAAAGAAGGGTGGCCTTGGAAAGAGGGCTGGGTAGCAATGCTTTGGAGTGCACTGAGGTAATAGATTTAATCTCCAATGCTGGTTTATTCAAAACTATCTCCAACTTTTCTCCTTGTTATGAACTGCTGGTAAAAGAGTTTATAGTCAACATACAAGCAGGATGTGTTGATGGGAAATCTGAGGATTTCAGGAAGGTATATGTAAGGGGGAGATGTGTTGATTTTTCTCCTAGGGTGATAAATCAGTACCTAGGGAGAGAATCAGATGGGCCAAATGAGCTGGGCAAAACTGACAACCAAGTCTGCAAAATCATCACAGCCAACCAGGTCAAATCATGGCCAGTCAAAGGCAAACTATCTGCCAACTTGCTAACAAGAAAGTATGCTATGCTGCATAGAATTGGAACTGTCAACTGGGTCCCCACCAACCACACCTCATCTATAGCTACTGGGCTTGGGAGGTTTATTTGTGCTGTAGGCACCCAAACCAAGTTGGATTATGGGGCATATATATTTGACCAGACTCTAAAGCATGCAGGAACCTCAGCAATCAAGCTTCCAATAGCTTTTCCCTCACTGCTTTGTGGAATAATTCTCAACCAATATCCAGGCATCCTTACTGATAAGGATTCCATCTGTAAGAGGGAAAGTCCACTGTCCTTTCACTACAAACTGTTTCTGAGCCATCATGCTGCAGATGTTGAAGCACCAAGTGGGACATCTGCTGGACCATCAAATGTCAAGACTCCTATATCCAAAGCAGCCCTAATTGCATAGCTAAAGACAACTTGCAAAGAGCTGGATGAAAGGAAGAAAAAGCTTGAGGACATAATTCAAAGACTAGAGCTGGAGGAAGTTGCTGGAAATGTTGATGAATCTGATGCTGAGTCTGAGGATGCAGAAGATACAGAATTTTTGACAAACAAGAAGTGTTGAACATAGTTCAGGATGTCACACCAGATGTTGTGACATTGACAAACAAAGTAAAAGTTAATGAACTAAGTTCAAGACATCAGGATGTCACACCAGATGTTGTGACATTGTAAACCTGTTATTTGACCTAAATGATGCGTAACAGAAGTGAGTAAATTCAGGAGCAATTATCCGGAATTAATTATAAAGAGATAAGCACTCCAAGGTGCATCTTTAGGAAGCTTAGTTATCTGGTTCCAGTGTAACAGAATAACTAACTCACCTTGATTCAAGGAGACAACAACTAACTCACCTTAATTCAAGGAGATGATTGTGGGATTTATCAAAGTCTGGATAATTTGCAAAAAGCCCAAAAACCAAGCATCTATTTAAGGAACTGAAACACTCAAGAAAAGATACGAATTTTAGAAGACTGTAAAGGGTGTTTTGTAAAGCTGGTTGTTTTTAAGCAGGTTTTAATTGTTTGTCACTTTATGAGCTTTTAAGCAAAAAGTGAATTGTGTCTTGATTGAAACTTTTAAGTAAGATCAAGCTGTTGTGTTTGAAGTGTGACTTCAAGTTTATTAATCATTGTAAAAGATCACTGTGTGATTGAGGGGGAGTGAGTAGGTACTCATATCTAAGTTGAGTCTTAGGTAGAAATTGCCTTGGGTAGATATTAAGTGAAGGATTAAACTGGTTGGTTTAACTCCAAAATTAATATTACTTATATTGGATTTCCTTCCTGGCTTGGTAGCCCCCAGATGTAAGTGAGGAGATACACTGACCTAGGTTAACAATTTCCTGTGTTATTTAATTTACCAGCTCATTAAGTTTTGTTTAAGATTTCAAGTGTTTAAACATCTGGTTCGACATCACGTACCTGATCCCAGAATTTCAATGTATCAGTTCATCTGTTGAAATGCTTCAATATTTGAAATATGTACTTTTAAGATACGATGAAATGCTTCATCCGAACTATATCCAACATAGTTGAGATCTTTAGTTTTCGATTGTATGTAGAGGAGGTGGCCTTAGAGACCTTAAGCTCAAATAACTAAGTTTCAGTGTTTTGTATCATGAAAAGTTTCTTAAAACCATGAATATATATGCTTCTACTATCAACCTATTAAAAGTTTGTTGCATGTCTTTCCGAATGTACCCTTTTTACTTTTTCAAATTGCATTCCACATTTGATAATAAGGTAATTTACAAATGTCCTCATTTTTTCCTTATCCAAGAGCTTCTTCCTACGCCATCTGTTACTAATCTATTTGCTACCATACAAAAAAAAATCCATATTTTTCCTTTTTGACAACCCACGCAAGATAGCTTTGAAGTAAAGTGTACCTCATCACATAGACTGAACTTCTCTATCCTTCAACATTTTACTCTGCTTCTAAGAACTATATTTTTCTCTCCTACAAATTTCACAATCAATGCTTCTCAGCCTTTTCACAGGTAAATTGACTTACATTTTTACCTCCTTTTGTTTCCCATTTCTCTTTCTAATATATCATTTGATGTTTTGTTTTCATGTATCAGTTCATTTGTTGAAATGCTTCAATATTTGAAATTTGTACTTTTGATATACGATGAAATGCTTCATCTGGCATATAACCAACATATTTGAGATCTTAAGTTTTCGATTGTATGTAGAGGAGGTGGCCTTAGAGACCTTAAGCTCAAATAACTAAGTTTCACTGTATTGTATCATGAAAATTTTCTTAAAGCCATGAATATATATGCTTCGACTATCAACCTATTAAAAGTTTGTTTCATGCCTTTCTCAATGTACCCTTTTTAATTTTTCAAATTGCACTCCACATTGGATAATAAGGTAATTCACAAATGTCCTCATTTTTCCTTATCCAAGAGCTTCGTCGTACGCCATCTGTCACTCATCTATTTGCTACCATACAAAAATAAATCCCCCTTTTTACTTTTCGACAACCCACGCAACATAGCTTTGAAGTAAATTGTACCTAATCACATAGACTGAACTTCTCTAAACTTCAATATTTTCTATCCTTCAACATTTTGATCTGCTTCTAAAAACTCTACTTTTCTCTCCTACAAATTTCACAATCGTTGCGTCTCCGCCTTTTCATAGGTAAACTGACTTACATTTTTACCTCCTTTTGTTTCCCATTTCTCTTTCTAATAGATCATTTGATGTTTTGTTTTCATGTATCAGTTCATCAGTTGAAATGCTTCAATATTTGAAATCTGCACTTTTGAGATACGATGAAATGCTTCAGCCGAACTATATCCAACATATTTGAAATGTTTAGTTTTTGATTGTATGTAGAGGAGGTGGCCTTAGAGACCTTAAGCTCAAATAACTAAGTTTCATTGTTTTGTATCATGAAAAGTTTCTTAAACACATAAATATATATGCTTCTACTGTCAACCTATTAAAAGTTTGTTTCATGCCTTTCCAAATGTACCCTTTTAATTTTTCAAATTGCACTCCACATTGGATAATAAAGTAATTCACAAATGTCCTAATTTTTTCCTTATCCAAGAGCTTCGTCGTACGCCATCTGTCACTTATCTATTTGCTACCATACAAAAATAAATCCCCCTTTATCCTTTTTGACAACCCACGTAACATAGCTTTAAAGTAAAGTGTACCTCATTACATAGACTGAACTTCACTATCCTTCAACATTTTGCTCTATTTCTAAGAACTCTACTTTTCTCTCCTACAAATTTCACAATCGTTGTGTCTCTGCCTTTTCACAGGTAAACTGACTTACATTTTTACCTTCTTTTGTTTCCCATTTCTCTTTTTAAGATCATTTGATGTTTGTTTTCCATGTATCAGTCCATCTGTTGAAATGCTTCAATATTTTAAATCTGTACTTTTGAGATACGATGAAATGCTTCATCTGGACTATATCCAACATATTTGAGATCTTTAGTTTTCGATGGTATGTAGAGGAGGTGGCCTTAGAGACTTTAAGCTCAAATGACTAAGTTTCACTATTTTGTATCATGAAAAGTTTCTTAAAACCATGAATATATATGCTTCTACTGTCAACCTATTAAAAGTTTGTTTCATTCCTTTCCAAATGTACCCTTTTTAATTTTTCAAATTGCATTCCACATTGAATAATAAGGTAATTCACAAATGTCTTCATTTTTCCTTATCCAAGAGCTTCGACGTACGCCATCTGTCACTCATCTATTTGCTACCATACAAAAATAAATCCCTTTTTTTCCTTTTCGACAACCCACGCAACATAGCTTTGAAGTAAACTGTACCTCATCACATAGACTGAACTTCTCTATCCTTCAACATTTTATATCCTTCAACATTTTGCTCTTCTTCTAAGAACTCTACTTTTCTCTCCTACAAATTTCACAATCGTTACCTCTCCGCCTTTTCATAGTTAAACTGACTTACATTGTTACCACCTTTTGTTTCCGTTTTCTCTTTCTAATAGATAATTAAATGTTTTGTTTTCATGTTTCAGTTCATCTGTTGAAATGCTTCAATATTTGAAATATGTACTTTTGAGATACGATTAAATGCTTCAGTCGGACTATAACCAACATATTTGAAATCTTTAGTTTTTGATTGTATGTAGAGGAGGTGGCCTTAGATACCTTAAGCACAAATAACTAAGGTTCATTGTTTTGTATCATGAAAAGTTTCTTAAAACCATGAATATATATGCTTCTACTATCAACCTATTAAAAGTTTGTTGCATGCCTTTCCGAATGTACCCTTTTTACTTTTTCAAATTGCATTCCACATTGGATAATAAGGTAATTCACAAATGTCCTCATTTTTTCCATATAAAAAAGCTTCGTCGTACGCCATCTGTCACACATCTATTTTCTACCATTAAAAAAAAGTCCTCCTTTTCCTTTTTGACAACCCACGTAACATAGATTTGAAGTAAAGTGTACCACATCACATAGACTGAACTTTTCTATCCTTCAACATTTTATATCCTTCAACATTTTGCTATGCTTCTAAGAACTGTATTATTTTCTCTGCTACAAATTTCACAATCGTTGTGTCTCCGCCTTTTCACAGGTAAACTGACTTACATTTTTACCTCCTTTTGTTTCCCATTTCTCTTTCTAATAGATCATTTGATGTTTTGTTTTCATGTAACAGTTAATCTGTTGAAATGCTTCAATATTTGAAATCTGTACTTTTGAGATACGATGAAATGCTTCAGTCGGACTATATCCAACATATTTGAGATCTTTAGTTTTCGATTGTATGTAGAGGAGGTGGCCTAAGAGACCTTAAGCTCAAATAACTAAGTTTCACTATTTTGTATCATGAAAATTTTCTTAAAACCATGAATATATATGCTTCTACTATCAACCTATTAAAAGTTTGTTGCATGCCTTTCCGAATATACCCTTTTTACTTTTTCAAATTGCACTCCACATTGGATAATAAGGTAATTCACAAATGTCCTCATTTTTTCCTTATCCAAGGGCTTCGTCGTACGCCATCTATCACTCATCTATTTGCTACCATACAAAAATAAATACCCCTTTTTCCTTTTTGACAACCCACGAAACATAGCTTTGATGTAAAGTGTACCTTATCACATAGACTGATCTTCTCTATCCTTCTACATTTTCTATCCTTCAACATTTTGCTCTGCTTCTAAGAACTCTACTTTTCTCTTCTACAAATTTCACAATTGTTGCGTCTCCACCTTTTCACAGGTAAACTGACTTACATTTTTACCTCCTTTTGTTTCCCATTTCTCTTTCTAATAGATCATTTGATGTTTTGTTTTCATGTATCAGTTCATCTGTTGAAATGCTTCAATATTTGAAATATGTACTTTTGAGATACGATGAAATGCTTCATCCGGACTATATCCAACATATTTGAGATCTTTAGTTTTCGATTGTATGTAGAGGAGGTGGCCTTAGAGACCTTAAGCTCAAATAACTAAGTTTCACTGTTTTGTATCATGAAAAGTTTCTTAAAACCATGAATATATATGCTTCTACTATCAACCTCTTAAAAGTTTGTTGCTTGCCTTTCCGAATGTACCCTTTTTACTTTTTCAAATTGCACTCCATATTGGATAATAAGGTAATTCACAAATGTCCTCATTTTTTCCATATACAAGAGCTTCGTTGTACGCCATCTGTCACTCATCTATTTGCTACCATACAAAAAAAAAATCCTCCTTTTTCCTTTTTGACAACCCACGCAACATAGCTTTGAAGTAAAGTGTACCTCATCACATAGACTGAACTTCTCTATCCTTCAACATTTTCTATCCTTCAACATTTTTCTCTACTTCTAAGAACTCTACTTTTCTCTCCTACAAATTTAACAATCGTTGCGTCTCAGCTTTTTCACAGGTAAATTGACTTACATTTTTACCTCCTTTTGTTTCCCATTTCTCTTTCTAATAGATCATTTGGTGTTTTGTTTTCATGTATCAGTTTATCTGTTGAAATGCTTCAATATTTGAAATCTGTACTTTTGAGATAGATGAAATGCTTTAGCCGGACTATATCCAACATATTTGAGATCTTTAGTTTTCGATTGTATGTAGAGGAGGTGGCCTTAGAGACCTTAAGCTCAAATAACTAAGTTTCACTGTTTTGTATCATGAAAAGTTTCTCAAAACCATGAATATATATGCTTTTACTATCAACCTATTAAAAATTTGTTGCATGCCTTTCCGAATGTACCCTTTTTACTTTTTCAAATTGCACTCCACATTGGATAATAAGGTAATTCACAAATGTCCTCATTTTTTCCTTATCCAAGAGCTTCGTCGTACGTCATCTGTTACTCATCTATTTGTTACCATACAAAAATAAATCCCTTTTTTTTTCCTTTTTGACAACCCACGCAACATAGCTTTGAAGTAAACTGTACCTCATCACATAGACTGAACTTCTCTATCCTTCTACATTTTTTATCCTTCAACATTTTGCTCTGCTTCTAAGAACTCTACTTTTCTCTCCTACAAATTTCACAATCGTTGCGTCTCCGCCTTTTCATAGGTAAACTGACTTACATTTTTACCTCCTTTTGTTTCCCATTTCTCTTTCTAATAGATCATTTGATGTTTTGTTTTCATCTATCAATTCATCTGTTGAAATGCTTCAATATTTAAAATTTGTACTTTTGAGATACGATTAAATGCTTCAGCCGAACTATATCCAACATATTTGAAATCTTTAGTTTTCGATTGTATGTAGAGGAGGTGGCCTTAGAGACCTTAAGCTAAATAACTAAGTTTCATTGTTTTGTATCAAGAAAAGTTTCTTAAAACCATGTATATATAGGCTTATAAATGTCAGGGTCGGCCCTAGGGGTAGGCCACCAAGGCTACCGCCTAGGGCTTCATATTTTTATTTAGTTTTTATATAGTTTTAACTAATTATTTTTTTAAAATAATTTTTTAAATCATATTATATATTAATTAAATAATATTTTATTTGTTTCAAAATAATATTGATGATACTTTTACATAGTTAAAAAATATAATAAATAAAAATAAGAAAGAATAATAATTTCACTAAATTATTTTTATTGTCGGTATATTCAAATTATTGTTAAACAATAATAGAGAAATCATAAATTATAACTATTAATTAGATGATATATTGAAAGATAAAATATAAAATTGTATTGAAAATTAAACACGATATTTATTTTGAAATAAAATATTTTTCCAAATGTGACACTTATTTTTGAAAGAATAGATTAACATCTATTTAAAATATATGATAATATAAATCATATAAATGTATTGTTTAATTTGTTGATTTAAAAATTACTAATACAAGTATTAAAGTTTTGAGTTCTTTAATATAATAGAAGTCTTGTTATCAAATTTTTTTTAAATGTTGGTATTGTTTTTCAATTATGATTTTCTTTTAAATAATGAGAAGAGTATTTAATTTTATTATCAATTGAAATAAAATATTAAATAAATTGACTATAATAATTTAATGATTCTATATTATAAAATAATTAAAATATAATAATTTTTAAAAAAATATTTATTATATTAAAAAATATTTAGTTTTAAATTTCGCCTTAGACCTCGAAAAGTGTTGGGTCGGTCCTGATAAATGTTTGTTATTTTTGACCTTCAATGTATCATGAAAGAGTTCCACTGTTTTCTATCGTGAAAAGTTTCTCAAAACCTTGAGCTCAAATAACAAAGTTTCACTATTTTATACATTTGGCCCTCAATGTTTGTTATTTTTGCTGGCTGATTTACTATAATGTGCTAATGTTATAGTTATGCTTCTAATCTTATAATGAGTATATATGCTTCTAGATGTTTTGTATCATGAAAAGTTTCTTAAAGTGGATTCACCAAATCAAACAACCTGCCAAGGCACCACCGCCAATTGCATGTTGCAACAAGGTGAAGAAGAGTTTCAGTTCGATAACGAGATCAACAGGCGTATTTTAGCAACAACAAAGTGCATCAGCTATGGTGCGCTTTAGAGGAACATTGTATCGTGTTCTCGCTGTGGAGCTTCTTACTATAACTGTTGTGTCGGTGCTCAGGCTAACCCTTGCAATCGTGGATGCAGTGCATGCAATGCGATTACGAGGTGCCGGAGTTAATTAATTATTATTTTTCTTCAATTTTTGAAAAAAATAATAATTAATATTAATTAAGTTTGGTTGTGAATTTTTAATATACTTTAATATTTGATGTTTAATCCAATTTTATTTGTGGGTCACTGTTGTGAGTTGTGACTCTTATGAAAATACTCTGCTCTTTACTGTAGTTAATTATTGTTAATTATTGTTGATTATTGTTAATTATGTTATTATCAATCAATTATTTAACTGTTGTTATTATTAGTAATATTTAGATTTTTCTGATAAAAATATAAATATAAGATTAATATAAATTTTTATTTTTTATTTATTATGATTATGTAATTGCACATTGTGTAAACTATGTATGCCACCGTGTTGGTGAATGTGTGACTAAAATGTATTGTCGTACTCGTGATATAATAATAATAATAATAATAATAATAATAATAATAATAATAATTGAATTAGTTTATAGTTTTGTGCAATTACTTTATAGTTTTGTGAATTAACTTATAGTTTTTATTAGTTTTGGTACAAACGGCTACTTGTTGTGATAATTGTACAAAGCAACTTTTTTTTGAAACGGCTACTTAGAGCATACTGACAGACCTATTTCAATTCAAATGGTTTGTTGAATAAAATTTCCACACTCGGATTTTTTTTTCCTGAATAACCAAGTTTGTCTTGGTTAATATTTATTCTATCCAAGTTTTCCCATTAATTTCCATTCTATTCATGTTTTAAATATAAAAAAATTTATAAGAGGGTGTCAATTGGATTGAAGTCATCCTTAAAAAATTTTAGAGGATCTCAATTGGACTGCAACCTCCAAAAATAATTTAAGGAGGGTGACAATAGGCCTAAAGCCTCTTTTTAAAAATTGTAGGGGGCGCCAATAGCACCGTAACCCCCATTTAACGAATTTTTATAAAATAACTTAAACATATTAAATATATTATTATTTTAATGGGATCATTTTTTGTATAAATAGGTAAGATTTATTTGAAAGTTTGCTCACAACTTTTCTGATAAAATTTATATACTTTTCTGCATGTTCTATTATGTATGTTAGGAGATATGGGCATGTGGCTTTTCCACCAATCAAGCCTTCGATAAGGATGCTATTTTGGAACATCCAAAATTTAGAGCAACTAGAAAGGAATTTGAATCGTTGGTTAAATGGAGAGATTCCAGATGGAGAAAGAATTAGAAGTATAGAAAGACTTGTATCGTTCTTCTCGCTATAAGATGGTAATATAAGGTGAGATTGGGTGCGAATAAAAAATGATAACGACGCTAGGGATATGATGTTTGGAGTCGATGATATTGTTTTAATTGTTGTTTTCTCTTAGTTTTTAAGGTGTGTTAGTTGTTGTTATATTTCAGTATGTTATTTTGTAACCAAAAGTTGTTATCCATATATTAAATTTGAAGGTTACAAAAATTATAAATATCATAAATAAATCTATCTAGAACTTGAGCCAACATTGGGACAATGTTTTCGTGTATGACCGGGAAGACGCCATAATCCACATAATCTTTCCATTTTCTCATATGTATTCATTTATGTCCTGATTTGTGTGCCTTTCGGGCGACCTTTTTTGTTCCTTATCATATTTTCATTATGGCAAATGATTTTCCTTTGATATGTTGGCCAATAATCCTCATTGGCTACCACCGGAAAGTTATTGTTGTAGATACCGAATAAGTTAACGACCTTGTAAACGTCTGATAGTAGGTAGAATGGATCATGACTAACACTCGAACAAGTTGCAATGACATGGGAACAAGGTATACGAAATGTTTGAAACTTTCCGCAGTCACACCATTTTTTATTAATTTCCACCTGATAGTATCCCATTGGTCGGCCTTCATTGTGATCCTTTGTCTCCTTAACAATGAAGCTGCTACCATGACGATCAAACTCCCTAACTCGATGTGAGGCCGCTTTAATAGTTTCCTCCTTCATAAATTCCATGCATGTTTCACTGAATAATTACCCTGAATCCAAGACCGCGCTCCATTTTTTACCCCTTTTCGCAAATACTGCTCCCAACCTATAAGAGGTTGCTCTCATTAATGCAGTGATGGGAGGTTTCTAGTGCCCTTTAATATGTCATTCATGGATTCCATAAGATTTGTCGTCATGTGGCCCCATTGGCGTCCTCCATTGAATTCCCTTGTCCACTTCTCCACTGGAATGTTATTAACCCATTTTAACGCGTCCCCATTTGATATTCTTATTTCCTCACGGTAGTACAAGAATGATGGTTGGTTTAAGGCATACCCCGCATTCACAACTTGTAGATTTTTGTCTTTGATATCCCGCATGAATTTTTAAGCAATGTGTCTTATACAAAAAACATGGACAGAAGGAGGAGTGTGCCAACCATTTGCAGGATTATTGTAAGCACTCACGATAGACGCATGTCTGTCGGAAATCAAACATAAATTGGGTTGTGGAGCGACATGTGTTCTGAGATTCTTAAGGAAAAAACTCCATCCTCCACCCATCTCACCTTCAACTAGAGCAAAGGCTATTGGAAATATATTATTGTTTTCGTCTTGTGCAACCTCCATTAGCAATGTTCCCTTGTATTTTCCATACAACCATGTTCCGTCGACTTGAATAATAGGTTTGCAGTATGCAAAAACTTTGATGCACGGTGGAAATGCCCAGAAAAGGCGGGAGAATATTCTACTTCCCTCGACACAGGTTCCATTTGGAGTATATGCTGGAAGTGTCTCCATTACCATAATTGTTTCAGGAACGTATTTTTGAAGTGCTACCAAATATTGTGGTAGTTGGTTGTAAGATTTCTCCCAATTACCATACACTTCTTCAACCTCCTTCATTCTTGCAATCCAAGCTTTTCTGTAGGAAGGTGTATAGTTGAGTCGGTCAATTATATGAGAGATTATTGTACTCACTTTCACAGATGGATCTTTTCCCACAAGATGAAAAATGTGTCTGCATATTAAATTAGAACTTAATTTACCATGATCTTGACGAAGCATGGTGGTTGTACAGCTATGAGGTGGCTCTATTGAACCTATCTCCCAACAATCACTTCTCTTCCAAAAGGATGCTGCTAACCGAAACTTGCAGGGTTTGTTACGACATACCACCACATAACGATTTGCATCAGTGCGATCTACATCAAAATCACAAGAATTATCCATGTGAAACTTGATGACAGCTTTCACACAATCGGCTTTAGTGCAGTATTGGTTCCCCACTTTTAAATCACCTTCAATCCATTGAGAAGGATTGTAGAAAAGATCTGATGATGGTTCGTCTCCATCCAGCTGCAAGTTAGTCATGTGTTGGGGAGGACAATAAATATAACTCAATGGTATTGCCTCTGTATCAACATATACGTCTTCAAGTGAAGTGACTTCAGTATAGTCTCCAGTTCCAAACAAATTCACCGTTTGATCGACCATAACCTCATTTTCTTCTTCCTTGTTATCTACCACACCAGCTTCATCTGGCTCCATTGTTGAAGGTTAGTCAAATAGTTTTGATTGATCTATCATTTGTGAATCGCCAAAAGTTTGGGAATCCGGATATTGACTAAGTAATACATACAACTCAATATAATCAAATCCAAAATGTTCATAGCTCTGAAACATGCTCTAAACATCCTCCTCATCTCGTATATTGTGTTGAAAATATTTCACCTGATTATTTTTATAAAAAAACTGGATTTTTATAGATAACTTGAGATATTGGACCAGACCTTAATTTTGACTCTAAGCGCTCTTTGAAATGCAAGATATTTGATTTCCTTCTAATTGTAAATCGGGTTACATCAGTATTTTGGAAACCAAAACCCGATATATCATATATGTATGTCTCCCCATTAACATGCGCATGAATAACATAATTTGTTGTAGACATATTTTTAGTGAAATATGGTGTAGAAATATATATATATATATATATATATATATATATATATATATATATATATATATATATATATATATTAATGTAGATAAAATTTTGATGTAGATAAATTATGTTACTAACCTAATATATACATCACATGGTAAGAAAATGTGGTGGAAAAGGTGGTTACAAACTTACCCTAAGGCGCCAATTCAAATGCAGCCCCCTAATTAATTTCGTCAAGGACGTCATCTCAATTGGAGCCTCCTTCTACACGTGTAAATAAAGGCGCCATCTCAATAGGAGCCCCCTATTTAATTTAGTCAAGGGCATCATCTCAATTGGAGCCACCTTTAATGCATTTCATGCAGACCTGCATGCAGTCTGCGTAATGTGCTTTAATGGTTCCATGCAACCAACAAATGCATGCATTTATTTTCTTCATCAATTATGCAACCATCCCACCCACATAAAATTAATGCATGCATTCATTTTCTTCATGAATTATGCATTATAAATAGATGCATACTACTACAAATTCAAATATTCACTCATCAACTATCAAATTTACTACTACAAATTCAAATATTCACTCATCGACTATCAAATTTACTACTACAAATTCAAATATTCAAATTATTGTTTGGTAAGAGATATCTCTTTTAACAATGGGAGAAGAACATAGAGGGACAATAGTCAACATTGCCTCATATGTAAGTATAATTCCTCATATGTAAATATATTTGTTCATTATATTGTGTGTGTGTGTGTATATGTTAATACTTACTTTTTTTTACATAGGACCCTAGTTCGTTCCGTACGCGTGTTCATTCATATATCGAACACGACATTTTAATTGAGCCATTTTTGGAGCGTGCTGGATTTGGTGATCTAATAAAATTCAAAACTTATTATGTGGATACAAAGTTTATTCTTGCTCTACAGGAGAGGTGGCGACCCGAGACACATACATTTCATCTTCCGACATGTGAATGTACGGTAATCCTTGAAGACACATATATGTTATGGGGTTTACCCATTGACCGTAAAATGGTAAATGGTGACGTAAATATCCATTTAAGTATTACTGGAGAATTATTAGGTGTACCCGTGACTCCAAGAGATTTGATGGGTCAAAAGGTTAGATTAATGTGTCTCAAAAGAAATTATCATGCTATAATTTTGAATGAACATTCTCCTTAAATTTATTTTATAATAAAAACTATATTTTATATAATTTTATTAATAGGATTATTTTTATATCCAGATACAACTGGTTCGGCTATTCACCTTATGTATCTACCTTTATTAGAAGATATAGACGGAATAAAAATATATAGTTAGGGGTCCGCTTGTCTATCGAGTCTATATAGATCTTTGTGTACTAACGCAATAGCAAATACATCAACATTTACCGGATGCGTTGTTCTGGTACAAGCTTGGGGTTGTCGAGAATGACCAATTTATCGCCAGTAAATCGTAATCCATACGTATTTTCATACGCAATAAGGTAATTTTACACCATGATTATTTCCTCATACTTAACTTTTATTACATTTACTAAATAATTTATAATTAATCTGTAGGTGGTAGGCGATTGATATGGATTACGACAAATGTTCTCATTATAGCATCATTCAATACAGAAGCCTAATAGACCATCTGGGTTCAGACAATGTATTGTGACTAAACTATTTACTTAAAATACATTGTTTATTTATTATTAAAACATTATTCGATAGCATATACTAACAAATATTTTTTCATCTAGAGTTTATCTGGAGACCATATATTGATTTAGAAGGTGAGCATCAAGTCAATCAATGAGACATTGTCGTGTGGAGTTCGAAGACACCGATTATTAACTTCACTACGGTGGAGATGCACAACAGTGATCAGGTCAAACTTCAATTTGGAATGCGACAGGAAATTCCTCCGCCTCCAAGATGTTTCAAGCAACACCACGGTAGTAAAGTCTCAGACCAATGGGATTACAAACTGTGGACAAACTTTGCAAGGGCTGAGAATCGTGAATGAAGGCATCGCCATGATACAGTCTTGAGAGACATAGTGCATCTATTCGAGATGACACCAACTAGGGAATACCTTTATTGATATAGATCAGTTTCCATTGGATTCTTGTCAAATCCAAGATATTTGGTTGACCCACGCCAACGAGCATCATCATCAAATACCCAACAACCATCCAACCAAACTAATTACAATCAAAGTCAACCAACCATGCCACACACACAACCACAATACAACGAACAAACCCACTACCAATCCACCCCATTCCAACAAACCCAACTACCCAACCAATCATACTCTCAATCATACTCTCAATCATACCAAGCAACCCAACAATCAAACCAATCATTCCAAACCCCACAACAATTTTTACCCACTCAATCATTCACGCCACTATCATCGCTCAAATTTAAAAAAAAATATTTAAATTATATTGAGTTTAGCATTTAACTTATGATTTAAATTTTAAAAAAAAAATATTTATTATTTAAATTTAAATCTGAAATATAAAAGAGAGATAGTTTTTAGCTTATATTTTAGAAATGATAAATATATATTAAAATCATATTTTTTTTAATTATTCTCTAATAAATTGTTTATATAAAATTTGTTTTTTAAATATGTAAAATAGATGGACAAAAAAGAGAGAAAAATTAAATTATGAGTTTTGTTTATAATTTATCTTTTTTATAAAATTTAATGGGTTAGAATTTCAGAAAGTGTAACGAACATTATTTGATTGGTTATAAATTTAAAAAATTTAAAATTTTAGTTATTTATATTATTAAGGGTATTTAATAAAAAAAATTAATATAACAATTTAAAAATATTAATATAAGTTCTAATTTAAAAATATGAATATGTTAAAACATACATTTAATAAACAATTTAAAATGTTATAATTTAAAATTATGAATATATTATATTATACAATGATAATAAATCTCACCAAGTAGTTTATCCTCTTTGGTAGATGACAAAATATTAACAAAAGACATAAATTCAAAATGTTAAAGATGTATCTCAGTAGGGATGACAATGGACATGGTATGGGCAGGGTATTATAGTACTCGTCCCCATACCCGTAGTTTAAAAAAAATACTCGTACCCGAGTCCATACCCGCGTGGGCATCAATATTTAAGTACCTGAACTTATATTTGTTTACCAGTATTTCTAATAAAAATAATTGATAAACTAGTATTTATCATGTAATTTTACGTTTTTAATAACACGAAAAAAAATTAATAATGTTATTATTATTTTTTTTAATATCAGATGGGCCTAGCGGCCCACCCACACAAACACCCACAAAACGCTAAAGGTTTTCCACCATTAATAATGTTATTGTTGAATTAAGAAATAAACAAACATTTCTATAAAAATGCATACAAGTTTAATAGTGATGTATTAAATAAAATTGATAAATTAACTTGTATAAATAGTTATAAAAATAAAAAATACATAAATATATATTGTATTGGTATTGGGGCGGGCTGGGTACTAAGGTACCCCTACCCGCGTCCATATCCGCTTATACTAATGGGTAATTGTCTGTGCCCGGGCTCGTAACTATTTTGCGGTTTTTTACCCTACCTGTTATGGGTAAATTTTGAGGATACCCATTGGGGATGAGTCCAATTGTCATCCCTATATCTCAGGGGCATTCACTTTGAAAATATAGATAGATCTCATTAAATTGAGCTTGTATTTATGGTTTGTTGTTCTAATGGATAAATTGATAATTAATAAATATTTCAATTAGTTCTAAACAATCCTTCTATATATATTAATAAGTTCATTCTCTTTCTTAATTCAAATTTTAAATATCTCTCATTTTTTTCCCATACTTTCTCACTTTCATTTTAATTTTTTTCTTTTATTTATTTATATCACTAAAAATATTAATAATCTATTTTTAATTTAATAAAATAAAACTATATATTTATCTCACGGGTCACTATCAACACAATATCTATTTTATTTTAATCAATCATTATCTTAATTTAAGAGACAAAATCTTTATTTTAAATATCATTTTATTCTTTTTTCATTTCACAATTATTATTTTTATAATTAATTAATACAATTAAAATTGTATTGATCGTACCTGGAGATCAGGATCTGATGTGGCCGGCGTCGAACGCGGATAGGGCACGGTTGATGGTGGAGAAAAAGGGGTGTACATGCAAAGACACTCTGATGCTAAAGTCAGAGAGTGAGCAACGAGTGAGCAAGTACGAGATTTAAGGTAAAGATTTGAATACCTGACCCTCTCAAATGAAAGGGTTTTTATACTGGTCCAAGTGGATGGCCATTGGCACGTATTGTTGGGCGTGGATTCCGTAATAACCGCTAACGGTTAGGAACTAGCCGTTGGGGCGATAGTTTCCTCGCTCGACTTATCAGCTAGTCGGATGGTACTGGTGTCGAGCAAGGGATATGTCGAACGGCCGTCAACGGGTTATTGGGCTGATTGGCGTGAGAGGGTGCTTGGGCCCAAATCCGTTATTTGGGGCAGTCCGGAACAGGAGCCTCCCAAGTCGTCGTTTCTGGTCGAGGAAGCGATGACTTAAGGATGTCTGACTGCTCGGAGATACCTGTAATGTTGATGGACTGACTTTTGACCGACGAACGACCTTTCTTGGGAGATCAATGTGGGCTCGGCGGACGAGTGCCCATCAGTTGGTCGGCGAAGAGGAAGAAGAAACGAAAAGGTGACGTGTCTTGGGACTTGCGTTTATTTAATGTTCTGACGGCTAGCCTAGGGGCTAGCGCATAGGCCATCATTGCCTAGGGATAGGGGTCACGCTTCAGCTGCACGTGCCCCCTTCACATAAAATAGGAGGATTACCTCATTTGTCACCTTTTTCGTTTCATCTTCCTTACACTATTCAGATCGACTCTCCGGCAGCCTTAGACGACCGTCGACCACCGCAGTTCTTCTGCCGACCACCGTACGCATCAACACAAACTCTCATAATCATGTCTCAAGCTCCTGGTAAGAGTTCTTTTCTAGTTTTTTGTCTTAGTCTTTCGAGAATAGACATACATGCGGTTTATGTTTTGTTTTTAGACAAATGATTAGGGTAGTTTTAGATGAATTTTAAGTTGTTGTAGTTACTGTTACGCCGCCTGTTCTGAACCCTAGTTTGCGGTCGGCTGCGACCTTGGCCGAAGCTCGACTGAGGCTTAGGGTTTAGTGATGAGCATCTATTCGTTACGAACCCTGCATTTTTTATGATTCTCTGTCGAGTGTTGATCGATCGTCTCGAGCGACGACCACTCGAGGGCTCTGATCGGGGACCCTGTTCCCGGGTCGTTGCACGCCCTTTCACTTGATAGGTAGTGGAAGGGTGGATTTGATATTTTAATCGAATTCACTGACACCTTTCCTATACTTTTCAGGTGAAAATACGCTCGTCGATCCCTACGATATTTCCTCGGAGGAAGACACGTCGGAGGATTTGGGCTCCTCGACAACTGTCCCATCCAACCCTAAAAGCTCCTCGGGGGACTCAGAAGAAACTGAAATAGATGAGGTGGTCATGATATCCGGGGGAGAGGCTGGCGCTCCTGAGGTTCCAGAAGAAAAGGAAATGGCTCTTACGCCCGAGGTATGGGTCGTTGAAGACCTTCTAGATAAAGTTTCATATTATGCCCGGCCGCGTGAAGATTCGCTGCATGTGGTGAGGAATCCTGCCCACTGGAGGGTGACATGTCTGGGCGACGATGATAGAATTTTCTCAGACTTTGGGGGGAGAAAATTATCTATGTATGAGTATGTTGTTTCAACCTTAGGGATCAGGCTGCCGTTCAGCGATTTGGTCTACTCGATGCTCGGTCACCTGGGAGTAGCGCCCTCGCAGCTGCATCCCAACTCTTATGCCTTTATGCAGGCATTCGAGTTGACGTGTACACACCTTAGTGCGGGGGCTACCCTTCCTCTTTTTTCCAGTTTTTTTCTCTGCAGCGCCAGGTGGGGGGAGGGAATGTCCGGAATGGTTTCATTTCCTTTAAACAACAGGCTAAGATCTTCAAGGCTCATTCGGAGTCCATTCGATCGTTCAAGGGCGACTATTTTTTGATCGAACCTGTGAGTCGAGAAGCTACAAGGTCGATCAGCTTTATGGGGGTCGACACCGATGAAAATGATGTACCCAGGATGGACACGCAAGGGCGCCAGATCACTAGGAGGATTTGGATGTTTCCTTTCTCATGGGATTATGGTCATTATAGGCGACTTGTGAGCTATTTTGTTCAGATAAGGGATGCTCTGAACGAGGATGATGCAACCAGCTTCGAGGAGTTTCTCAAGCTGGTGTCTTCTTTCACCCCGACCCCGATGCTCGACGGAGAGGGGAAAGTAATGTTAGCTTCTGACGTCACAGCTCTCCTGGCTTGTAAAAATGGGCAAGAAGTGTCTGAACTGTTTGGTACTTGCTTTGTTTTTTGTTTATTTGTCTTGTGATTTTATGCTCGTAACCGATTTGACCCCTTTCTCTTTCCTCTATTTTGCAGGTTCTATGGCAAGTTCTCTGGACAAGATCCAGGACAAGTTGAGACAAGGCAACAAGAGGAAAGCTAGGATCGTCCAGACCCGATTGGTGGATAACGATACGAGTGGTTCTGGCTCGGGCCCCGTCGCTCGAGGCTCCTCGAGCGTGACTTCGGGTTCGAGTCTTAAGAAACACAAAGCTGGAACGAATGTTCTGGACTTGACGACCAACGCTCCTTCAAAACCCAAACACGTGTTGCCGTCGTGTTTTGTGAAACACAATTTCTTCGAGGGAACTTCCTTGGAGGTCGAACGGGCGGACTCACTATTTTTTGAGCAAATGGATCGCCCTGCTCGGAGGTTGTCCCTAGCGTATGATACCAGTGCTGTCATGCGGGTGCTATCCATGGCCTCGATGTTAGCCGAGGGAAACTCCAGGAAGGAGTGCGAAATTACCCGCTTGAAGTCCCTCCTGGCTGTTTCGGAGGAAAAAGTGAAGAAGGCTGCTGAGAATGTTGAGGCTACAGCCAAAGAGCTGACGATGCGGGCTGACGTGATTGCTAAGCTAGAGGTGGACAAGAGGAAGGTTGTCGACCAAAATAAAAAGTTGAAAGATGCCTTCTTTCCCAATGAGGATGAGGATGAAGACACCAAGGGTCTGATGAGAAGGGCGCACTTCCTTGCCCGACTGGATCAGGATCTGGAAGAATTGAGGGACACGACCAAACTAAGCTTTCAAAACGCCGTGGATCAGATCAAGACTCTCCACTCGGAGTTGGATCTTGATACTGATCGGATAAGTTATTTGTACAAGGTCGAGGATGGTCGGATTGTAGTCCCTAATTATATGATCATTGACGATTCTCATCCTGGTGAGCCCGACCAGCCAGTCCAGCCTGAAGCTCAACAACCTCAGAGTGAGGGTCAGTCTGGTCTCCAAGAGGAGAAGGGTAATTAGTTTGGCCTCCGTGCCCAAATATATGTAATTTATTGTTTTTGCTCAGGGACTTGGTCCCCATTTTATGTAATTTTGAACAAGTCGTCCCTTCGGGGTCGCAATTTCTCAATGAATGTTTCCGGTCTGGGTGGTCGTTTTGTTATTTTTGAAGTGTTTTTGTTTCCACATATGATTGTCCGTCTGTCGGAGGACTTTTATTTTAAATGTATGATTTTGCTAAGTATTTTGTGCTCGTCCGACATAAGGAATATGATATAATGATCGAATAGGGGGTAAATGCTCGTAAGAAAGTGTGATCTGTCGGTTAAGGGAACCGGTCAGATGTATGGAGGCTGGCTCCGGGTCGGTATCCGGGTCAAGATCATGGCTCGGATTCCGTGGCTTGAACGTCCCATAGCGAGCTGGGGTTCTTCCTGGTCGTGGTACTTAGACAACGTCGGACTCGTTGGAGTATCTGTCAGTGTGACAGTTACCTTCCTCTTTGTGAGGGGGGTCCTGTTGATCAAACGTTTTGGGTTGCAATGCTTGTACCTGGGCATGCAGGTTTGGTCGGACAATCTGGTCCTCGTTTGGGAGTTGAGCAGGGCAACCTTCATACTAGTTGTAGTATTGCTTGAGTTTCTCGGCGTTCCACGGCCAAGCGAGCTCTTCCCCTTGAAGATTTTCTAAGTAATAGGCTCTGTTTTCGGTCTTTTCTCGGACGCGATATGGGCCCTCCCAATTCGGTGCCAACTTCCCTTCTCGGGAGTCTTTGTGATTTCTCCTCAAGAAGAGACTTCCAACTTCGAATGCTCGCTTAATAACCTCGGCGTCATGTCGAGCTGCTATTTTTTGTTTAAGTGTAGCTTCTCGATGAGCAGCTTCCGATCGGATTTCTTCGACTAAGTCGAGCTCTTCTCTCAGCGTTTCAGAGTTGGTATCTTGGTCCATAGGTTATTTTGTTCGCCTGGACGGTATGTGCATCTCTATGGGGATGACTGCTTCAGTCCCGTATGCTAGCCGGAATGGGGATTCCCCGATTATTGAGTGAGGTGTGGTCCTGTACGCCCAAAGAACGCTGTGTAATTCTTCGATCCAGCATTTTTTGTGCTCGTCCAACCTTCATTTAAGACCTCTTAAGATTACCCTGTTCGTAGCTTCCGCTTGCCCGTTAGTCTGAGGGTGCTCGACCGAGGAGAAGTGTTGTTTGGTTCCCACCGAGGTTACGAATTCCTGGAAATGCTTATCGGTGAACTGGGTCCCATTATCTGTTACGATGGCGAGCAGCACCCCGAATCGGGCTAGGATGTTCCGCTTGAAGAAACGTAATATGTTGAGTGCAGTGATTTTGGCCAAGGCCTCTGCTTCTATCCATTTAGTGAAATAATCGACGCCCACGATGAGATACTTGTTTTGGTCGGTGCCGATGACGAAGGGCCCTAATATATCTAGCCCCCACCAGACAAACGGCCATGGGGAAGATAGTGATTTCAACTCGGTGGGAGGTGCTACGTGTACGTCACCATGTCGTTGGCATTCGTCACATTTGTTAACGTGCTCCTTCGCGTCGTTCTGCATCGTCGGCCAATAGTATCTTGCTCGTAGGATTTTGTGGGCGAGCGATCGCCTACCTGGATGTTGTGCGTTGATCCCTTCATGGACTTCCCTTAACATGTGTGGAATGTTTTCTTCCTCGACGCACCTGAGGAGTGGCGTGGAGAAACCCCGACGATACATCTTTCCCCCGACCATGGTATACGAGCATGACCTACGTCGCATGATGCTGGCCGTATTTGGGTCCGTTGGTAATTCGTCCTTGGTCAAGTAATTGAATACTGAGGTCATGCAATAGTTAGTGTTGCCTACGACGTGGACTTCTACCGGGGTTGACGATTTCCCAATGCTGGGTCAAGGGAGTATCTCATGTATGACAGATTTGTTGCCCCCTTTCTTCTTGGTACTTGCTCGTTTGGACAATATATCCGCTCGGATGTTGTTCTCGCGCGGGATGTGCCTGACTTCTACGGATGTGAATCGTTTTAGTTTCTTTCTGACCAAAGCTAAGTATTCAGTCATGTTGTCGTTTTTGGCTTGAAAACCACCTTGCACTTGGTTGGCAACCAAATGGGAGTCTGTGCATATTACAATTTCCTCTGCCCCTAGGTCGTCTACAAGGCGTAAACCGGCCAGGAAGGCCCCGTATTCCGCTTGATTATTGGACGTGGGGAAAGATAAGGTTAAGGATACTTCGATGGTGGTTTCTTCTTCGTTACCCAATACCACCATGGCCCCACTGCCTGTCGAGCTAGACGCTCCATCCACAAAGATGATCCACCTAGATGGGGATGTCAAAGTCTGTTTGGTGAAGGTAAGTTATGCTACGAAGTCGGCCAAGGCTTGAGCTTTTAGGGCCTGCCTTCCCTCGAACTTGATGTCGAACTCGGATAGTTCTAGCGACCATTTCAGCATTCGCCCGACCATATACGGCCTTCCGAGCATCTGCTTGATGGGTTGGTATGTCCTTACGACAATAGTATGGGCTAAGAAGTAGTGTCGCAACCTTCTTGCTGCGAAGAGGAGGGCCAGCGCTACCTTTTCGATTTGCAGGTATCTAAGTTCAGGGCCACTCAAGGCTTTGCTCGTAAAGTAAATAGGTTTTTGCCCTTCGGGCAGTTCACGAATAAGGGTCGCGCTCACCACCTCGTTTGCCACGGCGAGGTAAAGGTATAGTGTTTCGCCTTCGTTGGGCTTAGAGAGTATTGGGGGCTCGGATAATGCTTTTTTTAGGTGGGCCAGGACTTGCTCGCATTCGTCGGTCCATTCGAAAGTTGATTCTTTACGAAGGAGTTTGTAGAATGGGAGCGCGTGCTGGGCGGATTTAGCCACAAACCGGGCGAGGGAAGCGAGCACTCCGTTTAATGATTGTATAGATTTGTTAGAGTTTGGGGTAGGTATATCCGTGAACGCCCGACATTTGTCGGGGTTGGCTTAGATTCCCCGCCAAGTCAAGTAAACCCTGAGGAATTTGCCCGCTCGAACTCCGAACGTGCATTTTTCAGGGTTGAAGCGCATCTTGCATTTTCGAGCTTGGTCGAACACCTTTCGTAGGTGGGAAGCATGATCTGTCTCTTGCTGAGATTTAACGTTCATGTCATCCATATATACTTCGAGCATGTCTCTAATTTCTGCTCGGAAAGCCTTATTCATCATGCGCTGATAAGTGGCACCCGCATTTTTCAGGCCGAATGGCATAACATTATAGTAGTAATTGCCCAATTCGGTCATGAAGGCCATGTGCTTTTTGTCGGTCACGGCCATGGAGATTTGATTGTATCCCGAATAGGCATCCATAAATGATAGTAGTTTGAAACCGACCGAATTGTCGACCAGTTTGTCGATATTTGGTAATGGATAAGCATACTTCGGGCAAGCCCGGTTGAGATCGGTATAATCAACGCACATTCTCCACTTTCCATTAGATTTTTTCACAAGTACAACGTTAGAGAGCCAGGTTGTGTACCTGGCCTCTGTTACAAAGTTTGCCTCTAGGAGGTCTTCTACAGCTTTTTCGTCCGCTTTAGTTTTTTCGGTCGACTCTTTCCTCCCCCGTTGGGCAACGGCTTTATGATTGGGATCAATGGAGAGATGGTGGCAGGCCACGTTTGGGTCAAGTCCGGGCATCTCCGTTGCACTCCATGCGAATAGATCTGCATTTCCTTTCAGGCATGCCTCCAGTTGTTTCTTTGCCAGGTCTGGGAGATGGGCCCTGATCTTCACGCATCTGTTCGGATCTTCCCCCAGAGGGATCAACTCGAACTCACCGTCGGGGATTGGTCGGGCCAACGAAGTGGATGGCTGCTAGGAGTTTTCGGTTTCGTCCGGAAACCTGCAATCTAGGTCGATGGAGTCGACCCGAGGGAGAGGCGTGGGTGGTTCTGTGTTTCCGGAGGATGTTGAGGCGGAAGCTTTGGGCTGGTATGATATCGAACTAAGGCCTTTAGAGGCTGCCTCGAAACAGCGATGGACAGCTTCGACATCACCGTGCAGGGTGGACACTCTTCCCGACGTTGTGTAGTATTTCATCTTCAGATGGACAGTTGAAGGAACGACCAAGAGATCGGCCAACGTTGGTCGACCGAGAATGCATTGGTACAGGGAGGGGCAATCGACGACCAAAAATTGGACGCGGAGTGACCAGGCGGTTTCTGCGGCCCCAAAAGTGACTATGAGGTCGACATAACCCTATGGCCGAGATACTGCTCCATTGAAACCCTGCAGATCGGATCCCACGTACGGTGTCAAATGGGTATCGTTCAGCTGAAGTGTCGCGAACAATTGCGAATACATGATGTCGCAAGAACTTCCCTGGTCGACTAGTATTCTTCGAACGTCGAAATTGGCCATCTGGGCCCGAATGAGCAATGGGATGCTAGCGTTAGGTGCTCCCCCAGTAGTTCCTCCTTGTAAAAGGAGATGGGCACTGAGTTGTCTCTGGGAGGGTCTAACGTAGCGTTCAGGGCCGGTCCCTTTGCGATTAGTTGGTCGAACTTCCTCTTCACGGAACCGACCGTGATCTTGTTAAATCATCCACCTGAAATCACCATTGCGGAGGGGAATGCTTCCCAGGTGCTATTGGAAGAAAGATAGCCCGGACTTCTTTGATGATCGGGTAGAAAGAAATCTTCAGGGCGATAGATGTTGAGAGCAACCTACATATTGGTGTCTGCGAGCACCACTACCGCTTTCTCGACTTTTATGGTCACCTGCGCCTCCCGCCCGAAGGTTTCTTTGGATTTCGTGAATTGTTTGAAGTGGCCGTCTTTTATGAGTATTTCGCTTGTGTCTTTCAGATGGATGCAATCCTCAGTATTATGTCCGTGGCTTTTGTGAAATCTACAGTACTTGGTTTTGTCAGTGCCCGACTTGGTAGGAAGCTGCTTGGGGAAGCGAACCACCGCTTCCCGGAACTCTGAATTGGCAGACTCGGAGAATATTTTCTCCCTCGACACCGAGAGAGGAGTATACTCGTGAAAGCAACCTACTGGCCCTCTTTGCTCCCGCGGTTCACGGGGGTGTTCTTCCTTTCTTTTATCACCTACCCGGCGAGATGTCGAGGCCTCCTCGTCTTTAGAAGGGTTGGCGTCTTCTCTACGCCTGGCATCACGAATGGAGTTGGCCGCTTGCTTCTCTTTGTACTGGATGTACACTTGCGCCTTCAGGAGGAAAGCATCCAGAGTGGCGGGTGTTTCGATGCCCACTGCTCGGTGGAAGTCAGTGGACGGGCGGAGGCCGCGCTCCAGCAAATATTTTTTCATGTCGTCCGTGGTCGAGACCTGGACAGCTTCTTTGTTGAACCTTTCGATATAGGTTCTGAGGGGCTCATCTTTGTCTTGGATAATGGCTTCGAGCGATGCCTCCATCTTCGGATGGCGTCGGGAGGCGATGAAATGCCTGGAAAAAGTTTGAACGAGTTGTCTCCAAGAAGTGATGGATTCAGGCTCAAGAATTTTGTACTAAGTCATCGCCCCTTTCCTTAAGGTGGTCGGAAAGAGACGACATTTGATGGCTCCTCGGACGCCCCTGTGTAACACGGTGAGAGAACTGACTTGGGTGTTTTTGTTTGACAAAAACATATACGGATAGCAAGAGTCGCCACCGACTTATATTTTATCCATAAGGAAGGGACATAAAAGAACAGGAAAGACCGTTTTGAAAAGACTTGGGTTCGGGGGGTAGATTATATAAAGGGAAGGTGTTAGCACCCTTTATATCCATGGTTATCCATGGGCTCTTAGTTACTTAGCTCACTTTGATTGTTTTTGAGAAGGTGAAGTGTGGATGGCGATCATAGAATGATCGGCTTACGTATGTGAATGGAGTGTGTTAATTACAGTTATTATAATCTTTGAGTTAGTGATCTAACGGTTGATTTTATCTTACCATACAATCCTAGTATTCATACATCTAACAGTTATAAGGTGCAAAAAGTAAAAATCCTAATTAAACTATTACAAGGCTTTGGGAGAGTTACATAATTGGAAAATCCTTGCAGAAAATAAAGTGCGGAAAGAATAAAAATTCATACGCTATTACATCCCATAGGCAGTTACAATATTTAGGAAAATCGTGCTAGAAAAGTAAATCTAGCTATTAGAAGGCTTTGTACATCCTATACAATTGTTCTAGGAATTATAAATGACAAAGAAAGTAAAATCACGGAAAAAGAATTGGAGAGAGGGAAATATTTAATATTTATTTAGTAAAACTAATTAATTGATTTTTTATGAATAATTTATTTTATGAAAAATTAAGAAAGAAATTTAAATCTAATTAATCATTAATTTAAAAGGTATATTTTTTTTGTACTTTAGGATTTTAAAAAAATATATTATTTTTATTATTTTTACTTTTTTAATTAATTAGTTTCTAACGACGTTGGATCGTTGAAAATTAACAAAAATTAAAGTAATATACAAATTGCTACCGCATAGGCGGTCATCGCAAATCGAATAAAAATATAAAAAATAACAATGGCATGATAAAATTAAATTAAATTAAATAGAAAAAAAATATAAATCGAAACGCGAATTGGTAAGCGCTAAAGGTGAATTGTCACCGTGCAAAACAGTCAGACACGTGTAAAATCGAAATACAACAATAAATCAATTAAAAACAATCACACCTAAACCGATGAAATAAATCATTAACTTGCTACACTTAACGTGATCATCGCAATATGGTCAAAACCATGCAGATCTAAATTTATCAACAAAAAAAAAAGATAAAATAAAAATCGATGTTGCTAACTCAAAATTGCGATCATCGCAACTGGATCGAATCAACGCAAATGTCACGCCTCATGCACATAAATATGCGAACGGCGTATCGACACAATTCAATCCAAACAAAGTAAAATAAATTTTATATATATATATATATATATATATATATATATATATATATATATATATATATATATATGTAAACTAACGAAAAAGTAAAAGAAAAAAAAGTAAGAAACTGACGTTAATATATAGAACAATATACTAACTATATAGAACAATATACAAGATGACGTTCATATATTACGTGACCTGCATATTGGACCACCTGTATATATTAGTGTGACCAGGTAAGGTTATGGATATGCCGCAATTTAGTTCTTTTTTGTTCTTTTTCTTTTTTCGGTTTTGTTTCTCCCTGAGGCAAGAATTTTTTCGTATTGTGGTTGAGAGAGGAGCTCTTATGTGTAAAACATCATGTATTTATAGATTAAGAAAATTAGGTTAAAAAGTTTAAAAGGAAAAAAAATAGTCTTAATCCCTATTGATTAAAAAATATTTGAACAAAATTATATGATTTTTACTTGGTCACCAAGTAGACCAGTTAGAAACTAAGTATGACAGAAATATGACATAAACTGACCAATAGAAAACGAGTATAATAGAAAAGAAATGTTTTTGATATTTATTATGATTTTTTTTGAAATATTTTTCAGAAAACAATGATTTTAATGAAAAAATCATATTTTTAAAAATGCTTTAAATGCAAATACGAAAATTAAAAATTAAATAATTAAAAACAAATGCTATTTTTGTGATTTTTTCATAAAAAAATAAAAATAGAAAAAGTTATTAGTAAAGGAAAAAAATTAAAAAAATTAAAAAGAGCTTAAGGTGAGATTTGAACTCACAACCTCTCACAATTATATCTCTTATACTCATCTTTCTACCAATTGTGTTATTTTATTTATTCGAAATAAAAAGGCACCAGAAAGCATATGAAGCGGGTCAAAATTGGGGATACGACAAATGTGAGGAAACCTTGTGAATCAATTTGTCTCAAATATGCGAGGGGAAATTTTGGGGTACAACAGCTGCCCCTGTTCAATTTTCTGAAACCTGAGGAGTTAGATTGGCATGTGTGCCATTCGTGATTGGAAGGTTGAAGGGGATTGAACACAATAACCCAAAAATTTGCACTCGCCGGCACGTAGAGTAACACTGTTGATTGGTTGCATTGCTTGAATGGGCTTAAAGATGCCACTCAGAGGAATTGGAGATGGGCTTATAGATGCCATCCATAATATCAGAAGGTGAGGGTATTTGTAGGTTGTTACTGGATATCAATACTAGGTCTTCATATAGACCGTCTCTGAATCGTTTCTGTAACATGACTGAGTTAAACATCAGCACTAGATCTTCGTATAGATCGTCTCTGTATTATCTCTGGGGAAAAAGAATATTATGCATTAAGTGTCAGTACTTAGATCTTCATCTAGATCGTCTTTGGACATAATTTAAGTTAAGCATCAGAATTAAATCTTCGTAGTGATCATCTCTGAATTGCTTTTGGAAAATATCCTGGACTAAGCACTAGATCTTCGTATAGATCATTTACGTACCATCCCAAGGACAATTTGTTGAATTGACCATCAGAAATAAATCTTCGTAGCGATTATCTCTTCTGGAAATATCCCGGACTAAGTACTAGATCTTCGTATAGATCATTTATGTACCGTCCCAAAGACAATTTGAGCATCAGAATTAAATCTTCGTAGCGATTATCTCTGAATTGCTTCTGGTAATATCCTGGATTAAGCACTAGATCTTTGTATAGATCATTTATGTACCCTCCCAAGGACAATTTAAGCATCAAAATTAAATCTTCGTAGCGATTATCTCTGAATTGCTTCTGGTAATATCCTGGATTAAGCACTAGATCTTTGTATAGATCATTTATGTACCATCCCAAGGACAATTTGTTGAATTGACCATCAGAAATAAATCTTCGTAGCGATTATCTCTTCTGGAAATACCCCGGATTAAGTACTAGATCTTCATATAGATCATTTATGTGTCGTCCCAAGGACAATTTGAGCATCAGAATTAAATCTTCGTAGCGATTATCTCTGAATTGCTTCTGGTAATATCCTGGACTAAGCACTAGATCTTCGTATAGATCATTTATGTACCATCCCAAGGACAATTTGTTGAATTGACCATCAGAAATAAATCTTCGTAGCGATTATCTCTTCTGGAAATATCCCGGACTAAGTACTATATCTTCGTATAGATCATTTATGTACCGTCCCAAAGACAATTTGAGCATCAGAATTAAATCTTCGTAGCGATTATCTCTGAATTGCTTCTGGTAATATCCTGGATTAAGCACTAGATCTTTGTATAGATCATTTATGTACCCTCCCAAGGACAATTTAAGCATCAAAATTAAATCTTCGTAGCGATTATCTCTGAATTGCTTCTGGTAATATCCTGGATTAAGCACTAGATCTTTGTATAGATCATTTATGTACCATCCCAAGGACAATTTGTTGAATTGACCATCAGAAATAAATCTTCATAGCGATTATCTCTTCTGGAAATACCCCGGATTAAGTACTAGATCTTCATATAGATCATTTATGTGTCGTCCCAAGGACAATTTGAGCATCAGAATTAAATCTTCGTAGCGATTATCTTTGAATTGCTTCTGGTAATATCCTGGACTAAGCACTAGATCTTCGTATAGATCATTTATGTACCCTCCCAAGGACAATTTATTGAATTAATCATCAGAAATAAATCTTCGTAGTGAATATCTCTGAATTCCTTCTGGGAAGTCTCCTGGACTAAGTACTAGATCTTCGTATAGATCATTTATGTACCGTCCCAAGGACAATTTGAGCATCAGGATTAAATCTTCGTGGCGATTATCCCTGAATTGCTTCTGGAAAGTCTCCTGGACTAAGTATCAGCACTAGATCTTCGTATAGATCATTTCTGAACCTTCTTAAGGACAATTTCTTAAATTAAGCATCAGAATTAAATCTTCGTAGCGATTATCTCTGAATTGCTTCTGGAGAGTCTCCTGGACTAAGTATCAGCATTAGATCTTCGTATAGATCATTTCTGAACCGTCCCAAGGACAATTCCTTAATTTGAGCATCAGAATTAAATCTTCGTAGCGATTATCTCTGAATTGCTTCTGGAGAGTCTCTTGGACTAAGTATCAGCATTAGATCTTCATTTAGATCATTTTTGTACCGTCCCAAGGACTTAGTAATGAATTGCTTGAATGGGCTTAAAGATGCCATTCAGAGAGAAAATTCTTCAGATATACTTCTTTGAGAGTGAAGCAAACCAAAACATGAAGATATAGCTCTTGGGAGGATAAACAACGACCCAAGATAACCTTTGGGAAGATAAACAATGGCCCGAAGTAATGATGATAGGTCTCGCGGGAGGATAAACAATGGCCCGAAGTAAGTTATGGATAACCTTCATCTGTTGTAGAATTAACCTGAAAAATAAGGTTAGTCTTACGCAAACATCATGATTTATGTAACACTCTGCCAGATAATGTCTCATGAGAATGTTGTATGCGTATGATATGATATGATATGATGTGATATGATATGATGTATGTATGAATTATGTAGTTTGAAGCATCTGGATAGCTTCGTATAACAACTGCTGACTAGGGAAAATAAATCCCGATTCGTGTGTTGGGGAATATGAGGATTTCGTCCTCGTCTTGTTTAAGAATATCGTACTTAGAACTTCCCTCTTTCGTTCGTCGTACTTCCTATTAAAGGATTAGGTCCCTGAATACCCTGATTGGGGATAAAAGGGATGGACATTCCCTGAATGACTTATCTATACCAGTGTCAATTCTTCGAAGCTTTCGTAGTGTATGAAGCTACCTGGAGCATTTGGTTAGAACACCCTTAAAGTTTACTTTGTGGGGATGAACCGGTGAAGATTCGTTGGATATGGACTTTATTGGGGATTCCTACCTCCGATCATCCTTAGTGAATGTTATTATTGCATTTTATGCATTTCTGGTAAACATCAATCATATTCAAAAGCATACATACATTCAAATATAATCAACGGGCGTTTTCGCCTGAGTGAAAGGGGAAAAGTAAACCTGAATTTGGAGATAGAGTTGTATCAAAAGTGGATCCTCATTCAAAGTAACCAATGGTTTTAGGACTTCTGAGATTCTCGACTTCCTCGAGTAATTTTCTAGAGATTCTCGTGATTGGATCCGAAGACATGATACTGACACCATCTGATACTATTGGCACAGACAACTAATCTCCACAATGGTTCCTGCTTGAACCCAATACCAAAACAATGTAATGAGAAGAATATATCTTCAGATTGTGGTGGATCGTGTACGCCTTGGTCAACAATTAAGGGGCTTGCAACTAAATTTGATCCAATTATGCTTGAAAAGAGGGTGTTGCCATAGCTGAGGATGACTTGTCCAAGAATGGCAGTGTTTTGAAAAAACTACCACGAGAGGAACAACCAAAATGCCCCACAATAATATGCCCCTGGCATCGTGGACTCAGTAATGTTACTTTTGGTACTTCAGATGGGGAGATTTGTCCCCTAACTATTAAGCATTGTTGAATCTTGACCTGACTGTCTCAGTAACATGACATGCCCCCTTGAGTGGAAGGTGGTGGCTATGCCCCTTTGTATACATTGGCTTTGATCCAAGAAGCAACTTTTTGTTTGTCAGAAGGACTCTGGCTTATTGAATATTCGTCATGTAAACTTCTTTACTGTCAAACGCCTAGTTATATGCAAACAATGATATTCAAAATGCAATGCTTATGTCTGTCTTGAAGTTTTGAAAATAATTATTTTAGTAAAACAATGTTTGTAAACACTATGATATTAGCTCGAGATTTATAATAAGCCCTAAAGGAGTCAGGATACCTTTTGATAGCAGTACACTTTCAAACTAACCATGCTTCAGTTAGGACTTTTAAAGGGTTATAACGTGGCCTGGTTCACGGTTTAAGAAACAAAGGATAAAGGCTCAAATTTATTTGTATCCAACCCAATCTTCATGATGTTCTTCAGTCCTATGTTCGGTTAACTTATGCATTGAGGCTCCAAAAGTATTTGGAATTGTAGCACTGACATTTGAGATGATTCAGAAACCATAACATTATTTTAAAAGTCGTCTCTCTCTTCTTTTTTTTGTTGAGGATTTGTAGTGCCCTCTTTTTTTTCTTGATTTTGCTATCCCTTCCTTTTGCCTGAACTGTTTATTTCAAGCTTACAGTCAGCGGGATATCTCAATGTTTACTAAGTTTCCTTCATGGATTATGACTTAGTGAACTTTTCTTTTGCCAGATATTGACTGTCAGACATAATGGTTTATGGGAACCCTCATTAGTTGTGTACAAGAAAGACAACTGGCATAATTGAGTTAACCGAGAAACTACCCCGCCCTAGGTTATGATGAAGGGTTTTAATTTGCGTGAGAATAAAAACTCCTACTTCATAGGCTCAAAAAGGTTGACTAGGGATTAACTTCCTTATATCTCCACTGTTTAGGAATTGAAACAATGCATGTACATCGTCAGCATAGTCTGTTCAAAAGCATACTGCATAGGATTATGGTATTGTTTTCGTCATCCTCCCTCTACAGGCTTATAGCTTTATCAGGAGTTAAATATCACAAGATAGAAATAAGAAGCATAGTTTTAAATATTGTGAAACGAATGGATTAACTCAAGACAAACATATGCAATGCATTAGTGAAAATAAAGTCTAACATAATAGTAAGTGTTTAGGCAAACAAAAGAAATTACAAATGAAAATTCAAATGTTCTCAAAGCCTCTTCCTCTAAACTCGTCACTCCAGTTATCTGGAAACTTTGATGCTTGATGGACGATAGAAGAACTCAACCTGGCCTTCTGGCGTAACCTCAATTATTCCTTCGTCAATTAGGTCTTGAATCTTATTCTTCAATGCCCACCAGTTATTAGTGTCGTGTCCGGGACTGTCGGAGTTGTACATACACCTTGCTTTGGGATTATAGCAAGGAGAAGAGGTATTAGGATTTTTAGGAGAATTTTCCAAGGAAATTAGCTTCATTTCCAACAAGCATTGCAGCATTTGTGGCATTGGCGTGTTGAATTTGATGAATTGTCTTTTATATTCCTTGTGTCGAAGTGGATTAATCTTACAGGGTCTTCCTTCTTCCATTGAAGAACAATCAGTGGTAGCCTGTCTCTTTCCTTTTCTTATCCTTACTTTCCTTTCAGCCAAGTCAGCTTGTTTCAACGGAGGTTGACTGATGATTAGATTCCCAACTCCGTTATGTCGAAGCTTATTGACAAAGCTTCTCATCTCTTCTTGCCTTTGGGCCAAACTCTGGATAAGAGCCATTTGGCCATTCATATGGATCCTCATCTCTTCCATCTCAGCTTGTAGTTGTTTCAGCTGATCATCCTTGTTGTCCTCAGGATTCTTCTTCTTCATGTCCTTAGAGAGGAGTGCTTTCAACTCTTCTTTCCCCTTGGACAAATTCAGAATCACTTCTTGAAACTGGGCATTCTGAGCTTGAAGATCTTTGACAGATTGTTTGAGAGCCATTTCTGCTGAAATAAACAGCGAGAAGATGAGAAACCTGTTGTGACAACCTATCATGCAATGATATGGTATGTAGATGCATATGCAATGTTTTCAAGGACCGCAGAATTTACATTTGTTAAACAAACGGAAATAAAACTTTTATTAGTAAATGTTAAAATTATTTTGCCCCTTGGGCTTACAATGAAGGGAAATAAGTACAAAAATGGGGTTTTAAGTCTCCCATGGACGTTTCCTCTTTGTATGGAGGTATATGTTGAGGTTCTGCTCCTCGTGAAGTTGCTTGGTCAGCTCCAACACTTTTTTTTGGCTAATCCTGAATTGAGCTTCGAAGGTATTTCTTTGTTCCTTCAGTTGGATCCAGGATTTCTGCAATTCTTCCAGGTTATTGGGCATGTCTGGATGAAGGATGGTATAAGGAGTATCTCCTTCTGCAACAGGTTCCATAGTAACTAGTAGAATAGCAGGATATGGCATCATAAGAGTCTGAGCACGAGATCACACCCATCTGAGGTAAGGTTCCATAGGAATAGAGTACTTTGGTTCTAGAGTCTTGCTGTCAACCTTGTTCACTTTACCCCAAGCTCGTATGAACCTTTGACGGTAACCTTGCAGATCGTTGTCGTAGTCGAACACAATTCCTTGAATAAGCATGTCATGAGGACCATTACTCCAAGCATAACCAAACTGACGTAGAGCTAAAGAAGGATTGTAGGTAATGCCCCCTCTTATGCCAAGGAGTGGCACATTGGGGAATTCCCCACAACGGTCAATGATAGTAACATTCTCCATAGATCTAGAACACCAATGAATGTCTAAATGAGAAAGTGACATGATCCTATTAGACCACCTTAACCCTTGTTCATTCTTCATCACTGATCGAGGAAGGTGAGAAATAAACCACCTAGACAATAGAGGTATACAACACATCAGAGTTCCTCGTGCCTTCGTAGTACGGGTATGAAGAGAGTGTAAGATGTCTCCAAGTAATGTAGGCATTGGATTATGAGTCAGAAATATGTTGATGGCGTGTACGTCTATGAACTGGTCTGAATTAGGGAACAAAACTAAGCCATAGATTAATAAGGCTAAGATCTCCTCAAAAGCATCATAGCTCATAGCCTCCAAGAATACCTGAGCTTTCTCCATCAATACCTTAGAAAGAATACCCTTAACTTCGCTTCTTGTTTCTAGGACAGTGTCTGATTTCTTCAAATGTAAGGCTGCAGCAATAACCTCAGGTTTAGGCTCTTTTTCTAAGCCTGTGAAGGGTCTCTGATTAAGGATAGGTATACCCAATAGTTTGGAGAACTCCTCCATTGTGGGAACCAGCTGATAATCGGGGAATGTGAAACAGTGATGTTTAGAGTCAAAGAACTGAAATAGGACACTCATCACGTCTTCATCAAATCCTGAGGTAACCAAGTTAAGTAGGTGACCATGCTTCTTGATGAACTGGGAGTTTTCAGAAACTTGAGAGACCAATTCTTTAAGCTTAGAAGGTATCCCTACAAAGTTGATTCGGATAGTATTCCTACGAGCAGAAGCCATGACCTGCAACAAAGAACAAAGATAAATCCTTTGGTCCTTGAAATGGTTAGTGAAAATGCCATGCTTATGATGTCATGATGTTATGATGTTATGTTCAATCACAAACATGTGGCACACACAAACAAGTCACACCATAGCCCTAGGTTTAGAGGCTTGGATGAGGTTTAAAGGTAAGTACCCTCCCCTGAAGTTTAGTTGGTTCATCCTGTCCTACAAAAGTAACCGGGTTCTAAGGGATCTCAATATCATTGATCCTTCCCAAGGGTGGTTGTTCAGTAGGCAACTTACTTGGCAACCAAAACCCTCCAAGTTTAGGATCTCAATGAGTGTAGCATCGAGTATCAACCAAATTCAGTCTTCACCAAAGCCGGCTATCTCACTACTCTCTAAAGGCCAAGATGGGATGACTAGGGTTCTAAAAGTCAGTTAGTGTATTGACAACATATGGCAGCCTCATATTATCCTTAACTTACTTAAGAAACATAAGCACCAACCAAGAAGTCACACTAACTATGGCCACCAGATCAACCATATCGGTATACATCGTACAGTTTCCTTGGTCTATTTCCATTTACCTAAGGTACACTAGATCTGGGTTAGAATCTTTCACACAAAAATCCCAACAAGTAATATAAAGCAAACAAAGCAAACAATTTAAGTGATCTAATTCCTAAGGGTACCCCTCTTTTATTAAGTCCCCAGCAGAGTCGCCAGTTCTGTAACACGGTGGGAGAATTGACTTGAGTGTTTTTGTTTGACAAAAACATATACGGATAGCAAGAGTCACCACCAACTTTTATTTTATCCATAAGGAAGGGACATAAAAGAACAGGAAAGACCGTTTTGAAAAGACTTGGGTTCGGGGGGTAGGTTATATAAAGGGAAGGTGTTAGCACCCTTTATATCCATGGTTATCCATGGGCTCTTAGTTACTTAGCTCACTTGATTGTTTTTGAGAAGGTGAAGTGTGGATGGCGATCATAGAATGATCGGCTTACGTATGTGAATGGAGTGTGTTAATTACAGTTATTATAATCTTTGAGTTAGTGATCTAACGGTTGATTTTATCTTACCATACAATCCTAGTATTCATACATCTAACAGTTATAAGGTGCAAAAAGTAAAAATCCTAATTAAACTATTACAAGGCTTTGGGAGAGTTACATAATTGGAAAATCCTTGCAGAAAATAAAGTGCGGAAAGAATAAAAATTCATACGCTATTACATCCCATAGGCAGTTACAATATTTAGGAAAATCGTGCGAGAAAAGTAAATCTAGCTATTATAAGGCTTTGTACATCCTATACAATTGTTCTAGGAATTATAAATGACAAAGAAAGTAAAATCACGGAAAAAGAATTGGAGAGAGGGAAATATTTAATATTTATTTAGTGAAACTAATTAATTGATTTTTTATGAATAATTTATTTTATGAAAAATTAAGAAAGAAATTTAAATCTAATTAATCATTAATTTAAAAGGTATATTTTTTTTGTACTTAAGGATTTAAAAAAAATATTTTTTTTATTATTTTTACTTTTTTAATTAATTAGTTTCTAACGACGTTGGATCGTTGAAAATTAACAAAAATTAAAGTAATATACAAATTGCTACCGCATATGCGGTCATCGCAAATCGAATAAAAATATAAAAAATAACAATGGAATGATAAAATTAAATTAAATTAAATAGAAAAAAATGTAAATCGAAACGCGAATCGGTAAGCGCTAAAGGTAAATTGTCACCGTGCAAAACCGTCAGACACGTGTAAAATCGAAATACAACAATAAATCAATTAAAAACAATCACACCTAAAACGATGAAAAAAATCATTAACTTGCTACACTTAACGTGATCATCGCAATATGGTCAAAACCATGCAGATCTAAATTTATCAAAAAATAAAAGATAAAATAAAAATCGATGTTGCTAACGCAAAATTGCGATCATCGCAACTGGATCGAATCAACGCAAATGTCACGCCTCATGCACATAAATATGCGAACGGCTGTAAACACCCCAAATTTTCCCTCACTAAGTTCACACCATGGCTTGTGATCTTTCATATTTGCATTAAGTTTAAGCATAGCATATCATATTGCATTTTTGTTTCACTGCATTAGTTCAAGTTCATCTGCATCTAGGGTTTGTGATCTGAGCAATCCAGGATCCATCTGAGCCACCCCAAAGGTCTCCAATCATTACAAGAGGGTCCATGTATGTTCTATCATCATTTTATATCCCTCAAAGATCAAGGAAGTAAAAAAATGACAAGAACTGGGAAAGCATGGAAGCTGAGCTAGGGTTTAACTGCACAGATGACCTAAAATTAGGGTTTTGGTTTCAGAGGCCATAACTCCAATTTTTTGGTCATTCTTGTTTCTATTGGTCTCAATATGATATAAGGATCATACATACCAAGTTTGATGAAGAAATTCATTGTGGAAGTCATCTGATCATTGGGTAACTTCTTGAGCAAGTCAGAGCAAAATCAGGGCATCTGAGGCCCCCATCAATGGACCCAAAGTGGATTTTTCATCAAATTGAAGTTATATGGTTTTTATTTGATCATTGAAGTGCTTGGAAATTCACAAATTTGAAGAAAAGTGGGCTAAACCAAAAGTTGCCAAAAATGGAAATGACTTGTAATGTAAACTTTCCATTTTGGGAAAGTTTTTCAACCTCCTCTTTCTCAACCAAAAATGCTTCAAATGAAAAATTCTTGGTCATGAAAGTTGTAGATTGGATCATTCCCTTTTCAAAAAGTACAAGAACAAGATCTAATTCATTTTGGAACTCAAGTTATGGCTTTCCAAAGTTGGCAAAAATCACATAATTTCAAGTTTCATGCCAAAGAGGGATTTTTGCAAAACCTCATGCCAAGCTATTTTGTGACTTCAAAGTGACTTCTAAACATCATAATATCATAGTGCATGCCTTAAAACTCAGAATTGGCCCAAGAATCCCAAGATTTTATGACTTGCACATGAAGAAATTCCAAAAGGGCCAAAAGTTCACAAATTTGCAAAACCTCCCACAACTTCTCACAAACTTGCTAAATTGCCTCTAAATGGTTTCATGGTCATCCTTGATCTCAGCTGCACTAGACACCCCTTTGTACCATGACTGAAACAACCCATACCTCAAAGGACAACAAATCTTGACTTTTTGCATTTTGCACCATACCAATCACACTATGCCATTACCAACTTTCTGACCAATCACAATACCTTATACTGATCAAAAGCAAGCCAAACATAACAAGAAGCAAGCCTGAACTCTCCTATAACTCAGCATACACAAAAACTCTCCCCTTTGCATTTTCTATCAAATCTCACAACTCAGCCACTCATTCTCAAAACAAACACCACCATTCATCTCCAAATTCATCACTGAACATTTCCCACCCTTCACCTTGCCCTGAAAGTCACCATACACAAAACACGATTTTTGCCCCCTTTGAACTGAACTTCACTGAACTTCAAAGAGAGGTCACAAACACTTCAACAAAGCTTCAAAGCTTCTTCAGGGAGGTCATTGGAGGCATTTTGAAGCAAAGAAGCAGCCAGAAAGCTCCAGGGTTGAAAGCTTCATCTCAGGTAGCCATGTGAAAACATTTTGTCCAGAATCCTTGTTTTAAGTTCTTAAATGGTTAAGTTTGATCCCCTGAGTGCAATGAACTTTTTATTTTTGAAAATGATGAAGAATTAAGAGTGTATTGCTTGTCTGAAAGTTTCACATGTTTTGTTCTTGGCTTCGAATCTTGAAAATGGCTGAAAATAAATTCTGTTTGAGGGTGGATTTGGGCTTAGGGGAGTGAAAGGAACGAATCTGGAGCTTTAGAGCTCCAGAAATGGCCTAGGGAGTGAGTTGCAAAATTCTCAGGGGAGATGTGGCCGGAGAAGATGACCGGAGGTCATTTCCGGCCACCTGAAAGTGATTAAATGCTAATTAGGGTTAGGGCTCCAGGTTTAAATGTAGGCCGTTAGATGAGGGTTCCCGCGCGTGTTTGTGTGGTTAGGATTAGCTTATTAGTTTTTTAATTAGGTTTATTTAATTAATTAATCAGAATTAAGGAAGTTTGAATTTGGGCCGTTCAGATGCGCGCCCAATCAAACGTTTTAAACCCAGAATCAATCCTGACTCTCCATCCTGCATACTTCTCATTTAATTAGTTTTTATTTCATTTTTCTTATTTTATTTTGTACGAATTTTTAAAAATAGTAAAAATAGTCAAAAAATTCTGAAATTTTTTATCAAACCTTTTATTAATTTTCAGAACCCAAAAATATTTTTATTTTTAATTTTTGCATTAAAAAATTATTTTTAAATCATTTAAATGTTATTTTTAATTAGTTAATGAAAATTAATTAATTAAAAAAATACATTTAGGTATTTAAAAATCACAAAAAAATTCAGAGAACATTCTTAGGCATTTACAAACATTTACAAACTCACCACACAAATTTCTTTTTGGTTTTGGTCACACTTTGACATTTTTCAAATGAATTAAGGTTCTTAAACTTGAATATTTTTAACCCTAACTTCAAAAATTCATAACTTTTGAACCAAGTAGAGTTTGTGAATGATTCTTTTTGCATTGTGCTATGCATGTCTTCAAGCATCTAAAAACATTTTTGTTTCATTTTTATCTTTCATTTTCAATTTGTTAGGCATTTTCCATTTAGGATCACCCTTAAAACCCTAGAAACTTAGGAAATTCATAAGTCCCTCTAGGTTTAGCTTCTGATCTCCCCCTTTGGATGGTGACCTAGTATAGGCTTAGGGTTCCTTTGGTTGCATTTTCAATTTTTTATCCTTTGATTTGCTTTTGTCTTTGAATTTTGCTTCTCACATGTTCATATAACCCTAATTTTGTGCCTTCACTTGCATCCATCTTGCATATGCTTGCATTCATGAACTTGCCATGACATTTTGTGCATTCACATGACTCATAAGACATCCTAGGACACATTATAATCATGTTTGATCATTGCATCATCCATTTGCCATGATATGTCTTCATTTCATTTCATAATGCATTCATGATCTTTCATGTCTCTTCCATGCTCCATTTGCATCTTCATCACTTGTATGATCATCCACATCTCATGACATACATTTGTATCATCTCTTAGTATCATTTGCATCTTGATCTTGCTTCTGGTTTTGGTTTGCATCCTTGCATTCTTTTCATTTTCATTTCATTTTCATTTCCTTTCCCTAACTTTTCAGGTGGTAAGTTACTTTGAGAAGTGAATTTGCCTTCACTTCTCACAATCTCTTCTCATCTCTTTTATGCATCTTTGCTGCATTTTGTGTTTGTATTTGAGTGAGCTTGCTCATTCATGTTCCATCCTCACCTTCTTTCTTCAAGCAACTTATCTTTTTAAGTGAAGTAAGTTGACTTGCTTCTTTTTGCTTCTCCTCCTTCCATCTTTCTTCTTCCTTGGTGGCTTTTCCTGAAGACTTCTTGCAAGCCTCATAAACCCTAGGAATACCCAAGCATGATCACAATTAGGGTTTGATTAGTCCCCCATTAGTTTTACCTTTGTGTCATCTTTTGTGTCTTCTCTTCTTACCTCATAATCAAGGACTAAACCTTAAAGGTTATAAGGCTTTGTGATTAAGGTTATGCTTGTATCCTTCTATTAGGATGGAGTGTATAACTTTAATCCTAAGTGTTAAATCCTTAATGTGTTTAAATCCTTTAATCAATTCATCTAATAATCACTAAGACATCAAGCTTGTAACTTGGGCCTTGCATTAGGGTTCTAATTCTTCCTTAATTGGTTAAGAAGGACTAACCCTAGTGTTAATGGACAAGTCCCCCTCAAGTTGTCTTACAAACCCTAAAAACCACTTCTTAATCTTACCATTAACTAAAATCCACTTTAATAAAGGCTTTGTTTTGTCAAGAGGTTAATCCCTAATCATGGATTAAGTTGAGGTATCTTCCTCAGCTTAAATGTTCTCATCTATTTTTCTTCTATTAGGATGGTGTAATGGGTCCATTAAATCCTTGATTATGGCTTAAACTCATTACTTAACGCTAAACAAAAAAACTCCAAAAAACATCTAAATAATTACAAGTGGGTTAATGATCTTAATCCTACATCATGGTGATTAAGTATGAGGTGTTTACTTCATACTTAAGGTATTCTCATTACCCCTAATCAGAGGGAAGATGTGATGAGTTTACTAACCCTTTGGTTTAGGCTTAAGCTCATTTTCTTATGACAAACACCAAAAACAATAAAAAACTGAAAACACAAAAAACAAACAATAATCGTCTCCTCCGGGATTCCTTTCTCACCTCATTCACTCATAAACGAGAACTCGCTTCTTCCGTCTAATGTAAGACAGTTTGCACCTGAGCCAGACAGGTCATACACTTGAGCATAGACAAGCAAGCGGTTCACAAGTCAATTTATCTTTCAGTCTCTTTGAGATGAACTACAGTGTTCTGACTTCCTCATTGCACGAGAGGATACGTAGGCATAACTTAACAGTTATCGAATAAAAGTCTCTGTATATTCCCCCTCTTCCAGTATTATTCTTTAAACCTCATTATCTTGAGCTTTGCACTCTTTCCTTACACTGACACTCCTTCATTTCACTTCACATTTCTTTTACACTGACACTTGCATTCTTTTCCAGCTTTGATACACAAATAGCACTGACACTACCCCTTTAAACACAAACTTTCAAGAGTGGATCCCGTCGAGTACGACGGACAATCTGGGTGCTAATACCTTCCCAGGTTGTAACCAACCCCCTTTCTCAGTTTCTCTGGTTCGCGACCGTCTTGTCCATATCTTTCTAGGTTTATGCAGCATTACCTTTCCTTCGGGATAAAAATGCCTAGCTGGCGACTCTTTTCATTTCTTCTCTCTCGCCGACCGTTCGCGTCTGTACCCCTCTTGGCCCTGTGCCATTTGGCGGGAGCGACAGCTTGGCGACTCTGCTGGGGACCCTTATACTGCAACCAGGGCTTCTGGTTCTTTTTGTGGGTTCCTCCTAGAGCTTGTTTGATTTGTGTTTACGGGGGTGTTATGTGCTAACTGTGTTTATTTATTTTTGTTTATTTATTGCTTTATGTACAGCTTTATTTATTGCTTTCTTTACAGTCTTATGCATATTTCATACTGTCATTGCTGGATCTGGTTTTCTTTGGTGGGTGGGGTTTCACTGAGTGATTGAGGTCCTATACCTGGGACCTGAGTGACACCTAGGCTAGAGTGGTTCATGTTCTTTCCCATTCCATTTCGGTCTGGTGCGGGAATATGAAACACGGTTCTGATGTGGGTTTCTTCTTGAGAACTCTGTGCTACAGATTTCCTATAGTGCTAGGGCTATCTGGGAAGCCTGCCAAGTCTGGATGACCTTTACTATGACCTTCAGAATCTGGGGTGAATTAGAGGAGGATCCTTTATGGTTATTGTAAACATTGTACCTCCGGGTTAGAAGTGTTTACACTTCTCATAACTGATCCAAGTCTGAGGATCTTTGTTCTAGAACACTACATGTGAGGGGGTTGGGTTGTTTACAGGTTTGCAGGAACCCTTGACCACAACATACCCTGCCACTATTTTGTTTAAGAATACTCCACTTTGGACAGTTCTTGTGATTAACCCCGGACATGTGGCTCTTTATTTGAGTCCCCCACCTTGGTTACTGGATTTCTGAGCCTTCATCCAGACTTCTGAACATATATGGGCCTTATATCAGGACAGATTATCAGATTCAGCTCTTGATCACAACCCTTGCATATCATTTGCATACATCATCATTGCATCATTTAACATTTGTTTATTTGTATTTCAGGGTATCCACCTCATTATATCTTGGTTTTGGTTTTGACCCCTTCTACTGCTTAGACCTCTGCTTCAGTCATCTTCTTCAGCATCTGCTTCAAATATCTCCATCCTCACCTGCATCAGTCTGTCAGAGACCCATCTTCACCAGTCTGCCAGAGACTCACCTTCAGCTTCTCAGTCTGTGATCTTCATCAGCATTTTTCTGCAGCTTCTTCATCAGCACTCATGGCTGCTCCAAGGAAGAACAACATATCTTATCACTTCTTTGAGCCCTCTTTGACTGGTATCAGGTAGGTCCAATCACTCATCACACCTAACCACATCCCACTATTCAGAGAGCACCATGGGGGTATTCTGGACATGGTCATGGATATTGACTCTTCTCAGAGAAGCATGATCCACACATGCATGCAGTTCTATGACCCTCCTCTTTGGTGCTTCACATTTCCTGACTTTCAGATAGGGCCTCTATTGGAAGAGTTTTCTTTGTTGATTGGAGTACCTATCAAAGGGGGGATTCCCTTCAACCCAGAGATGACTGCTCCCAGAAGTGAAGAGATAGCAAGGGCATTGTACTTGGAGCCTGCCCTTATTGAGCAAAACATGACAACAAAAGCTGGGATTCCTGGTTTACATCTGGACTTATTGATTTCTCAGGTCAACCTGAAGGCTACAGTGGGAGAATGGAAGGCAGTCTGTGCACTCCTAGCCCTCAGCATATATGGGGCTATATTGTTTGCAGATGAGCCCAAGTTTGTTAGTAAGAATGCCATCCACTTGTTCATGCTGAAGAACCCAGTGCCTACATTGCTAGGGGATTTTTACTACTCCATCCACCAGAGAAATGAAAAGCAAAGGGGGAAGTTGGTTAGATGTTGTGCTCCTTTGTTCTACTCCTGGCTACTCAGACACCTTCCTAAATCATATGCTTTCCTGAACCCACAACAGCAGAAGAACTGGGCCAAGAGGTTCATCTCTTTGACTTCAGATGACATCAGATGGTGCACCCAAAGCACCAAAGGAAAGGATGTTATCACCAGCTGCAGGCAATACCCTAATGTGCCTCTCATAGGAGTAAAAGGTTGCATCAACTACAACCCTTTACTATTTAAAAGGCAATTGGGATATGCCTTGGTTCAACCTCCCAGGGAACAGGATTTAGATGAGACCCTATACTGTGAGATCCAATCTGGCTCTGCTATTGTCAGGCAAGCTGTTTGGGCCTGGGACAACATCCATACCAAAGGGACAGCTATTCTTGGAAGGTGTAACAATGTTGCTTCAGCTCAGTACTCAGACTGGTCCCGTGCTAAAGCTCAAATCACCAGAATGCCTTTCACCTTGGAAGACACACCTGGACCATCTACAGTACAGCCAGCAGCAACTGTTAGCCTGGAAGAATTTGAAAAGTTGAAGGAAAGGAATGAGCGGCTATCTGAGGCTCTAAAGAAGACTCTTTGGGAAAGAAGTGACAATCGTCTGGACATTGAGAGATTGGAAAAGCTCAAAATTGAGCATCTGACCAAAATTGAAAGGACAGAAGACTACATCAGGAAAGCAAGAGCTGGGGAACAGATATTGAAGAATGCCTGCAAGGAGGCCAAGATTCAGAAAGCTAGAGAAAAGCATTATCTAGAGGAAAGCTAGGCTAGGTGGGTCAGGATCACCGAAGCCCGTACACTAGAAGACCAGAGGACTCAAGCCAAGATTGAGCAGTTGGAGGCCAATGGGAAGAGGCAGCAGGAAGCTTTGTTGGCAGCCCAGAAGGAGATATCAGAGTTAAAGCTCCGGGCAGGGTTAAAGAGATCCAAAGATCAGGACAGGCATAAGAAGATGACTAATGCCATTGCTGCCAGGAACCTTCTCATTCGGACTATTACAGAGCACCCAGTTGGTCCAGTGATAGAGGATCTCCTGAAGGAAGTCAAGGAGGATGACTTCGGGTTGGATGTCTGATCCTGTTGTTTGTATTTCTTTTCTTTTGATGAACTTTTTCTTTTGATTGTTGTATTCCTTTTGACCCACCACGGGCTTATATTATAAACAGACTATGTATTTCCTTTATTTGTAATATATCAGTTTGTTTCCTTTTATTGGAGGGCTTTCTCTCAACATCATCAAGCATCTCCTCGAGGTCTGGAAAGGTCAAAACCAAGAACCAAACCGGATACTTTGGAAAACAAATAATCATACTGCATTGCATACTAACCTTTTTTTGTTTTGTAGGTTTTGTTTATTATCTTGTTTCTCACTTTGTTGTGCTTTCAGGAAATATTGCTCGTCGCCGAGTGTTCCCTGTCAACCGCACACACCGGTACCCTACCCGTAACAACCTTCCCGGCATTCAGATGGATCAGGTGCAGCTGGACCTGACTGAAGTGAGAAATCAGATGGCAAACGAAATGACCCAGTTTATGGCAGTAATGATTGGCTTGGCCCAGAGCCAAGAGAGGCTGAGAGAGCTGGTGGAAAGACAGACACCTGAAGAGCCTCACCCTGGTACAGGAGGAACCAGCAATAATGAGCGCGGGCAGCCCCGCATTAACCCACCAGAATTTGGAACCCATTTGAATCCAGATGTTAATGGGAATGTTCCAGGAAACACAGCTGCGGGCAGGATATTGCAGGAAGATCCCCAAGAGGAACAATTCACAGTTGTCGGAGCTGGGGATGAGGTGTATGACAGAAGACTGGATGAGATTGCTGAAAAGTTAAGATCTTTGGAATCTCAGAACTCTTTAGGTTTTGACGTGATGGATATGGGGCTGGTGGGGTGAGGATTCCCCACAAATTCAAACCCCCATGCTTTGAGAAATATAATGGTACCTCCTGTCCGCGTACTCATCTGCAATCTTTCTTAGGAAGACTCAAGGCTTATACCATGGATGAGAAGTTATGGATGTTCTACCTTGAGGACAGTTTGACTAGAGCTTCAAGAGAATGGTATTCGCTAATGACAAGGGCCATTATAAGATGTTGGAAATACTTGGCCGAGGCCTTCATCCGTCAGTACCAGTACAACCTAGACATGGCCCCCAATAGAACTCTTCTAATGGGCATGTCTCAGTCTTCAAAAGAAAGCTTTCGGGATTATGCTCAGAGGTGGAGACAGCTTGCTGCTGCTGTCCAGCCACCCATGTTTGAACGGGAGATGGCTGACATGTTTATGAACACCTTGCAGGGAACTTATATTGATAGACTTGCTGCTTTCTCTTCCACCAGTTTTGCCGATGTAGTCATAGCTGGGGAGAGAATAGAAAGTCTTCTAAAGATGGGAAAAATCTCTGACAATGGTGCAAGCTCTTCCAACAACCCCAGAAAACCTTTTGCAAGACCCCGAAGGGCGGGTGAAACCAATGCTATTCATGCCAGCAGAGGCAGACCTCAGTATTCTCACAGATCAGTAGCAGTCGTTACTATCCCGGCTCCAGCTCCACAACAACCACTTTATCCTCAACAACAACAACAACCTCACTATCAACAGCAACAATCTCATTTTCCGCAACAAAGATCATATAACAACAACAACAGCAACCAACAACAGCGCCCTTTCCAACAGAGGGCATCTCAAGCAAATAGGGTGATTGACCCAATCCCTATGCCTTATGCTACTTTACTGCCACAACTCCTGAAACTTAACCTGGTTGAGTTAAGGACGTTGGCTCCACCAGATCCTCTCAATCTCCTGAAGAACTATGATGTTAATGCCCGGTGTGCCTTTCACTCCAACGCACATGGTCACAATACTGAGAAGTGCAGAGCCTTACAGATGAAAGTTCAGGATTTGGTCGATTCCAAAGCTCTCAATTTCGCACCTCCTCCGAATGTTAACAGAAATCCTATGCCTAATCATGGTGGGCCCAGGATTAATGCTATAGAGGAAGATCAACCATCTGCACTGATTGATAACGTTGCACAAGTTCAAACACCGTTGGCAGAAGTCAAGACTCAACTCTTAAGATGCCAAGTGTTCCCAGGCTGTGGGGCCTACTGTGAACTGTGCAAGACTGCTGCTAATGGTTGTGAGAAGCTAAGGTTTGGCATAGATGTCCTCATCAGAGATGGAATTCTACAAATTACTACAACAGCAACTCCTTCTTCAGCACCAATGGATTCTCCTACAACATCAACAATCCTTTCTTCAGCAACAACAAATTCTTCTACAACCGCAACAACTATCATTCCCACTGATTCATCAACAACTCCAGCAATCACTCCATCCATTATTTCAACAGATCAAAGTTCAGCAACATTCACTTCTACAACATCAACACCCATTTTATCAACGGAATCGCCTACAACACCAACAAACATTAATGAAGATGTCTCAACGGTCACGATCTACTATGACCCAGCGAATGTTCATCCCAGCAACAATTTTCAGCAACAAACTGCAACACCTCCTGTCAGATCTCCAGTTACAATCTATTACGATCCGCATACTATCACAGTTCCTTCCGCTGCAGCAATCAGTCCGGTCACCATTACGGTACCTGGACCTGTTCCTTATGAAAGCAGTAATGCCATACCTTGGCACTACGGCTCTGATCTTTACTGCGACGGGAAGAAAATCACTCTAGATTCATCAACCTCTTCACCACAAGTTGACAACGTTGGGGGAGGCGGAGGCTTCACCAGAAGCAGACGCCTTTTTGTCTCACAAACACCAAGACCCGATGCTGAAGCAGAAGCTGCTGCTAAGGCAAAAGGGAAGAATGTGGTAGCTGAAGAGGCAACTGTTAAAGAAACTCTGAGGACGTCTTTTGAACAAGATGTAGACGAGTTCATGAGAATAATAAAAAAGAGTGATTACAAAGTGGTGGACCAGCTTCATCAGACGCCCTCCAAAATCTCTATATTACCATTGTTAATGTGTTCCGAAGCCCATAGGAATGCATTGTTGAAGGTCCTGCACGCAGCATACGTGCCAGAAGAGATTACTGTTAATCAGTTAGAAACTGTGGTTGCAAATGTTAACACCAGTCATGGACTGGGCTTCACAGATGTTGATTTAACAACGGAGGGACGCAATCATAACAAGGCTTTGTGTAACACCCACTTTTCCCATTTTCAAAATTATATAAATTTTTCATTAATTCAGAGTTAATCAACTAAAGTGAGTCGCTACATCATCAATCAACCATCATTCTTTTATTCAAAAGTAAGCAGCGGAAATAAAGCTTTAATATCAAATTGCTCAAAAGCATTACAATTCATTCATAACAATGTTCCTTAACTCAATACTTAGTTATATAAAAGTTTATAAAAATCAAATGAAATATTATATTAAAAATCCCCGTTCCCGTTACATATCAGAGCTCCTAGGACACAGACATCAACATCAAAAGCGTTCCTCACGCACCTGAATTATCTGTACTTCCGAAGAAGCACAGACACAACAAAATAAACAATAGGGGTGAGAAATAGATTCATAATATAACGGCACATACGACATATATGAAGAAGTAATTCACCCCTAATCACACCAAATTATCAATCATATTATTCAATCAATCATATTATTCAATCAATCATAATATTCAATCAATCATAATGCAATGCGACTCCAATGCACAATGCAAATGCGGTACCGACTCATAATAACGGTTCATCAATAGAACCCCGAATGCATCGTTAACGTCTCCAACAAGACACGATCATCCCTGCAACCACGATTCTCAACGAATCCCGAATAATCACATCCACGACATGATTATTCCATCAAATGTATGCGCATGCAGACACAACAACGCATACCATATCACAATACACATGAACACATCATGCTTTACGATCATCATGATCTCATCAACCAACCATCAGTGCATCTTATTCACACACAAAGCATACACATATCTCATGTTATTCACAATCATAACAATCTACATATTCATATAATTCAATCATTATTATCATAATCTCTTAATATACCTAAGGGAGGAAGGAACTCCCAATTACCCTTCTATGTCCTATCACCAATCATAAACCCTTTTCTCCCCCCTTACCTTAATCGATGGCCGCTTCGAATCTCCGATCGAATTTCCAATCCTTTGCCTATGTGGCCCTTTTTCCTCTCCTCTTTCATCCATAGAGATTAGAAATACGAACACGCTACCATTGAGTTCATATCTTGACCAAAATTTAGCCTTCATCACCATCAATCCCGTAACCACTATTTGACCAATTTCCAGCATGAACTTCCAAACTTCAAATGCATTTTTCTCATTCAATACTAAACTTATTGACACGAAATTATATATCAATTCGAAGGAAATTTCGTAAGCTTTCCAAAAATCCAAGAATCGTTTTAATCAGAATTACGAGTAAAAAGTTATCACCTGTTTAGTAGAGGTTGTACCGTATGTGCGAAAATTAAGATATGAACATGAATCCTTCTTTCTCCTTCTTTTCTCCCAAGTTGTTTTCTCTTCTCTAAAACCCTTATTTTTCTCTAAGACTTTTTCCCTAATTTCCACGATTCCCTCTTCTTCTGTTACTTCTTCTCTTTGACTCATTCTTTTATTCCTTTTTATTATAATAATAATAATCCAATAAAACAATTAATGGGCCTAAACACTGCACCCCTTTAATTGCTAATTCCGACGAAATCCAAGCCCAATAACCAACATGCTCCAATAATCAATACTACCAATGATAATATTATTTCTTCGATTTTCCGATTTAACAACTTAATTTACCATAACGTTGAAAATCAATTAATAATTCACGACTAATTATTTTCTCCCGACTTAATTAGATTATCCTCCAACATTTGACCAAATGGTCCAAGCATCTAAACAACTTATCCAACCATAAACGGGAGAATATTCCACATCAATTCCCACAACTTAAATCGACTCATTCAACTTAATTCAAACGAACTTAGCAATTTATCACAAACAACTTTGATAATTCAACATAAATCAACGCCAATAACGCGAATATAATTAATTAAATAATTAATTAATAAACAGAGCGTTACAACTCTCCCCCACTTAGGATATTTTCGTCCTCGAAAATTTATCCGATTAAACTACTCCAACTACTTATTCCATCAGACTAATCAACTCTCATTCCAAAGGCAACCCACATATACCACAAACAATAATACATAACTTAAACACAACATATAATACAACAAAGCTACCAACATCGTTGTAATTCAGATAATAACAATTACATGACATCGCGCCTTCGCTGCGCACTCTGATTAATTGCACACTACCAAATTTACTGAGTTTAACTCCAACTTACACTCACCAAAATCGACATATAAACAAAGCCTCCGACTTAATCCTTTGGAATTCCGTTCCAACAGGTATTCTAACTCTTGTAGTTACCGAATAGTTACAAATTAGATCCTTAAGATAGCGCCTCTAAACATTCAACCAATAACAACTTCGACTACTTCCAAATCTTGGATAAAATATTCATATACTTCTATGAATTCCCAATTATCATCAACATAGACTACAACTTTACTATCTTTCATTAACATGCCCTCTAAAATACTTAACATCATTACAACAACATATAACATCTGAGTTCACTTAACTCCAACCAGATCAATCATTTTTTTCGCTCCTAACGAATCTAACAACCAAATCATCGATTCCTACTTATATGGACAATATGCTTCATAGATTCTTTTCCAAGTCAACACCTCAAAATGGCTCTTCTTGTTACAACCAAAACCCCACTCTAATACACCAACTTATAATTTCATTTCTTCTAATACTTGCAACTTAGATTCATAAGGCAACACCTCTGAACATTCAACATAGATACAACTACGACAACTTCCAAATTTTAGACAATAACTATATGCTTCATGAATTCTCAATTATTCTCAACACAACTACAACTTTATCATCTTAAAATAACACATTCTTCGAAAATCATCTTAACACACTACATCATTAGGACAATATAAGGTCCATCGATATAACAATTTCCATAAGATAACTCATATTTCTCTGCTTCTAACTAATCCAACGTATCGAATCCTCGATTCTTACTCATACTAACACAACCTTTCATAAATTCTTATCCGAACCAACGCAACCAAAACAACTATCCATGTTCTAATCAAAATCACACTTTAATAAACCCACTCATAATTCCACTTCGTCTGGCTCTTGCAATTCAACTTTATCCTACATTCTTGACAATCTTGGTTTTACTTTACCATATACTTTACTTTTGAATTATCCCCAAGAAAACTTCAGGCCTCGTACCATTTAAATCATCACAAACAACATTCTCATTATCTAGCATTCAACTACGAATTTCCATAATACTATTTAATCCCAACGCAACTTCATACCATCATTCTTAAATCTGACTAACATTCTTATACATGATTCTTCATGAACAATTCAAACAATACTCAATTGCCCAACTCGACTTCAACTGATTTAACTCATATACCATACTAGTCGGTATGACACATCTATCCATCCATTATAATTTCGTCTTCTATCAACAATAGATTAAGGGTGATCAGTTCCTCAATTTGTCAATAGACATCCGTCAACCATAACGGTGGCATAAATAATCATTACTCAACATAATAGCATACTTCAACTTGTGCCCAAAGTCTGTAAGTATAATGCTCTGCCAACTTTCTACGGCTTATCCACTTCTCCTTAGTCTCTAAAATTTTCGACTTCGTCAATTACACCAACGCATCCAAAATTCGATACGCAATCTCTTATACATGCTCCAAGCGCAACACAACTTTAAATATCCTTCAAACACCAGAGCCGCCACAACATCAACATAATCTAATTCGGTTCGCTCCAATTACAACTCTCATCCAAGTTAAAATATTTAACAACACTACTCAACTTCGGTCTTCCTCTCAACATCACCATCATCTAGAATAGACACTTTAATTTTCCTCATTTGATATAAATTGTATCTTTATGCATTCTCCGATACCAACATTTTATTCTTTAATAACATTTCCATCTTTCCAAATTTTCAGCAATATACATTCAACTTCAAACACAATTATATCTTCCAATAAAAACCTCTAACTCACAAAATTATATTCTAATATGAAGAGAATTTCGTGAAGATTCCAGAACTTCAAAAACCGCTTGGATCCAACTTACGAGTAAGAAGTTATCCTCCTTACAATGAGACTGATTTAGAATTACCGTATGCAGAATTTCAAAAAAAAAAAATCAGTAGCAGACCCAATTATTAAAATACATTTATCTCCCTAATTATAAACCTCCTGAATGAAAATCTTATATGCAAATTGTAGGGAATTTTGTAAGCTTTCAAAAAAATCCAGAACCGCTTCAATCCGATTCACGGTTAAAAATTTATGCCACTTCTCGTGACAGCTGCTCCAACATTGCAAAAACCAGATTTTTGAGATTGGCGAACATAAGTTCTATCTCTCTTGCTCTTACTTCCAAGCTCTACCAAGAATCTTACTCTTCTTCCGACTTAGAAAATTACCCGACTTAATCCAACTACACTCAAAGCGAAACAATATACCGACTTAGTCCTTCAACTTATCATTTCCATCAAAATAAATCTTCCTCCTCAAACAATTCTCATATAAAATATACGCACTTCTCAAATTCGACCGATATGAACTCATGAGTCCATGCTCTTGCCGGTCTGCAACAACATCTCTTCAACAACCTTGCACTCTTACAGTAAACATCAACTTTGAACCAACTTCGACATTCCAACAACAGTCTGGGAGTCAAGCTTCTCCCCCACTTAATTCCAACAAACACCTGCAGGCAACGACTAGAAACTAACAACAAGTACCGACAGTGTTTCACACACATGTCGCGTACTAAGGAATTAACAACGTTAGACAACATTGGCCGGACGGACCGACCAGCTCTGATACCAATTGTAACACCCACTTTTCCCATTTTCAAAATTATATAAATTTTTCATTAATTCAGAGTTAATCAACTAAAGTGAGTCGCTACATCATCAATCAACCATCATTCTTTTATTCAAAAGTAAGCAGCGGAAATAAAGCTTTAATATCAAATTGCTCAAAAGCATTACAATTCATTCATAACAATGTTCCTTAACTCAATACTTAGTTATATAAAAGTTTATAAAAATCAAATGAAATATTATATTAAAAATCCCCGTTCCCGTTACATATCAGAGCTCCTAGGACACAGACATCAACATCAAAAGCGTTCCTCACGCACCTGAATTATCTGTACTTCCGAAGAAGCACAGACACAACAAAATAAACAATAGGGGTGAGAAATAGATTCATAATATAACGGCACATACGACATATATGAAGAAGTAATTCACCCCTAATCACACCAAATTATCAATCATATTATTCAATCAATCATATTATTCAATCAATCATAATATTCAATCAATCATAATGCAATGCGACTCCAATGCACAATGCAAATGCGGTACCGACTCATAATAACGGTTCATCAATAGAACCCCGAATGCATCGTTAACGTCTCCAACAAGACACGATCATCCCTGCAACCACGATTCTCAACGAATCCCGAATAATCACATCCACGACATGATTATTCCATCAAATGTATGCGCATGCAGACACAACAACGCATACCATATCACAATACACATGAACACATCATGCTTTACGATCATCATGATCTCATCAACCAACCATCAGTGCATCTTATTCACACACAAAGCATACACATATCTCATGTTATTCACAATCATAACAATCTACATATTCATATAATTCAATCATTATTATCATAATCTCTTAATATACCTAAGGGAGGAAGGAACTCCCAATTACCCTTCTATGTCCTATCACCAATCATAAACCCTTTTCTCCCCCCTTACCTTAATCGATGGCCGCTTCGAATCTCCGATCGAATTTCCAATCCTTTGCCTATGTGGCCCTTTTTCCTCTCCTCTTTCATCCATAGAGATTAGAAATACGAACACGCTACCATTGAGTTCATATCTTGACCAAAATTTAGCCTTCATCACCATCAATCCCGTAACCACTATTTGACCAATTTCCAGCATGAACTTCCAAACTTCAAATGCATTTTTCTCATTCAATACTAAACTTATTGACACGAAATTATATATCAATTCGAAGGAAATTTCGTAAGCTTTCCAAAAATCCAAGAATCGTTTTAATCAGAATTACGAGTAAAAAGTTATCACCTGTTTAGTAGAGGTTGTACCGTATGTGCGAAAATTAAGATATGAACATGAATCCTTCTTTCTCCTTCTTTTCTCCCAAGTTGTTTTCTCTTCTCTAAAACCCTTATTTTTCTCTAAGACTTTTTCCCTAATTTCCACGATTCCCTCTTCTTCTGTTACTTCTTCTCTTTGACTCATTCTTTTATTCCTTTTTATTATAATAATAATAATCCAATAAAACAATTAATGGGCCTAAACACTGCACCCCTTTAATTGCTAATTCCGACGAAATCCAAGCCCAATAACCAACATGCTCCAATAATCAATACTACCAATGATAATATTATTTCTTCGATTTTCCGATTTAACAACTTAATTTACCATAACGTTGAAAATCAATTAATAATTCACGACTAATTATTTTCTCCCGACTTAATTAGATTATCCTCCAACATTTGACCAAATGGTCCAAGCATCTAAACAACTTATCCAACCATAAACGGGAGAATATTCCACATCAATTCCCACAACTTAAATCGACTCATTCAACTTAATTCAAACGAACTTAGCAATTTATCACAAACAACTCTGATAATTCAACATAAATCAACGCCAATAACGCGAATATAATTTATTAAATAATTAATTAATAAACAGAGCGTTACACTTTGCACATCACCTTAGAATGCAAGGGTGTTGTTCTTTCCCATGTACTGGTGGACACTGGGTCTTCGCTCAATGTTCTCCCAAAGAAGGCCTTAGTGAAGCTGGAGTTTGATGGTTTGGCATTGCGTCCAAGTAACTTGGTGGTGAGAGCATTTGATGGCTCTAAGAGATCAGTGCTTGGAGAGATTAATTTGCCTTTGTTGATTGGCCCACAGACCTTTAATACTACCTTCTTCGTGATGGACATACAGCCGACATACAGCTGTCTGTTGGGTAGACCCTAGATCCACGCCGCTGGCACTGTTACATCTACCCTTCACCAGAAGTTAAAATTTGAGTGGGAAGGCTAAATCATCACAATCTGCGGAGAGGAAGACATCTTTGTTAGCCAGCTGGCTACTTATAAGTATATAGAGATGGATGGGGAGATCCATGAGACCATGAGTCAGGGGTTTGAGGCCCTTAACATAAATGAAGCAACTGCTATGTTTGGAACTTCCATCACTTCATATCAACAAGCCTCGAAGGTTGTTGAAGAGGGTACCGCTCAGGGCTGGGGCAAGCTGCTGCCAGTTGAAAAGAAAGAAGACAGGTTTGGGTTGGGTTACAGACCAACTCGACAAGATCAACCAGAGGCTGCAATGAAGCCCAAATTTGTCAGCGGGGGAATGCTTACCCCGGATGCTGTGAACAGTTTGGAAGACGAGGAAGAAGACGAACGCAACCTGGAAAGCTGGATACGTCCAAGGATCCTGGGGAACCAAGTCTCAAACTGGTCTTCCCAGGAAATTATAAGAGTTACTCCTGCAGAGTAATTATTATTTCCTGTCTTTTAGCATGCATCAAGTCCTGCATCTTGCCCAAGATGCCAGGGCTCCTTTTGTAATCGGGCCATCTTGTATTTTGTGCAAACGATCAATTAATGAATATCAGGACATCTTTTGCAAATGAGTCTCTTCTTTTTTTCCCGCTCACTGTTTTTCATTTTTCATTTTTTGTACAAAAATAAAATGGCAATGTTTTTCAAAATAATAACTTTATTTTCACTTTTTCTAAGCAAGATAAAACTGATCACTAAAATGAACAAATCTAAACCCTTGCAGAGAGTGCCTTTCAGACTGCACCGACAACGACACTGCTATGACTTCGTATGACTTCGACAATCCGATTAATCAAGCCGATGAAGGGGTTGAAGAAGATTATGAGCTACCCGAAGAGCTATCCAGGTTGTTAAGGCAAGAGGAAAAGGTTATCACTCCTCATCAGGAGGAAGTTGAGACGGTTAATCTTGGTACTGAAGAAGACTTGAAAGAAGTGAGAATCGGGGCCCGTCTGCAAGATTCAGTGAAAGAGAAACTTATTGACATGCTTCGGGAGTATGTGGATGTTTTTGCTTGGTCTTATCAAGATATGCCATGTCTGGATACCGACATTGTTATGCACAAGCTGCCTCTAAAGGAATACTGTCCTCCAGTAAAACAGAAGTTGCGCCGTACTAGCCCGGATATGGCTATGAAGATAAAAGAAGAGGTGCAAAAACAGTGGGACGCCGTTTTCCTTGCTGTAACTAGTTACCCGCCGTGGGTTGCTAACATTGTACCTGTGCCTAAGAAGGATGGCAAAGTGCGAATGTGTGTGGACTACCGGGATCTGAATAGAGCTAGCCCAAAAGATGATTTCCCATTACCTCACATTGATGTATTGGTCGACAATACGGCTCAGTTCTCGGTATTCTCCTTCATGGATGGATTTTCAGGATATAATCAAATCAAAATGTCACCTGAAGACATGGAGAAGACAACTTTCATCACACCCTGGGGCACATTTTGTTATAAGGTAATGCCGTTCGGACTGAAGAATGCTGGTGCCACTTATCAACGGGCTATGGTAACATTATTCCACGACATGATCCACAAAGAAATAGAATGCTATGTGGATGACATGATTTCCAAGTCCCTCACAGAAGAAGACCACCTGGTGAATCTGTTGAAATTGTTCAAGCGTCTGAGGAAATACCAGTTGGAGTTAAACCCCAACAAATGCACATTCGGGGTGCGGTCCGGTAAGCTGCTGGGATTTATTGTAAGTAAAAAAGGAATTGAAGTTGACCCTGACAAAGTCAAAGCCATTCAAGAGATGCCTACACCAAAGACTGAAAAAGAGGTTCGGGGTTTTCTAGGTAGATTGAACTACATTTCAAGGTTCATATCTCACCTTACAGCAACCTGTGAGCCTTTGTTCAAGTTGTTAAGGAAAGAACAAACAGTTAGGTGGAATGAAGACTGCCAGAGGGCTTTTGAAAAAATCAAGGAATACTTACAAGAGCCTCTGATCCTTATGCCTCTAGTTGAAGGAAGACCTCTAATAATGTACTTGACAGTATTAGAAGAGTCAATGGGGTATGTGCTGGACCAGCATGACGAGTCTGGTCGAAAAGAGTATGCAATATACAACCTAAGCAAAAAGTTTACCGACTGTGAACAACGTTATTCACTGCTCGAGAAAACTTGTTGTGCTTTAGCGTGGGTTGCTCACCGACTAAGGCAGTATATGTTGACCCACACTACCTTATTGATCTCAAAAATGGACCCAATCAAGTACATATTTGAGGAGCCAGCGCTTACCGGATGGGTTGCAAGATGGAAAATGATCCTCACAGAATATGACATCCAATACACATCCCAAAAAGCCATCAAAGGCAGTGTATTGTCTGATTATCTTGCTGAGCAACCCATTGATGATTACCGGCCTATGAGATTTGACTTCCCCGATGAAGACATCATGTTCATAAAAGAAAAAGATCATGAAGAGCCCGTTCACACTGAAGGGCCTGACCCAGAAGAAGAATGGACAATGATGTTCGATGGGGCTGTTAATATGAATGGTCGTGGAGTTGGTGCAGTACTTATTACACCTAAAGGAGTTCACATGCCTTTTTCGGTAAAACTCACCTTTAACTGCACTAACAACGAAGCTGAATACGAAGCTTGTATTATGGGTCTTGAGGAAGCCATTGACCTCAGGATCAAGACTTTAACTGTATTCGGAGATTCAGCTCTGGTAATCAATCAAACCAACGGCAAATGGTACACTCACCAGGAGCATCTAATTCCATACCGGGATTATACGAGGAGATTACTGACTTTCTTCACTACAGTCAAACTTGAGTATATCCCTCGAGATGAAAATCAATTTGCAGATGCTCTGGCTACCATTTCCTCCATGATCAAAGTTCAAGCTGCCAACTTTGTACCTCGGATTTCAGTATCCAGACTTGACAGACCAGCATACGTATTTTCAGTAGACGTTGCTAAAGATGATAAGCCTTGGTTCTATGACATCAAATGCTTCTTGGAGGATCAAACATACCCACCTGGGGCATCATCCAACAATAAGAAGACACTCAGAAGGCTAGCTGGTAGTTTCTTCCTGAATGCTGATGGTTCCTTGTACAAGAGGAACTTTGACATGGTGCTTCTCAGATGTGTTAATAAGACTGAAGCAGACTTGCTGAGGCACGAGGTGCATGAAGGATCTTTCGGTACCCATGCTGGAGGACATGCAATGGCTAAAAAGTTGTTAAGATCAGGTTACTACTGGATCACAATGGATGCAGACTGTTGTGCCTATGCCAGAAAGTGCCACAAAGGTCAGATTTATGCAGATAAAGTGCATGTATCTCCAAATCCTTTGAATGTGATGTCTTCACCTTGGCCCTCTTCCATGGGGGCATTGATATGATTGGAAAGATCGAGCCGACTGCTTCAAATGGCCACAGATTCATCCTGGTAGCCATTGATTACTTCACCAAATGGGTTGAAGTAGCTTCATATGCAAATGTCACCAGACAAGTGGTAGCCAGATTCCTGAAGAGAGACATCATCTGTCGGTATGGAGTACCCGAGCGAATCATTACTGATAATGGTTCCAACTTGAACAATAAAATGATGGCAGAACTGTGTCGGGACTTCAAGATCCAACACCACAATTCTTCTCCTTACAGGCCAAAGATGAATGGCGCTGTCGAGGCAGCTAACAAGAATATCAAGAAGATTGTGCAGAAGATGGTGGTCACCTATAAAGACTGGCATGAAATGCTACCATTTGCCTTGCATGGGTACCGTACGTCGATCAGAACATCCACTGGGGCAACACCGTATCAGCTTGTGTATGGTATGGAGGCAGTCCTACCTGTTGAAGTTGAATTACCCTCCCTTCGGGTATTGATGGATGTCAAGTTGAATGAAATATAGTGGGTCCGATCTCGATACGAGCAACTGAATCTGATCGAAGAAAAGAGGTTAGCTGCAATCTGTCATGGGCAGTTGTATCAGAAGAGAATGAAGAAAGCCTTCGATCAGAAAGTCAGGCTTCGAGAATACCAAGTCGGAGATCTTGTGCTGAAAAGACTCATCCCTCCTCATACAGACCACAGGGGCAAGTGGACTCCGAATTATGATGGTTCATTCATAGTAAAGAAAGTTTTCTCTGGTGGAGCACTGATGCTCACTACTATGGATGTCGAAGATTTCTTGTCCCCTGTGAATTCAGATGCAGTTAAAAAATACTTCGCGTAAAATGACCCGCTGGACATAAAAACAGAATGTAAGTCCAGGCAAAAATAGGGCATCCCGGCAAGTCAAAAACAGAATAAAAGACTCGGGAAAAAATAAGGGAAAATAAAGAAAAAATGTACACCCGCTGAGTTGAAAAGCCACATTGGACAGCTCAGGCAAAAATGGGTATCCCGGTGGATTGAAACCCCGAAAGGGTGATCCACGCAAAATAAGGGAATAAGCGAACAACTGCATCCTGAATTTGTCTGTATCACATACAACGCGGCAAGCTTCGAAAGGTTAAAGCATCGATCATAATCAACTTTCTTCATAAAGCGAGATAAGAAGAACGTCAATGTCATACGGGTCATAGCAAAGGGAAGCTCACTGAAGCATCGTCAACATTGCCAGCACCTTTTGTTTCTCAATTTTGTAACAATCTCCTCATTTCAGGGGATCTGTTTCTTTGACTGTACTTGCCAATTCAGGGCACACAAATTAATAAAATCAGATTTTCAGTCACACTTCGTCTCGTACATTTTATTTCATTTTGCAAAAATGTCCAATATCTTTGATATAACGTTTGCATAAAAAATAGATGTGCCTTTCTAATCACATGCTTGCAAGAAATATATTTCTTACTTCCAGGAATATCTAACTCCTATGACGGAATCCGATAAGGGATACCTCGGGGTACTTGTGCGTTTCTTTGTCTTAACAGGATTGCAGGTATTCGGAATGTGATATGGAGCATGAAAGGTTTTCCCCAGCAACGTTTCCAGATCATTGTTTCCTCAGCACATCTTCCAAAAGACACCAGAGATGTTTTATCCCCATCAGAGTTGACATGCATCGTCCCCCCAGCACATCTATCAGAGCAGTACTAGAAGGTGCTCATATCCCCAGCTGGGTTATCAAGCATCCTCATCCTCAGCAGGATCCCCACAGAAATCTCTAGGAAGATCGTTCAGTGATCTTTCTTTCTTCCCCTGCAAAGTGCTAGACAGGGAACCATTCCCCACAGAGCTCCAGCCTCTCCCTGAAGAGCAAATATCTGAATTTCCTGCACAACAAAGTGATGAAAGCTTTCACGTCCCCAACTGGGCTCCTCATTACTAAGATAGGTCTATCAGTGACTTATTTCCCCAAGCAGAGCAATATATCAGATCTATAAGTGATCTCATCCCTAGCTGGGATGTTCCTTCAAGCAGATCAGTCGGAGATCTCCACAGGCAACGGGACCCGAATCTCGGATTGGTATCTTTTGCATAATCATAGCATTCGCATCATAAATCACCACAAAAGCGTAGCATTCCGTCTAATACGGAGCATTACAGAAAAAATCAAACATATGGCATAATCACAAGTCATGTTTTGAATCAGTCACCTGTAAATATCAACATTCCTTCAGTAATGTATATGAAGACTCACAGTCCCGACCAAAATCCAAAGCATCTCCTTTGCACTCCTAAAGTACAGATACATGCTCCTTTTGGCACTCGTCTGTGTCATCTTTCCCAGAAAGTCGCCAGGACATTTTCTACAAACAGATACTTATGCATTACAGATACTTCTTGACACTCGCCTGTGTCATATCCCCAGCAGAAAGCCATAGCATCCCCTTTGCACACACAAATACATGTTTGTAAACACCCCAAATTTGCCCTCACTCATTTCACCATGGCTTGTGATTCTTCTCATTTGCATAGATTCAATCATGTCATCTCATATTGCATCTTTGCTTCACTGCATTGTTTCAAAGTCATCTGCATCTAGGGTTTGTGACCTGAGTAATCCCTGAGCTATCTGAGCCACTCCAAAGGCCTTCAATCATCTCAAGAGGGTCCATGCATGTTCAAGCATCATATTATATCCTCCCAAGGTCAAGGAAGTCAAAGAATCATAAGAACTGAGAAAGGCATGGAAGCAGAGCCAGGCTTAACTGCACAAATGACCTAAAATTAGGGTTTTGGTTTCAGAGGCCATAACTCCAAATTTTTTGGTCATTCTTGATTCTATGAGTCTCTATATGTTATGAGGATCATGCATATCAATTTTCATGAAGAAATTCAATGGGGAAGGCATCTGATCAAAAGGTGACTTCTTGAGCAAGTCAGTGCAAAATCAGGGCATCTGAGGCCCCCAATGATCCAACCAAAGGGGTTTCTCCATCATTTTGAATGTGTATGATCTTTATTTGATCATATAAGGTGTTGGAAGTTCACAAAATTGAAGAGTTTCAAGCCATTTGCAAAGTTGCCTTTTTGGGAAAGTGACTTATAATGTAAACTTGCCATTTTGGGAAAGTTTTTCAACCTCCTCTTTTTGATTCAAAAATGCTTCAAATGAAAAAACTTTGGTCATGAAAGTTGTAGATTGGATCATTCCCTTTTCAAAAAGTACAAGAACTCATTCTAATTCATTTTGGATCAAAAGTTATGGCCTTGCAAAGTTGGACAAAATCATTCATTTTTCACTTTTGTGCCAAAGGAGGAAAGTTGCAAAACCTCATGCCAAAGCAAAATGTGACTTCAAACCAGCTTCTAATCATCACATAAACATAATTCATGGCTCATAATTTAGATTTGCCCAAGAATTTTCCACTTTCATGCCTTGATTTACAAGTTACATAAAGCATTTCTTCATGAAAGCTTCAAAATTGAATCTTTGCAAAAAGGAACTTCTCATGCTTGAGTTGGACACTAATTGATCTCAAATCATTCTAGCAACTTCATATGACTCATATTGCTGCATTTTGCCCAAGATATCACAAGTTTCTTTGCCTTGGTTCATACGAAAACTCAAAGAGGGAAATATGCAAGAATCATGCTACCACTTGCCCTAGCCATTACAGCTGCACAAAAGCAATCTAAGGGCCTTCCTTGATCCATGTTGAGCCCAACCATGCCCCTAATCTCCCTCTGACCCGAGCCATACCTCAAGTACACAAAGTCATGACTTTTTGCATTTTGCCCATGCCAATCATATTGTGCCACCACCAACTCTCTGCCCAATCAGAGCCTCATATGTGGACCTCAAGCCTTCCAAAACACACCACACACAAGCCAACAACCTCCCACAATCCAGCATTCCCAAAAACTGTCAAAAACTTCTCCTCTTCGAAACTCTTCACACAGCCTTCAAACTTCCATTTTTCTTTCACCAACAAATCACAAATCATCCTTAGAACAAGAATCACCCCTTGAAACAGCCTAAATCATCACATACTCAACCTTCCATTTCTGCTACACCAGAATTGAAGCTTTCAAACCAGCCATTATCAAAGCCTCCTAAGCTTCATTTCATCATCAGGGTGTTCAAAGAAGTGGGTTTGCACAAAGGGAGAGTCCAGAAAGCTCAGAATCAGAGAGTCATCATCTCAGGTAACATGAAGAACTTTTTTTCCAGAAGCTAGCTTTTAAGTTCTTTTATGATTTTGTATGCTCCCCTGATCATGGGGATGTGTTTATTTTTGAGAATGGTGAAGAAACCACCATGTATGAAGTCTTTGAACATTTGCCCGTGTTTCATATTTTTCTTCGATTCATGCTTATGAAGTGAAATAAATGGATTTTAATTGGGGGTTTAGGTTTAGAATGATTAGAGGGTCATTTTGGTGAAAGAAATTTGAAGATTGGTGACCTGTAGAAGAAGCTAGGGTTTTGTGTCGTCGGAGAAGACGACCGGAACACTGTTCCGGTCGCCTGAAGGTCATTAAGCCCTAATCCCATTAATTAGCCAACTTTGAATATTGGCCCTTGATCTGGCTTTCCCGCGCGCGTATGGATGGTCCAGATGGTTCATTAAACCCTAATCAGTCATTAATTAGTTAAATTTAGGATTAATTAAATATTTAATAAAGTTTAGAGAAGTTTGAACCTGGGCCGTCCAGATGCGCGCCAGGTCAAACTTCCCAAGCCCAGAATCAATCCTGGCTCTCCATTGCACATACTTTCCTTTTATTTAATTTTTATTTGTTTTATTTCCACGAATTTTTTAAAAATAGTAAAATAAATTTAAAAATTCTGAAATTTTTTGTCAAACCTTTTGTTAATTTTCAGAACCCAAAAATATTTTTATTTTTATTTTTTGCATTAAAAATCATTTTTAAATCATTTAAATGTTTATTTTTAATTAGTTAATGGAAATTAATTAATTAAAAATGCATTTAGGTATTTAAAAATCACAAAAAAATTCACATTGCATTTTGACATATTTAGAAACATTATCAAACTCTTCAAACAAATTTCTTTTTGGTTCTTGACCTATTTTGGCAATTTTCATTGGAATTAAAGTTATTTAAAGGCAATATTTTGGTCCTAACTTGGAAAAATTCATTCTGCCTAACCATGAAGAGTTTGATGATGTTTCTTCTTGCATTGCATCCTTCATATCATGTAGTTTCTAGGGTAAAATTGGTTTGAATTTATCTTTCATTTTCAATTTAATGTGCATTTTTCCTTTTGAAGAGCCTTGAAACCCTAGTTGACTTGAGAAAATCATAACTCCCACTAGGTTAAGACTTAGGTCCCCTCCTTTGGGCAGTGAACTTGTGTAGGGTTAGGGTTCCTTTGATCCCATTTTCAATTTTTTATCATGTCATTTGCTTCTGATTTTGAATTTTGTGTTGCATGTTATGCATAAACCCTAATTCTTGCCTTCATTTGCATTCATCTCTCATTTGCTTTCATCCATGAACTTGCCATGACATTTTATGCATCCTCATGACATATAAGACATCTTAGGACATATTATAGTCATGTTTGGTCATTGCATCATTCATTTTTCATGTTATGTATTCATTCCATTTCATAAACTTTCATGAACTTTCAGGGTTCAAAGCATGCTTCATTTGCATCCTCATCCTTGTATGATCATCCACAACTCTTGACATGTGTTTGCATCACCTCTTAGCATCATTAACATCATGTTCATGCTTCTGACTTTTTCTTGCATCATGGCATTTCATCTCATTTTCATTGCATTTCATTTCCTTTGCTAACTTTTCAGGTGGTAAGTTGTTTTGAGAAGTGAATTTGCCTTCACTTCTCACAATCTCTTCTCATCTCTCTTATGCATCATTGCTGCATTCTATCTTTGTATTAGAGTGAGCTTGCTCATTCATGCTCTTACTCACTTTCTTTCTTCAAGCAACTTGTCTTCTTAAGTGAAGCAAGTTGTCTTACTTCTCTTTGCTCCTTCCTCCTTTCATCTGCTTCTTTCCTGGTGGCTTCTCTCCTGAAGATCTTTCTCTCTTAAGCCCCATAAACCCTAGGAATACCCAAGCATGATAACATTTAGGGTTTGATTAGTCCCCCCATTAGTTTTACCTTTGTGTCATCTTTGTGTCTTCTCTTCTCACCTCTTAATCAAGGACTAAACCTTCAAGGTTTTAAGGCTTTGTGATTAAGGTTATGCCTGCATCCTTCTATTAGGATGGAGTGTATAACTTTAATCCTAAGTGTTAAACCCTTAATGTGTTTAAATCCTTTAATCAATCCACTTAATAATCACTAAGACATCAAGCTTGTAACTTGGGCCTTGCATTAGGGTTCTAATTCTTCCTTAATTGGTTAAGAAGGACTAACCCTAGTGTTAATGGACAAGTCCCCCTCAAGTTGTCTTACAAATCATAAAATTCACTTCTTAACCTTACCATTAACTAAAATCCACTTTAATAAAGGCTTTGTTTTGTCATGAGGTTAATCCCTAATCATGGATTAAGTTGAGGAGCCTTCCTCAACTTAAATGTTCTCATCCATTATCCTTCGAATAGGATGGTGTAATGGGTCCATTAAATCCTTGATTATGGCTTAAACTCATTACTTAACACTAAACAAAAACATCAAAAACATCTAAATAATCACAAGTAGGTTAATGATCTTAATCCTACACCATGGTGATTAAGTGTGAAGTGTTTACTTCATACTTAAGGTATTCTCATTACCCCTAATCAGAGGGAAGATGTGATGAATTTACTAACCCTTGGTTTAGGCTTAAGCTCATTTTCTTATGACAAACTCCAAAAGCAATAAAAGACTGAAAACACAAAAAAACAAACAATAATCGTCTCCTTCGGGATTCTTTTCTCAGCACCTTCACTCACAAACGAGAACTTGCTTCTTCCGTCTAAATGTAAGACAGTTTGCACCTGAGCCAGACAGGTCATACACTTGAGCATAGACAAGTGAGTAGTTCACAGGTCAATTTATCTTTCAGTCTCTTTGAGTCGAACTACGGTGTTCTGACTTCCTCATTGCACGAGAGGATACGTAGGCATAACTTAACAGTTATCGAACAAAAGTCTCTGTATATTCCCCCTCCTTCCAGCATTATTCTTTGAGCCTCATAATTTTGAGCATTTCATTCTTGTTCTCACACTGACACTTCTCTTATACATTTCATTTCCTTTCACACTGACACTTGCATTCTTTCCAGCTTTGATACACAGATAGCACTGACACTACCCCTTTAAGCACAAATCTTTCAAGCGTGGATCCCGTCGAGTACGGCGGACAATCTTGGTGCTAATACCTTCCCAGGTTGTAACCAACCCCCTTTCTCAGTTTCTCTGGTTCGCAACCGTCTTATCCATCTTTTCTCAGGTCTATGCAGCATTACCTTTCCTTCGGGATAAAAATGCCTAGATGGCGACTCTTTCCTTTTGAGTTCACCCTTGTGTGTTATCTCCTCTCGCCGACCGCTCGCGTCTGTATCCTATTTTGACCTAGCCTCATTTTAGTGGGAGCGACAGCTTGGCGACTCTGCTGGGGATCCTTATATTGCAACCAGGGCTTCTGGTTCTTTTTGTGGGTTTCTCCTAGCACTTGTTTGATTTGTGTTTACTGGGGTGTTATGTGCTAATTGTGTTTATTTATTTTCTTTATTTATTGCTTTATGTATAGCTTTATTTATTGCTTTCCTTTACAGTTTTTCATATTTCATACTATCATTATCATTGCTGGATCTGGTTTTCTGTTTTGGTGGGTGGGGTTTCATTGAGAGTTTAAGGTCCTGTACCTGGGACCTGAGTGACACCTAGGCTAGAGTGGTTCATGTTCTTTCCCATTCCATTTCGGTCTGGTGCAGGAATATGAAACACGGTTCAGATGTGGGTTTCTTCTTGAGAACTCTGTGCTACAGATTTCCTGTAGTGCTAGGGCTATCTGGGAAGCCTGCTAAGTCTGGATGACCTTTGTTATGAACTTCAGAAACTGAGGTGAATTAGAGGAGGATCTTTTATGGTTATTGTAAACACTGTACCTCCGGGTTAGAAGTGTTTACACTTCTCATAACTAATCCAAGTCTGAGGATCCTTCTTTTAGAACATTACCTGTGAGGGGGTTGGGCTGTTTGCAGGTTTGCAGGTACCATTGGCCACATCATACCATGTTACTTGTTTTGTTTAAGAGTATCTCATTTTGGACAGTTCTTGTGATTTAACCCTGGACATGTGACTCTTTATTTGATTCCCCCACCTTGGTTACTGGATTTCTGAACCTCCATCTGGATTGCTTGAACATACATGGGCTTTATATCAAGACAGATAATCAGATCCAGCTTAATCACAAACCCTTGCATATCATTTGCATACTCATCATTTGCATCATTTAACATTTGTTTATTTATTTTTTAGGGTATCCACATTAAATCTGGCTTGGTTTTGACCCCTTCTTCTGCATAGACCTATGCTTCATCGGTTATCTGCTTCAGCTATCTTCATCATCACCAGCATCAGCCTGTCAGTGGCTCATTTCCAGCATCAATCTGTGATCTTCATCAGTACCAATCTTCAGTTTCTTCAGCAGCATTCATGACTACTCCCAGGAAGAGCAACATATCCTACCATTTCTTTGAGCCTGTATTGACTGGTATCAGGCAGGTCCAGTCACTTATCACCCCTGACCATATCCCATTATTTTGAGAGCATTATGGAGGTATCTTGGATATGGTTATAGACCTTGACCCTTCTCAGAGGAGCATGATCCACACATGCCTGCAGTTCTATGACCCTCCTTTGAGATGCTTTACATTTCCAGACTTTCAGTTAGGACCTCTGCTGGAAGAGTTTTCTTCTTTAATTGGATTACCTATCAGGAGAGGACTCCCTTTCAACCCAGAGATGACTTTTCCCAACAATGGAGAGTTGGCTAAAGCACTGTACCTGGAGCCTGCCTTGATTGAGCAAAGCATGACAACAAAAGCTGGAATCCCAGGTTTGCACTTGGACTTCCTGATTTCTCAGGCCATCCTGAAGGCCTCCTTGGGAGAGTGGAGGGAAGTCTGTGCACTGTTAGCCCTCAGCATATATGGGGTTATACTGTTTGCAGATGAGCCCAAATTTATCAGCAAGAATGCCATTTATCTTTTCCTTCTGAGAAACCCAGTACCCACATTGCTGGGAGATTTCTATTACTCCATCCATCAGAGGAATGAGAAGCAAAGGGGGAAGTTAGTGAGATGTTGTGCTCCTTTGTTTCACACCTGGCTGCTCAGACACCTACCTAAGTCAGATGCTTTCTTGAACCCTCACCAACAGAAGAATTGGGCCAAGAGGCTCATTGCTTTGACTTCAGATGATATCAGATGGTGCACCCAGAGCACTAAAGGCAAGGACATTATCACCAGCTGTGGACAATACCCAAATGTACCTCTAATAGGAGTGAAGGGTTGCATCAACTACAATCCTTTGCTGTTTAGAGACAACTGGGCTATGCTTTGGTTCACCCTCCCAGAGTGCAAGATTTGGCTGAGACCCTGTATTGTGAAGTGAAACCTAATTCTGCTGCTGTCAGACAAGTATCCTGGGCTTGGGACAACATCCAGACAAAAGGGATGGCCATTCTTGGGAGATGTAATAATGTTGCTTCAGCTCAGTACTATGATTGGTCCCGTGCTAGAGCTCAGATTACTGGAATGCCTTTCACCTTGGAGGACATACCTGGACCCTCAACAGTACAACCTGCAGTAACTGTCAGCCTGGAAGAATTTAAGAAGCTGAAAGAAAGGAATGAGAACCTGTCTCAAGCCTTGAAGAAGACCCTTTGGGAAAGGAGTGATGGTCGTCTGGATATTGAGAGGTTGGAGAAGCTTAGGGTGGAGCATCTGGCCAAGATTGAGAAGACAGAGGATTACATCAGGAAAGCAAGAGCTGGGGAGAAAATATTGAAGAATGCCTGTAAGGAGGCCAAGATTCAGAGGGCTAGGACTGAGCTCTATCTGCAAGAAAGTCAGGCTAGGTGGGTCAGGATCACCGAAGCCCGTACACAAGAAGACCAGAAAACTCAAGCTAAGATTGAACAGCTAGAGGCCAATGAGAAGAAGCAGCAGGAAGCTTTGTTGGCAGCCCAAAAGGAGATTTCAGAGTTGAAGCTCAGAGCTGGATTGAAGAGATCAAAAGACCAGGACAGGCACAAGAAGCTGACCACTGCCATTGCTACCAGGAACCTCCTCCTTAGGACCATTACAGAGCACCTCGCTAGTCCAGTGACTGAGGCACTCCTGAAGGAAGTCAAGGAGGATGAGTTTGGACTGGATGTCTGATCCTTTGCTTGTTGTTTATTTCCATTTAATGTACTTTTCTCTTCTTGTATTTTGACCCTCCAGGGGCATGTGTTGTAAAGAAAACTATGTATTGTTCATTTATTTGTAATATATTAGTTTGCTTTCATTGGATTTCTTTTCTCAAGTAACATCAAGCATCTTCCTCGAGGTCTGGAAAGGTCAAAACCAAGAACCAAGTCGGATACCTTGGAAAACAAATAGGCATACTGCATTGCATAATAACTTTTGTTTTGTTTTGTAGGTTTTGTTATTATCTTTGTTTCTAACCTTGTTGTGATCTCAGGAAATATTGCTCGTCGTCGAGTGTTCCCTGTCAACCGCACGCACCGGTATCCTACTCGCAACAACCTTCCTGGTATCCAAATGGAGCAAGTACAGCAGGACCTGACTGAGGTCAGAACTCAGATGGCTAATGAAAGAGTGGAGATGAGGAACCAAATGACTCAATTCATGGCTGTAATGACTGGCTTGGCCCAGAGTCAAGAAAGGTTAAGGGAACTAGTGGAAAGACAAACTCACGAGGAACCTCATCTTGGAACTGGAGGAACTAGTAACAATGAAAGGGGTCAGCCTCATATTAATCCGCCAGTATTTGGACCTCATCTGGATCCAGAGGCCAACATCCCGAGAAATGTGCAAGGAAATACTGTTGGGGGGAGAATCTTGCAAGAGGATCCCCAAGAAGAGCAGTTTACTGTCATGGGAGCAGGAGATGAAGTCTATGATAGGAGGTTAGATGAAATTGCTGAGAAATTGAGATCTTTGGAGTCTCAGAACTCCTTGGGCTTCGATGTAATGGATATGGGACTAGTGGATGGGGTGAGAATTCCCCAAAAATTCAAACCCCCGTGCTTTGAGAAATACAATGGAACCTCTTGTCCACGAACTCACCTGCAGTCTTTCCTGGGAAGACTTAAAGCTTATACTATGGATGAGAAGCTGTGGATGTTCTACTTTGAAGACAGTCTAACCGGGGCTTCAAGGGAATGGTATTCACACTTGACCAGAGCTACCATTAGATGCTGGAAGGACTTAGCTGAAGCCTTCATCAGGCAATATCAATACAATCTGGACATGGCTCCTAACAGGACCCTCCTGATGGGAATGTCTCAGTCTTCCAGAGAAAGCTTTAGGGAGTATGCCCAAAGGTGGAGACAGTTTGCTGCTGCTGTCCAACCACCCATGTCATAGAGGGAGATGGCTGACATGTTCATGAATACGTTGCAAGGAACATATATTGATAGACTGGCTGCCTTTTCTTCTACCAGTTTTGCTGACGTAGTTATAGCTGGGGAAAGGATTGAAAGCCTTTTAAAAATGGGAAAAATTTCTGATAATGGTGCAAGTTCATCCAGTAATCCCAGGAAGCCTTTTGTGGGACCTCGAAGAGCCGGTGAGACCAATTCCCTCCATACAAGCAGGGGCAGACCTCAGTATGTCCACAGATCAGTAGCAGCTGTTACCATTCCAGCTCCGATCCCTCAACAATCAGCATATCCTCAGCAACAACCACATTATCAACAACAAGTTCAGTATCCGCAACAGAGAGCCTACAACAACAGCAATAGCAATCAACAACAGCGACCCTTCCAACAAAGACCATCACAGGCAAACAGGGTGATTGACCCTATCCCTATGCCTTATGCTGCCTTATTGCCACAACTCCTGAAGCTTAACTTGGTTGAGTTAAGGACGTTGGCGCCACCAGATCCTCTCAACCTCCCAAAGAATTATGATGTCAACGCCAGGTGTGCTTTCCACTCCAATGCACCTGGTCACAATACTGAAAAATGCAGGGCCTTACAAATGAAAGTCCAAGATCTGGTGGATTCTAAAGCCCTCAACTTTGCACCTCCTCCGAATGTCAACAGAAATCCTATGCCTAATCATGGCGGGCCGAGGATTAATGCCATTGAGGAAGAAAAACCATCTACCTTGATCACCAGTGTTGCACAAATTCAAACACCTTTGGTCGAAATTAAAGCTCAGCTTCTAGAGTGCCAAGTGTTCCCCGGGTGTGAGCTCGATTGTGGGTATTGCAACATTGCAGTCAACGGGTGTGAAAATTTGAGAAGCGGCATAGATGGTCTTATTAAGGATGGTATCCTTCAGATTTCAACAACGGCGCCTACAAATCCAGCAATTCCTTTGACAACAATTCCCGATTCTTCTACAACAGCAGCAACAATCATTCCTACCGATTCATCAATATCATCAGCAGTTACTCCGTCCATCACTTCAGCAAGTCAAATGTCAACAACCATTTCATCTACAACATCAGCATCCTTTTTATTAGCAGAATCTTCTACAACGCCAACAAAGATTAATGAAGATGTCTCGACAGTCACAATCTACTATGACCCATCAAACGTTCCTCCCAGCAGCAATTTCCAACAACAAACCATGGCACCTCTTGCCAGGTCACCAGTCACAATTTACTATGATCCGCACACCATTACAGTACCCTCCTCTACAGCAGTCAGTCCAGTCACCATTACGGTACCTGGACGCGTTCCTTATGAAAGCAGTAATGCCATACCTTGGCATTATGGCTCTGATCTCTACTGCAACGGGGGAGAAAATCACTCTGGATTCATCAACCTCTTCTCCACAGATTAATAATGTTGGGGGAGGCGGAGGCTTCACCAGAAGCGGGCGCCTTTTTGCCTCACAAACACAAAGGCCTAATGTTGAAGCAGAAGCTGCTGCCAAAGCAAAGGGAAAGAGTGTGGTAACTGAAGAGCCAGCTACCAAGGAAGCTCAGAAGACATCTTTTGAACAAGATGTAGACGAGTTCATGAGAATCATAAAAAGGAGTGATTACAAGGTGGTGGACCAGCTTCACCAAACACCCTCTAAGATCTCCATATTATCACTATTGATGTGTTCTGAAGCTCACAGGAACGCACTGTTGAAAGTCCTGCACGCAGCATACGTGCCGGAGGAGATTACTGTTAATCAGCTAGAAACCGTGGTTGCAAATGTCAACACCAGTCATGGACTGGGCTTTACCAATGCTGACTTAACAACAGAGGGACGCAACCATAACAAGGCTTTGCATATCACCTTGGAATGCAAGGGTGCCGTTCTATCTCATGTACTGGTGGACACTGGGTCGTCACTCAATGTTCTACCAAAGAAAGCCTTAGTGAAGCTGGAGTATGATGGCTTGGCACTGCGTCCGAGTAATTTGGTGGTGATAGCATTTGATGGCTCTAAAAGATCAGTGCTTGGGGAGATTGATCTGCCTGTGATGATTGGCCCGCAGACCTTCAAAACTACCTTCTTTGTGATGGACATTCAGCCGGCCTACAGCTGTCTGTTGGGTAGACCCTGGATCCACGTCGCTGGCGCTGTTACGTCTACCCTTCACCAGAAGCTATTATTTGAGTGGGAAGGCCAGATCATCACTATCTGTGGGGAGGAAGACATCTTTGTTAGCCATCTGGCTATGTATAAGTACATAGAAATGGACGGGGAGATCCATGAAACCATGAGCCAAGGGTTTGAAGCCCTCAACATTAATGAAGCATCTGCTGTACTGGGAACTTCCATCACTTCATATCAGTAAGCCCGGAAGGTTGTTGAGGAAGGTATCGCCCAAGGCTGGGGCAAGCTGTTGCCCGTGGAAAAGAAAGAAGACCGATTTGGGTTGGGTTACAGACCAACTCAACAAGATCAATCAGAGGTTGCAAAAGAGCCCAAGTTTGTCAGTAGGGGGATGCTCACCCCGGATGCTGTGAACAATTTGGAAGACGAGGAGGAAAGCGACCGCAACCTGGAGAGCTGGATACGTCCAAGGATCCCGGGGAGCCAAGTCCTTAACTGGTCTTCCCAGGAAATTATAAGGGTTACTCCTGCAGAGTAATTATTATTTCTTGTATTTTTAAAGCATGCATCAAGTCTTGCATCTTGCCCAAGATGTCAAGACTCATTTTGTAATCGGGCCATCTTGTATTTTGTGCAAAGATCAATTAATGAATATCAAGACATCTTTTGCAAATGAGTCTTTTCTTTTCCGCTCACTGTTTTTCATTTTTCTTTTTGTACAAAAATAAAATGGCAATGTTCTTCAGAATAAAATAACTTCATTTTCGCTTTTTTCTAAATAAGATAAAACTGATCACTAAAATAAACCAATCTAAACCCTTGCAGAAAATGCCCTTCAGACTGCACCGACAACAACACTGCTATGACTTCGTGTGACTTTGACAATCCAATCAATCAAGCTGATGAAGGGGTTGAAGAAGATTATGAGCTACCTGAAGAGCTAGCCAGGATGTTAAGACAAGAAGAAAAGATTATCACTCCTCATCAGGAGGAGATTGAAACGGTTAATCTTGGTACGGAAGAAGACGTGAAAGAGGTCAAGATCGGGGCCTGCCTGCAAGATTCAGTAAAAGAGCAACTGACGGACATGCTTCGGGAATACGTGGATGTTTTTGCTTGGTCTTATCAGGATATGCCAGGGTTGGACACCGACATCGTCATGCACAAGCTACCTCTGAAAGAAGACTGCCCACCAGTAAAACAGAAGTTGCGCCGTACTCGCCCAGATATGGCAATGAAGATAAAAGAAGAGGTACAAAAGCAGTGGGACGCTGGTTTCCTTGATGTGACTAGCTATCCGCCGTGGGTTGCTAATATTATACATGTGCCTAAGAAAGATGGCAAGGTGAGGATGTGTGTGGACTACCGGGATCTGAACAGGGTCATCCCGAAGGATGACTTCCCTTTACCTCACATTGATGTATTGGTTGATAATACGGCTCAGTTCTCGGTGTTCTCCTTCATGGATGGATTTTCAGGATATAATCAGATCAAGATGTCACCTGAAGACATGGAGAAGACAACTTTCATCACACCCTGGGGTACATTCTGTTATAAGGTGATGCCATTCGGACTGAAGAATGCTGGTGCAACTTATCATAGGGCTATGGTAACATTATTCCATGACATGATCCACAAAGAAATTGAATGTTATGTGGATGACATGATTGCCAAGTCCCTCACAGAAGAAGACCACCTGGTAAATCTGTTGAAGCTATTCAAGCGTTTGAGGAAGTACCAACTGAAGTTAAACCCCAACAAGTGCACATTCAGGGTGCGATCCGGTAAACTGCTGGGATTTATTGTAAGTGAGAAAGGGATTGAAGTTGACCCTGATAAAGTCAAAGCCATTCAAGAAATGCCTGCACCGAAGTCAGAAAAAGAAGTTCGGGGGTTCCTAGGTAGATTGAACTACATTTCAAGGTTCATATCTCATCTTACAGCAACCTGCGAGCCTTTGTTCAAGCTGTTAAGAAAAGAACAAACGGTCAGGTGGAATGAAGACTGCCAAAGGGCCTTTGACAAAATCAAGGAGTACTTACAAGAGCCTCCGATCCTTATGCCTCCAGTTGAAGGAAGACCTCTAATAATGTACTTGACAGTATTAGAAGAGTCAATGGGTTGTGTGATGGGCCAACATGACGAGTCTGGTCGAAAAGAGTATGCAATATACTACCTAAGCAAAACGTTTACCGACTGTGAACAACGTTATTCACTGCTCGAGAAAACTTACTGTGCTTTAGCGTGGGCTGCTCGCCGATTAAGGCAGTATATGTTGACCCACACCACTTTGTTGATCTCCAAGATGGACCCAGTTAAGTACATTTTCGAGAAGCCAGCACTTACCGGACGGGTCGCAAGATGGCAAATGATTCTCACAGAATATGACATTCAGTACACATCTCAGAAGGCCATCAAAGGCAGTATATTGTCTGAGTATCTTGCCGAGCAACCCATTGATGATTACCAGCCTATGAGATTTGACTTCCCTGATGAAGACATCATGTTCATAAAAGCAAAAGATCATGAAAAGCCTATTCACACTGAAGGCCCTGACCCGGAAGAAGAATGGACTATGATGTTTGATGGGGCCGTTAATATGAATGGGCGTGGTGTTGGTGCAGTACTCATTACACCTAAAGGAGTTCATATGCCTTTCTCGGAAAAACTCACCTTTGCATGCACTAACAACAAAGCTGAATACAAAGCCTGTATCATAGGTCTTGAGGAAGCCATTGACCTCAGGATCAAGACTTTAACTGTATTCGGAGATTCAGCTGTGGTAATCAATCAAACCAACGACAAATGGTACACCCACCAAGATCATCTGATTCCATACCGTGACTATACGAGGAGATTATTGACTTTCTTCACAACAGTCAAACTTGAGTACATCCCTCGAGACGAAAATCAGTTTGCAGATGCCTTGGCTACCATCTCATCCATGATCAAAGTTCAAGCTGCCAACTTTGTGCCTCGGATCTCAGTATCCAGACTTGATAGACCAGCATACGTGTTCTCAGCAGATGCTGTTAAAGATGATAAGCCTTGGTTCCACGATATTAAGTGTTTCTTGGAGGATCAAACATACCCACCTGGGGCATCATCCAATGACAAGAAGACATTAAGAAGGCTAGCTGGTAGTTTCTTCCTGAATACTGATGGTTCCCTGTATAAGAGAAACTTCGATATGGTACTTCTCAGATGTGTTGATAGGGCAGAAGCAGATTTGTTGATGCACGAGGTGCACGAAGGATCTTTCGGTACCCATGCTGGAGGGCATGCCATGGCTAAAAAGTTGCTAAGATCAGGCTATTACTGGATCACAATGGATGCGGACTGTTGCGCCTATGCCAGAAAATGCCATAAATGCCAGATTTACGCGGATAAAGTGCATGTGCCTCCGAATCCTCTGAATGTGATGTCTTCACCCTGGCCCTTTGCCATGTGGGGCATTGATATGATTGGCAAGATTGAACCGACTGCTTCAAATGGCCACAGATTCATCCTGGTAGCCATTGATTATTTCACCAAGTGGGTTGAGGCAGCTTCCTACGCAAATGTCACAAGGCAAGTGGTAGCCCGATTTCTGAAGAGGGACATCATCTGTCGGTTTGGAGTGCCCGAGCGAATCATTACTGATAATGGTTCCAACATAAACAACAAAATGATGGCAGAACTATGCCGGGACTTCAAGATCCAACACCACAATTCTTCTCCTTACAGGCCAAAGATGAATGGCGTTGTGGAGGCAGCTAACAAGAATATCAAGAAGATTGTACAAAAGATGGTGGTTACCTACAAAGACTGGCATGAAATGCTACCGTTTGCCTTGCATGGATACCGAACGTCAATCAGAACATCCACTGGAGTAACGTCGTATCAGCTTGTGTATGGTATGGAAGCAGTCCTACCTGTTGAAGTTGAATTACCATCTTTACGGGTATTGATGGATGTCAAACTGAACGAAACAGAATGGGTCCGATCCCGATACGAACAACTGAGTCTGATCGAAGAAAAGAGATTGGCTGCAATTTGTCATGGACAGCTGTATCAAAAAAGGATGAAGAAAGCCTTCGATCAGAAAGTCAGGCTCCGAGAATACCAAGTAGGAGATCTTGTGCTGAAAAGACTCCTCCCTCCTCATACAGACCACAGGGGTAAATGGACTCCGAATTACGATGGCCCATTCATAGTAAAGAAAGTTTTCTCCGGTGGAGCACTAATGCTCAGTACTATGGATGGTGAAGACTTCCTGTCCCCTGTAAATTCAGATGCAGTTAAAAAATACTTCGCATAAAATGACCCGCTCGACATAAAAACAGAATGTAAGTCCAGGCAAAAATAGGGCATCCCGGCGAGTCAAAAACAGAATAAAAGACTCGGGCAAAAATAAGGGAAAATAAAAAAAATGTACACCCACTGAGTTGAAAAGCCATATCGGACAACTCAGGCAAAAATGGGTATCTCTGTGGATTGAAAACCATAAAGGGCGATCCACACAAAATAAGGAAATGAGCGAACAACTGCATTCTGAATTCGTTTGTATCACTTACAACATGGTAGACTCCGAAAATATAAAGCATCGGTCAGAATCAGCCTTCTTCAGAAAGCAAGATGAGAAGAACGTCAATGTCATACGAGTCATAGCAAAAAGGAAGCTCCTTGAAGTGTCATCAACATTGCCAATATCTTGTCGTTTCTCAATTTGTAACAATCTCCTCATTTCAGGGGATCTGTTTCTTTGACTGTATCTTGCCAATTCAGGGCACACAAATCAATAAAATCAGATTTCCAGTCATGTTTTTGTCTCGTACATTTTTATTTGCAAAAAATGTCCGATATCCTTAGTATAATGATTGCATAAGTACAGATGCGCTTTTCCAAATTTACATGCTTACAGGAAATGTATTTGCTCCCGGGGGTGTCTAGATTCCTATGATGGAATCCAGTGAGGGATACCTCGGGGTACCTGTGCGTTTCTTTGTCTTTACGGGATCGCAGGTAGTCAAAGTGCGATATGGGGCATGAAGTTTCTCCCCAACAAGCTGTCGAATCATTAGTTACTCAGCACATCTAAGCACTAGAGATGTTGTATCCCCAGCTGAGTTGCCAGTCATCATTCCTCCTCAGCCCAAACATCAGACAGGGAACCATCTCCCCGCAGAGCCCCAGCCTCTATCCAGAAGAGCAATGCCTGAAGATCTCACAACAAAGTGACGAAAGCTCCTACGGACCCCAGCTGGGTACCTCATTACTAAGATAGGTCCATCAGTGACCTACTTTCCCCAAGAAGAGTCATATATGTCAGGTCTATCAATGATCTCATCCCCAGCTGGGATATCCACTTCAAGCAGATCAGCCGGAGATCTTCGCAGCAACGGGATCCGGATCCCGAATCGGTATCTTTTGCATAATCATAGCATTCGCATCATATTTTCCCCCAGAGCGTAGCATTCCGTCTAGAACGGAGCATTACGGCAAAAATCACATATATTGCATGATCATAAGCCATGTGCCAAACCGAACACTTGTAAATACGGACATGCCCCTCAAACTCCCCGGCAGAATATTAAAGCATTTCCTTTACCCTCACAAATACAGAACATGCTCCTTTTGGCACTCGTCCGTGTCATTATTCCCCAGTGAAGTCGCCCGAGCACTCTCTACAAACAGGTGTTTATTCATTACAGATGCTTCTTGACACTCGTCTGTGTCATATCCCCAGTAGAAAGCCAAAGCGTCCCATTTGCACTCACAAACATATATTTACATATATCTACACACTTCCCTGACACCCGTCCGTGTCACCTTCCCCAACATAGTTTCCTAAGCACTTTGTAAACCAAATACTTGTTTATAATACACTTTTTCTGACACCCGTCCGTGTCGTGTTCTCCACAGCAAGTTGAACACTCGACTATGTCTCACTCCTCACTTTTCGCTCATACCGATACTCGTCCGTATCTTGTATATACCACTTAAATCCCCTCAGAATCAACACTCGTCAGTGTTCTTTGTTAACCAGTTGGTACTCGTCCGTATCATCATCTCTGAACATGCGTCAAGCGTTTGTTTCTACTGATACTCGTCCGTATCATAGTCTTAAGGATGCTCGTCTGCATTTTTAATCTATACACCGTGCCAAACACTTATATCTTCTTGAACTTAGGCACTCGTCTGTGTCTACCATCCCCCCAGAAGAATCCCTAGCAAATCCCGAGTAAACTATTTCCTTTCTATCTGACATTTGTCCTATGTCATGATACCTTTCGGCAGCCGTACCCTGCCCGGTGATCGTCCTTCACCTTTTTGATGATCGTCCCTCATCATTCCCAGCGGAGTCTCTATTTCATTAGAACCCCTTCCTATCCGACATTCGTCCTATGTCGTGATATTTTTAGCAGCCGTCCCCTGCTAGGTGATCGTCCTTCACCTCTTGATGATCGTCCTTCATCATTTTATCCGATGGCCGTCCCCATCGTTGATTCTTTTATCCGACATTCGTCTTATGTCGTGATATTTTTAGCAGCCGTCCCCTGCTAGGTGATCGTCCTTCACCTCTTGATGATCTTCCTTCATCATTTTATCTGGTGGCCGTCCCCATCGTTGATTCTTTTATCTGGCATTCGTCATATGTCATGATAAAACCCTAGAGCAACCGTCCCCTGCTAGGTGATCGTCCTTCATCATGCTTATCTGATGGCCGTCCCCATCGTCGACCTTTTCATCCGACATTCGTCCTATGTCGTGATACTTTCGGCAATCGTACCTTGCCAGGTGATCGTCCTTCACCTTGGATGACCGTCCCTAATCCCTATCCCCAATAGAGTAGCCGTCCCCTGCTAGGTGATCGTCCTTCACCTTTGATGACCGTACCTCATCATTTATTTCATTTATGCCTTGAACTTGATGGTCGTCCCCATCATTTACCTTTAATCCCCAGAAAATCTTATTTCTTTACTTGATGGTCGTCCCCATCATGATCTCTCTGTTTCCCCAGCAGGTCGGCCGTTCCCCGTCATTACTTCGTCCCCAGCAGTCGTCCTCTGCTCGACGGTCGTCCTCCGTCGCCCGCACTTCATAATCATACTTTTACTTCCTTTTACAATCTATATCCCTTTTCTTCTTCATTCAGTGAGTGCAAATTTTGGACTGTCTTTGGTATTCAACCACAAGTTATCATGTTTGTCTGATAAGTCGTTGCTTACATCCTGCACAGCTAACTCATGCTTGAATAGGGGTAGCTGTAAACACCCCAAATTTTCCCTCACTCATTTCACCATGGCTTGTGATTCTTCTCATTTGCATAGATTCAATCATGTCATCTCATATTGCATCTTTGCTTCACTGCATTGTTTCAAAGTCATCTGCATCTAGGGTTTGTGACCTGAGCAATCCCTGAGCTATCTGAGCCACTCCAAAGGCCTTCAATCATCTCAACAGGGTCCATGTATGTTCAAGCATCATATTATATCCTCCCAAGGTCAAGGAAGTCAAAGAATCATAAGAACTGAGAAAGGCATGGAAGCAGAGCCAGGCTTAACTACACAAATGACCTAAAATTAGGGTTTTGGTTTCAGAGGCCATAACTCCAAATTTTTTGGTCATTCTTGATTCTATGAGTCTCTATATGTTATGAGGATCATGTATATCAATTTTCATGAAGAAATTCAATGGGGAAGGCATCTGATCAAAAGGTGACTTCTTGAGCAAGTCAGTGCAAAATCAGGGCATCTGAGGCCCCCAATGATCCAACCAAAGGGGTTTCTCCGTCATTTTGAATGTGTATGATCTTTATTTGATCATAGAAGGTGTTGTAAGTTCACAAAATTGAAGAGTTTCAAGCCATTTGCAAAGTTGCCTTTTTGGGAAAGTGACTTATAATGTAAACTTGCCATTTTGGGAAAGTTTTTCAACCTCCTCTTTTTGATTCAAAAATGCTTCAAATGAAAAAACTTTGGTCATGAAAATTGTAGATTGGATCATTCCCTTTTCAAAAAGTACAAGAACTCATTCTAATTCATTTTGGATCAAAAGTTATGGCCTTGCAAAGTTGGACAAAATCATTCATTTTTCACTTTTGTGCCAAAGGAGGAAAGTTGCAAAACCTCATGCCAAAGCCAAATGTGACTTCAAACCAGCTTCTAATCATCACACAAACATAATTCATGGCTCATAATCAGATTTGCCCAAGAATTTTCCACTTTCATGCCTTGATTTACAAGTTACATAAAGCATTTCTTCATGAAAGCTTCAAAATTGAATCTTTGCAAAAAGGAACTTCTCATGCTTGAGTTGGACACTAATTGATCTCAAATCATTCTAGCAACTTCATACGACTCATATTGCTGCATTTTGCCAAAGATATCACAAGTTTCTTTGCCTTGGTTCATAAGAAAACTCAAAGAGGGAAATATGCAAGAACCATGCTACCACTTGCCCTAGCCATTACAGCTGCACAAAAGCAATCTAAGGGCCTTCCTTGATCCATGCTGAGCCCAGCCATGCCCCTAATCTCCCTCTGACCCGAGCCATACCTCAAGTACACAAAGTCATGACTTTTTGCATTTTGCCCATGCCAATCATACTGTGCCACCACCAACTCTCTGCCCAATCAGAGCCTCATATGTGGACCTCAAGCCTTCCAAAACACACCACACACAAGCCAGCAACCTCCCACAATCCAGCATTCCTAAAAACTGTCAAAAACTTCTCCTCTTCGAAACTCTTCACACAGCCTTCAAACTTCCATTTTTCTTTCACCAACAAATCACAAATCATCCTCAGAACAAGAATCACCCCTTGAAACATCTTAAATCATCACATACTCAACCTTCCATTTCTGCTACACCAGAATTGAAGCTTTCAAACCAGCCATTATCAAAGCCTCATAAGCTTCATTTCATTATCAGGGTGTTCAAAGAAGTGGGTTTGCACAAAGGGAGAGTCCAGAAAGCTCAGAATCAGAGAGTCATCATCTCAGGTAACATGAAGAACTTTTTTTCCAGAAGCTAGCTTTTAAGTTCTTTTATGATTTTGTATGCTCCCCTGATCATGGGGATGTGTTTATTTTTGAGAATGGTGAAGAAACCACCATGTATGAAGTCTTTGAACATTTGCCCGTGTTTCATATTTTTCTTCGATTCATGCTTATAAAGTGAAATAAATGGATTTTAATTGGGGGTTTAGGTTTAGAATGATTAGGGGATCATTTTGGTGAAAGAAATTTGAAGATTGGTGACCTGTAGAAGAAGCTAGGGTTTTGTGTCGTCGGAGAAGACGACCGGAACACTGTTCCAGTCGCCTGAAGGTCATTAAGCCCTAATCCCATTAATTAGCCAACTTTGAATATTGGCCCTTGATCTGGCTTTCCCGCGCGCGTATGGATGGTCCAGATGGTTCATTAAACCCTAATCAGTCATTAATTAGTTAAATTTAGGATTAATTAAATATTTAATAAAGTTTAGGGAAGTTTGAACCTGGGCCGTCCAGATGCGCGCCAGGTCAAACTTCCCAAGCCCAGAATCAATCCTGGCTCTCCATTGCACATACTTTCCTTTTATTTAATTTTTATTTCATTTTATTTGTTTTATTTCCACGAATTTTTTAAATATAGTAAAATGCATTAAAAAATTCTGAAATTTTTTGTCAAACCTTTTGTTAATTTTCAGAACCCAAAAATATTTTTATTTTTATTTTTTGCATTAAAAATCATTTTTAAATCATTTAAATGTTTATTTTTAATTAGTTAATGGAAATTAATTAATTAAAAATGCATTTAGGTATTTAAAAATCACAAAAAAATTCACATTGCATTTTGACATATTTAGAAACATTATCAAACTCTTCAAACAAATTTCTTTTTGGTTCTTGACCTATTTTGGCAATTTTCATTGGAATTAAAGTTATTTAAAGGCAATATTTTGGTCCTAACTTGGAAATATTCATTCTGCCTAACCATGAAGTGTTTGATGATGGTTATTCTTGAATTGCATCCTTCATATCATTTAGTTTCTAGGGTAAAATTGGTTTGAATTTATCTTTCATTTTCAATTTAATGTGCATTTTTCCTTTTGAAGAGCCTTGAAACCCTAGTTGACTTGAGAAAATCATAACTCCCACTAGGTTAAGACTTAGGTCCCCTCCTTTGGGCAGTGAACTTGTGTAGGGTTAGGGTTCCTTTGATCCCATTTTCAATTTTTTATCATGTCATTTGCTTCTGATTTTGAATTTTGTGTTGCATGTTATGCATAAACCCTAATTCTTGCCTTCATTTGCATTCATCTCTCATTTGCTTTCATCCATGAACTTGCCATGACATTTTATGCATCCTCATGACATATAAGACATCTTAGGACATATTAGAGTCATGCTTGGTCATTGCATCATTCATTTGTCATGTTATGTATTCATTCCATTTCATAAACTTTCATGGTTCAAAGCATGCTTCATTTGCATCCTCATCCTTGTATGATCATCCACAACTCTTGACATGTGTTTGCATCACCTCTTAGCATCATTAACATTATGTTCATGCTTCTTACTTTGTCTTGCATCATGGCATTTCATCTCATTTTCATTGCATTTCATTTCCTTTGCTAACTTTTCAGGTGGTAAGTTGTTTTGAGAAGTGAATTTGCCTTCACTTTTCACAATCTCTTCTCATCTCTCTTATGCATCATTGCTGCATTCTATCTTTGTATTAGAGTGAGCTTGCTCATTCATGCTCTTACTCACTTTCTTTCTTCAAGCAACTTGTCTTCTTAAGTGAAGCAAGTTGTCTTGCTTCTCTTTGCTCCTTCCTCCTTTCATCTGCTTCTTTCCTGGTGGCTTCTCTCCTGAAGATCTTTCTCTCTTAAGCCCCATAAACCCTAGGAATACCCAAGCATGATAACATTTAGGGTTTGATTAGTCCCCCCATTAGTTTTACCTTTGTGTCATCTTTGTGTCTTCTCTTCTCACCTCTTAATCAAGGACTAAACCTTCAAGGTTTTAAGGCTTTGTGACTAAGGTTATGCCTGCATCCTTCTATTAGGATGGAGTGTATAACTTTAATCCTAAGTGTTAAACCCTTAATGTGTTTAAATCCATTAATCAATCCACTTAATAATCACTAAGACATCAAGCTTGTAACTTGGGCCTTGCATTAGGGTTCTAATTCTTCCTTAATTGGTTAAGAAGGACTAACCCTAGTGTTAATGGACAAGTCCCCCTCAAGTTGTCTTACAAATCATAAAATTCACTTCTTAACCTTACCATTAACTAAAATCCACTTTAATAAAGGCTTTGTTTTGTCATGAAGTTAATCCCTAATCATGGGTTAACTTCAGGAGCCTTCCTCAACTTAAATGTTCTCATCTATTATCCTTCTATTAGGATGGTGTAATGGGTCCATTAAATCCTTGATTATGGCTTAAACTCATTACTTAACACTAAACAAAAACATCTAAAACATCTAAATAATCACAAGTAGGTTAATGATCTTAATCCTACACCATGGTGATTAAATGTGAAGTGTTTACTTCATACTTAAGGTATTCTCATTACCCCTAATCAGAGGGAAGATGTGATGAGTTTACTAACCCTTGGTTTAGGCTTAAGCTCATTTTCTTATGACAAACTCCAAAAGCAATAAAAGACTGAAAACACAAAAAACAAACAATAATCGTCTCCTTCGGGATTCTTTTCTCAGCACCTTCACTCACAAACGAGAACTTGCTTCTTTTGTCTAAATGCAAGACAGTTTGCACCTGAGCCAGACAGGTCATACACTTGAGCATAGACAAGTGAGCAGTTCACAGGTCAATTTATCTTTCAGTCTCTTTGAGTCGAACTACGGTGTTCTGACTTCCTCATTGCACGAGAGGATACGTAGGCATAACTTAACAGTTATCGAACAAAAATCTCTGTATATTCCCCCTCCTTCCAGCATTATTCTTTGAGCCTCATAATTTTAAGCATTTCATTCTTGTTCTCACACTGAAACTTCTCTTATACATTTCATTTCCTTTCACACTGACACTTGCATTCTTTCCAGCTTTGATACACAGATAGCACTGACACTACCCCTTTAAGCACAAATCTTTCAAGCGTGGATCCCGTCGAGTACGGCGGACAATCTGGGTGTTAATACCTTCCCAGGTTGTAACTAACCCCCTTTCTCAGTTTCTCTGGTTCGCAACCGTCTTATCCATCTTTTCTCAGGTCTATGCAGCATTACCTTTCCTTCGGGATAAAAATGCCTAGCTGGCGACTCTTTCCTTTTGAGTTCACCCTTGTGTGTTCTCTCCTCTCGCCGACCGCTCGTGTCTGTACCCTATTTTGACCTAGCCTCATTTTAGTGGGAGCGACAATGTTCATATACACTTTTCTCAACACTCGTCTGTGTCATCTCATATCATCCCCCCGCAGATATATCTATACACTTTCCTGACACCCGTCCGTGTCACCACTTCCCAGCATGGTCACCTAAACACTTATTGTAAACCAAATACATGTTCATATACACTCTCATTCACACCCGTCCGTGTCATCCTATCCCCACAGGTCATCAAACACCTTTTACACTTATAAGTTCGTAACTTATACACTTTCTCTTCTGACGTCCGTGCGTGTCATACTCTCCCCAGCAAGTTAAACACTCGTCTGTGTCTCACTCATGCTTATTTTCACTCATGCAGATACTATACACACTTATTACTCCTCAGATTCGACACTCGTCAGTGTTCTTTGTTAGCCAGTTGGTACTCGTCCATACCATCATCTCTGAACATGCGTCAGTAGTTGTTTCTATCGATACTCGTCCGTATCATAGTCTTAAGGATGCTCGTCCACATCTTTAATCTATACACAGTGTCAAACACTTATACCTTTCACTTCTTGAATGTAGACATCCTTCTGTGTCTACCATTCCCCAGAAGAGTCCCCAGCAAATCCCCAGTAAAAAGCAAAACATCTTTTCTATCCGACATTCGTCCTAAGTCGTGATGTTTTCTCGGCAGCCGTACCCTGCCAGGTGATCGTCCTTCACCTTATTGATGACCGTCCCTCATCATCCCTAGCGGAGTCTCCATTATTGGAACCCCTTTTCTATCCAGCATTCGTCCTATGTCGTGATATTCAGCAGCCGTACCCTGCTAGGTGATCGCCCTTCACCTTTTTGATGATCGTCCTTCATCATTTTATCTAATGGCCGTCCCCATCGTTGATCTTGTTATCTGACATTCGTCCTATGTCATGATAAACCCTGAGAGCAGTCGTACCCTGCTAGGTGATCGTCCTTCACCTCCTGATGATCGTCCTTCATCATGCTTATCCGATGGCCGTCCCCATCGTCGACCTTTTCTACCCGACATTCGTCCTATGTCGTGATATTTTTTCGGATGTCGTACCCTACCAGGTGATCGTCCTTCACCTTAGATGACCGTCCCTCATCTTTCTCCCCAACAGAGCAGTCGTCCCCTGCTAGGTGATCGTCCTTCACCTTTGATGACCGCACCTCATCATTTATTTCAAACCTGATGGTCGTCCCCATCATCGACTTTACCTCTAATCCCCAGAGAATTTTGTTACTTTACCTTGATGGCTGTCCCCATCATGATCTCTTTATTTCCCCAGCATGTCGGTCGTCCCCGTCAGTGCTTTATTTACCGTTTTACCCCCAGCAGTCGTCCTCTGCTCGATGGTCGTCCTCCATCGCCCGCACTTTTACAATCATACTTTACTACCTTTTACAATCTATATCCCTTTTCTTCTTCACCCGGTGAGTGCAAATTTTGGACTGTCTTTGGTATTCAACCACAAGTTATCTTGTTTGCCTGATAAGTCGTTGCTTACATCCTGCACAGCTAACTCATGTTTGAATAGGGGCAGCTGTAAACACCCTAAATTTTCCCTCACTAAGTTCACACCATGGCTTGTGATCTTTCATATTTACATTAAGTTTAAGCATAGCATATCATATTGCATTTTTGTTTCACTGCATTAGTTCAAGTTCATCTGCATCTAGGGTTTGTGATCTGAGCAATCCAGGATCCATCTGAGCCACCACAAAGGTCTCCAATCATTCCAAGAGGGTCCATGTATGTTCTATCATCATTTTATATCCCTCAAAGATCAAGGAAGTCAAAAAATCACAAGAACTGGGAAAGCATGGAAGTTGAGCTAGGGTTTAACTACACAAATGACCTAAAATTAGGGTTTTGGTTTCAGAGGCCATAACTCCAATTTTTTGGTCATTCTTGTTTCTATTGGTCTCAATATGATATAAGGATCATACATACCAAGTTTGATGAAGAAATTCATTGTGGAAGTCATCTGATCACTGGGTAACTTCTTGAGCAAGTCAGAGCAAAATCAGGGCATCTGAGGCCCCCATCAATGGACCCAAAGTGGATTTTTCATCAAATTGAAGTTATATGGATTTTATTTGATCATTTAAGTGCTTGGAAATTCACAAATTTGAAGAAAAGTGGGCTAAACCAAAAGTTTCCAAAAATGGAAATGACTTGTAATGTAAACTTTCCATTTTGGGAAAGTTTTTCAACCTCCTCTTTCTCAACCAAAAATGCTTCAAATGAACAATTCTTGGTCATGAAAGTTGTAGACTGGATCATTCCCTTTTCAAAAAGTACAAGAACAAGATCTAATTCATTTTGGAACTCAAGTTATGGCTTTCCAAAGTTGGCAAAAATCACATAATTTCAAGTTTCATGCCAAAGAGGGATTTTTGCAAAACCTCATGCCAAGCTATTTTGTGACTTCAAAGTGACTTCTACACATCATAACATCATAGTGCATGCCTTAAAACTCATAATTGGCCCAAGAATCCCAAGAATTTATGACTTGCACATGAAGAAATTCCAAAAGGGCCAAAAGTTCACAAATTTGCAAAACCTCCCACAACTTCTCACAAACTTGCTAAATTGCCTCTAAATGGTTTCCATGGTCATCCTTGATCTCAGCTGCACCAGACACCCCTTTGTACCATGACTGAAACAGCCCATACCTCAAAGGACAACAAATCTTGACATTTTGCATTTTGCACCATACCAATCACACTATGCCATTACCAACTTTCTGACCAATCACAATACCTTATACTAATCAAAAACAAGCCAAACATAACAAGAAGCAAGCCTGAACTCTCCTATAACTCAGCATACACAAAAACTCTCCCCTTTACATTTTCTATCGAATCTCACAACTCAACCACTCATTCTCAAAACAAACACCACCATTCATCTCCAAATTCATCACTGAACATTTCTCACCCTTCACCTTGCCCTGAAAGTCACCATACACAAAACACGATTTTTGCCCCCTTTGAACTGAACTTCACTGAACTTCAAGGAGAGGTCACAAACACTTCAACAAAGCTTCAAAGCTTCTTCAGGGAGGTCATTGGAGGCATTTTGAAGCAAAGAAGCAGCCAGAAAGCTCCAGGGTTGAAATCTTTATCTCAGGTAGCCATGTGAAAACATTTTTTCCAGAATCCTTGTTTTAAGTTCTTAAATGGTTAAGTTTGATCCCCTGAGTGCAATCAACTTTTTATTTTTGAAAATGATGAAGAATTGAGAGTGTATTGCTTGTCTGAAAGTTTCACATGTTTTGTTCTTAGCTTCGAATCTTGAAAATGGCTGAAAATAAATTCTGTTTGAGGGTGGATTTGGGCTTAGGGGAGTGAAAGGAACGAATCTGGAGCTTTAGAGCTCCAGAAATGGCCTAGGGAGTGAGTTGCAAAATTCTCAGGGGAGATGTGGCTAGAGAAGATGACCGGAGGTCATTTCCGGCCACCTGAAAGTGATTAAATGCTAATTAGGGTTAGGGCTCCAGGTTTGAATGTAGGCCGTTAGATGAGGGTTCCCGCGCGTGTTTGTGTGGTTAGGATTAGCTGATTAGTTTTTTAATTAGGTTTATTTAATTAATTAATCAGAATTAAGGAAGTTTGAATTTGGGCCGTTCAGATGCGCGCCCAGTCAAACGTTTTAAACCCAGAATCAATCCTGGCTCTCCATCCTGCATACTTCTCATTTAATTAGTTTTTATTTCATTTTTCTTATTTTATTTTGTACGAATTTTTAAAAATAGTCAAAATAGTCAAAAAATTCTGAAAAATCTTTATCAAACCTTTTATTAATTTTCAGAACCCAAAAATATTTTTATTTTTATTTTTTGCATTAAAAAATTATTTTTAAATCATTTAAATGTTATTTTTAATTAGTTAATTAAAATTAATTAATTAAAAATACATTTAGGTATTTAAAAATCAAAAAAAAAATTCAGAGAACATTCTTAGGCATTTAGAAACATTTACAAACTCACCACACAAATTTCTTTTTGGTTTTGGTCACACTTTGACATTTTTCAAATGAATTAGGGTTCTTAAACTTGAATATTTTTAACCCTAACTTCAAAAATTCATAACTTTTGAACCAAGTTGAGTTTGTGAATGATTCTTTTTGCATTGTGCTATGCATGTCTTCAAGCATCTAAAAACATTTTTGTTTCATTTTTATCTTTCATTTTCAATTTGTTAGGCATTTTCCATTTAGGGTCACCCTTAAAACCCTAGAAACTTAGGAAATTCATAAGTCCCTCTAGGTTTAGCTTCTGACCTCCCCCTTTGGATGGTGACCTAGTATAGGCTTAGGGTTCCTTTGGTTGCATTTTCAATTTTTTATCCTTTGATTTGCTTCTGTCTTTGAATTTTGCATCTCACATGTTCATATAACCCTAATTTTGTGCCTTCACTTGCATCCATCTTGCATATGCTTGCATTCATGAACTTGTCATGACATTTTGTGCATTCACATGACTCATAAGACATCCTAGGACACATTAGAATCATGTTTGATCATTGCATCATCCATTTTCCATGATATGTCTTCATTTCATTTCATAATGCATTCATGATCTTTCATGTCTCTTCCATGCTCCATTTGCATCTTCATCACTTGTATGATCATCCACATCTCACGACATACATTTGTATCATCTCTTAGTATCATTTGCATCTTGATCTTGCTTCTGGTTTTGGTTTGCATCCTTGCATTCTTTTCATTTTCATTTCATTTTCATTTCCTTTCCCTAACTTTTCAGGTGGTAAGTTACTTTGAGAAGTGAATTTGCCTTCACTTCTCACAATCTCTTCTCATCTCTTTTATGCATCTTTGCTGCATTTTGTGTTTGTATTTGAGTGAGCATGCTCATTCATGTTCCATCCTCACCTTCTTTCTTCAAGCAACTTATCTTCTTAAGTGAAGTAAGTTGACTTGCTTCTTTCTGCTTCTCCTCCTTCCATCTTTCTTCTTCCTTGGTGGCTTTTCCTGAAGACTTCTTGCAAGCCTCATAAACCCTAGGAATACCCAAGCATGATCACAATTAGGGTTTGATTAGTCCCACATTAGTTTTACCTTTGTGTCATCTTTTGTGTCTTCTCTTCTTACCTCATAATCAAGGACTAAACCTTAAAGGTTATAAGGCTTTGTGATTAAGGTTATGCATGTATCCTTCTATTAGGATGGAGTGTATAACTTTAATCCTAAGTGTTAAATCCTTAATGTGTTTAAATCCTTTAATCAATTCATCTAATAATCACTAAGACATCAAGCTTGTAACTTGGGCCTTGCATTAGGGTTCTAATTCTTCCTTAATTGGTTAAGAAGGACTAACCCTAGTGTTAATGGAAAAGTCCCCCTCAAGTTGTCTTACAAACCCTAAAAACCACTTCTTAATCTTACCATTAACTAAAATCCACTTTAATAAAGGCTTTGTTTTGTCATGAGGTTAATCCCTAATCATGGATTAAGTTGAGGTATCTTCCTCAGCTTAAATGTTCTCATCTATTATCCTTCTATTAGGATGGTGTAATGGGTCCATTAGATCCTTGATTATGGCTTAAACTCATTACTTAACGCTAAACAAAAAAACTCCAAAAAACATCTAAATAATTACAAGTGGGTTAATGATCTTAATCCTACATCATGGTGATTAAGTATGAGGTGTTTACTTCATACTTAAGGTATTCTCATTACCCCTAATCAGAGGGAAGATGTGATGAGTTTACTAACCCTTTGGTTTAGGCTTAAGCTCATTTTCTTATGACAAACACCAAAAACAATAAAAAACTGAAAACACAAAAAACAAACATAAATCGTCTCCTTCGGGATTCTTTTCTCATCTCATTCACTCATAAACGAGAACTCGCTTCTTCCGTCTAATGTAAGACAGTTTGCACCTGAGCCAGACAGGTCATACACTTGAGCATAGACAAGCAAGCAGTTCACAAGTCAATTTATCTTTCAGTCTCTTTGAGTCGAACTACGGTGTTCTGACTTCCTCATTGCACGAGAGGATACGTAGGCATAACTTAACAGTTATCGAACAAAAGTCTCTGTATATTCCCCCTCTTCCAGTATTATTCTTTAAGCCTCATTATCTTGAGCTTTGCACTCTTTCCTTACACTGACACTCCTTCATTTCACTTCACATTTCTTTTACACTGACACTTGCATTCTTTTCCAGCTTTGATACACAAATAGCACTGACACTACCCCTTTAAACACAAACTTTCAAGCGTGGATCCCGTCGAGTACGACGGACAATCTGGGTGCTAATACCTTCCCAGGTTGTAACCAACCCCCTTTCTCAGTTTCTCTGGTTCGCGACCATCTTGTCCATATCTTTCTAGGTTTATGCAGCATTACCTTTCCTTCGGGATAAAAATGTCTAGCTGGCGACTCTTTTCATTTCTTCTCTCTCGCCGACTGTTCGTGTTTGTACCCCTCTTGGCCCTGTGCCATTTGGCGGGAGCGACAACGGCGTATCGACACAATTCAATCCAAACAAAGTAAAATAAATTTATATATATATATATATATATATGTAAACTAACGAAAAAGTAAAAGAAAAAAAAGTAAGAAAGTGACGTTAGTATATAAAACAATATACTAACTATATAGAACAATATACAAGATGACGTTCATATATTACGTGACCTGCATATTGGACCACCTGTATATATTAGTGTGACCAGGTAAGGTTATGGATCTGCCGCAATTTAGTTATTTTTTGTTCTTTTTCTTTTTTCGGTTTTGTTTCTCCCTGAGGCAAGAATTTTTTCGTATTGTGGTTGAGAGAGGAGCTCTTATGTGTAAAACAACATGTATTTATAGATTAAGAAAATTAGGTTAAAAAGTTTAAAAGGAAAAAAAATTAGTCTTAATCCCTATTGATTAAAAAATATTTGAACAAAATTATATGATTTTTACTTGGTCACCAAGTAGACCAGTTAGAAACTAAGTATAATAGAAATATGACATAAACTGACCAATAGAAAACGAGTATACTAGAAAAGAAATGTTTTTGGTATTTATTATGATTTTTTTTGAAATATTTTTCATAAAACAATGATTTTAATGAAAAAATCATATTTTTAAAAATGCTTTAAATGCAAATACGAAAATTAAAAATTAAATAATTAAAAAATGTTATTTTTGTGATTTTTTCATAAAAAAATAAAAATAGAAAAAGTTATTAGTAAATTAAAAAAATTAAAAAGAGCTTAAGGTGAGATTTGAACTCACAGCCTCTCACAATTATATCCCTTATACCCATCTTTCTACCAATTGTGCTATTTTATTTATTCGAAATAAAAAGGCACCAGAAAGCATATGAAGCGGGTCAAAATTTGGGATACGACAAGTGTGAGGAAACCTTGTGAATCAATTTGTCTCAAATATGTGAGGGCAAATTTTGGGGTACAACACCCTGTAATCAAGCAGGGCGTCGATGTTCTCAATATGTTCGTTGGGATCCGTCGTTCCGTCATACAAACCTAGGGGTGGGGGTTTCTCGAGCCCTCTTGGTAGCTTGGTAGCCATAATCTCAGAGGAGAGGGGGCTTCTGGTATCGTCGTCGTCACTGGATGTGAACAAAGGGGATCTTGAACGGCGTTTTTTGTTCTGTCGTGGGGACGGAGAGTTCGACCTGTTCTTTCTTGATCGTCTTGGAGATGGTGATCGGGATCGTCGCCTTTTCTGGGGAGGAGAACGTCGATCATCATCCTGTGGACCTTGACGAGTCTTGGTTAGTACAGGGGAGCAACGTCTACGAGGAGGTGAACGATCTCGATTCCTGATAGAAGATTCATCGTGGTGGCCTTTATCCTTCTTTCTACGGGGGGATGGGTTGCGTTGTCCCCAGTGCCTTTTAGGAGATCGAGATGATCGGCGACCGGTTTCTTCGAGACAGGTTATCTTCTCACCGTGTGCTAGGAGCAGGAGATGGATCTGGTTGAGCTTTTCAACCAGAGCGGCGAAGTCTGGCCCGGCGGGTGCGACCATGGAAGGAATGACCTCCGGTTGACTCTCGAGCGGTTGGTCGCGCTCGGGAGATGGTGAAGTTGTTTTTCCGTCCTGGAGATCTTGGACGGTTTCTTCGTGTGAGGGGGTGACTAGGTTGCTCCCCCGTTGGGTAATAAGGGCACCATCAGCAGTCCGGGCTTCGTATCACACCCCGAAAAATACGACCTCACGCGACCCGAAAAGACGGAGCCGCGCGCTGGACAAACTGAAGAGTCGCCACCTAATTCTATTTATTCCCGAAGAGGGAAAGGGAAGATATAGATACAACCCGGGAAGAGAGATAAAGACAAAGGTCTACGGAACCATTGCCTGGGTTCGGAAGTCGGTTATGATGGGGGAAGGTATTAGCAACCCCTACATCCATCGTACTCGATGGGAACCATCTAAGTTGCCACGCGCGAAAGGATGTCTATGCTTAATGAGATACTTGCTAAAGGGAAATGAGTTGAATTATAAGTTAGATTTGATCCTAGGTGCTCGGCAAGGATTGAGATCCTTGTGCCTACGTACTCCCGCGTGCAATGGGAAAGTCAGAGCCTCGTAGTTCGGCCTACTACGGTTGATGGTTGTTTGTTTTATTACCTTTCTTCGATGAAAGGGTTTAGGAGTTGAAATGCACTAAAGACTATGGATAGTTTATTCCGTCCAACAAGACGAGCGTCTTACGTCGAAATAATCGGAGCGAGTAACGAGAGCTCATTATCCTCCTTTCTACCGCTTAAGGCTCGTGGCGTACAATTCTTCTCGTATTATTAGAGTGTTTTATTTACCTACGACAGCTTGACGTTGGATCAAGGGTTTGGATCTAAAAAGAAACATTTTGGTTTTTTGAGTTTAGAGGTTTATGGGTGAATGCAAATGGAGGTTTATTTTGTGGTTTGTTAGCGAGGCACAAAGCGCTCGACTCGCAAGGTGAAGTGGATCATAATAAACGATAACTGAAAAATAAAGTGCGAGTGTGCGAGTGCAACCGCTTGGCGTTGGACCAAGGATTCGCGAGCTAAACTAAATCGATAAAATACGGAAATTAAAATGCGTACATAAAATGGGGGAGGGATACAAAATAAATTACAAGGGATTGCGAGAAATAAATGGTATCATTGTAGTTTGCCCAAGAGGAAGCGTGTGTGCAGTGTTTTCGAACTGTTCGGAGGCGTTCGGCCTTTTTATTCGAACGCAACTGTTCGGAGGCGTTGGACCTTTCTGGATGCGTCGAAATTTGGTTCATTAACTACCTTAGAATCGATTCAAAGTTTAGAACCGTTCTATGAGGAGTTGAACAATATTTTTGAAACACGGAAATAAATAAATGAATTGAATTTAAATCGGATGGTCTCATCATTAATCGAGATGTCGAGTCGGCTCGTGACGAATCTCAAAATTAATTTGATGTTCATCGACCATAAAAATTAAAATAAACGATAAAATATTATAAACTAAATTGATTTGACAAAATGAAAATGAAATAAAATATTAATTGAAATAAAATAATAAACAAAAAATAAAATTGGCCTCATATTGACCGAATTTTCCGATAACGAGATCGGACACAATTCGGCCTTTTGGTAGATCATTGGCCCCAAATATTAACAACAATAAATATTCTAAAAATAAATATAAACGTTTATAAGAACTTAAAACAAACTAGGTTAAAAACTAACTAAAAAAAATAAACAAAAAGAAGTAAAAGAGAAAATATATCAAAATAGAAATGGAGGGAGGTAAAAATAAAAGAGGAACAAATGAGGGGTGAAGCACCAGGTAGGGTGTGGTGTTTAGCAAGCACACGACATGGGCTAAGCCCAAAAAGAACTCATGACTAAAACCACAGAAATTTGAAAAAAAAGAAAACACATATGAAAAAAAAGTGAACCAGATTTTAGGTGATGTGTGTGAATAGAAAGAACGTTGGGCTTACAAACCCATCAGCAAAAATCAAAAAAAAAATTGTAGAAGAAATAAAAGAAAAAATATAACTAAAGCAACATCAACATCCATCAGAAACGCAACCCACTCTTTCTTTAAAAAACGATTCGGAAAAACAACGCCCTCAGATGGTATCTATCGACGGCACGGTCATCTCTCTCACTCTCCATTCGCGAATCTCGCAGTTTTGCTCGTGGTCCGTCGGCGGCTATGGTGGCGGAAGCCTCTCGAAATCCTCTCACTCAATCTCTCTGGATCTCTCACTCGTCCTCGCGCGATTTTGGTGGTTCAACTCTCGGTTCATGCGACTTTGGTGGATTCGGTTCAAATCGCCGGTTTTCGATTCTCAGGTTTATGGATTTGTGCGAGGGGGATGGTGGTTCGCGGTTTGGGCTTACGAGATTTGGTTGATTGGAAGGTTTATGAGGTATGTGTTTTATGGCTTTTTTGCAGTGAGTAGATGGTGGTGAATGAAGAGGAGATGGTTTATTGTTTTTTTTGTTTGAAGCTTGAATTCAAAGGATTTCTGCAGAGTGTATTTAAGGTTATCCAAGCTTTTTTCTTTGAAGGAATAAAATGATGTCATTTAAAGGAGAAAATTAAGAGGGCATTGAAGGAATTTTATGATGAAATTTGGATAAGAATGAGAAGATGACAGGCTGTGAGAATTTGTTATAGTTGCTGAGTTTGCGGATGAAATTTGCTGTGTTTTTGTTGAGAAATTTGTTGCTTGTGGTGTGTGTACAAAATCTAGTGGAAATTGGTGTTGTGAAGGCGTGTGTTGTACGGAAGAAAAAACGTTGGAAAGGGGTCACATGGCAGCTGCCTGGAATTAGCTGTTAATGAAAAAGTTGGTTGAGAAAAAAAGTGGATTGGGAATAGATATTAAATCTCATAACAATAATAATAATAATAATAATAATAATAAAAATGATAGTAACAATAAGTGTAATAATAATAAAAATATAATAATACAATAAGTATAATAATAATAATAAAAGTATAATAATACAAAAAATAATGGAAACGAAAATAGTAATAATAATAAAAATAAAAATAATAAGAATAAGAATAAGAATAAAAAATAAAAATAATAATAATAACAATAATAAAAGAATTTGGGATGGATAATATACGGAAATAATAGATGGGAAAGTGATAATAATAATAGTGAATTTTTATAGAAATAATAATGATGAGAATAATAAAAAATAAAAAGAAATAAAGTGGAATAATAAAAATAAGGTAACAAAAAAATGATAAAATAATAATGAGATTTTTGTAATTTTGCGTGAATAATGGACTTTTAAGAAAGAAAATGAAAGTGGATTAGAAACAAAAATAAAAGAAGATATATCTTTTTTGTATTTTTTATAATGAAATGAATAAAAAATAAAAGGAGGTTCTTGAGAAAAGAAAATAAATGCATATTTTTTGGATTTTTGAAATAATGGTTAGACAGTAAAATAAAATGGTGCGGGTAGGACAAATTTGGGGTATGACAGTTGCCCCTATCGAATTGGCTTATAACGAGTAAGATGAACTGGCTCACGTTCAAACTTTCAAGGTATAAGGTAATTAGATACTAACAGACTCCAAATTTGTCCGATAAAAGAAAGTGTGCAGTAAATCGATGATTAAACTTGAAATATAAAGGTGATACGAAACAAAACAGGTTGACAGAAAATTAAATAATCGCCTATCACCGCAAGGATGATAATGCGACCCCAACACTCGATGTTGAGTAACAGAAAAAAATAAATAATCGCTTACCATCGCAAGGATGATAATGCGACCCCAAGCACTTGATGCTAGGTCGATGCTGAGTAACAGAAAATTAAAATAATCGTTTACCACCGCAAGGATGATAATGCGACTGAAATTTAAATGCGACCCCCGCCACCAAAGGGAAAACCGGGTGACTGAAAAATAAATAAACGATCCCCGCCGCCAAAGGGAAAACCGGGCGACTGAATATTAAATTCGATCCCCGCCACCAAAGGGAAAACCGGGTGACTGAAAAATTAAATAATCTCCGCCGCCAAAGGGAAAACCGGGCGACTGAAAATTAAATTTGATCCCCGCCGCCAAAGGGAAAACCGGGCGACTGAAAAATTAAATAACGATCCCCGCCACCAAAGGGAAAACCGAGTGACTGAAAATTAAACGATCCCCGCTGCCAAAGGGAAAACCGGGCGACTGAAAAATTAAATTCGATCCCCGCCGCCAAAGGGAAAACCGGGCGACTGAAAAATTAAATAACGATCCCCACCACCAAAGGGAAAACCGAGTGACTGAAAATTAAACGATCCCCGCCGCCAAAGGGAAAACCGGGCGACTGAAAAATTAAATTCGATCCCCGCCATCAAAGGGAAAACCGGGTGACTGAAAAAATAAATTCGACCCCCGCCACCAAAGGCAAGACCGGGTGACTGAAAACGGTAAATGATCTGGTTGAGGAATACTGGAAAAATGACAAAAGGTTGAAGAAAATTATCCAATGGGGGACGGCCACTGGAAAACACCTAGGAGAATCTTTGGAATCTTCGACTGACCCTGGATCCTGACTTCCGCTGGGGGAAGGCCTAGAATCTTGGGTTGATCCTGGATCCTGAATTATGCAACTATGCTTGTTTGTTTTATTCTTGAAATGGTATTCCATAATGATGGAAATACGATGCAAATGTTTATGCACTGAGATGAAAAATAAAATGCTGGGAGTATGAAAAATTGATATATTTAGGTATGCATATGATGCACATGCTGTAAATGATTGATGTAAATGATGCGTAATGATGCATATGAGGTGATTGGAAAATGAAAGGTGCCAGCTTGGTGGACTTTTGGTCTGGTAGTTGCCAATAATGATTGGACTTTGGGTGGGTGGAGGGTTTGATTCCCCGACACTTGATCTTCGACGATGCATGGTCAAAAGATGAATCTGGTTGCCCCAAGTTTGGTCACTTATTGATGAGCGGAGCGACTTAATTGGCACATGAAGATTGCTTTGCTTGATTGCCAACGTCCAGCAAAATCGGCTTGTTTAGCTGGGGAGAAGAGATAGGAAGATTTGTTCCTTGTTTGCTTGCCCCGGTCTGTAGGGTATTGGAGAGAATTCTGGTGGGGAAACTTTGAGAGTGACCATGACATGACCTGCCCCAGTGTCTGAATTTGGTAGGTGTCTGCCCCCTTGATTGAGCTGTTGGAAGATAATTTTCCCCTGATTGGGCCATTAAAGATGATTTTGCCCCTGATTGAGCTGATTTCGAAGAAGTATTGATTCAAATTCCTCTTTTGATTGCCCCTTGTTAGGATTGCACTGATGTCAAGCACTGATTTGCAATTAAATTGTTCATACACAAATGGTAGTGTTAATGCAACGTTCATGTAAGTTTTGAAAAGTCGTTTTATTTGAATGTTGTGAAAGTGTGACGATTGAACCGTTGGTCCAAACGTGGTGCTGACTTAGAAAGTGCGTAAAATATGCAGCAAGAATAATGTGCAAACGAGATTGAAGATTAGCAAATATATGGGAGTCATTTTACGCAACCATGTTGGTAATATGCTTTCAGAATAAACCCTGCCTCAATTAGGTCTTTTGAGGGTCTTAACGTGGTTTGGTTAATGGTTTGAGAAACAAAGGATATAAGACTCAAAGTTTGATTTGTACCCACCCATTCTTCGTAATGTTCTCCAGTCCTACGTTCAATTAACTCTACACATGCATTTGTTTTGACTTTGAAAGAGTGAAGATGAAGCTTTAAAGTTCTCTTGAAAATGGCAGTCATCTTATTTTGTTGTTGGTGACCCTTTGATTCTAGATTTGGTGGTCACTGATATTTGTTTTGCTTTTGCTGGGGATCTAAGCTCCTCTTTTTGATTTGTTCTTCTTTTTGTTTTATTTTTCGACTAAGTCTCCCTTCGGGTGCTCAACTTAGCGGTTTTTATTTTCTATATTTTTTGTATTTTGTTGAATGTTGTGACTGCCAAGTCATTTGTTGATGGTCCTCTGACGGGATGTCTCATCTTGCGATTTGAAGGTGTAGTCAGGTTAACTGAACAACTACCCTGCCCCGGGTTAAGCGTAAGGGTTTGTATCCGAAAGAAACTCATACTTCTAGGCTCGAAGTGGTTGACTAGGGATTAACTCCTTATTTCTCCAATGTTTGGGGATTTTGAAAAAAAATGCCTGTACATCTTCGACGAGGTTTTATCTGAAAGCATACCGCAACAATTATGGGTATTTTATTTTCATCATCCTCCCTCAAATATTTGCTAAAGTTAAGTGAGGGAATATTTTTGTGATTTTTGCGATAAATGATAAATGATGAGCGAATGCGAATAGGCTGATTCAAAACGTGCATAAACATAATATTAACAAAACCAAGTACAAATAGAAATGTTCAAAGAAAATAGTACTTAAACAAACAATACAAAATAACAGGAATGCAGAATAATAAATGGAGATGACTGCCTTGATTTGAGGAATTGAACTTCTCTTGATTTGATTTGCTCAGAGTTGGAGACTATTCAGCTCGATCTTCAACAACCCCTTCAAAAGCTTTCACTTGTTGGCACCGTGCGGCGGCATTGGATTGTTCTGGACATTTGGATTTCTCGGAGTGAAGGTGAGATCCTTAGAGTCGATCATGTCTTGAACTTTGTGCTTGAACACTCTACAGTTCTCGATTGCATGACCTGGAGCACCCTTGTGATACTCACAGCGAGCATTGGCATCATAATCTCGGGCGGTACCAGTTTGTGGTGGCATATCCCTCAAAGTAAGAGATCCTTTTGCCATCAACCCATTAAAGATTTAGTTGTATGACATAGGCAATGGATCAAAGTTTCTTTCAGACTTTCTTTGTTGATATGGTGGACGCTGTTGAGGAACGCGTTGGTGTTGTTGACCAGGCCGTTGCGGATAAGTTGGTTGCTGGTATGGATTGGGTGCATATTGCGCAGCAGAAATTATAGGATATGGACGTGGTTGATAAGCCATCTGAGGCGGAAATGGAGCTTGAATGGCTGGCTGATAAGGCATTGGAGGAACTGGCTGATATGGCACAGGAGTGTATTGTGCAGCAGCAACATATGGGTACTAATAGTAGGGTAGTGAAGTAGGTGCACCGTGTTGAGGTGTCCTGCTTGTAGTAAAAACGACATTTGTTTCACCCTTTTTGTACCCGTTGAAAGGCTTCTTGACACTGGCTTTGCTGCTAGAACCTCCTTGGATTTTTCCACTTTTCAGACCTTCTTCGATTCTTTCTCCGACAATTACCATGTCTGAAAATCCAGAAGATACGCTGCTGATCAGCTTCTCGTAGTATTGCCCCTGTAAGGTACCCATGAAGATGTCAATCAATTCACGGTCAACCAATGGAGGATGCACTCTGGCAGCTAACTCCCTCTAGCGTTGGGCGTACTCCTTAAAGGATTCGTTTTCCTTTTGAGTCGTACTCTGAAGTTGAGTACGGTTAGGAGCAAGGTCAGTGTTGTACTTGTATTGCTTTTTGAATGCATCAGATAAATCAAGCCAAGTACGAACATTGTTGCGCTCAAGTTGCATGTACCATTCTAGAGATGCTCCAGACAGGCTGTCTTGGAAGCAATGGATCATGAGCTTGTCATCTTTGGCATGAGCGGTCATTTTCCTGCAATACATCCTTAAGTGGAGTTCAGGACAACTAAGGCCTTTGTATTTTTCGAATTCTGGCAGTTTGAATTTAGCAGGGATCACAACATCCGGAACTAGGCACATGTCTGAGGCACTCAGAGAAGTTGAGTTGTGTCCTTCCATGATTCAGAGTTTTTCAGCTAACTCGTGACACATCTTCATAGCTTCAGAATCTTGAACAACATGTGGTTTGGTGATTGGAACAGCAGTGTGCATCTCGTACTCAACTTGTTGATCCTCTTCAGCATGAGGAAATTGGACTTGAGTAACGGCAAGTTGAGTTTGTGGAATAGCACCAACAGTAACACCAGAGGTAGGTATTGGTTGGGAAGTGACCTCTTCAACAGCAGGAGTGAAGCCTGGAGGCAAACCATAGACCAAAGGATTTGGAACTGGAACTGAAGGCATTGCGCGCGAGGTAGATCCTTGCACTAGAGCATTGTTCATTGCGGCAGCAGCTTCGCGATGTTCTTCCATCCTAGCCAAAGCTTGTATGGTCTCATAAATCTGGTCAATCTTGTTCTTGACCGAGTCAATCTCTTCCCTCATAGCAGCTTGCTCTTCTTGAATCACGTCCATTAGTCTTCTAGTGTTGGCTCGAGTTAGGTACGGGCGTCTAGCACGATACAGGCGTCGGGAAACCAGCTTGATTTACTGAATATGGAGGAACATGAAATGAGTTTTCGGATTTGGGATGAAATGCAATAATTAATGCAAATGAAATGATATGCAATGTCAGAATCCAGGATCACAAGATCAGGGTCTCACGAGTCTGTAAACACCCCAAATTTGCCCTCACTCATTCACACCATGGCTTGTGATCATCTCATATGCATATACACAAAACATATCATCTCACATCTCATTTTGATTCACTGCATAGCTCCTAGGGCATCTGCACATAGGGTTTGTGATCTGAGCAATCCCACAGCATCTTGAGCCATTCCAAAGGCCACCATTCAACTCAAAGTGGTCCATGTGTGTTCTTATATCATGCTACATCCTCACAAAGTCAAAATTGCAAAGGGATCACAAGAACTAGGGTTTGAGTGGATGCAGAGCCAGGATGAACTGCACAGTTGACTGAAAATTAGGGTTTTGGTTTCAGAGGCCATAACACCAAATTTTTTGGTCATTCTTGTTTCCATTGATCTCTATATGGTATAGGGAGTATGCATATCAATTTTCATGAAGAAATTCCATGGGGAAGTCATCTGATCAAAGGTTGACTTTTCAGACAAGTCAGTGTAAAATCAGGGCATCTGAGGCCCCCAATGACCCAACCAATGGGTGATCTTCATCATTTTGAGTGTATATGATCTTTATTTGATCATGGAAGAAGTTTGAAGTTCATGGAAATCAAGAATTTAGGGTTTTTGCAAAAGTTGACTTTTTGGGTTTTGTTGACTTTTCAAGAATGCATCCTTTTAGGTCAATTTTCAAGCTTTGATTTATGATCCAAAAAGGCTTCAAATGGAAAAACTTTGGTCATGAAAGTTGTAGATCTCATCTTTCCCTTTTCAAAAAGTACAAGAACATGATCTAACTCTTCATGGATCAAAAGTTATGGCCATGCAAAGTTGCCAAAAATCATTGTTTTTCAAGTCATGCACTAAGTGGAAATTTTGCAAAGTTTTGAATCAAGTCAAATGCAGCCTCTAGTTCATGTCAAACCATTATGTAAACATTCCCTAAGTCCATAAAATCAGATTTGAACCAAGTTTGTCCTTGATTTCATGCTTGGGTGGCCAAAGGATCACATGTGAAACATAAGCTAGCCAAGTTGCAAAAACTCATGATTCATTTCCTACAACTTGCAGCATTGGAAGCTGACTTTGGGCTAGCCTTTCCCTCACCTTTTGCTGCGCCAGCCATACTCTTGTACTTGCCTAGCATCACACCATGCCCTATCTTACACAAAAGTAGATTTTATGCAAAAGCAAACTCACCTATCACAGCTGCACAAGTCACATCTCACAGCCACTTGCATTATTTTATTCATTCATTTTGCAAGCCATATGACATAGAAACCAAGGCTGAAAGCATAACATTCACAACACACACCAAAACACCCCATCTTGCAAGTTCATTCGAATTTCATCACACAGCCTGCAAACACCCAAACCTTTACCTCCATTCATCTTACCTTGATCTATAGAACACAAAGCATCAAGAAACAAAGCCTGAAACCACCAGAAACCCTCACTGCCATCACCAACCCTCATTCTGCAGATTCATTCGAATCTCTTTCCTCAAGCCACAAACACTTCAACCAACACCATAAACCTTCTCAATACACCTCATAAGTCATAAACAACCCATCACCATGACTTGAGAGGGCCAGAAACTCATCTGCCATTGTTGACTGAGCTTGGAGCAGTTCTCTTCGAAACTCATCATCCAGCAAGTTTAAATTCATTTTGAGCATCCAAGCAACTTTGGTGAACCAAGAGGAGCAGATTGAGCAAGGAGAAGAGGCCTGAAAGTTCCAAAATCAAAGCTTGCAAATCTCAGGTAGCTCCAAATTAATTTTTCCAGAAATCAATTTGATTGTTACAAACTTGCTCTATATGTCTTGCTGATCACTCTGATACCATTGGTTTTGAAAATGGTTGCATTTTGAGAGTTTAATTTCAGTTTGAAGCTTACGAACCCTAGAACTTAGTTGCTTCGATTCAGCTTGTTTAGGTTAGATAAATTTGTTTTAGGTTAGGGGTTTGATTCGTGGGAGTGTTAGGATCATTTCCCTGGTCTTAGTTTTCATTTATTTTACGTTTTTAGGGAGTTGGGTGATTTTCAGGTGACCCTCTGGCCGGAGAAGACGACCGGAGGTCTTCTCCGGCCACCTGAGATTAATTAGGGTTTAATCCCATAATTAATGGTAGTTTGAATATTGGCCGTTGATACGCGTGGACCCGTTGACTTCCCTCCCTTTCCAATGGCCAGGATCTTTCTAATTAACCCTAATCCACGTGTTAGGGTTAATTAATCTTGTTTTATTCAATTTAATCAGAGGCAATCTGGACCTCTCATTCTGGCGCGCAGTCAACCCCATTTGAACCCTGGACGCATCCTGGCCATCCATCCTGCATACTTCAGTTTTAATTCATTTTAATCCATTTTTATTTCAATTAATTTGCACAATTTATTTAAAATAGTTAAAAAATCATAAAAATTATGAAACTTTTTCTTTAAGGTTTTATTAATTTTTATGACACAAAAATATTTTTATTTTATTTTTTATCATTAAAAAAGTATTTTTAAATATTTAAAAGATTATTTTTAATTGATTAATGAGAATTAATTAATTAAAAATACTTTTAGGTATTTAAAAATTACAAAAAAATTCATGAAGTGTTCTAAGACATTTAGAAACATTGTCCAACCTTCAAACCAAATTTCTTTTTTGATCTTGATGCATGTTAAGAATTTTTCATGGAATTAAATCATTTTTGATGCATTTTTTTGATCCTAAGTTTGAAAATTCATTTCTGTCTTTTGGTAAAGGTTGAGACATTGATTCTTTTTGCATTGCTTTCCATTTGACATGTACTTTCAAGGATAAAAAGGCCAAGATTTGATCTTGCATTTTCTAATTGATTGGCATTTCTTTTGTTTCAAACCCTAAAAAACCCTAATAACTTGTAAAATTCATATCTTGAGTTTGGGTGAGAGTTGAGAGTTCCCCTTTGGGCAGTGGTTCATTATAGGTCTAGGGTTTCTTTAGGTACCATTTTCCATTTTTTATATTAGGGTTTGCTTCTGTTTTGAGTTTGTGTTTGGTGTTTGCTTTGTAAACCCTAATTTGGGCCTTTTCTTGCATCCCCTTTGCATTTCCTTGCATAACATGACTTGTCATTGCATTTTGTGCATTCTCATGATTCATTTAACATCTTAAGACATGTATGGAGCATCATTGATCATTGCATTACATATTTGCCATGCCATTTGCATTGTATGATCCATAACATCTCATGCTTGTTCATGCTCCTACACTTGCATCACTTGCATCCATGACTTTGTATGAACATATCCATTGTCTTGCCTCATGTTTGCAGCACTTCATAACATCATAATCATCATGTGTATGCTTCTGGTTTGGCCTAGCATCATGTCATTTCATTTCATTTAGCATTGCATTGCATTCCTTTCTAACATTTCAGGTGGTAAGTAAACTTGAGAAGTGAATTTGCCTTCACTTCTCATATCCTTTCCTTTCATCTCTTTTGCATACCTTGCTGCATTCTTATATGTGTTTGAGTTTGAGCCTGCTCATTCTTCCTCCTCCCACTTTCTTTCTTCAAGTGACTTGACTTCTTGAATGAAGCAAGTCACTTTGCTTCTCTTGATCTTATTCATCTGCTTCCTGGTGGTTCATCTGAAGATTGTTCTTGAAAGCCTCACAAACATTAGGACCAACCAAGCATGATAATGAATTAGGGTTTTGATTAGTCTCCCCCATAGTTTTTACCTTTGTGTCTCTCCTTGAGTCATCTCTTCTCACTTCATAATCAGGGACTAAACCCTCAAGGCTTTAAGACTTTGTGATTAAGATCATGCCCGCATCCTTCTTTTAGGATGGAGTGTATAACTTTAATCCTAAGTCTTGGACCCTTAAGGTGTTGAAATCTCTTAATTAATCCATCTAATAATCATCAAGACATTACACTTGTAACTTGGGCCTTGCATTAGGGTTCTAATTCTTCCTTAATTGGTTAAGAAGGACTAACCCTAAAGTTAATGGACAAGTCCCCCTCAAGTTGTCTTACAAACCCTAAAATTCACTTCATCATCATATCATTAAATAAATCCACTTAATCAAAGGCTTGTTTTGTCATGGGTTTAATCCCTAATCATGGATTAAGTTGAGGAGCTTTCCTCAGCTTAAACACCCTCATCTATTATCCTTCTTTTAGGATGGTGTAATGAGTCTGTTAAATCCCTGATTATGGCTTAACCTCATTACTTAACACTAAACAAAAACACCAAAAACATCTAAATAATCAACAAGTAGGTTAATGATCTTAACCCTACATCAAAGGTGATTAAGTGTGAGAATCTGACTTCACACTTAAGGTAATTCTCATTACCCCTAATCAGAGGGATGATGTGATGAGTGTACCAAATCCATTGATTTAGGTTTAAGCTCATTATCTTATGACAAACTCCAAAAAGAAATAAAAGACTGAAAACACAAAAACAAACAATGATCGTCTCCTTCGGGATTCTTTTCTCATCATCTTCATTCACAAGCGAGAACTTGCTTCTTCCGTCTAATGCAAGACAGTAAGCACCTGAGCCAGACAGGTCATACACTTGAGCATAGACAAGTAAGCAGTTCACAAGTCAATTCATCTTTCAGTCTCTTTGGGTCGAACTACGGTGTTCTGACTTCCTCATTGCACGAGAGGATACGTAGGCATAACTTAACAGTTATCGAACAAAAGTCTTTGTACATCCCCCCTCTTCCAGCTTCTTTCTCTTAGCCTCATTATCATGAGCAATTCATTTCATCCCTGATCTCACACTGACACTTCATTTATACACATCACTTATACATTTTACACTGACACCTGTACATATTGCTTTCCAGCTCTTTACACACAGATTGCACTGACACTACCCCTTTAAAACACAAATCTTTTAAGCGTGGATCCCGTCGAGTACGACGGACAATCTGGGTGCTAATACCTTCCCAGGTTGTAACCAACCCCCTTTCTCAGTCTCTCTGGTTCGCAAACCGTCTTATCCATCTTTTTCTAGGCCTATGCAGCATTGCCTTTCCTCCGGGATAAAAATGCCTAGCTGGCGACTCTATTCATCCTCCAGTGAGTTCACGGCTGTGTGTTCTCACTGTTCCCCTCGCCGACCGTTCGCGTCTGTACCTTCATCTGATCCATTGTCATTTGTCGGGAGCGACAGCTTGGCGACTCTGCTGGGGACCCTTATACTGCAACCAGGGCTTCTGGTTCTTTTTGTGGGTTCCTCCTAGCGCTCGATTGATTTGTGTTTACTGGGGTGTTATGTGCTATTTGTGTTTATATATTTGCTTTATTTACTGCTTTCTGTACAGCCTTATTTACTGCTTTTCTTTACAGTTTTCATATATATCATACTGTCATGCTGTCTGTGCTGGATCTGGTTTGTTTTGGTGGGTTGGGGTTCCATTGAGAGTTTAGGTCCTATACCTGGGACCTGAGTGACACCTAGGCTAGAGTGAATCATATTCTTTCCCAGTCAATTTTCAGTCTGGTGCGGGAATATGAAACACGGTTCAGATATGGGTTTCTTCTTGAGAACTCTGTGTTGCAGATTTCCTGCAATGCTAGGGGGATCTGGGAAGCCTGCTAAGTCTGGATGACCTTTTAGTATTGACCTTCAGAAACTGAGGTGAATTAGAGGAGGAATTGTTATGGTAATTGTAAACACTGTACCTCCGGGTTAGAAGTGTTTACACTTCTCATAACAGATCCAAGTCTGAGGATCCTTGTTCTAGATCACTACCTGTGAGGGGGTTGGGCTGTTTACAGGTTTGCAGGTACCTTGACCTCAGAATACCCTGTTACTTTGACTTTGTTAAGAATGCTTCATGATGGATAGTTCTTGTGATTCTAAAACCCTGGACATGTGGCTCTTTATTTGAGTCCCCTACCTTGGTTACTGGATTTCTTAGACCTCCATCTGGAATTCTTAGACACACATGGATCTATACCAAGGCATTTATTCAGATCCAGCTCAGTCACAGACCCTTGCATTTCATCTGCATACATCCTCATTGCATCATGTTAACATGTGCTTATTTGTTTTTCAGGGTATCCATTCTCATCAGGTTTGGTTTTGACCCCATCTGCAGCTTTGACCCATCTTCACCAGCATCTGTTTCAATTTTATCTGTCTGCTTCAGCACTAGCCTATCAGTGGCTCTCCCTGCTTCAGCATTCTGCTCAGTCTTCAACATCATGGCTCCAAAGAAGAACAACATCACCTATCATTTCTTCCAGCCAGATTTGTCAGACCTCAGGAGGATCCAAACCCTGATTACACCAGATTACATCCCTTTGTTCAGGGAACATTATGGGGACATACTTGACCTAGTTATGGACATGGACCCGTCTCAGAGGAGCCTGATTCATACCTGCATTCAGTTCTATGACCCCCCATTGAGATGCTTTACATTCCAAGACTTCCAGTTGGGTCCTCTTTTGGAAGAATACTCATCTTTGACTGGTTTGCCTATCAAGAGGGAGATCCCATTCAATCCTGAAATGGATTTTCCCAGCAATGGGGAGATAGCCAAAGCTTTGCACCTGGAACCTGCTTTGATTGAACAACACATGACCTCTAAATCTAGTGTCCCTGGATTACAGCTGGACTTCCTAATCTCTCGAGCTAGTCTAAAGGCCTCCCTGGGGGAGTGGAAAGCTGTTTGTGCTCTGCTGGCCTTAAGTGTGTATGGAATTGTGCTATTTGCAGATGAGCCCAGATTCATCAGCAAGAGTGCAATCCATTTGTTCATCTTGAAGAACCCAGTGCCTACCTTGTTGGGTGATCTCTATTACTCAGTACATCAGAGGAATGAGAAACAGAGAGGGAAGTTAGTGAGGATTTGTGCTCCACTATTCCATGCCTGGCTTCTCAAGCATCTACCTAAGACAGATGCATTCCTGAACCCTCACCAGCAAAGCAACTGGGCAAGGAGACTTTCTGTCCTAACTGCAGCAGATATCAGGTGGTGCAGTCAAAGTACCAAGGGCAGAGACATAATCACTAACTGTGGGCATTTTCCTAATGTGCCTTTGGTAGGAGTCAAGGGAAGTATCAATTACAACCCCCTGCTGTTCAAGAGGCAATTGAGTTATGCACTGGTTCATGCTCCTAGGGAAAAGGACTTGGCTGAGACCCTCTACTGTGAGAACAAGGTCAGTTTGACAACTGTTAGACAGGCTGCTTGGGCCTGGGATCATATTCAAACCAAGGGAGTCACCATTCTTGGGAAGTGCAATAATGTGGCATCAGCCCAATATCATGAGTGGTCCTATGCTAGGGCCCAAATCTCAGGATTGCCCTTCACCATCAAAGACATGCCTGAGTCATCATCAGCACCACCCCCTGCTACTATCAGCCTGGAAGAGTTTGAAAGTCTGAAGGAAAGAAATGAGAAGTTATCTCAAGCCTTACAGAAGACCCTCCGGGAAAGAAGTGAAGGTGTGAGGGAGATTGAAAGATTGGAGAAGCTGAGAGTTGAGCACTTGACTAAAATTGAGAAGTCCGGAGAGTACATCAACAAGTCTAAAGCTGGTGAGCAGATTCTGAAGAATGCTTGTAAAGAAGCCCAGCTCCAAAGAGCAAGAACAGACTTGTACTTGAAGGAAAGTCAGGCCAGGTGGGTCCGGATCACTGAGGCCCGTACTCTAGAAGACAAGAGAGTTCAGGACAAAATGGAACAGATGGAAAAAGCCCTGGCAGCAGCCCAGGAGGAAAATTCAGAGCTAAGAATCAAAGCTGGAGTGAAGAAATCCAAAGATCAAAGTCAGAACAAGAAGTTGACTGCAGCTGTTGCAACAAGGAACCTTCTCATCAGAAGTCTCACGGAGCGTCCGACTGATCCTGTGACCGAAGCACTTCTTAAGGAAGTTCGTGAGGATGAGTTTGGCCTCGGGGTTTGATCATTTGCTTGTTGCTATTTCTTTTCATGTACTTTTGCTTTTTGATTATGTATTTTGACCCCTAGAGGGCTGGTGTTGTAAAAATGAACAAATTGTATTATGTTGTCCTCTGTAATATATTTGTGTTTGTCTCCATCTGGGTTCACTTCAAAAGCAACTTCAACAGCATCATCCTCGGGGGTCTGGAAGGGTCAAAACTGAAGACCAAACCGGATACCCTTGATAGCAAATAAGCACAACTGCATTGCATACTAACCCTTCTGTTCGTTTTGTAGGTTTTGATTTATTGTTACTAACCTCTGTTGTGAATCTCAGGAAGTATTGCTCGCCGCCGGGTATTTCCTCTCAACAGGCCACACAGGTACCCAACTAGAAGTAACCTTCCGGGCATCCAAATGGACCAGTTGCAGCAAGATCTCAACGAGGCCAGAACCCAGATGGCAAACGAAAGGGTGGAGATGAGAACCCAGATCACTCAATTCATGGAAGTGATGAATAACTTAGCTCAAAGTCAGGAGAGGCTTAGAGTTTTGGTAGAGGGAAGAACTCAAGAGGACCCCCATGTGGGAACTGCTGGCACAAGCAACAACGAAAGAGTGCAACCACATGTTAATCCCCCAGTGTTTGGCCCACATTTACATCCTGAGATCCACATCCCCGCAAACGTTCAGGGAACGGCTACTGCAGCCAGAGTACTTCAAGAGGATCCTCAGGAGGACCAATTTACTGTAATGGGTGCTGGAGAAGAAGCCTATGATAGGCGATTGGATGAAATAGCTGAAAAGTTGAGGTCACTGGAGTCTCAAAATTCTTTGGGCTTCGATGTCATGGACATGGGGCTGGTAGACGGGGTCAGGATCCCCCACAAGTTCAAGCCTCCATGTTTCGAAAAGTATAATGGGACTTCATGCCCCCGGACTCATCTGCAATCGTTTCTGGGAAGACTGAAGGCCTACACAATGGATGAGAAACTTTGGATGTTTTACTTCGAAGATAGTCTGACTGGAGCATCAAGGGAATGGTATTCCCACTTGACAAGGGCAACTGTGAGGTGCTGGAAGGACCTGGCAGAGGCCTTCATCCGACAGTATCAATACAACTTAGACATGGCACCCAATAGGACTCTCCTGATGGGCATGTCACAGTCGTCAAGGGAAAGTTTCCGTGAATACGCCCAAAGATGGAGGCAATTGGCTGCTGCCGTTCAACCACCAATGTCTGAGAGAGAAATGGCAGACATGTTTATGAACACTCTCCAGGGAACGTATATTGACAGGTTGGCTGCTTTCTCTTCCACCAGCTTCGCCGATGTTGTCATAGCTGGGGAGAGAATCGAAAGCCTGTTGAAAATGGGTAAAATTTCCGATAATGGTGCCAGTTCGTCCAGTGGTACAAGAAAGCCTTTTACAGGCCCGAGAAGATCCGGCGAGACCAATGCCATTCACACCAACAGGGGCAGACCCCAGTATGTTCCCAGAACAATAGCAGCAGTCACAATTCCTGCTCCAGCTCATTCTCTACCAGTCTATCAACCTCCTCAACAAAATTTCCAGCAACAACCTCAATATCAGCAGAATCAATATCCTCCAAGAAACAACTACAACAACAGCTCCAACAACAACAATCAACAGAGGCCATTTCAGCAGAGGCCCTCTCAAGCTAATCGAGTAATTGACCCGATTCCAATGCCATATGCTGCTTTATTGCCACAGCTTCTGAAGCTCAACCTGGTTGAGTTAAGAACGTTGGCACCTCCGGATCCAAACAGTCTGCCAAGAAACTATGACTCAAACGCTAGGTGTGCTTTTCACTCAAACGCACCTGGTCACAGCACGGAAAAATGCAGGGCTCTGCATATGAAGGTGCAAGACTTGGTAGACTCCAAGGCTCTGAACTTTGCACCTCCGCCCAATGTCACTAAAAACCCAATACCACATCATGGTGGTCCCCGAATTAATGCCATTGAAGAAGACCAACAGTCTTATTTGATAACTAGTGTGGATCAGATCAGGACACCATTGGTGGAAATCAAGGCTCAGCTCCGTGAAAATGACATATTTCCGGGGTGTGAACTGGGGTGCCCTTACTGCAATATCTCATGGAATGGGTGCGAAGACTTGAGGAATGGCATTGACAACCTTATTAAGAGTGGCCTCTTACAAATCACAACATCATTTCCGGCACATCCGGCAGCTTCATCAACAACGGTTCCAGACCCTACTACAACTGCAGCAACTATTGTTCCCGATAATTCGTCAACAACACCGGCAAGTACTTCATCTGTCCTACCAAATGATCAGTTTCCAACAGTTTCTTCTGCTACAACATCAGCTTCATTCCATTTCGACTCTCCATCAACAACAACAACAGTCCTTCCATCAGAACCTCCTACAACACCAGCAAACATTCATGAAGATGTCTCCACTGTTACCATCTTCTACGATCCAGAAAATAACTCCGCCTACCATTCAGAGGGTGCTGCTCCCACTAGAGCACCAGTTACCATCTTCTATGATCCACAAACAATTGCAACCCCTTCAGCGGCAGCAATCAGTCCAGTTACCGTCACGGTGCCTGGACCTGTACCATATGAAAGCAATAGGGCCATCCCATGGCACTATGGCTCCGACTTGTACTGCGAAGGGAGAAGAATCACTCTTGAAACATCAGCACCTGCACCGCAAATTGATAATGTGGGCGGAGGCGGAGGCTTCACCCGAAGCGGACGTCTCTTTGCTTCACAAGTCCAAAGACCTACTGCCGAAGCAGAAGCTGCTGCCAAGGCAAAGGGAAAAGGCCCGGTGCAGGAAGATCCAGCTGTCAAAGAAGCCCTGAAGACTCCGTTTGATCAGGAAGTTGATGAGTTTATGCGGATCATCAAGAAGAGTGACTATAAAGTTGTGGATCAACTTCACCAGACTCCATCCAAAATCTCCATCCTCTCACTGCTTATGTGCTCCGAAGCCCATCGGAATGCACTACTGAAAGTACTGCACGCAGCTTACGTGCCGGAGGAGATTACTGTCAACCAGTTAGAAACCGTGGTTGGTAATGTTACTGCTAGCAATGGGCTAGGGTTTACCAATTCTGACCTGACAGTGGATGGCCGCAATCACAACAAAGCCTTGCACATAACCATGGAATGCAAAGGAGCTGTCCTTTCACATGTGCTGGTGGACACAGGATCATCCCTGAATGTCTTACCAAAGAAGGCTCTGGTGAAGCTTGAATATGATGGACTGGCATTGAGACCCAGCAACCTGGTGGTTAGAGCTTTTGATGGCTCGAAGAGATCGGTTCTGGGAGAAGTAGAGCTGCCTGTGACAATTGGCCCGCAGACATTTAAAACTATCTTTTATGTGATGGACATTCAGCCCGCCTACAGCTGTTTGTTGGGTAGACCCTGGATTCACGCCGCTGGCGCAATAACGTCTACCCTTCACCAAAAGTTAAAATATGAGTGGGAAGGCCAAGTTGTCACAATCTGCGGGGAGGAGGATATATTTGTGAGTCATCTGGCTACTTACAAATATATTGAAATGGATGGTGAGATCGTTGAAACCATGAGCCAAGGTTTTGAAGCCTTGAATGTCAATGAAGCCTCTGCTGTGTCGGGGATCTCCATGTCGTCATACCAACAAGCCCGGAAGGTTGTTGAGGAAGGAACTGCCCTAGGCTGGGGCAAAATTTTAGCTGTGGAAGAGAAGAAGGACAAGTTTGGGTTGGGTTACAAACCAACTCAACGTCAAGGGAAGGCTGCTGGAGAGCCTGGTTTCGTCAGTGGGGGGATGCTTACCCCCGATGCTATCAACTGTCTGGAAGACGAGTTGGAAGAGGAGCGCAACCTGGAGAATTGGATTCGTCCGAAGATCCCGGGGAGCAGTGTCTCGAACTGGTCTTCCCAGGGAATTATAAGTGTTACTCGAGCAGAGTAATTATTATTTCCTGTATTTTTAAGCATGCATCAAAGTCTTGCATCTTGCCCAAGATGACAAGACTCATTTTGTAATCAGGGCCATCTGTACTTTTGTGCAAACAAGATTAAATTAATGAAATATCAGACAATCTTTTTGCAAACGAGTCTTTTCCTTTTTATGCTCACTGTTTTTCCATTTTTCTTTTTGTACAAAAATAAATGGCAGTGTTTTTCAAAATGACAACTTCATTTCACTTTTCTAAATAAGACTAAAATCAGATCACTAAAATGAACCAATTAAACCCTTGCAGAGAGTGCCATCCTGACCGCACCGACAACAGCACGGCTATGACATCGTATGACTTTGACAATCCGATCAATCAAGCTGACGAAGGGGTTGAAGAAGAATACGAGCTTCCTGAAGAGCTAGCCAGGTTGTTAAGGCAAGAGGAAAAGGTTATTACCCCTCATCAGGAGGAGGTTGAAGTGATTAATCTTGGTACAGAGGGAAATGTGAAAGAAGTCAAGATCGGGGCCTGCCTGCAAGACTCAGTGAAAAAGCAACTGATAGATCTGCTTCAAGAGTATGTTGATGTGTTTGCCTGGTCATATCAGGACATGCCAGGGTTGGATACCGATATAGTTGTGCACAAGCTGCCTTTGAGGGAAGAATGCCCGCCAGTCAAACAGAAGCTACGCCGTACTCGTCCAGACATGGCTATGAAAATCAAGGAAGAGGTACAAAAGCAATGGGACGCCGGGTTCCTTGCTGTGACTAGCTACCCGCCGTGGGTTGCTAACATAGTACCTGTGCCTAAGAAGGACGGTAAGGTAAGAATGTGTGTTGATTACCGGGATCTGAACAGAGCCAGCCCGAAAGATGATTTCCCACTACCTCACATTGATGTATTGGTTGATAATACGGCTCAGTTCTCGGTATTCTCCTTCATGGATGGATTTTCAGGATACAACCAGATCAAAATGTCACCTGAAGACATGGAGAAGACAACATTCATTACACCTTGGGGCACGTTCTGTTATAAGGTGATGCCATTCGGACTGAAGAATGCTGGTGCCACATATCAACGGGCTATGGTAACACTATTCCACGATATGATCCACAAAGAAATAGAATGTTATGTGGATGATATGATTGCCAAGTCCCTTACAGAGGAAGACCATCTGGTGAATCTGCTCAAGTTGTTCAAGCGTCTGAGAAAATATCAACTGAAGTTGAACCCCAACAAATGCACATTCGGGGTGCGGTCCGGTAAGCTGCTGGGCTTTATTGTAAGCGAGAAAGGGATTGAGGTTGACCCTGATAAAGTCAAAGCCATCCAAGAGATGCCTGCACCGAAAACAGAGAAAGAAGTTCGAGGGTTCTTGGGTAGATTGAACTACATTTCGAGGTTCATATCTCACCTCACAGCAACCTGTGAACCCTTGTTCAAGCTGCTAAGAAAAGAACAAACGGTCAGGTGGAACGAAGATTGCCAAAGGGCTTTTGACAAGATCAAAGAGTATCTGCAAGAACCTCCAATCCTCATGCCGCCAGTTGAAGGAAGACCTCTAATCATGTACTTGACAGTATTAGAAGAGTCAATGGGGTGTGTGCTGGGCCAGCATGACGAGTCTGGTCGAAAAGAGTATGCAATATACTACCTAAGCAAAAAGTTTACCGACTGTGAACAACGTTATTCACTGCTCGAGAAAACTTGCTGTGCTTTAGCGTGGGCTGCTCGCCGACTGAGACAGTATATGTTGACCCACACTACCTTGTTAATCTCAAAAATGGACCCAGTCAAGTACATATTTGAGAAGCCAGCTCTTACTGGGAGGGTTGCAAGATGGCAGATGATTCTCACAGAATACGACATACAGTACACCTCTCAGAAAGCCATCAAGGGCAGTGTACTATCTGAATATCTTGCTGAGCAACCCATTGATGATTACCAGCCAATGAGGTTTGATTTCCCGGATGAAGACATCATGTTCATTAAAGCAAAAGATCACGAAGAGCCTATTCACACTGAAGGGCCTGACCCAGAAGAAGAATGGATCATGATGTTTGACGGGGCTGTTAACATGAATGGCCGTGGTGTTGGTGCAGTACTCATTACACCAAAAGGAGTTCACATGCCTTTCTCGGCAAAACTCACTTTCAACTGCACTAACAACGAAGCTGAATACGAAGCTTGCATTATGGGTCTTGAGGAAGCCATCGACCTCAGGATCAAAACATTGACCGTATTCGGAGATTCAGCTTTGGTAATCAATCAGACCAACGGAAAATGGTACACACACCAAGATCATCTGATACCTTACAGGGATTATACAAGAAGGTTATTGACTTTCTTCACAACAGTCAAACTTGAGTATATCCCTCGAGACGAAAATCAGTTTGCAGATGCCTTGGCTACCATTTCATCCATGATCAAAGTTCAAGCAGCAAACTTTGTACCTCGGATTTCAGTGTCGAGACTTGATAGACCAGCATATGTATTTGCAGCAGATATTGCTAAAGATGATAAGCCTTGGTTCCACGACATTAAGTGCTTCTTGGAGGATCAAACATACCCACCTGGGGCATCTTCCAATGATAAGAAGACTTTGAGAAGGCTTGCTGGGAGTTTCTTTCTGAACACTGACGGATCTTTATACAAAAGGAACTTTGACATGGTACTCCTCAGATGTGTTGACAGGACGGAAGCAGATTTACTGATGCATGAAGTGCATGAAGGCTCTTTTGGTACCCATGCTGGAGGGCATGCAATGGCTAAGAAATTGTTAAGATCAGGCTATTACTGGATCACAATGGATGCAGACTGTTGTGCCTATGCCAGGAAATGCCACAAATGCCAGATCTATGCAGATAAAGTGCATGTACCCCCAAATCCTTTGAACATCATGTCTTCACCATGGCCCTTCGCTATGTGGGGCATTGACATGATTGGCAAGATTGAGCCAACTGCCTCGAACGGCCACAGATTCATCCTGGTCGCCATCGACTATTTTACAAAGTGGGTTGAAGCAGCCTCATATGCAAATGTCACAAGGCAAGTGGTAGCCCGATTCCTGAAAAGAGATATCATCTGTCGGTATGGAGTTCCCGAGCGAATCATTACTGACAATGGTTCTAATCTAAACAACAAAATGATGGCTGAATTATGCCGGGACTTCAAGATCCAACATCACAATTCTTCTCCTTACAGACCAAAGATGAATGGTGCTGTTGAGGCGGCAAATAAGAATATCAAGAAGATTGTGCAAAAGATGGTAGTCACCTACAGAGACTGGCATGAAATGCTACCATTTGCCTTGCATGGGTATCGCACATCAATCAGAACATCCACTGGGGCAACACCGTATCAACTTGTGTATGGCATGGAAGCAGTCCTGCCTGTTGAAGTTGAATTACCCTCCTTACGGGTATTGATGGATGTTAAACTGAACGAGGCAGAATGGGTTCGGTCCCGATACGAGCAACTGAGTCTGATCGAAGAGAAGAGGTTGGCTGCAATCTGTCATGGGCAGTTATATCAGAAGAGAATGAAGAGAGCCTTCGATCAGAAAGTCCGGCATCGAGAATACCAAGTGGGAGATCTTGTGCTAAAAAGAATCCTCCCTCCTCATACAGACCACAGGGGCAAATGGACTCCGAATTATGAAGGACCATTCGTCGTCAAGAAAGTTTTCTCTGGTGGAGCACTGATGCTCAGCACCATGGATGGTGAAGATTTCCCGTCCCCTGTGAATTCAGATGCAGTTAAAAAATACTTCGCATAAAATGACCCGCTGGACATAAAAACAGAACGAAAGTCCAGGCAAAAATAGGGCATCCCGGCGAGTCAAAAACAGAATAAAAGACTCGGGCAAAAATAAGGGAAATAAACAAAAAAATGTACACCCGCTGAGATTGAAAAGCCGCATTGGACAACTCAGGCAAAAATGGGTATCCCGATAGATTGAAAACCCGAAAGGGCGATCCATGCAGAATAAGGGAATAAGCGAACAACTGCACTCTGAATTCGTCTGTATCACTTACAACTTGGAAAGCTTTGACAGAATCAAGCTCCGATCAGAATCAACTCTCTCCAGAAAGCAAGACGAGAAGAACGTCATTGTCATACGAGTCATAGCGGGAAAGGAAGCTCCTCAAAGCGTCATCAATACTGCCAGCACTTTGTTTCTCAATTTGTAACATTCTCCTCATTTCAGGAGATATGTCTCTTTGACTGTATCTTGCCAATTCAGGGCACATGAGTTAATAAAATCAGATTTTCAGTCATGTCTCGTTTTTTACATTTTTATGTTTTGCAAAGAATTGTCTGATATCTCTAAAAACACAATTGCATAAGTACAGATGCCTTTCTCCAAAAATAAAGCACATGCTTACGGGGAATATACTTACTCTCGAAAGTACTTATCTCCTATGACGGAATCCAGTAAAGGATACCTCGGGACCATTTGTGCGTTTCCTTATCTTTGCAGGATTGCAGGTATCCAGAACGCAATTTGGGGCATGCAAGGTATATCTCAGCAAGCTGGCAAATCAACAAAAGATATCAGCATCCGAAATGCTCTATCCCCAGCTGAGTTGCTTCCCATTGCTCTCCCCGGCTAATTTACCAACAACATTTCCCCGGCTGAAAAACCAACTATCCTTCCTCAGCAGGATGTAGAATCAGGGAATCATCTCCCCGCAGAGCTTCTGAGTGCTCTATTCAGAAGAGCAACGCACGACGGAGTCACAACAGAGGGAGAAAGCTTCTACAAACCCCAGCTGGGTCCCGTATTATAAGGATATGTCAATCAGTGACATACATCCCCAAGCAGATGCATCATTAGATCTACCAATGATCTCATCCCCAGCTGGGATGTTCACTTCAAGCAGATCAACCAGAGATCTTCGCAACAACGGGATCCGAATCCTGGATCGGTGCCCCTTTTGCATAATCATAGCATTCGCATCATATTCACCCTCAAAGCGTAGCATTCCGTCTAATACGGAGCATTACGGCAAAAATCAAATGCATAGCATAATCATAAGTCATGTCGTGAATTGAACACTTGTAAATATTGACGATCTGTCATTATACGGAATTTATACAAAATCCCCACCAGAGTCCCGGCAGAAGCAGTTGCCCTTCAAATCACAAACACCAGTATATACACCTCTTGGCACCCGTCCGTGTCATCTTTCCCCAGTAGGTTGCTTGAATATACTTTACAAACAAGATCACCAGTACTACAGATATTTTCTGACACCCGTCCGTGTCGAATCACCAGCAAAAGCCAAAGACATCCTCTTTGCACTCACATATACCTATACACGATCTTTGACACCCGTCCGTGTCATATCCCCAGCATGGTTGCCTATACTCACATATATACTTTTCTTGACATCCGACCATGTCACTTTCCCCAGCACAGTAACCTAAACACTTTGTATATCAGATACTTGTCCATATTATACTTTTCTCTCTTGACACTCGTCCGTGTCACTCTCCCCAGCAGATAAGCATTCATCTACACGTTATATATACTCACTACTCATTGGTACACTTATACAGATACTCGTCCGTATCTTGTATACATCATCACTCATATCCCCACAGATTCGACAGTAGTCCTTGTTCTTTGTTAACCCGTTGGTACTCGTCCGTACCATCATCTCAGAACATTGCGTCTGGTGTTTGTTTCTACATGATACTCGTCCGTATCATAGTCTTAAGGATGCTCGTCCGCATCTTTAATCCATACACCGTGTCAAACACTTGTGTCTTCTTGAATATAGATACTCGTCTGTGTCTACTATTTCCCAGAAGAGTCCCTTCAGATACAACACTCGTTCTTGGTTAACCAGTTGGTACTCGTCCGTATCATCATCTCTGAGCATGTGTCAGTTTGTTTCTACATGATACTCGTCCGTATCATAGCCTTAAGGATGCTCGTCCGCATCTTTAATCTATACACAATACCAAACACTTATACTTTCCTTTCTTGGTTGTAAACGCTCGTCCGTGTTTACTACATCCCCAGTAGATCGCAAAACTTTTTCTTTTTTATCTAACACTCGTCCTGTGTTATGATAAACCTTGAGAGCAGCCGTACCCTGCTGAGTGGTCGTCCTCCACTTCTTGATGGTCGTCCTCCATCATGCTCATCCGATGGCCGTCCCCATCGTTGATTCTTTTTAGCAGCCGTCCCCTGCTAGGTGGTCGTCCTCCACCTCTTGATGATCGTCCTTCATCACTTTATCCAATGGTCGTCCCCATTGTTGATTTTGGTTATCTAACACTCGTCCTGTGTTATGATAAACCTTGAGAGCAGCCGTACCCTGCTGAGTGGTCGTCCTCCACTTCTTGATGGTCGTCCTCCATCATGCTCGTCCGATGGCCGTCCCCATCGTTGACCTTTGCTATCCGATGGCCGTCCCCATCGTTGATATTTTTGGCAGCCGTACCCTGCCAGGTGGTCGTCCTCCACCTTTGATGGCCGTCCCCATCACATTTCTTTTATGCCCAACAGAGCAGCCGTCCCCTGCTAGGTGATCGTCCTTCACCTTTGATGGCCGTACCCCATCATCTGTTTATTTCATTTATTCTTTAACCCGATGGCCGTCCCCGTCGTGGTCCCTTTTCCTTTTTAGCCCGATGGCCGTCCCCATCGTTGGTTACTTCACTTTATGAACTCGATGGCCGTCCCCATCATGTTTCATTAATCCCCAGAGAATTTTACAACTTTATCTTGATGGCCGTCCCCATCATAATATCTTATTTTCCCAGCTAGTCGGCCGTCCCCGTCTTGGCTTTACCTTTTATCCCCAGCATGTCGGCCGTCCCCGTCATTGCTTTATTTTCCGCACTTCTCCCAGCATGTCGGCCGTCCCCGTCATTGCTATTTACCCAGCAGTCGTACCCTGCTCGACGGTCGTCCTCCGTCGCCCACACTTTACAATATACTTTATTTGCTTTTACAATCTATATCCCTTTTCTTCTTCATTTTGTGAGTGCAAATTTTGGACTGTCTTAGGTATTCAACCACCAGTTATCTTGTTTGGCCTGTTAAGCCGTCGCTTACATCCTGCACAGCTAACTCATGTTTGAATAGGGGCAGCTGTAAACACCCCAAATTTGCCCTCACTCATTCACACCATGGCTTGTGATCATCTCATATGCATATACACAAAACATATCATCTCACATCTCATTTTGATTCACTGCATAGCTCCTAGGGCATCTGCACATAGGGTTTGTGATCTGAGCAATCCCACAGCATCTTGAGCCATTCCAAAGGCCACCATTCAACTCAAAGTGGTCCATGTGTGTTCTTATATCATGCTACATCCTCACAAAGTCAAAATTGCAAAGGGATCACAAGAACTAGGGTTTGAGTGGATGCAGAGCCAGGATGAACTGCACAGTTGACTGAAAATTAGGGTTTTGGTTTCAGAGGCCATAACACCAAATTTTTTGGTCATTCTTGTTTCCATTGATCTCTATATGGTATAGGGAGTATGCATATCAATTTTCATGAAGAAATTCCATGGGGAAGTCATCTGATCAAAGGTTGACTTTTCAGACAAGTCAGTGTAAAATCAGGGCATCTGAGGCCCCCAATGACCCAACCAATGGGTGATCTTCATCATTTTGAGTGTATATGATCTTTATTTGATCATGGAAGAAGTTTGAAGTTCATGGAAATCAAGAATTTAGGGTTTTTGCAAAAGTTGACTTTTTGGGTTTTGTTGACTTTTCAAGAATGCATCCTTTTAGGTCAATTTTCAAGCTTTGATTTATGATCCAAAAAGGCTTCAAATGGAAAAACTTTGGTCATGAAAGTTGTAGATCTCATCTTTCCCTTTTCAAAAAGTACAAGAACATGATCTAACTCTTCATGGATCAAAAGTTATGGCCATGCAAAGTTGCCAAAAATCATTGTTTTTCAAGTCATGCACTAAGTGGAAATTTTGCAAAGTTTTGAATCAAGTCAAATGCAGCCTCTAGTTCATGTCAAACCATTATGTAAACATTCCCTAAGTCCATAAAATCAGATTTGAACCAAGTTTGTCCTTGATTTCATGCTTGGGTGGCCAAAGGATCACATGTGAAACATAAGCTAGCCAAGTTGCAAAAACTCATGATTCATTTCCTACAACTTGCAGCATTGGAAGCTGACTTTGGGCTAGCCTTTCCCTCACCTTTTGCTGCGCCAGCCATACTCTTGTACTTGCCTAGCATCACACCATGCCCTATCTTACACAAAAGTAGATTTTATGCAAAAGCAAACTCACCTATCACAGCTGCACAAGTCACATCTCACAGCCACTTGCATTATTTTATTCATTCATTTTGCAAGCCATATGACATAGAAACCAAGGCTGAAAGCATAACATTCACAACACACACCAAAACACCCCATCTTGCAAGTTCATTCGAATTTCATCACACAGCCTGCAAACACCCAAACCTTTACCTCCATTCATCTTACCTTGATCTATAGAACACAAAGCATCAAGAAACAAAGCCTGAAACCACCAGAAACCCTCACTGCCATCACCAACCCTCATTCTGCAGATTCATTCGAATCTCTTTCCTCAAGCCACAAACACTTCAACCAACACCATAAACCTTCTCAATACACCTCATAAGTCATAAACAACCCATCACCATGACTTGAGAGGGCCAGAAACTCATCTGCCATTGTTGACTGAGCTTGGAGCAGTTCTCTTCGAAACTCATCATCCAGCAAGTTTAAATTCATTTTGAGCATCCAAGCAACTTTGGTGAACCAAGAGGAGCAGATTGAGCAAGGAGAAGAGGCCTGAAAGTTCCAAAATCAAAGCTTGCAAATCTCAGGTAGCTCCAAATTAATTTTTCCAGAAATCAATTTGATTGTTACAAACTTGCTCTATATGTCTTGCTGATCACTCTGATACCATTGGTTTTGAAAATGGTTGCATTTTGAGAGTTTAATTTCAGTTTGAAGCTTACGAACCCTAGAACTTAGTTGCTTCGATTCAGCTTGTTTAGGTTAGATAAATTTGTTTTAGGTTAGGGGTTTGATTCGTGGGAGTGTTAGGATCATTTCCCTGGTCTTAGTTTTCATTTATTTTACGTTTTTAGGGAGTTGGGTGATTTTCAGGTGACCCTCTGGCCGGAGAAGACGACCGGAGGTCTTCTCCGGCCACCTGAGATTAATTAGGGTTTAATCCCATAATTAATGGTAGTTTGAATATTGGCCGTTGATACGCGTGGACCCGTTGACTTCCCTCCCTTTCCAATGGCCAGGATCTTTCTAATTAACCCTAATCCACGTGTTAGGGTTAATTAATCTTGTTTTATTCAATTTAATCAGAGGCAATCTGGACCTCTCATTCTGGCGCGCAGTCAACCCCATTTGAACCCTGGACGCATCCTGGCCATCCATCCTGCATACTTCAGTTTTAATTCATTTTAATCCATTTTTATTTCAATTAATTTGCACAATTTATTTAAAATAGTTAAAAAATCATAAAAATTATGAAACTTTTTCTTTAAGGTTTTATTAATTTTTATGACACAAAAATATTTTTATTTTATTTTTTATCATTAAAAAAGTATTTTTAAATATTTAAAAGATTATTTTTAATTGATTAATGAGAATTAATTAATTAAAAATACTTTTAGGTATTTAAAAATTACAAAAAAATTCATGAAGTGTTCTAAGACATTTAGAAACATTGTCCAACCTTCAAACCAAATTTCTTTTTTGATCTTGATGCATGTTAAGAATTTTTCATGGAATTAAATCATTTTTGATGCATTTTTTTGATCCTAAGTTTGAAAATTCATTTCTGTCTTTTGGTAAAGGTTGAGACATTGATTCTTTTTGCATTGCTTTCCATTTGACATGTACTTTCAAGGATAAAAAGGCCAAGATTTGATCTTGCATTTTCTAATTGATTGGCATTTCTTTTGTTTCAAACCCTAAAAAACCCTAATAACTTGTAAAATTCATATCTTGAGTTTGGGTGAGAGTTGAGAGTTCCCCTTTGGGCAGTGGTTCATTATAGGTCTAGGGTTTCTTTAGGTACCATTTTCCATTTTTTATATTAGGGTTTGCTTCTGTTTTGAGTTTGTGTTTGGTGTTTGCTTTGTAAACCCTAATTTGGGCCTTTTCTTGCATCCCCTTTGCATTTCCTTGCATAACATGACTTGTCATTGCATTTTGTGCATTCTCATGATTCATTTAACATCTTAAGACATGTATGGAGCATCATTGATCATTGCATTACATATTTGCCATGCCATTTGCATTGTATGATCCATAACATCTCATGCTTGTTCATGCTCCTACACTTGCATCACTTGCATCCATGACTTTGTATGAACATATCCATTGTCTTGCCTCATGTTTGCAGCACTTCATAACATCATAATCATCATGTGTATGCTTCTGGTTTGGCCTAGCATCATGTCATTTCATTTCATTTAGCATTGCATTGCATTCCTTTCTAACATTTCAGGTGGTAAGTAAACTTGAGAAGTGAATTTGCCTTCACTTCTCATATCCTTTCCTTTCATCTCTTTTGCATACCTTGCTGCATTCTTATATGTGTTTGAGTTTGAGCCTGCTCATTCTTCCTCCTCCCACTTTCTTTCTTCAAGTGACTTGACTTCTTGAATGAAGCAAGTCACTTTGCTTCTCTTGATCTTATTCATCTGCTTCCTGGTGGTTCATCTGAAGATTGTTCTTGAAAGCCTCACAAACATTAGGACCAACCAAGCATGATAATGAATTAGGGTTTTGATTAGTCTCCCCCATAGTTTTTACCTTTGTGTCTCTCCTTGAGTCATCTCTTCTCACTTCATAATCAGGGACTAAACCCTCAAGGCTTTAAGACTTTGTGATTAAGATCATGCCCGCATCCTTCTTTTAGGATGGAGTGTATAACTTTAATCCTAAGTCTTGGACCCTTAAGGTGTTGAAATCTCTTAATTAATCCATCTAATAATCATCAAGACATTACACTTGTAACTTGGGCCTTGCATTAGGGTTCTAATTCTTCCTTAATTGGTTAAGAAGGACTAACCCTAAAGTTAATGGACAAGTCCCCCTCAAGTTGTCTTACAAACCCTAAAATTCACTTCATCATCATATCATTAAATAAATCCACTTAATCAAAGGCTTGTTTTGTCATGGGTTTAATCCCTAATCATGGATTAAGTTGAGGAGCTTTCCTCAGCTTAAACACCCTCATCTATTATCCTTCTTTTAGGATGGTGTAATGAGTCTGTTAAATCCCTGATTATGGCTTAACCTCATTACTTAACACTAAACAAAAACACCAAAAACATCTAAATAATCAACAAGTAGGTTAATGATCTTAACCCTACATCAAAGGTGATTAAGTGTGAGAATCTGACTTCACACTTAAGGTAATTCTCATTACCCCTAATCAGAGGGATGATGTGATGAGTGTACCAAATCCATTGATTTAGGTTTAAGCTCATTATCTTATGACAAACTCCAAAAAGAAATAAAAGACTGAAAACACAAAAACAAACAATGATCGTCTCCTTCGGGATTCTTTTCTCATCATCTTCATTCACAAGCGAGAACTTGCTTCTTCCGTCTAATGCAAGACAGTAAGCACCTGAGCCAGACAGGTCATACACTTGAGCATAGACAAGTAAGCAGTTCACAAGTCAATTCATCTTTCAGTCTCTTTGGGTCGAACTACGGTGTTCTGACTTCCTCATTGCACGAGAGGATACGTAGGCATAACTTAACAGTTATCGAACAAAAGTCTTTGTACATCCCCCCTCTTCCAGCTTCTTTCTCTTAGCCTCATTATCATGAGCAATTCATTTCATCCCTGATCTCACACTGACACTTCATTTATACACATCACTTATACATTTTACACTGACACCTGTACATATTGCTTTCCAGCTCTTTACACACAGATTGCACTGACACTACCCCTTTAAAACACAAATCTTTTAAGCGTGGATCCCGTCGAGTACGACGGACAATCTGGGTGCTAATACCTTCCCAGGTTGTAACCAACCCCCTTTCTCAGTCTCTCTGGTTCGCAAACCGTCTTATCCATCTTTTTCTAGGCCTATGCAGCATTGCCTTTCCTCCGGGATAAAAATGCCTAGCTGGCGACTCTATTCATCCTCCAGTGAGTTCACGGCTGTGTGTTCTCACTGTTCCCCTCGCCGACCGTTCGCGTCTGTACCTTCATCTGATCCATTGTCATTTGTCGGGAGCGACAGAGTCCAAGGTACAAATGGATGATACTCTGATCAGGAACTCACTAGGTAGACTCTAAGGTTTTAGGGACCCCAAAATTGTCAATTCATATGGTTGTTCATCACACACGCCATAAGCATGAGGGTTGACTGACTCCCTCATATGAATCTATTTTGGGTGAGATCTTCGTATCGATAACCCACGAGAGCAAATTTTCTCGGGAGCCCAAACTACGTTATCATCGACACAAGGTTTAAACAAAGGCCTCAGAGTTATGGACTTTGCTCAAATGTTTGATGCACATGTCAGCTCTTGACAGTCGATCAACTCCATTGAGAATGTCTATTCTGAGCGAGGTCTTCGTATCGACAACCCACGAGAGCAAATTTCTCGGGAGCCAATACTACGCGACCATCAATCGATGTCTTAACCAAAAGGTTCTAAAGGCCCTCAGAGTCGATGACCCTAATGAAAACAACTGAGCACACACACCAAGAACTTGACGGTCGTCAGTATTCTCATTAGAATCTACTCCAAGTGAGGTTTTGGTATCGACAACCCACGAGAGTGGTTCCCTCGGGAGCCCATACTACACAATCTCGCTAACTTATGTTTGTATTCATAAGCTCGGGTATAGAGCCTTTCCCTCAAGTTTCTTTTGCAAAATACCGATCCAAATTATAGTACCAAGGAGCCACAAGATATATAAGATGGAATGTGATAAAGAAAGCGATAAAAATAAACAAGTAAAGCATATGAGCAAACATCCAAACAAGCGCGGAAACCTAGACTAGGCTTGACTCGCATAGGGGTGAACCAGTCCCCAGCAGAGTCGCCAGCTGTCGCACCCCGAAAAATAAGACCTCACGCGATCCGAAAAGATGGAGCCGCGCGTTGGACAGACTGAAGAGTCGCCACCTAATTCTATTTATTCCCGAAGAGGGAAATGGAAGATATAGATACAACCCGGGAAGAGAGATAAGGACAAAGGTCTACGGAACCATTGCCTGGGTTCGGAATTCGTTATGCAGGGGGAAGGTATTAGCACCCCCTACATCCATCGTACTCGATGGGAACCATCTAAGTTGTCACGCGCGAAAGGATGTCTATGCTTAATGAGATACTTGCTAAAGGGAAATGAGTTGAATTATAAGTTAGATTTGATCCTAGGTGCTTGGCAAGGATTGAGATCCTTGTGCCTACGTACTCCCGCGTGCAATGGGAAAGTCAGAGCCTCGTAGTTCGGCCTACTACGGTTGATGGTTGTTCATTTTATTACCTTTCTTCGATGAAAGGGTTTAGGAGTTGAAATGCACTAAAGACTATGGATAGTTTATTTCGTCCAACAAGACGAGCGTCTTGCGTCGAAATAATCGGAGAGAGTAACGAGAGCTCATTATCCTCCTTTCTACCGCTTAAGGCTCGTGGCGTACAATTCTTCTCGTATTATTAGAGTGTTTTATTTACCTACGACCGCTTGACGTTGGATCAAGGGTTTGGATCTAAAAAGAAACATTTTGGTTTTTTGAGTTTAGAGGTTTATGGGTGAATGCAAATGGAGGTTTATTTTGTGGTTTGTTAGTGAGGCACAAAGCGCTCGACTCGCAAGGTGAAATGGATCCTAATAAACGATAACTGAAAAATAAAGTGTGAGTGTGCGAGTGCAACCGCTTGGCGTTGGACCAAGGATTCGCGAGCTAAACTAAATCGATAAAATACAGAAAATAAAATGCGTACATAAAATGGGGGAGGGATACAAAATAAATTACAGGGGATTGCGAGAAATAAATGGTATCATTGTAGTTTGCCCAAGAGGAAGCGTGTGTGCAGTGTTTTCGAACTGTTCGGAGGCGTTCGGCCTTTTTATTCGAACGCAACTGTTCGGAGGCGTTGGACCTTTCTGGATGCGTCGAAATTTGGTTCATTAACTACCTTAGAATCGATTCAAAGTTTAGAACCGTTCTATGAGGAGTTGAACAATATTTTTGAAACACGGAAATAAATAAATGAATTGAATTTAAATCGGATGGTCTCATCATTAATCGAGATGTCGATTCGGCTCGCGACGAATATCAAAATTAATTTGATGTTCATCGACCATAAAAATTAAAATAAACGATAAAATATTATAAACTAAATTGATTTGACAAAATGAAAATGAAATAAAATATTAATTGAAATAAAATAATAAACAAAAAATAAAATTGGCCTCATATTGACCGAATTTTCCGATAACGAGATCGGACACAATTCGACCTTTTGGTAGATCATTGGCCCCAAATATTAACAACAATAAATATTCTAAAAATAAATATAAACGTTTATAAGAATTTAAAACAAACTAGGTTAAAAACTAACTAAAAAAAAATAAACAAAAAGAAGTAAAAGAGAAAATATATCAAAATAGAAATGGAGGGAGGTAAAAATAAAAGAGGAACAAATGAGGGGTGAAGCGCCAGGTAGGGTGTGGTGTTTAGCAAGCACACGACATGGGCTAAGCCCAAAAAGAACTCATGACTAAAACCACAAAAATTTGAAAAAAAGAAAACACATATGAAAAAAAAGTGAACCAGATTTTAGGTGATGTGTGTGAATAGAAAGAACGTTGGGCTTACAAACCCATCAGCAAAAATCAAAATAAATAAAAAATTAGTAGAAGAAATAAAAGAAAAAATATAACTAAAGCAACATCAACATCCATCAGAAACGCAACCCACTCTTTCTTTAAAAAACGATTCGGCAAAACAACGCCCTCAGATGGTATCCGTCGGCGGCTCGGTCATCTCTCTCACTCTCCATTCGCAAATCTCGCAGTTTTGCTCGTGGTCCGTTGGCGGCTATGGTGGCGGAAGCCTCTCGAAATCCTCTCGCTCAATCTCTCTGGATCTCTCACTCGTCCTCGCACGATTTTGGTGGTTCAACTCTCGGTTCATGCGACTTTGGTGGATTTGGTTCAAATCGCCGGTTTTCGATTCTCAGGTTTATGGATTTGTGCGAGGGGGATGGTGGTTCGCGGTTTGGGCTTACGAGATTTGGTTGATTGGAAGGTTTATGAGGTCTGTGTTTTATGGTTTTTTTTGCAGTGAGTAGATGGTGATGAATGAAGAGGAGATGGTTTATTGTTTTTTTTGTTTGAAGCTTGAATTCAAAGGATTTCTGCAGAGTGTATTTAAGGTTATCCAAGCTTTTTTCTTTGAAGGAATAAAATGTTGTCATTTAAAGGAGAAAATTAAGAGGGCATTGAAGGAATTTTATGATGAAATTTGGATAAGAATGAGAAGATGACAGGCTGTGAGAATTTGTTATAGTTGCTGAGTTTGCGGATGAAATTTGCCCTATGTTTTTGTTGAGAAATTTGTTGCTTGTGGTGTGTGTACAAAATCTAGTGGAAATTGGTGTTGTGAAGGCGTGTGTGGTACGGAAGAAAAAACGTTGGAAATGGGTCATATGACAGCTGCCTGGAATTAGCTGTTAATGAAAAAGTTGGTTGAGAAAAAAAGTGGATTGGGAATAGATATTAAATCTCATAACAATAATAATAATAATAAAAATGATAGTAACAATAAGTATAATAATAATAATAAAAATATAATAATACAATAAGTATAATAATAATAAAAGTATAATAATACAAAAAATAATGGAAAAGAAAATAGTAGTAATAATAAAAATAAAAATAATAAGAATAAGAATAAAAAATAAAAATAATAATAATAACAATAATAAAAGAATTTGGGATGGATAATATACGGAAATAATAGATGGGAAAGTGATAATAATAATAGTGAATTTTTATAGAAATAATAATGATGAGAATAATAATATATAAAAAGAAATAAAGTGGAATAATAATAAAAAAGGTAACAAAAAAATGATAAAATAATAATGAGATTTTTGTAATTTTGCGTGAATAACGGACTTTTAAGAAAGAAAATGAAAGTGGATTAGAAACAAAAATAAAAGAAGATATATCTTTTTTGTATTTTTTATAATGAAATGAATAAAAAATAAAAGGAGGTTCTTGAGAAAAGAAAATAAATGCATATTTTTTGGATTTTTGAAATAATGGTTAAACAGTAAAATAAAATGGTGTGGGTAGGACAAATTTGGGGTATGACACTTCGCACGGGACGTCGTGAGCGCCCATAGATCTTTTTGGATAGTAAACTTTGGTTCTTTGAGATTCTTTGATGAAGAAGAACGGGGAAGTTGAAGTTTTCACAGACGGCGCCACCTGATCGTACTTGGAGATTAGGATCCGATGTGGCCGTCGTCGAACACGGATAGGGCACGGTTGATGGTGGAGAAAAAAGGGTGTACCTGCAAAGACACTTTGATGCTAAAGTCAGAGAGTGAGCAACGAGTGAGCAAGTACAAGATTTAGGGTAAAGATTTGAATACCTGACCCTCTCAAATGAAAGGGTTTTTATACTGATCCAAGTGGATGGCCATTGGCTCGTATTGTTGGGCATGGATCGTGGATTCCGTAATAACCGCTAACGGTTAGGAACTAGCTGTTGGGGCGATAGCTGCCTCCCTCGGCTTATCAGCCGGTCGGATGGTACTGGTGTCGAGCAAGGGATATGTCGAGCGGTCGTCAACGGGTTATTGGGCTGATTGGCGTGAGAGAGTGCTTGGGCCCAAATCCGTTATTTGGGGCAGTCCTGAACATGTATAATTATTGTTCATTTTACAATTAAGTAAATCATTTTAAATTTTGCATTTGTATATATCAAAATATTTTTATTTCACGAGTCATTACACATCAATTTTCTTTGTCTTTCTTCATCTCACGAGTCATTTCTTTTCTTTTTGCATCATTATTTAATATAATTAAATAATTAATTTTAATTTTACATCCGTATATTTCGTATATAAATATGTTTTATATTGTATCAAATAAACTTTTTATTTCACGAATCACTATAAACAAAATATATATTTTATTTTAATCTAAAAGATAAAATCCATATTTTTAAATATTAATTTTTTTTCATCTCACGAGTCCATTTTTTTATATTTTAAATTTAAATATTTATATACAGGTGCTATCTAGAATAGAAAATGTATGGCTCAACTAGGATATACTTCTTGATACTTGTTCACTTACTGACACAATTATTTGTTTGGTCAGGAATGAATACGAATACAATTTAATTGGGGAGATAGTAAAAAAAGTCACCAACAAGATTAATCATGTTCCTTTGCATGTTGCAAATTATCCTGTTGGACTCCAATCTCGATTACAAAAAGTAAATTCACTTTTTGATGTTAGATTTGATGATAAAGTCCAAATGTTAGGGATATATGGAATTGGAGGGTTGGGAAAAACAACACTTGCTCGAGCAATTTACAATTTTATGGCCGATCAATTTGAAGTCTTATGTTTTCTTCATAACGTGAGAGAAAATTCAGCTAAACATAATTTGGAACATCTCCAAGAGATGATCCTTTCCAAAATAAAGGGACCGGAATGTCGGTTAGGAGATGTCAGCGAGGGAATTCCAATTTTAAAGAAAATGCTACATCGGAAGAAGGTTTTGTTGATTCTCGATGATGTTGATGAACTGGAGCAATTGCAGGTTTTAGCTGGAGGACTTGATTGGTTTGGTCTTGGGAGTGTAGTAATTATTACCACTCGAGACAAACATTTGCTAGCAAATCATGGGATTGAAAGAACATATGAAGTAGATAAGTTAAATCAGGAAGAAGCTCTGGAATTGTTGAAGTGGAACTCATTTAAAAATAAAACAATTGATTCAAGTTTTGAAGGCATTTTAAAACGTGCAACGACTTATGCTTCTGGACTTCCATTGGCTTTAGAAGTAGTGGGTTCTAATTTGTTTGGAAAGAATATAGGACAATGGAAATCTACATTGGATTGGTATGAAAGGATTCCTAACAAAAAAATCCAAGTGATACTTAAGGTAAGCTTTGATGCTTTGGAGGAATATGAGCAAAGTGTCTTTCTAGACATTGCTTGTTGCTTCAGAGGGTATGAGTTGTTAGAGATTGAAGAAATACTTGAAGCTCATTATGGTGATTGCATGAAACATACAATTGAAGTGTTGGTTGACAGATCTCTCATAAAGATTAGTAAGGAAGGTAAACATAATAATGTAACATTACATGACTTGATTGAGGACATGGGTAAGGAAATTATTCGACAAGAATCTCCCAAAGAGCCCGGTAAACGCAGTAGGTTGTGGTTCCATAAAGATATAGTTCATGTTTTAGATGAAAATTTGGTAAGATTTATATTTTTTTTATAATATTAAGCCTTCTAATTTTATACTATTATCTATCTCATATCATTTATTCTTATGTTTTATTGTTATTAATATGTAACTTTAAGTCTCTAAAAGTCTTTTATCGTTATTATTTATTTGTTAAAAGGGAACAGATAAAATTGAAATCATATATCTGGATCGTCTCCTGGGTGACCTAGTAATTGATTGGGAGGGAAAGAGCTTCAAGAAGATGAAAAATCTCAAAACACTTATTATTAAACAAGGTCGTTTTTCTAAATGTCCGACAAGTTTTCCAAATAGTTTGAGAGTATTGGAATGGAAGAGATATCCTTCACGGTATCTACCATCTAACTTTTGTCCTAAGAATCTGGCCATATTTAAGTTACCCAATAATTGCTTGACCTTATTGGAATTGGTTAGTTTTTTGAACCAGGCAAGTGAAACAAATACATTTTTCTATTCTATATATATTTATAATTCATTTAAAGATTATTCATTTTAATTTTATTTGTGCAGAAGTTAACCAATCTCAAAGTTTTGAACTTTATACATTCTGAATATTTAACGAATATACCTGATATATCAAGTCTATCAAACTTAGAAGAATTTTCAATGAAAAATTGTAAGAATTTACTTACAATTCACAATTCTGTTGGGCACTTGAATAAACTCAAAAACTTGAATGCCGAGGGTTGCATCAAGCTCCAGAGTTTTCCACCCTTGAAGTTGACCTCTCTTCAAAAATTGCAACTTTCAGGTTGTGAGAGTCTTGAGAGTTTTCCAGAAATATTAGGAGAGATGCAATATATAAAATTCATTGTATTGCATGAAACTTCTATAGAAGAATTTCCAATTTCATTTCAAAATCTCACTGGCCTTTTCCTTTTAGATATAATTGGAAATGGAAGGCCTAGGTTATCAAGTAGCAGTCTTATGATGTCAAATTTAAGGAGTGTTGATGTTCCAAATTGCCATCTATTATTGCCAAAAGAAAATGATAAATTCAGTTCTGAGATGTTTTCAAAAGTGGAATTTCTAAGGCTCTTCAACTCCAACCTGACAGATGAATCTCTTCCAAAATTTCTTACTATATTTGCTAATGTGACAAATTTAAACCTGTCGGCGAATCATTTCACAATTCTTCCCGAATGCCTCAAAGATTGTGACTGTTTATCTTGGCTTTGCTTAGATGATTGCAAGAATCTTCAGGAAATTAGAGGAATCCCGCCGAGTTTAAAATATTTGTCTGCAGAATCTTGCGTTTCTTTGACATCATCGTCTAGAAGCATTCTACTAAATCAGGTTTTTTTGCATCAGTATTTGATTTATTATTTAATAATTCATTTTGTGATCTATCATGTTTAACTAAACTTGGGAGTGTGATTTATGACTTACAGGAATTGCATGAGGCTAGAGGCACCCGCTTCTATTTTCCTGCTGGAACTGAGAGGATTCCAGAGTGGTTTGAGCACCAAAGTAATGGACCTTCAATTTCTTTTTGGTTTCGTAACTGCCTCCCTTCCTTTACTCTCTTATTTTTGACTAAGTTGAAGCATGAAGTTGACACGTCTGATTGCATAGAAAGAATCAATTTGTTCATCAATGGCTATGGATATCATCACCCTATTGAACTTTCTGAATGGGCCGGGATTAAATCGGGTCATGCATATCTATTTGATCTGAACCTACATAGATATAGCTGGGCACATGGCAGCTTTAGTCGCGGAAACATTAACGATAATACCCGGGATGTGGAATTCAAACTAGAGGAAGCACTTTCAAAAAATGAGTGGATCCATGTTGAGGTTAGATGCACCCATGAGATGAAGGATTTATCACTTATAGAAAGTGGAATCCACATATTCAAAGGGGAAAATAATATGGAGAATATTCGATTTAGCAATCCTTATAAGAAGAGAAGATTTGTAGATGCAGAGACTAAAATGGAATTTGAAATTTAGACACAAATTTGTATTCATGTATTGGCAGGTTCTCAGTGTTCACTCATGCACATACTTCCTTAATTGATGCATTTATGCTTGGAACTAAATTCATCATGCCATGCTCAAAGTAGTGTGTAGTACAGGAATACATCAGTAGTTCACCATTGCTGTGTTCATTTTATATCAGTTTATGTTGGTTTATTTTTCAGTAACACAACATTTTAACACATTCTTGACTTGGTACTCTCACTACCATTTCTTCTCATGGCTATGCAGTCTTTTTCTTCTCTTATGAATTCAAGTTTCTACAACAACCATATCATCCCATTCATAATCCTGATGTTGAATCATTCAGAAATTCATCTAATTTTCTTTTTTTGGGTAAAGATGAAATACTGAATTCCACTTTCAACAACATCCTCATCATTCAAATCATAATTCAATTCAATTGCAATCTTAACTTCTACATGAATCCTTTCATTTTTCAAAAGTGCTTAATCCAACATAGGTTTGAATGCTCGGTGTCCCTTCGGTATATAGTCAGGTAGTTCTAACCAATTTATCAAATGGCATGCCAAACTCAGGCTCATCAAGAGTATATGCATAGTCATTAAGAGAGAAAAATCATATTTCTCCATCAAAGTTAAAAATGTTTGTTATGAATTTTAGATTGAAATTATATGGCATTGTGAGAGATACAGTAGATGTCACTTCTAACACCAACCCATGTAAAAAGTGACGAAACAAATTCCAATTTGAATCATCATAATTAATGAGATTAATATAAAAGTATAAGAAATGTGTGCTTACTATTATAAATTTACCTGTTACTATTTAACTCAAAATATTCCATTCAACCCCATCTTAGAAAGGGAGAACAAGCTTAAATTTTCTATATCTTTACAATAACTTTTGAGGACTTAACATTCAGATATCAACTTTATAGGCTTACAGTTTCAAAATTTGAAGATACTCCAATGCTGCATCACATCACAATGCACCATAACATATCAGAACTTAGTTCAAAGGGTATTAACATACCTTCCAACATTAAGTTCAAGGACTTAAATTTAGTGTAGTAAACTCTGATGGCACTACTTTACAAATAGCACTCTCATGAGGGGTTTCGACGTATAACAATGCCGAGTCAAAGACACCTTTGCATGATCAATGTACACCACATACCAATTCATCCTTGATCCTACAATAAACGAAAAACTTAAAGTTATAAATAATGCGAAATGCCTACTGAATTTTAGCAATACCGATTCAATCAAATGAGAGAACAATAGCATGTACCAAATCAAGGACTCTAGCCCTTGTGTTCCTTTCCTTTTGTTTCAGTAAGAACCGAGTTCCACATGGATGACAATAAAGCTATACGTTTTTGCTGCAACATTTGTGTTTTCGAAACTCCCATGTCCACTAGATGCTTTTTCGATGGAAGGTGAAATTGTGATAAAGAAGTATCGAGATATTCGTCTGATTTTCTCTTTCTATAAGGATTGGTGAATATGACATCATCCTCCATGCTTCTTTTCTCCTTTAACACGTGTATTCCAATTTGTGCCGTTTTTGATAATTCATATTTCGAGTTCGGAGAAGATCTGAAATACGAAGAACTTTCAAACTTAAGCTCCACTTGGATCCATTCATTTTTTAAAAGTGCCTCGTCCAGTTTAGACTCGAGCTTCCCGTAGCTTTGGTAGCGTTTAACTAGTTCTTCCAATTCCAAATCAAACAAAAATATATGACCCGTTCGCATCTTGAGATAGTGAGAAACAAACAAAACATCTTCGGGAAGAGTATCTTTATAGTTATTGACGAACAACTTGACTTTTAATGCAGTGTTGTCACCATCCTTAACAAGTAAAAATGATTCAGGATGATAGAAGACAGCAATGGAAGGGACTTCTTTACGAAACCAGAAAGAAATTGTATGACCATTGGCTCGGTGCTCAAACCAAAATGGAATCCCAACATCACGTTTAATTGGAAAACAAATCTCGGTGCATCCAGCCTCATGTAGTTTCTGTTAGTTGAGCATTAGATACATTACACAATGGATTTATGAAATACTATATCAAATAATAGTGCAAGAAAAAACAACAAACCTGGCTTAATAACATTCTTCTAGAAGAGGAAATCAGTGATTCACATTTTATTGCATAAAACTTTTTTAGATTCGGCGGGATCCCTCTAATTTCTTCAAGTGCCGTGCAGTCATCCAATTCAACGATCCTAATACGGTGACATTCATTAAGGCACTCCGGAAGAATTGTGAAATTGTGACCCGATAAGAATAGGTATTTCACATTAGGAAACCATGTGAACATTATTGGAAGACATTCATCTGAGAGGTTGTTAGTTTTTATATTAAGATACTCCACATTTGAAAACACTATGGAACTCATTTTACCATTATGTTTTGGAAATAATAGAGGCCTACCCTCTACAGTAATCTCTGATAACTTTGACAATATAAGACCGTTAATTGAAAGCCTGAGCATTCCAGTTTCCCATATTGTTAATTCACGAAGTTCACTGAGATTTTGAAATGAAAATGGCAATTCTTCTATGGAAGTTCCAGCCAACAAAATCTCTTTTATATTTGTCATCTTGCCTAATAATTCTGGAAAAGTCTTGAGTTTCTTACAAAGCGAGAGTTCCAATTTCTTAAGAGAGGTCAATCGTAAGGGTGGGAAACTCTCAATCTTTATGCATTCCTTTGCATTTAAGATTTCAAGTTTATTTAGGTACCCAATGGAATTGTGAATTGTAACTAGATTGTGACATTTTTGAAAGGAGAAATTTTCTAAATTTGGAAGACACGAGACATTTGGTATGTCAGTTAAATATTTACAATTGTTAAATGTCAAAACTCTCATATTGTCAAACTTCTGCATAAGAAAAAAAAAAAAGATATAAATATCATATACTAAAATTTTGCAGTGAACTTATAAATATACACAATTGAAAAATGAATTTGTTTCACTTGCCTTGTTCCAAAAACTAGATGATAGAGACTGCAAAGGACATCTATTCCATTTCAATACTCTCAAACTAGTCGGAAGATATCTTTCACCTTTAGAAAAATCAACATCTTCAATGGTAAGTGTTTTAAGATTTTTCATCTTTGTGAATGCCTTTTCATTCCAATCTACTATTGCTTCGGTTGAAGGGGAATTCAAATGTATGATTTCAATTTTCCTAGTTCCCTTTCGACACAAAAACCATGAATCAGCTACAATACGTATATAACTATGGCACACATAAATTGAGAAATTAACAAGTAATCAAGAGTAAAAGAACTAGTATGAGATGGTCATATATAAGTCCAAAAGAACGAAATCATGGTCAATGATTAAAGTTTTTTTTTTTTTTATGGATATCAGTTTTACTTACCGTATTTTCTTTTAAAACATGAACTATATCTTCGCGAAGCCACAACCTACTGCGTTTTCCAGGCTCTTTGGGTGATTCTTGTCGGACAATTTCTTTACCCATATACTCTATTAAGTCATGTAATGTCACTTTATCCATATAGTTCCAATGTCGCCGACTAATCTTTATGAGAGATTTATCAATCAACACTTGAATGTGGCTTTTTATGCAATGACCATAATGACCATGAAGTATCTCTTCAACTTCTGGCAATCTACACCCTTTGAAGCAACAAGCAATATCCAAAAAGACACTTTGTTGTTCTTCGTCCAAATCATCAAAGCTGACTTTAAGTATCTTTTGGATATCTTCGTGAGGAATCCTTTCATACTTATCCAATGCAGATTCCCATTCTCCTATATGTTTTCCAAACAAACTGGATCCCACTACTTCTAAAGCTAATGGAAGGCCAGAAGCATATCTAACTACACGGTTTAAAATATAATCATAACATGAATCAATTTTGTCACTTTTAAAAGCCATCCACTTAAACAATTCAAGAGCTTCCTCCTCATTTAAGGCATCTAGTTCATATACTGTTTTAATCCCATGACATGATAGCAAGTTATTGTCTCGAGTGGTAATTATGACTCTGCTTCCGGGTCCGAGCCAACTAGGCTCTCCAACCAAAACCTGCAATTGCTTAAGTTTGTCAACATCATCGAGAATCAACAGAACCTTCTTTTGTTGTAGCCTTTGTTTTATGATTCCAATTCCTTCGCTGACATGCCCTAATTTAATTTTCAATCCGATTGATTTGGAGAGGAGCTGCTCTTGGAGATATTCTAAGCCATATTTAATTGAATTTTCTCTCACATTGTGAAGAAAACACAAACCTTCAAATTGAGCTGAAATCAAATTATAAATTGCACGAGTAAGTGTTGTTTTACCCAATCCTCCACTTCCACATATTCCAATCAGACATACTTCATTATCACAGTCAACGTTCAGAAGCGACGCTACTTTCAGCATTCGAGACTCAAGCCCAACAGGGTGATCAGCAACGTGTAAAAGAACTTGATTAATATTCTTGGAAATCTCTGTAACAATCTTTTTTATATACATGTACTCATATTCTTCTTTCCTGTGCCCAATCAAACAAGTTTGAGTAAATGCATCAAAATCACAATCACTTCCATGTATTGATGATGATGATGATATTACAATTTAAATTGTTCCATCATACAATAAACTAACTTTCTAAACAAGAAAAAAAAATATATCACTTTTAACATTTTAAAATGAAATTTTGTAACAGAAAGAAAGACAATATATATGTATAAAAGTTGGGTACCCAGAATTGTAATGGTATCCAGACAAGTTAGCTGCATAGGTAAGTGCCATCTTCCAATCCTGCAATCTCTTCATGTTTTCTATGTTATTTTGGAACCTTTCTTCATGTTTAGCAAGTGCTTTACCATAACTCTCGTTTTGATGTCGCACGTGAGTAGGATCCACGCCATAGAAAACTGGAAGTACAAGGCGGCCCTTTGCTTTAAAGTAGTGAATGATGTGGACAAGTTCATCCAAACAAAATGAAGAAGTAGCATAGTTTTCGGAGAAAACAATAATAGCAATCCTCGAGTTTTCAATGTTGTGGAGGAGCGATGGTGTGATTTCGTCACCTCTCTTAAGGTCTATGTCATCAATGAAAGTTCGGATTCCATTGTCATGAAGAGCTTTATAGAGATTACCGGTGAAACCATATCGAGTGTCCGTGCCTCTGAAACTAATGAACACGTCAAAGGTCAAATCATTGGAAAAGGAGGAAGATGAAGATGAAAGTATAGCCATAAAAAGAAATGGTATGCAATGTCAGTATGTCAGAATGTTGTGTTAAAATAAAAGTCTGGCAAGAGTGTTATGTATATATTAGGACTTATGAGTAGCCATTTAGCCAAAATGAAACTTCCTTCCCATTTCCTTATCTTCCGTGTGGACAGACTGAGTATATAACTAATAAGTAACTACCTACCATCACTTATTTAATCCCTTTCTGGAAGCAGTGTAAATAGTTTACCAAAAAAGAGTGTAAAGTTTGAAATTATAAGTATTATAATAGCAACCATCACTTATTTATTTATTTATTCGTTTATGTGTGTATGGTTGACTAGTTAAGGGTGCACCATGCACATAATAAGGGGGTTATAATGTCAAATCCATAACCACATTCACTTAAAAAGTTGGTTGGTTAATCGATTATTGAACTAGATATCCATTTCCAAAAACGAGACTTTCTAACTTAACCTCTACAACATTTGAGAGTAACAACCTGAAAATCTATGGACGCATCGACGTTGTTCACTGCCAGGTTCAGAATTCAGATCGCCAGCCCCAAACTCGTGGTGAGATCCGTTTCACCGGCGAACCATTCAACATCGTCTTCTCTGATGACTTTGTCGGTGAACACAAGAATGATGGTCCATGCCAGCGTCGGTGGAACGTGCAAATGTTGGCCGCCGAGCTTGATATAACGGAGTGGGTGGGATTCGGCGACAACGCCATTTTTTGGGAAAATGTTCTGAAATGTGTTTTCTAAATCAAATGGGAATTTTAGTCCAAAAAAAAATCAAATGGGAATTATGAGGAAAAAACTGTTTTAAAATACAGACTCTTATTAATGGAAATTAATGGATCATATTAATAAAAGTTTTCATCAAAGAAAGAAAAAATAGCATCATCCTAATTCATGATTTTTTTTCTTAGGTCAACTCTGTACTTTTTGAATTTAGTTAATATTGGTACATTCAATCAATCAAAATCTATTATTCAATATCACGTCATTTTATTATTATATTATATTTTTAAAAAATTAAAATTTTACCATAATTTATACTAAAAGTACCGGTACCCAATTCATGGGTAGGGGTAAAAATCGACCAGACCGATAACAGAGACCTACAGGCTAGCCTACATAGACTCAGGCCAGGCTAACCTTGTTTTATAAATAGAAAATGTTCAGGCTTTTCTATAAGCATATTTAGTTAAAAAGGCTTGGCCTCGGACAATGAAAAAAAGTCTTTTAAGTCTAACAGTCCGATCTATTTAAATAAATATAAATATTTTTTTTATTATCATTATGTTATATTTTGTATTTTGAATTAAATAACATAAATAAAAATTGGTTATCTTTGAGAACTTATGAAAATAAAATGAAAACACCTTATGAACAATGTTATAAGTTGTTTTTATAAGTTATCTTAAACAAATAGTCTCACAAAATTTGTGCTAATAGGTAAGTTAAAATAAATCAATGCAAACAAACTTTTAGTCTCATTGGTTTTTTAGTTTGTTAGTTTATTTAAATATTATTTTAATTGCTTATTTACATATGTCTAAAATAATAGGCTTTTATGTAGGCTAACCAAATCTTATAAAAGGTCAAACTCATACCTAAAAATAAGCATATGACAGACTGGAAATTATACCTTGTACCCCTACAATTATCCTGATACCCCTACATAATTTTTTAATTTCAATTTTGCCCTTTTAATATTTAAATAAATAAAAAATTCCCGCGAAGTCAGAGTAAAAAAATAATATGTTTTAAAATTTGGATTAGACGAACCGGATGTACAATGGGTAAGTAATCCGGTTAAAAAAGTTACAAACCGGAAGTAGCATTGTTACGTTTTCCGGTTTAGAAAATTTCTAAACCGGAAGTAGCACACATGTGTTATCCGGTTTGTAACTTTCTTAATCGGAAGTAGCAGGGTTGGGTTATCCGGTTCGTATTTTATTTTTTTATTTATAAATTTTTAATTTTCAATTTTTTAATTTTTAATTTTTATTTATTTATAAATTTTCAATTTTATTTTTTTATTTTTATTTTTTTTTTTATTTATTCACTATTGATTTTTTTATTTTTTCAATTTTTAATTTGTTTATTTTTTTTATTTTTTTTTACATTCACTTAATTTTGGGTACATTCAATTTTTTATTAATCTTTTAATTCACTAAATTAACAAAAATATCTAAGAATAGGAAGAGTAGTAATAACACAGATTTTTGTGTGTGATTATTTTAAGACTCTTTTGATTTTTTTTAATGATAATAACGTAACGTCACTACTTAAATTATAATCAATAATGTTAAATTTTGAATTTATAATAGGATATTATAATTATTATACCATTATGATTAAGAAACAATTATTAATTTTTATGCGATTTTAAAATAGATAGCATAAATGATAAGAAACAATATATTCAAACAATATATTCAAAATATGCTTTTGTTAAAATAAAATAAAAAAATATTAATAAAAGTTCTAAAATAAAAAATACAAATAATAAACTATAAGATTTAGAAATTAAAAAAATGTTTTGTAATAAGTTATAAATAAATAAATAACTAAAAAATATTTGTTGCATTTTCTAAATACATTTAAAGAAAATATATAAATAAATGCTTCTAATTAAAATTTATATAATTAAAGCTATAATTATATAATTAAATACGAGAAAAATTAAAAGAGAGTTTTAATTTAAAAGAGGTTTGTAAAATAATTTTAATCAAATATCATTTTAATTTTAGTTTATAATTTAATAATATTAAATGATAGAGTTAAATATATATTTTTTATCTTCTTTATACAACATTCATTCTTAATTTATTTAAAAATAAAATAAATTATTAATACTATAAATTAATATTTTATTTCTTTTAGATAAATTAAGAATGAATGTTGTATAAAGAAGATAAAAAATATATATTTAACTCTATCATTTAATATTATTAAATTATAAACTAAAATTAAAATGATATTTGATTAAAATTATTTTACAAACCTCTTTTAAATTAAAATCCTCTTTTAATTTTTCTCGTATTTAATTATATAATTATAGCTTTAATTGTATAAATTTTAATTAGAAACATTTATTTATATATTTTTTTTAAATGTATTTAGAAAATGCAACAAATATTTTTTAGTTATTTATTTATTTATAACTTATTATAAAACATTTTTTTAATTTCTAAATCTTATAGTTTATTATTTGTATTTTTTATTTTAGAACTTTTATTAATAATTATTTAATTTTTTTATTTTAACAAAAGCATAGTTTGAATATATTGTTTCAATATATTGTTTCTTATCATTTATGCTATCCATTTTAAAATCGCATAAAAATTAATAATTATTTCTTATGATTATAATCATGATAGGATAATCATAATGGTATTATAATTATAATATCCTATTATAAATTCAAAATTTAACATCATTGATTATAATTTAAGTAGTGACGTTACGTTATTATCCTTAAAAATAATCAAAAGAGTCTTAAAATAATCACACACAAAAAACTGTGTTATTACTACTTTTCCTATTCTTAGATATTTTTGTTAATTAAGTGAATTAAAATATTAATAAAAAATTGAATGTTCCCAAAATTAAGTGAAGGTAAAAAAAATTAAAAAATTAAAAAAAAAATTAAAAAAATTAAAAATTGAAAAAATAAAAAAAATAATAGTGAATAAATGAAAAATAAATAAAAATAAATAAAATAAAATAAAATTGAAAATTTATAAATTAAAAAAAATTAAAAATTGAAAAAAAATTGAAAATTTATAAATAAAAAAATATAATACGAACCGGATAACCCAACTCTGCTACTTCCGGTTAAGAAAGTTACAAACCGGATAACATGTGTGCTACTTCCGGTTTAGAAATTTCTAAACCGCAAAACGTAACAATGCTACTTTCGGTTTGTAATTTTCTTAACCGGATTACTTACCCATTGTACATCCGGTTCGTCTAATCAAATTTAAAAAATATTATTTTTTTACTCTCACTTCGCGGTAAAATTTTTAAATTTTTATTTAAATATTAAAAGGGCAAAATTGGAATTAAAAAATTATGTAGGAGTATCAGGATAATTGTAAGGGTACAAGGTATAATTTCCTGACATACTACATGTCAGACTTAGGCTTTAGTTTTTCTGACAGGTTAGGCTTAGGCTTGGCAAAGCCTGGCTCGGCCCAGCCTATTTCCACCCCTAATCATGGGTACCTAAGAATTTTCATTTTTCTTATTTTTTTCTAAAAACTAATATGATAATGTGCCTTCGCAGTATAGATATCCGTCGGAGATACGCATTTGTTATCAAAATTGACATTTTTTATAAAAAAAGAAAAGAAAGAATAGTAATGATTAACTAAAAAAATATTGGTTGATTAGTTCAAATTAAAAAGATGATAGTAAAAAATAATATAAAAAAATCCATTAAAAATTATATAAGAAAAATTATATAATGAAATAAAATGAAGATTAGTATAATTTACCTATGAAGAGAGAGTGATAAAAAAATTATAAATGATATAAATAAATGGGATGTAGTAAATAATGTAAATCATAATTTTTATTAAATAAATTATTTACTTTATGATTTATGTATATTTTGTATATACATTTAAATATAAATAATTGAAATATATATTTAAAAAATGAAGAAACACAATAAAAACCATTAAGATATTGTTTCAAAAATATAAATATAAATAAAGGAAATAGTTTTGGAAATAAAAAAATAAATAAAATAGAATTTGTATAAATGAGAATATAATAAATAAATAAATATAATAAAATTGATAATAAAAAGGTAAATATTTAAAATATAATAAATTGATATTAAAAAAAAGTAAATATCAAAAAAAAATTATTATTTTTAAAAGATATATAAATTAGTGACTACAATATATTATTTTTTGTATAAATAATATTTTTGTTTTGATATTATTTACAAAAAAAAATATTAGAACCAATAATAAATTTTATCTCATTATTATTTAATATGTTGATCAATAATTTTATGATCTCTGTAATAATAATGATATTTTTACTGTATATATAAATAAATTAATCAACAACAAATTTGATCATGTATATAAATATTAAGTTTATTTTGACAAACAGCGGGTACTGTTATAATACATATATTTTTTCAAAATTATAATTAAAATGATATTAAAAAATTAAATGTTTCAATAAAAAAATTTATTATTTTTCATAGATATAATAAATTATTGTCTATAATTTATTTCATATATAAAAATATTTGAATCAACAATAATATTTTTCCCGTATATATAAATAAATTAATCAACAATAAATTTGATCTCGTATATAAATATTAAGTTTGTTTTGACATTATTTATATTTATGAATCAACAATCTAATTTTTATTGAAAGTAAATATTAAGTTGTTCAATAACTTACACTTTTATTTGTATTTTATATTTGATTCAACGATCTATTTTATATTTTTTATAATGACCAATCATATTTTAATATGTTTTTCATAAAACATTAAACATAAAAAAATATTTAAATAAAATTATATCTTAAAAATTAAATTAGTATAATTATTAAATATAAGAGATTTAAATAAAATATATAAAATTACCCGTGCGAATCCACAAAAACTGATTTTTTTTACACGTATTTGTACACAAATTAAGAAAATAATAAAACAAAAATAGTTTTGTTTAAAAAATTAATACCATTTATAATAATATTTGAAATAATTATATTATTTTCCTGTAATTTGATATTATTTATACAAATATTTAAATCAATAGTATAGTTTATCTCATATATAAAAATAAATAAAAACACATGAGGTAAAGAAAATATTTTAAGTATAGACATAATTTATTTTCGTGTGATTATGATTTATTTTGTGTTATCCATGGTTTATTTTCATTTGTAATTTAAATATTTTAAGTCTAAAATAAATATTTACTATGAGTTGTTGTAATTTTTGGGCACTAATAACCAAAATAATCTCATCTAATCTAATAAGTTGATCTATGTAACCAAAAATAATGTTGACGTTAAAAAACAAAAAAGAGAATGTTTTTTGTATCGTCGAATCTGATGTGGCATTGATTTGCATTGTGACTGAGTATTTAGATTTAGAATGTGCTTTTGATTTTTTTTTTTATTTTTAGTTAGAAAAAGTGGAAACTCTAATTTTCTGACTTTATTTAATTGTACTGTTCTATGATTTTAGAACTTTTGATATAAGAACTCGCTGCAGTTGTTTTTGTGTTGAAGATTTGGAGGCATTATCTCTATGGTTATAGATTTGAAGTGTTTAGTGACCACAAGAGTTTAAAGTATTTGTTTGATCAAAAGGAGTTGAATATGAGGCAACGAAGATGGTTTGAATTATTAAAGGATTATGATTTTGGTTTGAACTATCATCCAGGTAAAGCTAATATTGTTGTTGATTCTTTAAGTCGGAAAACGTTGCATATGTCGGCGATGATGGTTAAATAGTTGGAACTAATTGAACAGTTCAGAGATATGAGTCTAGTTTGCTAAGTAATATCGAAGAGTGTTATGTTGGGAACGCTGAAGATTAATAATGATTTTCTAGATAATATCAGAGACGCTCAGAAGTTAGATGTGAAGTTGTTGGATTCGATGGTGGGAATCGATCAGTCTGAGAATAGTGATTTCAAGTTGGATGTGCAAGGCGTGTTGAGATTTCGTGATCGAGTTTGTATTCCTGATGATGTGAAGATGAAGAGAATGATTCTTGAAGAGAGTCATAGAAGTAAGCTGAGTATTCATCCAGGTGCTACAAAATGTATCAAGATTTGAAGAATTTGTTTTGGTGGCTGGGGATGAAGAACGATGTAACACGTTATATGTATGCATGTTTAATTTGTCATAAGTCGAAAGTTGAACATCAGAAACCTACATGGTTGATGCAACCATTAGAAGTTCCAAAACGGAAATGGGATAACATTTCAATGGACTTTGTGACGGGATTGCCTAATACTTCATGAGGACATGATTCGATTTGGGTGATTGTTGATATGCTTACTAAGTCGGCTCATTTTATTCCTATTAACATCAGTTTTCCAGTATCTAAGTTGGCAGAGATTTATACTGGCTTGATTACTAAGTTGCATGGTGTGCCTTTATGTATTGTGTCAGATAGAGATCTGATGTTTACTTCTGAGTTTTGGAAGAGTTTGCAAGAGGCTTTGGGTTCTAAGTTGAGGTTGAGTTCAGCGTATCATCCTCAGACAAATGGTCAAACGGAGAGAACTATTCAGTGGTTAGAAGATTTGCTGAGAGCGTGTGTTCTTGAACAAGGAGGTTTGTGGGATACTTATCTTCTGTTGCTAGAATTCACTTATAATAACAGTTATTATTCTAGTATTGAAATGACATCTTTTGAAGCGTTGTAAGGTCGGAGATGTAGAACTCCTTTATGTTGGCATGAATCTGGAGAAAATGTAGTGCTTGGTGCAACACCCCATTTTTAATATTTATTCGTCGGGTACTTTTGGTGCTTTGTTGGCCTTGATTAAGGCGTATGTTTTGATGTTTCGGTGTTGTGTCCTTGTGGAACAGCTAGAATTGGGGTGCGTTTAGTAATAGTGAGTGTGCAAATAATAATAATAACATTTAACCATTATTCCCATTACTATTATTAGTATTATTATTGAGCTTAATTAGAAAGAAGGGGCGAATTGGTAAAATTGGAAGGTGAGGGTTTTTATAGAGAAGTTAGAGTAAGTAGACAAGGAGAAAGAATTGGTTGTGAGATTTGTGGGAAGAGCAAAGGAGGCTAGGAAAAGGAAGAACACCTAGGCCATCTTCACAACCAGAATCTTTGCAGGAAATTTGTCCGATTTCGAGGTAAGAGGGAGAAAGGAATTCTAAATAGGTGATTTAATATGATGGGTAGTGATGGGTTTCTTCCCTCATAAGAATTTATGTTGTTTTGATGAATTTGTGATGAAAAATTGTGTATATGACTATTGTTGCGAATTTGTGATTGTGTTTACATGATTCTGTGGATTATTGGCGGTATATTATCGTAATTGTTATGTGGTATGAATATTTGATGCATATTGTTGTTGATGATGCAGTGGAACAATACTGATAGAGATACAAATAGACAATAAAAATTGAATTAGTAACTTAGATGAAAGGGGACATAATTAAGAGTATAAAACTGGTATAAACATAACCCTAAGTCTGCTAAAATGGGATGGAAATGGACTCGTAAGGGAGTTATAGAGCGGAAGGAAGAAGACGCGAAGCAGGAAACGCAGTGGATTGTGTGACGACCGTCTCATTAATCCAGACGAACGTATGGGGTCCGTGAAGACTGTCACACCCCTTGTGACGACCTTCATGCATAATAACGAGTGACACAAGTCTGTGACGTCCGTCACATGTGCCTGGGGCAGGAATCTTAGTGGTTTTGGTTATGTTCTTGTGTCTGAGATGGTTGATCACTCCCAAAAGCATAAATTAGACTAAGGGGTACCAATTAAATTAGAGGGAGCTTATTAATTAGGTGGCAGAAGATGAATAAACGAAGTTAGTGATGAGTCAATGAAAGAAAAGTCAATAACAATAAGATAACTTAGTAACAAGTGTTGAAAGTGCCTTGTTACAGTGATGCAGGATTGGATAGGAGTATGGTGATCAACTAGTAATGAGTAGTATTAGCAGCACATGTTAAGTAGTCTAATTAATTAGTCTAACCAGGGTTATTTAAATAAAATGTAATGGACTTGTTGTCCTTGAGTTGTGTTGTTATGTTGTTTATTGATCGGATGGATCGTGTAGATGTATAATATGATGAATTATACATGTTGTATGATTTTTATTGTCATGCATACATTGTTGAATTATTGTTGGGATGATCGTGTCGGATGGGTGAATACGATCATTCGTACTCCTTTATGGAGAGTGTTGAGATAATCATTGTCGGATGGGTGTATGTGATTATCTGTGTTCGATTGAATGAACAAAACCCGATACCACATGCATTGTGTCGTGTTGAGTCAGATTGCATAATCATTGTTGATTGTTGTTGCGTGATTATTGTTGGATTTGTTGTTGTTATATTAATGGTAAACTTGTTGTATTTGTTGTTGTGCATGAGAAACTACCTTATAGATGTTAATTTCACTGTTTAAGTTGGAAATTGTTTCTCACCCCTTTTGTTGTTATTGTTACGTCTGTGCTTCTATGGAAGTACAGATAATCCAGGTACTTAAAAGTACATGGAGTCGTGTTGCTTGTTCGAGTCTAGGATGCTCTGATACGTAACACGGGATGGAGACTTTTGTTGTTTTATTTTCTTTTGTTACGTATCGAATTTATGATATTGGAAACCTTATAAACCAAGAGTATTTTTTAGGATTATTTGTTGATGTTGGCATGTTGCCTAAGTCGAACTAATTATGTTAATTTCCGCTGTTTTTAGAGGAAGAATTTTATATTGGATAATGTTGTTAAAATGTGGCATTCCACTTGCTTTACTCTGATTTTTCGTATTAAACTACTATTTTATAAATTTGGAAGAGTGGGGTGTTACAATTGGTATCAGAGCAGGTCGGTCCAACCGGCCAGAGGTCATGTCGAGTCAGTCCTTAGAATAGGAATTGTTGTTGTATTCTAACCTAAAGTGGTTGTTGTATTAGGATGGAAGGAAGAAATGATGTTGCACTTGTTGCTGCTATGCAAGCCATGGCACAAGTCGTTGAGAACATTGGTCCAGCTGTAGGGAATGCTGAGTTTCGTGATCTGGATTAGTTCAGAAGTAACAAGCCGCCTACGTATGAAAGGGTATATTGCATCCAGAGGATGCACAAAAATGGTTGAAGGCAGTGGATAAGATCTTTAGGACAATGGGGTGCAATGATAATCAGAAGGTGAGGTTTGGTACTCATATGCTTGAAGGCGAAGCTGAGGTCTGGTGGGACAACAATCGCCAAAGGTTGGAAGTTGCAGGTACCGTTGTTACTTGGGTTGTGTTTCGAGGTGAGTTTCTGGAGAAATATTTCCCATAAGATATCTGCAGTGCTAGAGAGGTCGAGTTTTTGGAACTTAATCAGGGAAGCATGATTGTGGTTGAGTATGCTGCGAAGTTTGAGGAGTTGGTGCAGTATTGTGCACATTATAACACTGAAGATGCTATGACTTCAAAGTGTCTAAAGTTTGAGAATGGGTTATGTCCTGAGATCAAACAGGGCATTGCTTTCCAAAAGATCAGGAATTATCCAGAGCTAGTAAGTAGGAGCAGAATTTATGATAATGACAACAGAGCTCGGATTGCACACTACAAAGTTGTGAATGACAAGAAGGGTAAGTCAAGGTTTGGGGGTACTCCTTATAGTGCTCCAGCTGATAAGGGAAAATAGAAAGTTGTTGCTGACAAGAAGCCAAGTGGGGGAGGGGTGAATCCCAATCCTATGAAGTGTTTTAGATGTGGAAGCACGGGTCATCATGCTAATACTTTCTAGAATGAAGTGAAGAAGTGCTTCAAGTGTGGGCGAACGGGTCATGTGGTGGATGACTGCAGAGCTACTATTCCTACTTGTTTTAATTATGGTGAACAAGGGCACATTAGCACGACTTGTTAGAAGCTAAAGAAGGCTCAAGGAGCAAGTGGAAAGGTGTTTGCTTTGGTGGGGACCCAATCCACTAATGAGGAGTGTTCTGTCAAAGATACTTGTTTTATTAATAGTACTCCTTTGATTGCTATTATTGATACGAGTGCAACACACTCGTTTATTTTTGTGGATTGTGTGAGGAGGTTAGGAATTATGTCGTCTACTCTAAATCAGAGGATGACAATTGAGCCTATGTCTATCGGTTCGGTGGTTACGTCTTTTGTAACGCCCCGATTCGATTTTCCCAATTTTTGTTGAGTCTTTTACTTTATTTGTGGGATAATTGTTTCATTTGAGAAATTGATGTGATACTATGATATGTTGATGTATTAATATGGTATGATATGTGATTTTACCGTTTTGTGAATTTTCGGGTAAAATTGGATAAAAGGGTATTTTAGACTTTTGTTAATTAGTGATAAGTTGGAATTAGATAGAATTATAATTTTGTGAGAAAATGATATTTGGTGGAGAAAATAGTTAGTAAGAGAAAGAATAGAAAATAGAGAGAAAATAATATAAGTTAGGAGAAAGAGAAAGAAAAGGAAATAGAAGGAAAAAGAGAAGAAAGAAAGGAAGAGAAGAGAAAAGAGGAAAAGCTTAGATTCTTCAAGATTGCTCCTAGGAATCGAAATAATCGGATAAGGGTGATAAACATTGTTATCTTGATATTGTGTATGATTGTGTATGTGTGTGAATGATTGGGTTTTGGTTTTGATGAAGTTTAGAGAAGATGAATAGTTAGGGTTTTAGTGAAAATGTGAGAAATTGGTGGATTAATCGGTTAGAAATTGTTATAATCGAAGTATGATGTTAGATATATGCTTTAGATCATGTTTATGGGAGTATTTTGGAGATTTGGAGTGGTTTAGGTTGACTGTTCGCAGCTGTGAAAATTCTGGAATTCGCAGTGGTCGCTCAGCGAGAATTCCAAGGATTTCCTTGCTCAGCGAGCCTGTAGGTTTTTGAGGAATTTGTGTTTTAATTCGTAGCTTTATTTTCGTTTATTCGTTTTTAGTGTTCCTTATATCAATTCGAAGCTAGAAACGTGTAGAAACTAATGATGCAAAGAAATGTAATTTTTAGCCGACTTTCACCCGACTTTTCCAATAAAACATAAATGAATTAATTATGGAAATGTGGGATTGATGTGAGGTTGTGGCCGTTTGGCAAATGAATACATTGCTTGAATTGAATGCACATGTATGTTAATTGAATGAGTTGAGTGCATAATTATGTTGTGAATAATGTATGCATTTTCAAGAATGTTATGTGTCATTTTGAATGTAAAGCATAATGTATGCATTCTTGTGCTGTGAGATTCTTTGTGAATCCGTTGTAGCATCGTGTGCTCATGTGGAGTGTGAGCGATGACTACAACACGATCGTGTTCCCATGTGGGGTGTGAGCAATCGTATTGTATGCCCGTGTGGGGTGTGAGCAATCCATAAACATCGTGTGCCCGTGTGGGGTGTGAGCGATGGGTGATTTATTCACATTGATTGTGTGCCCGTGTGGGGTGTGAGCAATCGGATTGTGTGCCCATGTGGGGTGTGAGCAATCCATAAACATTGTGTGCCCATGTGGGGTGTGAGCAATGGGTGAACATCGTATGCCCGACGGGGAGTTACTTTAGGTAACGAGCGATGGTTCCATTAGTTCCTGAGTGAACTTGCTGATGATTGAGTCGGTACCGCATTTGCATCTGCATAGAGTCGTGTGTCGGTCTCTATGATTTGCATTTATCATCTATAATTGATGTTGATGAATAAACATGAATATATATGTTTATGTGGAGGTGAAAGTATGTATTGATGAAAACATGCTTTGATTTGCATTTATCATCTATAATTGATGTTGATGAATAAACATGAATATATATGTTTATGTGGAGGTGAAAGTATGTATTGATGAAAACATGCTTGTTTATATATATACACCGCAATGTATAAACACAATGTATAAACACACATATACACCGCAATGTATAAACACACATAAATATATATATATATATATATATATATATATATATATATATATATATATATATATATATATATATATATATATATATATATATGGATGATGAGAAGTGATTTGTGGTGAGAACATGCTTTATGTGCATCTTATATGTTGAGATATATAATTATATACAATGTTATTATGATAATGTTTCTCACCCTTCAGCTGTTTTATGATGCTCTATGAGGCATTGCAGAGTAGGTTGCTGGAGGTCTTTTTGTGAAACTTGTCTTCATCTTTTGAGGTCGGTCGACTCTGATATGTATCACCGGGTAGCTAGGGTCGGCTTGATGCCTTTTTGTGATACATTGTATATGTATTTTGGTATTAAATGTTTTATGTAAACATGAAATATTTTGGTGAATCAAACTTGTAGATATATTTATGATAAGTATATAAGTTTGAAATGGTTATGTTTGTTTCCGCTGTTTATTTGAATTAATGAATACGGGTGTAAGGATGAAATCCTTAGTGTTTGCAAGTTACCCCGTTTGTTGCATATCTCTAATGAGCAGGTGTTGTATTTGTTAATTTCAATTATAATGTGGCATTGCCCCTTTTATACCATGTTTCAAATATACTTTGATGGAATTTTGATTATGTGCCTAAATGATTTAATTGATTATATGGGGGTATAGAAAGGGGGTGTTACATTAAGTGGTATCAGAGCCAATGTTCGATTCAGTTGTGTCTGTCTTGTTGTTGTGATGATTGAACTTTTGTTTAATCTTGTTGTTGTCTTTGGGAATGATCAGATTATGGCTGGTAGAAATGACAAATGCGATGACTGCTGCTTTGGAAGCAATGGCTAGGACGGTGCAGGGAGCACCGAATGTGAATGGTAATGATGAGTTCAGGAAGAATCAACCTCCAGTCTTCAAGGGAAGATTTGATCCCGATGGTGCTCAGAATTGGTTGAAGGAGATTGAAAGAATCTTCAGAGTTATGGACTATGCTGAAGAGAGTAAGGTGAGGCTTGGTTCTCACATGCTGAAGGAAGAAGCCGATGATTGGTGGGTCGGTAGAAGTCAAGCTCTTGAGGAGGAGGATGAAGAGATAACTTGGGAAGTTTTTCGTGTCGTGTTCTTAGGGAAGTATTACCCTGAGAGTGTGAAAGGAAAGAAGGAGATGGAATTCCTTGAACTGAAGCAAGGTAGTATGTCAGTGGTTGACTATACTGCGAAGTTTGTGGAGTTGGTTCAGTTTCATCCTCATTATGATGCTGCTACTGCTGAGTTTTCGAAGTGTATTAAGTATGAGAATGGTTTGTATCCTGAGATTAAGCAAGTTGTGGGATATCAGAGAATTAGAAGGTTTTCAGATTCGACGGAGTGTTGTAGAATTTTTGCGGAAGATAACAAAGCTCGTTCTACCCATTACAAGAGTGTGAATGAGAGGAAAGGGAAGCAACAAGCTAGAAGTGGACCTTATGTGACACCCGCTGATAAGGGCAAGCATAGGGGAAACTTTGATAAGAGATCTGGTGGAGGGAGTTCTGGCCCCGTTAAGTGTTACAAGTGTGGCGATTTGGGCCATAAGTCTTTTGAATGTGAGAATAATATTGTGAAATGTTCAAACTGTGGAGGTCTTGGACATGTTATTACCGAGTGTAGAAGGAATGTTGTGAAGTGATTCAATTATGGAGAAGTTGGTCACATTAGTACTAAGTGTACTAAGCCGAAGCAAGCTCAGGCAGGCAGAAAGGTGTTTGCATTAGCAGGGAAGGACACTACTAGTGCATACCGTTGATTAAAGGTACATGCTTTATTAATAGCACGCCTTTAGTTACTATTATTGATACGGGAGCGACTCATTCGTTCATTTCTCTTGAGTGCGCTAAGCGTTTGAATTTGTTTATGTCTTCTTGGGGTGGTGATCGGAAAATAGCAAGTGTACTATTTTTACCGATGTAGTAATAGAAGGGAGGAACCCCAAATATCGATCTCAAGGACTGCTTAATAAAATAAGTTCTTAATGATTAATTTCAATTGGACAAAAGTTATAGTTTAAAGGTTTGATTTTAGATTGAATAAACTAAAGTTATTAAAACGTAGACTAAAACAAAGAGTTTTTACTAATATGAAAGTAATGTCAGGGACGGTGTATGATCCGTAGTGCAATGACTCAATGGTTTCTTAATTTTACAGAGATATGCTTTAAAAAGTGTCTTTCCTAAGTCGATAATGTTTTTCCAAAATTCCTTTAAAGAAAAACCATTGGTATTCTTCCTCGACCTTGATTCCTCAACGGTCAAAGAAGAATATCAAGCAATAATTTTGACATAAAGAGGTTTTCACAAAAATATCCCAATTCCTCAGTAATATTTATCGCGATAAAATTTATGCAACAAGGTTAGGATGGTTGGTCATACCAAATCCTAACCACAATCAATTATCCCATTTTCCAACAAAGACAAAGCGTTAAGGACGTTGCATAAATTAAAGAAACGGATTTAAAAGCATAATCTCAAAATGAAGAATTCAAATTGTCATTACATAAAGCAAATCAGGGACACCCCCTGGCATTGGGGGGTTTAGCCACTCATGTTCATAACTGAAATAAAAACAGAGCAAGAAAATTGAGACATTACAATTAACGTAGGATTCGTTGGATCGTCAATCGCTTCTTCTCCCGTATTCTTTCCAATCCCAAAATCCCCCAAATCAAAAAGTGGTTCATTACAGTAATAATTGTCAAATATAAATCAGTCTTCCAAAACACCGCGAAAAGTCCGAAATACCTTTGTGTAACACCCTAATTTTTGTCCTAAGATTGTTTCTTCATATCATTTGCATTTTTGCATACAAACAAGATCGCCTGGCTTTCGAGTTTCTTCTCAGATGTGGGTCTATGCTTCGCAGGGGATCACCATTGTTTTACTTCTTTATATTTGTTTATATTTACGGACTTCTAACAAAAATACCAAAAAAATATGTGGCAGTATTCTTCTTCTTCTCTGTGTTACAGGTTTGCGAAGATAAGACAGTGAATTTAATTCAGATGCGTTTGTTCAGTCACAATTCGATTTCAGATGGATGTTTGACCTAATATTAGTCAAACTATCAAAAGATTGTGTTGACTGCCAGTTGTGTGTGCCAGTGGTTTATTCCTCAGACGATGCGTTTCCAAAAGTTCAAATGATGTTGAGTGTGAAAATCATCAGTTATCAGGCAGTTGTTATGTGCGAAGTTGGGTTTGAATCTTCAAGTGTTTATCAGTTCATCGGTTCTTCAGTTCATTAGCGATTCATCTGAGGATTTATTTTCCTTAATTTGGTTTCGAATCATCAGGGTATATAATCAGACGATTTTCAGATGACAGTTGGCTTGAGTTGTGGATTTATTCAGTGATTCAGGAGTTGGTTGTATTCCTCATTATCTGTGGCTGATAAAGATCAGAATTTGTTGTGGGCTTAAAATCAAAACTTCATCCATATTCCCTTTCAATAATCATTTCCAAATTTAGTCCATTAATCATTTCTCGATTTTCGATTATTTCAATTTTTCATTCCAATTGCCGTTATTTTTTCTATCCATCTTTTCGATTCCTTTTTATTCACTTTCGTCCAATTAAATCCAAATATCCATTTTTTTCCATTTACCAAAAAAATCCAATTACCATTTTCTCCTTGTTCTTATTCATTTTTAAATTCACATTTCAACATTATTTTATCCATTTATAAAAAAATTCCATTTGTTTATTCCAATATATTCCTTTTTTCATTTTTTCAATATTACCTTTTTTTTCTTTTACCAAAAATATATATAGTAACCAAATTCATTACATTTTCTAGTCCATTCATAAAAAATATATCATATATTAATTACCAAATTACAAATAATAAAAAAAAGAGGGTTTTTCATACAACACTTTCAAACATCAAAGCCTCAGCCCATCACTCCAAGCCTAATACCATACAAGCCACACAAAGAAAAATTTCCCACAAGCCAAACAATGCTTCCCGCAGCCTACTTCACAACATCAAGCCATTTCACACCACATCACCAAGCTGCTTCAGCATTTCCCAAGCGCCTTTTCCGTACACAAAAACAAGCTGCAGCTCACAAATCCAAGCCTTTTCATATCAGCTGCACGTAACAACACCTCACTTCAGCCAAAGCTTTCCCAAGTACCAACAACAAATCTCTCAGCCATCTGCCAAGCCAAAATCCGTACTAGCCTACGCCCAAGCCACACAGTCCGCAAGCCTATATGCCGTAAGCCATCCTCACATCCTGCAGGCCCACACCAGCCCCACGCGTGCAAATCATGCGTAAGCCTTAAACCACAAGCCGAAATGAAAATAATTCAATCCAGCCCCACGCGTCCAGCTGCACAAGCCAAGTGCAAACTCCAGCAAGCCTTTTCGTACGGCCTTTCAACACAAGCTAGCCACAGTTGCAAGTCAAATCAGGACAAAATTTCCTTTAGCCGAAGCCAATACCAAATACAAGGCCACCTTTGTATCTCACAGCAACAAACAAGGCCCAAGCCACTTGCAAAACACCTTCATCGCATCACGCAATCGCACGAGATACACACGCACCTGAAAATCAATAACCAAAAAGCAAATAAAATGCAAAACTGAAATCAAAACAAAACGCAGCAAAGATGTAAATGAAACGCAGAAAACTCAAGAATGAAAACGAAAGCGGAACACGAAAATTTCATGCTCTCAAAACGCCCGCAGCTTCACCTCAAAACGATCTCACAATTTCAGCCCCTTCCTTCTATAAATAAGAACCCCCATTCCTTCAATCAAAAAGCTTACATAGCCCTCTCAAATCTCTGCCAAAATCATTCCTCAATCCCTAATTTCCTTTTCTTTCGAACCTTCAATCTGAAACAAAAACCAAATCAGAAGAGGAAAAGGAGGAAGAGACTGAAATTGAAAGAGGAGAAGAGAGATGTTTTCGTGAAAATTGAAAGAGAAGAGAGAAGCCGTGAAGGAGAATTTCGAAGTTGAAGAAGAAGAAGAAGAAGAAGGAAATCGGTGAGAGAAGGAGACAATCGGAATTTGACTGAGAGAGAGTTTGTTGGTTGCGCGTTTGTTTGATTGAGAAGGTGAGGAACGGTGCCACCATGGTGTTTTTCATTTTGTTCCCCTGTTTTTTCGTTTGATTTGAGGAAGAAGAAGTCATGGACTTCTATTTTGTTTTTTTCTTTTTTTAAATTGATTAATTGTTTTAATAAGAAGGAATGAATTTGGTTGGGCTGTAAAACTTGGATATATTGCTATCCTGACCCGCGGTTATCCTCCCCTACCCCTTTCTACTCTTCCTTTTTTCCTCTTATATATTCTTTAATTTTCTTTTTAATTTGATTTTGGTTATTCTTTTTTTTTTTATTAAAGAATTTTATAGAAAAAGATTTTTAGAATATCTTTTAGAAAAGAAATTTAGAAAAGTGTTTAGAAAACAATTTAGAAAAGGATATTTGGAAAAGAGATTTTAGAAAAGAATTTAAAAATATATTTCTATTTCTTTTTTGGATCTATTTTTTTTATCCATTGTTCTTCATCTTTTTCCCTTTTGGTCGATGACAATCTCCGATTCGGGATTGTTGATTTACGATTAGTTTAATCTTCATTATTTCAAATCTATGGATGAATGATCATTTGGATCATTCTTCATACTTTGAGATCGTGATAGGTTGCTTTTCGATAAAAATCAACGAAAATCTCGATTAAGATTAGACCATCCTTCTTCTTTTAGTGTGGCATGTTTTCGGAGAAAGATTCATTATATCGCTTCTCTAACATGTATTAACACGAATATTTTCCACTTTAATTAGTGGTGGCCGACCTCATTTGTATGGTAATTACTTCGTAAATTACTCGGCGATTGCTTAACATAGACCTAAAGTTGTCCCGATTCGAATTAAGATCCACTTGGATCCGGTTGCCTCGATTTTATTATTCCTTGTTGTGGTTGTGCTTGATTAAGTTCATCATACCACTTATATTGTAAATATTATAATATTGTGAATATAATTGTTTAAATTTAATCTCTCGCACCTTATCCTTTTATTTTAATCTCTTGTTCCCTTATCCCTCTATTATGCTTTATCATATTATATCATATATCATTTGTTATGTTTATATTGTTGTTTGTTTTTTATTTTATTTTGTCCATTTGGATATCAAAACACTAATAAAGGATTAAACACTTAAAAGACTTGTGACTTCTAATTTTGGACTATGGTTACTATCCCTTGCTTTTGGAGAATGGACTTAGACTTTAAGATCTTCCCCCTTGCTCAAGTTGGAATGGATTGGAAACCTCGGCCTCAAGTTATTTCATTAGCCTTTGAAGGTGGAATTTCGAACTTTGAAGAATTGTGCATATTATGGTTTGGTATCTCTTCTTTTAACTTTTAATTCAAGTATTAGGATTAGTCCCTTCATCTCCTCCCCATTCTTAAATTTTCAAAACTTCTCCCTATTTAAAAATCTTCTTGTTTTCTAAACTTCAAATGCTTTCATAAATAAACCTTGACTTCGGTCAAGCGATTTTTAAACTTTTCACTTTATTTCCTTAAACAAATGTTAATCCATGTAAATATATCAAAACCATTTTCTTACTTACTTTAAAAAACTCAAAACTCATTCAATTGTTTTTGTGCCTTTGTGCACCTTTTCTTTTTACATGTTTAGATATGATTCATCTTTTCTAGCGGAATTATTCGCTAAAGGATGACGACTTATCTCTACATTTTAAAATCAATTCAATCCATTTGTTTCTTTTCAAATTTTGTACCACGAACTACGAGGTTTTGATCTCGCATTGCACTTTGTGGGTACGTAGGCATAAGGAGTTAAAACCTTATCAAACACAAAATCATTAAAAAATATTCTTCTCCTCATCTCTTCAATCATTTCTAAGAAAACCAATTTCAGACCAAAAAGCAATAAATATTTCAAAGGGCTCCCGTGGAGTACCACGGACGAGTCGGGTGCCTAAAACCTTCCCGGTTCGTAACCAATCCCCTTACCCATTCTCTGTTTGTTTCTTTTAGCTTTTGCTTTTAGATTCCTAGGTTTTTATTCGTTCTTTTACCTTTTTTCCTTTTGGAAATAAACAAAAGCGCGGTGCGCGACTCTGTGTACATCGAGTTAAGTTAATCAATAGCTTACACTCACGATTTTACCGCTACAGAAAAGTGGCGACTCTGCTGGGGAGTAATCTCTAAGCGGATTCAGCCTACTTTGATTTATTTATTGCTTTGGTTTGACTTGTTTGTTATTTGATTGTTCTGTTTCGGTTTTGGTGATCCTCTGTGTGAGATAGATTCTAACCCGGATCTGAGTTGAAACTTATGATAGGACGACAATATTCGAAGCGATATGTGATGGAGTAGTCCAAAGCAATATCAATTTGATAATCTCCACTCGGTTAGGCTCTCTTGGACTATCAATGTCATGACGAGTAATTGTACGTGGCATTATTTTCCGACCTTGAGCTGATCATACTGAGGACCTTAGAACCCTTAACCCATCTAAGGCAATTTAGGAACGTAGTGCGGAAACTGTCTGGGTGTAAATCTAAGGCGATTGTCACGCGATACTACACTTGGACGAGGTCTATTTTAAGAATGTTATCGATTGGGGAGTAATCCAACGTAGCGGTGATATTCTAAAGATGGCTGTTAACTCCGGGCACCTCTGTTAGCACCCTTTTGGTTTTCTGCAGGTACAATGAAGACAAAACCTTAGTACTTACCTGTGTGGGTTGATGTTCTGTTACCTTGACTTCATGCTCGTGACTCGGAACCTAAGCCCGCGTGCCTTGTGTGATCTTGTTTGTGTTTGTTGCATACATGCCATCATACATTCATGAGCATTGTTCGTAAGATTTCAAAGGACTTATAAGGAACTTTTGCAAAATTTCAGATGTCCATGGCTATGACTTTTGAAAGGAGGAACACAAAGAAGTACACTTTCAAGAATCCTAATGTTGTAGAGTTGAGAAAGCTAGGAGCTTTGGTTGTTGATACCCAAGAGTTCCGAATATGTCATGGGAAGCTTTTGTATATGTTGGACATTGATGTAGCTGAGGGGATTCTCCCTACTTTAGCTCAGTTTTATGATCCGTTGCATCATTGTTTCACTTTTCCAGATTATCAGCTTGTGCCGACTTTGGAGGAGTATTCTCATTGGTTAGGTTTGCCTATTCTGTACAAGGAGTTTCTTTTCACTGGTTTAGAGAAGGAGCTTACTATCAAGGTCATCGCCAAAGCACTTTTTCTTAAGGAGTCCGATCTTAATGGGAAATTTCTTCCAAAGGGGAGTGTTCGTGGTATTAATGCTAAGTTCTTGATGGGAAAAGCTTCTACTTCGCTTACTTTAGGTCATAAGGATGCATTTGAGGCTATTCTTGCTTTGCTTATTTACGGGATTGTCTTGTTTCCGAACTTGGATGGTATTGTGGATGAGAATGCTATTCAGATCTTCTTGAAGAAGAACCCGGTTCCTACTTTGCTTGGAGATATGTATCATGCTTTTCACTATAGGACCTCCAAAGGTGATGGAGAGATTGTATGTTGTGCGCCTCTTGTTTATAGGTGGTTTATTTCGCACCTACCGAAGTCGGATGTTTTCAAGGACAATAGAGAGAATCGAAGATGGTCTCAAAGGTTGATGTCGCTTTCTCATAAGGACATGACATGGTATAGTTCTCATTATGACACTGGAGTTCTTATTGATAGTTGTGGAGAATTTCCTAATGTACCTCTTCTTGGTACACGTGGGGGAATTAGCTACAACCCCATTTTGGCTAGACGACAGTTCGGTTATTGTTTAAAGGACATTCCAAACAATCTTGCCTTATCCCGTTTCTTCTTTCTTAATGGTGCTGATCATTTAGAGATGAAGAAAAGGATTGCTCATTCTTGGCATGCTGTTCACCGAAAAGAGAAAGGTCAATTGGGAAGACAACCCCTTCCTCCTTCCGAATGTTATATTCAGTGGGTTCGATCTAGGGCTTCCAAGCTCAAGATGCCTTATCCACCTGAGGAGCCTCTGTTTCCCATATTGCCTTTGTCTGCTTTTTTACCTCCCGTTGATGAGAAGTTGGTTCTTCAAGAAGAGTTAGACAAGATGAAGAAAGAGAAAGAAGATTGGCTACTTGAGAAGACTACTATGCAGGAGCAGCTTAAGGAGAAGGATGATCTTATTGAGCTACTTGAGCGGTGCGTCATGAAGAGGCCGAGAGAGGATTTATCTTCCTCTAGTACTCCATCGACTACTCCTCCTACTTCCGGTGCTTGGAAGGCCATTGTCGACAAGTTGGTGAAGGATAAGGAAGATATGGAAGAGCGGTACAAGAAAGAGATCAAGAGAATTCGCATGAAGTATCAGCCAGGATTCAGAGCTTCTTTGGATATGATTCCATAGGCCTAGTTTAATTTTCTTCTTATGTATTAGGATTATTGATGTGTGTACTTCATTTGTAATCCTCACTTTGATCTTAATAAGAATAAGTTTTTAAGTATTTCAAAAATGTTTCTTTATGAATATTGCAAGTTATCTTATAATCCTTTGAAATCTTTGCATTTGCATACGCATACCATGCATCATTCTTGCATTTGTCTTGCTTTTAGAGTGTTCTCCAGGGATCTTATTGTTGTTTCTTGGTCTTCATTCAGTTCTCCTGTCAAGCTGATTCATCGATTTGATACTCGAGCTAATCGAAGAAGGGTGATGGAAACTTTGCAACAAGAGAATCGCGAGCTGCGCGAAGAGGTTACTTATCTGAGGGAAAGCTTGGAAAGAGTGTCTGCTATGATGGAAGTTTTGGTGGCTGCTCAGAATCAGCCACCTCCTTCTCCTGTTCAGAATACTGTCATTTCCGAGGTTGTTACCGCTTCAATTCCTGTTGAGACTGTTATCTCTCCTCGCTATCGTATGCCTGCTAGCACACCTTGGGGCATGCCAGTTGACTTTTTTCCTGCTGGTTATCGTCCTCCTCATCAACCTGAGACTGCTGCATTTAATACTCTCCCACCGCCAGTTTGGACTACTCTTCCTCCAGTTGTGACTATTGTACCGCCTGTGGTGCACAATATTCCGCATCATGATGAAATGATTTATCATGCTGAGCCCAGTGAAGGTGTTGGAGTTGCTGAAAGACTTGATGATTTCCAGGGACGCTTTGTTGAGATCCAGAGGGAGATGAGAGCCTTGAAGCATAAGGATTTGTTCGGAAAAGATGCTTACGACCTTTGTCTGGTCCCTAATGTTAAAGTTCCGTACAAATTCAAGCTGCCTGAGTTTGAGAAGTACAAAGGCAACACTTGTCCATTGAGCCATTTGACTATGTATGCAAGGAAGATGTCTGCTCAGACTGATAATGATAAGCTGCTGATTCACTATTTCCAGGACAGTTTGACCGGTGCACCCATGAGGTGGTATATGAGCTTGGATAATATCCAAATCAAGACCTTTAATGATTTGGGAGAAGCTTTTGTGAGGCAGTACAAGTACAACGTTGATATGGCGCCAGATAGAGATCAACTTCGTGCTATGTCCCAGAAGGACAAAGATACTTTTAAAGAATATGCGCAGAGATGGCGTGAGCTGGCAACCCAGATTGTTCCTCCGCTGGAAGAAAAAGAAATGACGAAGATCTTCTTGAAGACGTTGGGTTCTTTTTATTATGAGAGGATGATAGCAAGCGCTCCCTCCGATTTCACTGAGATGGTGAGTATGGGAATGCGTTTAGAAGAAGGTGTCCGTGAGGGACGGTTGAGTCAAGAGAATAGCATTGGCTCAAGCTCTAGAAGGTTCAATTTTGGGAAAAAGAAAGAAAATGAGACTAATGCAGTATCCCGTGAAAGTTATAGAAGACCTCACAGTCGTGGGAATCACCTTTCGCAGCATGTGGCTTTTGTAACACCGATGATTAACGTGGCTCAAACTGTGCCAGCAGTTCCAAAGTATCAACCCCGTTATCAGCAACCTTCTGTGCAACAAGGTGGTAATCAACAAGCTCGGGCTAAGCCAAGTTTTGATCATATTCCGATGCCGTATGCGGACTTGCTTCCGTCTTTGATTGCAAAGAATCTTGTGCAGACTCGTCCTCCACCTCCAGTTCCAGAGACTATTCCATGGTGGTATAAGCCAGAGGCTCGATGTGCTTTTCATCAAGGTGCCCTGGGGTATGATGTTGAGAATTGTTATCCATTGAAGTTCGAAGTACAGAAATTGATGAGGAACAATGTTCTGTATTTCAATGATGTTAATCCAAATGTGCAGAAGAATCCGTTGCCGAAGCATGGTAATGCGTCCGTGAATATGGTTGATGGTTGTCCTGGTTTGTTCAAAATCTATGAGGTCCGTCATATCCGAAGGTCTTTGGTTGAGATGCATGCTTTCTTGAGTGAATATCACGATATTGATCACGACTATGCTGGATGTTGTATCTGCTCGGTGAATCCTCGTGGTTGCGTGATTGTTAAACGGGATATTCAAAAGATGATGGACGATAAGCTGATTGAAGTAACAGCAAAAAAAGATGAATATGAAAATGAAGTGAATGTTATTATGCCTCAGTTCAATCTTCTTGAGAAGGTTGTGTAAACACCCCAAATTTGCCCTCACCCATTTCACCATGGCTTGTGATCTTTTCATATGCATAAATTCAATCATAGCATCTCATACAACATTCTTTTGATTCAGAACATCCACTGGGGCAACACCGTATCAGCTTGTGTATGGTATGGAGGCAGTCATACCTGTTGAAGTTGAATTACCCTCCCTGCGGGTACTGATGGATGTTAAGCTGAACGAAGCAGAATGGGTCCGATCCCGATATGAGCAACTGAGTCTGATAGAAGAAAAGAGATTGGCTGCAATTTGCCATGGGCAGCTGTATCAGAAAAGAATGAAGAAAGCCTTCGATCAGAAAGTCAGGCTCCGAGAGTACCAAGTAGGAGATCTTGTGCTGAAAAGACTCCTCCCTCCTCATACAGACCACAGGGGCAAGTGGACTCCAAACTATGAAGGGCCATTCGTAGTAAAGAAAGTTTTCTCTGGTGGAGCACTAATGCTCAGTACTATGGATGGTGAAGACTTCCTGTCCCCTGTGAATTCAGATGCAGTTAAAAAATACTTCGCATAAAATGACCCGCTGGACATAAAAAACAGAATGTAAGTCCAGGCAAAAATAGGGCATCCCGGCGAGTCAAAAACAGAATAAAAGACTCGGGCAAAAATAAGGGAAAATAAATAAAAATGTACACCCGCTGAGTCGAAAAGCCGCATTGGACGGCTCAGGCAAAAAAGGGTATCCCGATGGATTGAAAACCCGAAAGGGCGATCCATGCAAAATAAGGGAATAAGCGAACAACTGCATTCTGAATTCATCTGTATCACTTACAACTTGGTAAGCTTCGAAAGGTTCAAACGTCGGTCGGAATCAGCCATCTTCAGAAAGCAAGACGAGAAGAACGTCAATGTCATACGAGTCATAGCAAAAGGGAAGCTCCCTGAAGCATCATCAACATTGCCAGCACCTTTTTGTTTTTCAATTTGTAACGATTCCCTCATTTCAGGGGATCCGTTTCTTTGAATGTATCTTGCCAAATTCAGGGCACTCGAATTAATAAAATCAGATTTTTCAATCACACACTGTCTCGTACTCTTTTATTTTGCAAAAAAAAAAACCCGTCCGATGTCATTAATATATTGATTGCATAAATACAGATGCTTCTCTTCTGAAAATACGTGCTCGCAGGAAATATACTTACTCCCGGGAGTGTCTGAACTCCTGTGATGGAATCCAGTAAGGGATACCTCGGAGTACTTGTGCATTTCTTTGTCATGCAGGATTGCAGGTGTTCAAAGTGCGACATGGGGCATGAAAGCTTCTCCCCAGCAAGCTGTCAAATCATTATCTGCTCAGTCCGTCTTCCAGATTAGCACCGAAGGTGTTTTCTTCCCAGCTGAGTTGTCAAGTATCATCCTCAGCAGGATCCCTACAGAAATCTCTAGGAAGATCTTCCAGTGATCTTTCTTCTTCCCCAGCCAAAGTGCTAGACAGGGAACTACCTCCCCACAGAGTTTCAACCTCTATCCAGAAGAGCACCGCATGAAGAACTCACAACAGAGTGAAGAAAGCTTCTACCAACCCCAGCTGGGTCCACCATTGCTGAGATGGGTCTATCAGTGATCTGTTTCCCCATGCAGATACATCTTATCAGATCTACCAATGATCTTATCCCCAGCTGGGACACCCACTTCAAGCAGATCAGCCAGAGATCTCTGCAGCAACGGGATCCGAGTCCCGGATCGGTGTCTTTGCGTAATCATAGCATTCGCATCATATTTTCCCCACAGAGCGTAGCATTCCGTCTAATACGGAGCATTACGGCAAAAATCAAACATATTGCATAATCATAAGCCATGTTCTGAATCAAACACTTGTAAATACTGACAATTCATCAACAATATACAAATACCTCTCAAATTCATCACCGGAGAGCCAAAGTATTTACACACTCACAAATACAGATACTTCCTGACACTCGTCCGTGTCATATCCCCAGTAGAAAGCCAAAGCGTCCCCTTTGCACTCACTATACAAATACATATATATATACAACTTCCTTGACACTCGTCCATGTCACCTTCCCCAACATAGTTACCTGAACACTTTGTAAACCAAATACTTATTTATAATACACTTTTTCCGACACCCGTCCGTGTCGCACATCTCCCCAGCAAGTTAAACACTCGTTTGTGTCTCACTCATACTTGTTACTCATACTTTTCACTCATACAGACACTCATCCGTATCTTGTATATACCACTTAAATCCCCTTAGATTCGACACTCGTCCGTGTTCTTTGTTAACCAGTTGGTACTCGTTCGTATCATCATCTCTGAACATGCGTCAAGCGTTTGTTTCTACTGATACTTGTCCGTATCATGGTCTTAAGTGTAACGCCCCAATTTTATAAAGTATTTTTATAAAATAAATATCAAGAGTATGATGGTGTATTTTGAATAATAAGTGGATGAGGTATTTTATTTGAATAATGATAATATAATGAGGTGGTATTATTATTATAATATTGTTATTTAATAAATAAAATAAAATATAAGTTGGAGGTTTGAGGGGCAAGGTTGTAATTTGATTCTGTTATGAAAAGGGGAGAACACGATACATTTTCTCATTATCGTATTTTGACGAAGGAAAGAGGGCTCTGGAGAGAAAGGGAAAGGAGAAGGGAAATCAAGAATCGTAAAGCTTCAAGATCAAGGCTTTTCAAGGATTTTGTCAAATTCGAGGTAAGGGGGGAGAAAGGGTTCTTTATTGGTGATCTAACATGAAAGGGTAATTGAGAGGTCCTTACTCTCTTAGGGATTATATGAATTTGATTGTTGTTGATGAGTTCATGATATGAGTATGAATATTATGATTATTGATTGTATATTCTTGAAGTTTGATAATTAAATTCCATGATGTGTGTATTATGAGAACTTGGTCACAAATGTGGTTGTGGATGATGTAAATTGAGAAGAAGAAGATAAACCTAGAATTTTCCTAATTTAATTTGTGACGTTAGGTTGAGAAGATAATGAGGGATTAGATGCATAAAATAAGTATAAGGACAATATTTGGAGTGTTTTGGGTGATAAAAGTGAGAGATAAGTGATAGAATTCGAACTGGTATGAAATTGGGAGAGAAAAGTGACTTTTGGAAAAATTGAATTTTTGGGGTACAGGTGCCACAACACGGGCGGCCGTGTTGTCCTCCTGGAAAATGAGTTTTTGTGGATTTTGAGGGGCGTGTCCCAGGCCACCTGACACGGGCCGTGTCAGGCAACACGGGCGGCCGTGTTAGGCCCCTATAAATGCAATTTTTCGTCCGTTTTAAGGTGGATTTGACTCATTCTTCCAACGTAGGATTATATTAATGAAATAAGACTTTGAGGATGTTCGTATAGTGAATATAGGACTTGATGATTAGTTGCATAAGAAATCCTAAGTGTTTAATTGAATTATATGAATATGTAGATTGTTATAATTGTGAATAACATGAGATATATGTATTGTGATATAGTATGCATGTTATGTGATTAGTGGGGATATTATAACCTTATTAACATGTCAATTAGAAGATGTTGATGATGAAAATGTTTACTATAAGTCTTGCACAATTATATGAAGGAATAGTGATAAACGAAGAGGATCGTGATGATTGGTAACATAGTTGATTATATGTCTTGCTTAGACCCCATGATGTAAGTGTTGGTAGCGGTGAGGATCAGAAGGATCGTGTGGTATTAGAATATATGTATAGGGAATAAATGAGAGTGGAATTAATGATGAATTTAGAAGATATGACATTTGGTAATTAGCGTGTATGAATATACGTGCTTATGTTGTTTTGCATGACTCTTAAGGGTGAACCATATTAATGGTGTTGACAATGTGTATGGATATTGTTGGACTATCTATGTGACCCACGTGATGGGATATGTGTTAGATCATGAGGATCGTGTTGACATGATTGTATTCATGTGTAATTATGTTGATGTGTACTATGTGTTTAGTGCTATTTATATGATGAAATGACATATATGTTTTGATGAGGATCATGAGGATCGTAAAGCATGATGTGTTCATGTATGTTATGATATGGTATGCGTTGTCGTGTCTGCATGCGCATATGTTTGATGGAATAATCATGTCGTGGATGTGATTATTCGGGATTCATTGAGAATCGTGGTTGCAGGGATGATCGTGTCTTGTTGGAGACGTTAACGATGCATTCGGGGTTCTATTTGATGAACCGTTATTGTGAGTCGGTATCGCATTTGCATTGTGTCATTGGGTCACTTTGCATTGATTGAATTAATGATGTATGACATGTGTTGATGAACTATTTGAGATATTGATTAATTGTATGATGTATGATGTGTATTTGATGAATAGAGGTGAGACTACCCTGTAAGATGTTATTTGCACCGTTAATATATTGAATTGTTTTCTCACCCCTTTGTTGTTTGGTTGCGTCTGTGCTTCTTCGGAAGTACAGATGATTCAGGTACTTGAGTATGCTCGGAGTACAAGTTGTTTGGTCGAGTCCTAGGAGTCGCTCTGATACGTAACACGGGAAATGAGGATATTTTTTATTTAATTATTCTTGTTAGTAATAGTTACGTATCATATTTTGTTGAAACTTATAAATTAAGTGAATTGATGAATTTGTGGATATTTGGCGAATTGCCGATTGTTGAATAAAAAGATATTTCCGCTGTTTTTAATAAATGATTATACTTTTGGTTGATTTTGAAAATGTAGCTACTCACTTGTTAATTAAACTCTGATTTATCTGAAAACTTATGTTATTTTAGAAAATGGGAAAAGTGGGTGTTACAATTGGTATCAGAGCAGGTCGGTCCGTCCGGCCTGGTTGTCGCGTGTCGTTTGTCCCGGAGTATACGATATGTGTGTGAAACACTAACGATACTTGCTTGTTTGCTAGTGGTTTGTTTGCATATGTTTGTTGAAAATAAGTGGGGGAGGAGTTATTTCTTCTCCCGAGAGTTGGCTTGTGGTGTGTTGGAATTGTAGTGTGGCAGAGGTTGCTAAGGTTGACGTGGACTAAGGACTCGCTCGTGAAGCAACTTAGTTCGCAAGAAGCAAGGAACGCTATTAAAGTTGGAAAATGTGACTTATGGCCATCATGATTGTCGGCTATCTATTGGCAAATTGAGGAACTGATCACCCTCAATCCATTGCTAATAGTAGGCGGAATTGTGTTGGATACAAAAGACATATCTTTCAGCCGAGATAGTATGTTCAGTAGACCATTTGGAGTTGAGCCAGAGCTATTAGTAGTATAAAGGAGTAGATGTAGATTCCGATATCCGGAAAAGAGATGAATTTAAGGATTGATTATGTTGATTAGATATTACTAATGGTTACTCCTCGGTGAGTAGGAAGTGAATTGGGAATGAATAATTATGAAAAGTTGAACGTTATATCTACTGGGTATGTAGCAGAACTTTTGAGAAAGGACTCCGATGTCTGATTTGGTTGCATAGATGACATTGATTGGGAATAAGGTCACATCGATGGACCATCTGTAGAGTACGAATTATAATGGTGTTTTGAAAGATATATTAGAGGTTTAGTTATAAGGAATCGTGGAAGCAAGGGTGCCTTATGGGAAAACTTCGGTGTTATTGATATAAAAAGATGAGGATATGAAGTTACATGTCGATTAGTGAATAATATGAGAATTCACAATTGAAATGGGAACAAATTGGATTTGATTGATAAAGGATTAATAGTGAGCTGGAATTCATCTGTAGTATTGTTGTTGTTGTGAGTTGGGTAGTCATGCCTACTGTTGCACCCCAAAATTTGCCCTCACAATACAAGACTTTGTGTTCTAAGAAGGTTCACAAGGTTCACAAGTTCCCAACACTTACAAGACCTTTCATGAGGTTCATGAAGTCTACAAGTTACTTTATGAAGGTTCACAAGGTTCACAAGTTCCACAATGCTTTCAATACCTTTCTTGAGGTTCATGAAGTCTACAAGTCACTTCTTGAAGGTTCACAAGGTTCACAAGCTTCTCAACATTTACAAGACCTTTCATGAGGTTCATGAAGTCTACAAGTTACTTCTTGAAGGTTCACAAGGTTCACAAGATTCACAATGTTTACATAATCTTTCATGAGGTTCATGAAGTCTACAAGTCACTTCATGAGGTTCACAAGGTTCACAAGCTTCACAATACCTCCCATGAGTATCACAAGACATTTTATGATGGTTCACAAGGTTCACAAAGTTCACAATTGGTCAAAAGAGTTGACAATTCCCTCAGACAATGCACCTCCTAAGCAGTGCATCCAAAACTAGGGTTTTGACTTTGATCAGGCTAAATGGACTTCCAATACCTCAAGTGAGCTTCATAACATCTTATATGTATATAAGAACCCCCATGACAAGTTTCAAGACTTTTCTCAAAAGTTTGCTCAGTCAGATGATCAGATAAGTCAAAATCAGTCAATGCAGTTAAAAAGTCAAACTGAGGTCAACTATGGTCAAACCAAAGTCAAACTTCATGATTTTTTGCCAACATCAAGTATATGAAGTAAAATTCATCATTTGATCAAGGGTTGATCATGATTCATCAAGGAGATTCCAGATCATCAATAATCAGGAGTTTCTAAATTAGGGTTTCCTCAGTAAAAGTCAACTGAACTTTGACCAGCCATAACTTTCACATGCTTCATCACCAAGTCTCCATCCAAAGCTCATTTTGAAGGAAATTGAATTCTCTACAACTTTGATCTTTCAAGTCAAGCCCAAAAATTCTTCATTTGGAAGATATGAGCTAAGACATTATAGGTCATTTCAAAAGTCAACAAAAAGTCAACAACTTCAAAAGGGCATAACTTGAGATTGGTAAATGATATGGACATGAAACCAATGGGGTTGTTTAGAGGACTCTTCAAGCTTTCCAAAATGTCCAAGAACACCCTCATACCTTTAAAATTGAGGGAGATATGCCCTTGCAAAGTTGGGAAATTTTGTGATGGTTTATGATGAAAATGGAGGTTTAAAACCAATTCTTTTCAAATGGGCTTGTCAAATTATGATCCAACCCATACACTATCATCATGCACGACCCAAATGACTAAAATTCAGAATTTTTATTATTTTGTTTTTATTTATTTTGATTTAAATCATTAAAAATCATTTTAAATAAAAATAAAATATGAAAATAAGAGATTTTATGTGGATTAGGCTTCTAGAAAGTCTTAATTGATGATTTGAATTGAAAGGGAAGGAAATCATGAGATTGGTACAAAAATAGCAAGCCTTCATGAACAAATATTTGAATTTTAAACCATGATCTTTTTCAATCTTCAAATATCAAAATCTCCACACAACAATTCAATTTTCTTAACCTAATTCATTCACATATAAGTACTAAACTCATTGCCCTTGCCCATACACGAATTTGCTGCCTCTAAGTGTAAGTTCCAAACCTCAAAAATCCATCCAAAACTCATATTCGGATTCCTTGATTCAGAGCACTAGAAGGTAAAAGAAGGACATGGCAAGCTTCATTGGACATCACTGATCATAAACCAATACTCATATGCATCAATACCATGACATATTGAACAACCCGAGCTCACTTTATCCTTGAAAATAATTTTTTCGATTCCATGGATTCATTGCTTTTTATTGAATTTTGCTTGCATAATTGTGTTTGTGATGTTATGTAGGTTGTTTCTGGATCATTAAACCAAAGGTTCATGGCCTGAATTAGAATCGGCCATTGTTAGGGTTTCACTCTTGAAATTAGGGCTTGATGATTTACTGAATATAAATGAATTCTGGAAACATAGAATTGTTATATGGACTGTGAGGATCATAAAACATTAATCAATTCCATGAATCGTTGCTGTCTTGTATGAGTTTCAATTTCGCAGGTTTGAACAATGAAGAACAGGTAGCTAAATTCGCAGGAAAACTCGTGGCTGATTTCGCAGGTAAAAACGCAGGTATGAGGTTGAAGAAGAAGCTGTTGGCGCGTTCAGGAAAATTCAAATATTAATGAAAATATTTTATGTTTAATTGTTGGTTTGTTTGTCACACGCGTGCTTGTGTCTCAGTGGTAAGGCTGGTAGGCATATTGGGTGATGGCATTGGTTCGAGTCTTGGCTGGGACATTCTTTTTCTCTTATTTTTTTTCAGGTTGAAACATACATAATATATTATGTATTATGGCCATTTAAATATCAGATGGGCTCTTCCAGCCAGGTGGTAATGCGCGCGTTTGAGTATTCATAAGGTCCTGGGTTCAATTCTCCCCCAGGCCTTTTTTTGGTTTTCATTATTTTCTGTAATTTTTCCAGATAAGGAACAAAACCAATTGGAACCATTCTACTATCACCAAAGCTTGGCTGGCCTGGTGGTGCGTTTTGGTGTGTGCAAGCATGATGACCTGGGTTCAAACCTAGCCAAGGTAAGTTTTCTATTTTTTCTTTTTTTGTTTTATTTAATTAATTATTTTCTTATTGTTAATAAAAGAAAAATAAATTGAATATGTAAATCAACACTTATATTTCTTTTTTTTTTCCTTAGAAAATTTCTAAACTTTTATTTTTCTCAATTTTATTTCATTATGTAATTAATATATATATATATATATTAGTTAAAATAATTTTTTTGTATATTATATAAACCCTTAAAAATATTTTTCTAAACAAACCCTAAAAATATTTTCTAAATGAACTTTAATTTAGTAAAACCTAATTTTATTTTCTAAATAATTTTTATTCTCTAATTCTCAATACAATTATTATGTATATATTTATTTAATATAATTTTTGCAAATATAATAATTAATAAAATTAAATTTTGAAAATATGATTAATTTTTGTGAATATGATATTTAAAACTTATTTTCTTCATATAATATGTAAATATCTTTTAATAAATAATTGTTAGTATATGTTTAGAAATAATTAAATTTGTAATGATTAAAATTTATAATTATATTATGTTTTAAAAATTTTATGTTATAATAATTATTTAATTATTCTTATTTTTTAATAAATGTTTATATATTAAAATTTAATTTTGTGTTTATTATTCTCATCATGTTATTATAATATTTTTATTAATTCTATTTATTTTAATTATTGTTATTGTTACTAACCATGTTATTATTTATTATTTTTGCTTCACTAATCTTATATATTTTATTATTATTATTATTTCACTAACCTTATTTATTTTTAATATTTTTACTAACCCTATTTTTAATTATTATTATTACTAACCCCTATTTATTTATTTATTGCTTATTTATTATTTTTGCTTATTTATTTATATTTTGCTTATATATTTATTTTTGCTATTTATTTTAATTGCTTATAATTATTTTGTAATTGCTCCTTGGTGTAAATTTTGTAATATTTAATTTATTTAATTTTTATGCTATGGTTAGTAATTTAGGGAGTGTAAACATGTATTCTATTTAAAATAAAATTTAGATCACTTTAATTATCAGATAAATTTAAATTAAACACTCACACACGTAAGTCGATTTTTAATCGCCATCTCACTTTCTAAGGCTATCCCTCAATGTTGCCTAATCATAAGGTCAAGTGGGGTGTATAAAGAAAGTCCCTTAAAAGAAAATCATCAAGTCCCTAATGGTTGCCTTTAAAGATCAAGTCCCTTTCGAATAATGATGATAGTCCCTCCTAAATGCTTAATACACCTCACAGTTGCCTTCATAAACAGATGTCCCTCATATGTCCCTTACATCCAAGGTAATGACTACCTACTTCTTAATAGTAGGGATAGTCTTACCAATTAAAGGATAAAGAACAAGAAAGACTTAAAACTTTAGGGTAGGTACCTCCTAGTTGCTTGCTCACTCCATTTTTCAAACACTTAACAAGTTTCAAACAAATTTTCAAAAACAAGTTTTTACGCATCCGTACATGGATCATTATCAACTATTATGAAAATTTTTCTATTCACACACTACACTTTCAAAAACAATTCAAAAGTGAGCTAAGTAACTAAGAGCCCATGGATAACCATGGATGTAAAGGGTGCTAACACCTTCCCTTTACATAACCTACCCCCCGGACCCAAAAATATCTCTTAAGGTCTTTCCTGTTCTTTTATACCCTTTCCTTTTGGATAAAATAAAAGTCGGTGGCGACTCTTGCTATCCGCAACATAACTAAAAGTCAGTTCTCCCACCGTGTTACAGAACTGGCGACTCTGCTGGGGATTTAAATTTAAGAGGGGTACCCTTAGGAATTAGATCACTCTAAATTGTTTGCTTTGTTTGCTTTATACTTACCTGTTGGGGGTGTTCTTATGTGTGAAAGATCCTAACCCGGATCTAGTGTACCTTAGGTAAATGGCAATAGACCAAGGAAACTGTACGACGTATATCGATACGGTTGATCTGGTGGCCATAGTTAGTGCGACTTCTTGGTTGGTGCTTATGTTCCTTAAGTCAAGTTGAGGATAATATGAGGCTGCCATATGTTGTCAATGCACTAACTAACTTTTAGAACCCTAGTTAACTCATCTTGGCCTTTAGAAAGTAGTGAGGTAACCGGCTTTGGTGCAGACTGAAGTTGGTTGACACTCGATACTACGCTCATTGAGATCTTAAACTTGGAGGGTTTTGGTTGGCAAGTAAGTTGCCTTCTGATCAACCACCCTTGTGAAGGATCAATGATATTGAGATCCCTTAGAACCCGGTTACTTTTGTAGGACAGGATGAACCAACTAACTTCAGGGGAGGGTACTTACCTTTAAACCTCATGCAAGCCTTTAAACCTAGGGCTATGGTGTGACTTGTTTGTGTGTGCCACATGTTTGTGATTGAGCATAACATCATGACATCATCATGCATCATAAGCATAGCATTTTCACTAACCATTTCAAGGACCAAAGGATTTATCTTTGTTCTTTGTTGCAGGTCATGGCTTCTGCTCGTAGGAACACCATCAGGATCAACTTTGTGGGGATACCTCCCAAGCTTAAAGAGTTGGTTTCCCAAGTGTCTAATCACTCCCAGTTCATCAAGAGACATGGCCACCTATTGGATCTAGTCACTTCAGGGTTCAATGAAGACATGATGAGTGTCCTGTTTCAGTTCTTTGACCCTAAGCACCATTGCTTTACATTCCCTGACTATCAGCTGGTTCCAACCATGGAGGAGTTCTCTAAACTTCTGGGTATACCTGTTCTTGATCAAAGACCATTTACAGGCTTGGAGAAGGAGCTTAAACTAGAGGTTATTGCTGCAGCTCTACATCTGAAGAAGTCTGATATTGTTCTAGAAACGAGAAGTGGAGTCAAGGGTATTCTTGCCAAGGTGCTAATGGATAAGGCTCAAATGTTCTTGAAGGCCATGAGCTATGATGCTTTTGAGGAGGTCTTAGCCTTGCTGATATATGGCTTAGTATTGTTCCCCAATCCAGATCAGTTCATAGATGTTCATGCCATCAACATTTTCCTGAGTCACAATCCAGTGCCTACATTGCTTGGAGACATCCTGCATTCTCTTCACACCCGTACTACAAGGGCAAGAGGAACTTTGATGTGCTGCATACCTTTACTTTCTAGGTGGTTTATTTCTCACCTTCCTCGCTCAGTAATGAAGAATGAGCAAGGGTTCAGATGGTCCAAGAGGATCATGTCACTTTCTCACTCAGATATCCATTGGTGCTCCAGATCTATGGAGAATGTCACCATCATTGACCGTTGTGGGGAATTTCCTAATGTGCCACTTCTAGGCATAAGAGGAGGCATCACCTACAACCCCTCTCTAGCTTTACGACAGTTTGGTTACGCCCGGAGTGATGGTCCACATGACATGTTGATTCAGGGCATTGTGTTTGATTACGACAACGATCTTCAGGGTTACCGTCAGAGATTCATACGAGCTTGGGGAAAGGTAAACAGGGTTGACAGCAAGACACTGGAGCCTAAGTACACTATTCCTATGGAGGCTTATCTCAGATGGGTACGATCTCGTGCTCAGACACTCATGATGCCATATCCTGCCATCCTACCAGTTACCATGGAACCTGTTGCTGAAGGAGACACAGCTTATACCATCCTTCACCCAGACATGCCTACTGATTTGGAAGACTTGCAGAGATCATGGATCCAACTGAAGGAGCAAAGGGATACTTTCGAGGCTCATTACAAAGCAAGCCAAGCAAGAATCCTAGAACTAACAAAGCAACTTCATGAGGAACGAAACCTCAACTCATACCTCAACACAAAGAGGAAACGTCCATGGGAGACTTAAAACCCCATCTTTTGTACTTATTTCATTCCATTATTTGTAAGCCTAAGAGGCAAAACAAAGTTATTACTAATAAAAGTTTACTTTCTTGTTTGTCTAAGCAAATTTAAATCCTGCGGTCCTTGAAAACATTGCATATGCATTCACATATCATTTCATTGCATCACAGGTATATAATTGTGCACAGGTTTCTCATCTTCTCGCTGTTTATTTCAGCAATGGCTCTTGAACAATCAGTTAAGGATCTCCAGGCACAAAATGCATAGTTCCAAGAGCTGATCCTGAACCTGACCAAGGGGCAGGATGAATTGAAGACACTGCTGGCTAAGAAGAAGAATCCTGAGGACAACAAGGATGATCAGCTGAAACGACTACAAGCTGAGATGACAGGAATGAGGACCCAGATGAATGACCAGGTGGCTCTTATTCAAAGTTTAGCTCAGGGGCAAGAAGAGCTGAGAACCTTTGTCCACAAACTTCAAAGTGATAGAGCCAGGGATCTAGTTGTCAGTCAACCTCCGTTAAAACAAGCTGATTTGGTTGAAAGGAAAATGAGGATAAAAGAAGGTAAGAAACAGGTTGCCATTGATTGTTCTTCAGTTGAAGAAGAAAGACCTGATAAGGTTAATCCACCTCAACACAAGGAATGTAGAAGGCAGTTTATCAAGTTCAGCACTCCAATGTCACAAGTTCTGCAATGTTTGTTGGAGATGAAACTAGTTTCTTTGAAAAGTCCTCCTCAAAATCCTAAAACTTCCTCTCCTCACTATAATTCCAAGGCAAGGTGTGAGTATCACTCCAACAGTCCTGGACATGATACTAATAACTGCTGGATATTGAAGAATAAGATCCAAGACCTAATTGATGAAGGAATACTCGAGGTTACGCCAGAAGGCCAGGTTGAGTTCTTCTATCTTCCATCAAGCATCAAAGTTTCCAGATAACTAGAGTGACAAGTTTAGAGGAAGAGACTTTGAGAACATTTGAATTTTCATTTGTAATTTCTTTTATTTGTTTGAACACTTACTATTATGTTAAACTTTTGTTTTCATTAATGCATTGCATATGTTTGTCTTGAATTAATCCATTCGTTCCACTATATTTTTAATTATGCTTCTTATTTCTATCTTGTGATATTTAACTCCTGATAAAGCTATAAGCCTGTAGAGGGAGGATGACAAAAACAATACCATAATATTAGGCAGTATGCTTTTGAACAGACTATGCTGACGATGTACAGGCATTGTTTCATTTCCTAAACAGTGGAGATATAAGGAAGTTAATCCCTAGTCAACCCTTTTGAGCCTATGAAGTAGGAGTTTTTTTTATTCTCACAAATTAAAACCCTTATTCATAACCTGGGACAGGGTAGTTACTCGGTTAACTCAAATATGCCAATTATCTGTGTTGTATACAACTAATGATGGTTCTCTGTAATCATTAAACCTGACAGTCAATATCCAGCAAAAGAAAAAGCTCACTAAGTCAAAACCTATGAAGGAGACTTAGTAAAACATTAAGACATCCCTCTGACTGTAACCTTGAAATAAACAATTCAGGCAAAAAGAAGGGATAATAAAGTCAAAAAAAAAAAAGGGGGTCACTATGAATCCTCAACAAAGAAAAATGACTGAATGTTCAAATAAATTTTGGGTTTCTGAGCCATCACAAATATCATTACTACAATTCCAAACTCATTTGAGCCTCAATGCATAAGTTAACTGAGTATAGGACTGAAGAACATCATGGAGATTGGGTTGGGTACAAATAAAATTTGAGCCTTTATCCTTTGTTTCTTAAACCATGAACCAGGCCACGTTATAACCCTTTAAAAGTCCTAACTGAAGCATGGTTGGTTCGAAAGCGTACTGCTACAAAAAGGTATCCTGACTCCTTTAGGGCTTATTATAAAACTTAAGTTAATATCACAGTTTTCTAAAAAAAAAAAAAAAAGTTTTAAAACAATTCTTTTTCAAAAAAACTTCAAGACAGACATAAGCATTGCATTTTTGAATATATTTGTTTGCATATACCTGAGTGTTTGACAAATGGAGAAACTTACAGGATGAATGTTCAATAAACCAAAGTCCTTCCGATGAACAAAGTTGCTTCTTGGATCAAAGTCCATGTATACAAAGGGGCATGGTCATTGTTTCCTAATCAAGGGGGCATACTAAGTTACTGTTCAATTCATTCGGGGCAATCAGGTCCAGATTCAACAATGCTTAATAGCCAGGGGCAGTTTTCCTCATACAGTTGAATTACCAAAGGTGACGTTACGGAGTTCACAATGCCAGGGGCATATGCTTATGGGGCATTCTGCTTGTTTCTCTTGAGCAGAAGCTATGATAGAAATTAATCGTCTATGCCAGTAGTATCAGATGGTGTCAGTATCATGTCTTCAGATCCAGCTATGAGGATTTCTGGGAGAGTATTCGGGAAAGTTAAAAATTTCAGGAGCTCCAAATCCAATGGGTTATACACTCTCGAAGTTGAAACCATTCTGTTTTCAAGTTCAACTTTACTTTCCCCTCTGAATCCAGATTTACTTTTACCCTATTTACATAAGCGAAACGTCCATTGGTTGTGTTTGAATGTACGTATACATTTGAATATGATTGATGTTTACCAGAAATGCATGTATGCTTAATATGATTGATGTTTACCAGAAATGCATGAAAATGCAGTAATAGTATTTACTAAGGACGGACGAGGGAAGGATTTCAACAAAGCTTCGCCGGTTCATCCTTACAAGACAGTTACAAACCCTCAGTAGGACAAATCCATCTTCATAAAGTCACATCTCCCCTGGAATTTATATCCATCTCTTTTATCCTCATACGGATATATGGGAATTTACTTTCCAATAATGGTACGACGAACGAAGACGGAGGTTATATCTACCCTACTATCAAACGAAGACGAAGGTTACATATACCTTACTATCCCCAGCATACGGGAGGTTACATATACCTTGCTATCCCCAGCATACGGAAGGTTATGTATAATATATTATCAAACAAGACGGGAACGAGTTCCTCATATTCTTCAACAACGAATCGGGATTTATTTTCCCTGGACAACAATTGTTATACAAAGATATCCAGACGCTTCCGGCAGTGTCATATCATACATACATCATTTACATCATACCATAACATACATATCCATAGATACATAGTACATTACCTAAGTGCATCATATCATACATGCATACATAATGCATAAACTAATATTATTATACGGAATGTCACCTTGGTTTCAGGTTAGTTATCCAACAAAGAAACTTATGATCATCAGGACTGCTCTATCCTCCTGAAGACATGCTGTTACATCAGGATTACTCCAGTCTCCTGAAAGCATATCATCAATCTCTCAGGACTGCTTCGTCCTCCTGAAAGCTTATAATCTCATCGGGACTGCTCTATCCTCTTGAAGACATGCTGTTACATCAGGATTACTCCAGTCTCCTGAAAGCATATCATATTATTACCTCAGGATTGCTCCATCCTCCTGACAGCTTTTTATTACATCAGGATTGCTTCATCCTCCTGAAATCATATCATTACCTCAGGATTGCTCCATCCTCCTGACAGCTATCATCATTACTTCTGGACTGCTCTATCCTCCTGAAGACATGCTGTTACATCAGGATTACTCCAGTCTCCTGAAAGCATATCATCAATCTCTCAGGACTGCTTCGTCCTCCTGAAAGCTTATAATCTCATCGGGACTGCTCTATCCTCTTGAAGACATGCTGTTACATCAGGATTACTCCAGTCTCCTGAAAGCATATCATATTATTACCTCAGGATTGCTCCATCCTCCTGACAGTTTTTTATTACATCAGGATTGCTTCATCCTCCTGAAATCATATCATTACCTCAGGATTGCTCCATCCTCCTGACAGCTATCATCATTACTTCTGAACTGCTCTATCCTCCTGAAGACATGCTGTTACATCAGGATTACTCCAGTCTCCTGAAAGCATATCATCAATCTCTTAGGACTGCTTCGTCCTCCTGAAAGCTTATAATCTCATCGGGACTGCTCTATCCTCTTGAAGACATGCTGTTACATCAGGATTACTCCAGTCTCCTGAAAGCATATCATATTATTACCTCAGGATTGCTCCATCCTCCTGACAGCTTTTTATTACATAAGGATTGCTTCATCCTCCTGAAATCATATCATTACCTCAGGATTGCTCCATCCTCCTGACAGCTATCATCATTACTTCTGGACTGCTCTATCCTCCTGAAGACATGCTGTTACATCAGGATTACTCCAGTCTCCTGAAAGCATATCATCAATCTCTCAGGACTGCTTCGTCCTCCTGAAAGCTTATAATCTCATCGGGACTGCTCTATCCTCTTGAAGACATGCTGTTACATCAGGATTACTCCAGTCTCCTGAAAGCATATCATATTATTACCTCAGGATTGCTCCATCCTCCTGACAGTTTTTTATTACATCAGGATTGCTTCATCCTCCTGAAATCATATCATTACCTCAGGATTGCTCCATCCTCCTGACAGCTATCATCATTACTTCTGGACTGCTCTATCCTCCTGAAGACATGCTGTTACATCAGGATTACTCCAGTCTCCTGAAAGCATATCATCAATCTCTCAGGACTGCTTCGTCCTCCTGAAAGCTTATAATCTCATCGGGACTGCTCTATCCTCTTGAAGACATGCTGTTACATCAGGATTACTCCAGTCTCCTGAAAGCATATCATATTATTACCTCAGGATTGCTCCATCCTCCTGACAGCTTTTTATTACATCAGGATTGCTTCATCCTCCTGAAATCATATCATTACCTCAGGATTGCTCCATCCTCCTGACAGCTATCATCATTACTTCTGGACTGCTCTATCCTCCTGAAGACATGCTGTTACATCAGGATTACTCCAGTCTCCTGAAAGCATATCATATTATTACCTCAGGATTGCTCCATCCTCCTGACAGCTTTTTATTACATCAGGATTGCTTCATCCTCCTGAAATCATATCATTACCTCAGGATTGCTCCATCCTCCTGACAGCTATCATCATTACTTCTGGACTGCTTCATCCTCCAAGACATTTTTCAGAAGAACAAATCCTGACGTTCTTTTGACCCTTAAGAGCAAATCCTGACGCTCTTTTGGCCCCTTGTTCAAGACTTTTTCAGAAGAACAAATCCTGACGTTCTTTTGACCCTTAAGAGCAAATCCTGACGCTCTTTTGGCCCCTTGTTCAAGACTTTTTCAGAAGAACAAATCCTGACGTTCTTTTGACCCTTAAGAGCAAATCCTGACGCTCTTTTGGCCCCTCGATCAAGACTCTTTCAGAAGAACAAATCCTGACGTTCTTTTGACCCTTAAGAGCAAATCCTGACGCTCTTTTGACCCCTGGTTCAAGACATTTTATTCAGAAGAACAAATCCTGACGTTCTTTTGACCCTTAAGAGCAAATCCTGACGCTCTTTTGACCCCTGGTTCAAGACATTTTACTCAGAAGAACAAATCCTGACATTCTTTTGATCCTTAAGAACAAATCCTGACGTTCTTTTGGCCCTTGGAGAATAGGCAAACGGTCTGTACAAAGATCCATTCCCTAATCCAAAATATTTCCAGAAGAGATAATCATCACAAGATTTATTTCTACTGGTCCATCCAACAACTCAAATCATGTTGCATAAATGATTCAGAGACGGCCTATACGAAGACCTAGTACTGAAATCCAGTATCAACACAAAGCTATCATCACATCCAGTTCTTTAGATGGCATCTCTAAGCCCATCTCCAGTTCTTCCAAGTGGCATCTTTAAGCCCACTCAATCATATTCAACTAGCCATCTGTATCACTTTATGCACTGGTGAGTGCAAATTTTTGGGCTTTTGTGTTCAATCCCCTTCAACCTTCCAGGTCACGACTGGCAAATATACCAATCTAACCCCTCAGGTTTCAGAAAATTGAACAGGGGCAGCTGTTGCACCCCAAAATTTGCCCTCACAATACAAGACTTTGTGTTCTAAGAATGTTCACAAGGTTCACAAGTTCCCAACACTTACAAGACCTTTCATGAGGTTCATGAAGTCTACAAGTTACTTTATGAAGGTTCACAAGGTTCACAAGTTCCACAATGCTTTCAATACCTTTCTTGAGGTTCATGAAGTCTACAAGTCACTTCTTGAAGGTTCACAAGGTTCACAAGCTTCTCAACATTTACAAGACCTTTCATGAGGTTCATGAAGTCTACAAGTTACTTCTTGAAGGTTCACAAGGTTCACAAGATTCACAATGTTTACATAATCTTTCATGAGGTTCATGAAGTCTACAAGTCACTTCATGAGGTTCACAAGGTTCACAAGCTTCACAATACCTCCCATGAGTATCACAAGACATTTTATGATGGTTCACAAGGTTCACAAAGTTCACAATTGGTCAAAAGAGTTGACAATTCCCTCAGACAATGCACCTCCTAAGCAGTGCATCCAAAACTAGGGTTTTGACTTTGATCAGGCTAAATGGACTTCCAATACCTCAAGTGAGCTTCATAACATCTTATATGTATATAATAACCCCCATGACAAGTTTCAAGACTTTTCTCAAAAGTTTGCCCAGTCAGATGATCAGATAAGTCAAAATCAGTCAATGCAGTTAAAAAGTCAAACTGAGGTCAACTATGGTCAAACCAAAGTCAAACTTCATGATTTTTTGCCAACATCAAGTATATGAAGTAAAATTCATCATTTGATCAAGGGTTGATCATGATTCATCAAGGAGATTCCAGATCATCAATAATCAGGAGTTTCTAAATTAGGGTTTCCTTAGTAAAAGTCAACTGAACTTTGACCAGCCATAACTTTCACATGCTTCATCACCAAGTCTCCATCCAAAGCTCATTTTGAAGGAAATTGAATTCTCTACAACTTTGATCTTGCAAGTCAAGCCCAAAAATGCTTCATTTGGAAGTAATGAGCTAAGACATTATAGGTCATTTCAAAAGTCAACAAAAAGTCAACAACTTCAAAAGGGCATAACTTGAGATTGGTAAATGATATGGACATGAAACCAATGGGGTTGTTTAGAGGACTCTTCAAGCTTTCCAAAATGTCCAAGAACACCCTCATACCTTTAAAATTGAGGGAGATATGCCCTTGCAAAGTTGGGAAATTTTGTGATGGTTTATGATGAAAATGGAGGTTTAAAACCAATTCTTTTCAAATGGGCTTGTCAAATTATGATCCAACCCATACACTATCATCATGCACGACCCAAATGACTAAAATTCAGAATTTTTATTATTTTGTTTTTATTTATTTTGATTTAAATCATTAAAAATCATTTTAAATAAAAATAAAATATGAAAATAAGAGATTTTATGTGGATTAGGCTTCTAGAAAGTCTTAATTGATGATTTGAATTGAAAGGGAAGGAAATCATGAGATTGGTACAAAAATAGCAAGCCTTCATGAACAAATATTTGAATTTTAAACCATGATCTTTTTCAATCTTCAAATATCAAAATCTCCACACAACAATTCAATTTTCTTAACCTAATTCATTCACATATAAGTACTAAACTCATTGCCCTTGCCCATACACGAATTTGCTGCCTCTAAGTGTAAGTTCCAAACCTCAAAAATCCATCCAAAACTCATATTCGGATTCCTTGATTCAGAGCACTAGAAGGTAAAAGAAGGACATGGCAAGCTTCATTGGACATCACTGATCATAAACCAATACTCATATGCATCAATACCATGACATATTGAACAACCCGAGCTCACTTTATCCTTGAAAATAATTTTTTCGATTCCATGGATTCATTGCTTTTTATTGAATTTTGCTTGCATAATTGTGTTTGTGATGTTATGTAGGTTGTTTCTGGATCATTAAACCAAAGGTTCATGGCCTGAATTAGAATCGGCCATTGTTAGGGTTTCACTCTTGAAATTAGGGCTTGATGATTTACTGAATATAAATGAATTCTGGAAACATAGAATTGTTATATGGACTGTGAGGATCATAAAACATTAATCAATTCCATGAATCGTTGCTGTCTTGTATGAGTTTCAATTTCGCAGGTTTGAACAATGAAGAACAGGCAGCTAAATTCGCAGGAAAACTCGTGGCTGATTTCGCAGGTAAAAACGCAGGTATGAGGTTGAAGAAGAAGCTGTTGGCGCGTTCAGGAAAATTCAAATATTAATGAAAATATTTTATGTTTAATTGTTGGTTTGTTTGTCACACGCGTGCTTGTGTCTCAGTGGTAAGGCTGGTAGGCATATTGGGTGATGGCATTGGTTCGAGTCTTGGCTGGGACATTCTTTTTCTCTTATTTTTTTTCAGGTTGAAACATACATAATATATTATGTATTATGGCCATTTAAATATCAGATGGGCTCTTCCAGCCAGGTGGTAATGCGCGCGTTTGAGTATTCATAAGGTCCTGGGTTCAATTCTCCCCCAGGCCTTTTTTTGGTTTTCATTATTTTCTGTAATTTTTCCAGATAAGGAACAAAACCAATTGGAACCATTCTACTATCACCAAAGCTTGGCTGGCCTGGTGGTGCGTTTTGGTGTGTGCAAGCATGATGACCTGGGTTCAAACCCAGCCAAGGTAAGTTTTCTATTTTTTCTTTTTTTGTTTTATTTAATTAATTATTTTCTTATTGTTAATAAAAGAAAAATAAATTGAATATGTAAATCAACACTTATATTTCTTTTTTTTTTCCTTAGAAAATTTCTAAACTTTTATTTTTCTCAATTTTATTTCATTATGTAATTAATATATATATATATATATATTAGTTAAAATAATTTTTTTGTATATTATATAAACCCTTAAAAATATTTTTCTAAACAAACCCTAAAAATATTTTCTAAATGAACTTTAATTTAGTAAAACCTAATTTTATTTTCTAAATAATTTTTATTCTCTAATTCTCAATACAATTATTATGTATATATTTATTTAATATAATTTTTGCAAATATAATAATTAATAAAATTAAATTTTGAAAATATGATTAATTTTTGTGAATATGATATTTAAAACTTATTTTCTTCATATAATATGTAAATATCTTTTAATAAATAATTGTTAATATATGTTTAGAAATAATTAAATTTGTAATGATTAAAATTTATAATTATATTATGTTTTAAAAATTTTATGTTATAATAATTATTTAATTATTCTTATTTTTTAATAAATGTTTATATATTAAAATTTAATTTTGTGTTTATTATTCTCATCATGTTATTATAATATTTTTATTAATTCTATTTATTTTAATTATTGTTATTGTTACTAACCATGTTATTATTTATTATTTTTGCTTCACTAATCTTATATATTTTATTATTATTATTATTTCACTAACCTTATTTATTTTTAATATTTTTACTAACCCTATTTTTAATTATTATTATTACTAACCCCTATTTATTTATTTATTGCTTATTTATTATTTTTGCTTATTTATTTATATTTTGCTTATATATTTATTTTTGCTATTTATTTTAATTGCTTATAATTATTTTGTAATTGCTCCTTGGTGTAAATTTTGTAATATTTAATTTATTTAATTTTTATGCTATGGTTAGTAATTTAGGGAGTGTAAACATGTATTCTATTTAAAATAAAATTTAGATCACTTTAATTATCAGATAAATTTAAATTAAACACTCACACACGTAAGTCGATTTTTAATCGCCATCTCACTTTCTAAGGCTATCCCTCAATGTTGCCTAATCATAAGGTCAAGTGGGGTGTATAAAGCAAGTCCCTTAAAAGAAAATCATCAAGTCCCTAATGGTTGCCTTTAAAGATCAAGTCCCTTTCGAATAATGATGATAGTCCCTCCTAAATGCTTAATACACCTCACAGTTGCCTTCATAAACAGATGTCCCTCATATGTCCCTTACATCCAAGGTAATGACTACCTACTTCTTAATAGTAGGGATAGTCTTACCAATTAAAGGATAAAGAACAAGAAAGACTTAAAACTTTAGGGTAGGTACCTCCTAGTTGCTTGCTCACTCCATTTTTCAAACACTTAACAAGTTTCAAACAAATTTTCAAAAACAAGTTTTTACGCATCCGTACATGGATCATTATCAACTATTATGAAAATTTTTCTATTCACACACTACACTTTCAAAAACAATTCAAAAGTGAGCTAAGTAACTAAGAGCCCATGGATAACCATGGATGTAAAGGGTGCTAACACCTTCCCTTTACATAACCTACCCCCCGGACCCAAAAATATCTCTTAAGGTCTTTCCTGTTCTTTTATACCCTTTCCTTTTGGATAAAATAAAAGTCGGTGGCGACTCTTGCTATCCGCAACATAACTAAAAGTCAGTTCTCCCACCGTGTTACACCTACCAGGACCTTGAGTTAGTTGGGATTTTGCAAGCCTAGCGTAAGAGGAATGTGGTAATAAGAACTAGATGTTGACAGATCATGTTGGATGAATTTACTACGTTGAAGGATGTGGGATGGAGATTGAAGAAGTAAGTATTGAGTTATATTTTGGCATAGTATGATAAGAGGTGGATGAGTTTTTGAAACTACGAAGGTACAATTTTTGTGGGAATTAATTATAACCAGGTGTCTGCACAATGTAGTGATGTTGAGTTATTGCCTTAGTAGTATGGTGTATGTTGATACAACAGAGTATGGATAGTTTCATAAGTGTTTGAAATGGTGAACCGTGAGTTATGGGATGCAACAATGGAAATATAAGTATCACTGTATGTGTTGGACTATTAAGACAAAAGTAAAATAATGAGTGTACAATATTTATTTTTCTGGAATTTATGAATTCATGGTCTAATTAATGTGGAATTGGAACGTTGGAAGGATAATCCAACGAGAGAGTAGGCATAATGTGAAACTATGAGATAGTCATGAATATTGCTTAGAAGCTAGTAGTGACTGGTATGTATTAAGGTAAGTATGGAATATGAATGGTGCCTTTCAAAGTGGCTTGGATAATTTCGAGATGGTAACCTTTGGATGTTCTTGTCTATAATGGAAGTAGAGAAAAAGGATTTGGAGAATATTGGAAATTGAAATATGAGAATTAGAAAAGATGCAGTTATATACTAAGTTGTAGAGGACAATTTTTATGAACAGGTGTAGATTGAGTTGTTCAGAGAAAGGTATGAGAAAGAGTTTGTCCGAAGTAGATATGGATCTACAATGATGGAAAAGAGTGGGATATAAGAGATTAGGATGTATTTGGACTTAGTTGGTTGTTGTTAAGGTTTGTGAAAAGTTTTCCAAGTTAGTATTCTATGGTTTCAGATAATTTACGAAAGATAAGTTGTTTGTTGAGAAGAGGTGTGGTGAGGGAAGGTGCTAGAGAGCCGGAATAGGAGTTAGCTACGGTTGTAGTCTGATTTTGTTTGATTCTAACAAGCTGTGGATAGAATGTTGGATAATGATGTGATAAGTGGATAAGTTATTAGTACTGGATCGTAAATTCATAGTTGGTATTATACGATGAGGGAAGAATTATGGAGGTATCTATCTTACCCATGAATTGAAAATGGATGAGAGTAAAATTATGGGAATATCCGATAGTATTGTTGTTATGATTAAAGATTGAAGTGTTTGGTAATCACATGAACACACAGTTATTTATTTGATCGGAAAGGGGGAGGATGGGATGACTAAGATAATTGGAAGGTTTGAGGTAGGAAGTCGATGAGTTTTCCTACGTTTACACTAATGGTTAAAGAGTTGGAATTAAATTAACAATTAAGGGACTTGCATTCGGATTTTTGAAATATGCTAAGGGAATTATCACTGTAATTGTGATGATGGTTGGAGATGTTTAAAGTTAGAATGCGAATTCCATGGAATAGATAGCTGCGAGTAATCAGAGTGCGCAGTGGAAGATTGAATTGGTGTAATTGCTTATACATAAATGGTTAGTAGAGACTCGATAGATTGAATAATAAGACCTGTTGAGATATTGAGACTATTGGACATCCCGAAATGGATGGGTAGTGGTAAGAGGTTATCTACACATCGAGGATTGTGAGATATACAAAGATATTAATATATGTGATGTATGTCTTTCATTGATGGATTATAATCATGTTGTTTTGGTAGAGGAAACTAATAGGTTAGTCCGTTATCAATGTTGTGGTATTTAGAGGATGTATAGAGTGAAATTTTGAGTTTTTCCTGGTTGTCGCCTCATTACCTACTGTGATGGTACGAGTGTGATTGACTAATTCCTACGATGGGGAATTAGGAGAGTGTTACCTACGGTGGTGGTAACGACTTTCGTTGTGTTCTTTTTTCAGGTATATACCTGCGTGTTGAGCATTGATAAAGGTGGTGCTTGTTGTTAGGGAGGTTGTCCTGGCATCAGTGTCGTTGTTTTGAGTTGGTTGCGGAGTTGCCGGCTTGGGCAAGGGGGTGATTAGTCAGGTGCAATAGTATATCTAAGTGATGCCATTGAGTACTATTTTCGAGGACGAAAATAAAATAAGTGGGGGAGAGTTGTAACGCCCCAATTTTATAAAGTATTTTTATAAAATAAATATCAAGAGTATGATGGTGTATTTTGAATAATAAGTGGATGAGGTATTTTATTTGAATAATGATAATATAATGAGGTGGTATTATTATTATAATATTGTTATTTAATAAATAAAATAAAATATAAGTTGGAGGTTTGAGGGGCAAGGTTGTAATTTGATTCTGTTATGAAAAGGGGAGAACACGATACATTTTCTCATTATCGTATTTTGACGAAGGAAAGAGGGCTCTGGAGAGAAAGGGAAAGGAGAAGGGAAATCAAGAATCGTAAAGCTTCAAGATCAAGGCTTTTCAAGGATTTTGTCAAATTCGAGGTAAGGGGGGAGAAAGGGTTCTTTATTGGTGATCTAACATGAAAGGGTAATTGAGAGGTCCTTACTCTCTTAGGGATTATATGAATTTGATTGTTGTTGATGAGTTCATGATATGAGTATGAATATTATGATTATTGATTGTATATTCTTGAAGTTTGATAATTAAATTCCATGATGTGTGTATTATGAGAACTTGGTCACAAATGTGGTTGTGGATGATGTAAATTGAGAAGAAGAAGATAAACCTAGAATTTTCCTAATTTAATTTGTGACGTTAGGTTGAGAAGATAATGAGGGATTAGATGCATAAAATAAGTATAAGGACAATATTTGGAGTGTTTTGGGTGATAAAAGTGAGAGATAAGTGATAGAATTCGAACTGGTATGAAATTGGGAGAGAAAAGTGACTTTTGGAAAAATTGAATTTTTGGGGTACAGGTGCCACAACACGGGCGGTGTTGTACAACACGGGCGGCCGTGTTGTCCTCCTGGAAAATGAGTTTTTGTGGATTTTGAGGGGCGTGTCCCAGGCCACCTGACACGGGCCGTGTCAGGCAACACGGGCGGCCGTGTTAGGCCCCTGTAAATGCAATTTTTCGTCCGTTTTAAGGTGGATTTGACTCATTCTTCCAACGTAGGATTATATTAATGAAATAAGACTTTGAGGATGTTCGTATAGTGAATATAGGACTTGATGATTAGTTGCATAAGAAATCCTAAGTGTTTAATTGAATTATATGAATATGTAGATTGTTATAATTGTGAATAACATGAGATATATGTATTGTGATATAGTATGCATGTTATGTGATTAGTGGGGATATTATAACCTTATTAACATGTCAATTAGAAGATGTTGATGATGGAAATGTTTACTATAAGTCTTGCACAATTATATGAAGGAATAGTGATAAACGAAGAGGATCGTGATGATTGGTAACATAGTTGATTATATGTCTTGCTTAGACCCCATGATGTAAGTGTTGGTAGCGGTGAGGATCGGAAGGATCGTGTGGTATTAGAATATATGTATAGGGAATAAATGAGAGTGGAATTAATGATGAATTTAGAAGATATGACATTTGGTAATTAGCGTGTATGAATATACGTGCTTATGTTGTTTTGCATGACTCTTAAGGGTGAACCATATTAATGGTGTTGACAATGTGTATGGATATTGTTGGACTATCTATGTGACCCACGTGATGGGATATGTGTTAGATCATGAGGATCGTGTTGACATGATTGTATTCATGTGTAATTATGTTGATGTGTACTATGTGTTTAGTGCTATTTATATGATGAAATGACATATATGTTTTGATGAGGATCATGAGGATCGTAAAGCATGATGTGTTCATGTATGTTATGATATGGTATGCGTTGTCGTGTCTGCATGCGCATATGTTTGATGGAATAATCATGTCGTGGATGTGATTATTCGGGATTCATTGAGAATCGTGGTTGCAGGGATGATCGTGTCTTGTTGGAGACGTTAACGATGCATTTGGGGTTCTATTTGATGAACCGTTATTGTGAGTCGGTACTGCATTTGCATTGTGTCATTGGGTCACTTTGCATTGATTGAATTAATGATGTATGACATGTGTTGATGAACTATTTGAGATATTGATTAATTGTATGATGTATGATGTGTATTTGATGAATAGAGGTGAGACTACCCTGTAAGATGTTATTTGCACCGTTAATATATTGAATTGTTTTCTCACCCCTTTGTTGTTTGGTTGCGTCTGTGCTTCTTCGGAAGTACAGATGATTCAGGTACTTGAGTATGCTCGGAGTACAAGTTGTTTGGTCGAGTCCTAGGAGTCGCTCTGATACGTAACACGGGAAATGGGGATATTTTTTATTTAATTATTCTTGTCAGTAATAGTTACGTATCATATTTTGTTGAAACTTATAAATTAAGTGAATTGATGAATTTGTGGATATTTGGCGAATTGCCGATTGTTGAATAAAAAGATATTTCCGCTGTTTTTAATAAATGATTATACTTTTGGTTGATTTTGAAAATGTAGCTACTCACTTGTTAATAAAACTCTGATTTATCTGAAAACTTATGTTATTTTAGAAAATGGGAAAAGTGGGTGTTACATTAAGGATGCTCGTCCGCATCTTTAATCTATACACCATGTCAAACAATTATGTCTTCTTGAATTTAGACACTCGTCTGTGTCTACTATTCCCCAGGAGAGTCCCCAACAAATCTGGTTGAACTATTTCCTTTCATCTGACATTCGTCCTATGTCATGATATTTTCAGCAGCCGTCCCCTGCTAGGTGATCGTCCTTCACCTCCTGATGATCGTCCTTCATCATGTTATCCGATGGCCGTCCCCATCATTGATCTTGTTATCTGGCATTCGTCCTATGTCATGATAAACCCTGAGAGCAGCCATACCCTGCTAGGTGATCGTCCTTCACCTCTTGATGATCGTCCTTCATCATGCTTATCCGATGGCCGTCCCCATCGTCGACCTTTTTATCCGACATTCGTCTTATGTCGTGATACTTTCGGCAAGCCGTACCTTGCCAGGTGATCGTCCTTCACCTTGGATGACCGTCCCTCATCTTATCCCCAACAGAGCAGTCGTCCCCTGCTAGGTGATCGTCCTTCACCTTTGATGACCGTACCTCATCATTTATTTCATTTACCTATAATCCCCAGAGAGTCTTATAGCTTTACTTAATGGCCGTCCCCATCATAATCTCTCATATCCCCAGCTTGTCGGCCGTCCCCGTCATTGCTTTATTTCCTGCATTTTCCCAGCATGTCGGTCGTCCCCGTCATTGCTCCATCCCCAAAAGTCGTCCTCTGCTCGGCGGACGTCCACCGTCGCCCGCACTTTATAATTATACTTTATTTTTCCTTTACAATCTATATCCCTTTTCTTCTTCATTCTGTGAGTGCAAATTTTGGGCTGTCTTTGGTATTCAACCACAAGTTATCTTGTTTGCCTGTTAAGCCGTTGCTTACATCCTGCACAGCTAACTCATGCTTGAATAGGGGCAGCTGTAAACACCCCAAATTTGCCCTCACCCATTTCACCATGGCTTGTGATCTTTTCATATGCATAAATTCAATCATAGCATCTCATACCACATTCTTTTGATTCACTGCATTGCTTCTAAGTCATCTGCATCTAGGGTTTGTGATCTGAGCCATCTCAGAGCCATTTGAGCCACTTCAAAGATCTTCAATAACTTCAAAAGGGGTCCATGTGTGTTCAAACATCATGTTATATCCTCTCAAAGTCAAGAAAGTCAAAGAATCACAAGAACTGAGAAAGGCATGGAAGCAGAGCCAGGTTTAACTGCATAGATGACCTAGAATTAGGGTTTTGGTTTCAGAGGCCACAACTCCAAAGTTTTTGGTCATTCTTGTTTCTATTGGTCTCTATATGTTATAAGGATCATGCATATCAATTTTCATGAAGAAATTCCATGGGGAAGGCATCTAATCAAGAGTTGACTTCTTGAGCAAGTCAGTGCAAAATCAGGGCATCTGAGGCCCCCAATGACCCAACCAAAGGATGTTCTCCATCATTTTGAATGTGTATGATCTTTATTTGATCATAGAAGATGTTAGAGGTTCACAAAATTGAAGAATTTCAAGCCATTTGCAAAGTTGCCTTTTTGGGAAAGTGACTTGTAATGAAAACTTGCCATTTTGGGAAAGTTTTTCAACCCTTTCTTTTTGATTCAAAAATGCTTCAAATGGGAAAACTTTGGTCATAAAAGTTGTAGAATGGATCATTCCCTTTTCAAAAAGTACAAGAACTCATTCTAATTCATTTTGAATCAAAAGTTATGGCTTGTCAAAGTTGGACAAAATCACATAATTTCAAGTTTTGTACCAAAGAGGCAAAGTTGCAAAACCTCTTGCCAAGGCAAAATATGACTTCAATGTGACTTCTAACCTTTGCACAAACATGAACCATGACCTAAAAGTCAGAATGCACCAAAGAATTGTCCAATTTCATGACTTGTGCATTAAGAAACTTCAAAAGGGCCAAGACTTTGTGAAATTGCAAAAACTCTCACAAACCCTAATCCACTTGCTGCATTGCCTCTAATCCATTTCCATGGTTCTCCCTGATTCAAGCTGCAGCCAAGCCATGCCTTGTACCTTGACTGCCATAGCCCATACTTCTCTTACACAAAAAATTGACTTTATGCATTTTGCTCCATACCAATCACACTGCTCCACAACAACTCTCTGACCTATCAAGGATTGATATGTGTACCAAAAGCAACCCAACACATAACACAACACAGCCTGAAACATCTCACAAGCCATAGTTCCCAAAACTGACCTCTTATGCATTTTGTTTCGAAACTCATCACACAAGCATCAAACTTCCAAACAAACTTCACAGAACCATTCACCATAGTCCTCTGATCATTTCCCAACCTTCATCTTGCCTTGAAAGCCCCTGAAACAGAAATACGATTTTCCACTTCCTTGGTCAGAACTGCATCAATCTCAAAAACTAGCCATCATACACTCCCACTAAACCTCAAAGCATCTTCAGGGAGACCATTGGAGAAGCTTTGAAGCAATGAGGCAGTCTGAAAGCTCCAAACTGAAAGCTTCACTTCAGGTAGCTTCAAAAAAATAATTTTTCCAGAAACCTTGTTTTAAGTTATTAAAATGATCTACATGCTCCCCTGAATGCAATGAGCTTTGAATTTTTGAAAATGATGAAGAGATGAGGATGTATGGTCTGTCTAAAACTTTGCCCGTGAAATAGATTTTTGCTTGTTTCTCTTGATTCATGAAAAATAAATAGATTTTGATGTTGGATTCTTGTTTAGGATGTTTGGTTGAGTGAATCTGGAGATTTTGGCACGTTTTAGTGAGGTTTTGAGAGAGATAGGATGAAGGTCTCGCCGGAGAAGACGACCGAAAGTCTTCTCCGGCCACCTGAGAGTCATTAGCCCTAATCTGAGTGATTAACCAACTTTGAATTTGGACCATAGATCTGGCTGACTTTTGTTGACTCCCGCGTGTTTGAATGGCCTGGATCATTTCATTAAACCCTAATCCTAATTAATTAGATTAATTAATTAAGTTTAAATAAATTCAGTCAGTTTGAATGTCAGCCATTGGATATGGCGCGGGTCAATTCCCTCCAATTTTGTTTGAACCTCAGCCTCTGGATCTGCATACTTCTCATTAATTCATTTTTTAGTTTCATTTTATTTGATTTATCTTTTACGAATTATTTAAAATAGAAAAAAGCATTTAAATATTCTGAAAATTTTTGTCAAGCATTTCATTAATTTTTAGAACCCAAAAATATTTTTATTTTTATTTTTTGCATTAAAAATTATTTTTAAATCATTTAAATGTTTATTTTTAATTAGTTAATGAAAATTAATTAATTAAAAATACATTTAGGTATTTAAAAATCGCAAAAAAATTCACATTGCATTTAAAAAAATTATCAAACTCTCAAAACAAATTTCTTTTTGGTTCTTGATGCCTTTTGATCATTTTCATTGGAATTAAATTCATTTTAAGGCAATATTTTTGTTCAAACTTGGAAAAATCCATTCTGCCTAACCATTGAGAGTTTGATGATGGTTTTTCTTGCATTGTATCCTTCATGGCATGTAGTTTATAGGATAAATTTGGCTTGAATTGATCTTCCATTTTCAATTTGTTTTGCATTTTTCATGATGAGGTACCTTGAAACCCTAATTGACTTAAGAAAATCATAACTTTCACTAGGTTAAGAATTGGGTCCCCTCCTTTGGGCAGTGAACTTGTATAGGTTTAGGGTATTTTTGATTGCATTTTCAATTTTTTGTCATGTCATTTGCTTCTGGTTTTGAGTTTTTGCATTGTATGTTTGTATGTAAACCCTAATTTATGTCTTCCTTAGCATCCATCTCTCATTTGCTTGCATTCAATGACTTGCCATGACATTTTGTGCATCCACATGATTCATAAGACATCTTAGGATACATTAGAATCATGTTTGATCATTGCATCTTTCATTTGCCATGTTATATGTCCATTGCATTTCATAAACTTTTTTGAACTTCCATGGTTCAAGCATGCTTCATCTGCATCCATATTCTTGTATGATCATTATCATGTCTTGCCTTGTGTTTGTATCATCTCTTAGCATCATTAACTTCATGTTTATGCTTCTGAATTTGGTTTGCATCATGGCATTTCATCTCATTTGCATTGCATTTCATTTCTTTTGCTAACTTTTCAGGTGGTAAGTTGTTTTGAGAAGTGAATTTGCCTTCACTTCTCACAATCTCTCTTCACCTCTCTTATGCATTCATTGCTGCATTTTAATTTTGTATTAGAGTGAGCTTGCTCATTCATGCTCTTCCCCACTTTCTTTCTTCAAGCAACTTGTCTTCTTAAGTGAAGCAAGTTGTTTTGCTTCTTTCTGCTTCTTCCTCCTTTCATCTGCTCCTCTCCTTGGTGGCCTCTCCTTGAAGATCTTATGCAATCCTCATTAACCCTAGGAACAACTAAGCATGATAACAATTAGGGTTTGATTAGTCCCCCATTTAGCTTTTACCTTTGTGTCATCATTGAGTCTTCTCTTCTCATCTCATAATCAAGGACTAAACCCTAAAGGTTTTAAGGCTTTGTGATTAAGCTTATGCCTGCATCCTTCTATTAGGATGGAGTGTATAACTTTATTCCTAAGTATTAAACCCTTAATGTGTTTAACTCCTTTAATCAATCCACCTAATAATCACTAAGACATCAAGCTTGTAACTTGGGCCTTGCATTAGGGTTCTAATTCTTCCTTAATTGGTTAAGAAGGACTAACCCTAGTGTTAATGGACAAGTCCCCCTCAAGTTGTCTTACAAACAATAAAAACCACTTCTTCATCTTATCATTAACTAAAATCCATCTAATAAAGGCTTTGTTTTGTCATGAGGTTAATCCCTAATCATGGATTAAGTTGAGGAGTCTTTCTCAGCTTAAATGTTCTCATCTATTATCCTTCTATTAGGATGGTGTAATGAGTCCATTAAATCCTTGATTATGGCTTAATCTCATTACTCAACACTAAACAAAAAAACAACAAAAACATCTAAATAATCACAAGTAGGTTAATGATCTTAATCCTACACCATGGTGATTAAGTGTGAGGTGCTTACTTCACACTTAAGGTATTCTCATTACCCCTAATCAGAGGGAAGATGTAATGAGTTTACTAACCCTTGGTTTAGGCTTAAGCTCATTTTCTTATGACAAACACAAAAGCAATAACAAAACTGAAAACTCAAAAACAAACCATAATCGTCTCCTCCGGGATTCTTTTCTCACCTCATTCACTCATAAACGAGAACTCGCTTCTTCCGTCTAATGCAAGACAGTTTGCACCTGAGCCAGACAGGTCATACACTTGAGCATAGACAAGTAAGCTGTTCACAAGTCAATTTATCTTTCAGTCTCTTTGGGTCGAACTACGGTGTTCTGACTTCCTCATTGCATGAGAGGATACGTAGGCATAACTTAACAGTTATCGAACAAAAGTCTCTGTATATTCCCCTCCTCCAGCATTATTCTTTAAGCCTCGTAATCTTGAGCTTTACACTCATGTTCTTACACTGACACTTCTCTTATACACTTCACATCTCTTTTACACTGACACTTGCCTTCTTTTCCAGCTTTGATACACAAATTGCACTGACACTACCCCTTTAAAACACAAATCTTTTAAGCGTGGATACCGTCGAGTACGGCGGACAATCTGGGTGCTAATACCTTCCCAGGTTGTAACCAACCCCCTTTCTCAGTCTCTCTGGTTCGCAACCGTCTTATCCATCTTTTCCTAGGTCTATGCAGCATTACCATTCCCCCGGGATAAAAATGCCTAGCTGGCGACTCTTTTCTCCTGAGTTCACCCTTGTGTGTTCTCTCCCCTTTCGCCGACCGTTCGCGCTTGTACCCCATTTGACTTAGCCTCATTTGGTGGGAGCGACAGCTTGGCGACTCTGCTGGGGACACCTTATACTGTAACCATGGCTTCTGGTTCTTTTTGTGGGTTCCTCCTAGCGCTTTTTTGATTTGTGTTTACTGGGGTGTTATGTGCTAATTGTGTTTATATAGTTGCTTTATTTATTGCTTTATGTACAGCTTTATTTATTGCTTTCTTTACAGTTGTACATTTTTTTCATACTGTCATGCTATCATTGCTGGATCTGGTTTCTGTTTTGGTGGGTGGGGTTCTATTGAGAGTTTAAGGTCCTATACCTGGGACCTGAGTGACACCTAGGCTAGAGTGGTTCATGTTCTTTCCCATTCCATTTCGGTCTGGTGCGGGAATATGAAACACGGTTCAGATATGGGTTTCTTCTTGAGAACTATGTGCTACAGATTTCCTGTAGTGCTAGGGCTATCTGGGAAGCCTGCTAAGTCTGGATGACCTTTATTATGACCTTCAGAAATTGAGGTGAATTAGAGGAGGATCTTTTATGGTTATTGTAAACACTGTACCTCCGGGTTAGAAGTGTTTACACTTCTCATAACTGATCCAAGTCTGAGGATCCTTGTTTTAGAACACTATCTGTGAGGGGGTTGGGCTGTTTTCAAGTTTGCAGGTACCATTGGCCACATCATACCCTGTTACTTGTTTTGTTTAAGAGTACTCCATTTTGGACAGTTCTTGTGATTAAACCCTGGACATGTGACTCTTTATTTGAGTCCCCCACCTTGGTTACTGGATTTCTAAACCTCCATCTGGACTTCTTGAACATACATGGGCTTTATATCAAGACAGATAAATCAGATCCAGCTTGATCACAAACCCTTTGCATATCATTTGCATACATCATCATTGCATCATTTAACATTTGTTTATTTGTTTTTCAGGGTATCCACATCTTATTTGGCTTGGTTTTGACCCCTTCATCTGCATAGACCTCTGTTTCATCAGTTATCTGCTTCAGCTATCTTCATCAGTTGTCTGCTTCAGCTGCCTTCATCACCAGCACTAGCCTATCAGTGGCTCATCTTCACCAGTACCAGTCTTGATCCCTATTAGCACTTGTCTTCAGCTCTTCATCAACACTCATGTCTGCACCCAGGAAGAGCAACATTTAATACCATTTCTTTGAGCCTGTGTTGACTGGTATCAGGCAGGTCCAGGCACTTATCACTCCAGACCACATCCCATTATTCAGAGAGCATTATGGAGGCATCCTTGACATGGTTATGGACCTGGATCCTTCTCAGAGGAGTATGATTCACACCTGATTACAGTTCTATGACCCTCCTTTGAGATGCTTCACTTTCCAAAACTTTCAGTTAGGACCTATGCTGGAGGAGTTCTCATCATTGATTGGAGTACTTGTCAGGGGTGGTGTCCCCTTCAACCCAGAGATGACTTCTCCCAGCAATGGAGAAGTGGCAAAAGCACTGTACCTGGAGCCTATTTTGATTGAGCAAAACATGACGACAAAGTCTGGGATCCCTGGTTTGCACTTAGACTTTTTGACTTCTCAGGCCATCCTGAAGGCCTCTTTGGGAGAATGGAGGGCAGTCTGTGCATTATTAGCCCTCAGCATATATGGGGTTATACTATTTACAGATGAGCCCAAATTTATCAGCAAAAATGCCATTCATCTTTTCCTTCTGAGGAACACAGTACCCACATTGCTGGGAGATTTCTATTATTCCATTCATCAGAGGAATGAGAAACAGAGAGGGAAGTTGGTGAGGTGCTGTGCTCCTTTGTTTCACACTTGGCTGCTCAAACACTTACCTAAGACAGATGCCTTCCTGAATCCTCACCAACAGAAGAATTGGGCTAAGAGACTTATTGCTTTGACTTCAGATGACATCAGATGGTGCACCCAGAGCACCAAGGGCAAGGACATCATCACTAGCTGTGGGCAGTACCCAAATGTACCTCTAGTAGGAGTGAAGGGTTGCATCAACTACAATCCTTTGTTGTTTAAGATTCAATTGGGCTATGCTTTGGTCCACCCTCCTAGAGTGCAAGATTTAGCTGAGACCTTGTTTTGTGAGATAAAGCCTAATCTAGCTGTTGTCAGACAAGCATCCTGGGCTTGGGACAACATCCAGACAAAGGGGATGGCTATTCTTGGGAAGTGTAATAATGTTGCTTCAGCCCAGTACTATGAATGGTCCCATGCTAGAGCACAGATCACTAGAATGCCCTTTACCATTAAGGACACACCTGGACCTTCTACAGTACAGCCAGCAGCCACTGTCAGCCTGGAAGAATTTGAGAAGCTGAAGGAAAGGAATGAGAATCTGTCTCAAGCTCTGAAGAAGACCCTCTGGGAGAGGAGTGATGGTCATCTGGACATTGAGAGGTTGGAGAAGCTTAGGGTGGAGCATCTGGCCAAGATTGAGAAAACAGAGGACTACATCAAGAAATCAAGAGCTGGGGAGCAAATATTGAAGAATGCTTGTAAAGAGGCCAAGCTTCAGAAGGCTAGGACTGATCTCTATCTGCAAGAGAGTCAGGCTAGGTGGGTCAGGATCACTGAAGCCCGTACTCAAGAAGATAAGAGAACTCAAGCCAGGATTGAGCAGTTAGAAGCCAATGAAAAGAAATAGCAGGAAGCTCTGTAGGCTGCCCAGAAGGAGATTTCAGAGCTGAAGCTTAGGGCTGGATTGAAAAGGTCAAAGGATCAGGATAGGAACAAGAAGCTGACCATTGCTATTGCCACCAGAAACCTCCTCATTAGGACTATTACAGAGCATCCAGCTGGTCCTGTAACTGAGGCACTTTTGAAGGAGGTTAAGGAGGATGAGTTTGGACTAGATGTCTGACTCTTTGATTGTTGTTATTTCCATTTGATGTACTTTTCTTTTGTGTTGTATTTTGACCCTTCAAGGGCATATGTTGTAAGAACAAACTATGTATGATTCACCATTTGTAATATATTTTAGTTTGTTTCCATTTCGGGGCTTTATTTTCTCAACAACATCAAAGCGTCTTCCTCGAGGTCTGGAAAGGTCAAAACCAAGAACCAAGCCGGATACTTTGGAAGATAAATAAGCATACTGCATTGCATGCTAACTTTTGTTTTATTTTGTAGGTTTTGTCATTATTTTGTTTGTTTCTAACTCTGTTGTGGTTCAGGAAATATTGCTCGCAGAAGAGTGTTCCTTGTCAACCGTGCACACCGGTATCCTACTCGCAACAACCTTCCGGGTATTATCATGGAGCAAGTACAGCAAGACCTGACCGAGTCCAGGACCCAAATGGCTAACGAAAGAGTGGAGATGAGGAACCAAATGGCCCAATTCATGACTGTGATGACTGGTCTGGCCCAGACCCAAGAAAGATTGAGGGCATTGGTAGAAAGACAAACCCCCGAGGAGCCTCATCCTGGGACTGGAGGAACAAGTAACAATGAGAGGGGACAGCCTCATGTTAATCCACCTGTATTTGGACCTCATATAGATCCGGAAGTCAACATACCGGCTAATGTGAAAGGAAATACTACTGGGGGGAGGATACTGCAAGAAGATCCCCAAGAGGAGCAGTTTACTGTCATGGGTGCTGGAGATGAAGTCTATGACCGAAGGTTTGATGAAATTGCTGAAAAGTTGAGGTCCTTGGAGTCTCAAAACTCCTTGGGTTTTGATGTAATGGATATGGGGTTAGTAGACGGGGTAAGAATTCCCCACAAGTTCAAACCCCCGTGCTTCGAGAAATACAATGGAACCTCTTGTCCACGAACTCATCTACAGTCTTTTCTGGGAAGACTTAAAGCATATACCATGGATGAAAAGCTGTGGATGTTCTATTTTGAAGACAGTTTGACTGGGGCTTCAAGGGAGTGGTATTCACACTTGACCAGAGCTACTATCAGATGCTGGAAGGACCTAGCTGAGGCTTTCATCAGACAATACCAATACAATCTTGATATGGCTCCTAACAGGACCCTCTTGATGGGAATGTCTCAATCCTCCAGAGAAAGCTTCAGGGAATATGCCCAAAGGTGGAGACAGCTCGCTGCTGTTGTCCAACCACCCATGTCGGAAAGAGAAATGGCCGACATGTTCATGAATACTTTGCAAGGAACATACATTGATAGGTTGGCTGCCTTTTCTTCTACTAGCTTCGCAGACGTGGTTATAGCCGGCGAAAGAATTGAAAGTCTTTTGAAAATGGGAAAAATTTCTGATAACGGTGCAAGTTCGTCCAGTAACCCCAGGAAGCCTTTTGTGGGACCTCGAAGGACCGATGAGACAAATGCCATTCATGCCAGCAGGGGCAGTCCTCAGTATGTCCACAGATCAATAGCAGCTGTCACTATTCCAGCTCCGATTCCTCAGCAACCAGCATATCAACAACAACAACAACCCCATTATCAGCAGCAAGTTCAGTATCCGCCGCAGAGAACCTACAACAACAATAACAGCAATCAACAACAAAGACCCTTCCAGCAAAGACCATCACAGGCAAATAGGGTGATTGATCCTATCCCTATGCCTTATGCTGCCTTATTGCCACAACTCCTGAAACTTAACTTGGTTGAGTTAAGGACATTGGCACCACCAGATCCCTCCAATCTCCCAAAGAATTACGATGTCAACGCCAGATGTGCTTTTCACTCCAATGCACCTGGCCACAATACAGAAAAATGCAGGGCTTTGCAAATGAAAGTTCAAGATCTGGTGGATTCTAAAGCCCTCAACTTCGCACCACCTCCGAATGTCAACAGAAATCCTATGCCTAATCATGGTGGGCCAAGGATTAATGCCATCGAGGAAGATAAACCATCTACTCTGATCACCAATGTTGCACAAATTCGAACACCTCTGGTCGAAATTAAAGCTCAGCTTCTAGAGTGCCAGGTGTTTCCCGGGTGTGAGCTCGGTTGTGGGTATTGCAACATTGCAGTCAATGGATGTGATAATTTGAGAAGTGGCATAGATAGACTTATCAAGGATGGTATCCTTCAGATCTCAACAACGGCGCCTACAAATCCAGCAATTCCTTTGACAACAATTCCTGATTCTTCTACAACAACAGCAACAATCATTCCAACTGATTCATCAATATCATCAACAATGGCTTCATCCATAACTTCAACAAATCAAATGTCAACAACCATTTCTTCTACAACATCAACATCCTTTTTACCAGCAGAATCTTCTACAACGCCAACAAAAATTAATGAAGATGTCTCATCAGTCACCATTTACTACGATCCATCAGATGTTCCTCCAAACAACAATTTCCAGCAACAAGCAGTGGCACCTCCTGCCAGATCACCAGTCACAATTTACTACGATCCGCACACCATTATAGTACCCTCCTCTGCAGCAGTCAGTCCAGTTACCATTACGGTGCCTGGACCAGTTCCATATGAAAGCACTAATGCCATACCTTGGCATTATGGCTCTGATCTCTACTGCAATGGAGAGAAAATCACTTTGGATTCTTCAACCTCTTCTCCACAAATTGATAATGTTGGGGGAGGCGGAGGCTTCACCAGAAGCGGACGCCTTTTTGCCTCACAATTGCAAAGACCTAATGCTGAAGCAGAAGCTGCTGCCAAAGCAAAAGGAAAGAGTGTGGTATTTGAAGAGCCAGTTGTCAAAGAAACTCAGAAGACGTCTTTTGAGCAAGATGTAGACGAGTTTATGAGAATCATAAAGAGAAGTGATTACAAGGTGGTGGATCAGCTTCACCAAACTCCCTCGAAGATCTCCATATTATCACTGTTAATGTGTTCTGAAGCTCACAGGAATGCATTATTGAAAGTCCTGCACGCAGCATACGTGCCAGAGGAGATCACTGTTAATCAGCTAGAAACTGTGGTGGCAAATGTCAATACCAGTCATGGACTGGGCTTCACCAATGCCAACTTAACAACAGAGGGACGTAACCACAACAAGGCTTTACATATCACCTTGCAATGCAAGGGTGCTGTTCTATCTCATGTACTGGTGGACACTGGGTCCTCGCTCAATGTTCTACCAAAGAAATCCTTGGTGAAGCTGGAGTACGATGGTTTGGCACTGCGTCCAAGTAATTTGGTGGTGAGAGTATTTGATGGCTCTAAAAGATCAGTGCTTGGGGAGATTGATCTGCCTGTGATGATTGGCCCGCAGACCTTCAAAACTACCTTCTATGTGATGGACATTCAGCCGGCCTACAGTTGTTTGTTGGGTAGACCCTGGATCCATGCCGCTGGCGCTGTTACGTCTACCCTTCACCAGAAGCTGAAATTCGAGTGGGAAGGCCAGATCATCACCATCTGTGGGGAGGAAGACATCTTTGTTAGCCATATGGCTACGTACAAGTACATAGAAATGGATGGAGAGATCCATGAAACTATGAGCCAGGGGTTTGAGGCCCTGAACATTAATGAAGCATCTGCCGTACTGGGAACCTCCATAACGTCTTATCAGCAAGCCCGGAAGGTTGTTGAAGAGGGTACTGCCCAAGGCTGGGGCAAGCTGTTTCCCGTGGAAAAGAAAGAAGACAGATTTGGGTTGGGTTACAGACCAACTCAGCAAGATCAATCAGAGGCTGCTAAAAAGCCCAGTTTTGTCAACGAGGGAATGCTCACCCCAGATGCTGTGAACAACTTGGAAGACGAGGAGGAAAGCGACCACGATCTGGAAAGCTGGATACGTCCAAGGATCCCGGGGAGCCAAGTCCTTAACTGGTCTTCCCAGGAAATTATAAGGGTTACTCTTGCAGAGTAATTATTATTTCCTGTATTTTTATGCATGCATCAAGTCTTGCATCTTGCCCAAGATGTCAAGACTCATTTTGTAATCGGGCCATCTTGTAATTTTGTGCAAATGGATTAATCAATGAATATCGGACATCTTTTGCAAATGAGTCTTTTTCTTTTCCGCTCACTGTTTTTCATTTTTCTTTTTGTACAAAAATAAAATGGCATTGTTTTCCAAAATGATGACTTCATTTCACTTTTTCTAAACAAGATTAAAATTGATCACTAAAATGAACAATCTAAACCCTTGCAGAGAGTGCCTTTCAGATTGCACCGACAACAACACTGCTATGGCTTCGTATGACTTTGACAATCCAATCAATCAAGCTGATGAAGGGGTTGAAGAAGATTATGAGCTTCCTGAAGAGCTAGCCAGGTTGTTAAGGCAAGAGGAGAAGGTTATCACTCCTCATCAGGAGGAGGTCGAAACGGTTAATCTTGGTACGAAGGAAGATGTAAAAGAAGTTAAGATCGGGGCCTGCCTACAAGATTCAGTAAAAGAACAACTGATTGATATGCTTCGGGAGTATGTGGATGTGTTTTCCTGGTCTTATCAGGATATGCCAGGGTTGGACACCGATATTGTCATGCACAAGCTGCCTTTGAAAGAAGACTGCCCGCCAGTAAAACAGAAGCTGCGCCGTACTCGCCCAGATATGGCAATGAAGATAAAGGAAGAGGTGCAAAAGCAGTGGGACGCCGGTTTCCTTGCTGTGACTAGCTATCCGCCGTGGGTTGCTAATATTGTACCTGTGCCTAAGAAAGACGGAAAGGTGAGGATGTGTGTGGACTACCGGGACCTGAACAGAGCCAGCCCGAAAGATGACTTCCTATTACCTCACATTGATGTATTGGTTGATAATACGGCTCAGTTCTCGGTGTTCTCCTTCATGGACGGATTTTCAGGATATAATCAGATCAAGATGTCACCTGAAGACATGGAGAAGACAACTTTCATCACACCCTGGGGCACGTTCTGTTATAAGGTGATGCCATTCGGACTGAAGAATGCTGGTGCAACTTATCAGCGGGCTATAGTAACATTATTCCACGACATGATCCATAAAGAAATCGAGTGTTATGTGGATGACATGATTGCCAAGTCCCTCACAGAAGAAGACCACCTGGTGAATCTGTTGAAATTATTCAAGCGTCTGAGGAAGTACCAATTTAAGTTAAACCCCAACAAGTGCACATTCGGGGTACGATCCGGTAAGCTGCTGGGATTCATTGTGAGTGAGAAAGGGATTGAAGTTGATCCTGATAAAGTTAAAGCCATTCAAGAAATGCCTACACCGAAAACTGAGAAAGAAGTTCGGGGTTTCTTAGGTAGATTGAACTACATTTCACGGTTCATATCTCACCTTACAGCAACCTGCGAGCCTTTGTTCAAGCTATTAAGAAAAGAACAAACGGTCAGGTGGAACGAAGACTGCCAGAGGGCTTTTGACAAAATCAAGGAATACTTACAAGAGCCTCCGATCCTTATGCCTCCAGTTGAGGGAAGACCTCTGATAATGTACTTGACAGTATTAGAAGAGTCAATGGGGTGTGTGCTGGGCCAGCATGACGAGTCTGGTCGAAAAGAGTATGCAATATACTACCTAAGCAAAAAGTTTACCGACTGTGAACAACGTTATTCACTGCTCGAGAAAACTTGATGTGCTTTAGCGTGGGCTGCTTGCCGACTAAGGCAGTATATGTTGACCCATACTACCTTGTTGATCTCCAAAATGGATCCAGTCAAGTATATATTTGAGAAGCCAGCACTTACCGGATGGGTTGCAAGATGGAAAATGATCCTCACAGAATATGACATCCAGTACACATCTCAGAAGGCCATCAAAGGCATTGTATTGTCTGATTACCTTGCTGAGCAACCCATTGATGATTACCAGCCTATGAGATTTGACTTCCCTGATGAAGACATCATGTTCATAAAAGCAAAAGATCATGAAGAGCCCGTTCACACTGAAGGGCCTGACCCGGAAGAAGAATGGACTATGATGTTTGATGGGGATGTTAACATGAATGGTCGTGGTGTTGGTGCAGTACTCATTACACCTAAGGGGGTTCACATGCCATTCTCGGCAAAACTCACCTTCAACTTCACTAACAACGAAGCTGAATACGAAGCTTGCATTATGGGTCTTGAGGAAGCCATTGACCTCAGGATCAAGACTTTGTTCGGAGACTCAGCTCTGGTAGTTAATCAAACCAACGGCAAATGGTACACCCACCAAGATCATTTGATACCCTATAGGGATTATACAAGGAGGTTATTGACTTTCTTCACAACAGTCAAGCTTGAGTATATCCCTCGAGACGAGAATCAGTTTGCAGATGCTCTGGCTACCATTTCATCGATGATCAAAGTTCAAGCTGCCAACTTTGTACCTCGGATTTCAGTGTCTAGACTTGACAGACCATCATATGTATTTGCAGCAGATGTTGTCAAAGATGATAAGCCTTGGTTCCACGACATTAAGTGCTTCTTGGAGGATCAAACATACCCACCTGGGGCCTCTTCCAATGACAAGAAGACATTAAGAAGGCTAGCTGGTAGTTTCTTCCTGAATACTGTTGGTTCCCTGTACAAGAGAAACTTTGATATGGTACTCCTCAGATGCGTTGATAAGACAAAAGCAGGCTTGTTAATGCACGAAGTGCACGAAGGCTCCTTTGGTACCCATGCAGGAGGGCATGCAATGGCTAAAAAGTTGCTGAGATCAGGCTATTACTGGAACACAATGGATGCTGACTATTGTGCCTATGCCAGAAAATGCCATAAATGCCAGATTTATGCGGATAAAGTGCATGTGCCTCCTAATCCTCTAAATGTGATGTCTTCACCCTGACCCTTTGCTATGTGGGGCATTGATATGATTGGCAAGATTGAACCGACTGCTTCGAATGGCCACAGATTCATCCTGGTTGCCATTGACTATTTTACCAAATGGGTTGAAGCAGCCTCATATGCAAATGTTACAAGGCAAGTGGTAGCCCGATTTCTGAAAAGAGACATCATCTGTCGGTATGTAGTTCCCGAGCGAATCATTACTGATAATGGTTCTAACTTGAACAATAAAATGATGGCAGAACTGTGCCGGGACTTCAAGATCCAACACCACAATTCTACTCCTTACAGGCCAAAGATGAATGGCACTGTTGAGGCAGCTAATAAGAATATCAAGAAGATTGTGCAGAAGATGGTAGTTACCTATAAAGACTGGCATGAAATGCTACCATTTGCCTTGCATGGGTACCGTACGTCAATCAGAACATCCACTGGGGCAACACCGTATCAGCTTGTGTATGGTATGGAGGCAGTCCTACCTGTTGAAGTTGAATTACCCTCCCTGCGGGTACTGATGGATGTTAAGCTGAACGAAGCAGAATGGGTCCGATCCCGATACGAGCAACTGAGTCTGATGGAAGAAAAGAGATTGGCTGCAATTTGCCATGGGCAGCTGTATTAGAAAAGAATGAAGAAAGCCTTCGATCAGAAAGTCAGGCTCCGAGAGTACCAAGTATGAGATCTTGTGCTGAAAAGACTCCTCCCTCCTCATACAGACCACAGGGGCAAGTGGACTCCGAACTATGAAGGGCCATTCGTAGTAAAGAAAGTTTTCTCTGGTGGAGCACTAATGCTCAGTACTATGGATGGTGAAGACTTCCTGTCCCCTGTGAATTCAGATGCAGTTAAAAAATACTTCGCATAAAATGACCCGCTGGACATAAAAAACAGAATGTAAGTCCATGCAAAAATAGGGCATCCCGGCGAGTCAAAAAAAGAATAAAAGACTCGGGCAAAAATAAGGGAAAATAAATAAAAATGTACACCCGCTGAGTCGAAAAGCCGCATTGGACGGCTAAGGCAAAAAAGGGTATCCCGATGGATTGAAAACCCGAAAGGGCGATCCATGCAAAATAAGGGAATAAGCGAACAACTGCATTCTGAATTCATCTGTATCACTTACAACTTGGTAAGCTTCGAAAGGTTCAAACGTCGGTCGGAATCAGCCATCTTCAGAAAGCAAGACGAGAAGAACGTCAATGTCATACGAGTCATAGCAAAAGGGAAGCTCCCTGAAGCGTCATCAACATTGCCAGCACCTTTTTGTTTTTCAATTTGTAACGATTCCGTCATTTCAGGGGATCCGTTTCTTTGAATGTATCTTTCCAAATTCAGGGCACTCGAATTAATAAAATCAGATTTTTCAATCACACACTGTCTCGTACTCTTTTATTTTGCAAAAAAAAAACCGTCCGATGTCATTAATATATTGATTGCATAAATACAGATGCTTCTCTTCTGAAAATACGTGCTCGCAGGAAATATACTTACTCCCGGGAGTGTCTGAACTCCTGTGATGGAATCCAGTAAGGGATACCTCGGAGTACTTGTGCGTTTCTTTGTCGTGCAGGATTGCAGGTGTTCAAAGTGCGACATGGGGCATGAAAGCTTCTCCCCAGCAAGCTGTCAAATCATTATCTGCTCAGTCCGTCTTCCAGATTAGCACCGGAGGTGATTTCTCCCCAGCTGAGTTGTCAAGTATCATCCTCAGCAGGATCCCTACAGAAATCTCTAGGAAGATCTTCCAGTGATCTTTCTTCTTCCCCAACCAAAGTGCTAGACAGGGAACTACCTCCCCACAGAGTTTCAACCTCTATCCAGAAGAGCACCGCATGAAGAACTCACAACAGAGTGAAGAAAGCTTCTACCAACCCCAGCTGGGTCCACCATTGCTGAGATGGGTCTATCAGTGATCTGTTTCCCCATACAGATACATCTTATCAGATCTACCAATGATCTTATCCCCAGCTGGGACACCCACTTCAAGCAGATCAGCCAGAGATCTCTGCAGCAACGGGATCCGAGTCCCGGATCGGTGTCTTTGCGTAATCATAGCATTCACATCATATTTTCCCCACAGAGCGTAGCATTCCGTCTAATACGGAGCATGACGGCAAAAATCAAACATATTGCATAATCATAAGCCATGTTCTAAATCAAACACTTGTAAATACTGACAATTCATCAACAATATACAAATACCTATCAAATTCATCACCGAAGAGCCAAAGTATTTACACACTCACAAATACAGATACTTCCTGACACTAGTCCGTGTCATATCCCCAGTAGAAAGCCAAAGCGTCCCCTTTGCACTCACTATACAAATACATATATATATATATACAACTTCCTTGACACTCGTCCGTGTCACCTTCCCCAACATAGTTACCTGAACACTTTGTAAACCAAATACTTATTTATAATACACTTTTTCCGACACCCGTCCGTGTCACACATCTCCCCAGCAAGTTAAACACTCGTTTGTGTCTCACTCATACTTGTTACTCATACTTTTCACTCATACAGATACTCATCCGTATCTTGTATATACCACTTAAATCCCCTTAGATTCGACACTCGTCCGTGTTCTTTGTTAACCAGTTGGTACTCGTCCGTATCATCATCTCTGAACATGCGTCAAGCGTATATTTCTACTGATACTTGTCCGTATCATGGTCTTAAGGATGCTCGTCCGCATCTTTAATCTATACACCATGTCAAACACTTATGTCTTCTTGAATTTAGACACTCGTCTGTGTCTACTATTCCCCAGGAGAGTCCCCAAAAAATCTGGTTGAACTATTTCCTTTCATCTGACATTCGTCCTATGTCATGATATTTTCAGCAGCCGTCCCCTGCTAGGTGATCGTCCTTCACCTCCTGATGATCGTCCTTCATCATGTTATCCGATGGCCGTCCCCATAATTGATCTTGTTATCTGGCATTCGTCCTATGTCATGATAAACCCTGAGAGCAGCCGTACCCTGCTAGGTGATCGTCCTTCACCTCTTGATGATCGTCCTTCATCATGCTTATCCGATGGCCGTCCCCATTGTCGACCTTTTTATCCGACATTCGTCCTATGTCGTGATACTTTCGGCAAGCCGTACCTTGCCAGGTGATCGTCCTTCACCTTGGATGACCGTCCCTCATCTTATCCCCAACAGAGCAGCCGTCCCCTGCTAGGTGATCGTCCTTCACCTTTGATGACCGTACCTCATCATTTATTTCATTTACCTATAATCCCCAGAGAGTCTTATAGCTTTACTTAATGGCCGTCCCCATCACAATCTCTCATATCCCCAACTTGTCGGCCGTCCCCGTCATTGCTTTATTTCCTGAATTTTCCCAGCATGTCGGTCGTCCCCGTCATTGCTCCATCCCCAGAAGTCGTCCTCTGCTCGGCGGACGTCCACCGTCGCCCGCACTTTATAATTATACTTTATTTTTCCTTTACAATCTATATCCCTTTTCTTCTTCATTCTTTGAGTGCAAATTTTGGGCTGTCTTTGGTATTCAACCACAAGTTATCTTGTTTGCCTGTTAAGCCGTTGCTTACATCCTGCACAGCTAACTCATGCTTGAATAGGGGCAGCTGTAAAAACCCCAAATTTGCCCTCACCCATTTCACCATGGCTTGTGATCTTTTCATATGCATAAATTCAATCATAGCATCTCATACCACATTCTTTTGATTCACTGCATTGCTTCTAAGTCATCTGCATCTAGGGTTTGTAATCTGAGCCATCTCAGAGCCATTTGAGCCACTTCAAAGATCTTCAATCACTTCAAAAGGGGTCCATGTGTGTTCAAACATCATGTTATATCCTCTCAAAGTCAAGAAAGTCAAAGAATCACAAGAACTGAGAAAGGCATGGAAGCAGAGCCAGGTTTAACTGCACAGATGACCTAGAATTAGGGTTTTGGTTTCAGAGGCCACAACTCCAAATTTTTTGGTCATTCTTGTTTCTATTGGTCTCTATATGTTATAAGGATCATGCATATCAATTTTCATGAAGAAATTCCATGGGGAAGGCATCTAATCAAGAGTTGACTTCTTGAGCAAGTCAGTGCAAAATCAGGGCATCTGAGGCCCCCAATGACCCAACCAAAGGATGTTCTCCATCATTTTGAATGTGTATGATCTTTATTTGATCATAGAAGATGTTAGAGGTTCACAAAATTGAATAATTTCAAGCCATTTGCAAAGTTGCCTTTTTGGGAAAGTGACTTGTAATGAAAACTTGCCATTTTGGGAAAGTTTTTCAACCCTTTCTTTTTGATTCAAAAATGCTTCAAATGGGAAAACTTTGGTCATAAAAGTTGTATAATGGATCATTCCCTTTTCAAAAAGTACAAGAACTCATTCTAATTCATTTTGAATCAAAAGTTATGGCTAGTCAAAGTTGGACAAAATCACATAATTTCAAGTTTTGTACCAAAGAGGCAAAGTTGCAAAACCTCTTGCCAAGGCAAAATATGACTTCAATGTGACTTCTAACTTTTGCACAAACATGAACCATGACCTAAAAGTCAGAATGCACCAAATAATTGTCCAATTTCATGACTTGTGCATTAAGAAACTTCAAAAGGGCCAAGACTTTGTGAAATTGCAAAAACTCTCACAAACCCTAATCCACTTGCTGCATTGCCTCTAATCCATTTTCATGGTTCTCCCTGATTCAAGCTGCAGCCAAGCCATGCCTTGTACCTTGACTACCATAGCCCATACCTCTCTTACACAAAAAGTTGACTTTATGCATTTTGCTCCATACCAATCACACTGCTCCACAACAACTCTCTGACATATCAAGGATTGATATGTGTACCAAAAGCAACCCAACACATAACACAACATAGCCTGAAACATCTCACAAGCCATAGTTCCCAAAACTGACCTCTTATGCATTTTGTTTCGAAACTCATCACACAAGCATCAAACTTCCAAACAAACTTCACAGAACCATTCACCATAGTCCTCTGATCATTTCCCAACCTTCATCTTGCCTTGAAAGCCCCTGAAAAAGAAATACGATTTTCCACTTCCTTGGTCAGAACTGCATCAATCTCAAAAACTAGCCATCATACACTCCCAATAAACCTCAAAGCATCTTCAGGGAGACCATTGGAGAAGCTTTGAAGCAAGGAGGCAATCTGAAAGCTCCAAACTGAAAGCTTCACTTCAGGTAGCTTCAAAAAAATAATTTTTCCAGAAACCTTGTTTTAAGTTATTAAAATGATCTACATGCTCCCCTGAATGCAATGAGCTTTGAATTTTTGAAAATGATGAAGAGATGAGGATGTATGGTCTGTCTGAAACTTTGCCCGTGAAATAGATTTTTGCTTGTTTCTCTTGATTCATGAAAAATAAATAGATTTTGATGTTGGATTCTTGTTTAGGATGTTTGGTTGAGTGAATCTGGAGATTTTGGCACGTTTTAGTGAGGTTTTGAGAGAGATAGGATGAAGGTCTCGCCGGAGAAGACGACCGGAAGTCTTCTCCGGCCACCTGAGGGTCATTAGCCCTAATCTGAGTGATTAACCAACTTTGAATTTGGACCATAGATCTGGCTGACTTTTGTTGACTCCCGCGTGTTTGAATGGCCTGGATCATTTCATTAAACCCTAATCCTAATTAATTAGATTAATTAATTAAGTTTAAATAAATTCAGTCAGTTTGAATGTCAGCCATTGGATATGGCGCGGGTCAATTCCCTCCAATTTTGTTTGAACCTCAGCCTCTGGATCTGCATACTTCTCATTAATTCATTTTTTAGTTTCATTTTATTTGATTTATCTTTTACGAATTATTTAAAATAGCAAAAAGCATTTAAAAATTCTGAAAATTTTTGTCAAGCATTTCATTAATTTTTAGAACCCAAAAATATTTTTATTTTTATTTTTTGCATTAAAAATTATTTTTAAATCATTTAAATGTTTATTTTTAATTAGTTAATGAAAATTAATTAATTAAAAATACATTTAGGTATTTAAAAATCGCAAAAAAATTCAAATTGCATTTAAAAACATTTAGAAACATTATCAAACTCTCAAAACAAATTTATTTTTGGTTCTTGATGCCTTTTGATCATTTTCATTGGAATTAAATTCATTTTAAGGCAATATTTTTGTTCAAACTTGGAAAAATCCATTCTGCCTAACCATTGAGAGTTTGATGATGGTTTTTCTTGCATTGCATCCTTCATAGCATGTAGTTTATAGGATAAATTTGAATTGAATTGATCTTCCATTTTCAATTTGTTTTGCATTTTTCATGATGAGGTACCTTGAAACCCTAATTGACTTAAGAAAATCATAACTTTCACTAGGTTAAGAATTGGGTCCCCTCCTTTGGGCAGTGAACTTGTATAGGTTTAGGGTATTTTTGATTGCATTTTCAATTTTTTGTCATGTCATTTGCTTCTGGTTTTGAGTTTTTGCATTGTATGTTTGTATGTAAACCCTAATTTATGTCTTCCTTAGCATCCATCTCTCATTCGCTTGCATTAAATGATTTGCCATGACATTTTGTGCATCCACATGATTCATAAGACATCTTAGGATACATTAGAATCATGTTTGATCATTGCATCTTTCATTTGCCATGTTATATGTCCATTGCATTTCATAAACTTTTTTGAACTTCCATGGTTCAAGCATGCTTCATCTGCATCCATATTCTTGTATGATTATTCTCATGTCTTGCCTTGTGTTTGTATCATCTCTTAGCATCATTAACTTCATGTTTATGCTTCTGACTTTGGTTTGCATCATGGCATTTCATCTCATTTGCATTGCATTTCATTTCTTTTGCTAACTTTTCAGGTGGTAAGTTGTTTTGAGAAGTGAATTTGCCTTCACTTCTCACAATCTCTCTTCACCTCTCTTATGCATTCATTTCTGCATTTTACTTTTGTATTAGAGTGATCTTGCTCATTCATGCTCTTCCCCACTTTCTTTCTTCAAGCAACTTGTCTTCTTAAGTGAAGCAAGTTGTTTTGCTTCTTTCTGCTTCTTCCTCCTTTCATCTGCTCCTCTCCTTGGTGGCTTCTCCTTGAAGATCTTATGCAAACCTCATTAACCCTAGGAACAACTAAGCATGATAACAATTAGGTTTTGATTAGTCCCCCATTTAGCTTTTACCTTTGTGTCATCATTGAGTCTTCTCTTCTCATCTCATAATCAAGGACTAAGCCCTAAAGGTTTTAAGGCTTTGTGATTAAGCTTATGCCTGCATCCTTCTATTAGGATGGAGTGTATAACTTTAATCCTAAGTATTAAAACCTTAATGTGTTTAACTCCTTTAATCAATCCACCTAATAATCACTAAGACATCAAGCTTGTAACTTGGGCCTTGCATTAGGGTTCTAATTCTTCCTTAATTGGTTAAGAAGGACTAACCCTAGTGTTAATGGACAAGTCCCCCTCAAGTTGTCTTACAAACAATAAAAACCACTTCTTCATCTTATCATTAACTAAAATCCATCTAATAAAGGCTTTGTTTTGTCATGAGGTTAATCCCTAATCATGGATTAAGTTGAGGAGTCTTTCTCAGCTTAAATGTTCTCATCTATTATCCTTCTATTAGGATGGTGTAATGAGTCCATTAAATCCTTGATTATGGCTTAATCTCATTACTCAACACTAAACAAAAAAACAACAAAAACAACTAAATAATCACAAGTAGGTTAATGATCTTAATCCTACACTATGGTGATTAAGTGTGAGGTGCTTACTTCACACTTAAGGTATTCTCATTACCCCTAATCAGAGGGAAGATGTGATGAGTTTACTAACCCTTGGTTTAGGCTTAAGCTCATTTTCTTATGACAAACACAAAAGCAATAACAAAACTGAAAACTCAAAAACAAACCATAATCGTCTCCTCCGGGATTCTTTTCTCACCTCATTCACTCATAAACGAGAACTCGCTTCTTCCGTCTAATGCAAGACAGTTTGCACCTGAGCCAGACAGGTCATACACTTGAGCATAGACAAGTAAGCTGTTCACAAGTCAATTTATCTTTCAGTCTCTTTGGGCCGAACTACGGTGTTCTGACTTCCTCATTGCATGAGAGGATACGTAGGCATAACTTAACAGTTATCGAACAAAAGTCTCTGTATATTCCCCTCCTCCAGCATTATTCTTTAAGCCTCGTAATCTTGAGCTTTACACTCATGTTCTTACACTGACACTTCTCTTATACACTTCACATCTCTTTTACACTGACACTTGCCTTCTTTTCCAGCTTTGATACACAAATTGCACTGACACTACCCCTTTAAAACACAAATCTTTTAAGCGTGGATCCCGTCGAGTACGGCGGACAATCTGGGTGCTAATACCTTCCCAGGTTGTAACCAACCCCCTTTCTCAGTCTCTCTGGTTCGCAACCGTCTTATCCATCTTTTCCTAGGTCTATGCAGCATTACCTTTCCCCCGGGATAAAAATGCCTAGCTGGCGACTCTTTTCTCCTGAGTTCACCCTTGTGTGTTCTCTCCCCTTTCGCCGACCGTTCGCGCCTGTACCCCATTTGACTTAGCCTCATTTTGTGGGAGCGACAGGTTGCTCCTGAGAGGGTGGTTATTTCTTTTGATAGTCGCAAGACTGCTGTTACTCCATTGGTGATTAATGTACCTGGTCCAATGCCATATGAGTCTGATAAAGCTGTTCCATACCGGTATAATGCTACAATGATAGAGAATGGTAGGGAAGTTCCTCTTCCTACTCCAAAGTCTATGGTTAGCATTGCTGATGTAACGAAGGTTACCCGAAGTGGCAGAGTGTATGCTTCAGATCCTCCGAAGAGAGTTGAAGATACAAGTGCAAGTAAGCAGATTATGGATGCTGTTGTCCAATCGGGCCAATATGGTAATAGTGAAGATGAAGTGCTAAAGTTGATAAAGAAGAGTGAGTACAACATCACTGAGCAGTTGTTGCAGACTCCCTCGAAGATATCAGTTTTGTCTCTTTTGATAAGTTCTGAGGCTCATAGGCAGTCTTTGCAGAAGATTCTGGATCAGGCTTATGTTGACCACGATGTGACTGTTGATCAATTCGATAGGATTGTGGCTAATATCACGTCATGCAACAATTTGAGCTTTTGTGATGATGATCTGCCTGAAGAAGGAAGAAATCATAACTTGGCTCTGCATATCTCGGTGAATTGTCAAGAAGATGCTATGTCCAAAGTACTAGTGGATACCGGATCGTCTCTGAATGTTATGCCAAAGTCGACATTGTCAAAGCTTGCGTTTCAAGGTGCTCCCATGAGGCACAGTGGGATTATAGTGAAAGCATTTGACGGGTCAAAGAAGACAGTCATCGGTGAAGTGGATCTTCCTATTCTTATTGGACCATTTATATTCAAGATTACTTTTCAAGTAATGGATATACGTCCCGCATATAGTTGTCTCCTCGGAAGACCCTGGATCCATGAGGCTGGAGTTGTGACATCCACTCTTCATCAGAAGCTGAAGTTTGTGAGAGAAGGAAAATTGGTGACCATTGAAGGTGAGAGGGTGATGCTTGTGAGTAATCTATCTTCTTTCTCTTATATTGATGCCGAAGAAGAGGTGGGAACTTCCTTTCAAGCTCTTTCTGTTGTGAATAATGTTGCTAAGAAGAATGCCATGCCCATGTCCTCTTTCAAGGATGCTTTGTGAGTGATTGAAGCTGGTCAGTCTGATAGTTAGGGGCAAATTATTGATGCTGTCGACAACAAGGAAGGTTTTGGTATCGGCTTTGCGCCAGGTGCGATTATCAAAGATCCAAAGACTATTCAAGAAGGCTTCAGAAGTGCTGGATTTATCAACGATCATTCCGCTGCTGCCATTATTGATGATGATGAAGACAAAGAAATGCCTGACTTCGTTACACATGGAAAGATTTGCCAGAATTGGATCGCTGTTGATGTTCCTTTTATCGTTCATTCTTCAAAGTAATTTGTTTTTATTTTCTTTCAAAAATCCTTTCACTCTGCCCAAGGTGAAAGTGATGTTTGTCGGGCTTTGTTTCAAATTTTATCATCATCAATAAAATGTTATTTTGTTATTTCCATATGTGTTTTTCATTTTTGCTTTATTCTGAAAAATGGTAACATAAAAAAACCCAAAATATAATAATGATTGTTTATCTGCATATTGTTTGCACTTTTGTTCATACTCTAAAATAAAAATAAAATCATTGTGCAGATTGATTGATAAACCCATTGAAAACAATGATCTTATGCCCTCTCCCAACTTTGAATTCCCTGTGTTTGAAGCTGAGGAAGAGGATGTTGAAGAGATTCCAGATGAAATTTCTCGGTTGCTTGAGCACGAGGAGAAGATTATTCAGCCTCATGGAGAGTCTATAGAGATGGTCAACTTGGGTTCTGAAGATGAAAAGAAAGAAGTCAAAGTTGGAGCATTGCTTGGTCCTGATGTTAAAAAGAGGATTGTAGAGCTTCTCAGAGAGTATGTTGATGTATTCGCTTGGTCTTATCAAGACATGCCAGGTCTTGATACTGATATTGTGGAGCATAGATTGCCGCTGAAGCCTGAATGTCCACCTGTAAAGCAGAAGCTGAGAAGAACTCATCCAGACATGGCAGTAAAAATCAAAGAGGAGGTTCAAAAGCAGATTGATGCAGGTTTTCTTGTGACGTCAACTTATCCTGAATGGGTGGCCAGTATTGTTCCTGTTCCAAAGAAAGACGGAAAAGTCCGAATGTGCGTTGACTACAGAGATTTGAACAAAGCCAGTCCGAAAGATGATTTTCCATTGCCACACATTGATATGTTGGTAGATAATACGGCTAAGTTTGATGTGTTCTCTTTTATGGACGGATTTTCCGGTTATAATCAAATAAAGATGGCACCCGTGGACATGGAAAAGACCACATTTATTACACCATGGGGAACATTCTGCTACAGAGTGATGCCCTTTGGATTGAAGAATGCTGGCGCGACGTACCAAAGAGCTATGACTACACTTTTCCATGATATGATGCATAAAGAAATCGAAGTATATGTTGATGATATGATCGCCAAGTCGAAGACTGAAGAGGATCATGTTGAACATTTGCTGAAATTGTTTCAGAGATTAAGGAAGTACAAGCTTCGTTTGAATCCGAACAAGTGCACATTTGGTGTACGTTCTGGAAAGTTTCTAGGTTTCATTGTCAGCCAAAGAGGTATTGAAGTTGATCCTGATAAAGTGAAAGCTATTCAGGAAATGCCTGCTCCAAGAACCGAAAAGCAAGTAAGAGGATTCTTGGGCCGATTGAATTATATTTCGAGGTTTATCTCTCACATGACTGCCACATGTGCTCCGATTTTCAAGTTGCTTCGGAAAGATAAAGGTTGTGTCTGGACAGATGATTGCCAGAAGGCGTTTGAAAGTATCAAAGAATATCTGCTTGAACCTCCTATTTTGTCTCCTCCGGTGGAAGGTATACCGATGATCATGTATTTGACTGTGTTGGAAGATTCCATGGGTTGTATGCTTGGTCAGCAAGATGAATCTGGAAGAAAAGAATATGCAATTTACTACTTGAGTAATAAATTCACTGATTGTGAGTCTCGGTATTCCATGCTTGAAAAAACTTGTTGTGCCTTAGCTTGGGCTGCAAAGCGTCTTCGCCAGTATATGTTGAATCATACGACTTGGTTGATCTCTAAAATGAATCCAATCAAGTATATCTTTGAAAAGCCTGCTTTGACTGGGAGGATTTCTCGTTGGCAAATGTTATTATCAGAATATGATATCGAGTACCGAACTCAAAAAGCTATAAAAAGTAGTATCTTGGCTGACTATTTGGCACATCAACCGATTGATGATTACCAACCTATCAAGTTTGATTTTCCAGATGAGGATGTGATGTTTTTGAAAGTAAAAGATTATGACGAACCTTTGATTGAGGAAGGGCTGGAGCCTGGATCTCGACGGGGTTTAGTTTTTGATGGTGCTGTGAATTCACGCGGAAGAGGAATTGGGGCAATGATCATTACTCCCCATGGTTCACATTTTCCTTTTGCCGTAAGGTTGACTTTTCCTTGTACCAATAATGAAGCTGAATATGAAGCCTGCATTATGGGTCTTGAAGAAGCTATTGATTTGAGGATTAAGCATCTTGATGTGTATGGAGATTCTGCCTTGGTAGTTAACCAGATTCAGGGTATGTGGGTAACCCATCAACCCCACTTGATCCCTTATAGAGATTATGCCAGGAAAATATCAACGTTCTTCACCAAAGTTGAGTTCCATTATGTTCCTCGTGATGAGAATCAGATGGCAGATGCTTTAGCAACTATAGCTTCTATGATAAAAGTGCACCAGTGGAATGATGTTCCCATGATCAGTGTGATGCGACTTGAAAGACCAGCTCATGTGTTTGCAGTTGAAGAGGTCCATGATGACAAGCCTTGGTATCGCGATATTAAATGTTTTCTCCAGAGTTAAGAGTACCCGCTTGGGGCATCCGATAAAGATAAGAGGACTTTGAGGAGATTGGCAGGCAATTTCTTCTTGAATGGAAATGTGCTTTATAAGAGAAATTTTGACATGGTCTTGCTCAGATGCGTGGATAGACACGAAGCAGACATGTTGATGAAAGAAATTCATGAAGGATCTTTTGGCACTCATGCCAATGGGCATGCAATGGCTAAAAAGATGTTGAGAGCAGGTTACTATTGGCTTACAATGGAATCTGATTGTTGCAAGTATGTGAAAAAATGCCATAAGTGTCAGGTGTATGCTGATAAGATTCACGTGCCACCAGCTTATCTCAATGTGATTTCTTCCCCATGGCCTTTCTCTATGTGGGGAATTGATATGATTGGCATGATTGGACGCAAGGCTTCGAATGGACATCGTTTTATCCTCGTGGCAATTGACTACTTCACCAAGTGGGTGGAAGCGGCATCGTATGTTAATGTGACCAAGCAAGTTGTGGTTCGGTTTATCAAGAATAATATTATCTGCAGATATGGTGTTCCGAATAGAATCATTACTGATAATGGTTCGAACTTGAACAATAAGATGATGAAAGAGCTTTGTAAAGATTTCAATATTCAACACCATAATTCTTCTCCTTATAGACCGAAGATGAATGGGGCTGTTGAAGCTGCGAACAAGACCATTAAGAAGATTATTCAGAAGATGGTTGTGACGTACAAAGACTGGCATGAGATGCTCCCTTTTGCTTTGCATGGGTATCGTACATCTGTCCGCACTTCAACAGGGGCAACCCCTTTCTCACTTGTTTATGGTACAAAAGCAGTGCTCCCTGTCGAAGTTGAGATCCCATCAATGAGAGTTCTGATGGAAGCCAAGTTGACTGAGGCTGAATGGTGTCAGAGTATATTTGATTAGTTGAATTTGATTGAAGAAAAGAGAATTACAGCTTTGTGTCATGGTCGGTTGTACCAGCAAAGGATGAAGAAAGCTTTTGATAAGAAGGTCAAACCTCGTGTATTCAGAGAAGGCGACCTCGTGCTCAAAAAGATTCAGTCTTTCCTTAAAGATTCTCGGGGCAAGTGGACTCCGAACTATGATGGCCCATATGTTGTTAAGAAAGCCTTCTCTGGCGGTTCATTAATTCTTGCAACTATGGATGGTGAGGAGATCACTCGCCCTGTGAATGCGGATGCAGTCAAGAAATACTTCGCCTAAAAAAAAATAAAAGAACAGCTCGCTAAGTTGAAAACCCGAAAGGGCGGCTTAGGAAAAAATGAGCGTCTCGGTGGATTGAAAACCCGAAAGGGCGGTCCAGGCAAAAATTAGAGACATAAACAGAAATAATTATCCCGGTAGATTGAAAACCCGAAAGGGCAATCTAGGCAAAAGTTAGGGATCATGGCAAGTAACTGCGTCGACAGACTGAATCACTTGTAGCAACCGAGGATTTCAGATTCTATCATTCAGAAGAATTTTCCATCAAAGATTCTTATTCACTCATCCTTGACTGAAGTTTCAGACACAGTGGAGTTCAAAGTTGATAGGGAGAATAGTGATCATTGTATCTCAATGTAGCCCTTTTCCATGTATTTACCATTTTTCAAACTTGTAATGATCCATGGAGTCATGCCATTTGCTGACTACCATTCTATCAATGAATTTGAGCTTTTATCCAATTGTTTGCAATTCTTTATATTGTTTCTGTTTACAAAATTTCAATTTATTGTTGATGATGATTTTTGAAACAAATTTAATAAATTTAATTTTTGAAGATTTTAAAAACATTTTTCTTTTGATATGTGAACAAAGAAAGGATATCAATAGTGATTCCAAGAATGGTAAAGTCTGGATGTGTGTAACTCGTCTCTCCCAAAGCAGGGTTTGATTCGGTTTGTGTCCATGCGAAGTTCCTGGATAGTCTTGACAGGTTGATGTTAATGATGTTTTGTTCCCCAACAATGATGTTGAACGGAGATTGTATGTATTACCCAGAAGAGTTGTTGGAAGGGATGTTCAGAATCCCTAGCTGAGTTTTGATCTTTTCCTCAGCACGTTATCTTTAAATTGAGAAGTATTGAGAATCCCCAGTTGAGCTCTTGTCCCTCAGCTTGAATTGTTTGCATCCTTGAATATAGAAGTATTGATATAACAGTCAGTTTAGAGGTTTTCTTTTACCCTATGTTGGGTATAGATTTAAAATCCCTCGTAACTGTGTGTTGGTTATGATGTTAACTTCTGATATCCCCATATGGATCCCCAGTAGGACTGCATGTGTTGATTTCCAGCAGGTTCCTATGTGATTTTTAGCAAGTCTGGCACTCTATCCCCAAGCGGAGTAGGAGTGGTATGACAGTTATTCCTCGTGAAGTTTGATTTTTATCAAGAATATTTCCATCCTCAGCAGATTATTATCTTTCCTCAGCAGGATGATATTCCTAGCAGATGCTGTTTCATCATGATTTGAACCTTGTAGTAGGATTTTATTCCTATGATGGCTTATGATATTCCCCTGCAGATTTCAAGTTGAATCTCCAGCATGTTTCCCTGCATTGATGCCTTGGGATTAGCCGAGTATCCGGTTGTTGTGGTGTTTATGTCACCTGTTTCTTATCTTTATGTCTGTTTTGTCAGCATATTCATAAGCATATTCATACGCATAAGCATAACATTGTTTGCTTGCATTCTTGCGTTTATCATTGTTATCTGCTCTTTGGTGTGGACTTTCCCTACAGAGTGTGTGTGTCGTATTCCTCTCAAGTTTAGAGCGTCGACCATTAAGCAGAAAGTGTTAATTCTTTCTAATTCCCCGCTGAGTTTGTCTCTCATGGATGATGTTGATTTAGTTTCCTCCCCAGTTTATTATCTGGATGGAATTTTCCCCAGTTGAGATATTTCCTCCTCGGGATGAGTCTTGTTTGATCGTTTCTTTCCAATTTGTTCTTGGATTGAACTTTGGTCCTCTGTTGTGAGTAATATTGCTTTGGTATTAAGCTATCACTGTTTGATAGTGGGCAACATTTTTCTCCAGCTTGAGTATATTACTTTGGAATTAAGCTATCAGTAATTGATAGTGGGTAATATTATCAGATTTGATCAAGTTCTTTTACTTGTGCTCCTACCCAGTAAATTCGGTAGTCGAGATTTTTTCCTCTTACCCAGTAAAAAGGTAATAGAGTTTGTTTCCCTTTGCTTAAGCTCCTACCCAGTAAATCAGGTAGTTGAGAATTGTTCTACCCAGTAAATCCGGTAGTCAAGTAATTTTCCTCTTACCTAGTAAAAAGGTAATAGAATCAGATATTTTCCTCTTACCCAGTAAAAAGGTAATAGAAGCTGTTTCTATTTGATTGAGTTCCTACCCAGTAAATCAGGTAGTTGATTTTGCTCCTATCCAGTAAATCGATAGTCGAGTCTTTTATACTTGCTCCTACCCAGTAAATCAGGTAGTTGAGAAGTTTTCTGCCCAGTAAAAAGATGGGTAATTGAGGTTATCCCTCTATGTTTCGCTCCTATCCAGTAAATTGATAGTCGAGTCTGTTATATTTCCTACCCAGTAAATAGGTAGTTGATGATTCTTATCCAACACAATATTTCTCCGCTCTTGGATTCAAATATTTTGTTTGATTGATATTCCTGGCAGGATGTATATCTTTCCCTGGTTGAATTTGTATCTTGATTATTTCATATCTTTTCCCAAGTGGAGTCTGTTATCCAGTGATTTATTTTCCTGGTAACTCTTTGGTTGTCTGTTTGTTGTTTCCCCAACGGGATTTTCTTCTGTGTCCCCAAGTTTTTGCTTTTCTCTGGTGGTCATATTTTCCCCACGGAGATCTTGGGTTTGCATATCATATTCATATCATATCATTGTTCTCTTAGGACAAAAATTGGGTTTTCTGTATTTAAGTCTCTCCCATCTTGTAGAGACGAAGATGTCAATCTTCATATCTCCGGATTGAAGAAACTTAAATAGGGGCAGCTGTAACACCCTAATTTTTGCCCTAAGATTGTTTCTTCATATCATTTGCATTTTTGCATACAAACAAGATCGCCTGGCTTTCGAGTTTCTTCTCAGATGTGAGTCTATGCTTCACAGGGGATCACCATTGTTTTACTTATTTATATTTGTTTATATTTACGGACTTCTAACAAAAATACCAAAAAAATATGTGGCAGTATTCTTCTTCTTCTCTGTGTTACAGGTTTGCGAAGATAAGACAGTGAATTTAATTCAGATGCGTTTGTTCAGTCACAATTCGATTTCAAATGGATGTTTGACCTAATATTAGTCAAACTATCAAAAGATTGTGTTGACTGCCAGTTGTGTGTGCCAGTGGTTTATTCCTCAGGCGATGCGTTTCCAAAAGTTCAAATGATGTTGAGTGTGAAAATCATCAGTTATCAGGCAGTTGTTTTGTGCGAAGTTTGGTTTGAATCTTCAAGTGTTTATCAGTTCATCGGTTCTTCAGTTCATTAGCGATTCATCTGAGGATTTATTTTCCTCAATTTGGTTTCGAATCATCAGGGTATATAATCAGACGATTTTCAGATGACAGTTGGCTTGAGTTGTGGATTTATTCAGTGATTCAGGAGTTGGTTGTATTCCTCATTATCTGTGGCTGATAAAGATCAGAATTTGTTGTGGGCTTAAAATCAAAACTTCATCCATATTCCCTTTCAATAATCATTTCCAAATTTAGTCCATTAATCATTTCTCGATTTCCGATTATTTCAATTTTTCATTCCAATTGTCGTTATTTTTTCAATCCATCTTTTTGATTCCTTTTTATTCACTTTCGTCCAATTAAATCCAAATATCCATTTTTTTCCATTTACCAAAAAAATCCAATTACCATTTTCTCCTTGTTCTTATTCATTTTTAAATTCACATTTCAACATTATTTTATTCATTTATAAAAAAATTCCATTTGTTTATTCCAATATATTCCTTTTTTCCTTTTTTCAATATTACCTTTTTTTTCTTTTACCAAAAATATATATAGTAACCAAATTCATTACATTTTCTAGTCCATTCATAAAAAATATATCATATATTAATTACCAAATTACAAATAATAAAAAAAGAGGGTTTTTCATACAACACTTTCAAACATCAAAGCCTCAGCCCATCACTCCAAGCCTAATACCATACAAGCCACACAAAGAAAAATTTCCCACAAGCCAAACAATGCTTCCCGCAGCCTACTTCACAACATCAAGCCATTTCACACCACATCACCAAGCTGCTTCAACATTTCCCAAGCGCCTTTTCCGTACACAAAACAAGCTGCAGCTCACAAATCCAATCCTTTTCATATCAGCTGCACGTAACAACACCTCACTTCAGCCAAAGCTTTCCCAAGTACCAACAACAAATCTCCCAGCCATCTGCCAAGCCAAAATCCATACTAGCCTACGCCCAAGCCACACAGTCCGCAAGCCTATATGCCGTAAGCCATCCTCACATCCTGCAGGCCCACACCAGCCCCACGCGTGCAAATCATGCGTAAGCCTTAAACCACAAGCCGAAATGAAAACAATTCAATCCAGCCCCACGCGTCCAGCTGCACAAGCCAAGTACAAACTCCAGCAAGCCTTTTCGTACGACCTTTCAACACAAGCTAGCCACAGTTGCAAGTCAAAGCAGGACAAAATTTCCTTTAGCCGAAGCCAATACCAAATACAAGGCCAACTTTGTATCTCACAGCAACAAACAAGGCCCAAGCCACTTGCAAAACACCTTCACCGCATCACGCAATCGCACGAGATACACACGCACCTGAAAATCAATAACCAAAAAGCAAATAAAATGCAAAACTGAAATCAAAACAAAACGCAGCAAAGATGTAAATGAAACGCAGAAAACTCAAGAATGAAAACGAAAGCGGAACACGAAAATTTCATGCTCTCAAAATGCCCGCAGCTTCACCTCAAAACGATCTCACAATTTCAGCCCCTTCCTTCTATAAATAAGAACCCCCACTCCTTCAATCAAAAAGCTTACATAGCCCTCTCAAATCTCTGCCAAAATCATTCCTCAATCCCTAATTTCCTTTTCTTTCGAACCTTCAATCTGAAACAAAAACCAAATCAGAAGAGGAAAAGGAGGAAGAGACCGAAATTGAAAGAGGAGAAGAGAGATGTTTTCGTGAAAATTGAAAGAGAAGAGAGAAGCCGTGAAGGAGAATTTCGAAGTTGAAGAAGAAGAAGAAGGAAATCTGTGAGAGAAGGAGACGATCGGAATTTGACTGAGAGAGAGTTTGTTGGTTGCGCGTTTGTTTGATTGAGAAGGTGAGGAACGGTGCCGCCATGGTGTTTTTCATTTTGTTCCCCTGTTTTTTCGTTCGATTTGAGGAAGAAGAAGTCATGGACTTCTATTTTGTTTTTTTCTTTTTTTAAATTGATTAATTGTTTTAATAAGAAGGAATGAATTTGGTTGGGCTGTAAAACTTGGATATATTGCTATCCTGACCCGCGGTTATCCTCCCCCACCCCTTTCTACTCTTCCTTTTTTCCTCTTATATATTCTTTAATTTTCTTTTTAATTTGATTTTGGTTATTCTATTTTTTTTTTATTAAAGAATTTTATAGAAAAAGATTTTTAGAATATCTTTTAGAAAAAAAATTTAGAAAAGTGTTTAGAAAACAATTTAGAAAAGGATATTTGGAAAAGAGATTTTAGAAAAGAATTTAAAAATATATTTCTATTTCTTTTTTGGATCTATTTTTTTGATCCATTGTTCTTCATCTTTTTCCCTTTTGGTCGATGACAATCTCCGATTCGGGATTGTTGATTTACGATTAGTTTAATCTTCATTATTTCAAATCTATGGATGAATGATCATTTGGATCATTCTTCATACTTTGAGATTTGAGATCGTGATAGGTTGCTTTTCGATAAAAATCAACGAAAATCTCGATTAAGATTAGACCATCCTTCTTCTTTTAGTGTGGCATGTTTTCGGAGAACGATTCATTATATCCTTTCTCTAACATGTATTAACACAAATATTTTCCACTTTAATTAGTGGTGGCCGGCCTCATTTGTAGGGTAATTACTTTGTAAATTACTCGGCGATTGCTTAACATAGACCTAAAGTTATTCCGATTCGAATTAAGATCCACTTGGATCCGGTTGCCTCGATTTTATTATTCCTTGTTGTGGTTGTGCTTGATTAAGTTCATCATACCACTTATATTGTAAATATTATAATATTGTGAATATAATTGTTTAAATTTAATCTCTCGCACCTTATCCTTTTATTTTAATCTCTTGTTCCCTTATCCCTCTATTATGCTTTATCATATTATATCATATATCATTTGTTATGTTTATATTGTTGTTTGTTTTTTTTTATTTTGTCCATTTGGATATCAAAACACTAATAAAGGATTAAACACTTAAAAGACTTGTGACTTCTAATTTTGGACTATGGTTACTATCCCTTGCTTTTGGAGAATGGACTTAGACTTTAAGATCTCCCCCCTTGCTCAAGTTGGAATGGATTGGAAACCTCGGCCTCAAGTTATTTCATTAGCCTTTGAAGGTGGAATTTCGAACTTTGAAGAATTGTGCATATTATGGTTTGGTATCTCTTCTTTTAACTTTTAATTCAAGTATTAGGATTAGTCCCTTCATCTCCTCCCCATTCTTAAATTTTCAAAACTTCTCCCTATTTAAAAATCTTCTTGTTTTCTAAACTTCAAATGCTTTCATAAATAAACCTTGACTTCGGTCAAGCGATTTTTAAACTTTTCACTTTATTTCCTTAAACAAATGTTAATCCATGTAAATATATCAAAACCATTTTCTTACTTACTTTAAAAAACTCAAAACTCATTCAATTGTTTTTGTGCCTTTGTGCACCTTTTCTTTTTACATGTTTAGATATGATTCATCTTTTCTAGCGGAATTATTCGCTAAAGGATGACGACTTATCTCTACATTTTAAAATCAATTCAACCCATTTGTTTCTTTTCAAATTTTGTACCACGAACTACGAGGTTTTGAATTCGCATTGCACTTTGTGGGTACGTAGGCATAAGGCGTTAAAACCTTATCAAACACAAAATCATTAAAAAATATTCTTCTCCTCATCTCTTCAATCATTTCTAAGCAAACCAATTTCAGACCAAAAAGCAATAAATATTTCAAAGGGCTCCCGTGGAGTACCACGGACGAGTCGGGTGCCTAAAACCTTCCCGGTTCGTAACCAATCCCCTTACCCATTCTCTGTTTGTTTCTTTTAGCTTTTGCTTTTAGATTCCTAGGTTTTTATTCGTTCTTTTACCTTTTTTCCTTTTGGAAATAAACAAAAGCGCGGTGGCGACTCTGTGTACATCGAGTTAAGTTAATCAATAGCTTACACTCACGATTTTACCGCTACACCTTGCAGCAACAAAACATAAGATTTTCTTCTGGTCTTCACAACACGGGCCGTGTTGTGTAACACGGGCACCCGTGTTGTGCCTCTGGTTTATCCCAATGCCTCTTCTTCATCAGATGCTATGACACGGGCCGTGTTGTACAACACGGGCACCTATGTCACAGCTCTGACTTTCTCCTTTTCTTAACACATCTCCTGTTCTTCTGGTATTCACAACACGGGCCGTGTTGTACAACACTGGCACCCGTGTTGTGCCTCTGACATCCCATTTTGCTGTCATCTTTCATGCTTGTATCATCTCTTCGGACGCGTCGAACTACCGATTACATATTGACCTGAAAACACATCAAAAAAACAACCACATAACCCATACCACAGATGAAAACAGAATAAAACGATTAAAACTAACTTGCATGCTATATTAAGAAAACTACGACGAAACATGAACGAAATACTTCAAACAAACACAATTAGACTCAAAGGACACTGAAAATCGGCTTGAACACTACAACTAAATATCACTGATCAAACTCCCCCAAACTTGAATTCTTGCTTGACCTCAAGCAAAAATCCTGGATTTATACATTAAAACACTAGCAAGATGAATTATGATACTCATACGTGGATCCTTTGTTCCAAGTCACCCAATAAGTTCTTTTTGGTACTTCTCTCTCAATAAAGGTATCACACAAACACTACACCGTGGAAAACCCCGGATTTGAATCTCCTTTTCGGTAACCTCTCTGACTATGCTTCGGGCTTAGGTCTTATTTTTCGATTTTCAACCCTTTTCATTCGGACAATCACTTTTAAGGCTTTTTATGATTTTCACTATGTGTACAAGATTGATCCCCTTTTTAATTGTTGGCACCGATTTTTCTTTGTCCCTTAGGGAAACATTTATGTTCAACCGCCGTTAGGTTGAATAACCTGGTGAGGGTTATCCAACTTAGAAGGATCGATCGTTCTAATGTTTTTATTCATTTTTTTTCCGGTGCCTTCAAGCCTTTTTTTTTCTCTTTTGGATCAACTTTGTACACACAATTATTATAGATAAAGCCAGATATGTCAATAGAAACTACTTCGGGTTTACTTCTCAGATCAAAGTACCATGGCACGAATCTACATGTCGAACTCGTTCCTAATTCCGGAGACTCAGTGTGTTCATGTGGTACCTACACATAATTTTTTTTCCATATTTTGCTCATCGGGTTTCTTTCACTCACATCCTATATACTTTCTCATTATTCACTCGCAACACACAACAGGTCAACTCAGGGGTGTTTTTTCAAATAACACATAGCTATAATTTTCAAGCCGACACTACGACACTACTAAAAATAAACATAGATTAAAACAAAACAAACGAAAACATGAAAACTAAACCCCCCCACACTTGAACTCAACAGTGTCCTCACTGTTGAAGAACCAATGTCGGAGGGGACTCACAACTATCACTGCTCAGGTGGAAATCCATGAAGCCTCATCTGCTGCATCCATGAATGCAACTCATCGATGAGGTCCCCTTGCCGGGTCTGCTCTTTGATCATTTTGTCCCACTGCTCCTTGGACACATTCCACTGACCGGTTGCTTGGTTTGATGATCCACCAGCAGTTTGAACCGGGACCTCTTCAGCTTGGTTCCCTTCATCCTCCTCACCTGAAAAATACTCATCAAACTGATCGTTTCCACCCTGCATAGGGTCCTCATACAACCAGTTAGCTCTATTGTCTATAGTAATCATATTAGGAGCAGGTAAAGAAATCAAATGCCGGTTACGAGTCATCACAACGTAATAATTATGACAGCTCTTTATCATACCTTGGTTGATTAAGGTTTCAAGATCGATTTTGGTCTTACCTGCCACTGCAGGTACTTCAAGCAACCTATCAGCATACCCAAGATTTTCAGCAATTTGCGTAATCATCCCTCCAACAGAGATCTCACCAGAGGCAGCATTGGCTACCCGCTTCAGGTGGCATGCTGCGAAGGCCGCAACGTTGATCAGCTCATCATTTGCCATACCATACAGGAAGTACAACTCTCTCAGTGTAGCCACTCCTGTGCTATCGCCTCGGTAGAAAAGGGTATAAGCCAAGCCTTTCTGAGCATACCTAAAGCATGGGTTATGAATACATGAAGCTTTTGCCGCCGACGCGGCATACTCGGTACTGCCGGTGATATCCTTCCAGAATGCTCCTGCCACAAATGTACTCGGCGGTGCACCAGGCCCGTAAACTGGAAGATCTAAAATCTTTCCCAAATCAGCAACTGACATCACATGATCATTTTCAAATAGGCGAAACTTCAAAGTACCGAAGTACTCTGTGTCTGATCCGGTCCACGTATGCTTGAGCTGAAACTGTAAAGAACTAAAAAATTCCAAGGTTATGCGCTCAAAAGTTGGCGCTTCATATAGCATAAAATTTAGCATGCCAATACTGTGAAACATTTTATGAACTTCGAATTTAAGCCCTAGATTCTCAAGAGTTTCATTACACATATATCGGGCCGGTATCAATTTACGCCTTACCAACTTTGCATATTTGGCTTGATGCTCCGGGTCCTCAAACAAAATGCCATGAGCATTAGGCATTCGGTGTGCTCTCTTACGAGGACGAGAAGATTCAGCAACACTCTTACCGGTATCATTTCGAGGAGGCATTGTTCTCACCTGCACAAATTAAGCACACGAAAAAAAATCGAAAGATTAGAGAAATCTGTCACCGTAGAAGTGACGATGGAGGGATAGGGAACACTTTTTGTGAACGGGGTAGTGTGTTTTGGTGAGTGGGTTATGGAGAAAAATGAAGCTTTTATGAAGAATGAAAATGGGGTTAGGGTTCTTGAAAGAGAATGGAGGTTGAAGAAGATGAAGGTTTATGATAAATGAGTGGTTAATGAGCCACTAATGAGAAGTTATGATAATAACCACGTGGGACCCACTGAAATAAAGTTGGGAAGTTTAAAAAATTTCAAAAATTGGCTTCCCGCATGCGCAACACGGACCGTGTTGTACAACACGGGCACCCGTGTTGCATCCCTGGATTCCTTCAAATTCGTATAAAAAATCAATCTCCTTCAGACCTTGCAACACGGGCCGTGTTGCACAACACGGGCACCCGTGTTGCATCCTTGGATCTTCTTCAAATTCTCATAAAAACCAGACTTCTTCTGCCTTTTGCAACACGGGCCGTGTTGCACAACACGGGCACCTGTGTTGCATCCCTGATTTTCACTTTTTCTTGATTTTCTGATCTTCCTTGCCCGACATCCAACCTATTTCTTTCCTTCTCAGAACCAGTGATACACACAACCTAAAAAACTGAAACAAACAAAAGTAAGAATGATAAAATCGTGGGTTGCCTCCCACTTAGCGCTGCGTTTAACGTCGCATGGCTCGACGATCCGTCATCCTACTGAGTAAGACGAGTGACATTCACATCACCAGTAGTCTGGCCTTTGAAGTAATGCTTTAATCTCTGCCCGTTCACTTTGAAAATATCTCCATTGGTATGATTTTTAATTTCAACAGCTCCGTGAGGAAATACCTTGTGAACTACAAAAGGTCCCGACCATTTAGACCTTAGTTTGCCTGGGAATAGCTTCAACCTTGAATTGTACAGAAGGACCATTTGTCCTTCCCAAAACTCTTTTCTTTGAATCCTTTTATCATGCCATTTTTTCGTTTGCTCTTTGTAAACTTTAGCATTCTCATACGCCCGATTCCTGAATTCTTCTAACTCGTGAAGTTGAAGAATCCTTGAACTTCCAGCTTTTGACAAATCCATATTAAGATACTTAGACGCCCAAAAAGCTTTGTGTTCAAGTTCCAATGGTAGGTGACATGCCTTTCCGTAAACTAGTTGATATGGTGACATACCGATAGGCGTTTTGAAAGCCGTTCGGTACGCCCATAAAGCGTCATCCAACTTAATAGACCAATCCTTTCTAGATGCATTCACAATTTTTTCCAGGATTTGTTTCAGTTGTCTATTTGACACCTCCACTTGGCCGCTTGTTTGGGGGTGGTATGGAGTAGCTATCCGGTGTTTAACATTGTACTTTTGCAGTAGCTTCTCCATGAGGTGATTCAGGAAATGTGTTCCTTCGTCGCTTATTAATGCTCTCGGGACACCGAACCTTGCAAAGATGTTCTCTTTCAGGAATCTCACCACAACCTTAGCATCATTGGTGGGCAATGCAACAGCCTCCACCCATTTGGACACATAATCCACTACCACCAAAATATAGTTTTTTCCGAACGACGGTGGAAACGGCCCCATGAAGTCTATCCCCCATACATCGAATAACTCAACCTCGAGCATAGAGTTTTGGGGAATCTGGTTTCTTTTTGATATATTCCCAGTCCTCTGACATCTGTCACACGCTTTCACTAATTCTTGAGCATCCTTAAATAAAGATGGCCAGTAAAGTCCGGATTGAAGGACTTTAGCTGCTGTCTGATCACCACTGAAATGTCCACCATACTCAGAGTCGTGACATGCTTTCAACACATCTTTTTGTTCTTCGTCTGGTACACATCTTCTTACAAGGCCATCCACCCCTCTTTTGTAGAGAAACGGATTGTCCCATAAGTAAAACCTGCAGTCATGAACAAACTTTTTCCTTTTGTTAGAAACAAAATCGTCGGGTATAATACCGCCAACGAGGTAGTTTGCATAATCTGCAAACCAAGGCACCCCAATAACAGCTAGGATATGTTCGTCAGTGAACTCATCCTTTATTGGGCGCTGCTCTTCAGTCTCCTCAATTGGTGACATCCGAGACAGATGATCTGCAACAGTGTTTTCACACCCTTTCTTGTCACGGATCTCCACATCAAATTCCTGGAGGAGTAAAATCCACCTCAACAGCCTGGGCTTTGAATCCTGCTTAGCAAAAAGATATTTCAAAGCAGCATGGTCAGTGTAAACAATCACTTTTGAACCCAACAGATATTGCCTGAATTTATCGAAGGCATACACAACCGCTAGCAACTCCTTCTCGGTAGTTGCATAGTTTATCTGTGCGGGGTTCAAAACATGACTAGCATAATAAATCACATGAAGCAATTTCCCTCTTCTCTATCCAAGAACAACCCCTACCGCAATGTCACTAGCATCGCACATAATCTCAAAGGGTAGGGACCAATCAGGAGCAATAACAATAGGTGCAGACACTAATTCCTTTTTAAGTGTTTCAAAAGCATCAATGCACTCCTTATTGAAAACAAAAGCCTTATCTTTAACCAACAAGGTAGTTAAAGGTTTGGCTATCTTCGAGAAGTATCTTATGAACCTGCGGTAAAAACCTGCATGTCCCAAGAAGCTTCTTATACCTTTCTCATTAATCGGCGGTGGCAACTTCGAGATCACTTCCACTTTGGCTTGATCAACTTCGATCCCTTTTTGTGAGATCTTGTGACCAAGAACAATGCCTTCTTGCACCATGAAATGACATTTTTCCCAGTTCAATATTAGATTGCTTTCTTGACATCGCTGCAAAACAAGTGAAAGGTTAGACAAACAGTGATCAAATGAGGATCCGAACACGGAGAAATCGTCCATGAACACTTCCATGTGTTTTTCTAGCATATCCGCAAAAATGGATGTCATGCATCTTTGGAATGTAGCGGGGGCATTACATAGCCCAAATGGCATCCTTCTATATGCAAAAATGCCATAGGGACTGTTGCACCCCAAAATTTGCCCTCACAAAAACAAAAACTTTGTGTACTAAGAGGCTCACAAGGTTCACAAGACATCTTACAAGGTTCACAAGACATCTTATGAGGTTCACAAGGTTCACAAGACATCTTATGAGGTTCACAAGGTTCACAAGGTTCACCAGACCTCTCATGAGGTTCACAAGGTTCACAATTAGTCAGAGGATTTAACAATTCCCTCAGGCAATGCATCCTCCTAAGCAATGCATCCAAAACTAGGGTTTTGACTTTAATCAGGCTAAATGGACTTACAAGACTTCAAGTGAGCTTCATAACATCTTATATGTGTTTAAGAATCCCCATGACAAGTTTCAAGACTATTCTCAAAGGATTGCTCAGTCAGATGATCAGATAGGTCAAAATCAGTCAAAGTAGTTAAAAAGTCAAATTGAGGTCAACTGTGGTCAAACCAAAGTCAAACTTCATTATTTTTTTCCAACATCAAGTATATGAAGTAAAATTCATCATTTGATCAAGGGTTGATCATGATTCATCAAGGAGATTTCAGATCATCAAGAATCAGGAGTTTCTAAATTAGGGTTTCCTTAGGAAAAGTCAACTGAACTTTGACCAGCCATAACTTTCACATGCTTCATCAAATTTTTCCCATCCAAAGCTCATTTTGAAGGAAATTGAATTCTCTACAACTTTGTGTCTCACAAGCCAAGCCCAAAAATGCTTCATTTGGAAGGTATGAGCTAAGACATTCTAGGTCCTTTTAAAAGTCAACAAAAAGTCAACAACTTCAAAAGAGCATAACTTGAGAATGGTAAAAGATATGGACATGAAAACAATGGGGTTGGTTAGAGGACTATTTAAGCTTTCCAAAATGTCCAAGAACACCCTCATAGAATTAAAATTGAAGGATTTGTGCCCTTGCAAAGTTGGGAAATTTTTGGGTGGTTTATGAAGTAAATGGGGTCTTAAATCCATAATTCTTCAAATGGGTTGAACTTTTTGTGACCCAAGGTGTTCCATGACATCATGCACGAAATTTATTTAATATTTTCATTATTTTATTTATTTTATTTTATTTATTATGATTTTTTATTTTAAAAATCATTTTAAATTCAAATAAAATATAAAATATGAAGATTTAAAAAATATTTTGATTCTAGAAGGTCATGAAAGTTAATTGGATCAAATTGATATGAGAATTATGGTGATTGTCTTAAAATAGCAAGGTTACATTCAAGAATATTTGAATTTTAAGACATGATCTTTTTCAATCTTCAATGATCAAAAAGTCCAAATAACCCTACAATATTTTGACCTAATTTCATCTACTATAAGTACATAAACACATCACAATGCAATGGACGCGAAATTGCTGCCTCAAGAACAAGTCTCAAACTTTCAAAATTCATCCAAAAAATCTCAATTCGGATTCTTCCTTAGAGACTCTTTCAAGGCATTCTAAAGGTGTCAACATGTTCCTTGATGATCACTGAGTGCATAGCCATGCTTATCATCATCTAAAACTCCATAAATTGCATAAACCGAATTGCTTTTTACCTCACATTTGATTTTTTTCGATTCAATGAATTTGCTGCATATTAATTGATTTTGATTGTTTAATCTTATTTGTTTCATTGTGTTGAAGCTTTCTGGATCATTTGATTGGAGTTTCATTGCCTAGAACGAATTTGGCCATTGCTAGGGTTTCGGCCAAGCTTTTAGGGTTCCATGATAGACCTAATATAAATAAATTCTAAAGACATAGGATGATTGTATGAACTCTGGGAATCATAATGCCCTAATCAATTGGAAGAAATTGTACCGTTTGCTTGCTGTTTGAAATTCGCAGGTTATGAGTATTAAGAACTCGCAGGAAAATGCATAGGTGATTTTGCAACAAAATTCGTAGGTATCAAGGAAGAAGATGAAGTTCTTGGCGCGCTGGCTGGAATTCAAATTTTGTTTTAATATTTTATTGTATTGTTTATAATTTATTTCACAGATGCACGCCTGGCCCAGTGGTGATGGATGCGCGTGTTATGGTTCAAGGCTTGGGTTCGATCCTGGGAGGCAACATTCTTTTTGCTTGATTTTCTCATTTATTCACATGACTTAATATATTATTATTTGTAGTGGTTACATAAACAGGTGCACCCTTCTGGCTGGATGGTTGGAGTGTGTGTTTGTTTGGTTGAGGGTCCTGGGTTCGAATCCCCCCAGGCCCTTTTTTTTGTGTTATTTTTGCTTTTGTTGTGATTTTTACAGGATTTGAAACAAAGCAATATGGATCTCATTCTATGTCACCTGCGTGTGCTGGCCAGAGTGGTTTTGGTGTTGAGTTTGGAGGTAAGGGACCTGGGTTCAAATCCAAATCCCAGGTCCTTTCTTTTTGATCAATTTTCATGTTTTCCTTATTTTAATTTATGTTATTATTATTTCTATTTTATTTAAATTAGTAAATATAATTTATAAATACTATTAAAATACTTTTATTCATATTCTTGAAAAATCATGATTTCTTTTTCTAAAAAATCTTTTATTTTTATTTATTTCATAATATGTATATATATATAATTTGTAAATAAATTGATTTATTTTGTAAATTAATAAGAAAAACCCTAATATTTTCTAAAACCCTAATAATATTTCATAAAGCCTAATTATTTTATTATATTTGTATATAAATCTTAATTATGTATATTTATTTTTATAATTTGATTATATTACTTAAATAATTCAATAAAATAGTAAACCCTAGATTATATTTTAAACAATTAAAAATCCTAATTTGAGCTTATAAATATAATTTATTTTTATAATATGTTTATTTAATTATAATTAACCATTATTTTTATAATATGTATACAAATTTAAATCATTAGAATAATTTAGTACATAATATTTATTTCTTTTATTAAATTCTCTTAAAAAATATTATTTATCTAATTTTGAACTTTAAATTTATTTATTTTCATTATGCTAATTCTTTCACCTTATTCTTATTTATTTTATTACTACTAACCCCCTTTATTTATTTATTTATATATTATATGATTGTTTATTTTATTATTATTATTATTGTTACTAACCCACTTAATTATTCATTTATTTGCTTATTTAACTTATTTTAATTATTATCATAATGTAATTGTGTCCAATATGTAATAGTTGTAGAATAATTTTTATTATTTATTTTTAAATACTATGGTTAGTAAAATAGGGAGTGTAAAACATGTTTGTCCGTAAATTTAAATTTAGATCATTAAAACTTAAAGATAAATATTTGAACTTGTACACTCACACACGTAAGTCGATCCTGGATCGCCATCTCACTTCTTAAGGGTTACCTCTCAAGTTGCCTAAACAAAAGGTCAAGTAGGGTGTATAATGCAAAGTCCCTCATCTTATATCATCTTGTCCCTTAAAAGATAAAAAGATCAAGTCCCTTCATGGTTGCCTTCGTAATGATCTTGTCCCTTTCGAATAAAGATGATAAGTCCCTTCGAATTGCTTATACACCTCACAATTGCCTAAATAACAGTTGTCCCTTCACTTGTCCCTCACACATCCAAGGTAATGACTACCTATTCCTTAATAATAGGGATAGTCTTACCACTTAAAGGATATTTAAGAACAGAAAAGACTTAACTTAGGGCAGGATCCTCTTATGTACTTGCTCACTTTTCAAAAACGTTTCAAACACTTCATATTTTTCAAGCAATTTTCAAAACAAAGGCTTTATATATATCCGTACATGGATTATTATAAAGTACTTAAGAAAATTTCTATTCACACACTTCACATTGCTTAAAACAATTTAAAGTGAGCTAAGTAACTAAGAGCCCATGGATAACCATGGATGTAAAGGGTGCTAACACCTTCCCTTTACATAACCTACCCCCCGGACCCAAAAATCTTTTAAAGGTCTTTCCTGTTCTTTTATGCCTTTCCTTTGGATAAAATAAAAGTCGGTGGCGACTCTTGCTATCCGCAACATAACTAAAGTCAGTTCTCCCACCGTGTTACAGAACTGGCGACTCTGCTGGGGATTAATTTAAAGAGGGGTACCCTTAGGAATTAGATCACTTTAAAATTGTTTGCCTTGTTTGCTTTATACTTATCTGTTGGGTGCTCTTATGTGTGAAAGATCCTAACCCGGATCTAGTGTACCTTAGGTATATGGAAATAGACCAAGGAAACTGTACGGCGTATACCGATATGGTTGATCTGGTGGCCATAGTTAGTGTGACTTCTTGGTTGGTGCTTATGTTCCTTAAGTCAAGTTAAGGATAATATGAGGCTGCCATATGTTGTCAATGCACTAACTAACTTTTAGAACCCTAGTTATCCCATCTTGGCCTTTAGAAAAGTAGTGAGATAACCGGCTTTGGTGAAGACTGAAGTTGGTTGATACTCGATGCTACACTCATTGAGATTCTAAACTTGGAGGGTTTTGGTTGGCAAGTAAGTTGCCTACTGAACAACCACCCTTGTGAAGGATCAATGATATTGAGATCCCTTAGAACCTGGTTACTTTTGTAGGACAGGATGAACCAACTAAACTTCAGGGGAGGGTACTTACCTTTAAACCTCATGCAAGCCTTCAAACCTAGGGCTATTGTTTGACTTGTTTGTGTGTGCCACATGTTTGTGATTGAGCATAACATCATAGCATCATCATTGTCGCTCCCACCAAATGACACCTCAGGTCAGAAGGGGTACAGACGCGAACGGTCGGTGAAAAGGATATGAGAACACACAGGAGTGAACTCAAGAGAAAAGAAAGAGTCGCCAGCTAGGCATTTTTATCCCGAAGGAAAGGTAATGTTGCATAAACCTAGGAAAAGATATGGATAAGACGGTTGCGAACCAGAGAGACTGAGAAAGGGGGTTGGTTACAACCTGGGAAGGTATTAGCACCCAGATTGTCCGCCGTACTCGACGGGATCCACGCTTAAAAGATTTGTGTTTTAAAGGGGTAGTGTCAGTGCAATTTGTGTATCAAAGCTGGAAAAGAATGCAAGTGTCAGTGCAAAAGAAAAGTGAAGTGAGATATGTGAAGTGTCAGTGTAAGGACAAGAATGGAATGCTCAAGATCATGAGGCTAAAAGAATAATGCTGGACATAGGGGGGAATATACAGAGACTTTTGTTCGATAACTGTTAAGTTATGCCTACGTATCCTCTCGTGCAATGAGGAAGTCAGAACACCGTAGTTCGACCCAAAGAGATTGAAAGGTAAATTGACTTGTGAACTGCTTGCTTGCCTATGCTCAAGTGTATGACCTGTCTGGCTCAGGTGCAAACTGTCTTGCATTAGACGGAAGAAGCAAGTTCTCGTTTATGAATGAAGAGGATGAGAAAAGAATCCCGGAGGAGACGATTATTGTTTGTTTTTGTGTTTTCAGTCTTTTATTACTTTTGAAAGTGTGTCATAAGTTAATGAGCTTAAGCCTAAACCAATGGGTTAGTAAACTCATCACATCCTCCCTCTGATTAGGGGTAATGAGAATACCTTAAGTGTGAAGTCAGCATCTCACACTTAATCACCCTGAAGTAGGATTAAGATCATTAACCTTCTTGTGATTATTTAGATGTTTTTGTTGTTTTTGTTTAGTGTTAAGTAATGAGCTTAAGCCATAATCAGGGATTAAACAGACTCATTACACCATCCTAATAGAAGGATAATAGATGAGAATGTTTAAGCTGAGGAAAGCTCCTCAACTTAATCCATGATTAGGGATTAACCTCATGACAAAACAAAGCCTTTATTAAATGGATTTTAGTTAATGATGAGATGAAGAAGTGAGTTTTAGGGTTTGTAAGACAACTTGAGGGGGACTTGTCCATTAACACTAGGGTTAGTCCTTCTTAACCAATTAAGGAAGAATTAGAACCCTAATGCAAGGCCCAAGTTACAAGCTTGATGTCTTGATGATTATTAAGTGAATTGATTAAGGGATTAAACACATTAAGGGTTTAACACTTAGGATTAAAGTTATACACTCCATCCTAATAGAAGGATGCAGGCATAAGCTTAATCACAAAGCCTTAAAGCCTTTAGGGTTTAGTCCCTGATTATGAGGTGAGGAGAGAAGACTCAATGAGACACAAAGGTAAAAGCTAAATGGGGGTACTAATCAAAACCCTAATTATTGTCATGCTTGGTTTTTCCTAGGGTTTATGAGGTTTGCAAGAAAGATCTTCAGAGAAACCACCAGGAAGCAGATGAGAGGAGCAAAGAGAAGCAAAACAACTTGCTTCACTTAAGAAGACAAGTTGCTTGAAGGAAGAAAGTAAGATGAAAAGAAATGAGCAAGCTCAATCCCAAACACAAGATAAAATGCAGCAATGATGCATAAGAGAGATGAAAAGAGATTGTGAGAAGTGAAGGCAAATTCACTTCTCAACACAACTTACCACCTGAAAAGTTAGCAAAAGAAATGAAAGGTAATGCAAATGAGATGAAATGTGATGATGCAAACCAAAACCAGAAGTATGAGTATGATGTTAATGATGCTAAGAGATGATGCAAACATGAGGCAAGGCATGAGAATGATCATACAAACATATGGATGCAAGAGAAGCATGCTTTGAACCATGAATGTTCATGAAAAGTTATGAAATGCCAATGACATACAACATGGCAAATGAAAGATGCAACGATAACATATGATTCTAATATGTCCTAAGATGTATTATGAATCAAGTGGATGCACAAAATGTCATGGCAAGTCATGGTATGCAAGCAAATGGAAGATGGATGCAAAGGAAGGCATGAATTAGGGTTATATGCAACATACAAAGCAAAAATCCAAAACCAGAAGCAAACAACATGATAAAAATTTGAAAATGCAATCAAAGTAACCCTAAACCTATACAAACTCACTGCCCAAAGGAGGGGATCCAACTCTTAACCTAGTGAGAGTTATGAATCTCCTAAGATTGCTAGGGTTTCAAGGTACCTTGTCAAGAAAAATGCAAAACAAATGGAAAATGCAAGATCAAATCATGCCAATTTTATCCTATAAACTACATGCTATGCAAGATGCAATGCAAAAAGAATCATTGTCCAACTCTCAATGGTTAGGCAGAAATGAATTTTTGAAGTTTGTCACAAAATATTGCCTTGAAATGGAATTAATTCCAATAAAAATAATCAAAAGGCATTAAGAACAAAAAAGAAATTTGGTTTGAGAGTTGGACAATGTTTCTAAATGTTTTTAAAGGTTACATGAATTTTTTTGTGATTTTTAAATACCTAAAAGTATTTTAAATTAATTAATTCTCATTAATTAATTAAAAATAATCTTTTAAATGATTTAAAAATATTTTTCAATGCAAAAAATGAAAATAAAAATATTTTTGTGTTCTGAAAAATGATGAAAATCTTGACAAAAATTTTCATAATTTTTAAACATTTTTTGCTATTTTAAATTAAATGTGCAAGATAAATAAGAAAAATGCAATAAAAATCAAATAAATGGAAAGGTAATCACATCCAATGCTCCAGATTCAAAGTTGGGAGAGGATATTTGACTGCGCGCGCGAATTGATGGTCAGGATTGATTCTGGCTTAATTAACTTAATTATGATTTATTAAATTAATAAAAACAGGTTAGGGTTTAATGACTTAATCTGGACCACTCGAAACTTAAGCTAATCCGCATCCAATGGCTATGAACGTATCTGGCAAACTACTTAGGGTTAGGGCTTAATGACTTTCAGGTGACCGGAGGGAAGCTCCGGTCATCTTCTCCGGCGGGTCAAAAACCCTAAAACATGCTACAGGCCACCATTCATCAAATTGAACACAGGGAAATGATCCTCTACCCAAACCCCATTCAAATCACCCCTCAAACAACATTTATAACCCAAGAACAGAGGGAATCGAAGCAAACAAATTTCACGGGTGAAATTTCTGAGAGCAACCAAATGCTCATTTTTTCACCATTTTTGATTCTAAAGGTACCAGCATGATCAGCATGACATATACTTTCATTTTGTAACAAAAAATACAAGCTCTGAAAAGTTTGAGGTTTGAAGCTACCTGAGGTGGTGAACTGTGAATATGAGCTTTTCAGACCTTTCTTTGATGCAAAGTGACCCCTCTGAACCTCCTGAGATTAATGGAATGCTCAAAATCTTTTGTTGGTGGCTGATTTGAGAGTTTGAGTTCTGGTATAGCAGGTTTCACAGTTGAGATACATGGGGTTTCAAGCTGTTTCAATGGTGGATTTTGGTTCCATGGAAGATGTGTGATTCATTGGTGAAGAGAAAATGAATGTTTGATGGCTGTAGAAGGAGATTCGAAGAGAGGAAAGTTTTGACAGTTTTTGGAGTGTGCTGCAATGTGTGTATTTCAGGCTTGTGTATGTTGTGTTTTATGATCCTTAGGTGATCCATAAACTATCCCAACAATTCTGGAGAGCAGGTGTGCACTGTGGGATTGGTATGGGATGATTGGCCAAAAAGTCAAGTTTTGTGTACTTGCAGCATGGGCTATGGCAGAGATGATTTCTTGGCCTATACTGCATCAGCTTGAGTCAAGGATGGCCCTTGGATGATTCATGAATGACTGCAGCATTTGGATCATAAGTTGTAAGTGTTTTTGCAACTTGATAACTTGTCACATTTCATGGTTTTTGGCTATGTACATGTGAGAAAACCTTGCTGAATTTTGGTGTGTGATGCCTCATGAAGTCATGGCAATGCTTTGAAACCAGCTAAAGGTCAAACAATCCCTTTGAGAATGATTTTGCAAAAAATCCCTCTTTGTACTTTCATGAAGAATGGCTTATGGTTATGTGAAAATCAAGGCAAATAAATGAGAAATCCCTTGGGCCAATTCTGATTTTAGGTCATGCATTGCATTAGTATGATGATTAGAGGTCATATTGAAGTCACATAAAGGCTTGCCATGAGAAATTGCAAGTTTTCCATTTTGTGCAAAAGTGAAATTTCAATGATTTTATCCAACTTTGCAAGGCCATAACTTTTGATCCAAAATGAATTAGAATGAGTTCTTGTACTTTTTGAAAAGGGAATGATCCATTCTACAACTTTCATGACCAAAGTTTTCCCATTTGAAGCATTTTTGAATCAAAAAGCAAGGGTTGAAAAAGTTTCCCAAAATGGCAATTTTCCATTACAAGTCATTTCCCCAAAAAGTCAACTTTGCAAATGGCTTGAAATCCTTCAATTTTGTGAACTTCTAACATCTTCTATGATCAAATAAAGATCATACATAATCAAAATTATGAAGAACACCCTTTGGTTGGGTCATTGGGGGCCTCAGATGCCCTGATTTTGCACTGACTTGCTCAAGAAGTCAACTCTTGATTAGATGCCTTCCCCATGGAATTTCTTCATGAAAATTGATATGCATGATCCTTATAGCATATAGAGACCAATAGAAACAAGAATGACCAAAAAATTTGGAGTTATGGCCTTTGAAACCAAAACCCTAATTCTAGGTCATCTGTGCAGTTAAACCTGGCTCTGCTTCCATGCCATTCTCAGTTCTTGTGATTCTTTGACTTTCTTGACTTTGTGAGGATATAATATGATGCTTGAACATGCATGGACCCCTTTTAAGTGATTGAAGACCTTTGGAGTGGCTCAAGTGGCTCTTGGATAGCTCAGATCACAAACCCTAGATGCAGATGACTTAGAAACAATGCAGTGAAGCAAAAATGCAATATGGGATGCAATGATTAAACTTATGCATATGAACTGATCACAAGCCATGGTGTGAATGGGTGAGGGCAAATTTGGAGTGTTTACAGCTGCCCCTATTCAAGCATGAGTTAGCTGTGCAGGATGTAAGCAACGGCTTAACAGGCAAACAAGATAACTTGTGGTTGAATACCAAAGACAGTCCAAAATTTGCACTCACAGAATGAAGAAGAAAAGGGATATAGATTGTAAAAAAGAAAATAAAGTATGATGTAAAGTGCGGGCGACGGAGGACGACCGTCGAGCAAAGGACAACTGCTGGGGATATAGCAATGACGGTGACGACCGACACGTTGGGGAAGATGCGAGAAATAAAGCAAAGACGGGGACGGCCGACTAGCTGGGGATATAAGAGATTATGATGGGGACGGCCATCAGGTAAAGCTATAAGACTCTCTGGGGATTATAGGTAAATGAAATAAATGATGAGGTACGGTCATCAAAGGTGAAGGACGATCACCTAGCAGGGGACGGCTGCTCCGTTGGGGATAAGATGAGGGACGGTCATCTATTGGTGAAGGACGATCACCTGGCAAGGTACGGTTGCCGAAAGGTATCACGACATAGGACGAATGTCGGATAGAAAGGTCGATGATGGGGACGGCCATCGGATAAGCATGATGAAGGACGATCATCAAGAGGTGAAGGACGATCACCTAGCAGGGTACGACTGCTCTCAGGGTTTATCATGACATAGGACGAATGTCAGATAACAAGATCAACGATGGGGACGACCATCGGATAAAGTGATGAAGGACGATCATCAGGAGGTGAAGGACGATCACCTAGCAGGGGACGGCTGCTAAAAATCACGACATAGGACGAATGTCGGATAGAAGGGGTCTAATGAATAGAGACTCCGCTGGGGAAAGGATGAGGGACGGTCATCCGAAGGTGAAGGACGATCACCTGGCAGGGTATGGCTGCCGAAAAGGTATCATGACATAGGACGAATGCCAGATAAAAAGGAAATAGTTCAACAAGCTTTGTTGGGGAAAAGTAAACACAGACGGGTGTTTACATCCAAGAAAATGAAAGGTATAAGTGTTTGGGTACTGTGTACAGATCAAAGATGCGGACGAGCATCCTTAAGACTATGATACGGACGAGTATCAGGTAGAAACAAAAACTGACACATGTTCAGAGATGATGATACGGACGAGTATCAACTGGTTAACAAAGAACACAGACGAGTATTGATTCTGCGGGGACTCTTCTGGGGAATAGTAGACACAGACGAGTGTCTAAATTCAAGAAGACATAAGTGTTTGACACGTGTATGGATTAAAGATGCGGACGAGCATCCCTAAGACTATGATACAGACGAGTATCAGGTAGAAACAAACGCTGACGCGTGTTCAAAGATGATGGTACGGACGAGTACCCACTGGTTAACAAAGAACACGGACGAGTGTCGAATATGAGGGGATATAAGTGGTATATAAATAAGATACGGACGAGTATCTGTACGAGTGGAACAGGAGCAATAAGTATGAGTGGTGTATAGATGAGTGTTTAACTTGCTGGGGAGAGTGACACGGACGAGTGTCAAAAGAAGAAAAGTATAGTATAAACAAGTATCGAATATACAAAGTGTTTAGGTAACTATGCTGGGGAATGCGACACGGACGGGTGTCAGGGAAGTTATATATATATGTATCTGTGAGTGCAAAGAGGACGCTTTGGCTTTTTGCTGGGGGTATGACACGGACGGGTGCTAAGAAGTATCTGTGATATGAGTGGTTTGTAAAGAAAGCTCGGGCGACTTTACCGGGGAAATATGACACGGACGAGTGTCAAAAAGGAGTGTGTACTGGCAATTGTGAGTGTAAGGCAGAAGCCTTAGCTTTCTGCTGGGGAATTTTGGGGAGTATTCTGTATATCACTGATGGATTGTCAGTATTTACAAGTGTTTGATTCAGATCATGGCTTATGATTATGCAATATGTTTGATTTTTGCCGTAATGCTCCGTATTAGACGGAATGCTACGCTCTGTGGGGAGAATAATGATGCAAATGCTATGATTATGCAAGAGGTAACCATCCGGGATTGTTGTCGTGGAGATCTCTGGCTGATCTGCTCGAAGTGGACATCCCAGCTGGGGATGAGATCATTAGTAGATCTGATAAGATGTATCTGCTTGGGGGAATAGGTCACTGATAAACCTATCTTTGTAATGGAGGACCCAGCTGGGGTTTGTAGAAGCTTTCTCCACTCTGTTGTGATTCCTTCGCGCGTTGCTCTTCTGGGTAGAAGTTGACATTTTGTGGGGAGATGGTTCCCTGACTTTTGTACTTGGCTGAGGAGGAACAATGGATGTCAACTCAGCTGGGGAGAGAACATCTCCGGTGCTAAGACGGGGTAGATAATGATTTGCCAGCTTGCTGGGGTGCAGCTTTCATGCCCCATGTCGTGCTTTGAATACCTGCAATCCTGAAAAGGCATAGAAACGCACAAGTGATCCCGAGGTATCCCTTATCGGATTCCATCATAAGAGTTTTAGACACCCCTGGGAGTAAGTATATTTCCTGCAAGCACGTAATTTTTAGAAGAGAAGCATCTGTATTTATGCAATCAATATCTTAAAGACATCGGACATTTTTGCAAATAAAAGAGGACGAGACAGTGTGTGACTGAAAATCTGATTTTATTAATTCATGTGCCCTGAATTGGCAAGATACAGTTAAAGAAACAAATCCCCTAAAATGAGGAGATTGTTACAAATTGAGAAACAAAAGTTTGTTGGCAATGTTGATGACGCTTCAAGGAGCTTCCCTTCGCTATGACTCGTATGACATTTGACGTTCTTCTCGTCTTGCTTTCTGAAGAAGGCTGATTCTGAAAGAAGCTTGATCCTTTCGAAGCTTACCAAGTTGTAAGTGATACAGACGAATTCAGAATGCAGTTGTTCGCTTATTCCCTTATTTTGCATGGATCGCCCTTTCGGGTTTTCAATCCATCGGGATACCCATTTTTGCCTGAGTTGTCCAATGCGGCTTTTCAACTCAGCGGGTGTACATTTTTTATTTATTTCCCTTATTTTTGCCCGAGTCTTTTATTCTGTTTTTGACTCGCCGGGATGCCCTACTTTTGCCTGGACTTACATTCTGTTTTTATGTCCAGCGGGTCATTTTATGCGAAGTATTTTTTAACTGCATCTGAATTCACAGGGGACGGGAAGTCTTCACCATCCATAGTGCTGAGCATCAGTGCTCCACCAGAGAAAACTTTCTTTACTACGAATGGTCCTTCATAGTTCGGAGTCCACTTGCCCCTGTGGTCTGTATGAGGAGGGAGGAGTCTTTTCAGCACAAGATCTCGTACTTGGTACTCTTGGAGCCTGACTTTCTGATCGAAGGCCTTCTTCATTCTCTTCTGATATAATTGCCCATGACAGATTGCAACTAATCTCTTCTCTTCAATCAGATTCAATTGTTCGTATCGGGACCGGACCCAATCTGCTTCGTTCAGCTTAACATCCATCAATACTCGCAGGGAGGGTAATTCAACTTCAACAGGTAGGACTGCCTCCATACCATATACAAGCTGATACGATGTTGCCCCAGTAGATGTTCTGATTGATGTACGGTACCCATGCAAGGCAAACGGTAGCATCTCATGCCAGTCTTTATGGGTGACTACCATCTTCTGCACAATCTTCTTGATATTCTTGTTAGCTGCCTCAACAACGCCATTCATCTTTGGCCTGCAAGGAGAAGAATTGTGGTGTTGGATCTTGAAGTCCTGGCATAGCTCTGCCATCATTTTGTTGTTTAAGTTGGAACCATTATCAGTAATGATTCGCTCGGGAACTCCATATCGACAGATGATATCTCTCTTCAGGAATCGGGCTACCACTTGCCTTGTAACATTTGCATAGGAAGCTGCTTCAACCCACTTGGTAAAATAGTCGATGGCTACCAGGATGAATCTGTGGCCATTTGAAGTAGTCGGTTCAATCTTGCCAATCATATCAATGCCCCACATGGCAAAGGGCCAGGGTGAAGACATCACATTCAGAGGATTCGGAGGCACATGCACTTTATCCGCATAAATCTGGCATTTATGGCATTTTCTGGCATAAGCACAACAGTCGGCATCCATTGTGATCCAATAATAGCCTGATCTTAGCAACTTCTTGGCCATGGCATGCCCTCCTGCATGGATACCAAAGGATCCTTCGTGCACTTCGTGCATTAACAAGTCTGCTTATGTCCTATCAACGCACCGGAGAAGTACCATATCAAAATTTCTCTTGTACAGGGAACCATCAGTGTTCAGAAAGAAACTACCAGCAAGCCTTCTTAAAGTTTTCTTATCATTGGAAGATGCCCCAGGTGGGTATGTTTGATCCTCCAAGAAGCTCTTAATGTCATGGAACCAAGGCTTATCATCTTTGGCAACATCTGCTGCAAATACATACGCTGGTCTGTCAAGTCTGGACACTGAAATCCGAGGCACAAAGTTGGCAGCTTGAACTTTGATCATTGATGAAATGGTAGCCAGAGCATCTGCAAACTGATTCTCGTCCCGAGGGATATACTCAAGCTTGACTATTGTAAAGAAAGTCAATAACCTCCTTGTATAATCCCTGTAAGGTATCAGATGATCTTGGTGCGTGTACCATTAGCCATTGGTTTGATTAATTACCAGAGCTGAATCTCCGAATACAGTCAAGGTCTTGATCCTGAGGTTAATGGCTTCCTCAAGACCCATAATGCAAGCTTCGTATTCAGCTTCGTTGTTAGTGTAGTTGAAGGCGAGCTTTGCCGAGAAAGGCATGTGAACTCCTTTAGGTGTAATGAGTACTGCACCAATACCACGACCATTCATATTAACAGCCCCGTCAAACATCATAGTCCATTCTTCTTCCGGGTCAGGCCCTTCAGTGTGAATAGGCTCTTCATGATCTTTCGCTTTTATGAACATGATGTCTTCATCAGGGAAGTCAAATCTCATAGGCTGGTAATCATCAATAGGTTGCTCAGCAAGATAATCAGACAGTACAGTGCCCTTGATGGCTTTCTGAGATGTGTACTGAATGTCGTATTCTGTGAGGATCATTTGCCATCTTGCGACCCGTCCGGTAAGTGCTGGCTTCTCAAAAATGTACTTAACTGGGTCCATCTTTGATATCAATAAAGTAGTGTGGGTCAACATATACTGTCTCAGTCGGCGAGCAGCCCACGCTAAAGCACATCAAGTTTTCTCGAGCAGTGAATAACGTTGTTCACAGTCGGTAAACTTTTTGCTTAGGTAGTAAATTGCATACTCTTTTCGACCAGACTCGTCATGCTGGCCCAGCACACACCCCATTGACTCTTCTAATACTGTCAAGTACATTATCAGAGGTCTTCCTTCAACTGGAGGCATAAGGATTGGAGGCTCTTGTAAGTATTCCTTGATCTTGTCAAAAGCCTTCTGGCAGTCTTCGTTCCACCTGACCGTTTGTTCTTTTCTTAATAACTTGAACAAAGGTTCACAGGTTGCTGTAAGGTGAGATATGAACCTTGAAATGTAGTTCAATCTACCTAAGAAACCTCGAACTTCTTTCTCGGTCTTCGGTGCAGGCATTTCATGAATGGTTTTGACTTTATCAGGGTCAACTTCAATCCCTTTCTCGCTTACAATAAAGCCCAGCAGCTTACCAGATCGCACCCCGAATGTGCACTTGTTGGGGTTCAACTTCAGTTGGTACTTCCTCAGACGCTTGAATAAATTTAGCAGATTCACCAGGTGGTCTTCTTCTGTGAGGGACTTGGCAATCATGTCATCCACATAACATTCGATTTCTTTATGGATCATGTCGTGGAATAATGTTACCATAGCCCGTTGATAGGTTGCACCAGCATTCTTCAGTCCGAATGGCATCACCTTATAACAGAACGTGCCCCAGGGTGTGATGAAAGTTGTCTTCTCCATGTCTTCAGGTGACATCTTAATCTGATTGTATCCTGAAAATCCGTCCATGAAGGAGAACACCGAGAACTGAGCCGTGTTATCAACCAATACATCAATGTGAGGTAAAGGGAAGTCATCTTTCGGCTGGCTCTGTTCAGATCCCGGTAATCCACACATATTCTTACTTTGCCATCTTTCTTAGGCACAGGTACAATATTAGCGACCCACGGCAGATAGCTAGTCACAGCAAGGAAACCGGCGTCCCACTGCTTTTGTACCTCTTCTTTTATCTTCATTGCCATATCCGGGCGAGTACGGCGCAACTTCTGTTTAACCGGCGGGCAGTCCTCTTTCAAAGGCAGCTTGTGCATGACAATGTCGGTGTCCAACCCTGGCATATCCTGATAAGACCAAGCAAACACATCTACATACTCCCGAAGCATGTCAATCAATTGTTCTTTCACTGAGTCTTGTAAGCAGGCCCCGATCTTAACCTCTTTCACGTCTTCTTCCGTACCAAGATTAACCGTCTCAACCTCCTCCTGATGAGGAGTGATAACCTTCTCCTCTTGCCTTAACAACCTGGCTAGCTCTTCAGGAAGCTCATAATCTTCTTCAACCCCTTCATCAGCTTGATTGATTGGATTGTCAAAGTCATACGAAGTCATAGCAGTGCTGTTGTCGGTGCAGTCTGGAAGGCACTCTCTGCAAGGGTTTAGATTGTTTATTTTAGTGATTGATTTTAATCTTGTTTAGAAAAAAGTGAAATGAAGTTTATCATTTTGGAAAACATTGCCATTTTATTTTTTGTACAAAAAGAAAAAATGAAAAACAGTGAGCGAAAAAGGAAAAGATTCATTTGCAAAAGATGTCCGATATTCATTGATTGATCTGTTTGCACAAAATTACAAGATGGCCCGATTACAAAATGAGTCTTGTCATCTTGGGCAAGATGCAAGACTTGATGCATGCTTAAAAATACAGGAAATAATAATTACTCTGCAGGAGTAACCCTTATAATTTCCTGGGAAGACCAGTTAAGGACTTGGCTCCCCGGGATTCTTGGACGTATCCAGCTCTCCAGGTTGCGGTCGCTTTCTTCCTCGTCTTCCAAGTTGTTCACTGCATCCGGAGTGAGCATTCCCCCGCTGACAAAATTGGGCTTCTTGGCAGCCTCTGATTGATCTTGTTGAGTTGGTCTGTAACCCAACCCAAATCTGTCCTCCTTCTTCTCCACAGGTAGTAGCTTGCCCCAGCCTTGGGCAGTCCCCTCTTCAACAACCTTCCTGGCTTGCTGATAAGATGTCATGGAGGTTCCCAGTACAACAGATGCTTCATTAATGTTCAGGGCTTTAAATCCCTGGCTCATAGTTTCATGGATCTCTCCATCCATCTCAATATACTTATACGTAGCCAGATGGCTAACAAAGATATCTTCTTCACCAAAGATGGTGATGATCTGGACTTCCCACTCGAATTTCAGCTTCTGGTGAAGGGTAGACGTAACAGCGCCAGCGGCATGGATCCAAGGTCTACCCAACAAACAGCTGTAGGCCGGCTGAATGTCCATCACATAGAAGGTAATTTTAAAAGTCTGCGGGCCAATCATCACAGGCAGATCAATCTCCCCAAGCACTGATCTTTTAGAGCCATCGAACGCTCTCACCACCAAATTACTCGGACGCAATGCCAAGCCATCGTACTCCAGCTTCACCAAGGCTTTCTTTGGTAGAACATTGAGTGAAGACCCAGTGTCCACCAGTACATGGGATAGAACAGCACACTTGCATTCTAGAGTGATGTGTAAAGCCTTTTGTGGTTACGTCTGTAAACACCCCAAATTTTCCCTCACCCATTCACACCATGGCTTGTGATCTTTTCATATGCATAAGTTCAATCATAGCATCTCATATTGCATTTTTGATTCACTGCATTGCTTCTAAGTCATCAGCATCTAGGGTTTGTGATCTGAGCAATCCAAGAGCTTCTTGAGCCACTCCAAAGGTCATCAATCACTTCAAAGGGGTCCATGTATGTTCAAGCATCATATTATATCCTCTCAAAGTCAAGGAAGTCAAAGAATCACAAGAACTGAGAAAGGCATGGAAGCAGAGCCAGCTTTGACTGCACAGATGACCTAGAATTAGGGTTTTGGTTTCAAAGGCCATAACTACAATTTTTTTGGTCATTCTTGTTTCTATTGGTCTCTATATGGTATAGGGATCATGCATATCAATTTCCATGAATAAATTCCATGGGGAAGTCATCTGATCAAGAGTTGACTTTTTGAGCAAGTCAGTGCAAAATCAGGGCATCTGAGGCCCTCAATGACCCAACCAAAGGGTGTTCTTCATCATTTTGATTGTGTATGAACTTTATTTGATCATAGAAGATGTTGTAAGTTCACAAAATTGAAGAATTTCAAGCCATTTGCAAAGTTGACTTTTTGGGAAAATGACTTGTAATGGAAACTTGCCATTTTGGGAAACTTTTTCAACCCTTGCTTTTTTGATTCAAAAATGCTTCAAATGGGAAAACTTTGATCATGAAAGTTGTAGAATGGATCATTCCCTTTTCAAAAAGTACAAGAACTCATTCTAATTCATTTTGGATCAAAAGTTATGGCTTGTCAAAGTTGGCCAAAATCACATAATTTGAAGTTTTCTACCAAAGAGGCATTTTGCAAAATGGTATGATCAAGTGTTCTAAAGACTTCAAATATGTACAAATTCTTCACAACATGATCACATGACCTCTAAAGATCATAATTGGCCCAATAATTATGCCTTTTGATGCTTTGAACTTCATGAATTTCAAAAGGGGCCAAACTTTGTGAAAATTGCAAAACATCTCATAAGCTTTGATCCACTTGCTGATTTGTCTCATAAACAATTCCATGGACATCCTTAATCTCAGCTGAGCCAAGACAAGCCAAAAGGCTAGCTATACCATTGCCCATACCTCAAGTACAAGTCAAGTTGACATTTTGGCAACTTGCCCATACCAATCACAACAGGCAACCAACAACTCTCTGCCCAATCCAGACTTTACAAACACACCCCAAGGCTTCATTTTCATAAGACACACAAGCCTGAAAACTCCAAGAACACATCACACTCAAAAATCCTCTCATTTGCAAAAGCCTTCGAATCTCTTGATTCAGCAATCAAACCTTCAAACTTTTTCCACCATTCAACTCCATAAACCTCACTGATCATTTCCCTGCCCTCATTTTGCCCTAAAACCTCCACAATCAAAAACAAGATTTTCACATTTCATGAACTGAGATTCTGCAAACTCTCTCCAGAGGCCATTTAAACTCCAACCAAGCATTGCAAGCTTCTTAGGAGGTTCATTGGAGTGGATTTGAAGCAAAGAACTGGCCAGAAAGTCCTTGATTCGAAAGCTCAAGCTCAGGTAGCCATGGCATTTATTTTTCCAGAACTCTCATTTTATGTTATAGAATGATTCTACATGCTTCACTGATTGCCATGATGTGTTTAGTTTTGAAAATAGTTGAGAAATAAGCATTTCATGAGCTTCTGAAATTTCTGAATAATTTTCCGTTTTGCTTCGAATCTTGTTGTTCATGTGAAATAAATGATTTTTGCTGGCTGAATCTTGTTTAGAATGAGTTAAGGATTGATTCTGGAGAGTTTGGTGAGTTTTTATGGCGTTTTGAGAGAGATTGAGTGAGAGGGTCGCCGGAGAAGATGACCGGAACACTGTTCCGGTCATCTGAAAGTCATTAGGGTTCAGATTAGGGCTTTAATCATAATTAAGGAAATTTGAATTCTGGCCGTCCAGATGCGCGCATAGTCAATTCCCGCGTGTCCCAGTTTGAACCTCAGCCTTCAGATCATTTGACTTTTCCATTTTTCATTTAATTTCATTTTAATTTCATTTGTTTTATATTTAACTTCCACGAATTTTTAAAAATAGCAAAACATATTTAAAAATTCTGAAATTTTTTTGTCAAGCATCTCATTAATTTTCAGAAACCAAAAATATTTTTATTTTTTATTTTTGCATTAAAAATTATTTTTAAATCATTTAAAAGTTTATTTTTAATTAGTTAATGAAAATTAATTAATTAAAAATACTTTTAGGTATTTAAAAATCACAAAAAAATTCATGTAATCTTTAAAAACATTTAGAAACATTGTTCAACTCTCAAATAAAATTTCTTTTTGTTCTTGATGCCTTTTGATTATTTTCTTTGGAATTAAATTCATTTTGAGGCATTATTTTGTTTCAAACTTCAAAAATTCATTTCTGCCTAACCATTGAGAGTTGGATAATGATTCTTTTTGCATTGCATCTTGTTGGGCATGTAGTTCTTAGGATAAAATTGGCATGATTTGATCTTGCATTTTCAATTTGTTTGGCATTTTTTCTTGACAAGGTACCTTAAAACCCTAGCAATCTTAGGGAATTCATAACTCTCACTAGGTTAAGAGTTGGATCCCCTCCTTTGGGCAGTGAGTTTGTATAGGTCTAGGGTTCCTTTGAATGTATTTTCAAATTTTTATCATGATGTTTGCTTCTGGTTTTGAATTTTGTCTTGTGCATTGATCATAAACCCTAATTTGGGCTTTCCTTTGCATCCATCTTCCATTTGCTTGCATACCATGACTTGCCATGACATTTTGTGCATCCATTTGATTCATAAGACATCTTAGGACATATTAGAATCATGTGTGATCATTGCATCTTTTATTTGCCATGTTGTATGTCATTTGCATTTCATAACTTTTCATGAACATTCATGGTTCAATGCATGCCTCATTTGCATCCTTATGCTTGCTTGATCATTATCATGACTTGCCTCATGTTTGTATCATCCCTTAGCATCATTAACATCATACTTATGCTTCTGGTTTTGGTTTGCATCATCACATTTTATCTCATTTGCATTGCATTTCATTTCTTTACTAACTTTTCAGGTGGTAAGTTACTTTGAGAAGTGAATTTGCCTTCACTTCTCATAATCTCTTTTCATCTCTCCTATGCATCATTGCTGCATTTTGTATGTGTTTGGATTGAGCTTGCTCATTCTTGTTCATCTTACTTTCTTTCTTCAAGCAACTTGACTTCTTAAGTGAAGCAAGTTGTTTTGCTTCTCTTTGCTCCTTTCATCTGCTTCCTGGTGGTTTCTCTGAAGATCTTTCTTGCAAACCTCACAAACCCTAGGAATGACCAAGCATGATAATAATTAGGGTTGATTAGTCCCCCACTTAGCTTTTACCTTTGTGTCATCTTTGAGTCTTCTCTTCTCACCTCATAATCAGGGACTAAACCTTAAAGGCTTTAAGGCTTTGTGATTAAGCTTATGCCTGCATCCTTCTATTAGGATGGAGTGTATAACTTTAATCCTAAGTGTTAAACCCTTAATGTGTTTAAATCCTTTAATCAATCCACCTAATAATCACCAAGACATCAAGCTTGTAACTTGGGCCTTGCATTAGGGTTCTAATTCTTCCTTAATTGGTTAAGAAGGACTAACCCTAGTGTTAATGGACAAGTCCCCCTCAAGTTGTCTTACAAACCCTAAAAATCACTTCACCTCATCATTAACTAAAATCCACTTAATAAAGGCTTTGTTTTGTCATGAGTTTAATCCCTAATCATGGATTAAGTTGAGGAGCTTTCCTCAGCTTAAACATTCTCATCTATTATCCTTCTATTAGGATGGTGTAATGAGTCTGTTTAATCCCTGATTATGGCTTAAGCTCATTACTCAACACTAAACAAAAACAACAAAAACATCTAAATAAATCACAAGTAGGTTAATGATCTTAATCCTACATCAGGGTGATTAAGAGTGAGATGCTGACTTCACACTTAAGGTATTCTCATTACCCCTAATCAGAGGGAGGATGTGATGAGTTTACTAACCCATTGGTCTAGGCTTAAGATCATTAACTTATGACAAACTTTCAAAAGTAATGAAAGACTAAAAACACCAAAAACAAACAATAATCGTCTCCTTCGGGATTCTTTTCTTATCTCATTCACTCACAAACGAGAACTCTCTTCTTCCGTCTAATGCAAGACAGTTAGCACTTGAGCCAGACAGGTCATACACTTGAGCATAGACAAGTAAGCAGTTCACAAGTCAATTCATCTTTCAGTCTCTTTGAGTCGAACTACGGTGTTCTGACTTCCTCATTGCACGAGAGGATACGTAGGCATAACTTACAGTTATCGAACAAAAGTCTCTGTATATTCCCCCTTTTTCTAGCATCATTCTTTAAGCCTCATAGTCTTGAGCATTTCATCCTTATTCTTACACTGACACTTCTTTTATACACTTCACACTTCTTTTACACTGACACCTGTACATCCCTTTCCAGCTCTTTGATACACAGATAAGCACTGACACTACCCCTCTAAAACACAAATCTTTTAAGCGTGGATCCCGTCGAGTACGACGGACAATCTGGGTGCTAATACCTTCCCAGGTTGTAACCAACCCCCTTTCTCAGTCTCTCTGGTTCGCAACCGTCTTATCCATATCTTGCTAGGTTTATGCAGCATTACCTTTCCTTCAGGATAAAAATGCCTAGCTGGCGACTCTTTCTTTCCCTTGAGTTCATTCCTGTGTGTTCTCATATCCCTTTCGCCGACCGTTCGCGTCTGTACCCCTTCCTGTCCCCGGTTGTCATTTTGGTGGGAGCGACAGCTTGGCGACTCTGCTGGGGAACCTTATACTGTAACCAGGGCTTCTGGTTCTTTTTGTGGGTTCCTCCTAGCGCTTGTTTGATTTGTGTTTACTGGGGTGTTATGTGCTAATTGTGTTTGTATATTTTCTTTATTTATTGCTTTATGTACAGTTATTTATTGCTTTCTTTACAGCTTTATATACATCATAATGTCATACTGTTATCTGGCTGGATCTGGTTTTGTTGCTTTGGTGGGTGGGGTTCTATTGAGAGTTTGAGGTCCTATACCTGGGACCTGAGAGACACCTAGGCTAGAGTGGTTCATGTTCTTTCCCATTCCATTTCGGTCTGGTGCGGGAATATGAAACACGGTTCAGATATGGGTTTCTTCTTGAGAACTCTGTGCTACAGATCTCCTGTAGTGCTAGGGCTATCTGGGAAGCCTGCTAAGTCTGGATGACCTTTATTATGACCTTCCGAAACTGAGGTGAATTAGAGGAGGATCTTTTATGGTTATTGTAAACACTGTACCTCCGGGTTAGAAGTGTTTACACTTCTCATAACTGATCCAAGTCTGAGGATCCTTGTTTTAGAACACCACCTGTGAGGGGGTTGGGCTGTTTACAGGTTTGCAGGTACCCTTGACCACAGCATACCCTATTACTTTGTTTGATTAAGAGTACTCCACTTTGGACAGTTCTTGTGATTTAACCCTGGACATGTGACTCTTTATTTGAGTCCCCCACCTTGGTTACTGGACTTTTGAACCTCCATCTGGACTTCTTAGACATACATGGACTTAAATCGAGGCAGTAATCAGATCCAACTTGATCACAAACCCTTGCATATCATTTGCATACTCATCATTTGCATCATTTAACATTTGTTTATTTGTTTTTCAGGGTATCCACATCATATTTGGCTTGGTTTTGACCCCTTCATCTGCATAGACCCCCCTCCATCAGCTGTCTGCTTCAGTTACCTTCATCACCAGCTTCAGCCTATCAGTGGCTCATCTACAGTTTTAGTCTTCATCATCAGCATTTGTTTCAGCTCTTCATCAGCAGTCATGGCACCCAAGAAGAGCAACATCTCATATCATTTCTTTGAACCTGTACTGGCTGGCATCAGGCAGGTCCAGGCACTTATCACTCCAGACCATATCCCATTATTCAGAGAACATTATGGAGGCATCCTTGATATGGTTATGGACTTGGACCCTTCTCAGAGGAGCTTGATCCACACTTGCCTACAGTTCTATGATCCTCCTTTGAGATGCTTCACTTTCCAGAACTTTCAGTTGGGACCTCTGTTGGAGGAGTTCTCATCTTTGATTGGAGTACCTGTCAGGGGTGGTATCCCCTTCAACCCTGAGATGGCTTTTCCCAGCAATGAAGAAGTGGCAAAGGCACTGCACCTGGAGCCTATTCTGATTGAGCAGAACATGACAACAAAGGCTGGAATCCCTGGCCTACACTTGGACTTTCTGACTTCTCAGGCCACCCTGAAGGCCTCCTTGGGAGAATGGAGGGCAGTTTGTGCATTGTTAGCCCTCAGTATATATGGGGTTATACTTTTTGCAGATGAACCCAAGTTTATCAGCAAGAATGCTATTCATCTCTTCCTTTTGAAGAACCCAGTACCCACCTTGTTGGGAGACTTTTATTATTCTGTTCACCAAAGGAATGAGAATCAGAGAGGGAGGTTGGTGAGATGCTGTGCTCCCCTATTTCATACCTGGCTGCTTAAACACTTACCCAAGACTGATGCCTTCCTGAATCCTCACCAACAGAAGAATTGGGCTAGAAGACTTATTGCTTTGACCTCAGATGACATCAGGTGGTGCACCCAGAGCACCAAAGGCAGGGACATAATTACTAGCTGTGGGCAGTACCCCAATGTACCTCTAGTAGGAGTGAAGGGTTGCATCAACTACAATCCTCTTCTGTTTAAAAGACAATTGGGCTATGCTTTGGTTCACCCTCCTAGAGTACAAGACTTGGCTGAAACCCTGTATTGTGAGATAAAGCCTAACCTAGCTGTTGTCAGGCAAGCATCCTGGGCTTGGGACAACATCCAGACCAAAGGGATAGCCATTCTTGGGAGATGCAATAATGTGGCTTCAGCTTAGTACTATGAATGGTCTCATGCTAGGGCTCAGATTTCTGGGATGCCTTTCACCATTGAGGATACACCTGGACCATCCACAGCACCACCTCCAGCCACTGTCAGCCTGGAATAATTTGAGAAACTGAAGGAGAGGAATGAGAATCTGTCTCAAGCTCTAAAGAGGACCCTCTAGGAGAGGAGTGATGGTCGTCTAGACATTGAAAGGTTGGAAAAGCTTAAAGTGGAGCATCTAGCTAGGATTGAGAAAGCAGAGGACTACATCAAGAAATCAAGAGCTGGGGAGAAACTTTTGAAGAATGCCTGTAAAGAGGCCCAGTTTCAAAAGGCTAGGACTGATCTCTATCTGAAAGAAAGTCAAGCTAGGTGGGTCAGGATCACTGAAGCTCGCACTCAAGAGGATAAGAGAACTCAGGACAGGATTGAGCAGTTGGAGGCCAATGAAAAGAAGCAACAGGAGGCTCTGCTAGCAGCCCAGAAGGAGATTTCAGAGTTGAAGCTTAGGGCTGGTGTGAAGAGGTCAAAGGACCGAGACAGACACAAGAAGCTGACCACTGCTATTACCACCAGGAACCTTCTTATCAGAAGCATTACAGAGCATCCGGCTGATCCCGTAACTGAAGCACTTCTGAAGGAGGTTAAGGAGGATGAGTTTGGATTAGATATCTGACTATTTTGCTTGTTGTTATTTCCATTTCATGTACTTTTCCTTTTATGATGTATTTTGACCCCTCAGAGGGGATGTGTTGTAAAAACAAACTATGTGCTATGACACCTTTTGTAATATATTTGTTAGTTTGTTTCCATCTGAGTTTCTTTTCTCAAGCAACATCAAAGCATCTTCCTCAGGGTCTGGAAAGATCAAAACCAAGCACCAAGCCGGATACCTTGGAAACAAATAAGCATACTGCATTGCATACTAACTTTTGTTTTGTTTTGTAGGTTTTTGTTTTGTTTGTTACTAACTCTGTTGTGGTTCAGGAATTATTGCTCGCCGTCGGGTGTTCCCTCTCAACCGTCCGCACATATATCCCACTCGCAACAATCTTCCTGGTATCCAGATGGACCAAGTACAACAAGATCTGACAGAAGTCAGGACTCAGATGGCTAATGAAAGGCTGGAGATGAGAAACCAAATGACCCAGTTCATGGAAGTAATGAATGGCTTGGCCCAAAGCCAAGAGAGATTGAGGGCATTGGTAGAAAGGCAGACCCCAGAAGAACCCCATCTGGGAACTGGAGGAACAAGTAACAATGAGAGGGTTCAGCCTCATGTTAATCCACCAGTATATGGGCCTCATCTACACTCGGAAGTCAATATCCCGGTGAATGTGCAAGGAAACACTACTGCAGGAAGAATCTTACAAGAAGACCCCCAGGAGGAGCAATTCACTGTGATGGGAGCTGGGGATGAAGTTTATGACAGGAGACTTGATGAAATTGCTGAGAAGTTGAGATCTCTGGAGTCTCAAAATTCCCTAGGATTTGATGTCATGGATATGGGGTTAGTAGACGGGGTAAGGATTCCCCACAAGTTTAAACCCCCGTGCTTCGAGAAGTACAATGGAACTTCCTGTCCACGGACTCACCTACAATCCTTTCTGGGGAGACTTAAGGCATACACCATGGATGAAAAACTGTGGATGTTTTATTTTGAAGACAGTTTGACCGGGGCTTCCAGGGAGTGGTACTCACACTTAACCAGAGCTACAATCAGATGCTGGAAGGACCTAGCTGAGGCCTTCATCAGGCAGTACCAATACAATCTGGACATGGCTCCTAACAAGACCCTTTTGATGGGAATGTCTCAATCCTCCAGAGAAAGCTTCAGGGAATATGCCCAGAGGTGGAGACAGCTTGCTGCTGCTGTCCAGCCACCCATGTCGGAAAGAGAAATGGCCGACATGTTTATGAATACCCTCCAAGGGACATATATTGATAGGCTAGCTGCCTTTTCTTCCACCAGCTTCGCTGACGTAGTCATAGCTGGAGAAAGAATTGAGAGCTTTCTGAAGATGGGCAAGATTTCCGATAATGGTGCAAGTTCGTCAAGTAATCCCAAGAAGCCTTTTGTGGGACCTAGAAGAACTAGTGAGACTAATGCTATTCATGCCAGCAGGGGCAGACCTCAGTATGTTCATAGGTCAGTGGCAGCTGTCACTATTCCAGCTCCGATTCCTCAGCAACCAGCATATCAACCACAACAACAACCACACTATCAACAGCAAGTTCAGTATCCGCCACAGAGAAACTACAACAACAACAACAACAATCAGCAGCAAAGACCGTTTCAACAAAGACCATCACATGCCAATAGGGTAATTGACCCAACCCCTATGCCTTATGCCGCTTTATTGCCACAACTCCTGAAACTCAACTTGGTTGAATTAAGGACATTGGCACCACCAGATCCCTCCAGTCTCCCAAGAAACTATGATGTCAACGCCAGATGTGCTTTTCACTCCAATGCACCTGGCCACAATACAGAGAAATGTCGGGCTTTACAAATGAAAGTGCAGGATCTGGTGGATTCTAAAGCCCTCAACTTTGCACCCCCGCCAAATGTCAACAAGAATCCCATGCCCAATCATGGAGGACCAAGAATTAATGCCATTAAGGAAGACAAGCCATCTTTCTTAATCACCAGTGTTGGGCAGATTCGGACACCGCTGGTAGAAATCAAAGCTCAACTTCTAGAGTGCCAGATGTTCCCCGAGTGTGAGCTCGGTTGTGGTTATTGCAACATTTCGGTCAACGGGTGTGATAACTTGATAAGCGGCATAGATGGTCTTATCAAAAGTGGCATACTTCAGATCACAACATCAGCGCCTACAAATCCAGCAATCCCTTTGACAACAATTCCTGACTCTCCTACAACTGCAACAACAATCATTCCGAACAATTCATCAATATCATCAACAATGGCTTCATCCATCACTTCAACAAACCAAATGTCAACAACCATCTCTTCTACAACATCAGCACCCATTTATTCAGCAGGATCTCCTACAACACCAACAACAATTAATGAAGATATCTCAGCAGTCACTATCTACTATGATCCGTCAAGTGTTCCTCCAAACAACAACTTTCAACAACAAACAGTGGCACCTCCTTCCAGGTCACCAGTAACCATTTACTACGACCCGCACACCATTTCAGTACCTTCCCCTGCAGCAGTCAGTCCAGTTACCATCACGGTGCCTGGACCCGTTCCATATGAAAGCAGTAATGCCATACCTTGGCATTATGGCTCTGACCTCTACTGCAACGGGGAGAAAATCACTTTGGACTCTTCGACTTCTTCTCCAAAGATTGATAATGTTGGGGGAGGCGGAGGCTTCACCAGAAGCGGACGCCTTTTTGCCTCACAATTGCAAAGACCTAATGCCGAAGCAGAAGCTGCTGCCAAAGCAAAGGCGAAGAGTGTAATGCCTGAAGAACCAATCATCAAAGAAACTCAGAAGACATCTTTTGAGCAAGATGTAGATGAGTTCATGAGAATTATAAAGAGAAGTGATTACAAGGTGGTGGATCAGCTTCACCAAACTCCCTCAAAGATCTCCATATTATCCCTGCTAATGTGTTCTGGGATTTACCAATGCTGACTTAACAACTGAGGGACGTAACCACAACAAGGCTTTACACATCACTCTAGAATGCAAGGGTGCTGTTCTATCCCATGTACTGGTGGACACTGGGTCTTCACTCAATGTTCTACCAAAGAAAGCCTTAGTGAAGCTGGAGTACGATGGCTTGGCACTGCGTCCAAGTAATTTGGTGGTAAGAGCATTTGATGGCTCTAAGAGATCAGTACTGGGGGAGATTGATCTACCTGTGATGATTGGTCCGCAGACTTTTAAAATTACCTTCTATGTGATGGACATTCAGCCGGCCTACAGCTGTTTTTTGGGTAGACCTTGGATCCATGCCGATGGCGCTGTTACGTCTACCCTTCACCAGAAGCTGAAATTCGAGTGGGAAGGCCAGATCATCACCATCTGTGGTGAAGAAGATATCTTTGTTAGTCATCTGGCTACATACAAGTATATTGAGATGGATGGAGAGATCCATGAAACCATGAGCCAGGTATTTGAGGCCCTGAACATAAATGAAGCATCTGCTGTACTAGGAAATTCCATGACATCTTATCAGCAAGCCAGGAAGGTTGTTGAAGAGGGGACTGCCCAAGGCTGGGGCAAGCTGCTACCCGTGGAGAAGAAAGAGGACAGATTTGGGTTGGGTTACAAACCAAATCAACAAGATCAATCAGAGGCTGCCAAGAAGCCCAATTTTGTCAGCAGGGGGATGCTCACCCCTGATGCAGTGAACAATTTGGAAGACGAGGAAGAAAGCGACAGTAACCTGGAGAACTGGATACGTCCAAGGATCCCGGGGAGCCAAGTCCTTAACTGGTCTTCCCAGGAAATTATAAGGGTTACTCCTGCAGAGTAATTATTATTTCCTGTATATTTTAAGCATGCATCAAGTCTTGCATCTTGCCCAAGATGTCAAGACTCATTTTGTAATCGGGCCATCTTGTAATTTTGTGCAAACAGATCAATCAATGAATATCGGACATCTTTTGCAAATGAGTCTTTTTCTTTTCCGCTCACTGTTTTTCACTTTTCTTTTTGTACAAAAAATAAAATGGCAATGGTTTCAAAATGATAACTTCATTTCACTTTTTTCTAAACAAGATTAAAATCAATCACTAAAATGAACAATCTAAACCCTTGCAGAGAGTGCCTTTCAGACTGCACCGACAACAACACAGCTATGACTTCGTATGACTTTGACAATCCAATCAATCAAGCTGATGAAGGGGTTGAAGAAGATTATGAGCTTCCTGAAGAGCTAGCCAGGTTGTTAAGGCAAGAGGAGAAGGTTATCACTCCTCATCAGGAGGAGGTCGAAACGGTTAATCTTGGTACGGAAGAAGATGTGAAAGAGGTTAAGATCGGGGCCTGCCTACAAGATCCAGTAAAAGAGCAACTGATTGATATGCTTCGGGAGTATGTGGACGTCTTTGCCTGGTCTTATCAGGATATGCCAGGGTTGGATACCGATATTGTCATGCACAAGCTGCCTTTGAAAGAAGACTGCCCGCCGGTTAAACAGAAGCTGCGCCGTACTCGCCCAGATATGGCAATGAAGATCAAGGAAGAGGTACAAAAGCAGTGGGACGCCGGGTTCCTCGCTGTAACTAGCTATCCGCCGTGGGTCGCTAATATTGTACCCGTGCCTAAGAAAGACGGCAAAGTGAGAATGTGTGTTGACTACCGGGATCTGAACAGAGCCAGCCCGAAAGATGATATCCCATTACCTCACATTGATGTATTGGTTGATAATACGGCTCAGTTCTCGGTGTTCTCCTTCATGGACGGATTTTCAGGATACAATCAGATCAAAATGTCGCCTGAAGACATAGAGAAGACAACTTTCATCACACCCTGGGGCACGTTCTGTTATAAGGTGATGCCATTCGGACTAAAGAATGCTGGTGCAACCTATCAACGGGCTATGGTAACATTATTCCACGACATGATCCATAAAGAAATCGAATGTTATGTGGATGACATGATTGCCAAGTCCCTTACAGAAGAAGACCACCTGGTGAATCTGCTGAAGTTATTCATGCGTCTGAGGAAGTACCAACTGAAGTTAAACCCTAACAAGTGCACATTTGGGGTGCGATCTGGTAAGTTGCTGGGATTTATTGTAAGCGAGAAAGGGATTGAAGTTGACCCTGATAAAGCTAAAGCCATTCAAGAGATGCATGCACCGAAGACAGAAAAAGAAGTTCGAGGGTTTCTAGGTAGATTGAACTACATTTCACGGTTCATATCTCACCTTACAGCAACCTGTGAACCCTTGTTCAAGCTGCTAAGAAAAGAACAAACGGTCAGGTGGAACGAAGACTGCCAGAGGGCTTTTGACAAGATCAGGGAATACTTGCAAGAACCTCCGATCCTTATGCCTCCAGTTGAAGGAAGACCTCTGATAATGTACCTGACAGTATTGGAAGAGTCAATGGGGTGTGTGCTGGGCCAGCATGACGAGTCTGGTCGAAAAGAGTATGCAATTTACTACCTAAGCAAAACGTTTACCGACTGTGAACAACGCTATTCACTGCTCGAGAAAACTTGCTGTGCTTTAGCGTGGGCTGCTCGCCGACTGAGACAGTATATGTTGACCCACACTACTTTATTGATATCAAAGATGGACCCAGTTAAGTACATTTTTGAGAAGCCAGCACTTACCGGACGGGTTGCAAGATGGCAAATGATCCTAACCGAATATGACATTCAGTACACATCTCAGAAAGCCATCAAGGGCAGTGTATTGTCTGATTATCTTGCTGAGCAACCCATTGATGACTACCAGCCTATGAGATTTGACTTCCCTGATGAAGACATCATGTTCATAAAAGCGAAAGATCATGAAGAGCCTATTCACACTGAAGGGCCTGACCCGGAAGAAGAATGGACTATGATGTTTGATGGGGCTGTTAATATGAATGGTCGTGGTGTTGGTGCAGTACTCATTACACCTAAGGGGGTTCACATGCCTTTCTCGGCGAAGCTCACCTTAACCTGCACTAACAACGAAGCTGAATACGAAGCCTGTATTATGGGTCTTGAGGAAGCCATTGACCTCAGGATCAAGACTTTGACTGTATTCGGAGATTCAGCTCTGGTAGTTAATCAAACCAACGGCAAATGGTACACACCAGGATCATCTGATACCTTACAGGGATTATACAAGGAGGTTATTGACTTTCTTTACAACGGTCAAGCTTGAGTATATCCCTCGGGACGAGAATCAGTTTGCAGATGCTCTGGCTACCATTTCATCCATGATCAAAGTTCAAGCTGCCAACTTTGTGCCTCGGATTTCAGTGTCCAGACTTGACAGACCAGCATATGTATTTGCAGCAGATGTTGTCAAAGATGATAAGCCTTGGTTCCATGACATTAAATGCTTCTTGGAGGATCAAACATACCCACCTGGGGCATCTTCCAATGATAAGAAGACTTTAAGAAGGCTTGCTGGTAGTTTCTTTCTGAACACTGATGGTTCCCTGTACAAGAGAAACTTTGATATGGTACTCCTCAGATGCGTTGATAGAACAGAAGCAGACTTGTTGATGCACGAGGTGCACGAAGGATCCTTTGGTACTCATGCAGGAGGGCATGCCATGGCCAAGAAGTTGTTAAGATCAGGCTACTACTGGATCACAATGGATGCAGACTGTTGTGCTTATGCCAGAAAATGCCATAAATGCCAGATTTATGCGGATAAAGTGCATGTGCCTCCGAATCCCCTGAATGTGATGTCTTCACCCTGGCCCTTTGCTATGTGGGGCATTGATATGATTGGCAAGATTGAACCGACTGCTTCAAACGGCCACAGATTCATCCTGGTTGCTATTGACTATTTTACCAAGTGGGTTGAAGCAGCCTCCTATGCAAATGTTACAAGGCAAGTGGTAGCCCGATTTTTGAAGCAGCCTCCCGAGCGAATCATTACTGACAATGGTTCCAACCTGAACAACAAAATGATGGCAGAACTTTGCCGGGACTTCAAGATCCAACACCACAATTCTTCTCCTTATAGGCCAAAGATGAACGGCGCTGTCGAGGCAGCTAATAAGAATATCAAGAAGATTGTGCAAAAGATGGTAGTCACATACAAAGACTGGCATGAAATGCTACCATTTGCCTTGCATGGGTACCGTACGTCAATCAGAACATCCACTGGGGCAACACCGTATCAGCTTGTGTATGGTATGGAGGCAGTCCTGCCTGTTGAAGTTGAATTACCCTCCCTGCGGGTACTAATGGATGTTAAACTGAATGAAGCTGAGTGGGTCCGATCCCGATACGAACAACTAAGTCTGATCGAAGAGAAGAGATTGGCTGCAATCTGTCATGGGCAATTATATCAGAAAAGAATGAAGAAAGCCTTTGATCAGAAAGTCAGACTCCGAGAGTACCAAGTAGGAGATCTTGTGCTGAAAAGACTCCTCCCTCCTCATACAGACCACAGGGGCAAGTGGACTCCGAACTATGAAGGACCATTCGTGGTAAAGAAAGTTTTCTCAGGTGGAGCACTGATGCTCACCACTATGGATGGTGAAGATTTTCCGTCCCCTGTGAATTTAGATGCAGTTAAAAAATGCTTCGCATAAAATGACCCGCTGGACATAAAAACAGAATGTAAGTCCAGGCAAAAATAGGGCATCCCGGCGAGTCAAAAACAGAATAAAAGACTCGGGCAAAAATAAGGGAAAATAAATAAAAAATGTACACCCGCTGAGTTGAAAAGCCGCATTGGACAACTCAGGCAAAAATGGGTATCCCGATGGATTGAAAACCCGAAAGGGCGATTCATGCAAAATAAGGGAATAAGCGAACAACTGCATTCTGAATTCGTCTGTATCACTTACAACTCGGTAAGCTCCGAAAGGATCAAGCCTCTTTCAGAATCAGCCTTCTCCAGAAAGCAAGACGAGAAGAACGTCAAATGTCATACGAGTCATAGCAAAAGGGAAGCTCCTTGAAGCATCGCCAACATTGCCAACATCTTGTTTCTCAATTTGTAACGATCTCCTCATTTTAGGGGATTTGTTTCTTTGACTGTATCTTGCCGATTCAGGGCACATGAATTAATAAAATCAGATTTTCAGTCACACATTGTCTCGTACTCTTTTATTTGCAAAAATGTCCGATGTCTTTAAGATACTGATTTCATAAATACAGATGCTTCTCTTTTAAAGAATACGTGCTTACAGGAAATATGCTTACTCCCGGGAGTGCCTGAACTCTTATGACGGAATCGGGTAAGGGATACCTCGGGATTACTTGTGCGTTTCTCTGCCTTTTCAGGATTGCAGGTACTCAAAGCACAACATGGGGCATGAAAGCTTCACCCCAGCAAGCCGGCAAATCATTATCTACTCAGTCTATCTCCCAATTAGCACCGGAGATGGTTTTTCCCCAGCTGAGTTGTCAAGTATCATCCTCAGCAGGACCCTTACAGAAATCTCCAGGAAGACCTTCCCATGGTCTTTCTTCTTCCCCAGCCGAGTTGCCATTTACTATTCCTCCTCAGCCAAGTGCAAAAGCCGGGGAACCATCTCCCCACAGAGTTTCAGCCTCTATTCAGAAGAGCAATACCTGAAGATCTCACAACAGAGTGAAGAAAGCTTCTACAAAACCCCGGCTGGGTCCCTCATTACAAGGATATGTCTATTAGTGACCTATTTCCCCAAGCAGAGTCATATATGCTAGATCTACCAATGATCTCATCCCCCAACTGGGATGTTCACTTCAAGTAGATCAGCCAGAGATCTTCGCAGCAACGGGACCCGGATCCCGGATCGGTATCTTTGCATAATCATGGCATTCGCATCATATTCTCCCCACAGAGCATAGCATTCCGTCTAATACGGAGCATTACGGCAAAAATCAAACATATTGCATAATCATAAGCCATGTTCTGAATCAAACACTTGTGAATACTGACAATCCATCAACGGTATACGAAAAACTCCCCAAAATTCCCCGGCAGAGAGCCCAGACATTTCTCTCACAAATACAGATACTTCTTGACACCTGTCCGTGTCATACCCCCAGCAGAAAGCTAAAGCATTTGCCTTCCACCCACAAATACAGATACACACTCCTTTTGGCACTCGTTCGTGTCATCATTCCCCAGTAAAGTCGCCCGAGCTTTCTTTACAAACAAACACTTATACATAATAACAGACACTTCTTGACACCCGTCCGTGTCATATACCCAGTAGAAAGCCAAAGCGTCCCCTTTGCACTCACAGATACATATATATACAACTTCCTTGACACCCGTCCGTGTCACTCTCCCCGGCATAGTTACCTAAACACTTTGTAAATCATATACTTGTTTATAACATACCTTTTGACACTCGTCTGTGTCACTCTCCCCAGCAGGTTAAACGCTCTCCTATACACCACTCATACAGGTACTCGTCCGTATCTTGTACACACCACTTATCTTTCTCAAGATTCAACACTCGTCCGTGTTCTTTGTTAACCAGTTGGTACTCGTCCGTATCATCATCTCAGAACATGCGTCAAGCATTTGTTTCTACCCGATACTCGTCCGTATCATAGTCTTAAGGATGCTCGTCCGCATCTTTAATCTATACACCGTGTCAAACACTCATGTCTTCTTGAATATTAGACACTCGTCTGTGTCTACTATTCCCCAGAAGAGTCCCCTCAGATTCGACACTCGTCCGTGTTCCTTGTTAACCAGTTGATACTCGTCTGTATCATCATCTCTGAACACGTATCAGTATTTGTTTCTACCCGATACTCGTCTGTATCGTAGTCTTAGGGATGCTCGTTCGCATCTTTAATCTATACACAACGTCAAAACACTTATACCTTTTATTTCTTGGATGTAAACACTCGTCCGTGTTTACTATTCCCCAGTAGGTCGCCAGCAAAGCAACCTTTTTTCTACCTGACATACGTCCTATGTCATGATACCTTTTGGCAGCCGTACCCTGCCAGGTGACCGTCCTTCACCTTTGGATAACCGTCCCTCATCCTTTCCCCAGCGGAGTCTCTATTCATTAGAACCCCTTTTCTATCCGGCATTCGTCCTATGTCGTGATATTTTTAGCAGCCGTCCCCTGCTAGGTGATCGTCCTTCACCTTTTGATGATCGTCCTTCATCATTTTATCCGATGGCCGTCCCCATCGTTGATCTTGTTATCTGACATTCGTCCTATGTCATGATAAACCTTGAGAGCAGCCGTCCCCTGCTAGGTGATCGTCCTTCACCTCTTGATGATCGTCCTTCATCATGCTCATCCGATGGTCGTCCCCATCGTTGACCTTGTTATCTGACATTCGTCTTATGTCATGATAAGCCTTGAGAGCAGCCGTCCCCTGCTAGGTGATCGTCCTTCACCTCTTGATGATCGTCCTTCATCATGCTCATCCGATGGCCGTCCCCATCGTCGACCTTTTATCCGGCATTCATCCTATGTCGCGATATTTTCGGCAGCCGTACCCTGCCAGGTGATCGTCCTTCACCTTAGATGACCGCCCCTCATCTTATCCCCAACAGAGCAGCCGTCCCCTGCTAGGTGATCGTCCTTCACCTTTGATGACCGCCCCTCATCATTATTTCATTTATTCTTTAACCCGATGGCCGTCCCCGTCGTGGTCCCTTTTCCTTTTTCCTGATGATCGTCCTTCATCAGTTTAGCCCGATGGCCGTCCCCATCGTTGTTTGCATTACTTTATGAACCGGATGACCGTACCTCATCATTTATTTTTATTTTTACCTATAATCCCTAGAGAATCTTATAGCTTCATCTTGATGGCCGTCCCCATCATAATCTCTTTTCCCCAACATGTCGGCCGTCCCCGTCATTGCTTTATTTCCCGCATTTTTCCCCAGCATGTCGGCCGTCCCCGCCATTGCTTTATCCCCAGCAGTCATCCTCTGCTCGACGGTCTTCCTCCGTCACCCGCACTTTATAATCATACTTTATTTTCTTTTATAATCTATATCCCTTTTCTTCTTCATTCTGTGAGTGCAAATTTTGGACTGTCTTTGGTATTCAACCACAAGTTATCTTGTTTGCCTGTTAAGCCGTTGCTTACATTCTACACAGCTAACTCATGTTTGAATAGGGGCAGCTGTAAACACCCCAAATTTGCCCTCACCCATTCACACCATGGCTTGTGATCTTTTCATATGCATAAGTTCAATCATAGCATCTCATATTGCATTTTTGATTCACTGCATTGCTTCTAAGTCATCAGCATCTAGGGTTTGTGATCTGAGCAATCCAAGAGCTTCTTGCGCCACTCCAAAGGTCATCAATCACTTCAAAGGGGTCCATGTATGTTCAAGCATCATATTATATCCTCTCAAAGTCAAGGAAGTCAAAGAATCACAAGAACTGAGAAAGGCATGGAAGCAGAGCCAGCTTTGACTGCACAGATGACCTAGAATTAGGGTTTTAGTTTCAAAGGCCATAACTCCAATTTTTTTGGTCATTCTTGTTTCTATTGGTCTCTATATGGTATAGGGATCATGCATATCAATTTCCATGAAGAAATTCCATGGGGAAGTCATCTGATCAAGAGTTGACTTTTTGAGCAAGTCAGTGCAAAATCAGGGCATCTGAGGCCCTCAATGACCCAACCAAAGGGTGTTCTTCATCATTTTGATTGTGTATGAACTTTATTTGATCATAGAAGATGTTGGAAGTTCACAAAATTGAAGAATTTCAAGCCATTTGCAAAGTTGACTTTTTGGGAAAATGACTTGTAATGGAAACTTGCCATTTTGGGAAACTTTTTCAACCCTTGCTTTTTTGATTCAAAAATGCTTCAAATGGGAAAACTTTGATCATGAAAGTTGTAGAATGGATCATTCCCTTTTCAAAAAGTACAAGAACTCATTCTAATTCATTTTGGATCAAAAGTTATGGCTTGTCAAAGTTGGCCAAAATCACATAATTTGAAGTTTTCTACCAAAGAGGCATTTTGCAAAATGGTATGATCAAGTGTTCTAAAGACTTCAAATATGTACAAATTCTTCACAACATGATCACATGACCTCTAAAGATCAGAATTGGCCCAAGAATTATGCCTTTTGATGCTTTGAACTTCATGAATTTCAAAAGGGGCCAAACTTTGTGAAAATTGCAAAACATCTCATAAGCTTTGATCCACTTGCTGATTTGTCTCATAAACAATTCCATGGACATCCTTAATCTCAGCTGAGCCAAGACAAGCCAAAAGGCTAGCTATACCATTGCCCATACCTCAAGTACAAGTCAAGTTGACATTTTGGCAACTTGCCCATACCAATCACAACAGGCCACCAACAACTCTTTGCCCAATCCAGACTTTACAAACACACCCCAAGGCTTCATTTTCATAAGACACACAAGCCTGAAAACTCCAAGAACACAGCACACTCAAAAATCCTCTCATTTGCAAAAGCCTTCGAATCTCTTGATTCAGCCATCAAACCTTCAAACTTTTTCCACCATTCAACTCCATAAACCTCACTGATCATTTCCCTGCCCTCATTTTGCCCTAAAACCTCCACAATCAAAAACACGATTTTCACATTTCATGAACTGAGATTCTGCAAACTCTCTCCAGAGGCCATTTAAACTCCAACCAAGCATTGCAAGCTTCTTAGGAGGTTCATTGGAGTGGATTTGAAGCAAAGAACTGGCCAGAAAGTCCTTGATTCGAAAGCTCAAGCTCAGGTAGCCATGGCATTTATTTTTCCAGAACTCTCATTTTATGTTATAGAATGATTCTACATGCTTCACTGATTGCCATGATGTGTTTAGTTTTGAAAATAGTTGAGAAATAAGCATTTCATGAGCTTCTGAAATTTCTGAATAATTTTCCGTTTTGCTTCGAATCTTGTTGTTCATGTGAAATAAATGATTTTTGCTGGCTGAATCTTGTTTAGAATGAGTTAAGGATTGATTCTGGAGAGTTTGGTGAGTTTTTATGGCGTTTTGAGAGAGATTGAGTGAGAGGGTCGCCGGAGAAGATGACCGGAACACTGTTCCGGTCATCTGAAAGTCATTAGGGTTCAGATTAGGGCTTTAATCATAATTAAGGAAATTTGAATTCTGGCCGTCCAGATGCGCGCATAGTCAATTCCCGCGTGTCCCAGTTTGAACCTCAGCCTTCAGATCATTTGACTTTTCCATTTTTCATTTAATTTCATTTTAATTTCATTTGTTTTATATTTAACTTCCACGAATTTTTAAAAATAGCAAAACATATTTAAAAATTCTGAAATTTTTTTGTCAAGCATCTCATTAATTTTCAGAAACCAAAAATATTTTTATTTTTTATTTTTGCATTAAAAATTATTTTTAGATCATTTAAAAGTTTATTTTTAATTAGTTAATGAAAATTAATTAATTAAAAATACTTTTAGGTATTTAAAAATCACAAAAAAATTCATGTAATCTTTAAAAACATTTAGAAACATTGTTCAACTCTCAAATCAAATTTCTTTTTGTTCTTGATGCCTTTTGATTATTTTCTTTGGAATTAAATTCATTTTGAGGCATTATTTTGTTTCAAACTTCAAAAATTCATTTCTGCCTAACCATTGAGAGTTGGATAATGATTCTTTTTGCATTGCATCTTGTTGGGCATGTAGTTCTTAGGATAAAATTGGCATGATTTGATCTTGCATTTTCAATTTGTTTGGCATTTTTTCTTGACAAGGTACCTTAAAACCCTAGCAATCTTAGGGAATTCATAACTCTCACTAGGTTAAGAGTTGGATCCCCTCCTTTGGGCAGTGAGTTTGTATAGGTCTAGGGTTCCTTTGAATGTATTTTCAAATTTTTATCATGATGTTTGCTTCTGGTTTTGAATTTTGTCTTGTGCATTGATCATAAACCCTAATTTGGGCTTTCCTTTGCATCCATCTTCCATTTGCTTGCATACCATGACTTGCCATGACATTTTGTGCATCCATTTGATTCATAAGACATCTTAGGACATATTAGAATCATGTGTGATCATTGCATCTTTTATTTTCCATGTTGTATGTCATTTGCATTTCATAACTTTTCATGAACATTCATGGTTCAATGCATGCCTCATTTGCATCCTTATGCTTGCTTGATCATTATCATGCCTTGCCTCATGTTTGTATCATCCCTTAGCATCATTAACATCATACTTATGCTTCTGGTTTTGGTTTGCATCATCACATTTCATCTCATTTGCATTGCATTTCATTTCTTTACTAACTTTTCAGGTGGTAAGTTACTTTGAGAAGTGAATTTGCCTTCACTTCTCATAATCTCTTTTCATCTCTCCTATGCATCATTGCTGCATTTTGTATGTGTTTGGATTGAGCTTGATCATTCTTGTTCATCTTACTTTCTTTCTTCAAGCAACTTGACTTCTTAAGTGAAGCAAGTTGTTTTGCTTCTCTTTGCTCCTTTCATCTGCTTCCTGGTGGTTTCTCTGAAGATCTTTCTTGCAAACCTCACAAACCCTAGGAATGACCAAGCATGATAATAATTAGGGTTGATTAGTCCCCCACTTAGCTTTTACCTTTGTGTCATCTTTGAGTCTTATCTTCTCACCTCATAATCAGGGACTAAACCTTAAAGGCTTTAAGGCTTTGTGATTAAGCTTATGCCTGCATCCTTCTATTAGGATGGAGTGTATAACTTTAATCCTAAGTGTTAAACCCTTAATGTGTTTAAATCCTTTAATCAATCCACCTAATAATCACCAAGACATCAAGCTTGTAACTTGGGCCTTGCATTAGGGTTCTAATTCTTCCTTAATTGGTTAAGAAGGACTAACCCTAGTGTTAATGGACAAGTCCCCCTCAAGTTGTCTTACAAACCCTAAAAATAACTTCACCTCATCATTAACTAAAATCCACTTAATAAAGGCTTTGTTTTGTCATGAGTTTAATCCCTAATCATGGATTAAGTTGAGGAGCTTTCCTCAGCTTAAACATTCTCATCTATTATCCTTCTATTAGGATGGTGTAATGAGTCTGTTTAATCCCTGATTATGGCTTAAGCTCATTACTCAACACTAAACAAAAACAATAAAAACATCTAAATAAATCACAAGTAGGTTAATGATCTTAATCCTACATCAGGGTGATTAAGTGTGAGATGCTGACTTCACACTTAAGGTATTCTCATTACCCCTAATTAGAGGGAGGATGTGATGAGTTTACTAACCCATTGGTCTAGGCTTAAGATCATTAACTTATGACAAACTTTCAAAAGTAATGAAAGACTAAAAACACCAAAAACAAACAATAATCGTCTCCTTCGGGATTCTTTTCTCATCTCATTCACTCACAAACGAGAACTCGCTTCTTCCGTCTAATGCAAGACAGTTAGCACTTGAGCCAGACAGGTCATACACTTGAGCATAGACAAGTAAGCAGTTCACAAGTCAATTCATCTTTCAGTCTCTTTGAGTCGAACTACGGTGTTCTGACTTCCTCATTGCACGAGAGGATACGTAGGCATAACTTACAGTTATCGAACAAAAGTCTCTGTATATTCCCCCTTTTTCTAGCATCATTCTTTAAGCCTCATAGTCTTGAGCATTTCATCCTTATTCTTACACTGACACTTCTTTTATACACTTCACACTTCTTTTACACTGACACCTGTACATCCCTTTCCAGCTCTTTGATACACAGATAAGCACTGACACTACCCCTCTAAAACACAAATCTTTTAAGCGTGGATCCCGTCGAGTACGACGGACAATCTGGGTGCTAATACCTTCCCAGGTTGTAACCAACCCCCTTTCTCAGTCTCTCTGGTTCGCAACCGTCTTATCCATATCTTGCTAGGTTTATGCAGCATTACCTTTCCTTCGGGATAAAAATGCCTAGCTGGCGACTCTTTCTTTCCCTTGAGTTCATTCCTGTGTGTTCTCATATCCCTTTCGCCGACCGTTCGCGTCTGTACCCCTTCCTGGCCCCGGTTGTCATTTTGGTGGGAGCGACAGCTTGGCGACTCTGCTGGGGAATCTTATACTGTAACCAGGGCTTCTGGTTCTTTTTGTGGGTTCCTCCTAGCGCTTGTTTGATTTGTGTTTACTGGGGTGTTATGTGCTAATTGTGTTTGTATATTTTCTTTATTTATTGCTTTATGTACAGTTATTTATTGCTTTCTTTACAGCTTTATATACATCATAATGTCATACTGTTATCTGGCTGGATCTGGTTTTGTTGCTTTGGTGGGTGGGGTTCTATTGAGAGTTTGAGGTCCTATACCTGGGACCTGAGAGACACCTAGGCTAGAGTGGTTCATGTTCTTTCCCATTCCATTTCGGTCTGGTGCGGGAATATGAAACACGGTTCAGATATGGGTTTATTCTTGAGAACTCTGTGCTACAGATCTCCTGTAGTGCTAGGGCTATTTGGGAAGCCTGCTAAGTCTGGATGACCTTTATTATGACCTTCAGAAACTGAGGTGAATTAGAGGAGGATCTTTTATGGTTATTGTAAACACTGTACCTCCGGGTTAGAAGTGTTTACACTTCTCATAACTGATCCAAGTCTGAGGATCCTTGTTTTAGAACACCACCTGTGAGGGGGTTGGGCTGTTTACAGATTTGCAGGTACCCTTGACCATAGCATACCCTATTACTTTGTTTGATTAAGAGTACTCCACTTTGGACAGTTCTTGTGATTTAACCCTGGACATGTGACTCTTTATTTGAGTCCCCCACCTTGGTTACTGGACTTTTGAACCTCCATCTGGACTTCTTAGACATACATGGACTTAAATCGAGGCAGTAATCAGATCCAGCTTGATCACAAACCCTTGCATATCATTTGCATACTCATCATTTGCATCATTTAACATTTGTTTATTTGTTTTTCAGGGTATCCACATCATATTTGGCTTGGTTTTGACCCCTTCATCTGCATAGACCCCCCTCCATCAGCTGTCTGCTTCAGTTACCTTCATCACCAGCTTCAGCCTATCAGTGGCTCATCTACAGTTTTAGTCTTCATCATCAGCATTTGTTTCAGCTCTTCATCAGCAGTCATGGCACCCAAGAAGAGCAACATCTCATATCATTTCTTTGAACCTGTACTGGCTGGCATCAGGCAGGTCCAGGCACTTATCACTCCAAACCATATCCCATTATTCAGAGAACATTATGGAGGCATCCTTGATATGGTTATGGACTTGGACCCTTCTCAGAGGAGCTTGATCCACACTTGCCTACAGTTCTATGATCCTCCTTTGAGATGCTTCACTTTCCAGAACTTTCAGTTGGGACCTCTGTTGGAGGTGTTCTCATCTTTGATTGGAGTACCTGTCAGGGGTGGTATCCCCTTCAACCCTGAGATGGCTTTTCCCAGCAATGAAGAAGTGGCAAAGGCACTGCACCTGGAGCCTATTCTGATTGAGCAGAACATGACAACAAAGGCTGGAATCCCTGGCCTACACTTGGACTTTCTGACTTCTCAGGCCACCCTGAAGGCCTCCTTGGGAGAATGGAGGGCAGTTTGTGCATTGTTAGCCCTCAGTATATATGGGGTTATACTTTTTGCAGATGAGCCCAAGTTTATCAGCAAGAATGCTATTCATCTCTTCCTTTTGAAGAACCCAGTACCCACCTTGTTGGGAGACTTTTATTATTCTGTTCACCAAAGGAATGAGAAGCAGAGAGGGAGGTTGGTGAGATGCTGTGCTCCCCTATTTCATACCTGACTGCTTAAACACTTACCCAAGACTGATGCCTTCCTGAATCCTCACCAATAGAAGAATTGGGCTAGAAGACTTATTGCTTTGACCTCAGATGACATCAGGTGGTGCACCTAGAGCACCAAAGGCAGGGACATAATTACTAGCTGTGGGCAGTACCCCAATGTACCTCTAGTAGGAGTGAAGGGTTGCATCAACTACAATCCTCTGCTGTTTAAAAGACAATTGGGCTATGCTTTGGTTCACCCTCCTAGAGTACAAGACTTGGCTGAAACCCTGTATTGTGAGATAAAGCCTAACCTAGCTGTTGTCAGGCAAGCATCCTGGGCTTGGGACAACATCCAGACCAAAGGGATAGCCATTCTTGGGAGATGCAATAATGTGGCTTCAGCTCAGTACTATGAATGGTCTCATGCTAGGGCTCAGATTTCTGGGATGCCTTTCACCATTGAGGATACACCTGGACCATCCACAGCACCACCTCTAGCCACTGTCAGCCTGGAAGAATTTGAGAAACTGAAGGAGAGGAATGAGAATCTGTCTCAAGCTCTAAAGAGGACCCTCTGGGAGAGGAGTGATGGTCGTCTAGACATTGAAAGGTTGAAAAAGCTTAAAGTGGAGCATCTAGCTAGGATTGAGAAAGCAGAGGACTACATCAAGAAATCAAGAGCTGGGGAGAAAATTTTGAAGAATGCCTGTAAAGAGGCCCAGTTTCAAAAGGCTAGGACTGATCTCTATCTGAAAGAAAGTCAAGCTAGGTGGGTCAGGATCACTGAAGCTCGCACTCAAGAGGATAAGAGAACTCAGGACAGGATTGAGCAGTTGGAGGCCAATGAAAAAAAGCAACAGGAGGCTCTGCTAGCAGCCCAGAAGGAGATTTCAGAGTTGAAGCTTAGGGCTGGTGTGAAGAGGTCAAAGGACCGAGACAGACACAAGAAGCTGACCACTGCTATTACCACCAGGAACCTTCTTATCAGAAGCATTACAGAGCATCCGACTGATCCCGTAACTGAAGCACTTCTGAAGGAGGTTAAGGAGGATGAGTTTGGATTAGATATCTGACTATTTTGCTTGTTGTTATTTCCATTTCATGTACTTTTCCTTTTATGATGTATTTTGACCCCTCAGAGGGGATGTGTTGTAAAAACAAACTATGTGCTATGACACCTTTTGTAATATATTTGTTAGTTTGTTTCCATCTGAGTTTCTTTTCTCAAGCAACATCAAAGCATCTTCCTCAGGGTCTGGAAAGATCAAAACCAAGCACCAAGCCGGATACCTTGGAAACAAATAAGCATACTGCATTGCATACTAACTTTTGTTTTGTTTTGTAGGTTTTTGTTTTGTTTGTTACTAACTCTGTTGTGGTTCAGGAATTATTGCTCGCCGTCGGGTGTTCCCTCTCAACCGTCCGCACATATATCCCACTCGCAACAATCTTCTTGGTATCCAGATGGACCAAGTACAGCAAGATCTGACAGAAGTCAGGACTCAGATGGCTAATGAAAGGCTAGAGATGAGAAACCAAATGACCCAGTTCATGGAAGTAATGAATGGCTTGGCCCAAAGCCAAGAGAGATTGAGGGCATTGGTAGAAAGGCAGACCCCAGAAGAACCCCATCTGGGAACTGGAGGAACAAGTAACAATGAGAGGGTTCAGCCTCATGTTAATCCACCAGTATATGGGCCTCATCTACACCCGGAAGTCAATATCCCGGTGAATGTGCAAGGAAACACTACTGCAGGAAGAATCTTACAAGAAGACCCCCAGGAGGAGCAATTCACTGTGATGGGAGCTGGGGATGAAGTTTATGACAGGAGACTTGATGAAATTGCTGAGAAGTTGAGATCTCTAGAGTCTCAAAATTCCCTAGGATTTGATGTCATGGATATGGGGTTAGTAGACGGGGTAAGGATTCCCCACAAGTTTAAACCCCCATGCTTCGAGAAGTACAATGGAACTTCCTGTCCACGGACTCACCTACAATCCTTTCTGGGGAGACTTAAGGCATACACCATGGATGAAAAACTGTGGATGTTTTATTTTGAAGACAGTTTGACCGGGGCTTCCAGGGAGTGGTACTCACACTTAACCAGAGCTACAATCAGATGCTGGAAGGACCTAGCTGAGGCCTTCATCAGGAAGTACCAATACAATCTGGACATGGCTCCTAACAGGACCCTTTTGATGGGAATGTTTCAATCCTCCAGAGAAAGCTTCAGGGAATATGCCCAGAGGTGGAGACAGCTTGCTGCTGCTGTCCAGCCACCCATGTCGGAAAGAGAAATGGACGACATGTTTATGAATACCCTCCAAGGGACATATATTGATAGGCTAGCTGCCTTTTCTTCCACCAGCTTCGCTGACGTAGTCATAGCTGGAGAAAGAATTGAGAGCCTTCTGAAGATGGGCAAGATTTCCGATAATGGTGCAAGTTCGTCAAGTAATCCCAAGAAGCCTTTTGTGGGACCTAGAAGAACTAGTGAGACTAATGCTATTCATGCCAGCAGGGGCAGACCTCAGTATGTTCATAGGTCAGTGGCAGCTGTCACTATTCCAGCTCCGATTCCTCAGCAACCAGCATATCAACCACAACAACAACCACACTATCAACAGCAAGTTCAGTATCCGCCACAGAGAAACTACAACAACAACAACAACAATCAGCAGCAAAGACCGTTTCAACAAAGACCATCACATGCCAATAGGGTAATTGACCCAATCCCTATGCCTTATGCCGCTTTATTGCCACAACTCCTGAAACTCAACTTGGTTGAATTAAGGACATTGGCACCACCAGATCCCTCCAGTCTCCCAAGAAACTATGATGTCAACGCCAGATGTGCTTTTCACTCCAATGCACCTGGCCACAATACAGAGAAATGTCGGGCTTTACAAATGAAAGTGCAGGATCTGGTGGATTCTAAAGCCCTCAACTTTGCACCCCCGCCAAATGTCAACAAGAATCCCATGCCCAATCATGGAGGACCAAGAATTAATGCCATTAAGGAAGACAAGCCATCTTTCTTAATCACCAGTGTTGGGCAGATTCGGACACCGCTGGTAGAAATCAAAGCTCAACTTCTAGAGTGCCAGATGTTCCCTGGGTGTGAGCTCGGTTGTGGTTATTGCAACATTTCGGTCAACGGGTGTGATAACTTGAGAAGCGGCATAGATGGTCTTATCAAAAGTGGCATACTTCAGATCACAACATCAGCGCCTACAAATCCAGCAATCCCTTTGACAACAATTCCTGACTCTCCTACAACTGCAACAACAATCATTCCGAACAATTCATCAATATCATCAACAATGGCTTCATCCATCACTTCAACAAACCAAATGTCAACAACCATCTCTTCTACAACATAAGCACCCATTTATTCAGCAGGATCTCCTACAACACCAACAACAATTAATGAAGATATCTCAGCAGTCACTATCTACTATGATCCGTCAAGTGTTCCTCCAAACAACAACTTTCAACAACAAACAGTGGCACCTCCTGCCAGGTCACCAGTCACCATTTACTACGACCCGCACACCATTTCAGTACCTTCCCCTGCAGCAGTCAGTCCAGTTACCATCACGGTGCCTGGACCCGTTCCATATGAAAGCAGTAATGCCATACCTTGGCATTATGGCTCTGACCTCTACTGCAACGGGGAGAAAATCACTTTGGACTCTTCGACTTCTTCTCCACAGATTGATAATGTTGGGGGAGGCGGAGGCTTCACCAGAAGCGGACGCCTTTTTGCCTCACAATTGCAAAGACCTAATGCCGAAGCAGAAGCTGCTGCCAAAGCAAAGGGGAAGAGTGTAATGCCTGAAGAACCAATCATCAAAGAAACTCAGAAGACATCTTTTGAGCAAGATGTAGATGAGTTCATGAGAATTATAAAGAGAAGTGATTACAAGGTGGTGGATCAGCTTCACCAAACTCCCTCAAAGATCTCCATATTATCCCTGCTAATGTGTTCTGAAGCTCACAGGAATGCATTATTGAAAGTCTTGCACGCAGCTTACGTGCCAGAGGAGATCACCGTTAATCAGCTAGAAACTGTGGTAGCAAATGTCAACACCAGTCATGGACTGGGCTTTACCAATGCTGACTTAACAACTGAGGGACGTAACCACAACAAGGCTTTACACATCACTCTAGAATGCAAGGGTGCTGTTCTATCCCATGTACTGGTGGACACTGGGTCTTCACTCAATGTTCTACCAAAGAAAGCCTTAGTGAAGCTGGAGTACGATGGCTTGGCACTGCGTCCAAGTAATTTGGTGGTAAGAGCATTTGATGGCTCTAAGAGATCAGTACTGGGGGAGATTGATCTACCTGTGATGATTGGTCCGCAGACTTTTAAAATTACCTTCTATGTGATGGACATTCAGCCGGCCTACAGCTGTTTTTTGGGTAGACCTTGGATCCATGCCGCTGGCGCTGTTACGTCTACCCTTCACCAGAAGCTGAAATTCGAGTGGGAAGGCCAGATCATCACCATCTGTGGTGAAGAAGATATCTTTGTTAGTCATCTGGCTACGTACAAGTATATTGAGATGGATGGAGAGATCCATGAAACCATGAGCCAGGAATTTGAGGCCCTGAACATAAATGAAGCATCTGCTGTACTAGGAAATTCCATGACATCTTATCAGCAAGCCAGGAAGGTTGTTGAAGAGGGGACTGCCCAAGGCTGGGGCAAGCTGCTACCCGTGGAGAAGAAAGAGGACAGATTTGAGTTGGGTTACAAACCAACTCAACAAGATCAATCAGAGGCTGCCAAGAAGCCCAATTTTGTCAGCAGGGGGATGCTCACCCCTGATGCAGTGAACAACTTGGAAGACGAGGAAGAAAGCAACCGTAACCTAGAGAACTGGATACGTCCAAGGATCCCGGGGAGCCAAGTACTTAACTGGTCTTCCCAGGAAATTATAAGGGTTACTCCTGCAGAGTAATTATTATTTCCTGTATATTTTAAGCATGCATCAAGTCTTGCATCTTGCCCAAGATGTCAAGACTCATTTTGTAATCGGGCCATCTTGTAATTTTGTGCAAACAGATCAATCAATGAATATCGGACATCTTTTGCAAATGAGTCTTTTTCTTTTCCGCTCACTGTTTTTCACTTTTCTTTTTGTACAAAAAATAAAATGGCAATGGTTTCAAAATGATAACTTCATTTCACTTTTTTCTAAACAAGATTAAAATCAATCACTAAAATGAACAATCTAAACCCTTGCAGAGAGTGCCTTTCAGACTGCACCGACAACAACACAGCTATGACTTCGTATGACTTTGACAATCCAATCAATCAAGCTGATGAAGGGGTTGAAGAAGATTATGAGCTTCCTGAAGAGCTAGCCAAGTTGTTAAGGCAAGAGGAGAAGGTTATCACTCCTCATCAAGAGGAGGTCGAAACGGTTAATCTTGGTACGGAAGAAGATGTGAAAGAGGTTAAGATCGGGGCCTGCCTACAAGATCCAGTAAAAGAGCAACTGATTGATATGCTTCGGGAGTATGTGGACGTCTTTGCCTGGTCTTATCAGGATATGCCAGGGTTGGATACCGATATTGTCATGCACAAGCTGCCTTTGAAAGAAGACTGCCCGCCGGTTAAACAGAAGCTGCGCCGTACTCGCCCAGATATGGCAATGAAGATCAAGGAAGAGGTACAAAAGCAGTGGGACGCCGGGTTCCTCGCTGTAACTAGCTATCCGCCGTGGGTCGCTAATATTGTACCCGTGCCTAAGAAAGACGGCAAAGTGAGAATGTGTGTTGACTACCGGGATCTGAACAGAGCCAGCCCGAAAGATGATATCCCATTACCTCACATTGATGTATTGGTTGATAATACGGCTCAGTTCTCGGTGTTCTCCTTCATGGACGGATTTTCAGGATACAATCAGATCAAAATGTCGCCTGAAGACATGGAGAAGACAACTTTCATCACACCCTGGGGCACGTTCTGTTATAAGGTGATGCCATTCGGACTAAAGAATGCTGGTGCAACCTATCAACGGGCTATGGTAACATTATTCCACGACATGATCCATAAAGAAATCGAATGTTATGTGGATGACATGATTGCCAAGTCCCTTACAGAAGAAGACCACCTGGTGAATCTGCTGAAGTTATTCAAGCGTATGAGGAAGTACCAAATGAAGTTAAACCCTAACAAGTGCACATTTGGGGTGCGATCTGGTAAGTTGCTGGGATTTATTGTAAGCGAGAAAGGGATTGAAGTTGACCCTGATAAAGTTAAAGCCATTCAAGAGATGCCTGCACCGAAGACAGAAAAAGAAGTTCGAGGGTTTCTAGGTAGATTGAACTACATTTCACGGTTCATATCTCACCTTACAGCAACCTGTGAACCCTTGTTCAAGCTGCTAAGAAAAGAACAAACGGTCAGGTGGAACGAAGACTGCCAGAGGGCTTTTGACAAGATCAGGGAATACTTGCAAGAACCTCCGATCCTTATGCCTCTAGTTGAAGGAAGACCTCTGATAATGTACCTGACAGTATTGGAAGAGTCAATGGGGTGTGTGCTGGGCCAGCATGACGAGTCTGGTCGAAAAGAGTATGCAATTTACTACCTAAGCAAAAAGTTTACCGACTGTGAACAACGCTATTCACTGCTCGAGAAAACTTGCTGTGCTTTAGCGTGGGCTGCTCGCCGACTGAGACAGTATATGTTGACCCACACTACTTTATTGATATCAAAGATGGACCCAGTTAAGTACATTTTTGAGAAGCCAGCACTTACCGGACGGGTTGCAAGATGGCAAATGATCCTAACCGAATATGACATTCAGTACACATCTCAGAAAGCCATCAAGGGCAGTGTATTGTCTGATTATCTTGCTGAGCAACCCATTGATGCCTATGAGATTTGACTTCCCTGATGAAGACATCATGTTCATAAAAGCGAAAGATCATGAAGAGCCTATTCACACTGAAGGGCCTGACCCGGAAGAAGAATGGACTATGATGTTTGATGGGGCTGTTAATATGAATGGTCGTGGTGTTGGTGCAGTACTCATTACACCTAAGGGGGTTCACATGCCTTTCTCGGCGAAGCTCACCTTAACCTGCACTAACAACGAAGCTGAATACGAAGCCTGTATTATGGGTCTTGAGGAAGCCATTGACCTCAGGATCAAGACTTTGACTGTATTCGGAGATTCAGCTCTGGTAGTTAATCAAACCAACGGCAAATGGTACACACACCAGGATCATCTGATACCTTACAGGGATTATACAAGGAGGTTATTGACTTTCTTTACAACGGTCAAGCTTGAGTATATCCCTCGGGACGAGAATCAGTTTGCAGATGCTCTGGCTACCATTTCATCCATGATCAAAGTTCAAGCTACCAACTTTGTGCCTCGGATTTCAGTGTCCAGACTTGACAGACCAGCATATGTATTTGCAGCAGATGTTGTCAAAGATGATAAGCCTTGGTTCCATGACATTAAATGCTTCTTGGAGGATCAAACATACCCACCTGGGGCATCTTCCAATGATAAGAAGACTTTAAGAAGGCTTGCTGGTAGTTTCTTTCTGAACACTGATGGTTCCCTGTACAAGAGAAACTTTGATATGGTACTCCTCAGATGCGTTGATAGAACAGAAGCAGACTTGTTGATGCACGAGGTGCACGAAGGATCCTTTGGTACTAATGCAGGAGGGCATGCCATGGCCAAGAAGTTGTTAAGATCAGGCTACTACTGGATCACAATGGATGCAGACTGTTGTGCTTATGCCAGAAAATGCCATAAATGCCAGATTTATGCGGATAAAGTGCATGTGCCTCCGAATCCCCTGAATGTGATGTCTTCACCCTGGCCCTTTGCTATGTGGGGCATTGATATGATTGGCAAGATTGAACCGACTGCTTCAAACGGCCACAGATTCATCCTGGTTGCTATTGACTATTTTACCAAGTGGGTTGAAGCAGCCTCCTATGCAAATGTTACAAGGAAAGTGGTAGCCCGATTTTTGAAGCAGCCTCCCGAGCGAATCATTACTGACAATGGTTCCAACCTGAACAACAAAATGATGGCAGAACTTTGCCGGGACTTCAAGATCCAACACCACAATTCTTCTCCTTATAGGCCAAAGATGAACGGCGCTGTCGAGGCAGCTAATAAGAATATCAAGAAGATTGTGCAAAAGATGGTAGTCACATACAAAGACTGGCATGAAATGCTACCATTTGCCTTGCATGGGTACCGTACGTCAATCAGAACATCCACTGGGGCAACACCGTATCAGCTTGTGTATGGTATGGAGGCAGTCCTGCCTGTTGAAGTTGAATTACCCTCCCTGCGGGTACTAATGGATGTTAAACTGAATGAAGTTGAGTGGGTCCGATCCCGATACGAACAACTAAGTCTGATCGAAGAGAAGAGATTGGCTGCAATCTGTCATGGGCAATTATATCAGAAAAGAATGAAGAAAGCCTTCGATCAGAAAGTCAGACTCCGAGAGTACCAAGTAGGAGATCTTGTGCTGAAAAGACTCCTCCCTCCTCATACAGACCACAGGGGCAAGTGGACTCCAAACTATGAAGGACCATTCGTGGTAAAGAAAGTTTTCTCAGGTGGAGCACTGATGCTCAACACTATGTATGGTGAAGATTTTCCGTCCCCTGTGAATTCAGATGCAGTTAAAAAATGCTTCGCATAAAATGACCCGCTGGACATAAAAACAGAATGTAAGTCCAGGCAAAAATAGGGCATCCCGGCGAGTCAAAAACAGAATAAAAGACTCGGGAAAAAATAAGGGAAAATAAATAAAAAATGTACACCCGCTGAGTTGAAAAGCCGCATTGGACAACTCAGGCAAAAATGGGTATCCCGATGGATTGAAAACCCGAAAGGGCGATTCATGCAAAATAAGGGAATAAGCGAACAACTGCATTCTGAATTCGTCTGTATCACTTACAACTCGGTAAGCTCCGAAAGGATCAAGCCTCTTTCAGAATCAGCCTTCTCCAGAAAGCAAGACGAGAAGAACGTCAAATGTCATACGAGTCATAGCAAAAGGGAAGCTCCTTGAAGCGTCACCAACATTGCCAACATCTTGTTTCTCAATTTGTAACGATCTCCTCATTTTAGGGGATTTGTTTCTTTGACTGTATCTTGCCGATTCAGGGCACATGAATTAATAAAATCAGATTTTCAGTCACACATTGTCTCGTACTCTTTTATTTGCAAAAATGTCCGATGTCTTTATGATACTGATTGCATAAATACAGATGCTTCTCTTTTAAAGAATACGTGCTTACAGGAAATATGCTTACTCCCGGGAGTGTCTGAACTCTTATGACGGAATCGGGTAAGGGATACCTCGGGATTACTTGTGCGTTTCTCTGCCTTTTCAGGATTGCAGGTACTCAAAGCACAACATGGGGCATGAAAGCTTCACCCCAGCAAGCCGGCAAATCATTATCTACTCAGTCTATCTCCCAATTAGCACCGGAGATGGTTTTTCCCCAGCTGAGTTGTCAAGTATCATCCTCAGCAGGACCCTTACAGAAATCTCCAAGAAGACCTTCCCATGGTCTTTCTTCTTCCCCAGCCGAGTTGCCATTTACTATTCCTCCTCAGCCAAGTGCAAAAGCCGGGGAACCATCTCCCCACAGAGTTTCAGCCTCTATTCAGAAGAGCAATACCTGAAGATCTCACAACAGAGTGAAGAAAGCTTCTACAAAACCCCGGCTGGGTCCCTCATTACAAGGATATGTCTATTAGTGACCTATTTCCCCAAGCAGAGTCATATATGCTAGATCTACCAATGATCTCATCCCCCAACTGGGATGTTCACTTCAAGCAGATCAGCCAGAGATCTTCGCAGCAACGGGACCCGGATCCCGGATCGGTATCTTTGCATAATCATGGCATTCGCATCATATTCTCCCCACAGAGCGTAGCATTCCGTCTAATACGGAGCATTACGGCAAAAATCAAACATATTGCATAATCATAAGCCATGTTCTGAATCAAACACTTGTGAATACTGACAATCCATCAACGGTATACGAAAAACTCCCCAAAATTCCCCGGCAGAGAGCCCAGACATTTCTCTCACAAATACAGATACTTCTTGACACCCGTCCGTGTCATACCCCCAGCAGAAAGCTAAAGCATTTGCCTTCCACCCACAAATATAGATACACACTCCTTTTGGCACTCGTTCGTGTCATCATTCCCCAGTAAAGTCGCCCGAGCTTTCTTTACAAACAAACACTTATACATAATAACAGACACTTCTTGACACCCGTCCATGTCATATCCCCAGTAGAAAGCCAAAGCGTCCCCTTTGCACTCACAGATACATATATATACAACTTCCTTAACACCCGTCTGTGTCACTCTCCCCGGCATAGTTACCTAAACACTTTGTAAATCATATACTTGTTTATAACATACCTTTTGACACTCGTCTGTGTCACTCTCCCCAGCAGGTTAAACGCTCTCCTGTACACCACTCATACAGGTACCCGTCCGTATCTTGTACACACCACTTATCTTTCTCAAGATTCAACACTCGTCCGTGTTCTTTGTTAACCAGTTGGTACTCGTCCGTATCATCATCTCAGAACATGCGTCAAGCGTTTGTTTCTACCCGATACTCGTCCGTATCATAGTCTTAAGGATGCTCGTCCGCATCTTTAATCTATACACCGTGTCAAACACTCATGTCTTCTTGAATATTAGACACTCGTCTGTGTCTACTATTCCCCAGAAGAGTCCCCTCAGATTCGACACTCGTCCGTGTTCCTTGTTAACCAGTTGATACTCGTCCGTATCATCATCTCTGAACACGTATCAGTATTTGTTTCTACCCGATACTCGTCCGTATCGTAGTCTTAGGGATGCTCGTTCGCATCTTTAATCTATACACAACGTCAAAACACTTATACCTTTTATTTCTTGGATGTAAACACTCGTCCGTGTTTACTATTCCCCAGTAGGTCGCCAGCAAATCAACCTTTTTTCTACCTGACATACGTCCTATGTCATGATACCTTTTGGCAGCCGTACCCTGCCAGGTGACCGTCCTTCACCTTTGGATAACCGTCCCTCATCCTTTCCCCAGCGGAGTCTCTATTCATTAGAACCCCTTTTCTATCCGGCATTCGTCCTATGTCGTGATATTTTTAGCAGCCGTCCCCTGCTAGGTGATCGTCCTTAACCTTTTGATGATCGTCCTTCATCATTTTATCCGATGGCCGTCCCCATCGTTGATCTTGTTATCTGACATTCGTCCTATGTCATGATAAACCTTGATAGCAGCTGTCCCCTGCTAGGTGATCGTCCTTCACCTCTTGATGATCGTCCTTCATCATGCTCATCCGATGGTCGTCCCCATCGTTGACCTTGTTATCTGACATTCGTCTTATGTCATGATAAGCCTTGAGAGCAGCCGTCCCCTGCTAGGTGATCGTCCTTCACCTCTTGATGATCGTCCTTCATCATGCTCATCCGATGGCCGTCCCCATCGTCGACCTTTTATCCGGCATTCATCCTATGTCGCGATATTTTCGGCAGCCGTACCCTGCCAGGTGATCGTCCTTCACCTTAGATGACCGCCCCTCATCTTATCCCCAACAGAGCAGCCGTCCCCTGCTAGGTGATCGTCCTTCACCTTTGATGACCGCCCCTCATCATTATTTCATTTATTCTTTAACCCGATGGCCGTCCCCGTCGTGGTCCCTTTTCCTTTTTCCTGATGATCGTCCTTCATCAGTTTAGCTCGATGGCCGTCCCCATCGTTGTTTGCATTACTTTATGAACCGGATGACCGTACCTCATCATTTATTTTCATTTTTACCTATAATCCCCAGAGAATCTTATAGCTTCATCTTGATGGCCGTCCCCATCATAATCTCTTTTCCCCAGCATGTCGGTCGTCCCCGTCATTGCTTTATTTCCCGCATTTTTCCCCAGCATGTCGGTCGTCCCCGCCATTGCTTTATCCCCAGCAGTCATCCTCTGCTCGACGGTCTTCCTCCGTCACCCGCACTTTATAATCATACTTTATTTTCTTTTATAATCTATATCCCTTTTCTTCTTCATTCTGTGAGTGCAAATTTTGGACTGTCTTTGGTATTCAACCACAAGTTATCTTGTTTGCCTGTTAAGCCGTTGCTTACATTCTACACAGCTAACTCATGTTTGAATAGGGGCAGCTGTAAACACCCCAAATTTGCCCTCACCCATTCACACCATGGCTTGTGATCTTTTCATATGCATAAGTTCAATCATAGCATCTCATATTGCATTTTTGATTCACTGCATTGCTTCTAAGTCATCAGCATCTAGGGTTTGTGATCTGAGCAATCCAAGAGCTTCTTGAGCCACTCCAAAGGTCATCAATCACTTCAAAGGGGTCCATGTATGTTCAAGCATCATATTATATCCTCTCAAAGTCAAGGAAGTCAAAGAATCACAAGAACTGAGAAAGGCATGGAAGCAGAGCCAGCTTTGACTGCACAGATGACCTAGAATTAGGGTTTTGGTTTCAAAGGCCATAACTCCAATTTTTTTGGTCATTCTTGTTTCTATTGGTCTCTATATGGTATAGGGATCATGCATATCAATTTCCATGAAGAAATTCCATGGGGAAGTCATCTGATCAAGAGTTGACTTTTTGAGCAAGTCAGTGCAAAATCAGGGCATCTGAGGCCCTCAATGACCCAACCAAAGGGTGTTCTTCATCATTTTGATTGTGTATGAACTTTATTTGATCATAGAAGATGTTGGAAGTTCACAAAATTGAAGAATTTCAAGCCATTTGCAAAGTTGACTTTTTGGGAAAATGACTTGTAATGGAAACTTGCCATTTTGGGAAACTTTTTCAACCCTTGCTTTTTTGATTCAAAAATGCTTCAAATGGGAAAACTTTGATCATGAAAGTTGTAGAATGGATCATTCCCTTTTCAAAAAGTACAAGAACTCATTCTAATTCATTTTGGATCAAAAGTTATGGCTTGTCAAAGTTGGCCAAAATCACATAATTTGAAGTTTTCTACCAAAGAGGCATTTTGCAAAATGGTATGATCAAGTGTTCTAAAGACTTCAAATATGTACAAATTCTTCACAACATGATCACATGACCTCTAAAGATCAGAATTGGCCCAAGAATTATGCCTTTTGATGCTTTGAACTTCATGAATTTCAAAAGGGGCCAAACTTTATGAAAATTGCAAAACATCTCATAAGCTTTGATCCACTTGCTGATTTGTCTCATAAACAATTCCATGGACATCCTTAATCTCAGCTGAGCCAAGACAAGCCAAAAGGCTAGCTATACCATTGCCCATACCTCAAGTACAAGTCAAGTTGACATTTTGGCAACTTGCCCATACCAATCACAACAGGCCACCAACAACTCTCTGCCCAATCCAGACTTTACAAACACACCCCAAGGCTTCATTTTCATAAGACACACAAGCCTGAAAACTCCAAGAACATAGCACACTCAAAAATCCTCTCATTTGCAAAAGCCTTCGAATCTCTTGATTCAGCCATCAAACCTTCAAACTTTTTCCACCATTCAACTCCATAAACCTCACTGATCATTTCCCTGCCCTCATTTTGCCCTAAAACCTCCACAATCAAAAACACGATTTTCACATTTCATGAACTGAGATTCTGCAAACTCTCTCCAGAGGCCATTTAAACTCCAACCAAGCATTGCAAGCTTCTTAGGAGGTTCATTGGAGTGGATTTGAAGCAAAGAACTGGCCAGAAAGTCCTTGATTCGAAAGCTCAAGCTCAGGTAGCCATGGCATTTATTTTCCAGAACTCTCATTTTATGTTATAGAATGATTCTACATGCTTCACTGATTGCCATGATGTGTTTAGTTTTGAAAATAGTTGAGAAATAAGCATTTCATGAGCTTCTGAAATTTCTGAATAATTTTCCGTTTTGCTTCGAATCTTGTTGTTCATGTGAAATAAATGATTTTTGCTGGCTGAATCTTGTTTAGAATGAGTTAAGGATTGATTCTGGAGAGTTTGGTGAGTTTTTATGGCGTTTTGAGAGAGATTGAGTGAGAGGGTCGCCGGAGAAGATGACCGGAACACTGTTCCGGTCATCTGAAAGTCATTAGGGTTCAGATTAGGGCTTTAATCATAATTAAGGAAATTTGAATTCTGGCCGTCCAGATGCGCGCATAGTAAATTCCCGCGTGTCCCAGTTTGAACCTCAGCCTTCAGATCATTTGACTTTTCCATTTTTCATTTAATTTCATTTTAATTTCATTTGTTTTATATTTAACTTCCACGAATTTTTAAAAATAGCAAAACATATTTAAAAATTCTGAAATTTTTTTGTCAAGCATCTAATTAATTTTCAGAAACCAAAAATATTTTTATTTTTTATTTTTGCATTAAAAATTATTTTTAAATCATTTAAAAGTTTATTTTTAATTAGTTAATGAAAATTAATTAATTAAAAATACTTTTAGGTATTTAAAAATCACAAAAAAATTCATGTAATCTTTAAAAACATTTAGAAACATTGTACAACTCTCAAATCAAATTTCTTTTTGTTCTTGATGCCTTTTGATTATTTTCTTTGGAATTAAATTCATTTTGAGGCATTATTTTGTTTCAAACTTCAAAAATTCATTTCTGCCTAACCATTGAGAGTTGGATAATGATTCTTTTTGCATTGCATCTTGTTGGGCATGTAGTTATTAGGATAAAATTGGCATGATTTGATCTTGCATTTTCAATTTGTTTGGCATTTTTTCTTGACAAGGTACCTTAAAACCCTAGCAATCTTAGGGAATTCATAACTCTCACTAGGTTAAGAGTTGGATCCCCTCCTTTGGGCAGTGAGTTTGTATAGGTCTAGGGTTCCTTTGAATGTATTTTCAAATTTTTATCATGATGTTTTCTTCTGGTTTTGAATTTTGTCTTGTGCATTGATCATAAACCCTAATTTGGGCTTTCCTTTGCATCCATCTTCCATTTGCTTGCATACCATGACTTGCCATGACATTTTGTGCATCCATTTGATTCATAAGACATCTTAGGACATATTAGAATCATGTGTGATCATTGCATCTTTTATTTTCCATGTTGTATGTCATTTGCATTTCATAACTTTTCATGAACATTCATGGTTCAGTGCATGCCTCATTTGCATCCTTATGCTTGCTTGATCATTATCATGCCTTGCCTCATGTTTGTATCATCCCTTAGCATCATTAACATCATACTTATGCTTCTGGTTTTGGTTTGCATCATCACATTTCATCTCATTTGCATTGCATTTCATTTCTTTACTAACTTTTCAGGTGGTAAGTTACTTTGAGAAGTGAATTTGCCTTCACTTCTCATAATCTCTTTTCATCTCTCCTATGCATCATTGCTGCATTTTGTATGTGTTTGGATTGAGCTTGCTCATTCTTGTTCATCTTACTTTCTTTCTTCAAGCAACTTGACTTCTTAAGTGAAGCAAGTTGTTTTGCTTCTCTTTGCTCCTTTCATCTGCTTCCTGGTGGTTTCTCTGAAGATCTTTCTTGCAAACCTCACAAACCCTAGGAATGACCAAGCATGATAATAATTAGGGTTGATTAGTCCCCCACTTAGATTTTACCTTTGTGTCATCTTTGAGTCTTCTCTTCTCACCTCATAATCAGGTACTAAACCTTAAAGGCTTTAAGGCTTTGTGATTAAGCTTATGCCTGCATCCTTCTATTAGGATGGAGTGTATAACTTTAATCCTAAGTGTTAAACCCTTAATGTGTTTAAATCCTTTAATCAATCCACCTAATAATCACCAAGACATCAAGCTTGTAACTTGGGCCTTGCATTAGGGTTCTAATTCTTCCTTAATTGGTTAAGAAGGACTAACCCTAGTGTTAATGGACAAGTCCCCCTCAAGTTGTCTTACAAACCCTAAAAATCACTTCTTCACCTCATCATTAACTAAAATCCACTTAATAAAGGCTTTGTTTTGTCATGAGTTTAATCCCTAGTCATGGATTAAGTTGAGGAGCTTTCCTCAGCTTAAACATTCTCATCTATTATCCTTCTATTAGGATGGTGTAATGAGTCTATTTAATCCCTGATTATGGCTTAAGCTCATTACTCAACACTAAACAAAAACAACAAAAACATCTAAATAAATCACAAGTAGGTTAATGATCTTAATCCTACATCAGGGTGATTAAGTGTGAGATGCTGACTTCACACTTAAGGTATTCTCATTACCCCTAATCAGAGGGAGGATGTGATGAGTTTACTAACCCATTGGTCTAGGCTTAAGCTTATTAACTTATGACAAACTTTCAAAAGTAATGAAAGACTAAAAAAACCAAAAACAAACAATAATCGTCTCCTTCGGGATTCTTTTCTCATCTCATTCACTCACAAACGAGAACTCGCTTCTTCCGTCTAATGCAAGACAGTTAGCACCTGAGCCAGACAGGTCATACACTTGAGCATAGACAAGTAAGCAGTTCACAAGTCAATTCATCTTTTAGTCTCTTTGAGTCGAACTACGGTGTTCTGACTTCCTCATTGCACGAGAGGATACGTAGGCATAACTTACAGTTATCGAACAAAAGTCTCTGTATATTCCCCCATTTTCTAGCATCATTCTTTAAGCCTCATAGTCTTGAGCATTTCATCCTTATTCTTACACTGACACTTATTTTATACACTTCACACTTCTTTTACACTGACACCTGTACATCCCTTTCCAGCTCTTTGATACACAGATAAGCACTGACACTACCCCTCTAAAACACAAATCTTTTAAGCGTGGATCCCGTCGAGTACAACGGACAATCTGGGTGCTAATACCTTCCCAGGTTGTAACCAACCCCCTTTCTCAGTCTCTCTGGTTCGCAACCGTCTTATCCATATCTTGCTAGGTTTATGCAGCATTACCTTTCCTTCGGGATAAAAATGCCTAGCTGGCGACTCTTTCTTTCCCTTGAGTTCATTCCTGTGTGTTCTCATATCCCTTTCGCCGACTGTTCGCGTCTGTACACCTTCTTGGCCCCGGTTGTCATTTTGGTGGGAGCGACAACGTCCCTCAGATGTTAAGTCAGCACTGGTAAAGCCCAGTCCATGACTGGTGTTGACATTTGCTACCACGGTTTCTAGCTGATTAACAGTGATCTCCTCTGGCACGTATGCTGCGTGCAAGACTTTCAATAATGCATTCTTGTGAGCTTCAGAACACATCAGCAGGGATAATATGGAGATCTTTGAGGGAGTTTGGTGAAGCTGATCCACCACTTTGTAATCACTTCTCTTTATAATCCTCATAAACTCGTCTACATCTTGTTCAAAAGATGTCTTCTGAGTTTCCTTGATGATTGGTTCTTCAGGTATTACACTCTTCCCCTTTGCTTTGGCAGCTGCTTCTGCTTCGGCATTAGGTATTTGCAATTGTGAGGCAAAAAGGCGTCCGCTTCTGGTGAAGCCTCCGCCTCCCCCAACATTATCAATCTGTGGAGAAGAAGTTGAAGAGTCCCAAGTGATTTTCTCCCCGTTGCAGTAGAGGTCAGAACCATAATACCAAGGTATAGCATTACTGCTTTCATATGGAACTGGTCCAGGCACCGTGATGGTAACTGGACTGACTGCTGCAGAGGAAGGTACTGAAATGGTGTGCGGATCGTAGTAAATGGTGACTGGTGACCTGGCAGGAGGTGCCACTGTTTGTTGTTGAAAGTTGTTGTTTGGAGGAACACTTGACGGATCATAATAAATAGTGACTGCTGAGATATCTTCATTAATTGCTGTTGGTGTTGTAGAAGGTCCTGCTGGTGAAAAGGATGCTGATGTTGTAGAAGAAATGGTTGTTGACGTTTGATTTGTTGAAGTGATGGATGGAGCCATTGTTGATGATATTGATGAATTGGTCGGAATGATTGTTGTTGCAGTTGTAGAAGAGTCAGGAATTGTTGTCAAAGGGATTGCTGGATTTGTAGGTGCTGATGTTGTGATTTGGAGTATGCCACTCTTGATAAGACCATCTATACTGCTTCTCAAGTTATCACACCCGTTAACCGAAATGTTGCAGTACCCACAACCGAGCTCACACCCGGGGAACATCTGGCACTCTAGAAGCTGAGCTTTGATTTCTACCAGAGGTGTCAGAATCTGCCCAACACTGGTGATTAAGAAAGATGGCTTGTCTTCCTCAATGGCATTAATTCTTGGTCCTCCATGATTGGGCATGGGATTCTTGTTGACATTTGGCGGGGGTGCAAAGTTTAGAGCTTTAGATTCCACCAAATCTTGTACCTTCATCTGTAAAGCCCTGCACTTCTCCGTATTGTGGCCAGGCGCATTGGAATGGAAAGCACATCTGGCGTTGACATCGTAATTTCTTGGAAGATTGGAGGGATCTGGTGGTGCCAATGTCCTTAATTCAACCAAGTTGAGTTTCAGGAGTTGTGGCAATAAAGCGGCATAAGGCATAGGGATAGGGTCAATCACCCTATTTGCCTGTGATGGTCTTTGCTGAAAGGGTCTTTGCTGTTGATTGCTGTTGTTGTTGTTGTTGTTGTAGGCTCTCTGTGGCGGATACTGAACTTGCTGCTGATAGTGTGGTTGTTGTTGTGGTTGATATGCTGGTTGCTGAGGAATAGGAGCTGGAATGGTGACAGCTGCTACTGATCTGTGGACATACTGAGGTCTGGCCCTGCTACTATGAATGGCATTTGTCTCACCAGTTCTTCTAGGTCCCACAAAAGGCTTCCTGGGATTGCTTGACGAACTTGCACCATTATCAGAAATTTTACCCATCTTCAGAAGGCTTTCAATTCTTTCTCCAGCTATAACTACGTCAGCGAAGCTGGTGGAAGAAAAGGCAGCTAGCCTATCAATATATGTTCCTTGCAGAGTGTTCATAAACATGTCGGCCATTTCTCTTTCCGACATGGGTGGCTGGACAGCAGCAGCAAGCTGTCTCCACCTCTGGGCATATTCCCTGAAGCTTTCTCTGGAGGACTGAGACATTCCCATCAGAAGAGTTCTGTTAGGAGCCATGTCCAGATTGTATTGGTACTGTCTGATGAAGGCCTCAGCTAGGTCCTTCCAGCATCTGATTGTAGCTCTGGTTAAGTGTGAGTACCACTCCCTTGAAGCCCCAGTTAAACTGTCTTCAAAGTAAAACATCCACAATTTTTCATCCATAGTGTATGCCTTAAGCCTCCCCAGAAAGGATTGCAAGTGAGTTCGTGGACAGGAAGTTCCATTGTACTTCTCGAAGCATGTGGGTTTAAACTTGTGGGGAATCCTTACCCCGTCCACTAACCCCATATCCATGACATCAAAACCCAGGGAATTTTGAGACTCCAGAGATCTCAACTTCTCAGCAATTTCATCAAGTCTCCTATCATAGACTTCATCCCCAGCTCCCATTACAGTGAATTGCTCCTCTTGGGGGTCTTCTTGTAAGATTCTGCCTGCAGTAGTATTCCCTTGTACATTAGTAGGGATGTTGACTTCCGGATGTAGATGAGGCCCATATACTGGTGGGTTAACATGAGGCTGACCTCTTTCATTGTTACTTGTTCCTCCAGTTCCCAGATGGGGCTCTTTCGGGGTCTGTCTTTCTACCAATGCCCTCAACCTTTCTTGACTTTGAGCCAAGCCATTCATTACTTCCATGAACTGGGTCATTTGGTTTCTCATCTCCAACCTTTCATTGGCCATCTGAGTCCTGACTTCGATCAGATCTTGCTGTACTTGGTCCATATGGATACCAGGAAGATTGTTGCGAGTAGGATATCTGTGCGGACGGTTGAGAGGGAACACCCGACGGCGAGCAATAATTCCTGAATCACAACAGAGTTAGTAACAAACAAAACAAAACCCTACAAAATAAAACAAAAGTTAGCATGCAATGCAGTATGCTTATTTATTTTCCAAGGTATCTGGCTTGGTGCTTGGTTTTGACCTTTCCAGACCCTGAGGAAGATGCTTTGATGTTGCTTGAGAAAAGGAACTCAAATAAAACAAACTGACAAATATATTACACACGGTGGATCATACATAGTTTGTTTTTTACAACACATGCCCCTGAGGGGTCAAAATACATCATAAAAAGAAAAGTACATGAAATGGAAATAACAACAAGCAAAGAAGTCAAACATCTAAGCCAAACTCATCCTCCTTAACCTCCTTCAGAAGTGCTTCAGTTACAGGACCAACCAGATGCTCTGTAATGCTTCTGATAAGAAGGTTCCTGGTGGCAATAGCAGTGGTTAGCTTCTTGTGCCTGCTTTGGTCCTTTGACCTCTTCACACCAGCCCTAAGCTTCAACTCTGAAATTTCCTTCTGGGCTGCTAGCAGAGCCTCCTGTTGTTTCTTTTCATTGGCCTCCAATTGCTCAATCCTGTCTTGAGTTCTCTTATCCTCTTGAGTGCGAGCTTCAGTGATCCTGACCCACCTAGCTTGACTTTCTTTCAGATAGAGATCAGTCCTAGCCTTCTGAAACTGGGCCTCTTTACAGGCATTCTTCAAAATTTGCTCCCCAGCTCTTGATTTCTTGATGTAGTCCTCTGCTTTCTCAATCCTGGCTAGATGCTCCACCTTAAGCTTTTCCAATCTTTCAATGTCTAGACGACCATCACTCCTCTCCCAGAGGGTCCTCTTTAGAGCTTGAGACAGATTCTCATTCCTTTCCTTCAGTTTCTCAAATTCCTCCAGGCTGACAGTGGCTGGAGGTGGTGCTGTGGATGGTCCAGGTGTATCCTCAATGGTGAAAGGCATCCCAGAAATCTGAGCCCTAGCATGAGACCATTCATAATACTGAGCTGAAGCCACATTATTGCATCTCCCAAGAATGGCCATCCCTTTGGTCTGGATGTTGTCCCAAGCCCAGGATGCTTGCCTGACAACAGCTAGATTAGGTTTTATCTCACAATAAAGGGTTTCAGCCAAGTCTTGCACTTTAGGAGGGTGAACCAAAGCATAGCCCAATTGTCTTTTAAACAGCAAAGGGTTGTAGTTGATGCAACCCTTCACTCCTATCAGAGGTACATTGGGGAACTGTCCACAGCTAGTAATTATGTCCCTGCCTTTGGTGCTCTGGGTGCACCACCTGATGTCATCTGAAGTCAGAGCAATGAGTCTCCTAGCCCAATTCTTCTGTTGGTGAGGATTCAGGAAGGCATCAGTCTTGGGTAAGTGTTTGAGCAGCCAGGTATGAAATAGGGGAGCACAACATCTCACCAATCTTCCTCTCTGCTTCTCATTCCTTTGGTGAACAGAATAATAGAAATCTCCCAGCAAGGTGGGCACTGGGTTCCTCAAAAGGAAGAGATGAATAGCATTCTTGCTGATAAACTTGGGCTCATCTGCAAAAAGTATAACCCCATATATACTGAGGGCTAACAATGCACAAACTGCCTTCCATTCTCCCAAGGAGGCCTTCAGGATGGCCTGAGAAGTCAGGAAGTCCAAGTGTAGGCCAGGGATTCCAGCCTTTGTTGTCATGTTCTGCTCAATCACAATAGGTTCCAGGTGCAGTGCTTTTGCCACTTCTTCATTGCTGGGAGAAGTCATTTCAGGGTTGAAGGGGATACCACCCTTGACAGGTACTCCAATCAATGATGAGAACTCCTCCAGCAGAGGTCCTAACTGAAAGTTCTGGAAAGTGAAACATCTCAAAGGAGGGTCATAAAACTGTAGGCAGGTGTGAATCAAACTCCTCTGAGAAGGGTCCAAGTCCATAACCATATCAAGGATGCCTCCATAATTCTCTCTGAATAGTGGGATATGGTCTGGAATGATAAGTGCCTGGACCTGCCTGATGCTAGTCAGCTCAGGCTCAAAGAAATGGTATGAAATGTTGCTCTTCTTGGGTGCCATGACTGCTACTGAAGAGCTGAAACAAATGCTGATGATGAAGACTGATACTGGAGATGAACCACTGGTAGGCTGAAGTAACTGAAGCAGGCAACTTGATGAAGATAGTTGAAGCAGGTACTGATGAACAGGGGTCTATGCAGATGAAGGGGTCAAAACCAAGCCAAATGAAATGTGGATACCCTGAAAAACAAATAAGCAAATGTTAAATGATGCAATGATGATGTATGCAAATGATATGCAAGGGTTTGTGATCAAGCTAGATCTGGTTACTACCTTGATATAGGTCCATGTATGTTCAAGAAGTCCAGATGGAGGTTCAAAAGTCCAGTAACCAAGGTGGGGGACTCAAATAAAGATTCACATATCCAGGGTTAAATCACAAGAACTATCCAAAGTGGAGTACTCTTAATCAAAATAAAGTATCAGGGTATGTTGTGTTCAAGGGTACCTGCAAACCTGTAAACAGCCCAACCCCCTCACAGGTGGTGTTCTAGAACAAGGATCCTCAGACTTGGATCAGTTATGAGAAGTGTAAACACTTCTAACCCGGAGGTACAGTGTTTACAATAACCATAAAGGATCCTCCTCTAATTCACCTCAGTTTCTGAAGGTCATAGTAAAGGTCATCCAGACATAGCAGGCTTCCCAGATAGCCCTAGCACTACAGGAGATCTGTAGCACAGGGTTCTCAAGAAGAAACCCATATCTGAACCGTGTTTCATATTCCCGCACCAGACCGAAATGGAATGGGAAAGAACATGAACCACTCTAGACTAGGTGTCACTCAGGTCCCAGGTATAGGACCTAAAACTCTCAATAGAACCCCACCCACCAAAGCAACAAAACCAGATCCAGCCAGATGACAATATGACAGTATGATATATAAAGCTGTAAAGAAAGCAATAAATAACTGTACATAAAGCAGTAAATAAAGCAAATATACAAACACAATTAGCACATAACACCCCAGTAAACACAAATCAAACAAGCGCTAAGAGGAACCCACAAAAAGAACCAGAAGCCCTGGTTGCAGTATAAGGGCCCCCAGCAGAGTCGCCAAGCTGTCGCTCCCACCAAATGACACCTCAGGTCAGAAGGGGTACAGACGCGAACGGTCGGCGAAAAGGATATGAGAACACACAGGAGTGAACTCAAGAGAAAAGAAAGAGTCGCCAGCTAGGCATTTTTATCCCGAAGGAAAGGTAATGCTGCATAAACCTAGGAAAAGATATGGATAAGACGGTTGCGAACCAGAGAGACTGAGAAAGGGGGTTGGTTACAACCTGGGAAGGTATTAGCACCCAGATTGTCCGCCGTACTCGACGGGATCCACGCTTAAAAGATTTGTGTTTTAAAGGGGTAGTGTCAGTGCAATTTGTGTATCAAAGCTGGAAAAGAATGCAAGTGTCAGTGCAAAAGAAAAGTGAAGTGAGATATGTGAAGTGTCACTGTAAGGACAAGAATGGAATGCTCAAGATCATGAGGCTAAGAGAATAATGCTGGACAGATGGGGGAATATACAGAGACTTTTGTTCGATAACTGTTAAGTTATGCCTACGTATCCTCTCGTGCAATGAGGAAGTCAGAACACCATAGTTTGACCCAAAGAGACTGAAAGGTAAATTGACTTGTGAACTGCTTGCTTGCCTATGCTCAAGTGTATGACCTGTCTGGCTCAGGTGCAAACTGTCTTGCATTAGACGGAAGAAGCAAGTTCTCGTTTATGAATGAAGAGGATGAGAAAAGAATCCCGGAGGAGACGATTATTGTTTGTTTTTGTGTTTTCAGTCTTTTATTACTTTTGAAAGTGTGTCATAAGTTAATGAGCTTAAGCCTAAACCAATGGGTTAGTAAACTCATCACATCCTCCCTCTGATTAGGGGTAATGAGAATACCTTAAGTGTGAAGTCAGCATCTCACATTTAATCACCCTGAAGTAGGATTAAGATCATTAACTTACTTGTGATTATTTAGATGTTTTTGTTGTTTTTGTTTAGTGTTAAGTAATGAGCTTAAGCCATAATCAGGGATTAAACAGACTCATTACACCATCCTAATAGAAGGATAATAGATGAGAATGTTTAAGCTGAGGAAAGCTCCTCAACTTAATCCATGATTAGGGATTAACCTCATGACAAAACAAAGCCTTTATTAAATGGATTTTAGTTAATGATGAGATGAAGAAGTGAGTTTTAGGGTTTGTAAGACAACTTGAGGGGGACTTGTCCATTAACACTAGGGTTAGTCCTTCTTAACCAATTAAGGAAGAATTAGAACCCTAATGCAAGGCCCAAGTTACAAGCTTGATGTCTTGATGATTATTAAGTGAATTGATTAAGGGGTTAAACACATTAAGGGTTTAACACTTAGGATTAAAGTTATACACTCCATCCTAATAGAAGGATGCAGACATAAGCTTAATCACAAAGCCTTAAAGCCTTTAGGGTTTAGTCCCTGATTATGAGGTGAGGAGAGAAGACTCAATGAGACACAAAGGTAAAAGATAAATGGGGGGACTAATCAAAACCCTAATTATTGTCATGCTTGGTTGTTCCTAGGGTTTATGAGGTTTGCAAGAAAGATCTTCAGAGAAACCACCAGGAAGCAGATGAGAGGAGCAAAGAGAAGCAAAACAACTTGCTTCACTTAAGAAGACAAGTTGCTTGAAGGAAGAAAGTAAGATGAAAAGAAATGAGCAAGCTCAATCCCAAACACAAGATAAAATGCAGCAATTATGCATAAGAGAGATGAAAAGAGATTGTGAGAAGTGAAGGCAAATTCACTTCTCAACACAACTTACCACCTGAAAAGTTAGCAAAAGAAATGAAAGGTAATGCAAATGAGATGAAATGTGATGATGCAAACCAAAACCAGAAGTATGAGTATGATGTTAATGATGCTAAGAGATGATGCAAACATGAGGCAAGGCATGAGAATGATCATACAAACATATGGATGCAAGAGAAGCATGCTTTGAACCATGAATGTTCATGAAAAGTTATGAAATGCCAATGACATACAACATGGCAAATGAAAGATGCAATGATCACATATGATTCTAATATGTCCTAAGATGTATTATGAATCAAGTGGATGCACAAAATGTCATGGCAAGTCATGGTATGCAAGCAAATAGAAGATGGATGCAAAGGAAGGCATGAATTAGGGTTATATGCAACATACAAAGCAAAAATCCAAAACCAGAAGCAAACAACATGATAAAAATTTGAAAATGCAATCAAAGTAACCCTAAACCTATACAAACTCACTGCCCAAAGGAGGGGATCCAACTCTTAACCTAGTGAGAGTTATGAATCTCCTAAGATTGTTAGGGTTTCAAGGTACCTTGTCAAGAAAAATGCAAAACAAATGGAAAATGCAAGATCAAATCATGCCAATTTTATCCTATAAACTACATGCTATGAAAGATGCAATGCAAAAAGAATCATTGTCCAACTCTCAATGGTTAGGCAGAAATGAATTTTTGAAGTTTGTCACAAAATATTGCCTTGAAATGGAATTAATTCCAATAAAAATGATCAAAAGGCATTAAGAACAAAAAATAAATTTGGTTTGAGAGTTGGACAATGTTTCTAAATGTTTTTAAAGGTTACATGAATTTTTTTGTGATTTTTAAATACCTAAAAGTATTTTAAATTAATTAATTCTCATTAATTAATTAAAAATAATCTTTTAAATGATTTAAAAATATTTTTCAATGCAAAAAATGAAAATAAAAATATTTTTGTGTTCTGAAAAATGATGAAAATCTTGACAAAAATTTTCATAATTTTTAAACATTTTTTGCTATTTTAAATTAAATGTGCAAGATAAATAAGAAAAATGCAATAAAAATCAAATAAATGGAAAGGTAATCACATCCAATGCTCCAGATTCAAAGTTGGGAGAGGATGTTTGACTGCGCGCGTGAATTGATGGTCAGGATTGATTCTGGCTTAATTAACTTAATTATGATTTATTAAATTAATAAAAACAGGTTAGGGTTTAATGACTTAATCTGGACCACTCGAAACTTAAGCTAATCCGCATCCAATGGCTATGAACGCATCTGGCAAACTAATTAGGGTTAGGGCTTAATGACTTTCAGGTGACCGGAGGGAAGCTTCGGTCATCTTCTCCGGCGGGTCAAAAACCCTAAAACATGCTACAGGCCACCATTCATCAAATTGAACACAGGGAAATGATCCTCTACCCAAACCCCATTCAAATCACCCCTCAAACAACATTTATAACCCAATAACAGAGGGAATCGAAGCAAACAAATTTCACGGGTGAAATTTCAGAGAGCAACCAAATGCTCATTTCTTCACCATTTTTGATTCTAAAGGTACCAGCATGATCAACATGACATATACTTTCATTTTGTAACAAAAAATACAAGCTCTGAAAAGTTTGAGGTTTGAAGCTACCTGAGGTGGTGAACTGTGAATATGAGCTTTTCAGACCTTTCTTTGATGCAAAGTGACCCCTCTGAACCTCCTGAGATTAATGGAATGCTCAAAATCTTTTGTTGGTGGCTGATTTGAGAGTTTGAGTTCTGGTATAGCAGGTTTCACAGTTGAGATACATGGGGTTTCAAGCTGTTTCAATGGTGGATTTTGGTTCCATGGAAGATGTGTGATTCATTGGTGAAGAGAAAATGAATGTTTGATGGCTGTGGAAGGAGATTCGAAGAGAGGAAAGTTTTGACAATTTTTGGAGTGTGCTGCAATGTGTGTGTTTCAGGCTTGTGTATGTTGTGTTTTATGATCCTTAGGTGATCCATAAACTATCCCAACAATTCTGGAGAGCAGGTGTGCACTGTGGGATTGGTATGGGATGATTGGCCAAAAAGTCAAGTTTTGTGTACTTGCAGCATGGGCTATGGCAGAGATGATTTCTTGGCCTATACAGCATCAGCTTGAGTCAAGGATGGCCCTTGGATGATTCATGAATGACTGTAGCATTTGGATCATAAGTTGTAAGTGTTTTTGCAACTTGATAACTTGTCACATTTCATGGCAATGCTTTGAAACCAGCTAGAGGTCAAACAATCCCTTTGAGAATGATTTTGCAAAAAATCCCTCTTTGTACTTTCATGAAGAATGGCTTATGGTTATGTGAAAATCAAGGCAAATAAATGAGAAATCCCTTGGGCCAATTCTGATTTTAGGTCATGCATTGCATTGGTATGATGATTAGAGGTCATATTGAAGTCACATAAAGGCTTGCCATGAGAAATTGCAAGTTTTCCATTTTGTGCAAAAGTGAAATTTCAATGATTTTATCCAACTTTGCAAGGCCATAACTTTTGATCCAAAATGAATTAGAATGAGTTCTTGTACTTTTTGAAAAGGGAATGATCCATTCTACAACTTTCATGACCAAAGTTTTCCCATTTGAAGCATTTTTGAATCAAAAAGCAAGGGTTGAAAAAGTTTCCCAAAATGGCAATTTTCCATTACAAGTCATTTCCCCAAAAAGTCAACTTTGCAAATGGCTTGAAATCCTTCAATTTTGTGAACTTCTAACATCTTCTATGATCAAATAAAGATCATACATAATCAAAATGATGAAGAACACCCTTTGGTTGGGTCATTGGGGGCCTCAGATGCCCTGATTTTGCACTGACTTGCTCAAGAAGTCAACTCTTGATTAGATTCCTTCCCCATGGAATTTCTTCATGAAAATTGATATGCATGATCCTTATAGCATATAGAGACCAATAGAAACAAGAATAACCAAAAAATTTGGAGTTATGGCCTTTGAAACCAAAACCCTAATTCTAGGTCATCTGTGCAATTAAACCTGGCTCTGCTTCCATGCCATTCTCAGTTCTTGTGATTCTTTGACTTTCTTGACTTTGTGAGGATATAATATGATGCTTGAACATACATGGACCCCTTTGAAGTGATTTAAGACCTTTGGAGTGGCTCAAGTGGCTCTTGGATAGCTCAGATCACAAACCCTAGATGCAGATGACTTAGAAACAATGCAGTGAAGCAAAAATGCAATATGGGATGCTATGATTAAACTTATGCATATGAACTGATCACAATCCATGGTGTGAATGGGTGAGGGCAAATTTGGGGTGTTTACAATCATGCATCATAAGCATAGCATTTTCACTAACCATTTCAAGGACCAAATGATTTATCTTTGTTCTTTGTTGCAGGTCATGGCTTCTGCTCGTAGGAACACTATCCGGATCAACTTTGTAGGAATACCTCCTAAGCTCAAAGAGTTGGTTTCCCAAGTTTCTGAAAACTCTCAGTTCATCAAGAGACATGGTCACCTATTGGATCTAGTCACTTCAGGGTTCAATGAAGACATGATGAGTGTGCTGTTTCAGTTCTTTGATCCTAAGCACCATTGCTTCACATTCCCCGACTACCAGCTGGTTCCTACAATGGAAGAGTTCTCTAAACTTCTGGGTATATCTGTACTTGATCAGAAACCATTCTCAGGCTTGGAAAAAGATCCTAAAACTGAGGTTATTGCTGCAGCTCTACATCTGAAGAAGTCTGACATTGTTCTAGAAACGAGAAGCGGAGTTAAGGGTATTCTTGCTAAGGTGTTGATAGAGAAGGCTCAAGTGTTCTTGAAGGCCATGAGCTATGATGCTTTTGATGAGATCTTAGCCTTGTTGATTTATGGCTTAGTGTTGTTCCCCAATCCAGATCAGTTCATAGACGTTCATGCCATCAACATATTCCTGAGTCACAATCCAGTGCCTACATTGCTTGGAGACATTCTGCACTCTCTTCATACTCGTACTACAAAGGCACGAGGAACTCTGATGTGTTGCATACCTTTGCTATCTAGGTGGTTTATTTCTCACCTTCCTCGATCAGTGATGAAGAATGAGCAAGGATTCAGGTGGTCCAAGAGGATTATGTCACTCTTGCATTCAGATATTCGTTGGTGCTCCAGATCTATGGAGAATGTTACTATCATTGACCGTTGTGGGGAATTTCCTAATGTGCCACTTCTAGGCATAAGAGGAGGCATTACTTACAACCCTTCCTTAGCTTTACGACAGTTTGGTTACGCTCGGAGTGATGGTCCACATGACATGTTGATTCAGGGTATTGTGTTTGACTACGACAACGATCTGCAAGGTTACCCTCAAAGGTTCATACGAGCATGGGGAAAAGTGAACAAGGTTGACAGCAAGACTCTGGAGCCCAAGTACACCATTCCTATGGAAGCTTACCTCAGATGGGTGCGATCTCGTGCTCAGACTCTTATGATGCCATATCCTGCCATCTTGCCAGTTACTATGGAGCATGTTGCTGAAGGAGATACCTCTTATACCATCCTTCACCCAGACATGCCCACTAACATGGAAGACTTACAGAGATCCTGGATCCAGTTGAAGGAGCAAAGGGATACTTTCGAGGCTCATTACAAATCAAGTCAAGAAAGAATCCTAGAGCTAACAAAGCAACTTCACGAGGAGCGGAATCTCAACTCATACCTCAACACAAAGAGGAAACGTCCATGGGAGACTTAAAACCCCATCTTTTGTATTTATTTCATTTCATTTTGTAAGCCCAAGGGGCAAACAAATTTATTACTAATAAAAGTTTACTTTCTTGATTGTTTAAGCAAATTTAAATCCTGCGGTCCTTGAAAACATTGCATACGCATTTACATACCATATCATTGCATCACAGGTTTCTTGTGCACAGGTTTCTTATCTTCTCGCTGTTTATTTCAGCAATGGCTCTTGAACAAACAGTTAAAGATCTCCAGGCACAAAATGCACAGTTCCAAGAGCTGATCCTGAACTTGTCCAAGGGGCAGGATGAATTGAAGACACTGCTGGCCAAGAAGACTAAGAAGACTAGAAGATCAGGAGGCCTGATCAACATGGGAAGAAGGTTCAGAGGTCCTGTCAAGACCAAAGAACAGGTTGAAGATTATGAGTCTAAGAAAGAGGGAGGCAGTCTCCATAATACAATGGGGGACTCTGATTCTGAAGCTAACTACTATCATGAGCCTAATAAAGATAAGTTCAAGATGCTGGTGGATAGAATGGATGCTATGGAATTGCAAAAGTCTTCTGGGCTGGATTTTGAAGACCTGAGTTTGATATCTGGGGTGGTTATACCCATTGGTTTAAAGGTTCCTACTTTCGTAGTTTATGATGGTGTCTCTTGTCCCAAGCTGCATCTGAGGTCTTATGTCCGGAGAATCCAACCCCATACTGCTGATAAGAAGTTGTGGATCCATTTCTTCCAAGAGAGCTTATCTGGAGCTCAATTGGAATGGTACTATCAGTTGGAGAGTGTCAACATCCGTGATTGGAATGATCTTGCTGAAGCCTTTTATAAGCAATATCAATACAATGCTGACCTAGCCCCTACTCGCATGCAGCTACAAAGCATGTCTATGGGTGCTAAAGAAAATTTCAAGGAGTATGCCCAGAAGTGGAGAGACTTGGCTGGAAGAGTACAACCCCCTCTAACTGACCGGGAGTTAGTGGATATGTTCATGTGTACGCTGAATGGTCCTTTTTACAGTCATCTCATTGGAAGCTCATCATCTGGCTTCACTGAGTTGATAATGACAGGAGAGTGCGTAGAAAGTGGTATAAGAAGTGGCAAGATCCAAGTGGGTGCTTCTTCTTCAAATACTGCAAAGAAGCCTCCCAGTGGGAAGAAAGAGTCGAATGTTGTTTATGGTCAACCAGATCGTAATAGGAGGCATCAGTCTGTGAGTGCAGTTCATATCTCCAATCCAACTCCTACAACACCAGAGATGCCACAGGGAAATCAACCGAGGCCTAGAAGACAGTTCACCAAGATCAACATGTCAATGGCCCAAGCCTTGCAACACTTGTTGAAGGGTGAACTTATCACTTTGAGGGACCCTCCTCAGAATCCCAATGTTACCTCTCCCAGGTACAATCCTAATGCACGATGTGCATATCATTCAAATTGTCAGGGACATGATACCAATAGTTGCTGGGTATTGAAGAATAAAATTCAAGATATGATTGATGCTGGAGAGATTGAGTTTGACCCTCCGGGTACTCCAAATGTGATTACTGCTCCCATGCCAAATCATGAGAAGACTGTCAATGCCATTGATGAAGATTCACATATTTCCTCAGTTGCAGAATTGACTACACCATTGTCTGTTATTAAGAAGAAGTTGGTACAAGCTGGGTTCTTTCCAGGTTGTCGTGAAGATTGTTTATATTGTACCTATAAGCCGGATAGCTGCTGGAGGTTGAAGGACGGAATTCAACGCCTCATGAATAATTACACCATAGTGTTTGAGAGGACTCCACCTTCTGTGGAAAGTATGGTTGATCATATAACTAAAGGTGTGAAGGTTGAAGAAGTGGATATGGTTGACAAAGTGCCGGTGAGGATTACTTCCAAGGGTCCTGTCAAAATCACTCATAAGGGTCCAATTAAGATTACTGCTGAAGGCCCTGTGAAGATTGTTGCTGAAGCTAGAGTGGCTCCTATGATCATTACCACTCCTGGTCCTATTCCGTACACTTCTGATAAAGCTGTGCCTTGGCATTATGGTTCCGATGTTTATATCCATGGTGTTAAGCAGGAACCCTTAGCTGATACACCTGTTATTGATGGAAACCTTGATATTGATAATATTGATGGATCTAGTAAGATCACACAAAGTGGAAGAGTTTTCTCTCCTCTGGTTACCTCCAAGAATACAGTTACTCCAACTACTACCTCCACTGCTGATGCTCGAGGCAAAGGTCCTGTTATTGAACCTGTGCCAACTGATGTGCCAGCTGCTGATGATCTTGCTAAGCAGATGGAAGAAGTATTGAAAATCATTCGCAAGAGTGATTATGACATTGTGGATCAATTAGGGAATACTCCCTCCAAGATTTCTATGTTGTCTTTATTGTTGTGTTCCGAGGCTCATGCCAAAGCTTTGATTAAATTCTTGAAGACTGCTCATGTGCCAAATGAAATTTCTGTAGACCAGTTTGAAAATTGTGTTGCACACTTGACCTATGATAATGTGTTAGGTTTCTCCGATGCTGATTTGACTCCAGCCAAAAGAGACCATAACAGGGCTCTGCATATCTCTATTGAATGTAGGGGCACTACCCTGTCACATGTGTTAATAGACAATGGTTCTTCGCTGAATGTGTTACCCAAAGTAGTTCTGAATAAGCTTAGTCCTGAAGATGCTGTGTTGAAGCCCAGTAATATAGTGGTGAAGGATTTTGATGGCTCGAGAAGAGTGGTGCATGGAGAAATTGATCTCCCAAATAAAGTAGGTTCTCAGGTCTTCAATGCTACCTTTTATGTCATGGATATTCGTCCGTCGTATTCTTGTTTTCTTGGGCGTCCCTGGATCCATGGGGCAGGTGTTGTAACCTCCACTTTACATCAGAAGCTGAGATATCCAGTAGAAGGAAAAGTTGTCACTATTTACGGAGAGGAAGGATATATAGTTAGCCATGTGAACACCTTTAAGTATCTTGAAGTGGAAGGTGAATATGTTGAAACTCCGTGTCAGACATTCGAAGTGGTTCCTTGGGTTGTTAATAATTATGAAGCTCCTCCTGTTGCCAAGAAAGTTCTTGTGGTCACCAGAGTACCTCCTACAATGGCCTCCCTCAAAGATGCTAGAGCTGTGGTGGATGAAGGTGGTTGTACTATTTGGGGTCAGCTTCCTGATATTCCTTACAAGTCTGACAAATTTGGTTTGGGTTTCACTGCAGAGTCCTAGAAGGCTGTTCGTCGTGCTCGTGTTGTTCGTATCACCAATCAGGGGATTATGAAGAATCAGATCAATGTTGTGGGTGACTATGATGAAGACTACAACTTGGATGCTTGGATTTTTCCTACTGTGGGTGCTGGGCTCAATAATTGGAAGGCTGAAGATGTTATTCCTATCTCCTTTAGTCAGGAGTAAATACTATTACTGTGTTGTTACTTTTAAAAATTTGTAATGTTTGAACAATTAAACTCTTAAGCCTTGTGCCTTACCCGGGGCACAATGGTGTGCTTGTTACGGGATGTCATTTCATTTGCATACTTCATTCAATAAAAATCAGTGGACGTTTCGTTTTCGTAAATATTGTGTTCCTTGTCTTTCTTTTCTTTTAGTTTTGTTTTATCAGCTATGTGTTCTTACACACACCCACATCACTAAAATTCAGATCCTCATCCACTCTGGATCCTGTTGATAACAGTTCTACTATTGCCAATTATAATTTCGAGAATCCGATCTATCAAGCTGAAGACGAAAATGAGGACGATTGTGAAGTACCTGTAGAGCTTGCTAGGTTGTTACAACAAGAAGAGAAAGCTATACATCCACATGAAGAGCCAATCGAAGTTGTGAATCTGGGAACTGAAGAAAACAGGAAAGAAGTCAAGATAGGGGCTGAATTAGAGGATGGGGTCAAGAGCAGATTAATTCAGATGTTACATGACTATGTGGAGATCTTTGCTTGGTCCTACGAGGATATGCCAGGGTTGGATACAAACATTGTGGTTCACCGTTTACCAGTAAAAGAAGATTGTCGTCCAAAGAAGCAGAAGGTTCGTCGCATGCGTCCTGAAATGTCAGAGAAGATTAAGGCAGAGGTGATGAAACAGTTTGATGCATGGTTCTTAGCTGTGACTTCTTATCCTCAATGGGTTGCAAATGTGGTGCCGGTACCTAAGAAATATGGTAAGGTACGTATGTGTGTAGACTACAGGGATTTGAATAAGGCCAGCCCCAAAGATGACTTCCCACTTCCTCATATTGATGTTCTGGTAGACAACACTGCTCAGCATAAGGTATTCTCTTTTATGGATGGTTTCTCTAGTTACAATCAGATCAAGATGGCACCTGAAGATATGGAGAAGACAACATTTGTAACACAGTGGGGCACTTTTTGTTATAAAGTGATGCCATTTGGTTTGAAGAACGCAGGGGCAACATATCAGCGTGCTATGGTGGCTTTGTTTCACGATATGATTCATCATGAGATAGAGGTGTATGTGGATGATATGATAGCCAGATCCCAGAATGAAGAACAACACCTTGATCATCTGCATAAGTTGTTTGAAAGGTTGAAGAAATACAAGTTGAGATTGAACCCAAACAAGTGTACTTTTGGAGTTAGGTCTGGTAAACTCCTAGGTTTCATTGTCAGTGGAAAAGGTATTGAAGTAGATCCTGCAAAAGTGAAAGCTATACGAGAGATGCCAGCTCCCCGCACTGAGAAGGAGGTTAGAGGTTTCTTGGGACGATTGAATTACATTGCAAGATTTATTTCCCAATTAACTGCTACCTGTGAGCCAATCTTCAAGTTGTTGAAGAAAGATCAGGTAATGGAATGGAATGATGAGTGCCAGACAGCATTTGATGAAATCAAGAAATATCTGCTAGAACCTCCAATTTTGATGCCACTAGTTGATGGAAGACCCTTGATTATGTACTTAACAGTATTAGACAACTCAATGGGGTGTGTGTTGGGGCAACATGACGAGTCTGGTCGAAAAGAGCAGGCAATATACTACCTTAGCAAAAAGTTTACCGACTGTGAAACAAGATACTCACTGCTCGAGAAAACTTGCTGCGCTTTGGCATGGGCTGCTCGCCGACTAAGACAGTATATGTTGACTCATACTACCCTATTGATTTCAAAGATGGATCCAATCAAGTACATATTTGAGAAACCTGCTCTCTCCGGAAGAATTGCAAGATGGCAAATGATCTTGACAGAATATGATATACAGTATACTACTCAGAAGGCCATTAAAGGAAGTGTTGTAGCTGATCATTTGGCTCATCAAGCAGTGGATGATTATCAGTCAATGAGTTTTGAGTTCCCCGATGAAGACATTATGATTATTACCAAAGAACCTGGACAATATGACGGACCTGAACAAGGATCCCGATGGACTATGGTTTTTGATGGAGCTTCTAATGCACTTGGTAATGGTGTTGGTGTTGTGATCAGTTCCCCTGAAGGTTGTCATACCCCGATTACTGCCAGACTTTGTTTCTATTGTACTAATAAAATGTCTGAGTATGAGGCATGTATCCTGGGTATCAAAGCTACCATTGATATGAAGATTCAGTTCCTGGACGTATATGGAGATTCAGCCCTGGTAGTAAGTCAGATTAAAGGAGATTGGGATACCAAGCATGATAATCTCATTCCATACAGAGAGCATGTGTTGTCTTTGACACCACATTTCAAAGAGATTACGTTTGGAAATATTCCACGAAGAGAGAATCAGTTGGCAGATGCTTTAGCCACCATGGCATCCATGTTTGAGATCAGCTGGGATGATGAAGCTCCCAAGATTACTATTGATAGATTTGAAAAGCCTGCATACTGCAATGAGATTGACACTGAAGAAGCAGAAGGGAAACCTTGGTTCTATGAAGTGAAAAGATATCTTGAAGCTCAGGAGTTCCCTGAAGGGGCATCTGTCAAAGATAAGAAGTTCCTGAGAAGGTTTTCTGCTAAGTTCTTTTTGAGTAATGGCATTTTGTACAAGCGCAATCATGATTCAACTATGCTTCGTTGTGTGGATAAGAAGGAAGCAACAGAGATTATGGAAGACATGCATGATGGGATCTTTGGCACTCATTCTAGTGGTCACACCATGGCAAAGAAGATATTGAGAGCAGGTTACTATTGGTCTACCGTGGAAGCTGACTGCTACCAACATTCCAGAACATGTCACAAGTGTCAAATTTATGCTGACAAAGTACATATACCTCCATCACCATTGAATGTGTTGACTGCTCCTTGGCCTTTTGCTATGTGGGGCATTGATATGATTGGTGAGATCAAGCCTACTGCTTCTAATGGGCATCGTTTCATCCTGGTTGCTATTGATTACTTTACTAAGTGGGTGGAGGCAGCTTCATTTGCATATGTTACCAAGAATGTTGTGGCTCAATTCATTAAGAATAATCTCATATGTAGGTATGGCATCCCTGAAAGGATTATTACTGACAATGGCTCTAATCTGAACAACACTATGATTACTGATCTTTGCACGCAGTTCAAGATTAAGCATCACAACTCTTCTCTGTATCGTCCAAAGATGAATGGGGCAGTTGAAGCTGCTAACAAGAACATTAAGAAGATTATACAGAAGATGACTGTTACTTACAAGGATTGGCACGAGATGTTACCATTTGCTCTTCATGGTTATCGTACTACAATACGTACTTCAACAGGGGCAACCCCATTCTCCTTAGTATATGGTATGGAAGCAGTTCTGCCCATTGAAGTCCAGATTCCCTCCTTAAGAATTATGAAGGATGCAGGCTTGGATGGAGATGAGTGGATTCAGACTCGACTTGACCAGATAAATTTGATTGACGAGAAGAGGTTAGGAGCTGTCTGTCATGGCCAGATGTACCAGAAACGAATGATCAAGGCTTTCAACAAGAAGGTTAAGCCAAAGGTATATCAGGCTGGTGATTTGGTAATCAAGCGTATCATACTACCACAGGGTGATCCTAGGGGCAAATGGACTCCTACATATGAAGGACCATTTGTGGTCAAGACAGTATTCTCAGGAGGAGCCATGATACTTACTACTATGGATGGTGAAGACTTTCCACAGCCTGTAAACGCAGACATAGTTAAAAAATACTACGCATAAAAAGAGACCCGCTAGGTTGACTGACCTAGGCAAAAATAAGGGCATCCCGGCGAATCAAAAAGGTTCGGGAAAAAATTAGGGATATATATAAAAAAAATGTACACCCGGCAAGTCGAAAACCTGAAAAGGCGGCTTGGGCAAAAAAGGGTATCCCGATGGATTGAAAACCTGAAAGGGCAATCCAGGCAAAAGTTAGGGATTAAAGCGTATGACTATGTCTCGTTTGGATCACCCGTGTAACTACTACCAGTTGTGCTACTTACTCAAGCTCGAACAGATAAAGCTCAATTCAATCATTCCGTCTCAACAGCAGAGGATGAGATACTTGAAGATAATGACAATAGTAGAATTGAAACTCAATAGGATTATTTCCCACATAGCTGATTTTCTTTGTTTTGTAAAAAATTTATGACGAATTCCTCTTACTAGGATTTCTGTCTCCTTGTACCATGTATGGGTCACTTTGTGATATAAATAAAATTCCATCTTTGAATCCAGATTTACTTTTACCCTATTTACATAAGCGAAACGTCCATTGGTTGTGTTTGAATGTATGTATGCTTTTGAATATGATTGATGTTTACCAGAAATGCATAAAATGCTTAATATGATTGATGTTTACCAGAAATGCGTAAAAATGCAGTAATAGTATTTACTAAGGACGAACGAGGGAAGGAATTCAACGAGGCTTCGCCGGTTCATCCCTACCAGACAGCTACAAATCCCCCAGTAGGGAAAATCCATCTTCATAAATACTTTAAGTCACATCTCCCCTGGAATTTATATCCATCTCTTTTATCCTCATACAGATAGTCGGGAATTTATTCTTCCAGTAGGAGTACGACGAACGAAGACGGGAGGTTATGGATACCTTACTATCAAACGAAGACGGGAAGTTTTGGATACTATATTATCAAACGAGACGGGAATAAGATCCTCATATTCTTCAGCAACCAAATCGGGATTTATTTTCCCTGGCCAGCAGTTGTTATACGAAGATATCCAGACGCTTCAGACTGCATGATTCATACATACGTCATTTACATCATACCATAAACATACATATCCATAAATATATAATACATTACTTCAGTGCATCATACTATGCATGCATACATAGTGCATAAACTAATATTATCTTGCAGAATGTTATATACATCGAACTAATCTTGTTTTTCAGATTAATCCTCCAGCAGACAAACTACATCAACAACTTATACCTCAGGACGTTGTTTATCCTCCTGAAAGCTATCATGACTTTGGGCCGTTGTTTATCTTCCCAAAAGTTACACTTATACCTCAGTATGTTGTTCATCCTCCTGAAAGCTATCATGACTTTGGGCCGTTGTTTATCTTCCCAAAAGTTATATTTATACCTCAGGACGTTGTTTATCCTCCTGAAAGCTATCATGACTTTGGGCCGTTGTTTATCCTCCTAAAGGTCATACTCTTACCTTGGGCCGTTGTTTATCTTCCCAAAGGTTATCTCATTACATTGGGACGTCATCTATCTTCCCAAAATCTATCTTGAGACGTCGTTTATCTTCTCAAAAGCCATATCCTTACCTTGGGACGTTGTTTATCTTCCCAAAAAGCTATATCTTCATACTTTGGACTACTTGATTCTCCAAGAAGTATATTTGAAGAACTTTTCTCCAGATGGCATCTCTAAGCCCATCTCCCGTTCCTCCAAGTGGCATCTTTAAGCCCACTCAAGCATATACAACATATCATCAGTATTACTCTATGCACTGGTGAGTGCAAATTTTTGGGTTTTTGTGTTCAATCCCCTTCAACCTTCCAGGTCACAACTGGCACATATACCAATCTAACCCCTCAGGTTTCAGAAAATTGAACAGGGGCAGCTGTTGCACCCCAAAATTTGCCCTCACAAAAACAAAAACTTTGTGTACTAAGAGGCTCACAAGGTTCACAAGGTTCACAAGGTTCAGAAGACATCTTACAAGGTTCACAAGACATCTTATGAGGTTCACAAGGTTCACAAGACATATTATGAGGTTCACAAGGTTCACCAGACCTCTCATGAGGTTCATGAGGTTCACAAGGTTCACAATTAGTCAGAGGATTTAACAATTCCCTCAGGCAATGCATCCTCCTAAGCAATGCATCCAAAACTAGGGTTTTGACTTTAATCAGGCTAAATGGACTTCCAAGACTTTAAGTGAGCTTCATAACATCTTATATGTGTTTAAGAATCCCCATGACAAGTTTCAAGACTTTTCTCAAAGGATTGCTCAGTCAGATGATCAGATAGGTCAAAATCAGTCAAAGTAGTTAAAAAGTCAAACTGAGGTCAACTGTGGTCAAACCAAAGTCAAACTTCATGATTTTTTTCCAACATCAAGTATATGAAGTAAAATTCATCATTTGATCAAGGGTTGATCATGATTCATCAAGGAGATTTCAAATCATCAAGAATCAGGAGTTTCTAAATTAGGGTTTCCTCAGGAAAAGTCAACTGAACTTTGACCAGCCATAACTTTCACATGCTTCATCAAATTTTTCCCATCCAAATCTCATTTTGAAGGAAATTGAATTCTCTACAACTTTGTGTCTCACAAGCCAAGCCCAAAAATGCTTCATTTGGAAGGTATGAGCTAAGACATTCTAGGTCCTTTTAAAAGTCAACAAAAAGTCAACAACTTCAAAACAGCATAACTTGAGAATGGTAAAAGATATGGACATGAAAACAATGGGGTTGGTTATAGGACTCTTTAAGGTTTCCAAAATGTCCAAGAACACCCTCATAGCATTAAAATTGAAGGATTTGTGCCCTTGCAAAGTTGGGAAATTTTTGGGTGGTTTATGAAGTAAATGGGGTCTTAAATCCATAATTCTTCAAATGGGCTGAACTTTTTGTGACCCAAGGTGTTCCATGACATCATGCACGAAATTTATTTAATATTTTATTTATTTTATTTATTTTATTTTATTTATTATGATTTTTTATATTAAAAATCATTTTAAATTCAAATAAAATATAAAATATGAAGATTTAAAAAATATTTTGATTCTAGAAGGTCATGAAAGTTAATTGGATCAAATTGATATGAGAATTATGGTGATTGTCTTAAAATAGCAAGGTTACATTCAAGAATATTTGAATTTTAAGACATGATCTTTTTCAATCTTCAATGATCAAAAAGTCCAAATAACCCTACAATATTTTGACCTAATTTCATCTACTATAAGTACATAAACACATCACAATGCAATGGACGCGAAATTGCTGCCTCAAGAACAAGTCTCAAACTTTCAAAATTCATCCAAAAAATCTCAATTCGGATTCTTCCTTAGAGACTCTTTCAAGGCATTCTAAAGGTGTCAACATGTTCCTTGATGATCACTGAGTGCATAGCCATGCTTATCATCATCTAAAACTCCATAAATCGCATAAACCGAATTGCTTTTAACCTCACATTTGATTTTTTCGATTCAATGAATTTGCTGCATATTAATTGATTTTGATTGTTTAATCTTATTTGTTTCATTGTGTTGAAGCTTTCTGGATCATTTGATTGGAGTTTCATTGCCTAGAACGAATTTGGCCATTGCTAGGGTTTCGGCCAAGCTTTTAGGGTTCCATGATAGACCTAATATAAATAAATTCTAAAGACATAGGATGATTGTATGAACTCTGGGAATCATAATGCCCTAATCAATTGGAAGAAATTGTACCGTTTGCTTGCTGTTTGAAATTCGCAGGTTATGAGTATTAAGAACTCGCAGGAAAATGCATAGGTGATTTTGCAACAAAATTCGTAGGTATCAAGGAAGAAGATGAAGTTCTTGGCGCGCTGGCTGGAATTCAAATTTTGTTTTAATATTTTATTGTATTGTTTATAATTTATTTCACAGATGCACGTCTGGCCCAGTGGTGATGGATGCGCGTGTTATGGTTCAAGGCTTGGGTTCGATCCTGGGAGGCAGCATTCTTTTTGCTTGATTTTCTCATTTATTCACATGACTTAATATATTATTATTTGTAGTGGTTACATAAACAGGTGCGCCCTTCTGGCTGGATGGTTGGAGTGTGTGTTTGTTTGGTTGAGGGTCCTGGGTTCGAATCCCCCCAGGCCCTTTTTTTGTGTTATTTTTGCTTTTGTTGTGATTTTTACAGGATTTGAAACAAAGCAATATGGATCTCATTCTATGTCACCTGCGTGTGCTGGCCAGAGTGGTTTTGGTGTTGAGTTTGGAGGTAAGGGACCTGGGTTCAAATCCCAGGTCCTTTCTTTTTGATCAATTTTCATGTTTTCCTTATTTTAATTTATGTTATTATTATTTCTATTTTATTTAAATTAGTAAATATAATTTATAAATACTATTAAAATACTTTTATTCATATTCTTAAAAAATCATGATTTCTTTTTCTAAAAAATCTTTTATTTTTATTTATTTCATAATATGTATATATATATAATTTGTAAATAAATTGATTTATTTTGTAAATTAATAAGAAAAACCCTAATATTTTCTAAAACCCTAATAATATTTCATAAAGCCTAATTATTTTATTATATTTGTATATAAATCTTAATTATGTATATTTATTTTTATAATTTGTTTATATTACTTAAATAATTCAATAAAATAGTAAACCCTAGATTATATTTTAAACAATTAAAAATCCTAATTTGAGCTTATAAATATAATTTATTTTTATAATATGTTTATTTAATTATAATTAACCATTATTTTTATAATATGTATACAAATTTAAATCATTAGAATAATTTAGTACATAATATTTATTTCTTTTATTAAATTCTCTTAAAAAATATTATTTATCTAATTTTGAACTTTAAATTTATTTATTTTCATTATGCTAATTCTTTCACCTTATTCTTATTTATTTTATTACTACTAACCCCCTTTATTTATTTATTTATATATTATATGATTGTTTATTTTATTATTATTATTGTTACTAACCCACTTAATTATTCATTTATTTGCTTATTTAACATATTTTAATTATTATCATAATGTAATTGTGTCCAATATGTAATAGTTGTAGAATAATTTTTATTATTTATTTTTAAATACTATGGTTAGTAAAATAGGGAGTGTAAAACATGTTTGTATGTAAATTTAAATTTAGATCATTAAAACTTAAAGATAAATATTTGAACTTGTACACTCACACACGTAAGTCGATCCTGGATCGCCATCTCACTTCTTAAGGGTTACCTCTCAAGTTGCCTAAACAAAAGGTCAAGTAGGGTGTATAATGCAAAGTCCCTCATCTTATATCATCTTGTCCCTTAAAAGATAAAAAGATCAAGTCCCTTCATGGTTGCCTTCGTAATGATCTTGTCCCTTTCGAATAAAGATGATAAGTCTCTTCGAATTGCTTATACACCTCACAATTGCCTAAATAACAGTTGTCCCTTCACTTGTCCCTCACACATCCAAGGTAATGACTACCTATTCCTTAATAATAGGGATAGTCTTACCACTTAAAGGATATTTAAGAACATAAAAGACTTAACTTAGGGTAGGATCCTCTTATGTACTTGCTCACTTTTCAAAAACGTTTCAAACACTTCACATTTTTCAAGCAATTTTCAAAACAAAGGCTTTATATATATCCGTACATGGATTATTATAAAGTACTTAAGAAAATTTCTATTCACACACTTCACATTTCTTAAAACAATTTAAAGTGAGCTAAGTAACTAAGAGCCCATGGATAACCATGGATGTAAAGGGTGCTAACACCTTCCCTTTACATAACCTACCCCCCGGACCCAAAAATCTTTTAAAGGTCTTTCCTGTTCTTTTATGCCTTTCCTTTGGATAAAATAAAAGTCGGTGGCGACTCTTGCTATCCGCAACATAACTAAAGTCAGTTCTCCCACCGTGTTACAGGGACATGTAAACGCCGTTTTCTCTTGGTCCTCCGGTGCAACAGCAATTTGATTGTATCCGGAGTAACCATCAAGAAAACAATAGTAATCATGTCCCGCTAGTCTTTTCAACATTTGGTCAATGAATGGCAATGGAAAATGGTCCTTTCTCGTAGCCAAATTCAATCTTCTATAATCAATGCACACTCTCCATCCAGTCACAGTTCTAGTAGGAATCAACTCATTCTTTTCATTTGTTATAACAGTTGTTCCCCCCTTTTTGGGCACCACATGTACCGGACTCACCCAAGCACTATCGGATATAGGATAGGTTAATCCTGCATCCAATAGCTTAATAACTTCTTTTTGTACTACCTCCTTCATCACCGGATTCAATCTTCTTTGGGGTTGCACGACCGGTTTGTGATCTTCTTCCATAAGTATTTTATGCATACACATCGTAGGACTTATACCTTTAAGGTCTTCAATCTTCCACCCAATCGCTCTCTTGAATTTCTTAAGGACTTCAATTAACTTGTCTTCTTGCATACCTTTCAAATTAGCGCTAATAATAGCGGGACATTTTTCTTCCGTGTCAAGAAAGACATATTTGAGATTCTCGGGTAGTTGCTTCAATTCTGGTATTTTTGGCTTGTCTTTGCCTTCATCAACCGTTATAGGTTGTCGCAACTCTTCCCACCGGTGCATTCTAACTCTTTTAAGGATAGGTTGAGTTTCAAGCATAGCTACCACTTCCATATCATTATCTCCAACTTCCTTATCATCTTCAAAAATGGATATACTCAACACCCTCTCTAGAGGTAATTTGGACACACTTTCTAAATGCTCACTAGCTTCCATTTGTTCTAACACTTGTATGTTACTACTAGTGCCCACATCATCTTTATACTTCAAAGTGTTCCTAACATCAATTTTCAACTCTTCATCATACACCTTCAACGTTAGTGTTCCACCTTCCATATCTATCATGACTCTCCCGGTTTCTAAGAAAGGTCTTCCCAAAATCAAGGGGATTTCTTCATCTTCAGGCATTTCAAGGATCACAAAGTCAACCGGAAACACAAATTTGTCCACTCTAACCAGGACATCATGGACAACTCCATACGGCCGCTTCACCGAATGGTCCGCGAATTGGAGAGTCATCCTAGTGTCTTGAAAAACACCAATACCCAACTTTTTGTAGATGGATAAAGGCATTAAACTGATGCTCGCTCCCAAGTCAATGAGAGCTCTCTTGAACGATCGGTCACCGATAGTGCATGGGATGGTGACAACTCCTCTATCTTTTTTCTTCACCGGAATCTTTAGTCCCTGCAAAATAGCACTATAAGTTTCGGTTAGAATAATAGGTTCAGCTCCCATAGTCCTCTTTTTAGCAATGATATCTTTCATGAACTTGGCATAAGTGGGCATTTGTTCAAGTGCTTCAAGCAATGGAATATTCAACTCCATCTTTTTGAACAAGTCAAGAAATTTCTCAAAATTCTTTTCTTGCTGCCCTTTCTTCTTGTTTCTTGTAGGATATGGTAGTTTGACCACCGGTTTCGGTTCAACCGCTTTTTCTTTGACGTCCGGTGCTGGGGTAACTTCTTTTTCTTTACCAACCTCTTCATTTTATTTGATTTCCAGTTCAACCTCAATCATTTGACTTTCACCTTCAGAATTTTCTTGAACCTCTTCACTAACTTTACCTCTTCACGTTGTGACTGCATTTACTTTGTGATTATCTCTAGGATTTGTTACAGTAGCACTAGGAAGATTCCCTGGAGTTTGTGGAATGGCGAGGTGTTGGGCAATTTGGCTCATTTTCACTTCAAGATTCTTTATAGAGGCTCCAGTATTCTTGAAGTTACTTCTTGTTTCTTCTTGAAATTGACAATTGTGAGCTGCCATCTTTTCAATGGCAATTTCCCAATCAGCTTTTCTTGACACTGGAGGCTGATAAGGTTGTTGCTGGGGCTGATACTGTTGTTGGCCTTGAACCGGTTTTTGGATGTTCCCTTGATGATCTTTCCAAGAGAATTTTGGGTGATTTTTCCACCCCGGATTATACGTGTTGGCATACAGATTGTTCTGCCTCAACATATTAATCTGTTCAACCTGTTCTTGAGTTGCCAAACAGTGCATGGCAAAGTGAGGTCCACAACATATCTCGCAAATCACTGCTTGAACGGGTTCAACCTGAGCCACTGTTTGAGTTCCCATATTCATCTTCTTTAACCTTCTTTCAACTTCTGCGGCAATTTGATCTTCCATTTTTACAACCTGCTCTGTCAGCTTTAGATCAATTTTTCCATCTGGTTGACTTACTGTGCGATCATATAATTCAAGGTGTTCATTGGCAGCAATGGCTTCTATGATTCTTTTAATACCTGTGGCTGTTGAAAAGTTTGTTGAGCCACCTGCAGCAGTATTAATAAGCTGCTTTGTCTTGAGTCGCAACCCATTCACAAAGTTTTGCATCTGCTCGGTCGCGCCCATATTATGAATAGGACACGAATTCATACACCTTTTGAATCTTTTATAAGCATCTCCAAGTGATTCACTCTCTTTTTGTTTAAAATTGACTATATCATATCTTTTCCGGATGAACACTGAGGCAGGAAAGTATTCATTAAGGAAAGCTGTTTCCATCTCTTGCCATGTTGTGATACTCGCTGCGGGAAGAGAGTAGAACCACTCTTCTGCATCGTCAGTAAGTGTGAATGTAAACATCACAAGTCGTTTTGCCTCCTCTGAATGACCTTCAATCTTCAAAGAAGTTGTGGTAGTAAGAAATCTCTGAAGATGCTTATTTGCATCCTCATTGATTCTTCCGGAGAAAGGCTTGCTCTCTAACTGGCGGATAGTAGATGAATGCAACTGAAAGTGTGCTACATTCACCGGTTGATTAACAATCGTCATCCTATTAGGTTGAGCATTTGCCCCTCCGTAATCCCCTAAGAGTCTCTCTGCAACAGGTTGATTCCCTGCCATGTTGTTGAATTCTGTGTCAGTTTCTCTGTCTGAATCAGAGTCACTGTGCTCCGAGTGAATGGATATATAGTCCTCAGTTTCCTGATACGGGACACTTGAACCAGTCTTAGCCAGACTATCAATTCTTGCCTTGCGGCGTCTCTCGTGCAAAGCTCTTTCTGGTTCTGTGTCAAAAGAAAATTTAGCTGAGGCCTGACCTCGCATAAACAGTTAGACACGAGTTAGAAAACAAAATTTCAATAATACTAAAATGATATACAGAGAAAAAAGTAAAATTTTAGTCGCAGAGCAACAAAATTCCAATTGATATAACACAAACAACTTAATTCTTTGGCAGTCCCCGGCAACGGCGCCAAAAACTTGATCAGAAAATAGCAAGTGTACTATTTTTACCGATGTAGTAATAGAAGGGAGGAACCCCAAATATCGATCTCAAGGACTGCTTAATAAAATAAGTTCTTAATGATTAATTTCAATTGGACAAAAGTTATGGTTTAAAGGTTTGATTTTAGATTGAATAAACTAAAGTTATTAAAACGTAGACTAAAACAAAGAGTTTTTACTAATATGAAAGTAATGCCAGGGACGGTGTATGATCCGTAGTGCAATGACTCAATGGTTTCTTAATTTTATAGAGATATGCTTTAAAAAGTGTCTTTCCTAAGTCGATAATGTTTTTCCAAAATTCCTTTAAAGAAAAACCATCGGTATTCTTCCTCGACCTTGATTCCTCAACGGTCAAAGAAGAATATCAAGCAATAATTCTGACATAAAGAGGTTTTCACAAAAATATCCCAATTCCTCAGTAATATTTATCGTGATAAAATTTATGCAACAAGGTTAGGATGGTTGGTCAGACCAAATCCTAACCACAATCAATTATCCCATTTTCCAACAAAGACAAAGCGTTAAGGACGTTGCATAAATTAAAGAAACGAATTTAAAAGCATAATCTCAAAATGAAGAATTCAAATTGTCATTACATAAAGCAAATCAGGGACACCCCCTGGCATTGGGGGGTTTAGCCACTCATGTTCATAACTGAAATAAAAACAGAGCAAGAAAATTGAGACATTACAATTAACGTAGGATTCGTTGGATCGTCAATCGCTTCCGCTCTTGATCAATCCTTCTTCTCCCGTATTCTTTCCAATCCCAAAATCCCCCAAATCAAAAAGTGGTTCATTACAGTAATAATTGTCAAATATAAATCAGTCTTCCAAAACACCGCAAAAAGTCCGGAATACCCTTGCAGCAACAAAACATAAGATTTTCTTCTGGTCTTCACAACACGGGCCGTGTTGTGTAACACGGGCACCCGTGTTGTGCCTCTGGTTTATCCCAATGCCTCTTCTTCATCAGATGCTATGACACAGGCCATGTTGTACAACACGGGCACCCGTGTCATAGCTCTAACTTTCTCCTTTTCTTAACACATCTCCTGTTCTTTTGGTATTCACAACACGGGCCGTGTTATACAACACTGGCACCCGTGTTGTGCCTCTGACATCCCATTTTGCTGTCATCTTTCATGCTTGTATCATCTCTTCGGACGCGTCGAACTACCGATTACATATTGACCTGAAAACACATCAAAAAAACAACCACATAACCCATACCACAGATAAAAACAGAATAAAACGATTAAAACTAACTTGCATGCTATATTAAGAAAACTACGACGAAACATGAACGAAATACTTCAAACAAACACAATTAGACTCAAAGGACACTGAAAACCGGCTTGAACACTACAACTAAATATCACTGATCAGGTGGTGAGATGGTTATTGAGACTCCTGCTTCAGGGTCAGTAACTACTTCTTTGGTGTGTGTAAGTTGTTCTTTGACCATGTATGGTAAAGATTTTGTTATGGATTTGGTTTGTTTGCCGTTGGAGGGTTTGGAAGTGATCTTGGGTATGAATTGGTTTCAATTTAATCGAGTTCATATAGATTGCTATCATAAGTTAGTGAGGTTTCCTTCTTTGGATGATGAAGAAGAGAGTTTCCTATCCACGAAAGAGTTGAAGAAACTTTTGGTGGACGAAACTCAATTGTTTGGTTTGTTTGCATCGTTGTCAGTGGAGAGCAAAGTGGAGCTCAGTAGATTCCCAGTGGTGTGTGATTTTCCAGAAGTGTTTCTGGACGATATTAAGGATGTACCGCCGGAAAGAGAAGTTGAGTTTTCTATTGATCTAGTTCCGGGTACTAGATCGATTTCGATGACACCGTATCGTATGTCAGCTTCAGAATTGGTAGAGTTGAAGAAGCAATTGAATGATTTTTTGGATAGGAGGTTTGTTAGGCCGAGTGTTTCTCCTTGGGGTGCGCCAGTATTGTTGGTAAAGAAGAAAGATGGAAGTATGCGGTTATGTATTGATTATCGACAGTTGAACAAGGTGACAATTAAGAACAAGTATCCACTTCCGAGGATCGATGATTTGATGGACCAATTGGTAGGTGCACGTGTTTTTAGTAAGATTGATTTGAGATCAGGATATCACCAGATTCATGTGAAAGAAGAGGATATTCAAAAGTCGGCTTTTAGAACACGGTATCGTCATTACGAGTATTCTGTGATGCCATTCGGAGTTTCTAATGCGCCAGGTGTGTTTATGGAATACATGAATCGTATTTTTCATAAGGAGTTGGATCGTTTTGTGGTTGTGTTCATCGACGACATTTTGATTTATTCAAGAGGAACATGAAGAGCATTTAAGGATTGTGTTACATATTTTGAAATAGAAGCAATTGTATGCTAAGTTGTCAAAGTGCGAGTTTTGGTTGTTGAAAGTAAGTTTTATAGGGCATGTTATTTTCGATGGTGGTATTAGTGTGTATCCATCCAAGATTGATGCGGTAATGCAATGGGAAGTTCCTAGATCGGTTACGGAGATTCGAAGCTTTTTAGGCTTGGCGGGTTATTATCGGAGGTTTATTGAAGGATTTTTAAAGTTGGCACTTTCGTTAACGCAGTTGACTTGTAAGGGAAAGGCTTTTATTTGGGATATTCATTGTGAAGAGAGTTTCATGGAACTTAAGAGAAGGTTAACAACGGCTCCGATCTTGATTTTGCCGAATCCGACGGAACCATTTGTGGTGTTTTGTGATGCTTCATTGTTTGGGTTAGGTGGTGTTTTTATGCAAGATGGAAAAGTTGTGGATTATGCTTCAAGACAATTGAGGGTGCATGGAAAGAATTATCCTACGCATGATTTGGAATTAGTGGTTGTGGTTTTTGCTCTAAAAATTTGGAGGCATTATCTTTATGGTGCGGGATTTGAAGTTTTTAGTGATCACAAGAGTTTGAAGTATTTATTTGATCAAAAGGAATTGAACATGAGACAAAGGAGATGGTTAGAACTTTTGAAAGATTATGATTTTGGTTTGAATTACCATCCGGGTAAGGCGAATATGGTGGCCGATGCTTTAAGCCGTAAGTTGTTACATATGTCCGCTTTGATGATAAGAGAATGGGAGCTTTTGGAGAATTTTAGAGACTTGAGTTTGGTTTGCGAGATGACGCCGAGAAGTGTGAGACTTGGTATGCTACATGTTACGAATGATTTTCTTGCAACCGTTTGTGAAAAGAAAAAGTTGGATTTGAAATTTGTCGATTTGATGATGAATGAGAATGAGGATTTCAAGGTTGATGATTTTGGAGTTTTGAGATTTCGTGGTCGTATTTGTATTCCTGATGATGAGGAGTTGAAAAGATGATATTGGAAGAGGGACACCGTAGTAATTTAAGTATACATCCGGGTTGAATAGAGATGTGGCTCATTTTGTATATGCGTGTTTGACTTGTTAGAAGTCTAAGGTGGAACATCAGAAGCCTAGTGGTTTGATGCAACCGTTGGATATTCCGGAATAGAAATGGGATAGTATATCGATGGATTTTGTTACGGGTTTTCCGAATACGTAAAGAGGTCATAATGTTATTTGGGTGATTGTGGATAGGCTTATTAAATCTGCTCACTTTATTCCGATTGATATTAGTTATCCATTGGAGAAGCTAGCTGAGATTTATGTTTCTGTGATTGTGAAGTTACATGGAGTTCCTAAGAGTATTGTATCGGATAGAGATCCTAGATTTACATCGAGGTTTTGGGAGAGTTTGCAAAAGGCTTTGGGTTCTAAGCTAAGAATGAGTCCGGCTTACCATCCGCAAACGGACGGTCAAACTGAAAGGACGATTCAATCGTTGGAGGATTTGTTGCGTGCTTGCGTGCTAGAACAAGGTGGTGTTTGGGATAATTATTTAGCGTTGATTGAGTTCACCTACAATAACAGTTTTTCTTCGAGTGTTGGTATGGAACCATTTGAGGCTTTATATGGTCGGAGATGTCGAACACCTTTGTGTTGGCATGAAACCAGAGAGAGAACAGTAGTTGGACCAGAGATGATACAACAAACGACGAAAAAGGTGAAGTTTATTCGGGAGAAAATGAGAACTTCTCAAAGTAGACAAAAGAGTTATCATGACAAGAAAAGGAAAGATCTTGAGTTTCAAGAAGGCGACCATGTGTTTTTGAGAGTTACACCGGTTATGGGTGTGGGTCGTGCTTTGAAGTCGAAGAAGTTGACTTCTCGTTTTATTGGGCCGTATCAGATTACTACAAGAGTTGGTGTTGTGGCTTACCGTATGGCGTTGCCTCCGAATCTTTCGAATTTTCATGATGTATTCCATGTTTCGCAACTTCGGAAGTATGTTCCATATCCGTCACATGTTATTCCTATAGACGAGGTTGAAGTAAGAGATAACCTTACGGTAGAAGCTTTACCGGTTAGGATTTTGGATCGTGAAATCAAGAAGCTAAGAGGAAAGGATATTGTGCTTGTGAAAGTGGAGTTGGGAGGCATTGCAGGGGGCAATATGACTTGGGAATTGGAGAGTAGGATGCACGAGTCGTATCCGGAGTTGTTTGGATCAGGTAATATTTTCGAGGACGGAAATTTCTAAAGTGGGGGAGAGTTGTAACGCCCCGATTTGATTTTCCCAATTTTTGTTGAGTCTTTTACTTTATTTGTGGGATAATTGTTTCATTTGAGAAATTGATGTGATATTATGATATGTTGATGTTTTAATATGGTATGCTATGTGATTTTACCGTTTTGTGAATTTTCTGGTAAAATTGGATAAGAGGGTATTTTAGACTTTTGTTAATTAGTGATAAGTTGGAATTAGATAGAATTATACTTTTGTGAGAAAATGATATTTGGTGGAGAAAATAGTTAGTAAGAGAAAGAATAGAAAATAGAGAGAAAATAATATAAGTTAGGAGAAAGAGAAAGAAAAGGAAATAGAAGGAAAAAGAGAAGAAAGAAAGGAAGAGAAGAGAAAAGAGAAAAAGCTTGGACTCTTCAAGATTGCTCCTAGGAATCAAAATAATCGGGTAAGGGTGATAAACATTGTTATATTGATATTGTGTATGATTATATATGTGTGTGAATGATTGGGTTTTGGTTTTGATGATGTTTAGAGAAGATGAATAGTTAGGGTTTTAGTGAAAATGTGAGAAATTGGTGGATTAATCGGTTAGAAATCGTTATAATCGAAGTATGAAGTTAGATATATGCTTTAGATCATGTTTATGGGAGTATTTTGGAGATTTGGAGTGGTTTAGGTTGACTATTTGCAGCTGTGAAAATTCTGGAATTCGCAGTGGTCGCTCAGCGAGCTATCCCTCGCTCAGCGAGAATTCCAGGGATTTCCTCGCTCAGCGAGCCTGTAGGTTTTTGAGGAATTTGTGTTTTAATCTGTAGCTTTAGTTTCGTTTATTCGTTTTTAGTGTTCCTTATATTGATTCAAAGCTAGAAACGTGTAGAAACTAATGATGCTAAGAAATGTAATTTTTAGCCGACTTTCACCCAACTTTTCCAATAAAACGTAAATGAATTAATTATGGAAATGTGGGATTGATGTGAGGTCGTGGCCGTTTGGCAAATGAATACATTGCTTGAATTGAATGCACACGTATGTTAATTGAATGAGTTGAGTGCATAATTATGTTGTGAATAATGTATGCATTTTCAAGAATGTTGTGTGTCATTTTGCATGTAAAGCATAATGTATGTATTCTTGTGTTGTGGGATTCTTTGTGAATCCGTTGTAGCATCGTGTGCTCATGTGGAGTGTGAGCGATGACTACAACACGATCGTGTGCCCATGTGGGGTGTGAGCGATCAGATTGTGTGCTCGTGTGGGGTGTGAGCAATCCATAAACATCATGTGCCCGTGTGGGGTGTGAGCAATGGGTGATTTATTCACATTGATTGTGTGCCCGTGTGGGGTGTGAGCAATCGGATTGTGTGCCCGTGTGGGGTGTGAGTAATCCATAAACATTGTGTGCCCATGTGGGGTGTGAGCAATGGGTGAACATTGTATGCCCGACAGGGAGTTACTTTAGGTAACGAGCGATGGTTCCATTAGTTCCTGAGTGAACTTGCTGATGATTGAGTCGGTACCACATTTGCATCTTTATAGAGTCGTGTGTCGGTCTCTATGATTTGCATTTATCATCTATAAATGATGTTGATGAATACACATTAATATATATGTTTATGTGGAGGTGAAAGTATGTATTGATGAAAACATGCTTGTTTATATATATATATATATATATATATATATATATATATATATATATATATATATATATATTTATATATATATTTATGTGTGTTTATACATTGCGGTGTATATGTGTGAATAGTGAATTGGTGCATGATGAATATGCTTGATATTGTATGTATATATATATATATATATATATATGTATATATATATATATATATGTATATATATATATATATATATACATATATATATATATATATATATATATATATATATGGGTGATGAGAAGTGATTTGTGGTGAGAACATGCTTTATATGCATCTTATATGTTGAGATATATAATTATATGCAATGTTATTATGATAATGTTTCTCACCCTTCTACTGTTTTATGATGCTCTATGAGGCATTGCAGAGTAGGTTGCTGGAGGTCTTTTTGTGAAGCTTGTCTTCATCTTTTGAGGTCGGTCGGCTCTGATATGTAGCACCGGGTAGCTAGGGTCGGCTTGATGCCTTTTTGTGATACATTGTATATGTATTTTGTTGTTAAATGTTTTATGTAAACATGCAATATTTTGGTGAATCAAACTTGTAGATATATTTATGATAAGTATATAAGTTTGAAATGGTTATGTTTGTTTCCGCTGTTTATTTGAATTAATGAATACGGGTGTAAGGATGGAATCCTTAGTGTTTGCAAGTTACTTCGTTTGTTGCATATCTCTAATGAGCAGGTGTTGTATGTGTTAATTTCAATTATAATATGGCATTTCCCCTTTTATATCATGTTTCAAATATACTCTGATGGATTTTTGATTATGTGCCTAAATGATTTAATTGATTATTTGGGGGTATAGAAAGGGGGTGTTACATCTTTAGTATGTTTGAGGTGTCTTTTAACTATTTTTTATAGTGATTTCAATGTGGACCTGATTTGTTTACCACTTGGTAACATAGATGTTATATTTAGAATGAACTGGTTGGAATTCAACTGGATTAATATTGACTGTTATAGGAAGAAGTTATTGTTCCTTACTCCTGAAGAGGAAGCGTTGGCTACTTCTTTATCTACTAAAGAGTTGATAACTTTGTTGGAGTATGAGTCAAAGATGTTTGCATTGTTCGCATCATTGTCCGTTGAGAGTAAAGTATCAATTAGTGAGTTGTCAATTGTGAATGAATTTCCGTAAGTATTTCCTGAGGATATTACGAAATTACCTCCGACGAGAGAGGTGGAATTTGCTATTGACTTTATTCTTGGGACAAGGCCTATTTCTATGGCACCGTACCAGATGTCTGTAACAGAGCTAGCCGAGTTGAAATCTCGGATTGGAGAGTTATTGGATAAGAAGTTTATTAGACCAAATGTGTCTCCGGGGGGAGCCCCAGTACTACTAGTGAAGAAGAAGGATGGTAGTATGCGTCTGTGCATCGATTATCGTTAGTTAAACAAGGTGACCATTAAGAATAAGTATCTGCTTCCAAGGATCGACGACTTAATGGATCAGCTGATTGGTGCGTGCATTTTAAGTAAGATCGATCTGTGGTCAGGATACTATCAGATTCGAGTGAAAGAGGATGATATTCAGAAGACGACGTTTATAACTCGTTATGGACATTACGAATATATTGTGATGCCTTTCGGAGTGTCTAATGCGTCATGTGTATTTATGGAGTATATGAATCGTATCTTTCATTCTTATTTAGATCAGTTCATCGTAGTGTTTACTGGTGATATTCTTATTTATTCTAAGACGGAAGATGACCACAAGGAACATTTGAGGACTGTGTTGCAGGTGTTGAAGGATAACAAGTTGTTTGCTAAGTTATCTAAGTGCGAGTTCTGACTTGATAGTGTAAGTTTCTTGGGTCATGTTATCTCTAGGGATTGTGTAGTAGTGGATCCTTCTAAGGTAAGTGTTATGTTGCAATGGGAACCTCTGAAGACAGTGACGGAGATTCAAATTTTTTTGGGTTTATCAGGGCATTATAAAAGGTTCATTCAGGGATTTTCTAATTTGGTATTGTCGTTAACTCAATTAACTAGAAAAGGTCAAACGTTCATTTGGGACAAAGCTTGTGAGGAAATCTTTGAGGAATTGAAAAGGAAATTGACTACAACATCAATGTTGGTTTTACCGAGTCCCGTTGAACCTTTCGTTGTGTATTGTGATGCGTCCAAGACGGGATTAGGTGGAGTTTTGATGCAAGACGGAAAGGTGGTAGCTTATTGTAACACCCTAAATTTTGATTTTCATAACATTTAGCATGTCATATAGCATACTTCGCACTGCATCTGCGAAGTATGCTATAGGCTGACAGTGTTTTAATTCAAGTTGGTTGTTCAGTTTGTGATTCAATTCAGATGGGCATTTGACCTAATCTTGGTCAAACTATCGAGGGATTGTTTTAACTGCAAGTTTTCCGTGCCTGTGGTTATTTTTTAGGCAACACGTTTCAAAGTCAAGTTGTGTTATGTGCGAAAATCATCAGTTTACCAGGAAGTGGTTCATGTGATGGTTTTGGATTCAAAGGTTCAGGCTTATCATGATTATTTGTGTGCATCTGCGGATTTATTTTCCCAGAGGGTGATTCAGACAAAATTATGATTCAAGATTTATCAGATATTTAAAGATTTGTCTGAACTAGCTAAAATTTGTTATTACTTAGTGTGACACATCAGAGGATTTCAATGATGGTTATTCAAGGTGTTGGAACTAAAAGTTAAAGTTGATGGTTGTTGTTGTGGTTGTTAGAACAATTATGGTTCTGAACCTCCAAGTGTTTTGATGATAACAAAGATTGTTACAGAATAGAAGTTCTAATAAATATCCTTGTTCTTGTGTAGAAGATAAATTCTAGTAAGTAAGAAGTACTCGAATAGAAGATTCATTGAGCCACACATAGAAGATACTCTTAAAGAAGAATCCATCATTTAATGACATATTTATTGGTTGCGCATCAAATATTTATTATCTCTGATCTCCGCTTAGAAGATGTTGATATTCATAATGAAGACATTAATTAAAGAATATTTTAATTAATGGTCAAGACAAGTATCTCTGATTATGGAAGGAAGTTATGGTATTAACTTATATCCTAAATTAGCTCAAGATGTCTCCAACGGCTACATTCATTCAAGAACTATATAAAGGATTCATTTTGAAGAATTGAATACGAACACACTCACGCAAAAAGACTGAATCAACTTGTGCTAATATTTTGTAACTTTCACTTAGTGATCCTTGCTTGTCAAGAAGCATTTTTAGTTACCTCCTTATTATCATTGTAATAGTTATTTTATTCCTTGAGTGACTAAGTTTAGTCAGAAGACTCAAGAGGACATTGACTATAGGTCTTTGTGTGTATTCAATAGTTGAATAGTGGATTAAGACCTCAGTAGAGGCAAAATCACCTTGGCGGGTGGACTGGACGTAGTTTGAGTTCAAACGAACCTGGATAAATTATCTTGTCATTAGAAGTTATTTTTAATTGTTTAAGAAAACCCAATTCCAACCCCCCCTTCCTTGTGTTTTGCGCACCTTCAATTGGCATCAGAGCGCTAGGTTCTGAGAAAAACACTTAACCGTGTCAGTAAAAGATCCAGAAATTAATCACATGGCAGAAGCGGGAATTAACAACAATGACTATCAGAATGACAAGATCAACGCTAAACCTCCAGTGTTCAATGGTGACAATTTTGACTACTGGAAGGATGTTCTGGAGAGTTTCTTTCTAGCTCTAGATGGAGATCTCTGGGACATGGTGACTGATGGATACATTCATCCTGTTGGAGCAGATGGTCAGAAGATTGAAAGAAAAAATATGACAGCTCAGCAGAAGAAGGAATTCAGAAATCATCACAAAGCTAGAACCATACTTCTAAGTGCCATCTCATATACAGAATATGAGAAGATCACAAACAGGGACTCAGCTAAACACATGTTTGATTCTCTGAGGATGACACATGAAGGCAACACTCAAGTCAAGGAGACTAAAGCTCTAGCCCTCATCCAGAAGTATGAAGCTTTCAAGATGAAAGAAGATGAGACAATTGAAAAAATGTTCTCAAGGTTCCAAATCCTGGTAGCTGGACTAAAAGTTCTGGACAAAGGCTATTCAACAGCAGATCATGTGAAGAAAATCATCAGAAGTTTACCAAAAGCTTGGAGGCCCATGGTCACTGCTTTAAAGCTATCAAAAAATCTGAATGAAATTTCCTTAGAAGAACTGATCAGCTCCTTGAGAAGTCATGAGATTGAACTAGAAGAAGATGAACCCCAGAAGAAAGGTAAGTCGGTAGCTCTTAAATCTAACAAATATGTTTCTAAAGCTTTACAGGAAAAAGAAGAAGAAAGTTCTGGATGTTCATCAGAAGAAGATGAATTATCTCTCCTATCCAAAAGAGTTCAACAACTCTGGAAGCATCGTCAGAAGAAGTTCAGAAATACCAGAAGAATAAACAATTATTCTGAATCAACATCTGGTCATAAGAAACCCAGAAGCAAAGAAGTTGTGTGCTACGAATGCAAAGAACCAGGACACTACAAAAGTGAATGTCCAAAACTTTAGAAAGAGAAACCCAGAAACAAATTCAGCATAGAAAAGAAAAAGAGTCTCATGGCAACATGGGATGATTCTGAATCATCTGAAGCAGAGTCAGATTCTGAAGATGAACAAGCTAATATTGCATTAATGGCAAACATACCAGAAGATGATCACCCATCAGAATCAGAATCAGAATCAGATTCAGAAGAGGTATTTTCTAAGTTTTCTAGATCTCAATTAGAAGCTAGCCTCTCAGAAATTCTTGAAAAATATCAGAAGCTTCAATTCAAATACAAAGACATGAAACAAAGTCTGGTATCTGAATTAGAAGAAATTAGAAAACTAAAAACAGAAAACTCTGAGCTGAAAGAAAACATATTTGAATGTAAAAACTCTCTTGAAAAACTTAAAGCTCAGAAGGAATCTGAATTAGAAGATCTAATCAATTCTGACAGTATCATAAAACAGTATGACTATAGCTTTCAAAAATTTCTAGCTAAAAGCATAGATAGAAGCAAAATTGCATCTATGATCTATGGAGTTAGCAGAAATGATAGAAGAGGCATAGGCTATGTGAAAACTAAAGAAACTCTGAAATTTAAAAAGATTGATGATATTGTCATAACTACCAACACTCCTCTAAGTTCTCATTTCACCTATGGTCATAACCATGATCTTATATACACTAGTGAGTCATCTTGTTCCACAAGTTCTGATTTGAAAATGAATCAGAAGTTTGTAAAAACTAACAAACAAGGACCCAGAAGAATATGGGTACCCAAGGATAAAATTGTGTATGTTGCAGATGTCTTTAACAGCAAAACTGAAACACCAATCATGGTACCTGGACTCTGGATGCTCACGACACATGACGGGAAGAAAGCATATGTTCCAAAGTCTTGAATTAAAAGATGGAGGCCACGTAGGTTTTGGAGGCAATCAAAAAGGAAACATAATTGGCTCTGGAACTATTGGTAATGGAAATCTTCCCTCTATCTCTAATGTTCTATTAGTAGAAGGATTAATGCATAACTTATTATCCATAAGTCAATTAAGTGATAATGGCTATGACATAATCTTTAATCAAAAGTTCTGTAAAGCTGTTAGTCAGAAAGATGGAACAATCCTCTTTAGTGGAAAGAGAAAGAACAACATTTATAAAATAAGACTTTCAGAATTAAAAATTCAAAATGTAAAATGTCTAATGTCTGTGGAAACTGAGCAATGGGTCTGGCATAGAAGATTGGGACATGTTAATATGAGAAGATTATCTCAACTTAACAAACTCAATCTAGTCAGAGGACTTCCAAATTTGAAGTTCAACTCAGAAGCTCTGTGTGAAGCATGCCAGAAAGGCAAATTTTCAAAACATGGTTTTAAAGCTAAAAATGTTGTATCTTCCTCTAGACCATTAGAACTTCTGCACATTGACTTGTTTGGACCAGTGAAAACTGCTTCTGTCAGTGGCAAGAAGTATGGATTGGTGATCGTAGATGACTTCAGCAGATGGACATGGGTAAAGTTTCTTAGACACAAGGATGAGTCAATTGCTGTATTTTCTAACTTCTGCAAACAAGTTCAAAATGAAAAAGAATCTAAAATCATTAAAGTCAGAAGTGATCATGGTGGAGAATTTGAAAATAAACAATTAGAATCATTTTTTAATGAAAATGGCATCTCTCATGATTTTTCTTGTCCTAGAACTCCACAACAAAATGGGCTTGTAGAACGTAAGAATAGAACATTGCAAGAGATGGCCAGAACCATGATCAATGAGACTAATATGGCTAAACATTTTTGGGCAGAAGCATTAAATACAGCATGCTATATTCAGAATAGAATCTCTATAAGACCTATTCTTGAAAAGACTCCTTATGAATTGTGGAAGAACAGAAAGCCCAACATTTCATATTTTCATCCTTTTGGATGTATTTGTTTTATTTTAAATACTATTGATACTATGAATAAATTTGACTCTAAGGCACAAAAGTGTTATATGTTAGGATACTCTGAACTTTCTAAGGGATACAGAGTATACAATACAGAAACACGCATTGTGATAGAATCTATTTATGTCAGATTTAATGATTTGCTTGGTTCTGAAAAACCAAAGCAAAATGAATTAATTGCTGATATAGAAGTAGAAATCTCTACAAATAGAACTTCTGAAGATCAATCACCTAAAGATCAAAACAATACATGTTCTCCAACAACGTCTGAAGAACCCACTCAGAAGAAACTATCCAGAAGCAATATAAATCATCCAGAAGATAAAATCTTGGGAAAGAAAGATGAACCAATCAGAACAAGATCATCATTCAAAAACTCTGAAGAATCCTTAATGGGACTTGTTTCTCTGATTGAACCAACTTCTGTAGAAGAAGCTCTCTCAGAAAATGATTGGATTCTGGCTATGCAAGAAGAACTTAATCAATTCACCAGAAATGATGTGTGGGATCTAGTTCCCAGGCCCAGAGGATTCAACATCATTGGCACCAAGTGGGTATTCAGAAACAAGCTAAATGAGCAAGGAGAAGTTGTCAGAAACAAAGCAAGACTGGTTGCACAAGGTTATAGTCAACAAGAAGGAATTGACTATACAGAAACCTATGCACCAGTCGCCAGGTTAGAATCAATTAGACTTTTAATCTCATTTGCTGTAAACCATAATATCATTCTATATCAAATGGATGTCAAAAGTGCATTTTTAAATGGTTATATTGATGAAGAAGTGTATGTACACCAACCCCCTGGTTTTGAAAATACAAAATTTCCAGAACATGTTTTCAAACTCAAAAAAATCATTATATGGTTTAAAACAAGCTCCCAGAGCTTGGTATGAAAGACTAAGTACTTTTCTTCTGGAAAATAAGTTCATCAGAGGGAAAGTGGATATAACTCTTTTCAGTAAAAACATTAAAAATGATCTTCTGATATGTCAAATTTATGTTGATGATATAATTTTTGGTTCTACTAAAAGTGTCTTGGGAAAGGAATTTGCTAAGTCTATGCAGGCAGAATTTGAAATGAGCATGATGGGAGAACTAAAGTTCTTTCTGGGAATTCAAATAAATCAAACACCAGAAGGAACGTATATCCATCAAAGCAAATATGTCAAAGAACTTCTGAAGAAATTTGATCTATCAGAAAGCACAATATCTAAAACTCCTATGCACCCTACATGTATTCTGGAGAAAGAAGAGGTAAGTAAGAAAGTAGATCAGAAGCTCTACAGAGGTATGATTGGATCTCTTCTATATCTCACTGCTTCGAGACCAGATATTCTATACAGCGTATGTTTATGTGCTAGATTCCAATCAGATCCTAGAGAAACTCACTTAACAGCAGTTAAGAGAATCTTTAGATATCTGAAAGGTACTACTAATCTTGGTCTGTATTACAGAAGATCAGAAGAGTATAAACTTGTAGGATATTGTGATGCTGATTTTGCTGGAGACAGAACAGAAAGAAAAAGTACTTCTGGAAGTTGTCAATTTCTGGGAGACAATCTAATCTCTTGGTCTAGCAAAAGACAATCAACCATAGCATTATCAACTGCAGAAGCTGAATACATTGCAGCAGCTGGATGCAGTACTCAGATGCTCTGGATGAACAATCAGCTTGAGGATTTCAATATCTATGAGAGTAACATTCCCATCCTCTGTGACAATACTTCTGCTATATGTCTTTCTAAAAATCCAATTTTACATTCTAGAGCTAAACACATAGAAGTTAAACATCACTTCATTAGGGACTATATTCAGAAGGGAATTTTAATGTTAAAATTCATAGATACAAATCACCAATGGGCTGATATCTTTACAAAACCCCTTCCTGAAGATAGATTTAATTTCATACTAACTAACCTTAGCATGAAGTTATGTCCAGAATGAAAATGCTTTAATTATATGTCTTTACTTCTTAGAAGTTCTGTAATTTATCCTCTATATTATTTCCTCAGAAGATACTATGTTCTAATTACTTCATTCTGAGAACTTCTGTTCAAAGGGATATCATGCAGATCTTAAAATCAACAAGTGTCAACAAGGCTCTAAGGACTCCCATCAGAATTAAAACAAATGTCCAAATTCTGAAGAGTGACAGAACATGCATTGGACAACTGTCCTCTACAGAATGACATCTGTTAATCTTCTGGGAAACTGTTACGGCTAACTTGACACCAAAAAGGCAAAAATCTCTTGGGTAACTGTTCCAGAATCTTTTACGCCTTACCCTATGTCAGCGCATTTATTGCATATAATCATTATGTTTTTTAAACTTAATTTTTCCCACTAATTTCTCGGTTTATTAAATGCATTATTATACCTATATAAGTAACGTTTCATTTTTACTTTCACTTTTTACTCTTATTGAATTTTTACTGAAAAACCTTTTCACTCTCTCCTTTGCGTTCTCCTTGAAAATTTTCCAAAAAACCCTAAATCTCAAAAACCTCATCTTAGTAACAATGGCTTCTCCTCCTCAACAAAGAAAAGACTTCTCTGATGTGTTCTATGTTGAACCCATGAAGACCCTCACTACTCCTACTGACAAACTGGAAGTTCTATGTGAGCTTTTTGTGGATTTCAACAGTCTGAAGGAAAATGGTTTTGATCTCTTCTCGAACGTTCAAGCTCAGGGCTGGGAAAAGTACTTTGATCGCTTAATGGGACCAGTCTTCCCAAAACTGGTAAAGGAATTCTGGGCTTACGCAACAGCCACAAACTCACGTGTTACATCGTACGTGCTGGGTAAAAGGGTAATTATTTCTGAAGACCACCTTGCCAAACTTATAGAAGCTGATGGAAATGGCATCAAGTGCAGTGACATGGATAGGATGTCTGATACTACAGTGATAGCAAAGGAGATCTTCACCTCTGGCAAACCCTCAAATAAAATAAAGGATTTGAAGACCCCTCTCAGAATTTGGGCCAAGATCATTCTTGGGACAATCTGTCATAGGAAGCCTACCAACTCTCCAGATTACATCAATTTGGACCAACAATTTCTACTTTACTTCATTGCCAAAAAGAAAAAGATCAACCTTGCACACACCTTATTCCAACATCTGAAAACTAGTGTGAAGGAAACTAGAGATGGGGAGAAAACCAAGAGGGATTGGATTCCTCTAGGACGTGTTATCTCTGACATCCTCTGTCAAAACAAGCTGGTAGACTTTCTGGCAGAATTAAAGCAAACTCAACTTCTTGAAACAGATGTAGGAAAACCTCTGAATGCGAAGAACTTGAAAAAGATGAAGTTTATTACTTCTATTCAGCAAGAACCTGTCCTTCCTTCTAGAGAAGTGATCACCACTAGGAGGATTCCATTGGAGAACTTCCCTCTCTTCTCTTCTGACACATCTCCAGAAGTTGTGGTAAATTACCTGGACATTTGCAAGCAACATGGTGTGGACCCCCAGTTCAAGCCAACTGAACTCAAACAGAAAGCTCCAGATGCTGCCTCTGCAAGATTCAAGAAGAGAAAGGCTGCTGAAGGATCATCTCAGAAGATTCTAAAATCAACCAGAAGATCAGGTAAAACTTCTGCCTCTAACTCTGAATTCATTTCTGTAGTAGAAGCAGTTAATGTAGAAGTGTCTGAAAAACCTTCTAGCCCATTACCTTCTGACCCATCACCTTCTGTTGATATTCCTTCTGCACCAATCCCTTCTTCTGAACCACCTCAAACTTATAACTCTATTCAAACTGAAATACCTGCATCTGCTGCTGTCGCATCCATCCTCTCATCACTTTATCCACCAGAAGCTGAACCCAATCAACCACAAATAATTTCTGATTTTGACATACCAATAGATACTACTCCTCTGTCTGACATTGATCGCTCTCCTATAACTGAAACACAAACTGCCCTGCAACATGCCCTATCAGATATTGACAATTTTCAATCCTCAGAATCTGTCCAAATTCCATCTCCTGAAAATGCACCTAGAATATCCCCTATAAGAGAAAGTTCACTATCCTCATATGAATCTACACCTCCAAACTCACCTGCCTTTATAAACATCCCTGACAGTCCTCCAGAAGAAACTGTACATGATAATCCTCTTAGAACATCCATTAATTTTGAAGCCTTACAAAAATTATCCTCAGTCTCTAACAAAACAGCCATACCTGTACCTAAACCAAAACCCTCTAGAACAGACATTTCTGCTTTATTACTTGCTTTTGAAACAATCTTGAAATTAAAGTTAGAGGATCTGAAGTCTGCGTGCTCAGAGCTTACAGATCCAGCTGCTTTTGACTTTCTGTGGGCTACCTTCAGAAAGTGGTTTAATACTGAGTCAAAAAGACTTAAGGACATCTTCTATGATATCGCTCACCAGAACTTCTGTGAGTATCTTCAAGCAATTGTTTCTAATGTTGAACAGTCTAAACCCCTACTGCTGGACAATAAGCCTTGGACAGAGTCAGAAAATATGGAAGAACTCTCTGAACTTCAAATGGTTTTGGTACCTTCTGAAGAAGATCATGTTGATGAACCTGAAAATCAAGCTGCCCCAGAAGTTGAAGAACCGTTGACAAGAAATTTTGTTCTGCAAACATTGGAAGAGCTGAAGAAAGAGAATCAGATGGTAAAGCAACGTCTAGATAAGCAAGATGAAACCACTGCTAAATTGAAGACCATGCTTGGCAAGCAAGTGGAATCATCATCTGAGATTAAATCTTTGCTGGAGACCTTAGTTACTAAGATGAACTCCTAATTTAATGCTTATCTTCTGCTTTAGTCATTTTTTGTTTTATCTTCTGCTTCTGCACAACTCTTTAAACTTCTACTGGTTTTTGTTTTGACAAGTTTTTAAATATAATTTATGGCAATTTTCTGGTTTTTCATTTGCTTTGACTCTTTTTTATTATGAAAAAAAGGGGGAGAAACGTAGATGATTCTGATCCATAGCAGTTTACCATAATTTGCCTCTTACATATAATATTCTAATAAAACTATTTAAGTTGTGATCATAGAAAAGAAACAGGTCAGGTAACCAACTCAGGGGGAGCTAAGGATCATAGAACATCTGAAGAAATCTTGATAAGAAATATGTGATTCTATTAAAGGGAGTTTCTCTAATATTATTAAATTCTATTCTCATTATGTTTTGTCATCATCAAAAAGGGGGAGATTGTTAGAACAATTATGGTTCTGAACCTCCAAGTGTTTTGATGATAACAAAGATTGTTACAGAATAGAAGTTCTAATAAATATCCTTGTTCTTGTGTAGAAGATAAATTCTAGTAAGTAAGAAGTACTCGAATAGAAGATTCATTGAGCCACACATAGAAGATACTCTTAAAGAAGAATCCATCATTTAATGACATATTTATTGGCTGCGCATCAAATATTTATTATCTCTGATCTCCGCTTAGAAGATGTTGATATTCATAATGAAGACATTAATTAAAGAATATTTTAATTAATGGTCAAGACAAGTATCTCTGATTATGGAAGGAAGTTATGGTATTAACTTATATCCTAAATTAGCTCAAGATGTCTCCAACGGCTACATTCATTCAAGAACTATATAAAGGATTCATTTTGAAGAATTGAATACGAACACACTCACGCAAAAAGACTGAATCAACTTGTGCTAATATTTTGTAACTTTCACTTAGTGATCCTTGCTTGTCAAGAAGCATTTTTAGTTACCTCCTTATTATCATTGTAATAGTTATTTTATTCCTTGAGTGACTAAGTTTAGTCAGAAGACTCAAGAGGACATTGACTATAGGTCTTTGTGTGTATTCAATAGTTGAATAGTGGATTAAGACCTCAGTAGAGGCAAAATCACCTTGGCGGGTGGACTGGACGTAGTTTGAGTTCAAACGAACCAGAATAAATTATCTTGTCATTAGAAGTTATTTTTAATTGTTTAAGAAAACCCAATTCCAACCCCCCTTTCCTTGTGTTTTGCGCACCTTCAGTGGTTGCAAATTATTCAGTGGTGTGGGTTGGTTTCAGTCATCAAGTGTGTGTGCTAGTGTAATTTGGTCCATGATTGCGTGCAGATTGATGGTGGTCGGTTCTTGCTTATTTCCTTGTCCATTTTTTATTTTATTTAACCATTTTTATTGTCCATGTTATTTATATTATCCAATTTTTCCAATTATTCATTTTTAAACCAATTTCTTTGATCACCCTTTAAATCCATACTCATTATCCAATCCAATTTCCTTTCATTGTCACAAATTCTACAAAAACAATTACAAAGTTTATTCAGACTTCCAATACCTATTTCATTATCCATTTGATAAAAAAAATTATTTATTTTTATTCCACAATTATCCAACTTAATCAACAGTTATTATCATTATACAAGAAAGTCACACAAAAAAAAATGCAGGACAAGTTTCCATCATAAGAGCCCATCAGCCCCATTATTGTTACAACAAAATGGTAAAAAAAAAAGGTTTCACATCTATCATGCTACAAGTCATATTCCCAACCAAGAAAAACGCACAGCTCACGCTACTTCATATGCCTAAGCTAACTCACTTGAAGCCTTAATACTACACACTTTTCTGCTATCACGTATGGCACATGACATAGCCAAGTGTAACTACGGTGGGAGAACTGACTTTTAGTCATGTTGCGGATAGCAAGAGTCGCCACTGACTTTTATTTTATCCAAGTGGAAAGGACATAAAAGAACAGGAAAGACCTATTTTAAAAGACTTGAGTTCGGGGGGTAGGTTATATAAAGGGAAGGTGTTAGCACCCTTTATATCCATGGTTATCCATGGGCTCTTAGTTACTTAGCTCACTTAAATTGTTTTTGAAAAGTGCAGTGTGTGATTGGAAATTTTTCTAAGTACTTTGTAATGATCCTCGTATGGATGTATACAAAGCCTTGTTTTGAAAAATGTTTAAGAAAGTGAGGTGTAAAAAGTATTTTGAAATGTGAGAAAGCAACTAAGAGGTACCTACCATAGACTAAGTCATTCATGTTCTTATATATCCTTTCAAGGGTAAGACTATCCCTATTATTAAGGAATAGGTAGTCATTACCTTGGATTTGTTTAAGGGACGGGCGTATGGTCATCGTATGGTCATAGAAGACAACTTAAGGGATGTCTTTAGGAATTTGTATGGACTATCATCATTTATTCGGAGGGACAAGATCATTATTCCGTAGGCAACCTCGAAGGGACTTGATCTTTTAAACTGTAGGGACTATGATGATTTATACTTGAAGGGACTTTGCTTAAGACACCCCTATATTCGAGGGACTTGACCATTTTATTTTAAGGAAACCAAGAGGAATACCCTAGGAAGTGCAAGATGGCGATCAAAGATCGACTTACGTGTGTGAGTGTTTATTTTCAAATATTTATCTTTTTTTAAAGTTAATTATCTAAATTAATTTTAATTACAAATAGTTTCCACACCTTATTTACTAACCACACAATAAATATAATAAAAATTATGACGGAAAAATAAACCTACGAATTATTACATGGCTTTGGGATAATTACAATATAATCGGAAAAATAAATAGTAAAGCAAATATAAATAAGTAATAATAATAAATAAAGCAATAATAATAAACATTAGAAAAAAGAAAATAATAATGAAGAAATAAAGAAAAATTAGAATTTTTAAAGAAATTATTTTAAGTTAAATAAGTTAGAATTTTATGAGTTTATAAGAAAAATAATATAAGTTTAAATGATACTAATGATAATAAAAGGATAAGGTATTAAAAATTTATACAAAATAAAGAGTTATTAAAAAAAATATTTTAATTAGGGTTTAGGAAAATAAATTAAGTTTTTAGGGTTAAATGAAAAAAAAATCAGGGTTAGTTAAAGAAATTAGGGTTTTTTAAAATAATTAGTTAAAATAAATTGGTTTTTATTTACAAAATATATATACATATAATAAAAGTTATATACAAAAAAAATTATTAGAAAAAAAATTAATTAAAAAAAAATATCAATAAAAAAAAAATTATTAGTTTTAAAAATAATAAGATTTATAAAAAATATTATTGGTTAGGATTTAATAAGTTAATTAATAATTATAAGAAAATAGAAAATAAAGAAAATATAAAAGTGGGGAGGCCTGGTTTTGATCCCAAGACCTCCCCCTTACCAGAATTAGAGGCAACCACTGGGCTAGGCGCATGCTTGTGATATACATTGGGTAGTATTAATTATATAATAAAACCTATAAACAAAACAAATGTTAAAAAAAATAAGAAAAACCTGGGAATCGAACCCAGGTCACATGCTTTCTATATAGGCGCTCCGTCCACCAGACCAAACTATACATTCTGATATTATTTAAAAATCAATTAATAAAATAATAAAACAAGATTTGAATTTCCCAGATCGCGCCAAAATCAAGTCGTCTTCAACCTTGGATTTTCGCAGGTTATCCTGCGAAATTTCCTGCGAATTTACTTATGAATTTTATTGTGTATTTTTTCGCAGGAAACCAGTAATCTTGAATACCTACAAAATAAGCAAAATTCATCCAAATTGAACACACCAATAGCTTGTCCAGGTTCTATATGATTCAAATTTATCAACCAATGTCATTTATATGGTCTAAACCGTAAAGCCCTAAAAGCTTAGTCGAAACCCTAGTTATGGTAGAATACGACTTAGGTCACGAAACTCCAATGTTGTTGCCCAGAAATCATCACTATGACACTACAAACATAAACCAATAATCAAATATCGTTTATAATGCATAAATCATATGAATCGAAAAAATAAAAACAAAGCAAAAACGAATTTGGTTTGTGCTTATGGTGATGCTTTTGATGATGATGATGAGTGATTCATGTTCTAAATGACCTAAGGAAGTTATCCCCACCTTCAAATCACCTGAAAAAGACAAAAATATAGGAAACCGAATTTGAATATTTTTATGAAAATTTGAAGTTTGCAAGTAGTTGTTCTTGTCCAATTTCCGTCCCCTCATGCAGTGGTCATGTAGTGTTCTTATAAGTGAGTGAGATTAGGTCAGAATTTGGTGGATTATTTGGGCTTTTGGGTGCCTTGTTCATAAAGTAATTCCATCACCTTAAATGTTCAAAAATCATATGAATACTTGCTATTTTAGGTTCAATCTGACTTTAGTTGATTTCCAATCATTCTAAATATAATTCAAATAATTTTCAATCAAAGATTTCATGCTTTACTTGATTTTTCATATTTTATATATATTTAAATTGAATTTTAATGAATAAAATCCAAATAAACATAAAATAAACTATAAAAATCTGAAAAAAAAAGCATTGGGTCGTGCATGATGTCATTGTAAGGATTGGATTACAAAATTGCAAGCCCATTTGGAAAATTTTGGTTTTAAGACCTCATTTGCTCAATATACCCCTTAAAAATTTCCCAACTTTGCCAAGGCATAAATCCCTCAATATTAAGGCTATGAAGGTGTTCTTGGACATTTTGGAAAGCTTAAAGAGTCCTCTAGCCAACCTCTTTGGTCTCATATCCATATCCTTTACAATTTTCAAATTATGCTCTTTGGAAGATGTTGACTTTTGAAATGACCTATAATATTTTAGCTCATATCTTCTAAATGAAGCATTTTTAGGCTTGGATTGTGAGACAAAAAGTTGTAGAGAATTCAATTTCCTTCAAAATGAGGTTTGGATGGGAATTTTTTGATGAAGCATGTGAAAGTTATGGCTGGTCAAAGTTCAGTTGACTTTCCTTAAGAAAACCCTAATTTAGAAACTCATGATTCTTGATGATCTGAAACTTCCTTGATGAATCATGATCAACCCTTGATCAAATGATGAATTTTACTTCATAAACTTGATGTTGGCAAAAAATCTTGAAGTTTGACTTTAGTTTGACCACAATTCACCTCAGTTTGACTTTTTAACTACTTTGACTGATTTTTGCATATCTGATCATCTGACTGGGCAAACTTATTGGGAAAGCCTTGAAAATTGGCATGTACGCCAGTCGTGACTTGAAGATTGAAGAGGATTGAACACAAAAACCCAAAAATTTGCACTCGCTGGTGTGTAGAATGATACTGTTAGTTGATTGTGATGCTTGAATGGGCTTAAAGATGCCATTTGAATAAAGAGTCTTCTGATATGTTTCTTAAATATGGAGATGGCACTTTTGGGAAGAATAAACGACGACCCAAAAATGAGATAACCTTCGGGAAGAATAAACGACGGCCCGAGGTAATAGGATAACCATTGGGAAGAATAAACGACGGCCCAATGTAAGTTGACTTTTGGGAAGAATAAACGACGACCCAAAATGAGGTAACTTGTGGGAAGAATAAACGACGGCCCGAGGTAACAGGGTAACCATTGGGAAGAATAAACGAAGGCCCAACGTATGTTGACTTTTGGGAAGAATAAACGATGGCCCAAAATGAGATAACCTGCGGGAAGAATAAACGACGGCCCGAGGTAACAGGGTAACCATTGGGAAGAATAAACGACGGCCCAAGGTAAGTTGACTTTTGGGAAGAATAAACGACGACCCAAAATGAGATAACCTGCGAGAAGAATAAACGATGGCCCGAGGTAACAGGGTAACCATTGGAAAGAATAAACGACGTCCCAAGGTAAGTTGACTTTTGGGAAGAATAAACGACGGCCCAAAATGAGATAACCTGCGGGAAGAATAAACGACTACCCGAGGTAATAGGGTAACCATTGGGAAGAATAAACGACGGCCCAAGGTAAGTTGACTTTTGGGAAGAATAAACGACGACCCAAAATGAGATAACCTGCGGGAAGAATAAACGATGGCCCGAGGTAACGAAATAACCATTGGGAAGAATAAACGACGACCCAAGGTAAGTTGTTGATGAAGTTTGTCTGTTAGAGAATTAACCTGAAAAACAAGGTTAGCTTGGTGCAAGTATAATGATATATATATAACAACTTGCAAGATAATATTTTATGAGAATGCGTATGATATGATATGATATGATGTATGTATGAATTATGTCGTTGAAGCGTATAAGTAGCTTCGTAGAACAACTATTGACTAGGGAAAATAAATCCCGATTTGTTGATGCGGAATATGAAGACTTCGTTTCCGTCTTGCTTTAAGAACATCGTACTTAGAACCTTCTTGTTTTCGTTCGTCGTACTTCTTATTGAAGGGTTAAGCTCCTGAAAATCCTGACTGAGGATAAAAGAGATGGACATAGATCCGGGAGACTTAATTCTTCGGAGGATATGAAACTGCTTGAAGACTTCGTCAAGCTGGAAGTGTAAGTTATTACTTGAGGTATTCCGTAAGGATATCCGTAAAGATTACTCCATGGGGATGAACCGGTGAAGCTTCGTTGAATTCCTACCTCTGTTCGTTCTTAGTAAATGCTATTATTGTATTTTATGCATTTATGGTAAACATCAATCATATTCAAAGGCATATATACATTCAAACATAATCAATGGACGTTTTTCGCTTTAGTAAAAAGGGGAAAAGTAAAGCTGAATAAAGAGGGAAAAGTAAAGTTGAATAAAGAGGGAAAAGTAAAGCTGAATAAAGAGGGAAAAGTAAAGTTGAATATAAAAATGGAGTTTTTTTCTTATTCTTAGAAATAAAATTATAACTAGACATGTTTTAACACGGAGACGGAAATCCTAGTAAGAGGAATTTGTCAAAGAAATATTTTTCTTTTTTACAAGGAAAAACAACTATGTATGAATAACCCTATTGAGTTTCAAATTTACTATTGCCATTATCTTCAATTATCTCATCTTCAGTTGTTGGAAAGGAAACGATTGGACTGATCGGTATCTGTTGAACTTGACGTAGATAACACAACTAGTAGAGGTTGCATGGGTGATCTAACGAGACATAGTCATACACTTTAATCCCTAACTTTTGCCTGGATTGCCCTTTCAGGTTTTCAATCCACCGGGATATCCTTTTTTGCCCAAGCCGCCTTTTCAGGTTTTCGACTTGCCGGGTGTACATTTTTTTATTATATATATCCCTAATTTTTGCCCGAATCCTTTTGGTTCGCCGGGATGCCCTTATTTTTGCCTAGACCAGCCAACCTAGCGGGTCTCTTTTCATGCGTAGTATTTTTTAACTATGTCTGCGTTCACAGGCTGTGGGAAATCTTCACCATCCATAGTGGTAAGCATCATGGCACCTCCAGAAAATATTCTCTTAACAACAAATGGCCCTTCATAGGTGGGAGTCCATTTTCCCCTGGGATTAGCCTGTGGTAATATAATACGCTTGATTACCAAATCACCAACCTGATACATCTGCTACCTAACTTTCTTATTGAAGGCTTTGATCATCCGTTTCTGAAACATCTGACCATGGCAAACAACTGCTAATCTTTTCTCGTCAATCAAGCTTATCTGGTCAAGTCAAGTCTGAATCCATTCATCTTCATCTAAGCCTGCATCCTTCAATTCTCAAAGAGGGAATCTGGACTTCAATGGGTAAAACTGCTTCCATACTATAGACAAGGGAAAATGGGGTTGCCCCTATTGAAGTATGTATGGTGGTTCAATAACCATGAAGAGAAAATGGTAACATCTCATGCCAATCCTTATAAGTAACTGTCATCTTTTGCAAGATCTTCTTAATATTCTTGTTGGCGGCTTCCACTGCGCCATTCATCTTTGGACGATATGGAAAAGAATTATGATGTTTAATCTTGAACTGCGTGCAGAGATCAGTAATCATAGTGTTGTTCAAATTAGTACCATTATCGGTGATAATCCTTTCAGGAATGCCATATCTGCATATAAGATTATATTTGGTGAATCGAGCTACAACATTCTTAGTAACAGAAGCAAATGAAGCTGCCTCTACCCATTTTATGAAGTAATCAATAGCTACAAGGATGAAACGATATCCAGTAGAGGCAGTAGGTTTGATTTCACTAATCATATCAATGCCCCACATGGCAAAAGGCCATGGAGCAGTTAGAACATTCAACGGAACTGGAGGCACATGAACCTTATCAGGATAAATCTGGCATTTGTGACAAGTTTTGGAATGTTGATAGCAGTCAGCTTCCATGGTAGACCAATAATAACCTGCTCTCAGAATCTTCTTAGCCATTGTATGCCCACTAGAGTGCGTACCAAAGATCCCCTCATGCATGTCTTCCATAATCTCTATTGCTTCTTTCTTATCCACACAGCGAAGCAAAGTCGAATTGTGGTTACGCTTGTACAGAATTCCATTACTCAGGAAGAATTTAGCAGAAAACCTCCTTAGAAACTTCTTATCATTGACAGATTCCCCTTCAGGGAACTCCTGAGCTTCAAGATACCTCTTCACTTCATGGAACCAAGGCTTTTATTCTTCTCCTTCAGTACCCACTTCATTGCAGTATGCTGGTTTATCAAATCGATCAATAGTAATTCTCGGAGCTTCATCATCCCAACTGATTTCAAACATAGATGCCATGGTAGCTAATGCATCTACCAATTGATTCTCTTCTCGTGGAATATGTCCAAAGGTAATATCTTCAAAGTACGGGATCAAAGACAACACATTCTCTTTGTAAGGGATGAGATTAGGATGCCTGGTATCCCAATCTCCTTTAACCTGACTGGCTACTAAGGCTGAATCTCCACACACATCCAAAAATTGGATCTTCATTTCACTAGCAACCTTGATACTCATGATGCACGCTTCATACTCAGCCATATTATTGGTACATTTAAAACAAAGCTTTGCAGTAACTGGTGTATAACAACCTTTAGGAGAGATAATCACAACACCAACACCATTACCAAGCGCATTAGAAGCTCCATCAAAAACCATAGCCCATCGGGATCCTTGTCCAGGTCCTTCATATTGTCTAGGTTCTTTAGTAAAAATCATAATATCCTCATCTGGAAGCTCAAAATGCATAGATTGATAATCATCCACTGCCTGATGAGCCAAATGGTCAGCTACTACACTTCCTTTGATTGCTTTCTCAGTAGTATACTGTATATCATATTCTGTCAAGATCATTTTCCATCTTGCTATTCGTCCGGAGAGAGAAGGTTTCTCAAATATATACTTGATTGGATCCATTTTTGAAATCAATAGAGTGGTATGAGTCAACATATACTGTCTTAGTCGACGAGCAGCCCATGCCAAAGCGCAACAAGTTTTCTCGAGCAGTGAGTATCTTGTTTCACAGTCGGTAAACTTTTTGTTAAGGTAGTATATTGCCTGCTCTTTTCGACCAGACTCGTCATGTTTCCCCAACACACACCCCATTGAGTTATCCAATACTTTCAAGTACATAATCAAGGGTCTTCCTTCAACTGGTGGCATCAATATAGGAGGTTCCTGTAGGTACCTTTTGATTTCATCAAAGGCTGCCTGGCATTCATCATTGTAAACACCCCAAATTTACCCTCACCCATTCACCATGGCTTGTGATCCCTTCATATGCATAAGTTCAATCATAGCATCTCATATTGCATCTTTGATTCACTGCATTACTCCTAAGTCATCTGCATCTAGGGTTTGTGATCTGAGCCATCCCAGAGCTACTAGAGCCACTCCAAAGGTCATCAATCACTTCAAAGGGGTCCATGTATGTTCAAGCATCATATTGTATCCCCACAAAGTCAATAAAGTCAAAGAATCACAAGAACTGAGATTGGCATGGAAGCAGAGCCAGGTTTAACTACACAGATGACCTAGAATTAGGGTTTTGGTTTCAGAGGCCATAACTCCAAATTATTTGGTCATTCTTGTTTCTATTGGTCTCTATATGTTATAAGGATCATGCATATCAAGTTTCATGAAGAAATTCCATGGGGAAGGCATCTAATCAAGAGTTGACTTCTTGGGCAAGTCAGTGCAAAATCAGGGCATCTGAGGCCCCCAATGACCCAACCAAAGGGTGTTCTTCATCATTTTGAATGTGTATGATCTTTATTTGATCATAGAAGATGTTGGAAGTTCACAAAATTGAAGAATTTCAAGCCATTTGCAAAGTTGCCTTTTTGGGAAAATGACTTGTAATGTAAACTTGCCATTTTGGGAAACTTTTTCAACCCTTTCTTTTTGATTCAAAAATGCTTCAAATGGGAAAACTTTGGTCATAAAAGTTGTAGAATGGATCATTCCCTTTTCAAAAAGTACAAGAACTCATTCTAATTCATTTTGGATCAAAAGTTATGGCTTGTCAAAGTTGGGAAAAATCACATAATTTCAAGTCTTGCACCAAAGAGGCAAAGTTGCAAAATCCCTTGCCAAGGTAAAATGAGACCTAAAAGTGACTTCTAATCCTTGCACAAACATAAACCAATGCCTAAAAGTCAGAATGCATCAAAGGTTTGCCCATTTTCATGACTTGTGGATCAAGAAATCACAAAAGGGCCAAAATTGGACAAAGTTGCAAAACATCATACAAACCCTAATCCACTTGCTGCATTGCTTCTAATCCATTTCCATGGTTCTCCCTAAACTCAGCTGAGCCCAACCATGCCCCTATCACAACCTCACACTTGCCCATACCTCAAGTACACCTAACTTGGACTTTGTGCAAAAACACCCATACCAATCAGCCTGTGCCACACCAACTATTCTGACCAATCAAGACTTTACAAACACACTTCAAGCAAGCCATTTCATATCATCTTGGAGCCTGAACACACACACAAGCCAGCATACACAAAAATCCCTCCTTTTGCATTTTCTATCGAATCTCTCAACTCAGCCACTAAAACTTAGAAATTCTTTCACTAATCAACTCACCATGATCCAGTGATCATTTCCCACCCCTCACTTGCCCCTGAAACCACCACAATCAAAAATACGATTTCCACACTCCCTTGACCTGAGCTTCTGCCAACTTTCTCTGGGGGCCATATAAACTCTAGCTAAGTGTCAAAAGCTTCAAAGAAGGATCATTGGAGCTTGTTTGAACCAAAGAAGCAGCCAGAAAGTCCCTGTTTCGAAAGCTCAAGCTCAGGTAGCCATGGCATTTATTTTTCCAGAACTTCAATTTTTAGTTTCTAAATGCTTCCTTGTGCTTCACTGATTATCATGATGTGATTTGTTTTGAAAATGAGTGAAAAATGGCCATGTATGTTGGTTCTGAAACTTTGCCCGTGAAATGAGTTTTGGTTTGATTCGTTTGATTCAATGAAAATAAATGATTTTTGGGGTGGGGTTTAGGTTTAATGATGTTTAAGGATTGATTCTGGAGATTTTGGTGAAGATTTGATGCGTAGGGAGTGAGATAGCATGAACTGCTTGCCGGAGAAGATGACCGGAACACTGTTCTGGTCATCTGAGAGTGATTAGGGTTAGGATTAGGGCTAATGACTTAATTAGGCCAGTTTGAATTTGGGCCGTTCATTCGCGCGCGCAGTCAACTCCCGCCTCTGTGAGTTTGAATCCTGGCCTTTAGATCCTTTGACTTTCCCTTTTTCCATTAAAATTCATTTTAATTTTATTTGTTTCATATTTATTTTGCACGAATTTTTAAAAATAGCTAAAATCATTTAAAAATTATGAAAATTTTTGTCAAGGGTTTCATGAATTTTCAGAACACAAAAATATTTTTATTTTTATTTTTTGCATTAAAAATTATTTTTAAATTATTTAAATGTTTATTTTTAATTAGTTAATGAAAATTAATTAATTAAAAATACATTTAGGTATTTGAAAATCACAAAAAAATTCACATTGCATTTAGAAACATTTAGAAACATTGTCCAACTCTCAAACCAAATTTATTTTTTGTTCTTGATGCCTTTTGATCATTTTCATTGGATTTAATTTCATTTTTAGGCAATATTTTGTTTCAAACTTCAAAAATTCCTTTCTGCCTAACCTTTGAGAGTTGGATTATGATTCTTCTTGCATTGCACTCTTCATGGCATGTAGTTTATAGGAAAAAAATTTCCTTGATTTGATCTTGCATTTTCAATTTGTTTTGCATTTTTTCTTGGTGAGGTACCCCAAAACCCTAGCAGTCTTAGGAAATTCATAACTTTCATTAGGTTAAGAGTTGGATCCTCTCCTTTGGGCAATGGGTTTGTATAGGTTTAGGGTATCTTTGATTACATTTTCAAATTTTTATCATGTCATTTGCTTCTGTTTTGAATTTTTGCATTGCATGTTGTATGTAAACCCTAATTTGTGCCTTCCTTTGCATCCATTTCTCATTTGCTTGCATCCAATGACTTGTCATGGCATTTTGTGCATCCACATGATTCATGACACATCTTAGGACATATTAAAATCATGTTTGATCATTGCATCATTCCTTTTCCATGTTGTATGTCCATTGCATTTCATAACTTTTCATGTACATTCATGGTTCAAAGCATACCTCATTTGCATCCTTATGCTTGTTTGATCATTCTCATGCCTTGCCTCATGTTTGTATCAACCCTTAGCGTCATTAACATCATACTTATGCTTCTGGTTTTGGTTTGCATCATGACATTTCATCTCATTTGCATTGCATTTCATTTCTTTGGGCTAACTTTTCAGGTGGTAAGTTGTTTTGAGAAGTGGATTTGCCTTCACTTCTCACAATTTCTTTTCATCTCTCTCTTGCATCATTGCTGCATTTTGTATGTGTATTGGATTGAGCTTGCTCATTCATGTTCATCTTACTTTCTTTCTTCAAGCAACTTGTCTTCTTAAGTGAAGCAAGTTGTTTTGTTTCTCTTTGCTTCTTCCTCCTTTCATCTGCTTCCTTCCTGGTGGTTTCTCTGAAGATCTTTCTCTCTTAAGCCTCATAAACCCTAGGAATGACCAAGCATGATAACAATTAGGGTTTGATTAGTCCCCCATTTAGCTTTTACCTTTGTGTCATCATTGAGTCTTCTCTTCTCACCTCATAATCAGGGACTAAACCCTAAAGGCTTTAAGGCTTTGTGATTAAGCTTATGCCTGCATCCTTCTATTAGGATGGAGTGTATAACTTTAATCCTAAGTGTTAAACCCTTAATGTGTTTAAATCCTTTAATCAATTCACCTAATAATCATCAAGACATCAAGCTTGTAACTTGGGCCTTGCATTAGGGTTCTAATTCTTCCTTAATTGGTTAAGAAGGACTAACCCTAGTGTTAATGGACAAGTCCTCCTCAAGTTGTCTTACAAACCATAAAAATCACTTATTCATCTTATCATTAACTAAAATCCACTTAATAAAGGCTTTGTTTTGCCATGAGGTTAATCCCTAATCATGGATTAAGTTGAGGAGTCTTCCTCAGCTTAAATGTTCTCATCTATTATCCTTCTATTAGGATGGTGTAATGAGTCCATTAAATCCTTGATTATGGCTTAATCTCATTACTTAACACTAAACCAAAACAACAAAAACATCTAAATAATCACAAGTAGGTTAATGATCTTAATCCTACATCATGGTGATTAAGTGTGAGATGCTGACTTCACACTTAAGGTATTCTCATTACCCCTAATCATAGGGAGGATGTGATGAGTTTACTAACCCTTTGGTCTAGGCTTAAGCTCATTAATTTATGACAAACTTTCAAAAGCAATAAAAGATTGAAAGCACAAAAACAAACAACAATTGTTTCCTCCAGGATTCTTTTCTCATCTTCATCCACTCACAAACGAGAACTTGCTTCTTCCGTCTAATGCAAGACAGTTTGCACCTGAGCCAGACAGGTCATACACTTGAGCATAGACAAGTAAGCAGTTCATAAGTCAATTTACCTTTCAGTCTCTTTGGGTCGAACTACGGTGTTCTGACTTCCTCATTGCACGAGAGGATACATAGGCATAACTTAACTGTTATCGAACAAAAGTCTCTGTATATTCCCCCTTCTTCCAGTATTATTCTTTGAGCCTCAATATCTTGAGCATTTCACTTTTATTCTTACACTGACACTTCTCTTATACACTTCACTTTCTTCTAGCACTGACACTTGCATTCTTTCCAGCTTTAATACACAAATTACACTGACACTACCCCTTTAAAACACAAATCTTTTAAGCGTGGATCCCGTCGAGTACGGCGAACAATCTGGGTGCTAATACCTTCCCAGGTTGTAACCAACCCCCTTTCTCAGTCTCTCTGGTTCGCGATCATCTTATCCATATCTTTTCTCAAGTTTATGCAGCATTACCTTTCCTTCGGGATAAAAATGCCTAGCTGGTGACTCTTTTCATTCCTCCTCTTTCGCCGACTGTTCGCGTCTGTACCCCTTCTGACCAGGTGTCATTTTGGTGGGAGCGACAGCTTGGCGACTCTGCTGGGGAATCCTTATACTGTAACCAGGGCTTCTGGTTCTTTTTGTGGGTTCCTCCTAGCGCTTGTTTGATTTGTGTTTACTGGGGTGTTATGTGCTAATTGTGTTTATATATTTGTTTTATTTACTGCTTTATGTACAGTTATTTATTGCTTTCTTTACAGCTTCATACATCATATTGTCATACTATCATCTGGCTGGATCTGGTTTTTGTTTTGGTGGGTGGGGTTTTCACTGAGAGTTTAAGGTCCTATACCTGGGACCTGAGTGACACCTAGGCTAGAGTGGTTCATGTTCTTTCCCATTCCATTTCGGTCTGGTGCGGGAATATGAAACACGGTTCAGATATGGGTTTCTTCTTGAGAACTCTGTGCTACAGATCTCCTGTAGTGCTAGGGCTATCTGGGAAGCCTGCTAAGTCTGGATGACCTTTATTATGAACTTCAGAAACTGAGGTGAATTAGAGGAGGATCTTTTATGGTTATTGTAAACACTGTACCTCCGGGTTAGAAGTGTTTACACTTCTCATAACTGATCCAAGTCTGAGGATCCTTGTTTTAGAACACTACCTGTGAGGGGGATGGGCTGTTTACAGGTTTGCAGGTACCATTGGCCACATCATACCCTGTTACTATTTGGTTTAAGAGTACCTTATATTGGGACAGTTCTTGTGATTTGAACCCTGGATATGTGACTCTTTATTTGGGTCCCCCACCCTGGTTATTGGTTTTCTAGACCTCCATCTGGATTTCTTGAATATACATGGACTTTATATCAAGGCAGTTAATCAGACCCGGCTTGATCACAAACCCTTGCATATCATTTGCATACTCATCATTGCATCATTTAACATTTGCTTATTTGTTTTTCAGGGTATCCATATTGTATCTGGCTTGGTTTTGGCCCCCTTCATCTGCATAGACCCCTGTTCATCAGTTATCTGCCTCAGCTATCTTCATCAGTTGCCTGCTTCAGCTACTTTCATCACCAGCCTCAGCCTATCAGTGGCTCATCTCCAGTATCAGTCTTCATCATCAGCATTTGTTTTCAGCTCTCCATCAGCAGTCATGGCACCCAAGAAGAGCAACATTTCATACCATTTCTTTGAGCCTGTGCTGACTGGCATCAGACAGGTCCAGGCACTTATCACTCCAGACCACATCCCATTATTCAGAGAGCATTATGGAGGCATCCTTGATATGGTTATGGATCTATACCCTTCTCAGAGGAGTTTGATCCACACCTTCCTACAGTTCTATGACCCTCCTTTGAGATGCTTCACTTTTCAGAACTTTTAGTTGGGACCTCTGCTGGAGGAGTTCTCATCTTTGATTGGAGTACCTGTCAGGGGTGGTGTCCCCTTCAACCCAGAGATGACTTCTCCCAGCAATGGAGAAGTAGCAAAGGCACTGTGCCTAGAGCCTATTTTGATTGAACATAACATGACCACAAAGGCTGGGATCCCTGGTCTGCACTTAGACTTTCTGACTTCTCAGGCCATCCTGAAGGCCTCCTTGGGAGAATGGAGGGCAGTTTGCGCATTGTTAGCCCTCAGTATATATGGGGTTATACTATTTGCAGATGAGCCCAAGTTTATCAGCAAGAATTCCATTCATCTCTTCCTTTTGAGGAACCCAGTGCCTACATTGCTGGGGGATTTCTACTATTCTGTTCATCAAAGAAATGAGAAGCAGAGAGGGAAGTTGGTGAGATGCTGTGCTCCTCTGTTTCATACCTGGCTGCTCAAACACTTGCCTAAGACTGATGCTTTCCTGAATCTTCACCAACAGAAGAATTGGGCTAAGAGACTTATTGCTTTGACTTCAGATGACATCAGATGGTGCACCCAGAGCACCAAAGGCAGGGACATAATTACTAGCTGTGGACAGTTCCCCAATGTACCTCTAATAGGAGTGAAGGGTTGCATCAACTACAATCCTTTGCTGTTTAAGAGACAATTGGGCTATGCTTTGGTTCACCCTCCTAGAATGCAAGATTTAGCTGAAACCCTGTTTTGTGAGATAAAACCTAATCTAGCTGTTGTCAGACATGCATCCTGGGCTTGGGACAACATCCAGACAAAAGGGATGGCCATTCTTGGGAGATGCAATAATGTGGCTTCAGCTCAGTACTATGAATGGTCCTATGCTAGAGCTCAGATTTCTGGGATGCCTTTCACCATTGAGGATGCAGCTGGACCATCCACAGTACCACCTCCAGCCACTATCAGCCTGGAAGAATTTGAGAAGCTGAAGGAAAGGAATGAGAATCTGTCTCAAGCTCTGAAGAAGACCCTCTGGGAGAGGAGTGATGGTCGTCTAGACATCGAGAGGTTGGAGAAGCTTAAAGTGGAGCATCTGGCCAAGATTGAGAAAGCAGAGGACTACATCAAGAAATCAAGAGCTGGAGAGCAAATATTGAAGAATGCCTGTAAAGAGGCCCAGTTTCAGAAAGCTAGGACTGATCTCTATCTGCAAGAAAGTCAAGCTAGGTGGGTCAGGATCACTGAAGCTCGTACTCAAGAAGATAAGAGAACTCAAGCCAGGATTGAGCAGTTAGAGGCCAATGAAAAGAAACAACAGGAAGCTTTGCTAGCAGCCCAGAAGGAGATTTCAGAATTGAAGCTTAGGGCTGGTCTGAAAAGGTCAAAGGACCAAGACAGGAACAAAAAGCTGACCACTGCTATTGCCACCAGAAACCTTCTTATCAGAAACATTACAGAGCATCCGGATGGTCCTGTAACTGAAGCACTTTTGAAGGAGGTTAAGGAGGGTGAGTTTGGATTAGATGTTTGACTTCTTTGCTTGTTGTTGTTTCCATTTCATGTACTTTTCTTTTTATGTTGTATTTTGACCCTTCAGGGGCGTATGTTGTAAAAACAAACTATGTATGATCCACCATGTGTAATATATTTGTTAGTTTGTTTCATTGAGTTTCTTTTCTCAAGCAACACCAAAGCATCTTCCTCAGGGTCTGGAAAGGTCAAAACCAAGAGCCAAGCCGGATACCTTGGAAAATAAATAAGCATACTGCATTGCATACTAACTTTTGTTTTGTTTTGTAGGGTTTTGTTTTGTTTGTTACTAACTCTGTTGTGATTCAGGAATTATTGCTCGCCGTCGGGTGTTCCCTCTCAACCGTCCGCACCGGTATCCTACTCGCAACAATCTTCCTGGTATCCAAATGGATCAAGTACAGCAAGATCTGACAGAGGTCAGAACTCAGATGGCTAATGAAAGGCTGGAGATGAGAAACCAAATGACCCAATTCATGGAAGTAATGAATGGCTTGGCCCAAAGTCAAGAAAGGTTGAGGGAATTAGTAGAAAGACAAACCCCGGAAGAACCCCATCTGGGAACTGGAGGAACAAGTAACAATGAAAGGGGTCAGCCTCATGTTAATCCACCAGTATATGGGCCTCATCTACATCCGGAAGTCAACATCCCGGGTAATGTGCAAGGAAATACTAATGCAGGCAGGATCTTGCAAGAAGATCCTCAAGAGGAGCAGTTTACTGTAATGGGAGCTGGGGATGAAGTCTATTATAGGAGGTTTGATGAAATTGCTGAGAAGTTGAGATCTCTGGAGTCTCAAAATTCCCTAGGTTTTGATGTCATGGATATGGGGTTAGTGGATGGGGTAAGGATTCCCCACAAGTTTAAACCCCTGTGCTTCGAGAAGTACAATGGCACTTCCTGTCCACGAACTCACTTGCAGTCCTTTCTGGGGAGACTTAAGGCATACACCATGGATGAAAAACTGTGGATGTTTTACTTTGAAGACAGTTTGACTGGGGCTTCAAGGGAGTGGTATTCACACTTGACCAGAGCTACTATCAGATGCTGGAAGGACCTAGCTGAAGCCTTCATCAGGCAGTACCAATACAATCTGGACATGGCTCCTAACAGGACCCTCTTGATGGGAATGTCTCAGTCCTCCAGAGAAAGCTTCAGGGAATATGCCCAGAGGTGGAGACAACTTGCTGCTGCTGTCCAGCCACCCATGTCGGAAAGAGAAATGGCCGACATGTTTATGAATACCCTGCAAGGAACATATATTGATAGGCTAGCTTCCTTTTCTTCCACCAGTTTCGCTGACGTAGTTATAGCTGGAGAAAGAATTGAAAGCCTATTAAAGATGGGCAAAATTTCTGATAATGGTGCAAGTTCGTCCAGTAACTCCAGGAAGCCTTTTGTGGGACCTAGAAGAACCGGTGAGACAAATGCCATTCATGCCAGCAGGGGCAGACCTCAGTATGTCCACAGATCAGTAGCAGCTGTCACCATTCCAGCTCCGATCCCTCAGCAACCAACATATCAACAACCACAACAACCCCACTATCAACAACAAGTTCAGTATCCGCCACAGAGAACCTACAACAATAACAGCAATCAACAACAAAGACCCTTTCAGCAAAGACCATCACAGGCAAATAGGGTGATTGATCCAATCCCTATGCCTTATGCCGCTTTATTGCCACAACTCCTGAAACTCAACCTTGTTGAATTAAGGACATTGGCACCACCAGATCCCTCCAATCTTCCAAGAAATTATGATGTCAACGCCAGATGTGCTTTCCACTCTAATGCACCTGGCCACAATACGGAGAAGTGCAGGGCCTTGCAAATGAAAGTCCAGGACCTGGTGGATTCTAAAGCCCTCAATTTTGCACCCCCTCCAAGTGTCACCAAGAATCCCATGCCCAATCATGGAGGACCAAGAATTAATGCCATTGAGGAAGACAAGCCATCTTTCTTAATCACCAGTGTTGGACAGATTCGGACACCTCTGGTCGAAATTAAAGCTCAGCTCCTAGAATGCCAGATGTTCCCCGGGTGTGTGCTCGATTGTGGGTATTGCAACATTTCGGTCAACGGGTGTGATAATTTGAGAAGCGGCATAGATGGTCTTATCAAAAGTGGTATACTTCAGATCTCAACAACGGCGCCTACAAATCCAGTAATTCCTTTGACAACAATTCCTGATTCTTCTACAACTGCAACAACAATCATTCCGACCAATTCATCAATATCATCAACAATGGCTTCATCCATCACTTCAACAAATCAAATGTCAACGACCATTTCTTCTACAACATCAACATCCCTTTATTCAGCAGAATCTTCTACAACGCCAACAGAAATTAATGAAGATGTCTCAGCGGTCACCATCTAATATGATCCATCATATGTTCCTCCAAACAACAACTTCCAACAACAAACAATGGCACCTCCTGCCAGATTACCGGTCACCATTTACTACGATCCGCACACCATTTCAGTACCTTCCTCTGCAGCAGTCAGTCCAGTTACCATCACGGTGCCTGGACCAGTTCCATACAAAAGCAGTAATGCCATACCTTGGCATTATGGCTCTGACCTCTACTGCAACGGGGAGAAAATCACTTTGGACTCTTCAACTTCTTCTCCACAGATTGATAATGTTGGGGGAGGCGGAGGCTTCACCAGAAGTGGACGCCTTTTTGCCTCACAAGTTCAAAGGCCTAATGCCGAAGCAGAAGCTGCTGCCAAAGCAAAGGGAAAGAGTGTGATATCTGAGGAACCGATTATCAAGGAAACTCAGAAGACATCTTTTGAACAAGATGTAGACGAGTTTATGAGGATTATAAAGAGAAGTGATTACAAAGTGGTGGATCAGCTTCACCAAACTCCCTCAAAGATCTCCATATTATCCCTGTTAATGTGTTCTGAAGCCCATAGGAATGCATTATTGAAAGTCCTGCACGCGGCATACGTGCCAGAGGAGATCACCGTTAATTAGCTAGAAACCGTGGTAGCAAATGTCAACACCAGTCATGGACTGGGCTTTACCAATACTGACTTAACAACTGAGGGACGTAACCACAACAAGGCCTTACACATCACTCTAGAATGCAAGGGTGTTGTTCTATCCCATGTACTGGTGGACACTGGGTCTTCACTCAATGTTCTACCAAAGAAAGCCTTGGTGAAGCTCGAGTATGATGGCTTGGCACTGCGTCCAAGTAATTTAGTGGTGAGAGCATTTGATGGCTCTAAAAGATCAGTGCTTGGAGAGATTGATCTGCCTGTGATGATTGGCCCGCAGACTTTTAAAATTACCTTCTATGTGATGGACATTCAGCCGGCCTACAGCTGTTTGTTGGGTAGACCCTGGATCCATGCCGCTGGCGCTGTTACGTCTACCCTTCACCAGAAGCTGAAATTCGAGTGGGAAGGCCAGATCATCACCATCTGTGGTGAAGAAGACATCTTTGTTAGCCATCTGGCTACGTACAAATACATTGAGATGGATGGAGAGATCCATGAAACCATGAGCCAGGGGTTTGAGGCCCTGAACATTAATGAAGCATCTGCTGTACTGGGAACCTCCATGACATCTTATCAGCAAGCCAGGAAGGTTGTTGAAGAGGGTACTGCCCAAGGTTGGGGCAAGCTGCTGCCCGTGGAAAAGAAGGAGGACAGATTTGGGTTGGGTTACAAACCAACTCAACAAGATAAATCAGAGGCTGCCAAGAAGCCCAGTTTTGTCAGCGGGGGAATGCTCACCCCGGATCCCAGAGAGCTAAGTCCTTAACTGGTCTTCCCAGGAAATTATAAGGGTTACTCCTGCAGAGTAATTATTATTTCCTGTATTTTTAAGCATGCATCAAGTCTTGCATCTTGCCCAAGATGACAAGACTCATTTTGTAATCGGTCCATCTTGTAATTTTGTGCAAACAGATTAATCAATGAATATCGGACATCTTTTGCAAATAAGTCTTTTTCTTTCCCGCTCACTGTTTTTCATTTTTCTTTTTGTACAAAAATAAAATGGCAATGTTTTCCAAAATGAAAACTTCATTTCACCTTTTTAAACAAGATTAAAATCGATCAATAAAATGAACAATCTAAACCCTTGCAGAGAGTGCCTTTCAGACTGCACCGACAACAACACAACTATGGCTTCGTATGACTTTGACAATCCAATCAATCAAGATGATGAAGGGGTTGAAGAAGATTATGAGCTTCCTGAAGAGCTAGCCAGGTTGTTAAGGCAAGAAGAGAAGGTTATTACTCCTCACCAGGAGGAGATTGAAACGGTTAATCTTGGTACGGAAGAAGATGTGAAAGAAGTTAAGATCGGGGCCTGCCTACAAGATTCAGTAAAAGAGCAGCTGATTGACATGCTTCGGGAGTATGTGGATGTCTTTGCTTGGTCTTATCAGGATATGCCAGGGTTGGACACCGATATTGTTATGCACAAGCTGCCTTTGAAAGAAGACTGCCCGCTGGTAAAACAGAAACTGCGCCATACTCGCCCATATATGGCAATGAAGATAAAAGAAGAGGTACAAAAGCAGTGGGACGCCGGGTTCCTTGCTGTGACTAGTTATCCGCCGTGGGTTGCTAATATTGTACCTGTGCCTAAGAAAGACGGCAAGGTGAGGATGTGTGTGGACTACCGGGATCTGAACAGAGCCAGCCCGAAAGATGATTTCCCTTTACCTCACATTGATGTATTGGTTGATAATACGGCTCAGTTCTCGGTGTTCTCCTTCATGGACAGATTTTCAGGATACAATCAGATCAAGATGGCACCTGAAGACATGGAGAAGACAACTTTCATCACACCCTGGGGCACGTTCTGTTATAAGGTGATGCCATTCGGACTGAAGAATGCTGGTGCAACGTATCAACGGGCTATGGTAACATTATTCCCCGACATGATCCATAAAGAAATCGAGTGTTATGTCGATGACATGATTGTCAAGTCCCTTACAGAAGAAGACCACCTGGTGAATTTGTTAAAGTTATTCAAGCATCTGAGGAAGTACCAACTGAAGTTGAACCCCAACAAGTGCACATTCGGGGTGCGATCTGGTAAGCTGTTGGGCTTTATTGTAAGCGAGAAAGGGATTGAAGTTGACCCTGATAAAGTCAAAGCCATTCAAGAAATGCCTACACCGAAGACTGAGAAAGAAGTTCGAGGGTTTCTAGGTAGATTGAATTACATTTCACGGTTCATATCTCACCTTACAGCAACCTGTGAACCTTTGTTCAAGCTGTTAAGAAAAGAACAAACGGTCAGGTGGAACGAAGACTGCCAGAGGGCTTTTGACAAAATCAAGGAATACTTGCAAGAGCCTCTTATCCTTATGCCTCCAGTTGAAGGAAGACCTCTAATCATGTACTTGACAGTATTAGAAGAGTCAATGGGGTGTGTGTTGGGCCAGCATGACGAGTCTGGTCGAAAAGAGTATGCAATATACTACCTAAGCAAAAAGTTTACCGACTATGAACAACGTTATTCACTGCTCGAGAAAACTTGCTGTGCTTTAGCGTGGGCTGCTCGCCGACTAAGGCAGTATATGTTGACCCACACTACTTTGTTGATATCAAAGATGGACCCAGTTAAGTACATTTTCGAGAAGCCAGCACTTACCGGACGGGTTGCAAGATGGCAAATGATCCTCACAGAATATGACATCCAGTACACATCTCAGAAAGCCATCAAGGGCAGTGTACTGTCTGATTATCTTGCTGAGCAACCTATTGATGATTACCAGCCTATGAGATTTGATTTCCCTGATGAAGACATCATGTTCATAAAAGCAAAAGATCATGAAGAGCCTGTTCACACTGAAGGGCCTGACCCGGAAGAAGAATAGACTATGATGTTTGATGGGGCTGTTAATATGAATGGTCGTGGTGTTGGTGCAGTACTCATTACACCTAAGGGGGTTCACATGCCTTTCTCGGCAAAACTCACCTTCAACTGCACTAACAACGAAGCTGAATACGAAGCTTGTATTATGGGTCTTGAGGAAGCCATTGACCTTAGGATCAAGACTTTGACTGTATTCGGAGATTCAGCTTTAGTAATTAATCAAACCAACGGCAAATGGTACACCCACCAAGATCATCTGATACCTTACAGGGATTATATAAGGAGGTTATTGACTTTCTTTACAACGGTCAAGCTTGAGTATATCCCCCGGGACGAGAATCAATTCGCAGATGCTCTGGCTACCATTTCATCCATGATCAAAGTTCAAGCTGCCAACTTTGTACCTCGGATTTCAGTGTCCAGACTTGACAGACCGGCATATGTATTTGCAGAAGACGTTGTAAAAGATGATAAGCCTTGGTTTCATGACATTAAGTGCTTCTTGGAGGATCAAACTTACCCACCTGGGGCATCTTCCAATGATAAGAAGACTTTAAGAAGGCTAGCTGGCAGTTTCTTCCTGAATGCTGATGGTTCCCTGTACAAGAGAAACTTTGATATGGTACTCCTCAGATGCGTTGATAGAACAGAAGCAGACTTGTTGATGCACGAGGTGCACGAAGGATCCTTTGGTACCCATGCAGGATATTACTGGATCACAATGGATGCTGACTGTTGTGCCTATGCCAGAAAATGCCATAAATGCCAGATCTACGCGGATAAAGTGCATGTGCCTCCCAATCCTATGAATGTGATGTCTTCACCCTGGCCCTTTGCTATGTGGGGCATTGATATGATTGGCAAGATTGAACCGACTGCTTCAAATGGCCACATATTCATCCTGGTAGCCATTGACTATTTCACCAAGTGGGTTGAAGCAGCTTCCTATGCAAATGTCACAAGGCAAGTGGTAGCCCGATTTCTAAAGAGAGACATCATCTGTCGGTATGGAGTGCCCGAGCGAATCATTACTGATAATGGTTCCAACTTAAACAACAAAATGATGGTTGAGCTATGCCGGGACTTCAAGATCCAACACCACAATTCTTCTCCTTACAGGCCAAAGATGAACGGCGCTGTTGAGGCAGCTAATAAGAATATCAAGAAGATTGTGCAGAAGATGGTAGTCACTTACAAAGACTGGCATGAAATGCTACCGTTTGCCTTGCATGGGTACCGTACGTCAATCAGAACATCCACTGGGGCAACACCGTATCAACTTGTGTATGGTATGGAGGCAGTCCTACCGGTTGAAGTTGAATTACCCTCCCTGCGGGTACTGATGGATGTTAAGTTAAACAAAGCAGAATGGGTCCGATCCCGATACGAACAACTGAATCTGATTGAAGAGAAGATATTGGTTGCAATCTGTCATGGGCAGTTGTATCAGAAAAGAATGAAGAAAGCCTTCGATCAGAAAGTCAGGCTCCGAGAGTACCAAGTAGGAGATCTTGTGCTGAAAAGACTCCTCCCTCCTCATACAGACCACAGGGGCAAGTGGACTCCAAACTACGAAGGGCCATTCGTAGTAAAGAAAGTTTTCTCTGGTGGAGCACTGATGCTCAGCACTATGGATGGTGAAGACTTCCCGTCCCCTGTGAATTCAGATGCAGTTAAAAAATACTTCGCATAAAAAATGACCCGCTGGACATAAAAACAGAATGTAAGTCCAGGCAAAAATAGGGCATCCCGGCGAGTCAAAAACATAATAAAAGACTCGGGCAAAAATAAGGGAAAAATAACAAAAAATGTACACCCGCTGAGTTGAAAAGCCGCATTGGACAACTCAGGCAAAAAAGGGTACCCCGATGGATTGAAAACCCGAAAGGGCGATCCATGCAAAATAAGGGAATAAGCGAACAACTGTATTCTGAATTCATCTGTATCACTTACGACTTGGTAAGCTTCGAAAGGATCAAGCTTCTTTCAGAATCGGCCTCCTTCAAAAAGCAAGACGAGAAGAACGTCAAAAGTCATGCGAGTCATAGCAAAGGGAAGCTTCTTGAAGCGTCATCAACATTGCCAACATCTTTTGTTTCTAAATTTGTAACAATCTCCTCATTTTAGGGGATTTGTTTCTTTGACTGTATCTTGCCAATTCAGGGCACACGAATTAATAAAATCAGATTTTCAGTCATGTTTCGTCTCGTAACATTTTTATTTTCATTCGCGAAAATGTCCGATGTCTTTAAGATACTGATTGCATAAATACAGATGCTTCTCTTCTAAAAGATACGTGCTTGCAGGAAATATACTTGCTCCTGGGAGTGTCTAAACTCTTAGGATGGAATCCGGTAAGGGATACCTCGGGATTACTTGTGCGTTTCTCTGTCTTTTCAGGATTGCAGGTATTCAAAGCACAACATGGGGCATGAAAACTTCACCCCAGCAAGCTGGCAAATCATTATCTACTCAGTCTTAGCACCAGAGGTGTTTTCTCCCCAACTGAGTTGCCATTTATTATTTCCTCCTCAGCCAAGTACAAAAGCCAGGGAACCATCCCCCCACAGGGTGTCAACCTCTATCCAGAAGAGAAACGCGCGAAGAAATCACAACAGAGTGAAGGAAGCTTCTACAAACCCCAGCTGGGTCCCTCATTACCAAGACGGGTCTATCAGTGACTTACTCCCCCATGCAGAGTCACATCTTATCAGATCTACCAGTGATCTCATCCCCAGCTGGGATATTCTTCAAGCCGGTATCTTTGCATAATCATAGCATTCGCATCATGTTCTCCCCGCAGAGCGTAGCATTCCGTCTAAAACGGAGCATTACGGCAAAAATCAAACATATTGCATAATCATAAGCCATGTGTCGAACTGAACCTACTGACAATCCATCAGCGATATACAGAATACTCCCCAAAATTCCCCGGCAGAGAGCCAAGGCATTTTCCCTAAAGATACAGGTACTTCTTGACACCCGTCCGTGTCATGTCCCCAAAAGAAAGCCAAAGCGTCTCCTTTGCACTCACAGATACATATCTATACAAATTCCCTGACACCCGTCCGTGTCACCTTCCCCAACATGGTTACCTAAACACTTTGTAAACCATACACTTGTTTATATCACACTTTTTTTCTTTTTTGGCACTCGTCCGTGCCACTCTCCCCAGCAAGTTAAACACTCGTCTGTACACCACTCATACTTGTCACTCATACTTACTCATACAGATACTCGTCCGTATCTTGTATATACCACTTATATCCCCTCAGATTCGACACTCGTCCGTGTTCTTTGTTAACCAGTTGATACTCGTCCGTATCATCATCTCTGAACATGCGTCACCGTTCGTTTCTACTGATACTCGTCCGTATCATAGTCTTAAGGATGCTCGTCCGCATCTTTAATCTATACACCGTGTCAAACACTTAGGTCTTCTTGAATTTAGACACTCGTCTGTGTCTATTGTTCCCCAGAAGAGTCCCCTCAGATCCGACACTCGTCTGTTTTCTTTGTTAACCAGTTGATACTTGTATGTATCATCATCTCCGAACATGTGTCAGCATTTGTTTCTACCTGATACTCGTCCGTATCATAGTCTTAAGGATGCTCGTCCGCATCTTTAGTCTATACACAGTACCCAAACAATTATACCTCTCATTTCTTGGATGTAGACACTCGTCCGTGTTTACTTTTCCCCAGCGAAATCCCCAACGAAACTTGTTAAACTATTACCTTTCTATCTGATATTCGTCCTATGTCATGATACCTTTTCGGCAGCCGTACCCTGCCGGGTGATCGTCCTTCACCTCTTTGATGATCGTCCTTCATCAACCCCCAGTGGAGTCTCTATTCATTAGAGCCCCTTCTTATCCGACATTCATCCTATGTCGCGATATTTTCAGCAGCCGTCCCCTTCTAGGTGATCGTCCTTCACCTCTTGATGATCGTCCTTCATCATTTTATCTGATGGTCGTCCCCATCGTTGACCTTGTTATCTGGCATTCGTCCTATGTCATGATAAACCCTGAGAGCAGCCGTACCCTGCTAGGTGATCGTCCTTCACCTCTTGATGATCGTCCTTCATCATGATTATCCGATGGCCGTCCCCATCGTCGACTTTGTTACCCGACATTCGTCCTATGTTGTGATACTTTTTGGCAACCATACCTTGCCAGGTGATCTTCTTTCACCTTAGATGACCGTCCCTCATCTTATTCCCAACAGAGCAGCCGTCCCCTGCTAGGTGTTCGTCCTTCACCCTTTGATGACCGTACCTCATCATTTATTTCATTTACCTCTAATCCCTAGAAAGTCTTATAGCCTCGCCCGATGGCCGTCCCCATCATAATCTCTCATATCCCCAGCTTGTCGGTCGTCCCCGTCACTGCTTTATTTCCTGCATCTTCCCCAGCATGTCGGTCGTCCCCATCATCACTTTATCCCCAGCAGTCGTCCTCTGCTCGACGGTCGTCCTCCGTCGCCCACACCTTATAAATATACTTTATATTCCTCTTACAATCTATATCCCTTTTCTTCTTCATTCTGTGAGTGCAAATTTTGGACTGTCTTTGGTATTCAACCACAAGTTATCTTGTTTGCCTGTTAAGCCGTCGCTTACATCCTGCACAGCTAACTCATGTTTGAATAAGGGCAGCTGTAAACACCCCAAATTTTCCCTCACCCATTCACCATGGCTTGTGATCCCTTCATATTCATAAGTTCAATCATAGCATCTCATATTGCATCTTTGATTCACTGCATTACTCCTAAGTCATCTGCATCTAGGGTTTGTGATCTGAGCCATCCCAGAGCTACTAGAGCCACTCCAAAGGTCATCAATCACTTCAAAGGGGTCCATGTATGTTCAAGCATCATATTGTATCCCCACAAAGTCAAGAAAGTCAAAGAATCACAAGAACTGAGATTGGCATGGAAGCAGAGCCAGGTTTAACTACACAGATGACCTAGAATTAGGGTTTTGGTTTCAGAGGCCATAACTCCAAATTTTTTGGTCATTCTTGTTTCTATTGGTCTCTATATGTTATAAGGATCATGCATATCAAGTTTCATGAAGAAATTCCATGGGGAAGGCATCTAATCAAGAGTTGACTTCTTGGGCAAGTCAGTGCAAAATCAGGGCATCTGAGGCCCCCAATGACCCAACCAAAGGGTGTTCTTCATCATTTTGAATGTTTATGATCTTTATTTGATCATAGAAGATGTTGGAAGTTCACAAAATTGAAGAATTTCAAGCCATTTGCAAAGTTGCCATTTTGGGAAAATGACTTGTAATGTAAACTTGCCATTTTGGGAAACTTTTTCAACCCTTTCTTTTTTATTCAAAAATGCTTCAAATGGGAAAACTTTGGTCATAAAAGTTGTAGAATGGATCATTCCCTTTTCAAAAAGTACAAGAACTCATTCTAATTCATTTTGGATCAAAAGTTATGGCTTGTCAAAGTTGGGAAAAATCACATAATTTCAAGTCTTGCACCAAAGAGGCAAAGTTGCAAAATCCCTTGCCAAGGTAAAATGAGACCTAAAAGTGACTTCTAATCCTTGCACAAACATAAACCAATTCCTAAAAGTCAGAATGCATCAAAGGTTTGCCCATTTTCATGACTTGTGGATCAAGAAATCACAAAAGGGCCAAAATTGGACAAAGTTGCAAAACATCATACAAACCCTAATCCACTTGCTGCATTGCTTCTAATCCATTTCCATGGTTCTCCCTAAACTTAGCTGAGCCCAACCATGCCCCTATCACAACCTCACACTTACCCATACCTCAAGTACACCTAACTTGGACTTTGTGCAAAAACACCCATACCAATCAGCCTGTGCCACACCAACTATTCTGACCAATCAAGACTTTACAAACACACTTCAAGCAAGCCATTTCATATCATCTTGGAGCCTGAACACACACACAAGCCAGCATACACAAAAATCCCTCCTTTTGCATTTTCTATCGAATCTCTCAACTCAGCCACTAAAACTTAGAAATTCTTTCACTAATCAACTCACCGTGATCCACTGATCATTTCCCACCCCTCACTTGCCCCTGAAACCACCACAATCAAAAATACGATTTCCACACTCCCTTGACCTGAGCTTCTGCCAACTTTCTCTAGGGGCCATATAAACTCTAGCTAAGTGTCAAAAGCTTCAAAGGAGGATCATTGGAGCTTGTTTGAACCAAAGAAGCAGCCAGAAAGTCCCTGTTTCGAAAGCTCAAGCTCAGGTAGCCATGGCATTTATTTTTCCAGAACTTCCATTTTTAGTTTCTAAATGCTTCCTTGTGCTTCACTGATTATCATGATGTGATTTGTTTTGAAAATGAGTGAAAAATGGCCATGTATGTTGGTTCTGAAACTTTGCCCGTGAAATGAGTTTTGGTTTGATTCGTTTGATTCAATGAAAATAAATGATTTTTGGGGTGGGGTTTAGGTTTAATGATGTTTAAGGATTGATTCTGGAGATTTTGGTGAAGATTTGATGCGTAGGGAGTGAGATAGCATGAACTGCTTGCCGGAGAAGATGACCGGAACACTGTTCTGGTCATCTGAGAGTGATTAGGGTTAGGATTAGGGCTAATGACTTAATTTGGCCAGTTTGAATTTGGGCCGTTCATTCGCGCGCGCAGTCAACTCCCGCCTCTGTGAGTTTGAATCCTAGCCTTCAGATCCTTTGACTTTCCCTTTTACCATTAAAATTCATTTTAATTTTATTTGTTTCATATTTATTTTGCACGAATTTTTAAAAATAGCTAAAATCATTTAAAAATTATGAAAATTTTTGTCAAAGGTTTCATGAATTTTCAGAACACAAAAATATTTTTATTTTTATTTTTTGCATTAAAAATTATTTTTTAAATTATTTAAATGTTTATTTTTAATTAGTTAATGAAAATTAATTAATTAAAAATACATTTAGGTATTTAAAAATCACAAAAAAATTCACATTGCATTTAGAAACATTTAGAAACATTGTCCAACTCTCAAATCAAATTTCTTTTTTGTTCTTGATGCCTTTTGATCATTTTCATTGGATTTAATTTCATTTTTAGGCAATATTTTGTTTCAAACTTCAAAAATTCCTTTCTGCCTAACCTTTGAGAGTTGGATTATGATTCTTCTTGCATTGCACTCTTCATGAGATGTAGTTTATAGGAAAAAAATTGGCTTGATTTGATCTTGCATTTTCAATTTGTTTTGCATTTTTTCTTGGTGAGGTACCCCAAAACCCTAACAGTCTTAGGAAATTCATAACTTTCATTAGGTTAAGAGTTGGATCCTCTCCTTTGGGAAATGGGTTTGTATAGGTTTAGGGTATCTTTGATTACATTTTCAAATTTTTATCATGTCATTTGCTTCTGTTTTGAATTTTTGCATTGCATGTTGTATGTAAATCCTAATTTGTGCCTTCCTTTGCATCCATTTCTCATTTGCTTGCATCCAATGACTTGTCATGGCATTTTGTGCATCCACATGATTCATGACACATATTAGGACATATTAAAATCATGTTTGATCATTGCATCATTCCTTTTCCATGTTGTATGTCCATTGCATTTCATAACTTTTCATGTACATTCATGGTTCAAAGCATACCTCATTTGCATCCTTATGCTTGTTTGATCATTCTCATGCCTTGCCTCATGTTTGTATCAACCCTTAGCATCATTAACATCATACTTATGCTTCTGGTTTTGGTTTGAATCATGACATTTCATCTCATTTGCATTGCATTTCATTTCTTTGGGCTAACTTTTCAGGTGGTAAGTTGTTTTGAGAAGTGGATTTGCCTTCACTTCTCACAATTTCTTTTCATCTCTCTCTTGCATCATTGCTGCATTTTGTATGTGTATTGGATTGAGCTTTCTCATTCATGTTCATCTTACTTTCTTTCTTCAAGCAACTTGTCTTCTTAAGTGAAACAAGTTGTTTTGTTTCTCTTTGCTTCTTCCTCCTTTCATCTGCTTCCTTCCTGGTGGTTTCTCTGAAGATCTTTCTCTCTTAAGCCTCATAAACCCTAGGAATGACCAAGCATGATAACAATTAGGGTTTGATTAGTCCTCCATTTAGCTTTTACCTTTGTGTCATCATTGAGTCTTCTCTTCTCACCTCATAATCAGGGACTAAACCCTAAAGGCTTTAAGGCTTTGTGATTAAGCTTATGCCTGCATCCTTCTATTAGGATGGAGTGTATAACTTTAATCCTAAGTGTTAAACCCTTAATGTGTTTAAATCCTTTAATCAATTCACCTAATAATCATCAAGAAATCAAGCTTGTAACTTGGGCCTTGCATTAGGGTTCTAATTCTTCCTTAATTGGTTAAGAAGGACTAACCCTAGTGTTAATGGACAAGTCCTCCTCAAGTTGTCTTACAAACCATAAAAATCACTTCTTCATCTTATCATTAACTAAAATCCACTTAATAAAGGCTTTGTTTTGCCATGAGGTTAATCCCTAATCATGGATTAAGTTGAGGAGTCTTCCTCAGCTTAAATGTTCTCATCTATTATCCTTCTATTAGGATGGTGTAATGAGTCCATTAAATCCTTGATTATGGCTTAATCTCATTACTTAACACTAAACCAAAACAACAAAAACATCTAAATAATCACAAGTAGGTTAATGATCTTAATCCTACATCATGGTGATTAAGTGTGAGATGCTGACTTCACACTTAAGGTATTCTCATTACCCCTAATCAGAGGGAGGATGTGATGAGTTTACTAACCCTTTGGTCTAGGCTTAAGCTCATTAATTTATGACAAACTTTCAAAAGCAATAAAAGATTGAAAGCACAAAAACAAACAACAATCGTTTCCTCCGGGATTCTTTTCTCATCTTCATCCACTCACAAACGAGAACTTGCTTCTTCCGTCTAATGCAAGACAGTTTGCACCTGAGCCAGACAGGTCATACACTTGAGCATAGACAAGTAAGCAGTTCATAAGTCAATTTACCTTTCAGTCTCTTTGGGTCGAACTACGGTGTTCTGACTTCCTCATTGCACGAGAGGATACGTAGGCATAACTTAACTGTTATCGAACAAAAGTCTCTGTATATTCCCCCTTCTTCCAGTATTATTCTTTGAGCCTCAATATCTTGAGCATTTCACTTTTATTCTTACACTGACACTTCTCTTATACACTTCACTTTCTTCTAACACTGACACTTGCATTCTTTCCAGCTTTGATACACAAATTACACTGACACTACCCCTTTAAAACACAAATCTTTTAAGCGTGGATCCCATCGAGTACAGCGGACAATCTGGGTGCTAATACCTTCCCAGGTTGTAACCAACCCCCTTTCTCAGTCTCTCTGGTTCGCGATCATCTTATCCATATCTTTTCTCAGGTTTATGCAGCATTACCTTTCCTTCGGGATAAAAATGCCTAGCTGGCGACTCTTTTCATTCCTCCTCTTTCGCCGACCGTTCGCGTCTGTACCCCTTCTAACCAGGTGTCATTTTGGTGGGAGCGACAATCATTCCATTCCAATGCTTGATTTTTCTTCAACAACTTGAAGATTGGTTCACAAGTAGCAGTCAACTGGAAAATAAATCTTGTAATGTAATTCAGTCGTCCCAGTAAACCTCTAACTTCTTTCTCAATGCGAGTGTCGCTCCCGGGATTTTCATCCTGGTACAAATGCGAAAGTGGCGCGAAAAAGTTTAGAGTCGCCAGCCAGACATTTTTATCCCGAAAGAATGGGAAAGGTAATGTTGCACAAACCTGAGGAAGAAGGAAAGGACAAGGTCCTGCGAACCAAAGATTTGGGTTCGGGAGTCGGTTACAACCTGGGAAGGTATTAGCACCCAGATCGTCCGCCGTACCCGACGGGATCCACGCTTGCTTGTTTGTTTCAAAGGGTGAGAAATGAGATGCTGCTGAATAAGAACTGCTACTGGAATGGGAATGGAAGTGAGAAAGGAACTGGAAAAGAGAACTAAAAGAAAGAATGGGGAAAATGTAGGGAAAATAAAGAATGTGCTCGAACGGGCCCTACCCCGCTGCCTACGTACCTCATCGGGAAAATGAGGATCAGAGTCGACGTAGTTCACTTACCTAAGGCGGGAACTATTTGTTTGTGTTTTTTACAGCTTGAACTGCGTATGTCTATGCTCAGGTGTTGCAGGCTCGTCTGGTACGAGTGTGTTTACCGTCTTGCATGCGAGACAAGTCGTCGCGAGTTCGAGTTGTGAGTGAATGAGATGAGAAGAGAAGTTCCCGCAGGATAGTCGCTTATTGTTTGTTTTTGTCTTTTATGAGAAATGTTTTGAATTTGTTTGTGAACATTCTCATACTAAGACCTATCCATCGCGGGAAGTACTTACACCTCGCCCCGAAATAGGACGCGTATAAGCACTCCGCAACAAAGTCTCGTGTCGTACAAGAATGTTCGATTTCCATTAAATGTTTTATTGCTTTTCTTTATGAGATGGGAAAGAATGAATCAAATTGCAAAAGGCAAAAATCTAAGGGGACTAAGACACAACCCTAATTTTTGTTTATTTATTTACAAGGGAGTGCCTATGGTTAATGAGGTTTCTAAACCTAATGGAGAAAGGAACTTAGAAACTACTAGAATGCAACTTACTTCCTAAGGAAGTTAAGTTGATTCTAAAGCCAAGGGGAAACCTATTCAAGTGGAAAATCAATCAATATAACCAAGCAACAAAAATTGAATATAAGAATAAAATTCTAAACCAAAACAATTAAAGGCATAAACCTAAAATAATCCTAAATTTATTCTAAGTCTAATTAGTATGAATCCTAAGCCTAAGTCCTAAAACTAAAGGCATTATCTAATATTTTCGTTCTATAAAATCAGAAACTAAACTAGTCTAAATCACTATTAAATCCTAAGGTTAAATCTACTTAAAACTATTTTTTTATGAAACTTAATCTCCTAGCCTAAACTAGTGGGAATTTACATGTAACAAAGCCTAAAGATTAATACACTAAAAAAATAGTAAAAGTTCTGGAAAAATTATGAAATTAATTCCATTGGGTCCTAAAACTACCTATAATATTGTGTTAAAAATAATCCTAAAAAATCAGAATTTTGTTATGCCTAAAAATCATTTATTTCTACCTAATGATTAACCATTATTTTCTAAGGATTAAGCCACTAAAACCTGAGATAAAATGTCCTAAAAATCCACTAAAATTATACCAAGTACTATTATGTGTCCTCTAACTATGGTAAAAAGAATGGGCCAAAAAAGTTACTGGAAGACTAAAAAATAAAATCTACAAATTTATGTATAGTTGAAGGAAATTCATTAAAAACTAATTACATGAAAAATTCAGAATTAATTCAAAAATAAAGCAAATTCAGAAAAATAAAATGCCAAATATTTCTAAATTGAATTAAAAGCCTACTTGATTTTTTTGGGGAATTTTCCTAAGCCTTTTCCTATTTTTAAAGAATTATTTTCTAAACTAATACTAAACTAGATATTAAATTCTAAAAGAAATATGGAGGAGGTGGATTTAGCATATTTTTCTAGTGTTTTTTCCTTATTGGGCTTAAGATGGGAGTGCAGATAGCAAGGGGACAAGCCCACCCACGCTGGAATTGATTAGGAGGTGCCAACAGAAGTTATTTTCAATTCATTTTCTCTATAGGCCTAAAACAGGTGTATGAATAGCAAAGAAGATAAGCCCAGTTGCACTGGATTGCAGGGAGGTGCTAATAACGTTTTTATAGTTATTTACCTATGGGCCTAAAACGGGGAGGTGTGAATATCAGAATAGATAAGCCCAATTTCGCAGGAAGTCTGGGGGTGCAGGAAGCTATTTTTTCAATTGTTCTTTTTACTATGGGCCTAGAATGAGGGTGCAAGTAGCAAGCTGGGCCCAATTTCGCAGGGTCTTATGAAGGTGTATGGTAGACTATTGTGTGCGGTCTGCGTATGATTATGGAAGAGTGGCCCAACTAGACGGTGACAAGTGTTACCGCCGGATTGGACCCCAAAACTCCAACTTATCCTCTTCAGATTCTAACGGTCTTCCTTATGGTGGGATTATACTCATTTTAAATGTGGATTAAAATCTTTTATTGCCATTTATTCCTATTAACCCTTCATTATTCTTAGAGTAATCTCTTGATCCCTCCATTAATTAACCTAATTATTCCTCTTATAATTAACAAAAAAACTAAACAATTACAAAGAGGCACATGCTGAAGAACAAACACAAAAACCCTAAAAGCTTCTTCTTCTTGCCGCCGAACCCTTTTCCTCTTCTCCATCAACTTCCGGTCAAACCCCACCGTCATCTTCTTCTTCTTTCCTCCCTCAACTTCTCTCGCGCCGCCACCGACCAACATCTACACCTCTCGTCCTATATATTTCTTCCTCTCACACAAACTCAAACTCTCAAACACTAACCCTAATCGCGCCACCGGCACGACGACAGACCTTCCTCTGTCACCCTTCATACACCTATGGATCTAACGGAACAGAGATAAAGTAGCAATCTCGTACCTTCGATTGGAGTGATTCGCTTCGTCAACGGCGTGTTGAAGCTGGGAAGCCAAATAATAACAGTCAAAGCTTCGTATCTGTTCTCGGTTTATTCAATCTTCTTCTCGTGCGGTCCGACTTGTTTACGATCTGATTATTGGTCCTTGATATGCTCTCGTGTGTGCAGGTTGATGTTTGCGTGTTGTTGATGGATAAAACTATGAACGAAGCAATTCAGTGACGAGTCGAAGCGATCATATCTCCGATTAATGTAGATTCAGTTGTTCCTTCTTGCGGAGAACATCGGTGCCGATTGTTGATGATGGAGTTTTCTTCTCAGGTACGAATATCTCAGAATCTTGGCTACGACCTTAATTATTGTTGCTTTAGCTTCTGATGCATTCGGGCTTTTCGTCTCTTACATCCCTGTTGGTGTTGATAATTCGTCTTATTCAATTCTTGCAGATTCTTTCCATTATGAATGACAGACGCAAATTGGTAACAAATTTGAAGGTTGATGGCGAAAGACCTTCAGACAATTCTTAAAGATTGACGGAAATGAGTCGAAGGATTGACATAGATGGAGGAAGAATGATTGAAACAGATTAGGAGAGAAATGATTGAAGCTATGGTGAAAGAAGTGTGAAGCAGAATGGTGAGAAGAAGGGGTGGAGAGAAGTTGAAGAAGAAGATTGAGAAGTTGTGAAGGATTGGGATTATGGCGAAGGGATTCGGATTGAGGGAATGGTGGAGTGTTTGGAAAATCGTGGAAGAACAAAAATGGTGGAGATTAGATCTGCTTTATAGAAGATGGCTTGAGGATTTTTAGATGAACTTTCCAGAAGAATTCAGTTATGAATTCAGTTATGAATTATTAAGAGTTTGTTATGAACTTGGTGATTTCAGTTAGAATTTAATTTCTGTTTTGAGTTACAATCCCCTGTTTTCATCTTTTTAGTGTTCACTAACTCTGATTTTCTTTGTTGTTGCAGATGGAGGGTGGTGATTGAAAGTCGGCTCTGGGGATGGCATGAAGAAAATTAAAGGTCCCATGTGTTGATGTGCATTTCTGCATTTAGTTGAAGTTGGATGTTTGATGCAGGTATTAGTTTTGTGCAGGGTGTGCTCCTCTTCTACTTTCTTTACTTTTGTGATATTGAATTGTCATTGATGAAGTGCTGGTGATTGATTATAGGTGACGAATTTTTGATGGTGAATAACGATGGCGTTAGCCGAGAAAGTTGGACAAGGTTGATGGAGATTGATAAATATGTATGGAGATTGATAGAGATTATTGATGAAAAGCTGCAGAAGTGAAGAAGAAGATCACTGAATATTGTGATTGGAATTTCTGTTTTTTCTGTTGTTCAGTTTTTTTCCTTTTTTCTTCTTGGATATGCGGATCTGTTCGCGACGATGTTGAATTCCTTGTTTGAACTTGCAGGATTCTTGTTGAAGATGATGATGCGGGATGAAGACCGATAGTGAAGGTTGAATTTCCGTGGAGCTTGATGAGATTTTTTTGAGATGGAAAGCATGGTTTGCGAAGAAGACATGAAGAAGGATGAGAAACAAAAGCAAAGGTCCCCAAAATGAAAAGGAAGACGTGTAAAATCCTCTTGAAGAGTTTTTTTCAAATTCAGAGAATAATCAGAGAGTTCTGTTTTTTTTTATGATTTTTCTGTCTCTAGTATTTTCTTTTGATAGAGATTTTGGTTAGATCTTCTTAGGAGCTTTTAGGATTGGTAATTGTTTTTTCCTGTATTAATTTTCTGATATGGCTGTATGTAATACCTGAAGAAATGATATTGTTCATTCACATTTTGGCGCAACGAGTATTCACAACCAACATATTCTGCAAAATGATTCCCTATGCATATTCATAATAAATCAAGTAAACTTTATCTTCTCCGCCATTAGCCATTATGTTTCCAGCGAGCAGGTCATGGTGAGAAAAACTATAGGATATTTGAAGTTATCACATAACACTTGGAACTGATTAACTTCATCTTGAAAGAGTATATGCATTGATGAAAGATTGGACTAATCCTTTTAATTATGTCACCAATGGGTCCAATCAAGAACTTGTGGACTGAATTCATATGCGGGACGTTGGGGGTTGGAAATAGTAGAGGTCCCTTGGTTGACTTTGGTCAAAGTTGACCAAAAAAGTCAATGGATGGTCAACAAACGTATTTTGTTCTTTTTCTTTGTATTTCTATTGCAACACATTTGTGATGAGTACTTGTCATTTAAGTGAAGCTTTGACTTTTGACTTGTACTTGTAAGAAACCTCCTTTTTCCCACTTTGAATTTTGAGTATCCACCTTGCGTATGAACGACTTGAATTAATTTTGAATAACTTGAATTAATCTTGAATAGGTGAATAATCTTGAATCTGTGAATAATCTTGGAACAAATATGAGCCTTGGATCCCCTTGCAATTATCTTCAATATACATATTTGATTCCCTTAATAAATGTCATGGCCTCTCATCCAAACTACACCCTTGGATTTCTGTAAATGGACCTTGCATCTGTAAACCAAGATTGCACTATGAATTGTCCATGGACATTCCCATCTTAAGGATACTTTAGCTCCGACCCCTAATGATACGATCCTGATGCACCAATGAACAGTCTTTATGGGTGAGTTTAATAGCTGAATAACCAAAACTCCAAATCCACATGGTAGGTATGAAACCCTAATTTCATATGGCCTTGATCTCATGCCTTAGGAGCCAATGTCATGTACGAATGAATGTTATGACCTAATGGGAAATGCAAATGAATGTGAAGCATAAGCCAGTAAAGGGAATAAATAATGAGGGCAAATTTTGAGGTATTACAGCTGCCCCTATTCAATCATCTGTAGACTTGAATGAATAATTGCAACAACTTTTAGACGTTCAAGGTGTGGAGTGATTGAATACTCGAATAAAACCTGGAAATTTGAACTCAGGATAACAGAAATGCCATTTGCCCATTTATTTATTCATATTTTATTTTGACCTCTGACTAGGTAACGGAGATAGAACCAGGTGGAATAGAATCAAAGCAATCACTGCGACTACTGAACGAATCAAAGCCACAACGAGGGTACCTGTTGGCGAAACAGGGCTTAACGAAACCATCAACAAAACAGAAACTCATCAGTGTGACTGCTGGGCAGGACCAAGTCACAAAGAAACACACATGACTGCTGGGCAGGAATAAGCCACGGAGGTTACCTGTTGGCGGAACATGGCTTCAACGAGACCATTAGCGGAATGGAAATCGATCAATATGACTGCTGGGCAGGACCAAGCCATAAATAAAACACACGCGACTGTTGGGCAGGACCAAGCCACGGAGGATAACTGTTGGCGGAACATGGCTTAAATCAATATGACTACTGGGCAGGACCAAGCCATAAAGAAACAATACGCGACTGTTGGGCAGGACCAAACCACGGAAGATGCCTGTTGGCGAAACATGGCTTAAATCTATATGACTGCTGGGCGGGACCAAGCCATAAAGAAACAATATGCGACTGCTAGGCAGGACCAAACCACGGAAGATGCCTGTTGGCGGAACATGGCTTAAATCAATATGACTGCTGGGCAGGATCAAGCCATAAAGAAACAATACGCGACTGCTGAGCAGGACCAAGCCACAGAAGATGCCTGTTGGCGGAACAGGGCTTAAATCAATATGACTGCTGGGCAGGACCAAGCCATAAAGAAACAATATGCGACTGCTGGGCAGGACCAAGCCACAGAAGATGCCTGTTGGCGGAACAGGGCTTAAATCAATATGACTGCTGGGCAGGACCAAGCCATAAAGAAACAATACGCGACTGCTGGGCAGGACCAAGCCACAGAAGATGCCTGTTGGCGGAACAGGGCTTAAATCAATATGACTGCTGGGCAGGACCAAGCCATAAAGAAACAATACGCGACTGCTGGGCAGGACCAAGCCACGGAGGAGAAATAACATTGATTTTGAAGGACCAAGATATCTGGCAAATGGCATAAGTATCTTCTGCAAGGAATGCTTCAGGTTGGAATTGATGTTATAGGTTAACTGTAACACCTCAAAACTGGCCCGTGCTGGCATGCACATGTTTGAATTTTATGGCGTAATGCTCCATGACGATGGAAATGCTACGCTTTGGAGGATGCAAATGTAATGATGATTATGCATATGCAAATGCAAAGAGATCTCCTAACAAGGAGACTGCAAGTATCCCAGATGGCTTGGCTGGGGGAGGAACTGATAATCACTGCCCTGATCTGATCCATCCTGATGAGGAGGAGACAACACTGCGGGGAAAGTTGTCAATGATACACCGGCTCTGAACAACCGCCATTGCCAAAAATAAATTGGACTTTGAGATTGGAGTGCCAAGACCCTGCTGGAGGTGGACCCTTCTTGAACTCTGATGGGGGAGTGAGGAGCTCCTGACTTGGCTGGGAACCAAAGACATGATACTGCTGAGGAAGCAATTGCTGGGGAGGAAAGACATTCCCTATACTACTAAGAATTGCCCCTGTCTGAAGGGAACTTCTGCTTGGAGATGACACCCACCTTCTGCTACCTTGCTGGGAGAAATTTCAACTTCCACTTTACTGGGGATGATTGGAGACACCCTGGGAGACGCCTGCTCATGTTCAACCATAAGGAAATGCTCCTCCTGGGAAGTTGTTGTCAGATTTGTTAGCAACACCGGTACCTGTACCTGCATGAACACAATCGATAGTACCCGCAACATGGAGAGTTAGTTTGGGACCTGCCTGCCCCATGCTCGTAGTATGAATCATTATCTGGGCATCTCGACACCCTTTCAGAGTTGTATTAAATGTTTTTGTCCTCCTGCATGAGTTAGAAAGCATTCAAATGTTCACAACACAATATAAATCACAATTTGTTAGACGTTTTCGCAATCAATCAATTCTAGATGAAAAAAAGCAAAAACAAGACGCAAAATAGTCAAATTGACTGAAGCTGAATTTTTATTGATTTGGAGAAATGGCCATGAATAGGCAATACAAAGGAAGCAGTTCCCTGGAAAGAGGAAATAGCCAAAAAGGAAAACAAACTATCCTATTGGCAATGTGAGAAGTGGATCTCATCAAGTCTCAACCCGGTTATGACTCGTATATCTTCAAGACGCTCCGCTCGCTCTGCCTCCTGAGAAAAATAAATGAACTGATCTTCAACCCTTAGGATAGCCTCGACTATATATAGGTTACGGATCTCGTAGATCGCAGTCGTTCGTGTTAATCTCTCTTTTGCGTGGATCGCCTTTTCAGGTTTTCAATCCACCGGGATACCCTTTTTTGCCTGAGTTGTCCGATGTGGCTTTTCAACTCAGCGGGTGTACATTTTTTTTAAGATTTCCCTAACTTTTGCCCGAGCCTTTTATTCTGTTTTTGGCTCGCCGGGATGCCCTTTTTTGCCTGGATCTTTATTTTGTTTTTATCCAGCGGGTCTTTTTACACGAATTATTTTCTTACTATGTCTGCGTTAACAGGGGATTGGAAGTCTTCTCCGTCCATGGTTGTCAGCATCAAGGCTCCACCTGAGAAAACCTTTTTAACCACGAACGGTCCTTCGTAGTTGGGTGTCCACTTGCCCCTGTGATCGTTAAGAGGAGGAAGAATCCTTTTCAGCACTAAGTCACCTGGCATGTACCTTTGTGGTCGCACCTTCTTATCAAAAGCCTGCTTCATTCGTCGCTGATACAACTGTCCATGGCATACAGCTGCTAGACGCTTCTCTTCAATGAGGCTCAGTTGATTATATCTAGATCGGAGCCACTCAGATTCATCTAGCTCGATATCCATCATCAATCTCAATGAAGGGATTTCCACTTCAATTGGTAGGACTGCCTCCATACCATACACCAGCGAGAACGGGGTTGCCCATGTTGAAGTACGTACTGACGTTCTGTACCCATGCAACGCAAATGGTAGCATCTCATGCCAGTCTTTGTACGTCACAACCATCTTCTTCACAATCTTCTTCACAATCTTCTTGATGTTCTTATTGGCCGCCTCGACGGTGCCATTCATCTTCGGGCGATATGGAGAAGAGTTGTGATGTTCTATTTTGAAATCTCGACACAAGTCAGCCATCATCTTGTTGTTGAGATTAGAACCATTATCAGTAATGATCCTTTCAGGAACTCCGTACCGGAAGATGATGTCTCGTTTAATAAATCAGGCGACCACTTGTTTAGTGACATTGGTGTAAGATGCCGCTTCAACCCACTTCGTGAAATAATCAATAGCAACCAGGATGAAGCGATGACCATTAGAAACTGTAGGCTCGATCTTGCCGATCATATCAATGCCCCACATAGCAAATGGTCATGGTGAAGACATGACACTCAACGGATTCGGAGGCACATGGACCTTGTCGGCATAAACTTGACACTTGTGGCATTTACGGGAGTATTTACAGCAATTGGATTCCATGGTAATCCAATAGTATCCCGATCTCAACAATTTCTTGGCCATAGCATGTCCTCCAGAATGGGTACCGAAGGAGCCTTCATGGACCTCCTGCATCAACAGGTCTGCTTCGTGTCTATCCACGCATCTGAGCAGAACCATGTCGAAGTTTCGCTTGTACATCACGCCATCTTGATTCAAGAAGAAACCTCCTGCCAGTCTTCTAAGGGTCTTCTTGTCCTTACTGGATGCTCCAGCCGGGTATTCTTGAGCTTTCAGGAATTGCTTGATATCATGATACCAAGGCTTGTTATCTTCACCGTCGTCGACTGCAAAGACATAAGCGGTTCTTTCAAGACGGGAGACCGTAATTCGAGGCACGAAATTCTCTTGACAAACTTTGATCATGGACGACAAAGTTGCTAGAGCATCGGCGAATTGGTTTTCCTCTCGAGGAATGTAATTCAGCTTGACTTTGGTGAAGAAAGTTAATAGCCTCCTGACATAATCTTTGTAAGGAATCAAACGAGGTTGGTGAACTAGTCATTTGCCATTGACTTGATTTACCACCAAAGCAGAATCTCCGAAGATCTCGAGGTTTTTGACTCGCAAGTCGATTGCCTCTTCAATCCCCATGATACAAGCTTCATACTCCGCCTCATTGTTAGTGCATTCGAAAGTCAACCGAGCAGCTAAAGGTGTATGGACCCCTTCTGGCGAGATGATAATAGCACCTACTCCACTTCCATTCATGTTCACAGCCCCGTCAAACATCAACTTCCATTTGGATTCAGAGTCTGGCCCCTCTTCTGGAAGTGGTTCTTCGTAGTCTTTCGACTTGAGGAACATGATGTCCTCATCCGGAAACTCTAACCTCATGGGTTGATAATCATCGATTGGCTGCTGAGCCAAGTATTCTGACAATACACTTCCTTTGATTGCATTTTGGTAAGTGTATTGTATATCATACTCTGTTAGTATCATCTGACACTGGGCTACTCTTCCCGTCAGAGTTGGCTTTTCAAAGATGTATTTCACAGGATCCATCTTGGAAATTAAGAGAGTAGTGTGAGTCAGCATGTACTGTCTTAGTCGGCGAGCAGCCCATGCCAAAGCGCATCAAGTTTTCTCGAGTAGTGAGTAGCGCGTCTCACAATCGGTAAACTTTTTGCTAAGGTAATAAATGGCGTTCTCTTTTCGACCAGTCTCGTCCTGCTGACCCAGCACACATCCCATCGATCCTTCAAGCACGGTAAGATACATAATCAAAGGTCTCCCTGGCACTGGAGGCATAAGAATTGGAGGTTCTAGCAGGTATTCTTTGATTCGGTCAAAGGCTTGCTGGCAGTCCTCGTTCCATTTAATGGCCTGATTCTTCCTCAGGAGCTTAAAGATGGGCTCACACGTGGCCGTTAGGTGAGAAATAAACCGTGCAATGTAGTTTAGTCTCCCTAAGAAACCATGTACTTGCTTTTCAGTCTTCGGCTCAGGAATCTCTTGGATAGCTTTCACCTTGGCTGGATCCACCTCAATCCCTCGCTCACTAACAATGAAGCCGAGTAACTTGCCAGAACGGACCCCGAAGGTACACTTATTTGGATTCAACCTCAGTCTGAACTTCCGAAGTCTGTCAAACAATTTTGCTAGATTAACCAAGTGCTCTTCCTCTGTTTGGGATTTTGCTATCATATCATCAACATAAACCTCAATTTCATGATGGATCATGTCGTGAAATGGTGTCACCATTTCCCGTTGATAAGTGGCTCCTGCATTCTTCAAACCAAATGGCATGACCTTGTAACAGAAGGTGCCCCAATGAGTGATGAAGGTTGTCTTTTCCATGTCATCGGGAGACATTTTAATCTGATTATAGCCAGAAAATCCGTCCATGAAGGAGAACACGGAAAACTGAGCAGTATTGTCGACGAGCACATCTATGTGAGGTAGAGGGAAGTCATCTTTGGGGCTAGCCCTATTCAAATCCCTGTAGTCTACACACATCCTGACTTTACCGTCCTTCTTGGGAACCGGCACAATGTTGGCAACCCACGGAGGGTAACTGGTCACGGCCAAGAAGCCAACATCAAACTGTTTTTGTACTTCTTCTTTTATTTTAATTGCCATATTTGGACGTGTGCGCCTCAACTTCTGCTTTACCGGAGGGCAATCTTCTCTGAGAGGCAGCTTGTGTACCACAATGTCAGTGTCTAAACCAGGCATATCTTGGTAGGACCATGCGAAGAAATCAACATACTCCCGAAGCATAGCAATCAAACGAGTCTTGACAGATTCTTCTAATGCAGCCCCGATCTTAACTTCTTTCTTGTCTTCTTCAGTACCTAGGTTTATTACTTCGACAGCTTCCTCGTGCGGCTGAATCATCTTCTCCTCCTGTTTAAGCAGTCTGGCCAATTCTTCAAGTAGTTCACAATCCTCTTCACCTTCCTCGTCGGCTTGATAAATTGGATTATCGAAGTCATACTCAGCCATAACATGGTCGTCATTTATAAGATCCGGTGACGAGCACCTGCATGAATGGTGATTCATGCAAGGCTTTAGCAATAACTTGAGAAAATGATAAACATTGCCATTTTAAAACTTTTCTTTCTTTTTGAAAAAAAAAGCAAAAATGAAAGACAGAGAACAACATGAATGAATGTGAAACGTCAGCTTTATTTATGATTGTGTTAAGAACAAATGAACCCTTACAAAGAGCTACTATGCCCCGGGAAAGACATAGTGCTTTAATACAGGAAAAACAGAAACAAAAATATTACTCTTCGAAAGAAGTGACCGAAATAAGCCTTTCTGATGTCCAATTGCTAAGCTGAGTTCCCGGAACGGCAGGCCTGATCCATTCATCTAGGTTACAGTCACTATCGACTGCGTCATCCTACACAACACTGATATTTCCGTAGTCTACCACTCCCGCACTCGTGAAAGTGATCGGGCTCTAACAACCTTTAGCACTTGGTCCAGACGATGACTTCCCAGGATGATAGCCAATTCCGAACATATCTTTCTTCTCTGGCACTTCTACTGGACTGCCCCAGCCTTCTCGTACCCCAGATTCTACCAATTCAAGCGCTTGCTTATAAGAGGCTATGGAAACCCCCTTCTTCGATTCTTCAGGAGAAGCTGCCACTGCAGATGCTTGTTCACTCTTCAAGGGCTCAAAAGCCTGACATGGAGTTGTCGCTCCCACCAAAATGACACACAGGGCCAAGAGGGGTACAGACGCGAACGGTCGGCGAAAGGAGAGGGAACACACAAGGGTGAACTCAGAAGACAAGAGTCGCCAGCTAGGCATTTTTATCCCGGAGGAAAGGTAATGCTGCATAGACCTAGAAAGATATGGATAAGACGGTTGCGAACTAGAGAGACTGAGAAAGGGGGTTGGTTACAACCTGGGAAGGTATTAGCACCCAGATTGTCCGTCGTACTCGACGGGATCCACGCTTAAGAGATTTGTGTTTTAAAGGTGTAGTGTCAGTGCAATTTGTGTATCAAAGCTGGGAAAGAATGCAAATGTCAATGTAAAAGAAATGTGAAGTGTATAAAAGAAGTGTCAGTGTAAGAACAAGAATGAAATGCTCAAGACTGAGGCTTAAAGAATAAAGCTAGAAAAGGGGGAATATACAGAGACTTTTGTTCGATAACTGTCTAGTTATGCCTACGTATCCTCTCGTGCAATGAGGAAGTCAGAACACCGTAGTTCGACTCAAAGAGACTGAAAGGTAAAATGACTTGTGAACTGCTTACTTGTCTATGCTCAAGTGTATGACCTGTCTGGCTCAGGTGCTAACTGTCTTGCATGAGACGGAAGAAGCAAGTTCTCGTTTATGAGTGAAGATGATGAGAAAAGAATCCCGAAGGAGACGATTATTGTTTGTTTTTGAGTTTTCAGTCTTTTATTGCTTTTTGAAGTTTGTCATAGAAAAATGAGCTTAAGCCTAAACCAAGGGTTAGTAAACTCATCACATCCTCCCTCTTATTAGGGGTAATGAGGATACCTTAAGTATGAAGTAAGCACCTCACACTTAATCACCATGATGTAGGATTAAGATCATTAACCTACTTGTGATTATTTAGATGGTTTTGTTGTTTTTGTTTAGTGTTAAGTAATGAGATTAAGCCATAATTGTCGCTCCCAATAAATGGGGATGGCCCAAATAAAGGTACAGACGCGAACGGTCGGCGAAAGGAACAATGAGAACACACAGCAGTGAACTCACTGGAGATGAATAGAGTCGCCAGCTAGGCATTTTTATCCCGGAGGAAAGGCAATGCTGCATAGACCTGGAAAAGATGGATAAGACGGTTGCGAACCAGAGAGACTGAGAAAGGGGGTTGGTTACAACCTGGGAAGGTATTAGCACCCAGATTGTCCGTCGTACTCGACGGGATCCACGCTTAAAAGATTTGTGTTTTAAAGGGGTAGTGTCAGTGCAATTTGTGTATAAAATAGCTGGAAAAGAATGTACAGGTGTCAGTGTAAAAGAAGAGTGAAGTATGATAAATGCAGTGTCAGTGCAGGGATAAGAATGAAATGCTCATGACTATGAGGCTTAAAAATGAAGCTGGAAAGAGGGGGAATGTACAAAGACTTTTGTTCGATAACTGTTAAGTTATGCCTACGTATCCTCTCGTGCAATGAGGAAGTCAGAACACCGTAGTTCGACCCAAAGAGACTGAAAGATGAATTGACTTGTGAACTGCTTGCTTGTCAATGCTCAAGTGTATGACCTTTCTGGCTCAGGTGCAAACTGTCTTGCATTAGACGGAAGAAACAAGTTCTCGTTTGTGAGTGAAGATGATGAGAAAAGAATCCCGAAGGAGACGATTATATTTTGTTTTTTTGAGTTTTCAATCTTTTATTGCTTTTTGAAGTTTGTCATAAGATAATGAGCTTAAGCCTAAACCAATGGATTTAGTAAACTCATCACATCTTCCCTCTGATTAGGGGTAATGAGAATACCTTAAGTGTGAAGTCAGCTTCTCACACTTAATTACCTTTGATGCAGGATTAAGATCATTGACCTACTTGTGATTATTTAGATGTTTTTTGTGATTTTTGTTTAGTGTTAAGTAATGAGGTTAAGCCATAATCAAGGATTAAACAGACTCATTACACCATCCTAATAGAAGGATAATAGATGGGAATGTTTAAGCTGAGGAAAGCTCCTCAACTTAATCCATGATTAGGGATTAAACTCATGACAAAACAAAGCCTTTATTAAATGGATTTTAGTTAATTATAAGATGATGAAGTGGTTTTTATGATTTGTAAGACAACTTGAGGGGGACTTGTCCATTAACACTAGGGTTAGTCCTTCTTAACCAATTAAGGAAGAATTAGAACCCTAATGCAAGGCCCAAGTTACAAGTGTGAAGTCTTGGTGATTATTATGTGAATTGATTAAAGGATTTAAACACATTAAGGGTTTAACACTTAGGATTAAAGTTATACACTCCATCCTAATAGAAGGATGCAGGCATAAGCTTAATCACAAAGCCTTAAAGCCTTTAGGGTTTAGTCCTTGATTATGAGGTGAGAAGAGAAGACTCAATGAGACACAAAGGTAAAAACCAAGTGGGGAACTAATCAAAACCCTAATCATTGTCATGCTTGGTTGTTCCTAAGGTTTGTGAGGTTTACAAGAGAAATCTTCAATGGAACCACCAGGAAGCAGATGAAAGGATCAGGAGAAGCAAAGTAACTTGCTTCATTTAAGAAGTCAAGTCACTTGAAGAAAGAAAGTGGGAAGAAGAAGAATGAGCAAGCTCAATCTCAAACACATAACAAAATGCAGCATGAATGCATAAGAGGGATGAAAAGAAAGTGTGAGAAGTGAAGGCAAATTCACTTCTCAAAGTAACTTACCACCTGAAAAGTTAGTGAGAAAGATGCAATGCAATGCAAAATGGAATAAAATGGCATGATGCAAATCAAAACCAGAAGCATATATGAGATGATAATGATGCTATGAGATGCTACAAACATGAAACAACACATGGGGATGATCATACAAGCTCATGGATGCAAATGAAACAAGTTAAGGAACATGAACATACATGAAAAGTCATGAAGTGCAAATGACATACAACATGGAAAACACATGATGCAATGATCAAACATGCTTTCAATATGTCTTAAGATGTTCAATGAATCAAAAGAATGCATAAAATGCTATGGCAAGTCATGTTATGCAAGCAAGTGCAAGATGGATGCATATGGAAGCCCAAATTAGGGTTTATGATCAAAGCATCAAACACAAACCAAAATCAGAAGCAAACATCAATATAAAAAATTGAAAATGCACTCAAAGGATCCCTAAACTTATGCTAACTCACTGCCCAAAGGAGAAGTTCCAACTCTTAACCTACTTCAAGTTATGATTTTCCTAAGTTTTCTAGGGTTTTAGGGTTCCTTAACAAGAAAAATGCCAAACAAATGGAAAATGCAAGATCAATTCATGCCAATTTAATCTCACAAACTACATGATATGCTAAACACAATGCAAAAAGAATCAAAGTCCAACTCTCAATGGTTAGGCAGAAATGATTTTTTGAAGTTTGGATCAAAATAATGCTTTGAAAATGAATTAATTCCAAGGAAAATTCTCAAAATGCATCAAGATCAAAAAAGAAATTTGGTTTGAGGGTTGGACAATGTTTCTAAATGGTTTTAAATGTTTTATGAATTTTTTGGTGATTTTTAAATACCTAAAAGTATTTTTAATTAATTAATTCTCATTAATTAATTAAAAATAAACTTTTAAATATTTAAAAATATAAAAATAAAAATATTTTTGGTTTCTAAAATTAAATAAAAGTTTGTACAAAAAATTTCAGAATTTTTGAATAAGTTTTACTATTTTTAAATAAATGAACAAAAGAAATACAAAACAAATGAATTAATATTAATAAAAATGAAAAGTAATCCAATCCAAAGGCTGACATTCAAATCTGGGAGAAAGGGCTTGACTGCGCGCGTGAATCATGGGTCAGGATCATTTCTGGCTTAATTAAATTAATTAAAACAGGTTAGGGTTTAATGACTCCATCTGGACCATCCATAACTTAAACTAATCCACATCCAATGGCTGAGAACGCATCTGGCAAATTAATTAGGGTTAGGGTTAATGACTTTCAGGTGACCGGAGGGAAGCTCCGGTCATCTTCTCCGGCGGGTTGAAAACCCTAAATCATGATTCAGGCCACCATTCACCAAATTGAAAGCAGGGAAATGTTCCTCTACCCAAACCCCATTCAAATCACCCCTCAAACAAAATTTATCATTCATAATCAGTGAGAATCGAAGCCAACAAGATTCACGGGTGAAATTTCAGAGTGCAACAAAATACTCATTTCTTCACTATTTTCAATTCTAAAGGCATCATCATGATCAGCAAGACACACACTATCAATTTATAACATAAAATGCAAGCTCTGTGAGAAAAAGTTCATGGCCATACCTGAGCTGGAAAGCTTCAATGGTGAGCTTCCAGAGTCTCCCACTTGTGCAAATGAACTTCTTTGACCCTCTTGAACTCAATGAGATGCTTCAAAGTTCTTGTGGATGGCTGATTTGAGAAGAAGTGTTCTGGTGCAGCAGATTCCACAGTCAGGATTTGTGAGGTTTCAAGCTACTTCAATGGTGGATTTTGGTTCTCTTGAGTGTGTATGATTCATTGGTGAAGAGAAATTGGGTGTTTGATGGCTGGAGAGGGAGATTCGAAGAAGAGAAGTTCTTTGACAGTTTTTGTGAAGGCTGTGTTCTGGCTTGTTTCAAGGGCCAATGTCTTGCTATAACACTCCCACAATGTATGAGTAGCCTGTGGAGCAGGTCAGTAGGGGTGGCTGCTCACTGTTCCAAGAGTATGGGGGTTTTGGCCAAAAAGTCAATGTGATTGGTACTTGCAGCATGGGCTATGGCAGCAACTGTCTAAGGGCTTGTCTTGCCTCAGCTTGAGTCAAGGATGACCCTCAGATTGCTTGTGAATGTCTGCAACATGTGGATCATAAGCTATGCTAGATCTTGCAACTTGCCCACTTGTGTTTTCTTGTGATTTTGTGCTATGTACATGAGATGATTCTTGCTGAATTTTGTTGCATGGAACTTCATTTAGTCATGGCAATGCATAGAAACTAATTGGTGATCACACAATTCATGGGAGGATGATTTTGCCAAGAATCCCTCTTTGCACCTTTATGAAAAATGACTTATGGATTTCTTGAAAATCAAGTCACAAAAATGAAAGATTCCTTGGGACAATTCTGATTTTAGGTCATGTATGATGTTTGTGTAAAGGTTTGACATCAATTAGAAGTCACAAATTGCCTTGGTACAAGAATTTGCAAGTTTTTCCATTTGGTGCATAACTTGAATTTTAGTGATTTTTGCCAACTTTAACAAACCATAACTTTTGATCAAAAATGAATTAGGTCATGTTCTTGTACTTTTTGAAAAGGGAAAGATCTATTCTACAACTTTCATGACCAAAGTTTTTCCATTTGAAGCTTTCTTGAATCAAAAAGTAAGGGTTGAAAAAGTTGCCTAAAATGACATTTTCATTAAAAGTCAACCTTGCCCAAAAAGTCAACTTTGCAAAAGACTTGAAATTCTTGAATTTTGTGAACTTCCAACTTCTTCCATGATAAAATAAAGATCATATACATTCAAAATGATGAAGAACACCTTTTGGTTGGGTCATTGGGGGCCTCAGATGCCCTGATTTTGCACTGACTTGCTTGAAAAGTCAACTCTTGATCAGATGACTTCCCCATGGAATTTCTTCATGAAAATTGATATGCATACTCCCTATACCATATAGAGACCAATAGAAACAAGAATGACCAAAAAATTTGGAGTTATGGCCTCTGAAACCAAAACCCTAATTCTAGGTCACCTGTGCAGTCAAACCTGGCTCTGCTTCCATGCCATTCTCAGTTCTTGTGATTCTTTGGTATTCTTGACTTTGATAGGATATAATATGATACTTGAACACACATGGACCCCTTTGAAGTGATTGATGGCCTTTGGAGTGGCTCAAGAAGCTCTTAGATTGCTCAGATCACAAACCCTAGATGTAGATGACTTAGAACCAATGCAGTGGATCAAAAATGTGATATGAGATGGTATGATTGAGTTTATGCATATGAAAAGATCACAAGCCATGGTGTGAAATGGGTGAGGGCAAATTTGGGGTGTTTACAATAATCAAAGATTTAATGGACCCATTACACTATCCTAATAGAAGGATAATAGATGAGAACATTTAAGCTGAGAAAGACTCCTCAACTTAATCCATGATTAGGGATTAACCTCATGACAAAACAAAGCCTTTATTAAATGGATTTTAGTTAAAGATAAGATGAAGAAGTGATTTTTATGGTTTGTAAGACAACTTGAGGGGGACTTGTCCATTAACACTAGGGTTAGTCCTTCTTAACCAATTGTCGCTCCCACCTGAATGACACGGGGCCAAGAGGGGTACAGACGCGAACGGTCGGCGAAAGGAGAGGGAATGAATAGAGTCGCCAGCTAGGCATTTTTATCCCGAAGGAAAGGTAATGCTGCATAAACCTAGGAAAAGATGGATAAGACGGTTGCGAACCAGAGAGACTGAGAAAGGGGGTTGGTTACAACCTTGGAAGGTATTAGCACCCAGATTGTCCGTCGTACTCGACGGGATCCACGCTTAAAAGATTTGTGTTTAAAGGGGTAGTGTCAGTGTTATTTTGTGTGCAAAAGCTGGAAAAGAATGCAAGTGTCAGTGTAAAAGAAGTGTGAAGTGTATAAGAGAAGTGTCAGTGTAAGAACGAGAGTGAAATGCCCAAGACAATGAGGCTAAAAGAATGATCCTGGAAGAGGGGGAATATACAGAGACTTTTGTTCGATAACTGTTAAGTTATGCCTACGTATCCTCTCGTGCAATGAGGAAGTCAGAACACCGTAGTTCGACCCAAAGAGACTGAAAGACAAATTGACTTGTGAACTGCTTACTTGTCTATGCTCAAGTGTATGACCTGTCTGGCTCAGGTGCAAACTGTCTTGCATTAGACGGAAGAAGCGAGTTCTCGTTTGTGAATGAATGAGATGAGAAAAGAATCCCGGAGGAGACGATTATTGTTTTTTTTTTTGAGTTTTCAGTCTTTTATTGCTTTTGAAAGTTTGTCATAAGTTAATGAGATTAAGCCTAAACCAAGGGTTAGTAAACTCATCACATCCTCCCTCTGATTAGGGGTAATGAGAATACCTTAAGTGTGAAGTAAACACATCACACTTAATCACCATGATGTAGGATTAAAATCATTAACCTACTTGTGTATTTATTTAGATGTTTTTGTTGTTTTTGTTTAGTGTTAAGTAATGAGTTTAAGCCATAATCAAGGATTTAATGGACGCATTACACCATCCTAATAGAAGGATAATAGATGAGAACATTTAAACTGAGAAAGACTCCTCAACTTAATCCATGATTAGGGATTAACCTCATGACAAAACAAAGCCTTTATTAAGTGGATTTTAGTTAATGATAAGGTGAAGAAATGATTTTTATGGTTTGTAAGACAACTTGAGGGGGACTTGTCCATTAACACTAGGGTTAGTCCTTCTTAACCAATTAAGGAAGAATTAGAACCCTAATGCAAGGCCCAAGTTACAAGCTTGATGTCTTAGTGATTATTAAGTGGATTGATTAAAGGATTTAAACACATGAAGGGTTTAACACTTAGGATTAAAGTTATACACTCCATCCTAATAGAAGGATGCAGGCATAAGCTTAATCACAAAGCCTTGAAACCTTTAGGGTTTAGTCCTTGATTATGAGATGAGAAGAGAAGACTCAATGATGACACAAAGGTAAAACTAAATGGGGAACTAATCAAACCCTAACTGTTATCATGCTTGGTTGTTCCTAGGGTTAATGAGGTTTGCAAGAAGATCTTCAGGGAAACCACCAGGAAGGAAACAGATGAAAGGAGCAAGAAGCAAAGAGAAGCAAAACAACTTGCTTCACTTAAGAAGTCAAGTTGCTTGAAGAAAGAAGGTGGGGATGAACATGAATGAGCAAGCTCACTCTAATACACATACAAAATGCAGCAAAGGAAGTATGAAAGAGATGAAAAGAGATTGTGAGAAGTGAAGGCAAATTCACTTCTCAAACAACTTACCACCTGAAAAGTTAGCAAAAGAAATGAAATGCAATGCAAATGAGATGAAATGTCATGATGCAAACCAAAGTCAGAAGCATAAACATGATGTTAATGATGCTAAGAGAAGATGCAAACACAAGGCAAGACATGAGACTGATCATACAAGGACATGGATGCAGATGAAGCATGATTTGAACCATGAATGTACATGAAACGTTATGAAATGCAATGGACATATAACATGGAAAATGAAAGATGCAATGCTCAAACATGATTCTAATATGTCCTAAGATGTATCATGAATCATGTGGATGCACAAAATGTCATGGCAAGTCATTGGATGCAAGAAAATGAAAGATGAATGCAAAGGAAGGCACAAATTAGGGTTGCATGCATCATGCAAAGCAAAAATCCAAAACCAGAAGCAAATGACATGATAAAAATTTGAAAATGCAATCAAAGATACCCTAAACCTATACAAGCTCACTGCCCAAAGGAGGGGATCCAACTCTTAACCTAGTGAAAGTTATGAATTTCCTAAGATTACTAGGGTTTTAAGGTACCTTATCATGAAAAATGCCAAACAAATTGAAAATGCAAGATCAAATCAAACCAATTTTATCCTATAAACTACATGCCATGAAGAATGCAATGCAAGAAGAACCATCATCAAACTCTCAAAGGTTTGGCAGAAAGGATTTTTCAAAGTTTGCACAAAAATATTGCCTTGAAATGAATTTAATTCCAATGAAAATGATTAAAAGGTATCAAGAACAAAAAAGAAATTTGGTTTGAGAGTTTGATAATGTTTCTAAATGCAATGTGAATTTTTTTGGGATTTTTAAATACCTAAATGTATTTTTAATTAATTAATTTTCATTAACTAATTAAAAATAAACATTTAAATGATTTAAAAATAATTTTTAATGCAAAAAATAAAAATAAAAATATTTTTGGGTTTTAAAAATTAATGAAATCTTTGACAAAATTTTTCATAATTTTTAAATGATTTTAGCTATTTTAAATAATTCGTGGAAATAAAATGAAAAGAAAATTAAATTAAATTAAATGAAATGAAAAGTATGAAAATCTAAAGGCTGACATTCAAACAAGAAACGCGCGAATTGACTGGCGCCAGATCCCATGGTCCAGATTCAAACTGGCATATTTAAACTAAACCTAATTAATTAATTTTAATTAATTACGATTAGGGCTAAATGAAGTCATCCTGGCCATCTAACACGCGCGGGAAGCCCAGATCCAACGCCCCACATTTAAACCTGGCTAACCCTAATTAACAAACCCTAATTACTTTCAGGTCACCGGAGAAGAGCTCCGGTCGTCTTCTCCGGTGACACCCTCCCTAAGAAATCTCAAACTCACTCTCCTGGTCATTTTAAAAGCTGTAAAGCTCCAGATCAAACCTTTCAAACTCCCTAAACATGAATCTACCCTCAAAATCCATTTCTTTTTACTCAAAACCAAGATTCGAATCAAAAACATAAAAATGACCAAACTTTCAGAGATGCAGTACATGCTCAATAATCAATCATTTTCAAAAATACAAAGTGCAAAACAATCAGGGGAACATGTAGATCATTTTAGTAACTTAAAACAAGGTTTCTGGAAAAATAATTTCATGAAGCTACCTGAGATGAAGCTTTCAGTTTGGAGCTTTCAGACTGCCTCCCTGCTTCAGAATGGCTCCAATGATCTTCTTGAGGAAGCTTTGAAGCTTGGTTGGAGTTTAGAGTGGCTAGTTTATGAGATTGATTCAGTTCAGTTCAAGAGGGGAAAAATCGTATTTGGTGTATGATGGCCTTCAAGGCAAAGTAAGGGGTGGTTTGTGATCAGTGATGCATTCTAAGATGAATGGTGGAAGAATTTTTAAGTTTGAGTTGCTGAGTTGAGAGATTCGATAGAAAATGCAAAGGGAGGGATTTTTTTGTATGCTGACTTGTGTGTGTGCTCAGGCTTGCCTCTTGTGTGGTTTTAGTTTCATTTTGTCCACTTATCAAACTGTGATAGGGCAGAGAGTTGGTGGTGGCACAGGCTGATTGGTATGGGGGTTTTTGCAAAAAGTCAAGTCTAGGTGTAAGAGAGGTATGGGTCAATTCTGTCAAGGTACAAGGCATGGCTTGGCTGCAGCTTGAATCAAGGAGAACCATGGAAATGGATTAGAGGCAATGCAGCAAGTGGATTAGGGTTTGTGAGAGTTTTTGCAATTTCACAAAGTCTTGGCCCTTTTGAAGTTTCTTAATGCACAAGTCATGAAAATGGACAATTCTTTGGTGCAATCTGATTTTTAGGCATTGGTTTATGTTTGTGCAAAGGTTAGAAGTCACTTTGAGGTCTCATTTTGCCTTGGCAAGAGGTTTTGCAACTTTGCCTCTTTGGTGTAAAACTTGAAATTATGTGATTTTTCCCAACTTTGACAAGCCATAACTTTTGATCCAAAATGAATTAGAATGAGTTCTTGTACTTTTTGAAAATGGGAGGATCCATTCTACAACTTTCATGACCAAAGTTTTCTCATTTGAAGCATTTTTGAATCAAAAAGAAAGGGTTGAAAAACTTTCCCAAAATGGAAAGTTTCCATTACAAGTCATTTTCCCAAAAAGGCAACTTTGCAAATGGCTTGAAATTTTCCAATTTTGTGAACTTCTAACATCTTTTATGATCAAATAAAGATCATACACAATCAAAATGATGGAGAACACCCTTTGGTTGGGTCATTGGGGGCCTCAGATGCCCTGATTTTGCATTGACTTGCTCAAGAAGTCAACTCTTGATTAGATGCCTTCCCCATGGAATTTCTTCATGAAACTTGATATGCATGATCCTCATAACATATAGAGACTCATAGAATCAAGAATGACCAAAAAATTTGGAGTTGTGGCCTCTGAAACCAAAACCCTAATTCTAGGCCATCTGTGCAGTTAAACCTGGCTCTGCTTCCATGCCATTCTCAGTTCTTGTGATTCTTTGACTTTCTTGACTTTGTGGGGATATAATATGATGCTTGGACATACATGGACCCCTTTGAAATGATTGATGACCTTTGGAATTGCTCAAATGGCTCTTGGATTGCTCAGATCACAAACCCTAGATGCAGATGACTTAGAAACAATGCAGTGAACCAAAAATGTGGTATGAGATGCTATGATTGAATTTATGCATATGAAGAGATCACAAGCCATGGTGTGAATGGGTGAGGGCAAATTTGGGGTGTTTACAGCTGCCCCTATTCAAACATGAGTTAGCTGTGTAGGATGTAAGCAACGGCTTAACAGGCGAACAAGATAACTTGTGGTTGAATACCAAAGACAGTCCAAAATTTGCACTCACAGAATGAAGAAGAAAAGGGATATAGATTGTAAAGGAAAATAAAGTATGATTATAAAGTGCGGGCGACGGAGGACGACCGTCGAGCAGAGGACGACTGCTGGGGAAAGAGCAATGACGGGGACGGCCGACATGCTGGGGATATAAGAGATTATGATGGGGACGACCATCAAGTAAAGACTCTCTGGGGATTATAGGTAAATGGAATAAGTGATGAGGTACGGTCATCAAAGGTGAAGGACGATCACCTAGCAGGGGACGGCTGCTTTGTTGGGGATAAGATGAGGGACGGTCATCTAAGGTGAAGGACGATCATCGGGCAGGGTACGGCTGCCGAAAGTACCACGACATAGGACGAATGTCGGGTAACAAGGTCGAAGATGGGGACGGCCATCGGATAATCATGATGAAGGACGATCATCAAGAGGTGAAGGACGATCACCTAGCAGGGTACGGCTGCTCTCGGGGTTTATCATGACATAGGACGAATGTCAGATAACAAGATCAACGATGGGGACAGCCATCGGATAAAATGATGAAGGACGATCATCAGGAGATGAAGGACGATCACCTGGCAGGGTACGGATGCCGAAAATATCACGACATAGAACGAATGTCGGATAGGAAGGGGTTCTAATGAATGGAGACTCCACTGGGGATTGATGAAGGACGATCATCAAAAAGGTGAAGGACGATCACCTGGCAGGGTACGGCTGCCGCAAAGGTATCATGACATAGGATAAATGTCAGATAGAAAGGAAATAGTTTAACAAGTTTTGCTGGGGACTTCGCTGGGGAAAAGTAAACACGGACGAGTGTCTACATCCAAGAAATGAGAGGCATAAGTGTTTGGGCACTGTGTATAGACTAAAGATGCGGACGAGCATGCTTAAGACTATGATACGGACGGGTATCAGGTAGAAACAAATGCTTACACATGTTCAGAGATGATGATACGGACGAGTATCAACTGGTTAACAAAGAACACGGGCGAGTATTAGATCTGAGGGGACTCTTCTGGGGAATAATAGACACAGACGAGTGTCTAAACTTTAAAAAGAGGTAAAAGTATCTGACATTGTGTATGGATTAAAGATGCGGAAGACCATGATACGGACGAGTATCGGTAGAAACAAACGCTGACACATGTTCAGAGATGATGATACGGACGAGTACCAACTGGTTAACAAAGAACACGGACGAGTGTCGAATCTGAGGGGATTTAAGTGATATATACAAGATACGGACGAGCATTTGTATGAGTAAAAAGTATGAGTAAGACACGGACGAGTGTTTATCTTGCTGGGGAGAGTGCGACACGGACGAGTGTCGGAAAAAGTGTATTATAAACAAGTATGTGGTTTTCCAAAGTGTTTAGGCAACTGTGCTGGGGAAGGTGACACGGACGGGTGTCAAGGGATTGTATGTATATGTATCTGTATGGTGAGTGCAAAGGGGACGCTTTGGCTTTCTGCTGGGGGTATGACATGGACAGGTGTCAAAGAGTATCTGTATCTTTAGGGAAAATGCCTTGGCTCTCTGCCGGGGAATTTTGGGGAGCATTCTGTATATCGCTGATGGATTGTCAGTATTTACAAGTGTTTGATTCGGAACATGGCTTATGATTATGCAATATGTTTGATTTTTTCCGTAATTCTCCGTATTAGACGGAATGCTACGCTCTGTGGGGAGTATATGATGCGAATGCTATGATTATGCAAATATCGATCCGGGATTCGGATCCCGTTACTGTGAAGATCTCTGGCTGATCTGCTTGAAGTGAATATCCCAGCTGGGGATGAGATCATTGGTAGATCTGATAAGATGTATGACTCTGCTTGGGGAAATAGGTCACTGATAGACCTATCTCAGCAATGGGGGACCCAGCCGGGGTTTGCAGAAGCTTTCTTCACTCTGTTGTGATTTCTTCATGCGCTGCTCTTCTGGATAGAGGTTGAAACTCTGTGGGGAGGTAGTTCCCTGGTTGGTACTTGGATGGGGAAGAAGAAAGATCATTGGAAGATCTTCCTAGAGATTTCTGTAGGGATCCTGCTGAGGATGATACTTGACAACTCAGCTGGGGAGAAAACACCTCCGGTGCTAATCTGGAAGACGGACTGAGTAGATAATGATTTGACAGCTTGCTGGGGAGAAGCTTTCATGCCCCATGTCGTGCTTTGGATACCTGCAATCCTGTAAAGACAAAGAAACGCACAAGTATCCCAAGGTATCCCTTACAGGATTCCATCATAAGAGTTTGGACACTCCCGGGAGTAAGCATATTTCCTACAAGCATGTAGTTTAAGAAAGACGTATCTGTATTTATGCGATCAACAAATTAATGACATCGGACATGTTTGCAAATAAAAGAGTACGAGATAGTATGTGACTGAAAATCTGATTTTATTAATTTGTGCCCTGAATTGGCAAGATACAGTCATAGAAACAAATCCCCTGAAATGAGGGAATCGTTACAAATTGAGAAACAAAAATATGTTGGCAATGTTGATGACGCTTCAAGGAGCTTCCCTTTTTGCTATGACTCGTATGACATTGACGTTCTTCTCGTCTTGCTTTCTGAAGAAGGCTGATTCTGAACGAAGCTTGAACCTTTCGAAGCTTACCAAGTTGTAAGTGATATAGATGAATTCAGAATACAGTTGTTCGCTTATTCCCTTATTTTGCATGGATCGCCCTTTCGGGTTTTCAATCCATCGGGATACCCTTTTTTGCCTGAGTCGTCCAATGCGGCTTTTCGACTCAGCGGGTGTACATTTTTTATTTATTTTCCCTTATTTTTGCCCGAGTCGTTTATTCTGTTTTTGACTCGCCGGGATGCCCCATATTTGCCTGGACTTACATTCTGTTTTTATGTCCAGCGGGTCATTTTTATGCGAAGTATTTTTTAACTGCATCCGAATTCACAGGGGACAGGAAGTCTTCACCATCCATAGTGCTGAGCATCAGTGCTCCACCAGAGAAAACTTTCTTTACTACGAATGGCCCTTCATAGTTCGGAGTCCACTTGCCCATGTGGTCTGTATGAGGAGGGATGAGTCTTTTCAGCACAAGATCTCCCACTTGGTATTCTCGGAGCCTGACTTTCTGATCGAAGGCTTTCTTCATTCTTTTCTGATATAGCTGCCCATGAAAGATTGCAGCCAATCTCTTCTCTTCAATCAGATTCAGTTGTTCGTATCGGGATCAGACCCATTCTGCTTCGTTCAGCTTAACATTCATCAGTACCCGCAGGGAGGGTAATTCAACTTCAACAGGTAGGACTGCCTCCATACCATACACAAGTTGATACGGCGTTGCCCCAGTGGACGTTTTGATTGACGTACGGTACCCATGCAAGGCAAATGGTATCATTTCATGCCAATCTTTATAGGTAACCACCATCTTTTGTACAATCTTCTTGATATTCTTGTTAGCTGCTTCTACAGCGCCATTCATCTTTGGCCTGTAAGGAGAAGAATTGTGATGTTGGATCTTGAAGTCCCGGCATAGTTATGCCATCATTTTGTTGTTTAAGTTGGAACCATTGTCAGTAATGATTCGCTCGGGAACTCCATACCGACAGATGATGTCTCTCTTCAGAAATCGGGCTACCACTTGCCTGGTAACATTTGCATAGGAAGCTGCTTCAACCCACTTGGTAAAATAGTCAATGGCAACCAGGATGAATCTGTGGCCGTTTGAAGCAGTCGGTTCAATCTTGCCAATCATATCAATGCCCCACATAGCAAAGGGCCAGGGTGAAGACATCACATTTAAAGGATTGGGAGGCACATGCACCTTATCCGCATAGATCTGGCATTTATGACATTTCCTGGCATAGGCACAACAGTCGGCATCCATTGTGATCCAGTAATAACCTGATCTTAGCAACTTCTTGGCCATGGCATGCCCTCCTGCATGGGTACCAAAGGATCCTTCGTGCACCTCGTGCATCAATAAGTCTGCTTCTGTCCTATCAACGCATCTGAGGAGTACCATATCAAAGTTTCTCTTGTACAGGAAACCATCAGTATTCAGAAAGAAACTACCAGCTAGCCTTCTTAATGTCTTCTTGTCATTGGAAGATGCCCCAGATGGGTATGTTTGATCCTCCAAGAAGCACTTAATGTCATGGTACCAAGGCTTATCATCTTTTACAACGTTTGCTACAAATACATATGTTGGTCTGTCAAGTCTGGACACTGAAATCCGAGGCACAAAGTTGGCAGCTTGAACTTTGATCATGGATGAAATGGTAGCTAGAGCATCTGCAAACTGATTCTCGTCCCGAGGGATATACTCGAGCTTGACTGTTGTGAAGAAAGTCAATAATCTTCTTGTATAGTCCCTATAAGGTATCAGATGGTCCTGGTGGGTGTACCATTTGCCGTTGGTTTGATTAATTACCAGAGCTAAATCTCCAAACACAGTCAAAGTCTTGATCCTGAGGTCAATGGCTTCCTCGAGACCCATAATGCAAGCTTCGTATTCAGCTTCGTTGTTAGTGCAGTTAAAGGTGAGCTTTGCCGAGAAAGGCATGTGAACTCCCTTAGGTGTAATGAGTACTGCACCAACACCACGACCATTCATATTAACAGCCCCATCAAACATCATAGTCCATTCTTCTTCCGGGTCAGGCCCTTCAGTGTGAACGGGCTCTTCATGATCTTTTGCTTTTATGAACATGATGTCTTCATCAGGGAAGTCAAATCTCATAGGCTGGTAATCATCAATAGGTTGCTCAGCAAGATAATCAGACAGTACACTGCCCTTGATGGCTTTCTGAGATGTGTACTGGATGTCATATTCTGTGAGGATCATTTGCCATCTTGCAACCCGTCCGGTAAGTGCTGGCTTCTCGAAAATGTACTTAACTGGGTCCATCTTTGATATCAACAAAGTAGTGTGGGTCAACATATACTGTCTCAGTCGGCGAGCAGCCCACGCTAAAGCACAGCAAGTTTTCTCGAGCAGTGAATAACGTTGTTCACAGTCAGTAAACTTTTTGCTTAGGTAGTATATTGCATACTCTTTTCGACCAGACTCGTCATGCTGGCCCAGCACACACCCCATTGACTCTTCTAATACTGTCAAGTACATTATTAGAGGTCTTCCTTCAACTGGAGGCATAAGGATTGGAGGCTCTTGTAAATATTCCTTGATCTTGTCAAAAGCCCTCTGGCAGTCCTCGTTCCACCTGACCGTTTGTTCCTTTCTTAACAGTTTGAAAAAAGGCTCACAAGTTGCTGTAAGGTGAGATATGAACCTTGAAATGTAGTTCAATCTACCTAGAAACCCCCGAACTTCTTTTTCTGTCTTCGGTGCAGGCATTTCTTGAATGGCTTTGACTTTATCAGGGTCAACTTCAATCCCTTTTTCACTCACAATAAATCCCAGCAGCTTACCGGATCGCACCCCGAATGTGCATTTGTTGGGGTTTAACTTTAGTTGGTACTTCCTCAGACGTTTGAATAGCTTCAATAGATTTACCAGGTGGTCTTCTTCTGTGAGGGACTTGGCAATCATGTCATCCACATAACATTCAATTTCTTTATGGATCATGTCATGGAATAATGTTACCATAGCCCATTGATAAGTTGCACCAGCATTCTTCAGTCCGAATGGCATCACCTTATAACAGAACGTGCCCCAGGGTGTGATGAAAGTTGTCTTCTCCATGTCTTCAGGTGACATCTTGATCTGATTATATCCTGAAAATCCGTCCATGAAGGAGAACACCGAGAACTGAGCCGTATTATCAACCAATACATCAATGTGAGGTAATGGAAAATCATCCTTTGGGCTGGCTCTGTTCAGATCCCGGTAGTCCACACACATCCTCACCTTGCCGTCTTTCTTAGGCACAGGTACAATATTAGCAACCCACGGCGGATAGCTAGTTACAGCAAGGAAACCGGCGTCCCACTGCTTTTGTACCTCCTCTTTTATCTTCATTGCCATATCTGGGCGAGTACGGCGCAGCTTCTGTTTTACTGGAGGGCAGTCTTCTTTTAAAGGCAGCTTGTGCATGACAATATCGGTATCCAACCCTGGCATATCCTGATAAGACCAAGCAAAGACATCTACATACTCCCGAAGCATATCAATCAGTTGTCCCTTCACTGAGTCTTGTAGGCAGGCCCCAATCTTAACTTCTTTTACGTCTTCCTCTGTACCGAGATTAACCGTTTCAACCTCCTCCTGATGAGGAGTGATAACCTTCTCCTCTTGCCTTAACAACCTGGCTAGCTCTTCAGGTAGCTCGTAATCTTCTTCAACCCCTTCATCAGCTTGATTGATTGGATTATCAAAGTCATACGAAGTCATAGCAGTGTTGTTGTCGGTGCAGTCTGAAAGGCACTCTCTGCAAGGGTTTAGATTGTTCATTTTAGTGATCAATTTTAATCTTGTTTAGAAAAAGTGAAATGAAGTTTTCATTTTGGAAAACATTGCCATTTTATTTTTGTACAAAAAGAAAAATGAAAAACAGTGAGCGAAAAAGGAAAAGACTCATTTGCAAAAGATGTCCGATATTCATTGATTAATACGTTTGCACAAAATTACAAGATGGCCCGATTACAAAATGAGTCTTGTCATCTTGGGCAAGATGCAAGACTTGATGCATGCTTAAATATACAGGAAATAATAATTACTCTGCAGGAGTAACCCTTATAATTTCCTGGGAAGACCAGTTAAGGACTTAGCTCTCTGGGATCCTTTGACGTATCCAGCTCTCCAGGTTGCGGTCGCTTTCTTCCTCGTCTTCCAAGTTGTTCACAGCATCAGGGGTGAGCATTCCCCCACTGACAAAATTGGGCTTCTTAGCAGCCTCTGATTGATCTTGTTGAGTTGGTCTGTAACCCAACCCAAATCTGTCTTCTTTCTTCTCCACGGGCAACAGCTTGCCCCAGCCTTGGGCAGTACCCTCTTCAACAACCTTCCGGGCTTGCTGATAAGACGTCATGGAGGTTCCCAGTACAGCAGATGCTTCATTAATGTTCAGGGCCTCAAACCCCTGGCTCATGGTTTCATGGATTTCTCCATCCATCTCAATATACTTATACGTAGCCAGATGGCTAACAAAGATGTCTTCTTCACCAAAGATGGTGATGATCTGGCCTTCCCACTCGAATTTTAGCTTCTGGTGAAGGGTAGACGTAACAGCGCCAGCGGCATGGATCCAGGGTCTACCCAACAAACAGCTGTAGGCCGGCTGAATGTCCATCACATAGAAGGTAATTTTAAAAGTCTGCGGGCCAATCATCACAGGCAGATCAATCTCTCCAAGCACTGATCTTTTAGAGCCATCAAATGCTCTCACCACCAAATTACTCGGACGCAGTTCCAAGCCATCATACTCCAGCTTCACTAAGGCTTTCTTTGGTAGAACATTGAGCGAAGACCCAGTGTCCACCAGCACATGAGATAGAACAGCACCCTTGCATTCCAAGGTGATATGTAAAGCCTTGTTGTGGTTACGCCCCTCAGTTGTTAAGTCAGCATTGGTGAAGCCCAGTCCATGACTGGTATTGACATTTTCCACCACAGTTTCTAGCTGATTAACAGTGATCTCCTCTGGCACGTATGCTGCGTGCAGGACTTTCAATAATGCATTCCTATGGGCTTCAGAACACATTAACAGGGATAATATGGAGATCTTTGAGGGAGTTTGGTGAATCTGATCCACCACCTTGTAATCACTTCTCTTTATGATTCTCATAAACTCGTCTACATCCTGCTCAAAAGATGTCTTCTGGGTTTCTATGACAGTTGGCTCTTCAAGCACCACACTCTTTCCTTTTGCTTCGGCAGCAGCTTCTGCTTCAGCATTAGGTCTTTGCAATTGTGAGGCAAAAAGGCGTCCTCTTCTGGTGAACCCTCCGCCTCCCCCAACATTATCAATTTGTGGAGAAGAGTTTGAAGAATCCAAAGTGATTTTCTCCCCGTTGCAGTAGAGATCAGAGCCATAATGCAAAGGTATGGCATTACTGCTTTCATATGGAACTGGTCCAGGCACCGTAATAGTAACTGGACTGACTGCCGCGGAGGAGGGTACTGTAATGGTGTGCGGATCGTAGTAAATGGTGACTGGTGACCTGGCAGGAGGTGCCACTGCTTGTTGTTGGAAATTGTTGCTGACAGGAACATTTGATGGGTCATAGTAAATGGTGACTGCTGAGACATCTTCATTAATTTATGTTGGCGTTGTAGAAGATTCTGCTGATAAAAAGGATGCTGATGTTGTAGAAGAAATGGTTGTTGACATCTGATTTGTTGAAGTGATGGATGAAGCCATTGTTGATGATATTGATGAATCGGTTGGAATGATTGTTGCTGCTGTTGTGGAAGAATCAGGAAATGTTGTCAAAGGAATTGCTGGATTTGTAGGCGCCGTTGTTGAGATCTGAAGGATACCATCCTTGATAAGACTATCTATGCCGCTTCTCAAATTATCACACCCATTGACTGCAATGTTGCAATACCCACAACCGAGCTCACACCCGGGGAACACCTGACACTCTAGAAGCTGAGCTTTAATTTCGACCAGAGGTGTTCGAATTTGTGCAACACTGGTGATTAGAGTAGATGGTTCGTCTTCCTCGATGGCATTAATCCTCGGCCCACCATGGTTAGGCATAGGATTTCTGTTGACATTTGGAGGCGGTGCGAAGTTGAGGGCCTTAGAATCCACCAGATCCTGCACTTTCATTTGCAAAGCCATGCATTTCTCTGTGTTGTGGCCAGGTGCATTGGAGTGAAAAGCACATCTTGCGTTGACATCATAATTCTTTGGGAGATTGGAGGGATCTGGAGGTGCCAATGTCCTTAGCTCAACCAAGTTAAGTTTCAGGAGTTGTGGCAATAAGGCGGCATAAGGCATAGGGATAGGATCAATCACCCTATTTGCCTGTGATGGTCTTTGCTGAAAGGGTCTTTATTGTTGATTGCTGTTATTGTTGTTGTATGTTCTCTGTGGCGGATACTGAACTTGCTGTTGGTAATGAGGTTGTTGTGGTTGTTGATATGTTGGTTGCTGAGGAATCGGAGCTGGAATAGTGACAGCTGCTACGTATCTGTGGACATATTGAGGTCTGCCCCTGTTGGCATGAATGGCATTTGTCTCACCGGTCTTTCGAGGTCCCACAAAAGGCTTCCTGGGATTACTAGACGAACTTGCACCATTATCAGAAATCTTGCCCATCTTTAGCAGACTTTCAATTCTTTCACCGGCTATAACTACGTCAGCAAAACTGGTGGAAGAAAAGGCAGCCAGTCTGTCAATATATGTTCCTTGCAGAGTATTCATGAACATGTCGTCCATTTATCTTTCCGACATGGGTGGTTGGACAGCAGCAGCAAGCTGTCTCCACCTTTGGGCATATTCCCTAAAGCTTTCCCTGGAGGATTGAGACATTCCCATTAAGAGGGTCCTGTTAGGAGCCATGTCCAGATTGTATTGGTATTGCCTGATAAAGGCCTCAGCTAGGTCCTTCCATCATCTGATAGTAGCTCTGGTCAGGTGTGAGTACCACTCCCTTGAAGCCCCAGTCAAACTGTCTTCAAAATAAAACATCCACAGCTTTTCATCCATGGTGTATGCTTTGAGTCTCCCCAGAAATGACTGCAGGTGAGTTCGTGGACAAGAGGTTCCATTGTATTTCTCGAAGCACGGTGGTTTGAACTTGTGAGGGATTCTTACCCCATCCACCAACCCCATATCCATGACATCAAAACCCAGGGAATTTTGAGACTCTAGAGATCTCAACTTCTCAGCAATTTCATCAAACCTCCTATCATAGACTTCATCACCAGCTCCCATGACAGTGAATTGCTCCTCTTGGGGGTCTTCTTGTAAGATCCTCCCCCCATTAGTATTTCCTTACACATTAGCCGGGATGTTGACTTCAGGATCTAGATGAGGTCCAAATACAGGTGGATTAACATGAGGTTGTCCCCTCTCATTGTTTCTTGTGCCTCCAGTCCCAGGATGAGGTTCCTCGGGGGTTTGTCTTTCTAACAATGCCCTTAACCTTTCTTGGGTCTGAGCCAGACCAGTCATCACAGTCATGAATTGGGCCATTTGGTTCCTCATCTCCACTCTTTCGTTAGCCATCTGGGTTCTGACCTCTGTCAGGTCTTGCTGTACTTGCTCCATGATAATACCCGGAAGGTTGTTGCGTGTAGGATACCGGTGTGCACGGTTGACGGGGAACACTCTTCTGCGAGCAATATTTCATGAACCACAACAGAGTTAGAAACAAACAAAATAATAACAAAACCTACAAAACAAAACAAAAGTTAGTATGCAATGCAGTATGCTTATTTATTTTCCAAGGTATCCGGCTTGGCTCTTGGTTTTGACCTTTCCAGACCCCGAGGAAGATGCTTTGATGTTGCTTGAGAGAAAGAAATCCAATGAAACAAACCGACAAATATATTACAAATGGTGCATAATACATAGTTTGTTTTTTACAACACATGCCCCTGAGGAGTCAAAATACAACATAAAAAAAAGTACATCAAATGAAAGCAACAACAAACAAAAAGTCAGACATCAAGTCCAAACTCATCCTCCTTAACCTCCTTCAAAAGTGCCTCAGTTACAGGGCCACCTGGATGCTCTGTAATGGTCCTGGTGAGGAGGTTCCTAGTGGCAATAGCAGTGGTCAGCTTCTTGTGCCTGTCTTGGTCCTTTGACCTCTTCAAACCAGCCCTAAGCTTCAATTCTGAAATCTCCTTCTGGGCTGCCAGCAGAGCTTCCTGTTGTTTCTTTTCATTGGCCTCTAACTGCTCAATCCTGGCTTGAGTTCTCTTATCTTCTTGAGTGCGAGCTTCAGTGATCCTGACCCACCTAGCTTGACTTTCTTGCAGATAGAGATCAGTCCTAGCCTTCTGAAGCTTAGCCTCCTTACAGGCATTCTTCAATATTTGCTCCCCAGCTCTTGACTTCTTGATGTAGTCCTCTGCTTTCTCAATCTTGGCTAGATGCTCCACTTTAAGCTTCTCCAACCTCTCAATGTCCAGACGACCATCACTCCTCTCCCAGAGGGTCTTCTTCAGAGCTTGAGACGGATTCTCATTCCTTTCCTTCAGCTTCTCAAATTCTTCCAAGCTGACAGTGGTTGCTGGCTGTACTGTGGAAGGTCCAGGTGTGTCCTCAATGGTGAAGGGCATCCCAGAAATCTGAGCTCTAGCATGAGACCATTCATAATACTGAGCTGAAGCCACATTATTGCACCTCCCAAGAATGGCCATCCCTTTGGTCTGGATGTTGTCCCAAGCCCAGGATGCTTGCCTGACAACAGCTAGATTAGGCTTTATCTCACAATACAGGGTCTCAGCTAGATCTTGCACTCTAGGAGGGTGTACTAAAGCATAGCCCAGTTGTCTCTTAAATAGCTAAGGATTTTAGTTGATGCAACCCTTCACTCCTACTAGAGGTACATTGGGGTACTGCCCACAGCTAGTGATGATGTCCTTGCCCTTGGTGCTCTGGGTGCACCATCTGATGTCATCTGAAGTCAAAGCAATAAGTCTCTTAGCCCAATTCTTCTGTTGGTCAGGATTCAGGAAGGCATCAGTCTTAGATAAGTGTTTGAGCAGCCAGGTGTGAAATAGAGGAGCACAACATCTCACCAATTTTCCTCTCTGCTTCTCATTTCTTTGAAGAACAGAATAATAGAAATCCCCCAGCAATGTGGGTACTGGGTTCCTCAAAAAGAAGAGATGAATGGCATTCTTACTGATAAACTTGGGCTCATCTGCAAATAGTATAACCCCATATATACTGAGGGCTAACAATGCACAAACTGCCCTCCATTCTCCCAAGGAGGCCTTCAGGATGGCCTGAGAAGTCAAAAAGTCTAAGTGCAAACCAGGGATCCCAGCCTTTGTTGTCATGTTCTGCTCAATCAAAATAGGCTCCATGTACAGTGCTTTTTCCACCTCTCCATTGCTGGGAGAAGTCATTTCTGGGTTGAAGGGGATACCACCCCTGACAGGTACTCCAATCAAAGATGAGAACTCCTCCAGCAGAGGTCCTAACTGAAAGTTCTGGAAAGTGAAGCATCTCAAAGGAGGGTCATAAAACTGTAGGCAGGTATGGATCATACTCCTCTGAGAAGGGTCCAGGTCCATAACCATATCAAGGATGCCTCCATAATGCTCTCTGAATAATGGGATGTGGTCTGGAGTGATAAGTGCCTGGACCTGCCTGATACCAGTCAACACATGCTCAAAGAAATGGTATGAAATGTTGCTCTTCCTGGGTGCAGACATGAGTGCTGATGAAGAGCTGAAGACTGGTACTAATGGGGATCAAGACTGGTACTGGAGATGAGCCACTGATAGGCTAGTGCTGGTGATGAAGGCAGCTGAAGCAGACAACTGATGAAGATAGCTGAAGCAAATACCTGATGAAACAGAGGTCTATGCAGATGAAGGGGTCAAAACCAAGCCAAATATGATGTGGATACCCTGAAAAACAAATAAACAAATGTTAAATGATGCAATGATGATGTATGCAAATGATATGCAAGGGTTTGTGATCAAGCTGGATCTGATTAAACTGCCTTGATATAAGTCCATGTATGTTCAAGAAATCCAGATGGAGGTTCAGAAGTCCAGTAACCTAGGTAGGGGGACTCAAATAAAGAGTCACATATCCAGGGTTAAATCACAAGAACTGTCCAAAGTGAGGTACTCTTAATCAAACAAGTAACAGGGTATGATGTGGCCAATGGTACCTGCAAACCTGTAAACAGCCCAACCCCCTCACAGGTGGTGTTCTAAAACAAGGATCCTCAGACTTGGATCAGTTATGAGAAGTGTAAACACTTCTAACCCGGAGGTACAGTGTTTACAATAACCATAAAAGATCCTCCTCTAATTCACCTCAGTTTCTGAAGGTCATAATAAAGGTCATCCAGACTTAGCAGGCTTCCCAGATAGCCCTAGCACTACAGGAGATCTGTAGCACAGAGTTCTCAAGAAGAAACCCATATCTGAACCATGTTTCATATTCCCGCACCAGACCGAAATGGAATGGGAAAGAACATGAACCACTCTAGCCTAGGTGTCACTCAGGTCCCATGTATAGGACCTTAAACTCTCAGTAGAATCCCACCCACCAAAACAGAAACCAGATCCAGCAATGATAACATGACAGTATGAAAAATGTAAAACTGTAAAGAAAATAATAAATAAAGATGTACATAAAGCAATAAATAAAGCAACTATATAAACACAAATAACGCATAACACCCCAGTAAACACAAATCAAACAAGAGCTAGGAGGAACCCACAAAAAGAACCAGAAGCCCTGGTTACAGTATAAGGGTCCCCAGCAGAGTCGCCAAGCTGTCGCTCCCACCTGAATGACACGGGGCCAAGAGGGGTACAAACGCGAACGGTCGGCGAAAGGAGAGGGAATGAATAGAGTCGCCAGCTAGGCATTTTTATCCCGAAGGAAAGGTAATGCTGCATAAACCTAGGAAAAGATGGATAAGACGGTTGCGAACCAGAGAGACTGAGAAAGGGGGTTGGTTACAACCTGGGAAGGTATTAGCACCCAGATTGTCCATCGTACTCGACGGGATCCATGCTTAAAAGATTTGTGTTTAAAGGGGTAGTGTCAGTGTTATTTTGTGTGTAAAAGCTGGAAAAGAATGCAAGTGTCAGTGTAAAAGAAGTGTGAAGTGTATAAGAGAAGTGTCAGTGTAAGAACGAGAGTGAAATGCCCAAGACAATGAGGCTAAAAGAATGATGCTGGAAGAGGGGTAATATACAGAGACTTTTGTTCGATAACTGTTAAGTTATGCCTACGTATCCTCTCGTGCAATGAGGAAGTTAGAACACCGTAGTTCGACCCAAAGAGACTGAAAGACAAATTGACTTGTGAACTGCTTACTTGTCTATGCTCAAGTGTATGACCTGTCTGGCTCAGGTGCAAACTGTCTTGCATTAGACGGAAGAAGCGAGTTCTCGTTTGTGAATGAATGAGATGAGAAAAGAATCCCGGAGGAGACGATTATTGTTTTTTTTTTTTTTGAGTTTTCAGTCTTTTATTGCTTTTGAAAGTTTGTCATAAGTTAATGAGATTAAGCCTAAACCAAGGGTTAGTAAACTCATCACATCCTCCCTCTGATTAGGGGTAATGAGAATACCTTAAGTGTGAAGTAAACACCTCACACTTAATCACCATGATGTAGGATTAAAATCATTAACCTACTTGTGTATTTATTTAGATGTTTTTGTTGTTTTTGTTTAGTGTTAAGTAATGAGTTTAAGCCATAATCAAGGATTTAATGGACGCATTACACCATCCTAATAGAAGGATAATAGATGAGAACATTTAAGCTGAGAAAGACTCCTCAACTTAATCCATGATTAGGGATTAACCTCATGACAAAACAAAGCCTTTATTAAGTGGATTTTAGTTAATGATAAGATGAAGAAATGATTTTTATGGTTTGTAAGACAACTTGAGGGGGACTTGTCCATTAACACTAGGGTTAGTCCTTCTTAACCAATTAAGGAAGAATTAGAACCCTAATGCAAGGCCCAAGTTACAAGCTTGATGTCTTAGTGATTATTAAGTGGATTGATTAAAGGATTTAAACACATGAAGGGTTTAACACTTAGGATTAAAGTTATACACTCCATCCTAATAGAAGGATGCAGGCATAAGCTTAATCACAAAGCCTTGAAACCTTTAGGGTTTAGTCCTTGATTATGAGATGAGAAGAGAAGACTCAATGATGACACAAAGGTAAAAATAAATGGGGAACTAATCAAACCCTAACTGTTATCATGCTTGGTTGTTCCTAGGGTTAATGAGGTTTGCAAGAAGATCTTCAGGGAAACCACCAGGAAGGAAACAGATGAAAGGAGAAAGAAGCAAAGAGAAGCAAAACAACTTGCTTCACTTAAGAAGTCAAGTTGCTTGAAGAAAGAAGGTGGGGATGAACATGAATGAGCAAGCTCACTCTAATACACATACAAAATGCAGCAAAGGAAGTATGAAAGAGATGAAAAGAGATTGTGAGAAGTGAAGGCAAATTCACTTCTCAAACAACTTACCACCTGAAAAGTTAGCAAAAGAAATGAAATGCAATGCAAATGAGATGAAATGTCATGATGCAAACCAAAGTCAGAAGCATAAACATGATGTTATTGATGCTAAGAGAAGTGCAAACACAAGGCAAGACATGAGACTGATCATACAAGGACATGGATGCAGATGAAGCATGATTTGAACCATGAATGTACATGAAAAGTTATGAAATGCAATGGACATATAACATGGAAAATGAAAGATGCAATGCTCAAACATGATTCTAATATGTCCTAAGATGTATCATGAATCATGTGGATGCACAAAATGTCATGGCAAGTCATTGGATGCAAGAAAATGAAAGATGAATGCAAAGGAAGGCACAAATTAGGGTTGCATGCATCATGCAAAGCAAAAATCCAAAACCAGAAGCAAATGACATGATAAAAATTTGAAAATGCAATCAAAGATACCCTAAACCTATACAAGCTCACTGCCCAAAGGAGGGGATCCAACTCTTAACCTAGTGAAAGTTATGAATTTCCTAAGATTACTAGGGTTTTAAGGTACCTTATCATGAAAAATGCCAAACAAATTGAAAATGCAAGATCAAATCAAACCAATTTTATCCTATAAACTACATGCCATGAAGAATGCAATGCAAGAAGAACCATCATCAAACTCTCAAAGGTTTGGCAGAAAGGATTTTTCAAAGTTTGCACAAAAATATTGCCTTGAAATGAATTTAATTCCAATGAAAATGATTAAAAGGTATCAAGAACAAAAATGAAATTTGGTTTGAGAGTTTGATAATGTTTCTAAATGCAATGTGAATTTTTTTGGGATTTTTAAATACCTAAATGTATTTTTAATTAATTAATTTTCATTAACTAATTAAAAATAAACATTTAAATGATTTAAAAATAATTTTTAATGCAAAAAATAAAAATAAAAATATTTTTGGGTTTTAAAAATTAATGAAATCTTTGACAAAATTTTTCATAATTTTTAAATGATTTTAGCTATTTTAAATAATTCGTGGAAATAAAATGAAAAGAAAATTAAATTAAATTAAATGAAATGAAAAGTATGAAAATCTAAAGGCTGACATTCAAACAAGAAACGCGCGAATTGACTGGCGCCAGATCCCATGGTCCAGATTCAAACTGGCATATTTAAACTAAACCTAATTAATTAATTTTAATTAATTACGATTAGGGCTAAATGAAGTCATCCTGGCCATCTAACACGCGCGGGAAGCCCAGATCCAACGCCCCACATTTAAACCTGGCTAACCCTAATTAACAAACCCTAATTACTTTCAGGTCACCGGAGAAGAGCTCCGGTCGTCTTCTCCGGTGACACCCTCCCTAAGAAATCTCAAACTCACTCTCCTGGTCATTTTAAAAGCTGTAAAGCTCCAGATCAAACCTTTCAAACTCCCTAAACATGAATCTACCCTCAAAATCCATTTCTTTTTACTCAAAACCAAGATTCGAATCAAAAACATAAAAATGACCAAACTTTCAGAGATGCAGTACATGCTCAATAATCAATCATTTTCAAAAATACAAAGTGCAAAACAATCAGGGGAACATGTAGATCATTTTAGTAACTTAAAACAAGGTTTCTGGAAAAATAATTTCATGAAGCTACCTGAGATGAAGCTTTCAGTTTGGAGCTTTCAGACTGCCTCCCTGCTTCAGAATGGCTCCAATGATCTTCTTGAGGAAGCTTTGAAGCTTGGTTGGAGTTTAGAGTGGCTAGTTTATGAGATTGATTCAGTTCAGTTCAAGAGGGGAAAAATCGTATTTGGTGTATGATGGCCTTCAAGGCAAAGTAAGGGGTGGTTTGTGATCAGTGATGCATTCTAAGATGAATGGTGGAAGAATTTTTAAGTTTGAGTTGCTGAGTTGAGAGATTCGATAGAAAATGCAAAGGGAGGGATTTTTTTGTATGCTGACTTGTGTGTGTGCTCAGGCTTGCCTCTTGTGTGGTTTCAGTTTCATTTTGTCCACTTATCAAACTGTGATAGGGCAGAGAGTTGGTGGTGGCACAGGCTGATTGGTATGGGGGTTTTTGCAAAAAGTCAAGTCTAGGTGTAAGAGAGGTATGGGTCAATTCTGTCAAGGTACAAGGCATGGCTTGGCTGCAGCTTGAATCAAGGAGAACCATGGAAATGGATTAGAGGCAATGCAGCAAGTGGATTAGGGTTTGTGAGAGTTTTTGCAATTTCACAAAGTCTTGGCCCTTTTGAAGTTTCTTAATGCACAAGTCATGAAAATGGACAATTCTTTGGTGCAATCTGATTTTTAGGCATTGGTTTATGTTTGTGCAAAGGTTAGAAGTCACTTTGAGGTCTCATTTTGCCTTGGCAAGAGGTTTTGCAACTTTGCCTCTTTGGTGTAAAACTTGAAATTATGTGATTTTTCCCAACTTTGACAAGCCATAACTTTTGATCCAAAATGAATTAGAATGAGTTCTTGTACTTTTTGAAAATGGGAGGATCCATTCTACAACTTTCATGACCAAAGTTTTCTCATTTGAAGCATTTTTGAATCAAAAAGAAAGGGTTGAAAAACTTTCCCAAAATGGAAAGTTTCCATTACAAGTCATTTTCCCAAAAAGGCAACTTTGCAAATGGCTTGAAATTTTCCAATTTTGTGAACTTCTAACATCTTTTATGATCAAATAAAGATCATACACAATCAAAATGATGGAGAACACCCTTTGGTTGGGTCATTGGGGGCCTCAGATGCCCTGATTTTGCATTGACTTGCTCAAGAAGTCAACTCTTGATTAGATGCCTTCCCCATGGAATTTCTTCATGAAACTTGATATGCATGATCCTCATAACATATAGAGACTCATAGAATCAAGAATGACCAAAAAATTTGGAGTTGTGGCCTCTGAAACCAAAACCCTAATTCTAGGCCATCTGTGCAGTTAAACCTGGCTCTGCTTCCATGCCATTCTCAGTTCTTGTGATTCTTTGACTTTCTTGACTTTGTGGGGATATAATATGATGCTTGGACATACATGGACCCCTTTGAAATTATTGATGACCTTTGGAATTGCTCAAATGGCTCTTGGATTGCTCAGATCACAAACCCTAGATGCAGATGACTTAGAAACAATGCAATGAACCAAAAATGTGGTATGAGATGCTATGATTGAATTTATGCATATGAAGAGATCACAAGCCATGGTGTGAATGGGTGAGGGCAAATTTGGGGTGTTTACAGCTGCCCCTATTCAAACATGAGTTAGCTGTGTAGGATGTAAGCAACGGCTTAACAGGCGAACAAGATAACTTGTGGTTGAATACCAAAGACAGTCCAAAATTTGCACTCACAGAATGAAGAAGAAAAGGGATATAGATTGTAAAGGAAAATAAAGTATGATTATAAAGTGCGGGCGACGGAGGACGACCGTCGAGCAGAGGACGACTGCTGGGGAAAGAGCAATGACGGGGACGGCCGACATGCTGGGGATATAAGAGATTATGATGGGGACGACCATCAAGTAAAGACTCTCTGGGGATTATAGGTAAATGGAATAAGTGATGAGGTACGGTCATCAAAGGTGAAGGACGATCACCTAGCAGGGGACGGCTGCTTTGTTGGGGATAAGATGAGGGACGGTCATCTAAGGTGAAGGACGATCATCGGGCAGGGTACGGCTGCCGAAAGTACCACGACATAGGACGAATGTCGGGTAACAAGGTCGAAGATGGGGACGACCATCGGATAATCATGATGAAGGACGATCATCAAGAGGTGAAGGACGATCACCTAGCAGGGTACGGCTACTCTCGGGGTTTATCATGACATAGGACGAATGTCAGATAACAAGATCAACAATGGGGACAGCCATCGGATAAAATGATGAAGGACGATCATCAGGAGATGAAGGACGATCACCTGGCAGGGTACGGATGCCGAAAATATCACGACATAGAACGAATGTCGGATAGGAAGGGGTTCTAATGAATGGAGACTCCACTGGGGATTGATGAAGGACGATCATCAAAAAGGTGAAGGACGATCACCTGGCAGGGTACGGCTGCCGCAAAGGTATCATGACATAGGATAAATGTCAGATAGAAAGGAAATAGTTTAACAAGTTTTGCTGGGGACTTCGCTGGGGAAAAGTAAACACGGACGAGTGTCTACATCCAAGAAATGAGAGGCATAAGTGTTTGGGCACTGTGTATAGACTAAAGATGCGGACGAGCATGCTTAAGACTATGATACGGACGGGTATCAGGTAGAAACAAATGCTTACACATGTTCAGAGATGATGATACGGACGAGTATCAACTGGTTAACAAAGAACACGGGCGAGTATTAGATCTGAGGGGACTCTTCTGGGGAATAATAGACACAGACGAGTGTCTAAACTTTAAAAAGAGGTAAAAGTATCTGACATTGTGTATGGATTAAAGATGCGGAAGACCATGATACGGACGAGTATCGGTAGAAACAAACGCTGACACATGTTCAGAGATGATGATACGGACGAGTACCAACTGGTTAACAAAGAACACGGACGAGTGTCGAATCTGAGGGGATTTAAGTGATATATACAAGATACGGACGAGCATTTGTATGAGTAAAAAGTATGAGTAAGACACGGACGAGTGTTTATCTTGCTGGGGAGAGTGCGACACGGACGAGTGTCGGAAAAAGTGTATTATAAACAAGTATGTGGTTTTCCAAAGTGTTTAGGCAACTGTGCTGGGGAAGGTGACACGGACGGGTGTCAAGGGATTGTATGTATATGTATCTGTATGGTGAGTGCAAAGGGGACGCTTTGGCTTTCTGCTGGGGGTATGACATGGACAGGTGTCAAAGAGTATCTGTATCTTTAGGGAAAATGCCTTGGCTCTCTGCCGGGGAATTTTGGGGAGCATTATGTATATCGCTGATGGATTGTCAGTATTTACAAGTGTTTGATTCGGAACATGGCTTATGATTATGCAATATGTTTGATTTTTTCCGTAATGCTCCGTATTAGACGGAATGCTACGCTCTGTGGGGAGTATATGATGCGAATGCTATGATTATGCAAATATCGATCCGGGATTCGGATCCCGTTACTGTGAAGATCTCTGGCTAATCTGCTTGAAGTGAATATCCCAGCTGGGGATGAGATCATTGGTAGATCTGATAAGATGTATGACTCTGCTTGGGGAAATAGGTCACTGATAGACCTATCTCAGCAATGGGGGACCCAGCCGGGGTTTGCAGAAGCTTTCTTCACTCTGTTGTGATTTCTTCATGCGCTGCTCTTCTGGATAGAGGTTGAAACTCTGTGGGGAGGTAGTTCCCTGGTTGGTACTTGGATGGGGAAGAAGAAAGATCACTGGAAGATCTTCCTAGAGATTTCTGTAGGGATCCTGCTGAGGATGATACTTGACAACTCAGCTGGGGAGAAAACACCTCCGGTGCTAATCTGGAAGACGGACTGAGTAGATAATGATTTGACAGCTTGCTGGGGAGAAGCTTTCATGCCCCATGTCGTGCTTTGGATACCTGCAATCCTGTAAAGACAAAGAAACGCACAAGTATCCCAAGGTATCCCTTACAGGATTCCATCATAAGAGTTTGGACACTCCCGGGAGTAAGCATATTTCCTACAAGCATGTAGTTTAAGAAAGACGTATCTGTATTTATGCGATCAACAAATTAATGACATCGGACATGTTTGCAAATAAAAGAGTACGAGACAGTATGTGACTGAAAATCTGATTTTATTAATTTGTGCCCTGAATTGGCAAGATACAGTCATAGAAACAAATCCCCTGAAATGAGGGAATCGTTACAAATTGAGAAACAAAAATATGTTGGCAATGTTGATGACGCTTCAAGGAGCTTCCCTTTTTGCTATGACTCGTATGACATTGACGTTCTTCTCGTCTTGCTTTCTGAAGAAGGCTGATTCTGAACGAAGCTTGAACCTTTCGAAGCTTACCAAGTTGTAAGTGATATAGATGAATTCAGAATACAGTTGTTCGCTTATTCCCTTATTTTGCATGGATCGCCCTTTCGGGTTTTCAATCCATCGGGATACCCTTTTTTGCCTGAGTCGTCCAATGCGGCTTTTCGACTCAGCGGGTGTACATTTTTTATTTATTTTCCCTTATTTTTGCCCGAGTCGTTTATTCTGTTTTTGACTCGCCGGGATGCCCCATATTTGCCTGGACTTACATTCTGTTTTTATGTCCAGCGGGTCATTTTTATGCGAAGTATTTTTTAACTGCATCCGAATTCACAGGGGACAGGAAGTCTTCACCATCCATAGTGCTGAGCATCAGTGCTCCACCAGAGAAAACTTTCTTTACTACGAATGGCCCTTCATAGTTCGGAGTCCACTTGCCCATGTGGTCTGTATGAGGAGGGATGAGTCTTTTCAGCACAAGATCTCCCACTTGGTATTCTCGGAGCCTGACTTTCTGATCGAAGGCTTTCTTCATTCTTTTCTGATATAGCTGCCCATGACAGATTGCAGCCAATCTCTTCTCTTCAATCAGATTCAGTTGTTCGTATCGGGATCGGACCCATTCTGCTTCGTTCAGCTTAACATTCATCAGTACCCGCAGGGAGGGTAATTCAACTTCAACAGGTAGGACTGCCTCCATACCATACACAAGTTGATACGGCGTTGCCCCAGTGGACGTTTTGATTGACGTACGGTACCCATGCAAGGCAAATGGTATCATTTCATGCCAATCTTTATAGGTAACCACCATCTTTTGTACAATCTTCTTGATATTCTTGTTAGCTGCTTCTACAGCGCCATTCATCTTTGGCCTGTAAGGAGAAGAATTGTGATGTTGGATCTTGAAGTCCCGGCATAGTTATGCCATCATTTTGTTGTTTAAGTTGGAACCATTGTCAGTAATGATTCGCTCGGGAACTCCATACCGACAGATGATGTCTCTCTTCAGAAATCGGGCTACCACTTGCCTGGTAACATTTGCATAGGAAGCTGCTTCAACCCACTTGGTAAAATAGTCAATGGCAACCAGGATGAATCTGTGGCCGTTTGAAGCAGTCGGTTCAATCTTGCCAATCATATCAATGCCCCACATAGCAAAGGGCCAGGGTGAAGACATCACATTTAAAGGATTGGGAGGCACATGCACCTTATCCGCATAGATCTGGCATTTATGACATTTCCTGGCATAGGCACAACAGTCGGCATCCATTGTGATCCAGTAATAACCTGATCTTAGCAACTTCTTGGCCATGGCATGCCCTCCTGCATGGGTACCAAAGGATCCTTCGTGCACCTCGTGCATCAATAAGTCTGCTTCTGTCCTATCAACGCATCTGAGGAGTACCATATCAAAGTTTCTCTTGTACAGGAAACCATCAGTATTCAGAAAGAAACTACCAGCTAGCCTTCTTAATGTCTTCTTGTCATTGGAAGATGCCCCAGATGGGTATGTTTGATCCTCCAAGAAGCACTTAATGTCATGGTACCAAGGCTTATCATCTTTTACAACGTTTGCTACAAATACATATGTTGGTCTGTCAAGTCTGGACACTGAAATCCGAGGCACAAAGTTGGCAGCTTGAACTTTGATCATGGATGAAATGGTAGCTAGAGCATCTGCAAACTGATTCTCGTCCCGAGGGATATACTCGAGCTTGACTGTTGTGAAGAAAGTCAATAATCTTCTTGTATAGTCCCTATAAGGTATCAGATGGTCCTGGTGGGTGTACCATTTGCCGTTGGTTTGATTAATTACCAGAGCTAAATCTCCAAACACAGTCAAAGTCTTGATCCTGAGGTCAATGGCTTCCTCGAGACCCATAATGCAAGCTTCGTATTCAGCTTTGTTGTTAGTGCAGTTAAAGGTGAGCTTTGCCGAGAAAGGCATGTGAACTCCCTTAGGTGTAATGAGTACTGCACCAACACCACGACCATTCATATTAACAGCCCCATCAAACATCATAGTCCATTCTTCTTCCGGGTCAGGCCCTTCAGTGTGAACGGGCTCTTCATGATCTTTTGCTTTTATGAACATGATGTCTTCATCAGGGAAGTCAAATCTCATAGGCTGGTAATCATCAATAGGTTGCTCAGCAAGATAATCAGACAGTACACTGCCCTTGATGGCTTTCTGAGATGTGTACTGGATGTCATATTCTGTGAGGATCATTTGCCATCTTGCAACCCGTCCGGTAAGTGCTGGCTTCTCGAAAATGTACTTAACTGGGTCCATCTTTGATATCAACAAAGTAGTGTGGGTCAACATATACTGTCTCAGTCGGCGAGCAGCCCACGCTAAAGCACAGCAAGTTTTCTCGAGCAGTGAATAACGTTGTTCACAGTCAGTAAACTTTTTGCTTAGGTAGTATATTGCATACTCTTTTCGACCAGACTCGTCATGCTGGCCCAGCACACACCCCATTGACTCTTCTAATACTGTCAAGTACATTATTAGAGGTCTTCCTTCAACTGGAGGCATAAGGATTGGAGGCTCTTGTAAATATTCCTTGATCTTGTCAAAAGCCCTCTGGCAGTCCTCGTTCCACCTGACCGTTTGTTCCTTTCTTAACAGTTTGAAAAAAGGCTCACAAGTTGCTGTAAGGTGAGATATGAACCTTGAAATGTAGTTCAATCTACCTAGAAACCCCCGAACTTCTTTTTCTGTCTTCGGTGCAGGCATTTCTTGAATGGCTTTGACTTTATCAGGGTCAACTTCAATCCCTTTTTCACTCACAATAAATCCCAGCAGCTTACCGGATCGCACCCCGAATGTGCATTTGTTGGGGTTTAACTTTAGTTGGTACTTCCTCAGACGTTTGAATAGCTTCAATAGATTTACCAGGTGGTCTTCTTCTGTGAGGGACTTGGCAATCATGTCATCCACATAACATTCAATTTCTTTATGGATCATGTCGTGGAATAATGTTACCATATCCCATTGATAAGTTGCACCAGCATTCTTCAGTCCGAATGGCATCACCTTATAACAGAACGTGCCCCAGGGTGTGATGAAAGTTGTCTTCTCCATGTCTTCAGGTGACATCTTGATCTGATTATATCCTGAAAATCCGTCCATGAAGGAGAACACCGAGAACTGAGCCGTATTATCAACCAATACATCAATGTGAGGTAATGGAAAATCATCCTTTGGGCTGGCTCTGTTCAGATCCCGGTAGTCCACACACATCCTCACCTTGCCGTCTTTCTTAGGCACAGGTACAATATTAGCAACCCACGGCGGATAGCTAGTTACAGCAAGGAAACCGGCGTCCCACTGCTTTTGTACCTCCTCTTTTATCTTCATTGCCATATCTGGGCGAGTACGGCGCAGCTTCTGTTTTACTGGAGGGCAGTCTTCTTTTAAAGGCAGCTTGTGCATGACAATATCGGTATCCAACCCTGGCATATCCTGATAAGACCAAGCAAAGACATCTACATACTCCCGAAGCATATCAATCAGTTGTCCCTTCACTGAGTCTTGTAGGCAGGCCCCAATCTTAACTTCTTTTACGTCTTCCTCTGTACCGAGATTAACCGTTTCAACCTCCTCCTGATGAGGAGTGATAACCTTCTCCTCTTGCCTTAACAACCTGGCTAGCTCTTCAGGTAGCTCGTAATCTTCTTCAACCCCTTCATCAGCTTGATTGATTGGATTATCAAAGTCATACGAAGTCATAGCAGTGTTGTTGTCGGTGCAGTCTGAAAGGCACTCTCTGCAAGGGTTTAGATTGTTCATTTTAGTGATCAATTTTAATCTTGTTTAGAAAAAGTGAAATGAAGTTTTCATTTTGGAAAACATTGCCATTTTATTTTTGTACAAAAAGAAAAATGAAAAACAGTGAGCGAAAAAGGAAAAGACTCATTTGCAAAAGATGTCCGATATTCATTGATTAATACGTTTGCACAAAATTACAAGATGGCCCGATTACAAAATGAGTCTTGTCATCTTGGGCAAGATGCAAGACTTGATGCATGCTTAAATATACAGGAAATAATAATTACTCTGCAGGAGTAACCCTTATAATTTCCTGGGAAGACCAGTTAAGGACTTAGCTCTCTGGGATCCTTTGACGTATCCAGCTCTCCAGGTTGCGGTCGCTTTCTTCCTCGTCTTCCAAGTTGTTCACAGCATCATGGGTGAGCATTCCCCCACTGACAAAATTGGGCTTCTTAGCAGCCTCTGATTGATCTTGTTGAGTTGGTCTGTAACCCAACCCAAATCTGTCTTCTTTCTTCTCCACGGGCAACAGCTTGCCCCAGCCTTGGGCAGTACCCTCTTCAACAACCTTCCGGGCTTGCTGATAAGACGTCATGGAGGTTCCCAGTACAGCAGATGCTTCATTAATGTTCAGGGCCTCAAACCCCTGGCTCATGGTTTCATGGATTTCTCCATCCATCTCAATATACTTATACGTAGCCAGATGGCTAACAAAGATGTCTTCTTCACCAAAGATGGTGATGATCTGGCCTTCCCACTCGAATTTTAGCTTCTGGTGAAGGGTAGACGTAACAGTGCCAGCGGCATGGATCCAGGGTCTACCCAACAAACAGCTGTAGGCCGGCTGAATGTCCATCACATAGAAGGTAATTTTAAAAGTCTGCGGGCCAATCATCACAGGCAGATCAATCTCTCCAAGCACTGATCTTTTAGAGCCATCAAATGCTCTCACCACCAAATTACTCGGACGCAGTTCCAAGCCATCATACTCCAGCTTCACTAAGGCTTTCTTTGGTAGAACATTGAGCGAAGACCCAGTGTCCACCAGCACATGAGATAGAACAGCACCCTTGCATTCCAAGGTGATATGTAAAGCCTTGTTGTGGTTACGCCCCTCAGTTGTTAAGTCAGCATTGGTGAAGCCCAGTCCATGACTGGTATTGACATTTTCCACCACAGTTTCTAGCTGATTAACAGTGATCTCCTCTGGCACGTATGCTGCGTGCAGGACTTTCAATAATGCATTCCTATGGGCTTCAGAACACATTAACAGGGATAATATGGAGATCTTTGAGGGAGTTTGGTGAATCTGATCCACCACCTTGTAATCACTTCTCTTTATGATTCTCATAAACTCGTCTACATCCTGCTCAAAAGATGTCTTCTGGGTTTCTATGACAGTTGGCTCTTCAAGCACCACACTCTTTCCTTTTGCTTCGGCAGCAGCTTCTGCTTCAGCATTAGGTCTTTGCAATTGTGAGGCAAAAAGGCGTCCTCTTCTGGTGAACCCTCCGCCTCCCCCAACATTATCAATTTGTGGAGAAGAGTTTGAAGAATCCAAAGTGATTTTCTCCCCGTTGCAGTAGAGATCAGAGCCATAATGCAAAGGTATGGCATTACTGCTTTCATATGGAACTGGTCCAGGCACCGTAATAGTAACTGGACTGACTGCCGCGGAGGAGGGTACTGTAATGGTGTGCGGATCGTAGTAAATGGTGACTGGTGACCTGGCAGGAGGTGCCACTGCTTGTTGTTGGAAATTGTTGCTGACAGGAACATTTGATGGGTCATAGTAAATGGTGACTGCTGAGACATCTTCATTAATTTATGTTGGCGTTGTAGAAGATTCTGCTGATAAAAAGGATGCTGATGTTGTAGAAGAAATGGTTGTTGACATCTGATTTGTTGAAGTGATGGATGAAGCCATTGTTGATGATATTGATGAATCGGTTGGAATGATTGTTGCTGCTGTTGTGGAAGAATCAGGAAATGTTGTCAAAGGAATTGCTGGATTTGTAGGCGCCGTTGTTGAGATCTGAAGGATACCATCCTTGATAAGACTATCTATGCCGCTTCTCAAATTATCACACCCATTGACTGCAATGTTGCAATACCCACAACCGAGCTCACACCCGGGGAACACCTGACACTCTAGAAGCTGAGCTTTAATTTCGACCAGAGGTGTTCGAATTTGTGCAACACTGGTGATTAGAGTAGATGGTTCGTCTTCCTCGATGGCATTAATCCTCGGCCCACCATGGTTAGGCATAGGATTTCTGTTGACATTTGGAGGCGGTGCGAAGTTGAGGGCCTTAGAATCCACCAGATCCTGCACTTTCATTTGCAAAGCCATGCATTTCTCTGTGTTGTGGCCAGGTGCATTGGAGTGAAAAGCACATCTTGCGTTGACATCATAATTCTTTGGGAGATTGGAGGGATCTGGAGGTGCCAATGTCCTTAGCTCAACCAAGTTAAGTTTCAGGAGTTGTGGCAATAAGGCGGCATAAGGCATATGGATAGGATCAATCACCCTATTTGCCTGTGATGGTCTTTGCTGAAAGGGTCTTTATTGTTGATTGCTGTTATTGTTGTTGTATGTTCTCTGTGGCGGATACTGAACTTGCTGTTGGTAATGAGGTTGTTGTGGTTGTTGATATGTTGGTTGCTGAGGAATCGGAGCTGGAATAGTGACAGCTGCTACGTATCTGTGGACATATTGAGGTCTGCCCCTGTTGGCATGAATGGCATTTGTCTCACCGGTCTTTCGAGGTCCCACAAAAGGCTTCCTGGGATTACTAGACGAACTTGCACCATTATCAGAAATCTTGCCCATCTTTAGCAGACTTTCAATTCTTTCACCGGCTATAACTACGTCAGCAAAACTGGTGGAAGAAAAGGCAGCCAGTCTGTCAATATATGTTCCTTGCAGAGTATTCATGAACATGTCGTCCATTTCTCTTTCCGACATGGGTGGTTGGACAGCAGCAGCAAGCTGTCTCCACCTTTGGGCATATTCCCTAAAGCTTTCCCTGGAGGATTAAGACATTCCCATTAAGAGGGTCCTGTTAGGAGCCATGTCCAGATTGTATTGGTATTGCCTGATAAAGGCCTCAGCTAGGTCCTTCCATCATCTGATAGTAGCTCTGGTCAGGTGTGAGTACCACTCCCTTGAAGCCCCAGTCAAACTGTCTTCAAAATAAAACATCCACAGCTTTTCATCCATGGTGTATGCTTTGAGTCTCCCCAGAAATGACTGCAGGTGAGTTCGTGGACAAGAGGTTCCATTGTATTTCTCGAAGCACGGTGGTTTGAACTTGTGAGGGATTCTTACCCCATCCACCAACCCCATATCCATGACATCAAAACCCAGGGAATTTTGAGACTCTAGAAATCTCAACTTCTCAGCAATTTCATCAAACCTCCTATCATAGACTTCATCACCAGCTCCCATGACAGTGAATTTCTCCTCTTGGGGGTCTTCTTGTAAGATCCTCCCCCCATTAGTATTTCCTTGCACATTAGCCGGGATGTTGACTTCAGGATCTAGATGAGGTCCAAATACAGGTGGATTAACATGAGGTTGTCCCCTCTCATTGTTTCTTGTGCCTCCAGTCCCAGGATGAGGTTCCTCGGGGGTTTGTCTTTCTAACAATGCCCTTAACCTTTCTTGGGTCTGAGCCAGACCAGTCATCACAGTCATGAATTGGGCCATTTGGTTCCTCATCTCCACTCTTTCGTTAGCCATCTGGGTTCTGACCTCTGTCAGGTCTTGCTGTACTTGCTCCATGATAATACCCGGAAGGTTGTTGCGTGTAGGATACCGGTGTGCACGGTTGACGGGGAACACTCTTCTGCGAGCAATATTTCATGAACCACAACAGAGTTAGAAACAAACAAAATAATAACAAAACCTACAAAACAAAACAAAAGTTAGTATGCAATGCAGTATGCTTATTTATTTTCCAAGGTATCCGGCTTGGCTCTTGGTTTTGACCTTTCCAGACCCCGAGGAAGATGCTTTGATGTTGCTTGAGAGAAAGAAATCCAATGAAACAAACCGACAAATATATTACAAATGGTGCATAATACATAGTTTGTTTTTTACAACACATGCCCCTGAGGAGTCAAAATACAACATAAAAAAAAGTACATCAAATGAAAGCAACAACAAACAAAAAGTCAGACATCAAGTCCAAACTCATCCTCCTTAACCTCCTTCAAAAGTGCCTCAGTTACAGGGCCAGCTGGATGCTCTGTAATGGTCCTGGTGAGGAGGTTCCTAGTGGCAATAGCAGTGGTCAGCTTCTTGTGCCTGTCTTGGTCCTTTGACCTCTTCAAACCAGCCCTAAGCTTCAATTCTGAAATCTCCTTCTGGGCTGCCAGCAGAGCTTCCTGTTGTTTCTTTTCATTGGCCTCTAACTGCTCAATCCTGGCTTGAGTTCTCTTATCTTCTTGAGTGCGAGCTTCAGTGATCCTGACCCACCTAGCTTGACTTTCTTGCAGATAGAGATCAGTCCTAGCCTTCTGAAGCTTAGCCTCCTTACAGGCATTCTTCAATATTTGCTCCCCAGCTCTTGACTTCTTGATGTAGTCCTCTGCTTTCTCAATCTTGGCTAGATGCTCCACTTTAAGCTTCTCCAACCTCTCAATGTCCAGACGACCATCACTCCTCTCCCAGAGGGTCTTCTTCAGAGCTTGAGACGGATTCTCATTCCTTTCCTTCAGCTTCTCAAATTCTTCCAAGCTGACAGTGGCTGCTGGCTGTACTGTGGAAGGTCCAGGTGTGTCCTCAATGGTGAAGGGCATCCCAGAAATCTGAGCTCTAGCATGAGACCATTCATAATACTGAGCTGAAGCCACATTATTGCACCTCCCAAGAATGGCCATCCCTTTGGTCTGGATGTTGTCCCAAGCCCAGGATGCTTGCCTGACAACAGCTAGATTAGGCTTTATCTCACAATACAGGGTCTCAGCTAGATCTTGCACTCTAGGAGGGTGTACTAAAGCATAGCCCAGTTGTCTCTTAAATAGCTAAGGATTTTAGTTGATGCAACCCTTCACTCCTACTAGAGGTACATTGGGGTACTGCCCACAGCTAGTGATGATGTCCTTGCCCTTGGTGCTCTGGGTGCACCATCTGATGTCATCTGAAGTCAAAGCAATAAGTCTCTTAGCCCAATTCTTCTGTTGGTCAGGATTCAGGAAGGCATCAGTCTTAGATAAGTGTTTGAGCAGCCAGGTGTGAAATAGAGGAGCACAACATCTCACCAATTTTCCTCTCTGCTTCTCATTTCTTTGAAGAACAGAATAATAGAAATCCCCCAGCAATGTGGGTACTGGGTTCCTCAAAAAGAAGAGATGAATGGCATTCTTACTGATAAACTTGGGCTCATCTGCAAATAGTATAACCCCATATATACTGAGGGCTAACAATGCACAAACTGCCCTCCATTCTCCCAAGGAGGCCTTCAGGATGGCCTGAGAAGTCAAAAAGTCTAAGTGCAAACCAGGGATCCCAGCCTTTGTTGTCATGTTCTGCTCAATCAAAATAGGCTCCATGTACAGTGCTTTTTCCACCTCTCCATTGCTGGGAGAAGTCATTTCTGGGTTGAAGGGGATACCACCCCTGACAGGTACTCCAATCAAAGATGAGAACTCCTCCAGCAGAGGTCCTAACTGAAAGTTCTGGAAAGTGAAGCATCTCAAAGGAGGGTCATAAAACTGTAGGCAGGTATGGATCATACTCCTCTGAGAAGGGTCCAGGTCCATAACCATATCAAGGATGCCTCCATAATGCTCTCTGAATAATGGGATGTGGTCTGGAGTGATAAGTGCCTGGACCTGCCTGATACCAGTCAACACATGCTCAAAGAAATGGTATGAAATGTTGCTCTTCCTGGGTGCAGACATGAGTGCTGATGAAGAGCTGAAGACTGGTACTAATGGGGATCAAGACTGGTACTGGAGATGAGCCACTGATAGGCTAGTGCTGGTGATGAAGGCAGCTGAAGCAGACAACTGATGAAGATAGCTGAAGCAAATACCTGATGAAACAGAGGTCTATGCAGATGAAGGGGTCAAAACCAAGCCAAATATGATGTGGATACCCTGAAAAACAAATAAACAAATGTTAAATGATGCAATGATGATGTATGCAAATGATATGCAAGGGTTTGTGATCAAGCTGGATCTGATTAAACTGCCTTGATATAAGTCCATGTATGTTCAAGAAATCCAGATGGAGGTTCAGAAGTCCAGTAACCTAGGTAGGGGGACTCAAATAAAGAGTCACATATCCAGGGTTAAATCACAAGAACTGTCCAAAGTGAGGTACTCTTAATCAAACAAGTAACAGGGTATGATGTGGCCAATGGTACCTGCAAACCTGTAAACAGCCCAACCCCCTCACAGGTGGTGTTCTAAAACAAGGATCCTCAGACTTGGATCAGTTATGAGAAGTGTAAACACTTCTAACCCGGAGGTACAGTGTTTACAATAACCATAAAAGATCCTCCTCTAATTCACCTCAGTTTCTGAAGGTCATAATAAAGGTCATCCAGACTTAGCAGGCTTCCCAGATAGCCCTAGCACTACAGGAGATCTGTAGCACAGAGTTCTCAAGAAGAAACCCATATCTGAACCATGTTTCATATTCCCGCACCAGACCGAAATGGAATGGGAAAGAACATGAACCACTCTAGCCTAGGTGTCACTCAGGTCCCATGTATAGGACCTTAAACTCTCAGTAGAATCCCACCCACCAAAACAGAAACCAGATCCAGCAATGATAACATGACAGTATGAAAAATGTAAAACTGTAAAGAAAATAATAAATAAAGATGTACATAAAGCAATAAATAAAGCAACTATATAAACACAAATAACGCATAACACCCCAGTAAACATAAATCAAACAAGAGCTAGGAGGAACCCACAAAAAGAACCAGAAGCCCTGGTTACAGTATAAGGGTCCCCAACAGAGTCGCCAAGCTGTCGCTCCCACCTGAATGACACGGGGCCAAGAGGGGTACAAACGCGAACGGTCGGCGAAAGGAGAGGGAATGAATAGAGTCGCCAGCTAGGCATTTTTATCCCGAAGGAAAGGTAATGCTGCATAAACCTAGGAAAAGATGGATAAGACGGTTGCGAACCAGAGAGACTGAGAAAGGGGGTTGGTTACAACCTGGGAAGGTATTAGCACCCAGATTGTCCATCGTACTCGACGGGATCCATGCTTAAAAGATTTGTGTTTAAAGGGGTAGTGTCAGTGTTATTTTGTGTGTAAAAGCTGGAAAAGAATGCAAGTGTCAGTGTAAAAGAAGTGTGAAGTGTATAAGAGAAGTGTCAGTGTAAGAACGAGAGTGAAATGCCCAAGACAATGAGGCTAAAAGAATGATGCTGGAAGAGGGGGAATATACAGAGACTTTTGTTCGATAACTGTTAAGTTATGCCTACGTATCCTCTCGTGCAATGAGGAAGTTAGAACACCGTAGTTCGACCCAAAGAGACTGAAAGACAAATTGACTTGTGAACTGCTTACTTGTCTATGCTCAAGTGTATGACCTGTCTAGCTCAGGTGAAAACTGTCTTGCATTAGACAGAAGAAGCGAGTTCTCGTTTGTGAATGAATGAGATGAGAAAAGAATCCCGGAGGAGACGATTATTGTTTTTTTTTTTTTGAGTTTTCAGTCTTTTATTGCTTTTTAAAGTTTGTCATAAGTTAATGAGATTAAGCCTAAACCAAGGGTTAGTAAACTCATCACATCCTCCCTCTGATTAGGGGTAATGAGAATACCTTAAGTGTGAAGTAAACACCTCACACTTAATCACCATGATGTAGGATTAAAATCATTAACCTACTTGTGTATTTATTTAGATGTTTTTGTTGTTTTTGTTTAGTGTTAAGTAATGAGTTTAAGCCATAATCAAGGATTTAATGGACGCATTACACCATCCTAATAGAAGGATAATAGATGAGAACATTTAAGCTGAGAAAGACTCCTCAACTTAATCCATGATTAGGGATTAACCTCATGACAAAACAAAGCCTTTATTAAGTGGATTTTAGTTAATGATAAGATGAAGAAATGATTTTTATGGTTTGTAAGACAACTTGAGGGGGACTTGTCCATTAACACTAGGGTTAGTCCTTCTTAACCAATTAAGGAAGAATTAGAACCCTAATGCAAGGCCCAAGTTACAAGCTTGATGTCTTAGTGATTATTAAGTGGATTGATTAAAGGATTTAAACACATGAAGGGTTTAACACTTAGGATTAAAGTTATACACTCCATCCTAATAGAAGGATGCAGGCATAAGCTTAATCACAAAGCCTTGAAACCTTTAGGGTTTAGTCCTTGATTATGAGATGAGAAGAGAAGACTCAATGATGACACAAAGGTAAAAATAAATGGGGAACTAATCAAACCCTAACTGTTATCATGCTTGGTTGTTCCTAGGGTTAATGAGGTTTGCAAGAAGATCTTCAGGGAAACCACCAGGAAGGAAACAGATGAAAGGAGAAAGAAGCAAAGAGAAGCAAAACAACTTGCTTCACTTAAGAAGTCAAGTTGCTTGAAGAAAGAAGGTGGGGATGAACATGAATGAGCAAGCTCACTCTAATACACATACAAAATGCAGCAAAGGAAGTATGAAAGAGATGAAAAGAGATTGTGAGAAGTGAAGGCAAATTCACTTCTCAAACAACTTACCACCTGAAAAGTTAGCAAAAGAAATGAAATGCAATGCAAATGAGATGAAATGTCATGATGCAAACCAAAGTCAGAAGCATAAACATGATGTTATTGATGCTAAGAGAAGTGCAAACACAAGGCAAGACATGAGACTGATCATACAAGGACATGGATGCAGATGAAGCATGATTTGAACCATGAATGTACATGAAAAGTTATGAAATGCAATGGACATATAACATGGAAAATGAAAGATGCAATGCTCAAACATGATTCTAATATGTCCTAAGATGTATCATGAATCATGTGGATGCACAAAATGTCATGGCAAGTCATTGGATGCAAGAAAATGAAAGATGAATGCAAAGGAAGGCACAAATTAGGGTTGCATGCATCATGCAAAGCAAAAATCCAAAACCAGAAGCAAATGACATGATAAAAATTTGAAAATGCAATCAAAGATACCCTAAACCTATACAAGCTCACTGCCCAAAGGAGGGGATCCAACTCTTAACCTAGTGAAAGTTATGAATTTCCTAAGATTACTAGGGTTTTAAGGTACCTTATCATGAAAAATGCCAAACAAATTGAAAATGCAAGATCAAATCAAACCAATTTTATCCTATAAACTACATGCCATGAAGAATGCAATGCAAGAAGAACCATCATCAAACTCTCAAAGGTTTGGCAGAAAGGATTTTTCAAAGTTTGCACAAAAATATTGCCTTGAAATGAATTTAATTCCAATGAAAATGATTAAAAGGTATCAAGAACAAAAAAGAAATTTGGTTTGAGAGTTTGATAATGTTTCTAAATGTTTCTAAATGAAATGTGAATTTTTTTGGGATTTTTAAATACCTAAATGTATTTTTAATTAATTAATTTTCATTAACTAATTAAAAATAAACATTTAAATGATTTAAAAATAATTTTTAATGCAAAAAATAAAAATAAAAATATTTTTGGGTTTTAAAAATTAATGAAATCTTTGACAAAAATTTTCATAATTTTTAAATGATTTTAGCTATTTTAAATAATTCGTGGAAATAAAATGAAAAGAAAATGAAATGAAATGAAATGAAAAGTATGCAAATCTAAAGGCTGACATTCAAACAAGAAACGTGCGAATTGACTGGCGCCAGATCCCATGGTCCAGATTCAAACTGGCATATTTAAACTAAACCTAATTAATTAATTTTAATTAATTACGATTAGGGCTAAATGAAGTCATCCTGGCCATCTAACACGCGCGGGAAGCCCAGATCCAACGCCCCACATTTAAACCTGGCTAACCCTAATTAACAAACCCTAATTACTTTCAGGTCACCGGAGAAGAGCTCCGGTCGTCTTCTCCGGTGACACCCTCCCTAAGAAATCTCAAACTCACTCTCCTGGTCATTTTAAAAGCTGTAAAGCTCCAGATCAAACCTTTCAAACTCCCTAAACATGAATCTACCCTCAAAATCCATTTCTTTTTACTCAAAACCAAGATTCGAATCAAAAACATAAAAATGACCAAACTTTCAGAGATGCAGTACATGCTCAATAATCAATCATTTTCAAAAATACAAAGTGCAAAACAATCAGGGGAACATGTAGATCATTTTAGTAACTTAAAACAAGGTTTCTGGAAAAATAATTTCATGAAGCTACCTGAGATGAAGCTTTCAGTTTGGAGCTTTCAGACTGCCTCCCTGCTTCAGAATGGCTCCAATGATCTTCTTGAGGAAGCTTTGAAGCTTGGTTGGAGTTTAGAGTGGCTAGTTTATGAGATTGATTCAGTTCAGTTCAAGAGGGGAAAAATCGTATTTGGTGTATGATGGCCTTCAAGGCAAAGTAAGGGGTGGTTTGTGATCAGTGATGCATTCTAAGATGAATGGTGGAAGAATTTTTAAGTTTGAGTTGCTGAGTTGAGAGATTCGATAGAAAATGCAAAGGGAGGGATTTTTTTGTATGCTGACTTGTGTGTGTGCTCAGGCTTGCCTCTTGTGTGGTTTCAGTTTCATTTTGTCCACTTATCAAACTGTGATAGGGCAGAGAGTTGGTGGTGGCACAGGCTGATTGGTATGGGGGTTTTTGCAAAAAGTCAAGTCTAGGTGTAAGAGAGGTATGGGTCAATTCTGTCAAGGTACAAGGCATGGCTTGGCTGCAGCTTGAATCAAGGAGAACCATGGAAATGGATTAGAGGCAATGCAGCAAGTGGATTAGGGTTTGTGAGAGTTTTTGCAATTTCACAAAGTCTTGGCCCTTTTGAAGTTTCTTAATGCACAAGTCATGAAAATGGACAATTCTTTGGTGCAATCTGATTTTTAGGCATTGGTTTATGTTTGTGCAAAGGTTAGAAGTCACTTTGAGGTCTCATTTTGCCTTGGCAAGAGGTTTTGCAACTTTGCCTCTTTGGTGTAAAACTTGAAATTATGTGATTTTTCCCAACTTTGACAAGCCATAACTTTTGATCCAAAATGAATTAGAATGAGTTCTTGTACTTTTTGAAAATGGGAGGATCCATTCTACAACTTTCATGACCAAAGTTTTCTCATTTGAAGCATTTTTGAATCAAAAAGAAAGGGTTGAAAAACTTTCCCAAAATGGAAAGTTTCCATTACAAGTCATTTTCCCAAAAAGGCAACTTTGCAAATGGCTTGAAATTTTCCAATTTTGTGAACTTCTAACATCTTCTATGATCAAATAAAGATCATACACAATCAAAATGATGGAGAACACCCTTTGGTTGGGTCATTGGGGGCCTCAGATGCCCTGATTTTACATTGACTTGCTCAAGAAGTCAACTCTTGATTAGATGCCTTCCCCATGGAATTTCTTCATGAAACTTGATATGCATGATCCTCATAACATATAGAGACCCATAGAATCAAGAATGACCAAAAAATTTGGAGTTGTGGCCTCTGAAACCAAAACCCTAATTCTAGGCCATCTGTGCAGTTAAACCTGGCTCTGCTTCCATGCCATTCTCAGTTCTTGTGATTCTTTGACTTTATTGACTTTGTGGGGATATAATATGATGTTTGGACATACATGGACCCCTTTGAAATGATTGATGACCTTTGTAGTGGCTCAAATGGCTCTTGGATTGCTCAGATCATAAACCCTAGATGCAGATGACTTAGAAACAATGCAGTGAACCAAAAATGTGGTATGAGATGCTATGATTGAATTTATGCATATGAAGAGATCACAAGCCATGGTGTGAATGGGTGAGGGCAAATTTGGGGTGTTTACACCAATTAAGGAAGAATTAGAACCCTAATGCAAGGCCCAAGTTACAAGCTTGATGTCTTAGTGATTATTAGATGGATTGATTAAAGGATTTAAACACATTAAGGGTTCAACACTTAGGATTAAAGTTATACACTCCATCCTAATAGAAGGATGCAGGCATAAGCTTAATCACAAAGCCTTAAAACCTTTAGGGTTTAGTCCTTGATTATGAGATGAGAAGAGAAGACTCAAATATGACACAAAGGTAAAAGCTAAATGGGGGACTAATCAAACCCTAATTATTATCATGCTTGGTTGTTCCTAGGGTTAATGAGGCTTGCAAAAGATCTTCAAGAGGAAAGCCACCAGGAAAGAAGCAGATGAATGGAGAAAGAAACAGAGAGAAGCAAAACAACTTGCTTCACTTAAGAAGACAAGTTGCTTGTAGGAAGAAAGAGAGCAAGAGCATGAATGAGCAAGCTCACTCTAATACAAAAATAAAATGCAGCAATGATGCATAAGAGGGATGAGTAAAGATTGTGAGAAGTGAAGGCAAATTCACTTCTCAAAACAACTTACCACCTGAAAAGTTAGCAAAGGAAATGCAATGCAATGAAAATGAGATGAAATGCCATGATACAATACAAAGTCAGAAGCATAAACATGATGGTAATGATGCTAAGAGAAGATACAAACACAAGGCAAGACATGAGAATGATCATACAAGGATATGGATGCAGATGAAGCATGCTTGAACCATGGAAGTCCCAGAAAGTTTATGAAATGCAATGAACATATAACATGGCAAATGAAAGATGCAATGATCAAACATGATTCTAATGTGTCCTAAGATGTATTATGATTCATGTGGATGCACAAGATGTCATGGCAAGTTATTGAATGCAAGCAAATGAAAGATGGATGCAAAGGAAGGCACAAATTAGGGTTTATGATCATCACACAAAGCAAAATTCAAAATCAGAAGCAAATGACATGACAAAAAATTGAAAATGGGATCAAGGGAACCCTAACCCTACACAAGTTCACTGCCCAAAGGAGGGGACCTAACTCTTAACCTAGTGAAAGTTATGATTTTCTTAAGTCAATTAGGGTTTTAAGGTACCTCAACATGAAAAATGCAAAACAAATTGAAAATGAAAGATCAATTCAAACCAAATTTATCCTATAAACTACATGCTATGAAGGATGCAATGCAAGAAGAACCATCATCAAACTCTCAAAGGTTAGGCAGAATGGGTTTTTCAAAGTTTGCATAAAAATATTGCCTTAAAATGAATTTAATTCCATGGAAAATTGTCAAAATGCATCAAGAACTAAAAAGAAATTTGCTTTGAGAGTTGGATAATGTTTCTAAATGTTTTTAAATGCAATGTGAATTTTTTGGTGATTTTTAAATACCTAAATGCACTTTTAATTAATTAATTCCCATTAACTAATTAAAAATAAACATTTAAATGATTTAAAAATGATTTTTAATGCAAAAAATAAAATTAAAAATATTTTTGGGTTCTGAAAAATAATGAAATGCTTGACAAAAAATTTCAGAATTTTTAAATGTGTTTTGCTATTTTAAATAATTCGTGCAAATTAAATGAAAAGAAAATGAAATTAAAATTAAAATATGAGAAGTATGCAGATCCAGAGGCTGAGGTTCAAACAAAATTGGAGGGAATTGACCCGCGCCATATCCAATGGCTGAGATTCAAACTGGCTGGATTTATTTAAACTTAATTAATTAATCTAGTTAATTAGGATTAGGGTTTTAATGAAAGATCTGGGCCCTTCAAACGCGCGGGAGTCAACCCTGGTCAACTAAATCCATGGTCCAAATTCAAACTGAGCCCTAAACGTGATTAATGAGCTAATGACTTTCAGGTGGCCGGAAATGACCTCCGGTCATCTTCTCCGGCCACAACCCTCCCGGAAAATTGCTATCTTCTTCCCTAGGTCACTAAAATCCAATCTCTCTGCCCAGAAATGATCCCCATACATCATACATCAAGAATCAACAAACAAACAACATTTAAAACACACCAACAATGAGAATCGAATCAAAACAGTTTTAGGTCAAAAAGTTTCAGAACACGAATACATACTCATTTCTCAACCATTTTCAAAACAAAACATATCAACATGATCAGTGAAGCATAGAGAATCATTTAGGAACTTAAAAACATGTTTCTGGAAAAAATGTTCTTGAGCTCACCTGAACTGGAGCTTTGATCTTTGGAGCTTTCTGGCTGCCTCTTTGATCCAAAACGCCTCTAATGAACCTCCTGAGAAGCTTGCAATGCTTGTTTGGAATTTCTTTTGGATGGTTTGAGAGATTGATAAATTTCTGTTCAGGAGGGGTGAGAAATCGTATTTCTGCTTGGGGTGGTTTCAGGGACAAATGAGGATTGGGAAATGATCAGAGGAACATGGTGAATGGTTTTGTGAAGTTTGTTTTGATGTTTGATGCTTGTGTGATGAGTTTCGAAACAAAATGCATAAGAGGTGAGTTTTGGGAACTATGGCTTGTGAGATGTTTCAGGCTGTGTTGTCTTATGTGTTGGGTTGCTTTTAGTACACATATCAATCCTTGATAGGTCAGAGAGTTGTTGTGGAGCAGTGTGATTGGTATGGAGCAAAATGCATAAAGTCAACTTTTTGTGTAAGAGAGGTATGGGCTATTGCAGCCAAGGTACAAAGGCATATCTTGGCTCAGCATACTTCAAGGAGAACCATGCAAATAAATTAGAGGCAATGCAGCAAGTGGATTGGGGTTTGTGTGAGGTTTTGCAAATTTCACAAGGTTTGGCCCTTTTGTGATTTCTTGAAGCATAAGTCATTAAAATGAACAATTCTTTGGTGCATTCTGATTTTTAGGTCATGGTTCATGTTTGTACAAAGGTTAGAAGTCACATTGAAGTCACATTTTACCTTGGCAAGTGGTTTTGCAACTTTGCCTCTTTGGTGCAAAACTTGAAATTATGTGATTTTTGCCAACTTTGACAAGCCATAACTTTTGATCCAAAATGAATTAGAATGAGTTCTTGTACTTTTTGAAAATGTGAGGATCCATTCTACAACTTTCATGACCAAAGTTTTCTCATTTGAAGCATTTTTGAATCAATTTGAGGAGGTTGAAAAACTTTCCCAAAATGGCAAGTTTACATTACAAGTCACTTTCCCAAAAAGGCAATTTTGCAAATGGCTTGAAATTCCTCAATTTTGTGAACTTCTAACATCTTCTATGATCAAATAAAGATCATACACATTCAAAATGATGGAGCACACCCTTTGGTTGGGTCATTGGGGGCCTCAGATGCCCTGATTTTGCACTGACTTGCTCAAGAAGTCAACTCTTGATCAGATGCCTTCCCCATGGAATTTCTTCATGAAAATTGATATGCATGATCCTTATAACATATAGAGACCAATAGAAACAAGAATGACCAAAAAATTTGGAGTCATGGCCTCTGAAACCAAAACCCTAATTTTAGGTCATCTGTGCAGTTAAACCTGGCTCTGTTTCCATGCCTTGCTCAGTTCTTGTGATTCTTTGACTTCCTTGATCTTGAGAGGATATAATATGATGTTTGAACACACATGGACCCCTTTGAAGTGATTGTAGACCTTTGAAGTGGCTCAAATGGCTTAGGGATGGCTCAGATCACAAACCCTAGATGCAGATGATTAGAAGTAATGCAGTGAAGCAAAAAGTACAATATGAGATGATATGGTTGAACTTATGCATATGAAAAGATCACAAGCCATGGTGAAATGGGTGAGGGAAAATTTGGGGTGTTTACAGCTGCCCCTATTCAAACATGAGTTAGCTGTGCAGGATGTAAGCGACGGCTTAACAGGCAAACAAGATAACTTGTGGTTGAATACCAAAGACAGTCCAAAATTTGCGCTCACAGAATGAAGAAGAAAAGGGATATAGATTGTAAAAGAAAATAAAGTATATTTATAAAGTGCGGGCGACGGAGGACGACCGTCGAGCAGAGGACGACTGCTGGGGATGAAGCAATGACGGGGACGACCGACATGCTGGGGAAAATGCAGGAAATAAAGCAATGACGGGGACGGCTGACAAGCTGGGGATATGAGAGATTGTGATGGGGACGGCCATCAAGTAATGCTATAAGACTCTCTGGGGATTATAGGTAAATGAAATAAATGATGAGGTACGGTCATCAAAGGTGAAGGACGATCACCTAGCAGGGGACGGCTGCTCTGTTGGGGATAAGATGAGGGACGGTCATCTAAGGTGAAGGACGATCACCTGGCAGGGTATGGCTGCCGAAAGTATCACGACATAGGACGAATGTCGGATCAAAAGGTCGACGATGGGGACGGCCATCGGATAAGCATGATGAGGGACGATCATCAGGAGGTGAAGGACGATCACCTAGCAGGGTACGGCTGCTCTCAGGGTTTATCATGACATAAGATGAATGTCAGATAACAGAATCAACGATGGGGACGACCATCGGATAAAATGATGAAGGACGATCATCAAGAGGTGAAGGACAATCACCTAGTAGGGGACGGCTGCTGAAAATATCACGACATAGGACGAATGTCGGATAGGAAGGGGTTCTAATGAATAGAGACTCCACTGGGGGTGATGATGGACGATCATCAAAAAAGGTGAAGGACGATCACCTGGCAGGGTACGGCTTCCGAAAATACCGTGACATAGGACGAATGCCGGATAGAAAAGAAGTTTTGCTGGGGACTTCGCTGGGGAATAGTAAACACGGACGAGTGTTTACATCCAAGAAATGAAAGGTTTAAGTGTTTTGGCACTGTGTATAGACTAAAGATGCGGACGAGCATCCTTAAGACTATGATACGGACGAGTATCGGTAGAAACAAACGCCTGAAGCATGTTCAGAGATGATGATACGGACGAGTACCAACTGGTTAACAAATAACACGGACGAGTGTCGAATCTGAAGGGGGTTTAAGTGGCGTATACAAGATACGGACGAGTATCTGTATAAGTAGAAAGATGATGAGTAACAAGTATGAGTAAAACACGGACGAGTGTTTAACTTGCTAGGGAGAGTGCGACACGGACGAGTGTTGGAAAAAGTGTATTGTAAACAAGTGTACGGTTCCCAAAGTGTTTGGGCAACTATGTTGGGGAAGGTGACACTGACGGGTGTCGAGGAATTGTATATATGTATTTGTGAGTGCAAAGGGGACGCTTTAGCTTTTTACTGGGCATATGACACGGACGGGTGTCAAGAAGTATTTGTACTGTATATGCATTTGTTTGCTTCGGGAAATTTACTGGGGAATGATGACACGGACGAGTGCCGAAGGGAGCATGTATCTGTATCTTTAAGGAAAATGCTTTGGCTCTCTGGTGATGAATTTGGGAGGTATTTATGTATATTGTTGATGGATTGCCAGTATTTACAAGTGTTTGATTCAGAACATGGCTTGTGATTATGCAATATGTTTTATTTTTGCCATAATGCTCCGTATTAGACGGAATGCTACACTCTGTGGGGAGATATGATGTGAATGCTATGATTATGCAAAGATACCGATCCGGGATTCGGATCCCGTTGCTGAGGGGATCTCTGGATGATCTGCTTGAAATGGACATCCCAGCTGGGGATAAGATCATTGGTAGATCTGATAAGATGTATCTGCACGGGGAAACAGATCACTGATAGACCTATCTTGGTAATGAGGGTCCCAGCTGGGGTTTGCGGGAGCTTTCGTCACTCTGTTGTGATATCTTCAGACATTGCTCTTCTGGATAGAGGCTGAAACTCTGCGGGGAGATGGTTCCCTGTCTGTCACCTGGCTGGGGAGGAATGATGACTGACAACTCAGTTGGGGAAGGCATCTCTGGTGCTAAGATGTGCCGAGTAAATGATGATTTGGCAGCTTGCTGGGGAGAAGCTTTCATACCCCATGTTATGCTTTGAATACCTGCAATCCTATCATGGCAAAGAAATGTACAAGTATCCCTAGGTATCCCTTACTGGATTCCATCATAGGAGTTTAGACACTCCCGGGAGTAAGTATATTTCCTGTAAGCATGTATTCTTTTAGAAAGGAAGCATTTGTATTTATGCAATCAATATATTAACGACATCGGACATTTTGCAAACGAAAATAAAATGTACGAGACGAAACATGACTGAAAATCTGATTTTATTAATTCGAGTGCCCTGAATTGGCAAGATACAGTCAAGGAAACAGATCCCCTAAAATGAGGAGATTGTTACAAATTGAGAAACCAAAAGATGCTAGAAGTTTTGATGACGCTTCCAGGAGCTTCCCTTTTGCTATGACTCGTATGACATTTGACGTTCTTCTCGTCTTGCTTTCTGAAGAAGGATGATTCTGACCGTCGCTCGAACCTTTCGAAGTTTACCAAGTTATAAGTGATACAGACGAATTCAGAATGTAGTTGTTCGCTTATTCCCTTATTTTGTGTGGATCGCCCTTTCAGGTTTTCAATCCACCGGGATACCAATTTTTGCCTGAGTTGTCCAATGTGGCTTTTCAACTCAGCGGGTGTACATTTTTTTATTTATTTTCCCTTATTTTTGCCCGAGTCTTTTATTCTGTTTTTGACTCGCCGGGATGCCCTATTTTTGCCTGGACTTACATTCTGTTTTTATGTCCAGCGGGTCATTTTTTATGAGAAGTATTTTTTAACTGCATCTGAATTCACAGGGGACAGGAAGTCTTCACCGTCCATAGTGCTGAGCATCAGTGCTCCACCAGAGAAAACTTTCTTTACTACGAACGACCCTTCATAGTTCGGAGTCCACTTGCCCCTGTGGTCTGTATGAGGAGGGAAGAGTCTTTTCAGCACAAGATCCCCTACTTGGTATTCTCGAAGCCTGACTTTCTGATCGAAGGCCTTCTTCATTCTTTTCTGATACAACTGCCCATGACAAATTGCAGCCAATCTTTTCTCTTCAATCAGATTCAGTTGCTCGTATCGGGATCGGACCCATTCTGCTTCATCCAGTTTAACATCCATTAGTACCTGCAAGGAGGGTAATTCAACTTCAACAGGTAGGACCGCCTCCATGTCATATACAAGCTGATACGGTGTTGCCCCAGTGGATGTTCTGATTGACGTACGGTACCCATGTAAGGCAAATGGTAGCATTTCATGCCAGTCTTTGAAGGTAACTACCATCTTCTGCACAATCTTCTTGATATTCTTATTAGCCGCTTCAACAGCGCCATTCATCTTTGGCCTGTAAGGAGAAGAATTGTGGTGTTGGATCTTGAAGTCCCGGCATAGTTCTGCCATCATTTTATTGTTTAAGTTGGAACCATTATCAGTAATGATTCACTCGGGAACTCCATACCGACAGATGATGTCTCTCTTCAGAAATCGGGCTACCACTTGCCTTGTAACATTTGCATATGAAGCTGCTTCAACCCACTTGGTAAAATAGTCAATGGCAACCAGGATGAATCTGTGGCCATTTGAAGCAGTCGGTTCAATCTTGCCAATCATATCAATGCCCCTCATAGCAAAGGGCCAGGGTGAAGACATCACATTCAAAGGATTGGGAGGCACATGCACCTTATCCGCATAAATCTGGCATTTATGGCATTTTCTGGCATAGGCACAACAGTCTGCATCCATTGTGATCCAGTAATAGCCTGACCTTAGCAACTTTTTAGCCATAGCATGCCCTCCTGCATGGGTACCAAAGGATCCTTCGTGCACCTCGTGCATCAACAAGTCTGCTTCTGTCTTATCAACGCATCTGAGAAGTACCATATCAAAGTTTCTCTTATACAGGGAACCATCAGTATTCAGGAAGAAACTACCAGCTAGCCTTCTTAATGTCTTCTTGTCATTGGAAGATGCCCCAGGTGGGTATGTTTGATCCTCCAAGAAGCACTTAATGTCATGGAACCAAGGCATATCATCTTTAACAACATCTGCTGCAAATACATATGTTGGTCTGTCAAGTCTAGAAACTGAAATCCGAGGTACAAAGTTGGCAGCTTGAACTTTGATCATGGATGAAATGGTAGCCAGAGCATCTGCAAACTGATTCTCGTCCCGAGGGATATACTCAAGCTTGACCGTTGTGAAGAAAGTCAATAACCTTCTTGTATAATCCCGATAAGGTATCAGATGATCCTGGTGTGTGTACCATTTGCCGTGGGTTTGATTAATCACCAGAGCTGAATCTCCGAACACAGTCAAAGTCTTGATCCTGAGGTCAATGGCTTCCTCAAGACCCATAATGCAAGCTTCGTATTCAGCTTCGTTGTTAGTGCAGTTGAAGGTGAGTTTTGCCGAGAATGGCATGTGAACCCCCTTAGGTGTAATGAGTACTGCACCAACACCACGACCGTTCATGTTAACAGCCCCATCAAACATCATAGTCCATTCTTCTTCTGGGCCAGGCCCTTCGATGTGAACAGGCTCTTCATGATCTTTTGCTTTTATGAACATGATGTCTTCATCAGGGAAGTCAAATCTCATAGGCTGGTAATCATCAATGGGCTGCTCAGCAAGATAATCAGACAATACACTGCCCTTGATGGCTTTCTGAGATGTGTACTGGATGTCATATTCTGTGAGGATCATTTGCCATCTTGCAACCCGTCCGGTAAGTGTTGGATTCTCAAAGATATACTTGACTGGGTCCATCTTGGAGATCAATAAAGTAGTGTGGGTCAAAATATACTGCCTTAGTCGGCGAGCAGCCCATGCTAAAGCACAGCAAGTCTTCTCGAGCAGTGAATAACGTTGTTCACAGTCGGTAAACTTTTTGCTTAGGTAGTATATTGCATACTCTTTTCGACCAGACTCGTCATGTTGACCCAGCACACACCCCATTTACTCTTCTAATACTGTCAAGTACATTATCAGAGGTCTTCCTTCAACTGGAGGCATAAGGATCGGAGGCTCTTGTAAGTATTCCTTGATTTTGTCAAAAGCCCTCTGGCAGTCTTCATTCCACCTGACCGTTTGTTCTTTTCTTAACAGTTTGAACAAGGGTTCACAGGTTGCAGTAAGGTGAGATATGAACCGTGAAATGTAGTTCAATCTACCTAGAAACCCCCGAACTTCTTTTTTTCTCTTCGGTGCAGGCATTTCCTGAATGGCTTTAACTTTATCAGGGTCAACTTCAATCCCTTTTTCACTTACAATAAATCCCAGCAGCTTACCAGATCGCACCCCGAATGTGCACTTGTTGGGGTTTAACTTCAGCTGGTACTTCCTCAGACGCTTGAATAGTTTCAACAGATTTACCAGGTGGTCTTCTTCTGTGAGGGACTTGGCAATCATGTCATCCACATAACATTCAATTTCTTTGTGGATCATGTCGTGGAATAATGTTACCATAGCCCGTTGATAAGTCGCACCAGCATTCTTCAATCCGAATGGCATCACCTTATAACAGAATGTGCCCCAGGGTGTGATGAAAGTTGTCTTCTCCATGTCTTCAGGTGACATCTTGATCTGATTGTATCCTGAAAATCCGTCCATGAAGGAGAATACCGAGAATTGAGCCGTATTATCAACCAATACATCAATGGGAGGTAAAGGGAAATCATCTTTCGGGCTGGCTCTGTTCAGATCCCGGTAATCCACACACATCCTTACCTTGCCATCTTTCTTAGGCACAGGTACAATATTAGCAACCCACGGCGGATAGCTAGTCACAGCAAGGAAAACGGCGTCCCACTGCTTCTGTACCTCTTCTTTTATCTTCATGGCCATATCTGGGCGAGTACGGCGCAACTTTTGTTTTACTGGTGGGCAATCTTCCTTTAAAGGCAGCTTGTGCATGACAATATCGGTGTCCAACCCCGGAATATCCTGATAAGACCAAGCAAAGACATCCACATACTCCCGAAGCATATCAATCAGTTGTTCTTTCATTGAGTCTTGTAGGCAGGCCCCGATCTTAACCTCTTTTATGTCTTCTTCCGTACCAAGATTAACCGTTTCAACCTCCTCTTGATGAGGGGTGATAACCTTCTCCTCTTGCCTTAACAACCTGGCTAGCTCTTCAGGAAGCTCATAATCTTCTTCAACCCCTTCATCAACTTGATTGATTGGATTGTCAAAGTCATACGAAGCCATAGCAGTGTTGTTGTCGGTGCAATCTTAAAGGCACTCTCTGCAAGGGTTTAGATTCTTCATTTTAGTGATCAATTTTAATCTTGTATAGAAAAAGTGAAATGAAGTTTTCATTTTGGAAAACATTGCCATTTTATTTTTGTACAAAAAGAAAAATGAAAACCAGTGAGCGAAAAAGGAAAAGACTCATTTGCAAAAGATGTCCGATATTCATTGATTAATCCATTTGCACAAAATTACAAGATGGCCCGATTACAAAATGAGTCTTGTCATCTTGGGTAAGATGCAAGACTTGATGCATGCTTAAAAATACAGGAAATAATAATTACTCTGCAGGAGTAACCCTTATAATTTCCTGGGAAGACCAGTTAAGGACTTGGCTCCCCGGGATCCTTGGACGTATCCAGCTCTCCAGGTTGCGGTCGCTTTCCTCCTCGTCTTCCAAGTTGTTTACAGCATCCGGGGTGAGCATTCCCCCGCTGACAAAACTGGGCTTTTTAGCAGCCTCTGATTGATCTTGTTGAGTTGGTCTGTAACCCAACCCAAATCTGTCTTCTTTCTTCTCCACGGGCAACAGCTTGCCCCAGCCTTGGGCAGTACCCTCTTCAACAACCTTCCGGGCTTGCTGATAAGACGTTATGGAGGTTCCTAGTACAGCAGATGCTTCATTAATGTTTAGGGCCTCAAACCCCTGGCTCATAGTTTCATGGATCTCTCCATCCATTTCTATGTACTTGTATGTAGCCAGATGGCTAACAAAGATGTCTTCTTCCCCACAGATGGTGATGATCTGGCCTTCCCACTCGAATTTCAGCTTCTGGTGAAGGGTAGACGTAACAGCGCCAGCGGCATGGATCCAAGGTCTACCCAACAAACAACTGTAGGTCGGCTGAATGTCCATCACATAGAAGGTAGTTTTAAATGTCTGCGGGCCAATCATCACAGGCAGATCAATCTCTCCAAGCACGGATCTTTTAGAGCCATCAAATGCTCTCACCACCAAATTACTTGGACGCAGTGCCAAGCCATCATACTCCAGCTTCACTAAGGCTTTCTTTGGTAGAACATTGAGTGAAGACCCAGTGTCCACCAGTACATGAGATAGAACAGCACCTTTTCATTCCAAGGTGATATGTAAAGCCTTGTTGTGATTACGTCCCCCCGTTGTTAAGTCAGCATTGGTCAAGCCTAGTCCATGACTGGTGTTGACATTTGCCACCACAGTTTCTAGCTGGTTAACGGTAATCTACTCTGGCACGTATGCTGCGTGCAGGACTTTTAATAATTCATTCCTGTGAGCTTCAGAACACATCAACAGGGATAATATGGAGATCTTTGAGGGAGTTTGGTGAAGCTGATCCACCACCTTGTAATCACTTCTCTTTATGATTCTCATGAACTCGTCCACATATTGTTCAAAAGATGTCTTCTGAGTTTCTTTGACAGCTAGCTCTTCAGGTACCACACTCTTTCCTTTTGCTTTGGCAGCAGCTTCTGCTTCGGCATTAGGTCTTTGAACTTGTGAGGCAAAAAGGCGTCCGCTTCTGGTGAAGCCTCCGCCTCCCCCAACATTATCAATCTGTGGAGAAGAAGTTGAAGAATCCAAAGTGATTTTCTCCCCGTTGCAGTAGAGATCAGAGCCATAATGCCAAGGTATGGCATTACTGCTTTCATAGGGAACTGGTCCAGGCACCGTGATGGTAACTGGACTGACTGCTGCAGAGGAGGGTATTGTAATGGTGTGCGGATCGTAGTAAATTGTAACGGGTGTTCTGGCAGGAGGTGCCACTGCTTGTTGTTGGAAATTGTTGTTTGGAGGAACATCTGATGGATCATAGTAGATGGTGACTGTTGAGACATCTTCATTAATTTCCATTGGCGTTGTAGAAGATTCTGCTGGTAAAAAGGATGCTGATGTGGTAGAAGAAATGGTTGTTGACATTTGATTTGTTGAAGTGATGGATGAAGCCGTTGTTGACGATATTGACAAATCGGTTGGAATGATTGTTGCTACTGTTGTAGAAGAATCAAGAATTGTTGTCAAAGGGATTGCTGGATTTGTAGGCGCCGTAGTTGAGATCTGAAGGATACCATCCTTGATAAGACTATCTATGCCGCTTCTCAAATTATCACACCCGTTGACCACAATGTTGCAATACCCACAACCGAGCTCACACCCGGGAAACACCTGGCACTCTAGAAGCTGAGCTTTAATTTCGACCAGAGGTGTTCGAATTTGTGCAACACTGGTGATCAAAGTAGATGGTTTGTCTTCCTCAATGGCATTAATCCTTGGCCCACCATGGTTGGGCATAGGATTTCTGTTGACATTCGGAGGTGGTGCGAAGTTGAGGGCTTTAGAATCCACCAGATCTTGAACTTTCATTTGCAAAGCCCTGCATTTCTCAGTATTGTGGCCAGGTGCATTGGAATGGAAAGCACACCTGGCATTGACATCGTAATTCTTAGGGATATTGGAGGGATCTGGAGGTGCCAATGTCCTTAACTCAACCAAGTTAAGCTTCAGGAGTTGTGGCAATAAGGCGGCATAAGGCATAGGGATAGGATCAATCACCCTATTTGCCTGTGATGGTCTTTGCTAGAAGGGTCTTTGTTGTTGATTGCTATTGTTGTTGTTGTAGGTTCTCGGTGGCGGATACTGAACTTGCTGTTGATAATGTGGTTGTTGTTGTTGTTGATATGCTAGTTGTTGAGGAATCGGAGCTGGAATAGTGACAGCTGCTACTGATCTGTGGACATACTGAGGTCTGCCCCTGTTGGCATGAATGGCATTTGTCTCACCGGTTCTTCTAGGTCCCACAAAAGGCTTCCTAGGGTTACTGGACGAACTTGCACCATTATCAGAAATTTTGCCCATTTTTAGCAGACTTTTAATTCTTTCACCGGCTATAACTACGTCTGCGAAGCTGGTGGAGGAAAAGGCAGCCAGTCTATCAATATATGTTCCTTGCAAAGTATTCATGAACATGTCGGCCATTTCTCTTTCCGACATGGGTGGTTGGACAGCAGCAGCAAGCTGTCTCCACCTTTGGGCATATTCCCTGAAGCTTTCCCTGGAGGATTGAGACATTCCCATCAAGAGGGTCCTGTTAGGAGCCATGTCCAGATTGTATTGGTATTGTCTGATGAAAGCTTCAGCTAGGTCCTTCCAGCATCTGATAGTAGCTCTGGTCAAGTGTGAATACCACTCCCTTGAAGCCCCAGTCAAACTGTCTTCAAAATAGAACATCCACAACTTTTCATCCATGGTATATGCTTTAAGTCTTCCCAGAAAAGATTGCAGGTGAGTTCGTGGACAGGAGGTTCCATTGTATTTCTCGAAGCACGGGGGTTTGAACTTGTGGGGAATTCTTACCCCGTCTACTAACCCCATATCCATTACATCAAAACCCAAGGAGTTTTGAGACTCCAAAGATCTCAACTTCTCAGCAATTTCATCAAACCTTCGGTCATAGACTTCATCACCAGCTCCCATGACAGTAAATTGCTCCTCTTGGGGGTTTTCTTGTAAGATCCTCCCCCCATTAGTATTTCCTTGCACATTACCCGGGACATTGACTTCCGGATCTAGATGGGGTCCAAATACAGGTGGATTAACATGAGGCTGTCCCCTCTCATTGTTACTTGTTCCTCCAGTCCCAGGATGAGGCTCCTCGGGAGTTTGCCTTTCTACCAATGCCCTTAACCAGTCATCACAGTCATGAATTGGGCCATTTGGTTCCTCATCTCCACTCTTTCGTTAGCCATCTGGGTTCTGACCTCGGTCAGGTCTTGCTGTACTTGCTCCATTATAATACCCGGAAGGTTGTTGCGAGTAGGATACCGGTGTGCACGGTTGACAGGGAACACTCTTCTGCGAGCAATATTTCCTGAAGTCAAAGCAAAGTTAGAAACAAACAAATGACAAAAACCTACAAAACAAAACAAAAGTTAGTATGCAATGCAGTATGCTTATTTATTTTCCAAGGTATCCGACTTGGTTCTTGGTTTTGACCTTTCCAGACCTCGAGGAAGATGCTTTGATGTTGCTTGAGAAAAGAAAACCCAAAGGGAAACAAACTAACAGATATATTACAAATGGTGAATCATACATAGTTTGTTTTTTACAACACATGCCCCTGGGGGGTCAAAATACATCAAAAGAAAAATACATAAAATGGAAATGAACAACAAGCAAAAGAGTCAAACATCTAATCCAAACTCATCCTCCTTAACCTCCTTCAGAAGTGCCTCAGTCACTGGACCAGCTGGATGCTCTGTAATAGTCCTGATGAGGAGGTTCCTGGTGGCAATGGCAGTGGTCAACTTCTTGTGCCTGTCCTGATCCTTTGACCTTTTCAAACCAGCCCTAAGCTTCAACTCTGAAATCTCCTTCTGGGCTGCCAGCAAAGCTTCCTGTTGTTTATTTTCATTAGCCTCTAACTGCTCAATTCTGGATTGAGTTCTCTTATCTTCTTGAGTACGGGCTTCAGTGATCCTGACCCACCTAGCCTGACTTTCTTGCAGATAGAGATCAGTCCTAGCCTTCTGAAGCTTGGCCTCTTTACAGGCATTCTTCAATATTTGCTCCCCAGCTCTTGATTTCTTGATGTAGTCCTCTGTTTTCTCAATCTTGGCCAGATGCTCCACCCTAAGCTTCTCCAACCTCTCAATGTCCAGACGACCATCACTCCTCTCCCAGAGGGTCTTCTTCAGAGCTTGAGACAGATTCTCATTCCTTTCCTTCAGTTTCTCAAATTCCTCCAGACTGACAGTGGCTGCTGGCTGCACTGTAGAAGGTCCAGGTGCGTCCTCAATGGTAAAGGGCATTCCAGTGATCTGAGCTCTAGCATGGGACCATTCATAGTACTGGGCTGAAGCAACATTATTACACCTCCCAAGAATAGCCACCCCATTTGTCTGGATGTTGTCCCAAGCCCAGGATGCTTGTCTGACAACAGCTAGATTAGGCTTTATCTCACAATACATGGTCTCAGCTAAATCTTGCACTCTAGGAGGGTGGACCAAGGCATAGCCCAATTGTCTCTTAAACAGCAAAGGATTGTAGTTGATGCAACCCTTCACTCCTATTAAAGGTACATTTGGGTACTGCCCACAGCTAGTTATTATGTCCTTGCCTTTGGTACTCTGGGTGCACCATCTGATGTCATCTGAAGTCAAAGCAATGAGCCTCTTGGCCCAATTCTTCTGTTGGTGAGGATTCAGGAAGGCATCTGTCTTAGGTAAGTGTTTAAGCAACCAAGTGTGAAACAAAGGAGCACAGCATCTCACCAACTTTCCTCTTTTTTTCTCATTCCTCTGATGAATGGAATAATAGAAATCTCCCAGCAATGTGGGTACTGGGTTCCTCAGAAGGAAAAGATGAATGGCATTCTTGCTGATAAACTTGGGCTCATCTGCAAACAGTATAACCCCATATATGCTGAGGGCTAACAATGCACAAACTGCCCTCCATTCTCCCAAGGAGGCCTTCAGGATGGCCTGAGAAATCAAGAAGTCTAAGCATAAGCCAGGGATCCCAGCTTTTGTTGTCATGTTTTGCTCAATAAAAATAGGCTCCAGGTACAGTGCTTTTGCCACTTCTCCATTGCTGGGAGCTGGCATCTCTGGGTTGAAGGGGATACCACCCCTGACAGGTACTCCAATCAATGATGAAAACTCCTCCAGCAGAGGTCCTAGATGAAAGTTTTGGAATGTGAAGCATCTCAGAGGAGGGTCATAAAACTGTAGGCAGGTGTGGATCATACTCCTCTGAGAAGGGTCTAGGTCCATAACCATATCAAGGATGCCTCCATAATGCTCTCTAAATAATTGGATGTGGTCTGGAGTGATAAGTGCCTGGACCTGCCTGATACCAGTCAACACAGGCTCAAAGAAGTGGTATGAAATGTTGCTCTTCCTGGGTGCAGACATGAGTGCTGATGAAGAGCTGAAGACAAGTGCTGATGAAGATCAAGACTGGTACTGGAGATGAGCCACTGATAGGCTAGTGCTGGTGATGAAGGCAACTGAAGCAGACAACTGATGAAGATAGCTGAAGCAGATACCTGATGAAACAGAGGTCTATGCAGATGAAGGGGTCAAAACCAAGCCAAATATAATGTGGATACCCTGAAAAACAAATAAACAAATGTTAAATGATGCAATGATGATGTATGCAAATGATATGCAAGGGTCTGTGATCAAGCTGGATATGATTATCTATCTTGATATATAAGGTCCATGTATGTTCAAGAAGTCCAGATGGAGGTTCAGAAATCCAGTAACCAAGGTAGGGGACTCAAATAAAAAGTCACATGTCCAGGGTTAAATCACAAGAACTGTCCAAAGTGGAGTACTCTTAAACAAAATCAGTAACAGGGTATGATGTGGCCAAGGGTACCTGCAAACCTGTAAACAGCCCAACCCCCTCACAGGTAGTGTTCTAAAACAAGGATCCTCAGACTTGGATCAGTTATGAGAAGTGTAAACACTTCTAACCCGGAGGTACAGTGTTTACAATAAGCATAAAAGATCCTCCTCTAATTCTCCTCAGTTTCTGAAGGTCATAATAAAGGTCATCCAGACTCAGCAGGCTTCCCAGATAGCCCTAGCACTACAGGAAATCTGTAGCACAGAGTTCTCAAGAAGAAACCCATATCTGAACCGTGTTTCATATTCCCGCACCAGACCGAAATGGAATGGGAAAGAACATGAACCACTCTAGCCTAGGTGTCACTCAGGTCCCAGGTATAGGACCTTAAACTCTCAGTAGAACCCCACCCACCAAGACAGAAAAAACAGATCCAGCAATGATAATGACAGTATGAAATATGAAAAACTGTAAAGAAAGCAATAAATAAAGCTGTACATAAAGCAATAAATAAAGCAACTGTATAAACACAATTAGCACATAACACCCCAGTAAACACAAATCAAACAAGCGCTAGGAGGAACCCACAAAAAGAACCAGAAGCCCTGGTTACAGTACAAGGATCCCCAGCAGAGTCGCCAAGCTGTCGCTCCCACCAAAATGACACACAGGGCCAAGAGGGGTACAGACGCGAACGGTCGGCGAAAGGAGAGGGAACACACAAGAGTGAACTCAGAAGACAAGAGTCGCCAGCTAGGCATTTTTATCCCGGAGGAAAGGTAATGCTGCATAGACCTAGAAAGATATGGATAAGACGGTTGCGAACCAGAGAGACTGAGAAAGGGGGTTGGTTACAACCTGGGAAGGTATTAGCACCCAGATTGTCCTTCGTACTCGACGGGATCCACGCTTAAGAGATTTGTGTTTTAAAGGGGTAGTGTCAGTGCAATTTGTGTATCAAAGCTGGGAAAGAATGCAAGTGTCAATGTAAAAGAAATGTGAAGTGTATAAAAGAAGTGTCAGTGTAAGAACAAGAATGAAATGCTCAAGACTGAGGCTTAAAGAATAAAGCTAGAAAAGGGGGAATATACAGAGACTTTTGTTCAATAACTGTCAAGTTATGCCTACGTATCCTCTCGTGCAATGAGGAAGTCAAAACACCGTAGTTCGACTCAAAGAGACTGAAAGGTAAAATGACTTGTGAACTGCTTACTTGTCTATGCTCAAGTGTATGACCTGTCTGGCTCAGGTACTAACTGTCTTGCATGAGACGGAAGAAGCAAGTTCTCGTTTATGAGTGAAGATGATGAGAAAAGAATCCCGAAGGAGACGATTATTGTTTGTTTTTGAGTTTTCAGTCTTTTATTGCTTTTTGAAGTTTGTCATAGGAAAATGAGCTTAAGCCTAAACCAAGGGTTAGTAAACTCATCACATCCTCCCTCTGATTAGGGGTAATGAGTATACCTTAAGTATGAAGTAAGCACCTCACACTTAATCACCATGATGTAGGATTAAGATCATTAACCTACTTGTGATTATTTAGATGATTTTGTTGTTTTTGTTTAGTGTTAAGTAATGAGATTAAGCCATAATCAAAGATTTAATGGACCAATTACACTATCCTAATAGAAGGATAATAGATGAGAACATTTAAGCTGAGAAAGACTCCTCAACTTAATCCATGATTAGGGATTAACCTCATGACAAAACAAAGCCTTTATTAAATGGATTTTAGTTAAAGATAAGATGAAGAAGTGATTTTTATGGTTTGTAAGACAACTTGAGGGGGACTTGTCCATTAACACTAGGGTTAGTCCTTCTTAACCAATTAAGGAAGAATTAGAACCCTAATGCAAGGCCCAAGTTACAAGATTGATGTCTTAGTGATTATTAGATGGATTGATTAAAGGATTTAAACACATTAAGGGTTCAACACTTAGGATTAAAGTTATACACTCCATCCTAATAGAAGGATGCAGGCATAAGCTTAATCACAAAGCCTTAAAACCTTTAGGGTTTAGTCCTTGATTATGAGATGAGAAGAGAAGACTCAAAGATGACACAAAGGTAAAAGCTAAATGGGGGACTAATCAAACCCTAATTATTATCATGCTTGGTTGTTCCTAGGGTTAATGAGGCTTGCAAAAGATCTTCAAGAGGAAAGCCACCAGGAAAGAAGCAGATGAATGGAGAAAGAAACAGAGAGAAGCAAAACAACTTGCTTCACTTAAGAAGACAAGTTGCTTGAAGGAAGAAAGAGAGCAAGAGCATGAATGAGCAAGCTCAATCTAATACAAAGATAAAATTCAGCAATGATGTATAAGAGGGATGAGTAAAGATTGTGAGAAGTGAAGGCAAATTCACTTCTCAAAACAACTTACCACCTGAAAAGTTAGCAAAGGAAATGCAATGCAATGAAAATGAGATGAAATGCCATGATACAATACAAATTCAGAAGCATAAACATGATGGTAATGATGCTAAGAGAAGATACAAACACAAGGCAAGACATGAGAATGATCATACAAGGATATGGATGCAGATGAAGCATGCTTGAACCATGGAAGTCCCATAAAGTTTATGAAATGCAATGAACATATAACATGGAAAATAAAAGATGCAATGATCAAACATGATTCTAATGTGTCCTAAGATGTATTATGAGTCATGTGGATGCGCAAGATGTCATGGCAAGTTATTGAATGCAAGCAAATGAAAGATGGATGCAAAGGAAGGCACAAATTAGGGTTTATGATCATCACACAAAGCAAAATTCAAAATCAGAAGCAAATGACATGACAAAAAATTGAAAATGGGATCAAGGGAACCCTAACCCTACACAAGTTCACTGCCCAAAGGAGGGGACCTAACTCTTAACCTAGTGAAAGTTATGATTTTCTTAAGTCAATTAGGGTTTTAAGGTACCTCAACATGAAAAATGCAAAACAAATTGAAAATGAAAGATCCATTCAAACCAAATTTATCCTATAAACTACATGCTATGAAGGATGCTATGTAAGAAGAACCATCATCAAACTCTCAAAGGTTAGGCAGAATGGGTTTTTCAAAGTTTGCACAAAAATATTGCCTTAAAATGAATTTAATTCCATGGAAAATTGTCAAAATGCATCAAGAACTAAAAAGAAATTTGCTTTGAGAGTTGGATAATGTTTCTAAATGTTTTTAAATGCAATGTGAATTTTTTGGTGATTTTTAAATACCTAAATGCATTTTTAATTAATTAATTCCCATTAACTAATTAAAAATAAACATTTAAATGATTTAAAAATGATTTTTAATGCAAAAAATAAAAATAAAAATATGTTTGGGTTCTGAAAAATAATGAAATGCTTGACAAAAATTTTCAGAATTTTTAAATGTGTTTTGCTATTTTAAATAATTCGTGCAAATTAAATGAAAAGAAAATGAAATTAAAATTAAAATATGAGAAGTATGCAGATCCAGAGGCTGAGGTTCAAACAAAATTGGAGGGAATTGACCCGCGCCATATCCAATGGCTGAGATTCAAACTGGCTGGATTTATTTAAACTTAATTAATTAATCTAATTAATTAGGATTAGGGTTTTAATGAAAGATCTGGGCTCTTCAAACGCGCGGGAGTCAACCCTGGTCAACTAAATCCATGGTCCAAATTCAAACTGAGCCCTAAACGTGATTAATGAGCTAATGACTTTCAGGTGGCCGGAAATGACCTCCGGTCATCTTCTCCGGCCACAACCCTCCCTGAAATTGCTATCTTCTTCCCTAGGTCACTAAAATCCAATCTCTCTGCCCAGAAATGATCCCCATACATCATACATCAAGAATCAACAAACAAACAACATTTAAAACACACCAACAATGAGAATCGAATCAAAACAGTTTTAGGTCAAAAAGTTTCAGAACACGAATACATACTCATTTCTCAACCATTTTCAAAACAAAACATATCAACATGATCAGTGAAGCATAGAGAATCATTTAGGAACTTAAAAACATGTTTCTGGAAAAAATGTTCTTGAGCTCACCTGAACTGGAGCTTTGATCTTTGGAGCTTTCTGGCTGCCTCTTTGATCCAAAACGCCTCTAATGAACCTCCTGAGAAGCTTGCAATGCTTGTTTGGAATTTCTTTTGGCTGGTTTGAGAGATTGATAAAGTTCTGTTCAGGAGGGGTGAGAAATCGTATTTCTGCTTGGGGTGGTTTCAGGGACAAATGAGGATTGGGAAATGATCAGAGGAACATGGTGAATGGTTTTGTGAAGTTTGTTTTGATGTTTGATGCTTGTGTGATGAGTTTCGAAACAAAATGCATAAGAGGTGAGTTTTGGGAACTATGGCTTGTGAGATGTTTCAGGCTGTGTTGTCTTATGTGTTGGGTTGCTTTTGGTACACATATCAATCCTTGATAGGTCAGAGAGTTGTTGTGGAGCAGTGTGATTGGTATGGAGCAAAATGCATAAAGTCAACTTTTTTTGTAAGAGAGGTATGGGCTATGGCAGCCAAGGTACAAAGGCATGGCTTGGCTCAGCATGCTTCAAGGAGAACCATGGAAATGAATTAGAGGCAATGCAGCAAGTGGATTGGGGTTTGTGTGAGGTTTTGCAAATTTCACAAGGTTTGGCCCTTTTGTGATTTCTTGAAGCATAAGTCATGAAAATGAAGAATTCTTTGGTGCATTCTGATTTTTAGGTCATGGTTCATGTTTGTGCAAAGGTTAGAAGTCACATTGAAGTCACATTTTACCTTGGCAAGTGGTTTTGCAACTTTGCCTCTTTGGTGCAAAACTTGAAATTATGTGATTTTTGCCAACTTTGACAAGCCATAACTTTTGATCCAAAATGAATTAGAATGAGTTCTTGTACTTTTTGAAAATGGTAGGATCCATTCTACAACTTTCATGACCAAAGTTTTCTCAATTGAAGCATTTTTGAATCAATTTGAGGAGGTTGAAAAACTTTCCCAAAATGGCAAGTTTACATTACAAGTCACTTTCCCAAAAAGGAAATTTTGCAAATGGCTTGAAATTCCTCAATTTTGTGAACTTCTAACATATTCTATGATCAAATAAAGATCATACACATTCAAAATGATGGAGCACACCCTTTGGTTGGGTCATTGGGGGCCTCAGATGCCCTGATTTTGCACTGACTTGCTCAAGAAGTCAACTCTTGATCAGATGCCTTCCCCATGGAATTTCTTCATGAAAATTGATACGCATGATCCTTATAACATATAGATACCAATAGAAACAAGAATGACCAAAAAGTTTGGAGTCATGGCCTCTGAAACCAAAACCCTAATTTTAGGTCATCTGTGTAGTTAAACCTGGCTCTGCTTCCATGCCTTGCTCAGTTCTTATGATTCTTTGACTTCCTTGATCTTGATAGGATATAATATGATGTTTGAACACACATGGACCCCTTTGAAGTGATTTTAGACCTTTGAAGTGGCTCAAATGGCTCAGGGGTGGCTCAGATCACAAACCCTAGATGCAGATGACTTAGAAGTAATGTAGTGAAGCAAAAAATACAATATGAGATGATATGGTTGAACTTATGCATATGAAAAGATCACAAGCCATGGTGAAATGGGTGAGGGAAAATTTGGGGTGTTTACAGGAGTCTCAACTATTTCGCCATCCATCTCCACATATTTGAATGAAGCCAGATGACTAACGAAAATATCTTCTTCCCCACTGACAGTTACAATTTGACCCTCCCAGACGAACTTTAACTTCTGATGGAGTGTGGACGATACCGCTCCTGCTGAATGTATCCAAGGTCTTCCGAGTAAACAACTGTATGCAAGTTGTATATCCATTACGTAGAACATGGTATTGAAGATCTATGGACCTACTTTGATTGGTAACTCCACCTCTCCGAACACCGATCTCCTCGACCCATCAAATGCTCGAACTACCAGGTCGCTGGGCTTTAGAACTACTCCATCATAATCCAACTTCATTAGTGCTTTCTTAGGCAAGACGTTCAATGACGATCCAGTATCTACCAACACATGAGAGAGTACTTCACCTTTACATTCTAAAGAGATATGCAATATGTAACACCCTATTTTTTTGCCCTAAGATTCCTTTGCATTTCATCTGCATTTTTGCATACAAACAAGATCACGCCTGGTTCGTTTCTTCTCAGATGAAGGGTCTATGCTTCGCAGGGGATCACCTTTGTTTTTACTTCTTTATATTTGTTTATATTTATTAACTTCTAACCAAAATACAAAAAAAATATGTGGCAATCTGCTTCTTCTTCTTGTTGTCTGTGTTGCAGGATTTCAAAGACAGGGCAGTTGATTTCAATTCGGATGCGTTTGTTCAGTCACAATTCGATTTCAGATGGATGTTTGACCTAATATTGGTCAAACTATCAAAGGATTGTTTTGACTGCAAGTTGTGTTGTGTGACAGTGTTTTGTGCGAAGTTCGGTTTGTTCATCAGTTTATCAGTGGTTCGTCTGTGGATTTATTTTCCTCAACACGTATTCAAATAATCAAGGAAATTTTCAGATGATTCAAGTGGTTGTGGCTTAGGTGGCGACTCTGTGTACCTTGAGTTAAGTTAATCAATAGCTTACACTCACGATTTTACCGCTACAGAAAAGTGGCGACTCTGCTGGGGAGTAATCTCTAAGTGGATTCAGCCTACTTTGATTTATATATTGCTTTGGTTTGATTTGTTTGTTATTTGGTTGTTTTGTTTTGGTTTTAGTGATCCTCTGTGTGAGATAGATTCTAACCCGGATCTGAGTGGAACTTATGATAGGACGGCGATATTCGAAGCGATAAGCGATGGAGTAGTCCAAAGCTATATCAATTTGATAATCTCCACTCGGTTAGGCACTCTTGGACTATCAATGTCATGATGAGTAATCATACGTGGCATTATTTTCCGACTTTGAGCTGATCATACTGAGAACCGTAGAACCCTTAACCCATCCAAGCCAATTTAGGAACGTAGTGCGGAAACTGTTTGGGTGTAAACCTAAGGCGGTTGTCACGCGATACTACACTCGGACGAGGTCTATTTTAAGAATGTTATCAGTTGGGGAGTAATCCAACGTACCGATGATATTCTAAAGATGGTTGTTAACTCCGGGCACCTCTGTTAGCACCTGTTGCACCCCAAAATTTGCCCTCACAAAACAAAACTTTGTGTACTAAGAGGCTCACAAGGTTCACAAGACATCTTATGAGGTTCACAAGGTTCACAAGACCTCTCATGAGGTTTATGAGGTTCACAAGGTTCACAATTAGTCAGAAGATTTGACATTTCCCTCAGACAATGCATCCTCCTAAGCAATGCATCCTAAACTAGGGTTTTGACTTTAATCAGGCTAAATGAACTTCCAAGACTTCAAGTGAGCTTCATAACATCTTATATGTGTTTAAGAATCCCCATTACAAGTTTCAAGACTTTTCTCAAAGGTTTGCTCAGTCAGATGATCAGATAAGTCAAAATCAGTCAAAGCAGTTAAAAAGTCAAACTGAGGTCAACTGTGGTCAAACCAAAGTCAAACTTCATGATTTTTTGCCAACATCAAGTATATGAAGTAAAATTCATCATTTGATCAAGGGTTGATCATGATTCATCAAGGAGATTTCAGATCATCAAGAATCAGGAGTTTCTAAATTAGGGTTTCCTCAAGAAAAGTCAACTGAACTTTGACCAGCCATAACTTTCACATGCTTCATCAAATTTTTCCCATCCAAAGCTCATTTTGAAGGAAATTGAATTCTCTACAACTTTGTGTCTCAAAAGCCAAGCCCAAAAATGCTTCATTTGGAAGGTATGAGCTAAGACATTATAGGTCCTTTTAAAAGTCAACAAAAAGTCAACAACTTCAAAAGGGCATAACTTGAGAATGGTAAAAGGTATGGACATGAAACCAATGGGGTTGGTTAGAGGACTCTTCAAGATTTCCAAAATGTCCAATAATACCCTCATAGCATTAAAATTGAAGGAGTTTTGCCCTTGCAAAGATGGGAAGGTTTTGGGAGGTTTATGAAGCAAATAGGGCTTTAAAACCAATTTCTTCCAAATGGGCTTGCAAATTTGTGATCCAAACTTCAACATGACATCATGCACGACCCAATCCTCATTCATTCATATTTTTATTATTTTTTATTTTTTTTATTTTGATTTTATTCATTTAAAACCATTTTAAATTAAAATAAAATATATAAATTAAATATTTGAGGGAGATATTGTTTCTAGAAGGTCATAAACATGGATTAGATCAGATTGATATGAAATTTATGGTGATTGTCTTAAGATAGAAAGGTTACATTCAAGAATATATGAAATTCAAAGCATGATCTTTTTCAATCTCTTGGATCCAAAAAGTCCAAAGAACAATCACATATCTTGACCTAATTTCATCAAGTGATATATATACAACATAAACACAAGCATTGGACACGATTTGGCTGCCTCAAAGACAAGTTTCAAAGTTTCAAATTTCATCAAAAAATCAATTTTCGGATTTTACTTTGCAGAGGTTTTCAAGGTATTTTAAGGACACTACAAGCTTCCTTAAGCTTCCCTGAATCAAAACCACCCATTACATGCCTTTGAATCATGCCATATCGCACAACCCGAACGCATCTTCTCTTCTTATTTTTGATTTTAGATTCCACACTTTTATGCATCCTCAATTAATTCTAATGATTGTTTTGTGTTTGTAATGACCTAAGCAAGCTTTCTGGATAATTGGATTGAAGAATAATGACCTGAATCGTACCTAGCCATTGTTAGGGTTTCGGCCAAGCTTTAGGGTTTCTTGATTCATCAAAGATAAATGAATTTTGGAAACGTGGTTGCGTTGTATGGATCTTGAGGATCATGTTTCACTGATTAATTTGGAAAAATTGTACTGTTTTGTTGCTATTCAAATTTCGTAGGTTTTATGTATTAAGAGATTCGCAGGAAAATTCGTGGGTGAATTCGCAAGCAATTTCGCAGGAAATATGAAGAAGATGAAGTCATTTGGCGCGCTGGCTGGAATTCAAATTTTGTTTTAATATTTTATTGTATTGTTTGTAGTTTATTTCACAGATGCATGTCTGGCCCAGTGGTGATGGATGCGCGTGTATTGGTTCAAGGCCTGGGTTCGATCCTTGGAGGCAGCATCCTTTTTATTTGATTTTCACGTTCATTCACATAACTTAATATATTATTATTTGTTGTGGTTATCTAAACAGATGCGCCCTTCAGGCTGGATGGTTGGAATGTGTGTTTGTTTGATTGAGGGTCCTGGGTTCGAATCCCCCCCCAGGCCCTTTTGCATTATTTTTTACTTTTGTTGTGATTTTTTCCAGGATTTGAAACAAAGCAACCTGGATCTCATTCTATATCACCAGCGCGCGCTGGCCTGGATGGTTTTGTGCTCTGCATATGAGGTAGGGGACCTGGGTTCAAATCCCAAGTCCTTTCTTTTTGATCAATTTTCAATATTTTTTTCTTATTTACATTATATTACTTCTATTTTATTTAAATTGATAAATATAAATTATAAAAAAAATGTTTTCTAATATTATTAAAATATTTTTGTGTATGTATTCCTAAAATATTCTTTTATTTATATTTATTTCATAATATATATATATATATATATATATATATAATTTGTGAATAAATTGATTTATTTTGTAAATTAATAAAAAAAAACCTAATATTTTCTAAAACCCTAATATTTTCATAAACCCTAAATTATTTATATTAACTTTAATATTTTCATATAAAACTTAATATTTTCTAAATCCTAATTATGTATATTTATAATTTGTTTATATTACCTAGATAATTTAATAAAATAGTAAACTCTAGATTATTTTTCTAAACCAATTAAAAATTCTACTTTCATCTTATGAACATAATTTATTTTTGTTGTATGTTTACTTAATTAACCATATTTTTATAACATGTATATAAATTTAAATCATTAGAATAATTTAGTACATAATACTTATTAGTTATTTCTTTTATTATAATGTAATTGTATCCCTTATGTAATAGTTGTAGTAATTTTTAATATTTAATTTTAAATGCTATGGTTAGTAAAATAGGGAGTGTGAAACATGTTTGTATGTAAATTTGAATTTAGATCATTAACTTAAAGATAAATATCTGAATTGGTACACTCACACACGTAAGTCGATCCTGGATCGCCATCTCACTTCTTAAGGGTTACCTCTCAAGTTGCCTAAACAAAAGGTCAAGTAAGGTGTATAAAGCAAAGTCCCTCATCTCATATCATCTAGTCCCTTAACAGATAAAAAGATCAAGTCCCTTCGAATGTTGCTTTCGTAATGATCTTGTCCCTTTCGAAAAAAGATGATAAGTCCCTTCGAATTGCTTATACACCTCACAGTTGCCTAAATAACAGATGTCCCTTCACTTGTCCCGCACACATCCAAGGTAATGACTACCTATTCCTTAATAATAGGGATAGTCTTACCATTTAAAGGATATTTAAGAACAGTAAAGACCTAAACTTAGGGTAGGTTCCTCTTATGTACTTGCTCACTTTTCAAAAACATTTCAAACACTTCACATTTTTTAAGCAATTTTCAAAACAAAGTTGTTATATATATCCGTACATGGATCATTATAAAACACTTAAGAAAATTTCTAAACACACACTACACATTTCAAAAACATTTTAAAGTGAGCTAAGTAACTAAGAGCCCATGGATAACCATGGATGTAAAGGGTGCTAACACCTTCCCTTTACATAACCTACCCCCCGAACCCAAAAATCTTTTTAAGGTCTTTCCTGTTCTTTTATGCCTTTCCTTTGGATAAAATAAAAGTCGGTGGCGACTCTTGCTATCCGCAACATAACTAAAGTCAGTTCTCCCACCGTGTTACAGAACTGGCGACTCTGCTGGGGAGTTACTAAGTAAAAGAGGGGTACCCTTAGGAATTAGATCACTTTAAAATTGTTTGCTTTGTTTGCTTTATATTACTTGTTGGGCTTTTTGTGTGAAAGATCCTAACCCGGATCTAGTGTACCTTAGGTAAATGGCAATAGACCAAGGAAACTGTACGGCGTATACCGATATGGTTGATCTGGTGGCCATAGTTAGTGTGACTTCTTGGTTGGTGCTTATGTTCCTTAAGTAAAGTTAAGGATAATATGAGGCTGCCATATGTTGTCAATACACTAACTAACTTTTAGAACCCTAGTTATCCCATCTTGACCTTTAGAAAGTAGTGAGATAACCGGCTTTGGTGAAGACTGAAGTTGGTTGATACTCGATACTACGCTCATTGAGATTCTAAACTTGGAGGGTTTTGGTTGGCAAGTAAGTTGCCTACTGAACAACCACCCTTATGAAGGATCAATGATATTGAGATCCCTTAGAACCTGGTTACTTTATAGGACAGGATGAACCAACTAAACTTCAGGGGAGGGTACTTACCTTTGAACCTCATGCAAGCCTTTAAACCTAGGGCTATGGTGTGATTTGTTTGTGTGTGCCACATGTTTGTGATTGAGCATAACATCATGACATCATCATGCATCATAAGCATAGCATTTTCACTAACCATTTCAAGGACCAAAGGATTTATCTTTGTTCTTTGTTGCAGGTCATGGCTTCTGCTCGTAGGAATACTATCAGGATCAACTTTGTAGGCATACCTCTTAAGCTTAAAGAATTGGTTTCCCAAGTTTCTGAAAACTCTCAGTTCATCAAGAGACATGGTCACCTATTGGATCTAGTCACTTCAGGGTTCAATGAAGACATGATGAGTGTCATGTTTCAGTTCTTTGATCTTAAGCACCATTGCTTCACATTCCCCGACTATCAGCTGGTTCCTACAATGGAAGAGTTCTCCAAACTTCTGGGTATACCTGTACTTGATCAGAAACCATTCACAGGTTTGGAAAAGGAGCCTAAACCTGAGGTTATTGTTGCAGCTCTACATCTGAAGAAGTCAGACATTGTTCTAGAAACGAGAACCGGAGTTAAGGGTATTCTTGCTAAGGTATTAATGGATAAAGCTCAAGTGTTCCTGAAGGCTATGAGCTATGATGCTTTTGAGGAGATCTTAGCCTTGCTGATTTATGGCTTAGTGTTGTTCCCCAATCCTGATCAGTTCATAGACGTTCATGCCATCAATATATTCTTGAGTCACAATCCAGTGCCTACATTGCTTGGAGACATCTTACATTCTCTTCATACTCGTACTACGAAGGCACGAGGAACTTTGATGTGCTGCATACCTTTGTTGTCTAGGTGGTTTATTTCTCACCTTCCTTGATCAGTAATGAAGAATGAACAAGGGTTCAGGTGGTCTAAAAGGATCATGTCACTCTCTCATTCAGATATTCATTGGTGCTCCAGATCTATGGAGAATGTTACTATCATTGACCGTTGTGGGGAGTTTCCTAATGTGCCACTTCTAGGCATAAGAGGAGGCATTACTTACAACCCTTCCTTAGCTTTACGTCAGTTTGGTTACGCTCGGAGTGATGGTCCTCATGACATGTCGATTCAGGGTATTGTGTTTGACTACGACAATGATCTTCAAGGTTACCGTCAAAGGTTCATACGAGCATGGGGTAAAGTGAACAAGGTTGACAGCAAGACTCTGGAGCCTAAGTACACTATTCCTATGGAAGCTTATCTCAGATAGGTACGGTCTCGTGCTCAGACTCTTATGATGCCATATCCTGCCATCCTACCGGTTACTATGGAGCCTGTTGCTGAAGGGGATACTTCTTATACCATCCTTCACCCAGACATGCCCACTGACATGGAAGACTTACAGAGGTCCTGGATCCAATTGAAGGAGCAAGGGATACTTTCGAGGCTCATTACAAAGCAAGTCAAGAAAGAATCCTGGAGCTAACAAAGCAACTTCACGAGGAGCGGAATCTCAACTCATACCTCAACACAAAGAGGAAACGTCCATGGGAGACTTAAAACCCCATCTTTTGTATTTATTTCATTTCATTTTGTAAGCCCAAGGGGCAAACAAATTTATTACTAATAAAAGTTTACTTTCGTGGTTGTTTAAACAAATTTAAATCCCGCGGTCCTTGGAAACATTGCATAAGCATTTATACACCATATCATTGCATCACAGGTTTATTGTGCACAGGTTTCTTATCTTCTCGCTGTTTATTTCAGCAATGGCTCTTGAACAAACAGTTAAAGATCTCCAGGCACAAAATGCACAGTTCCAAGAGCTGATCCTGAACTTGTCCAAGGGGCAGGATGAATTGAAGACACAGCTGGCCAAGAAGACTAAGAAGACTAGAAGGTCAGGAGGCCTGATCAACATGGGAAGAAGGTTCAGAGGTCCTGTCAAGACCAAAGAACAGGTTGAAGATTATGAGTCTGAAGAGTCTGAGAGAGAGGGAGGCAGTCTCCATAATACAATTGGGGATTCTGATTCTGAAGCTAACTACTATCATGAGCCTAATGAAGATAATTTCAAGATGCTGGTGGATAGAATGGATGCTATGGAATTACAGAAGTCTTCTGCGCTGGATTTTGAAGACCTGAGTTTGATATCTGGGGTGGTTATACCCATTGGTTTCAAGGTTCCTACTTTCGTAGTTTATGATGGTGTCTCTTGTCCCAAGCTGCATCTGAGGTCTTATGTCTGGAGAATCCAACCCCATACTGCTGATAAGAAGTTGTGGATCCATTTCTTCCAAGAGAGCTTATCTGGAGCTCAATTGGAATGGTACTATCAGTTGGAGAGTGTCAACATCCGTGATTGGAATGATCTTGCTGAAGCTTTTTATAAGCAATATCAATACAATGCTGACCTAGCTCCTACTCGCATGCAGCTACAAAGCATGTCCATGGGTGCTAAAGAAAATTTCAAGGAGTATGCCCAGAAGTGGAGAGACTTGGCTAGAAGAGTACAACCCCCTCTAACTGACAGGGAGTTGGTTGATATGTTCATGTGTACGTTGAATGGTCCTTTTTACAGTCATCTTATTGGAAGCTCATCATCTGGCTTCACTGAGTTGATAATGACAGGAGAGCGCGTAGAAAGTGGTATAAGGAGTGGCAAGATCCAAGTGAGTGCTTCTTCATCAAGTACTGCAAAGAAGCCTCCCAGTGGGAAGAAAGAGTCAAATGTTGTTTATGGTCAACCTGATCGTAATAGGAGGCATCAGTCTGTGAGTGCAGTTCATATCTCCAATCCTACTCCTGCAACACCAGAGCCACCACAGGGAAATCAATAGAGGGCTAGAAGACAGTTCACTAAGCTCAACATGTCAATGGCCCAAGCCTTGCAGCATTTGCTGAAGGGTGAACTTATCACTTTGAGGGATCCTCCTCAGAATCCCAATGTTACCTCTCCCAGGTACAATCCTAATGCACGATGTGCATATCATTCAAATTGTCAGGGACATGATACCAATAGTTGCTGGGTATTGAAGAATAAGATTCAGGATATGATTGATGCTGGAGAGATTGAGTTTGACCCTCCGGGTACTCCAAATGTGATTACTGCTCCCATGCCAAATCATGAGAAGACTGTCAATGCCATTGATGAAGTTTCACATATTTCCTCAGTTGCAGAGTTGACTACACCATTGTCTGTTATTAAGAAGAAGTTGGTACAAGCTGGGTTCTTTTCAGGTTGTCGTGAAGATTGTTTATATTGTGCTTATAAGCCGGATAGCTGCTGGAGGTTGAAGGACGGAATTCAACGCCTCATGAATAATTACACCATAGTGTTTGAGAGGATCCCACCTTCTGTAGAGAGCGTGGTTGATCATATAACTAAAGGTGCGAAGGTTGAAGAGGTGGATATGGTAAATAAAGTGCCGGTGAGGATTACTTCCAAGGGTCCTGTAAAAATCACTCATAAGGGTCCAATTAAGATTACTGCTGAAGGCCTTGTGAAGATTGTTGCTGAAGCTAGAGTGGCTCCTATGATCATTACCACTCCTGGTCCTATTCCGTATACTTCTGATAAAGCTGTGCATTGGCATTATGGTTCCGATGTTTATATCCATAGTGTTAAGCAGGAACCCTTAGCTGATACGCCTGTTGCTGATGAAAACCTTGATGTTGATAATATTGCTGGATCTAGTAAGATCACACGAAGTGGAAGAGTCTTCTCTCCTCCAGTTACTTCCAAGAATACATCTACTCCAGCTACTACCTCCACTGCTGATGCTCGGGGCAAAGATCCTGTTATTGAACCTATACAAACTGATGTGCCAGCTGCTGATGATCTTGCTAAGCAGATGGAAGAAGTATTGAAAATCATTCGCAAGAGTGATTATGACATTGTGGATCAATTGGGGCATACTCCCTCCAAGATTTCTATGTTGTCTTTATTGTTGTGTTCTGAGGCTCATGCCAAAGCCTTGATCAAATTTTTGAAGACTGCTCACGTACCAAATGAGATTTCTGTAGATCAGTTTGAAAATTGTGTTGCACACTTGACCTATGATAATGGGTTAGGTTTCTCCGATGCTGATTTGACTCCGTCCAAGAGGGATCATAACAGGGCTCTGCATATCTCTATTGAATGTAGGGGCACTACTCTGTCACATGTGTTAATAGACAATGGTTCTTCGCTGAATGTGTTGCCCAAAGAAGTTCTGAATAAGCTTAGTCCTGAAGATGCTGTGTTGAAACCCAGTAATATAGTGGTGAAGGCTTTTGATGGCTCGAGAAGAGTGGTGCATGGAGAAATTGATCTCCCAATCAAAGTAGGTTCTCAGGTCTTCAATGCTACTTTTTATGTGATGGATATTCGTCCTTTGTATTCTTGTTTGCTTGGGCGTCCCTGGATCCATGGGGCAGGTGCTGTAACTTCTACTTTACATCAGAAGCTGAGATATCCAGTAGAAGGAAAAGTTGTCACTGTTTACAGAGAGGAAGGATATATAGTTAGCCATGTGAACACCTTTAAATATCTTGAAGTGGAAGGTGAATATGTTGAAACTCTGTGCCAGACGTTCGAAGTAGTTCCTTGGGTTGTTAATAATTATGAAACTCCTCCTGTTGTCAAGAAAGTTCATGTGGTCACCAGAGTACCTCCAACAATGGCCTCCCTCAAAGATGCTAGAGCTGTGGTGGATGAAGGTGGTTGTACTATTTGGGGTCAGCTTCCTGACATTCCTTACAAGTCTGACAAATTTGGTTTGGGTTTCACTGTAGAGTCCCAGAAGGTTGTTCGTCGTGCTCGTGTTGTTCGTATCACCAATTAGGGGATTATGAAAGATCATATCAATGTTGTGGGTGACTATGATGAAGACTACAACTTGGATGCTTGGATTTTTCCTACTGTGGGTGCTGGGCTCAATAACTGGAAAGCTGAAGATGTTATTCCTATCTCCTTTAGTCAGGAGTAAATACTATTACTGTGTTGTTACTTTTAAAGTTTGTAATTTTTGAACAATTAAACTCTTAAGCCTTGTGCCTTACCCGGGGCACAATGGTGTGCTTGTTACGGGATGTCATTTCATTTGCATACTTCATTCAATAAAAATCAGTGGACGTTTCGTTTTCGTAAATATTGTGTTCCTTGTTTTTTCTTTTCTTTTATTTTTGTTTTATCAGCTATGTGTTCTTACACACACCCGCATCACTAAAATGCAGATCCTCATCCACTCTGGATCCTGTTGATAACAGTTCTACTATTGCCAATTATAATTTCGAGAATCCGATCTATCAAGCTGAAGACGGAAATGAGGACGATTGTGAAGTACCTGTAGAGCTTGCTAGGTTGTTACAACAAGAAGAGAAAGCTATACAGCCACATGAAGAGCCAGTCGAAGTTGTGAATCTGGGAACTGAAGAAAACAGGAAAGAGGTCAAGATAGGGGCTGAATTAGAGGATAGTGTCAAGAGCAGGCTGATTCAGATGTTACATGATTATGTGGAGATCTTTGCTTGGTCCTATGAAGATATGCCAGGGTTGGATACAGACATTGTGGTTCACCTTTTACCAGTGAAAGAAGATTGTCGTCCAAAGAAGCAGAAGGTTCGTCGCATGCGTCCTGAGATGTCAGAAAAAATAAAGGCAGAGGTAATGAAACAATTTGATGCAGGGTTCTTAGCTGTGACTTCTTATCCTCGGTGGGTTGCAAATGTGGTACCGGTACCTAAGAAAGATGGTAAGGTACGTATGTGTGTAGACTACAGGGATTTAAACAAGGCCAGCCCCAAAGATGACTTTCCACTTCCTCATATTGATGTTCTGGTAGACAACACTGCTCAGCATAAGGTATTCTCTTTTATGGATGGTTTCTCTGGTTACAATCAAATCAAGATGGCACCTGAAGATATGGAGAAGACAACATTTGTTACACAGTGGGGCACTTTTTGTTATAAGGTGATGCCATTTGGTTTGAAGAATGCAGGGGCAACATATCAGCGTGCTATGGTGGCTTTGTTTCACGATATGATTCATCATGAGATAGAGGTATATGTGGATGATATGATAGCCAGGTCCCAGAATGAAGAACAACATCTTGATCATTTGCATAAATTGTTTGAGAGGTTGAAGAAATACAAGTTGAGATTGAACCCAAACAAGTGTACTTTTGGAGTTAGGTCTGGTAAACTCCTGGGTTTCATTGTCAGTGGAAAAGGTATTGAAGTAGATCCTGCAAAAGTGAAAGCTATACGAGAGATGCCAGCTCCCCGTACTGAGAAGGAAGTTAGAGGTTTCTTGGGACGATTAAATTACATTGCAAGATTTATTTCTCAATTAACTGCTACCTGTGAGCCAATCTTCAAGTTGTTGAAGAAAGATCAGGTAATGGAATGGAATGACGAGTGCCAGACAGCCTTTGATGAAATCAAGAAATATCTGCTAGAACCTCCAATTTTGATGCCACCAGTTGATAGAAGACCCTTGATTATGTACTTAACAGTATTAGACAACTCAATGGGGTGTGTGTTGGGGCAACATGACGAGTCTGGTCGAAAAGAGCAGGCAATATACTACCTTAGCAAAAAGTTTACCGACTGTGAAACAAGATACTCACTGCTCGAGAAAACTTGTTGCGCTTTGGCATGGGCTGCTCGCCGACTAAGACAGTATATGTTGACTCATACTACCTTATTGATTTCGAAGATGGATCCAATCAATTACATATTTGAGAAACCTGCTCTCTCTGGAAGAATTGCAAGATGGCAAATGATCTTGACAGAATATGATATACAGTATACTACTCAAAAGGCCATTAAGGGAAGTGTTGTAGCTGATCATTTGGCTCATCAAGCAGTGGATGATTATCAGTCAATGAGTTTTGAGTTCCCTGATGAAGACATTATGATTATTACCAAAGAACCTGGACAATATGACGGACCTGAACAAGGATCCCGATGGACTATGGTTTTTGATGGAGCTTCTAATGCACATGGTAATGGTGTTGGTGTTGTGATCAGTTCCCCTGAAGGTTGTCATACCCCGATTACTGCCAGACTTTGTTTATATTGTACCAATAACATGGCTGAGTATGAAGCATGTATCCTGGGTATCAAAGCTGCCATTGATATGAAGATTCAGTTCCTTGATGTATATGGAGATTCAGCCCTGGTAGTAAGCCAGATTAAAGGAGATTGGGATACCAAACATGATAATCTCATTCCTTACAGAGAGCATGTGTTGTCTTTGATCCCACATTTTAAAGAGATTACATTTGGACATATTCCACGAAGAGAGAATCAGTTGGCAGATGCATTAGCCACCATGGCATCCATGTTTGAGATCAGCTGGGATGATGAAGCTCCCAAGATTACTATTGATAGATTTGAGAAGCCTGCATACTGCAATGAGATTGACACTAAAGAAGCGGAGGAGAGGCCTTGGTTCTATGAAGTGAAAAGATATCTTGAAGCCCAGGAGTTTCCTGAAGGGGCATCTGTCAAAGATAGAAAGTTTCTGAGAAGGTTTTCTGCTAAGTTCTTTTTGAGTAATGGCATTTTGTACAAGCGCAATCATGATTCAACTATGCTTCGTTGTATGGATAAGAAGGAAGCAACAGAGATTATGGAAGACATGCATGACGGGATCTTTGGCACTCATTCTAGTGGTCATACCATGGCAAAGAAGATATTGAGAGCAGGTTACTATTGGTCTACCATGGAAGCTGACTGCTACCAACATTCCAGAACGTGTCACAAGTGTCAAATTTATGCTGATAAAGTACATATACCTCCATCACCATTGAATGTGTTGACTGATCCTTGGCCTTTTTCCATGTGGGGCATTGATATAATTGGTGAGATCAAGCCAACTGCTTCTAATGGGCATCGTTTCATCCTGGTTGCTATTGATTACTTCATAAAGTGGGTGGAGGCAGCTTCATTTGCATCTGTTACCAAGAATGTTGTGGCTCGATTCATTAAGAATAATCTCATATGTAGGTATGGCATCCCTGAAAGGATTATTACTGACAATGGCTCTAATCTAAACAACACTATGATTACTGATCTCTGCACGCAGTTCAAGATTAAGCATCACAACTCTTCTCCGTATCGTCCAAAGATGAATGGGGCAGTTGAAGCTGCTAACAAGAACATTAAGAAGATTATACAGAAGATGACTGTCACTTATAAGGATTGGCATGAGATGTTACCATTTGCTCTTCATGGTTATCGTACTACAATACGTACTTCAACAGGGGCAACCCCATTCTCCTTAGTCTATGGTATGGAAGCAGTTCTGCCCATTGAAGTTCAGATACCCTCCTTAAGAATTATGAAGGATGCAGGCTTGGATGAAGATGAGTGGATTCAGACTCGACTTGACCAGATAAATTTGATTGATGAGAAGAGGTTAGCAGCAGTTTGTCATGGCCAGATGTACCAGAAACGGATGATCAAAGCTTTTAATAAGAAGGTTAAGCCAAAGGTATATCAGGCTGGTGACTTGGTAATCAAGCGTATCATATTACCACAGGGTGATCCTAGGGGCAAGTGGACTCCAACATATGAAGGACCATTTGTGGTCAAGACAATATTCTCAGTAGGTGCCATGATACTTACTACTATGGACGGTGAAGACTTCCCACAGCCTGTAAACGCAGACATAGTTAAAATATACTACGCATAAAAAGAGACCCGCTAGGTTGACTGGCCTAGGCAAAAATTAGGGATATATATATATAAAAGGTACACCCGGCAAGTCGAAAACCTGAAAAGGCGGCTTGGGCAAAAAAGGGTATCCCGGTGGATTGAAAACCTGAAAGGGAAATCCAGGCAAAAGTTAGGGATTAAAGCGTATGACTATGTCTCGTTTGGATCTCCCATGAAACTACAACCAGTTGTGCTACTTAGTTCAGACTCTAACAGATAAAGCTCAATCCAATCATTTCCGTCTCAACAACAGAAGATGAGATACTTGAAGATAATGGCAATAGTAGAATTGAAACTCAATAGGATTATTTCCCACATAGCTGATTTTCCTTGTTTTGTAAAAATTTTACGACAAATTCCTCTTACTAGGATTTTTGTCTCCTTGTACAAACTTGCCTATGTATGGGTCACTTTCTGATATAAATAAAATTTCATCTTTGAATCCAGATTTACTTTTACCCTATTTACATAAGCGAAACGTCCATTGGTTGTGTTTGAATGTATGTATGCTTAATATGATTGATGTTTACCAGAAATGCATGAAAATGCAGTAATAGTATTTACTAAAGACGAATGAGGGAAAGAATTCAACGAAGCTTTGCCGGTTCATTCCCACAAGACAGCTACAAATCCCCCAGTAGGGCAAATCCATCTTCATAGATACTTCGAGTTACATCTCCCCTGGAATTTATATCCATCTCTTTTATCCTCAGAAGGATAATCGAGAATTTATTCTTTCAATAGGAGTACGACGAACGAAGACGGGAGGTTATGGATACCTTACTATCAAACGAAGACGGGAAGTTTTGAATACTATATTATCAAACGAGACGGGAACAAGTTCCTCATATTCTTCAGCAACCAAATCGGGATTTATTTTCCCTGGCCAGCAGTTGTTATACGAAGATATCCAGATACTTCAGGCTGCATGATTCATACATACATCATTTACATCATACCATAAACATACATATCCATAAATACATAATACATTACTTCAGTGCATCATACTATGCATGCATACATAGTGCATAAACTAATATTATCTTGCAGAATGTTATATACATCGAACTAATCTTGTTTTTCAGATTAATCCTCCAGCAGACAAACTACATCAACAACTTATACCTCAGGACGTTGTTTATCCTCCTGAAAGCTATCATAACTTTGGGCCGTTGTTTATCTTCCCAAAAGTTACACTTATACCTCAGGACGTTGTTTATCCTCCTGAAAGCTATCATGACTTTGGGCTGTTGTTTATCTTCCCAAAAGTTACATTTATACCTCAGGACGTTGTTTATCCTCCTGAAAGCTATCATGACTTTGGGCCGTTGTTTATCTTCCCAAAAGTTACACTTATACCTCAGGACGTTGTTTATCCTCCTGAAAGCTATCATGACTTTGGGTCGTTGTTTATCTTCCCAAAAGTTATACTTATACCTCAAGACGTTGTTTATCCTCCTGAAAGCTATCATGACTTTGGGCCGTTGTTTATCTTCCCAAAAGTTATACCCTTACCTTGGGCCGTTGTTTATCTTCCCAAAGGTCATCTCATTATCTTGGGACGTCGTTTATCTTCCTGAGGGCTATCTTGAGACGTTGTTTATCTTCTCAAAAGGCCGTATCATGACTTTGGGCCGTTGTTTATCCTCCCAAAGGTAATGTTGGGACGTTGTTTATCTTCCCAAAAAGCTATATCTTCATACTTTGGACTACCTTATTCTCCAAGAAGTATATTTGAAGAACTTTTCTCCAGATGGCATCTCTAAGCCCATCTCCTGTTCCTCCCAGTGGCATCTTTAAGCCCACTCAAGCATATACAACATATCATCAATATTACTCTATGCACTGGTGATTGCAAATTTTTGGGCTTTTGTGTTCAATCCCCTTCAACCTTCCAGGTCACGACTGGCACATATACCAATATAACCCCTCAGGTTTCAGAAAATTGAACAGGGGCAGCTGTTGCACCCCAAAATTTGCCCTCACAAAACAAAACTTTGTGTACTAAGAGGCTCACAAGGTTCACAAGACATATTATGAGGTTCACAAGGTTCACAAGGCCTCTCATGAGGTTCATGAGGTTCACAATTAGTCAGAAGATTTGACATTTCCCTCAGACAATGCATCCTCCTAAGCAATGCATCCTAAACTAGGGTTTTGACTTTAATCAGGCTAAATGGACTTCCAAGACTTCAAGTGAGCTTCATAACATCTTATATGTGTTTAAGAATCCCCGTGACAAGTTTCAAGACTTTTCTCAAAGGTTTGCTCAGTCAGATGATCAGATAAGTCAAAATCAGTCAAAGCAGTTAAAAAGTCAAACTGAGGTCAACTGTGGTCAAACCAAAGTCAAACTTCATGGTTTTTTGCCAACATCAATTATATGAAGTAAAATTCATCATTTGATCAAGGGTTGATCATGATTCATCAAGGAGATTTCAGATCATCAAGAATCAGGAGTTTCTAAATTAGGGTTTCCTCAGGAAAAGTCAACTGAACTTTGACCAGCCATAACTTTCACATGCTTCATCAAATTTTTCCCATCCAAAGCTCATTTTGAAGGAAATTGAATTCTCTACAACTTTTTGTCTCACAAGCCAAGCCCAAAAATGCTTCATTTGGAAGGTATGAGCTAAGACATTATAGGTCCTTTTAAAAGTCAACAAAAAGTCAACAACTTCAAAAGGGCATAACTTGAGAATGGTAAAAGGTATGGACATGAAACCAATGGGGTTGGTTAGAGGACTCTTCAAGCTTTCCAAAATGTCCAAGAACACCCTCATAGCATTAAAATTGAAGGATTTGTTCCCTTGCAAAGTTGGGAAAGTTTTGGGAGGTTTATGAAGCAAATAGGGCTTTAAAACCAATTTCTTCCAAATGGGCTTGCAAATTTGTGATCCAAACTTCAACATGACATCATGCACGACCCAATCCTCATTCATTCATATTTTTATTTTTTTTTATTTTTTTTATTTTGATTTTATTCATTTAAAACCATTTTAAATTAAAATAAAATATATAAATTAAATATTTGAGGGAGATATTGTTTCTAGAAGGTCATAAACATGGATTAGATCAGATTGATATGAAATTTATGGTGATTGTCTTAAGATAGAAAGGTTACATTCAAGAATATATGAAATTCAAAGCATGATCTTTTTCAATCTCTTGGATCCAAAAAGTCCAAAGAACAATCACATATCTTGACCTAATTTCATCAAGTGATATATATACAACATAAACACAAGCATTGGACACGATTTGGCTGCCTCAAAGACAAGTTTCAAAGTTTCAAATTTCATCAAAAAATCAATTTTCGGATTTTACTTTGCAGAGGTTTTCAAGGTATTTTAAGGACACTACAAGCTTCCTTAAGCTTCCCTGAATCAAAACCACCCATTACATGCCTTTAAATCATGCCATATCGCACAACCCGAACGCATCTTCTCTTCTTATTTTTGATTTTCGATTCCACACTTTTATGTATCCTCAATTAATTCTAATGATTGTTTTGTGTTTGTAATGACCTAAGCAAGCTTTCTGGATAATTGGATTGAAGAATAATGACCTGAATCGTACCTAGCCATTGTTAGGGTTTCGGCCAAGCTTTAGGGTTTCTTGATTCATCAAAGATAAATGAATTCTGGAAACGTGGTTGCGTTGTATGGATCTTGAGGATCATGTTTCACTGATTAATTTGGAAAAGTTGTACTGTTTTGTTGCTATTCAAATTTCGTAGGTTTTATGTATTAAGAGATTCGCAGGAAAATTCGTGGGTGAATTCGCAAGCAATTTCGCAGGAAATATGAAGAAGATGAAGTCATTTGGCGCGCTGGCTGGAATTCAAATTTTGTTTTAATATTTTATTGTATTTTTTGTAGTTTATTTCACAGATGCATGTCTGGCCCAGTGGTGATGGATGCGCGTGTATTGGTTCAAGGCATGGGTTCGATCCTTGGAGGCAGCATCCTTTTTATTTGATTTTCACGTTCATTCACATAACTTAATATATTATTATTTGTTGTGGTTATCTAAACAGATGCGCCCTTCTGGCTGGATGGTTGGAGTGTGTGTTTGTTTGATTGAGGGTCCTGGGTTCGAATCCCCCCCAGGCCCTTTTGCATTATTTTTTACTTTTGTTGTGATTTTTTCCAGGATTTGAAACAAAGCAACCTGGATCTCATTCTATATCACCAGCGCGCGCTGGCCTGGATGGTTTTGTGCTCTGCATATGAGGTAGGGGACCTGGGTTCAAATCCCAAGTCCTTTCTTTTTGATCAATTTTCAATATTTTTTTCTTATTTACATTATATTACTTCTATTTTATTTAAATTGATAAATATAAATTATAAAAAAAATGTTTTCTAATATTATTAAAATATTTTTGTGTATGTATTCCTAAAATATTCTTTTATTTATATTTATTTCATAATATATATATATATATATATATATATATATATATATATATATATATATATATATATATATATATATATATATATATATATAATTTGTAAATAAATTGATTTATTTTGTAAATTAATAAAAAAAAAACCCTAATATTTTCTAAAACCCTAATATTTTCATAAACCCTAAATTATTTATATTAACTTTAATATTTTCATATAAAACTTAATATTTTCTAAATCCTAATTATGTATATTTATAATTTGTTTATATTACCTAGATAATTTAATAAAATAGTAAACTCTAGATTATTTTTCTATACCAATTAAAAATTCTAATTTCATCTTATGAACATAATTTATTTTTGTTGTATGTTTATTTAATTAACCAATATTTTTATAACATGTATATAAATTTAAATCATTAGAATAATTTAGTACATAATACTTATTAGTTATTTCTTTTATTAAATTCTCTTAAAAAAAATATTATTTATTTAATTTTGAACTTTTAATTTATTTATTTATTATTATGCTAATTTTTTTTTATTATGCTTATTTTTTTTTGCTTATTGTTACTAACCCTCTTATATTTATTTATTTTATTATTATTGTTACTAACCCACTTAATTATTCATTTATTTGCTTATTAATTTTAATTATTTTTAATTATTATAATGTAATTGTATCCCTTATGTAATAGTTGTAGTAATTTTTAATATTTAATTTTAAATGCTATGGTTAGTAAAATAGGGAGTGTGAAACATGTTTGTATGTAAATTTGAATTTAGATCATTAACTTAAAGATAAATATCTGAATTGGTACACTCACACACGTAAGTCGATCCTGGATCGCCATCTCACTTCTTAAGGGTTACCTCTCAAGTTGCCTAAACAAAAGGTCAAGTAAGGTGTATAAAGCAAAGTCCCTCATCTCATATCATCTAGTCCCTTAACAGATAAAAAGATCAAGTCCCTTCGAATGTTGCTTTCGTAATGATCTTGTCCCTTTCGAATAAAGATGATAAGTCCCTTCGAATTGCTTATACACCTCACAGTTGCCTAAATAACAGATGTCCCTTCACTTGTCCCGCACACATTCAAGGTAATGACTACCTATTCCTTAATAATAGGGATAGTCTTACCATTTAAAGGATATTTAAGAACAGTAAAGACCTAAACTTAGGGTAGGTTCCTCTTATGTACTTGCTCACTTTTCAAAAACATTTCAAACACTTCACATTTTTAAGCAATTTTCAAAACAAAGTTTTTATATATATCCGTACATGGATCATTATAAAACACTTAAGAAAATTTCTAAACACACACTACACATTTCAAAAACATTTTAAAGTGAGCTAAGTAACTAAGAGCCCATGGATAACCATGGATGTAAAGGTTGCTAACACCTTCCCTTTACATAACCTACCCCCCGAACCCAAAAATTATTTTAAGGTCTTTCCTGTTCTTTTATGCCTTTCCTTTGGATAAAATAAAAGTCGGTGGCAACTCTTGCTATCCGCAACATAACTAAAGTCAGTTCTCCCACCGTGTTACAACACCCTTTTGGTTTTCTGCAGGTACAATGAAGACAAAACCTTAGTACTTACCTGCGTGGGTTGGTGTTCTATTACCTTGACTTCATGCTCGTGACTCGGAACCTAAGCCCGTGTGCCTTGTGTGATCTTGTTTGTGGTTGTTGCATACATGCCATCATACATTCATGAGCATTGTGTTTAAGATTTCAAGGGACTTATAAGGAACTTTTGCAAAATTTCAGATGTCCATGGCTATGACTTTTGAAAGGAGGAACACAAAGAAGTACACCTTCAAGAATCCTAATGTAGTAGAGTTGAGAAAGCTAGGAGCATTGGTTGTTGATACCCAGGAGTTCCGGAAATGTCATGGGAAGCTTTTGTTTATGTTGGATACCGATGTACCTGAGGGGATTCTCCCTACTTTGGCTCAGTTTTATGATCTGTTGCATCATTGTTTCACCTTTCCGGATTATCAGCTTGTGCCGACTTTGGAGGAGTATTCGCATTGGTTAGGTTTGCCTATTTTGGACAAGGAATTTCTTTTCACTGGTTTAGAGAAGGAGCTTACTATCAAGGTCATCGCCAAAGCACTTTTTCTTAAGGATTCCGATCTTAATGGGAAATTTCTTCCAAAGGGGAGTGTTTGTGGTATGAATGCTAAGTTCTTGATGGGAAAGGCTTCTACTTCACTTACTTTGGGTCATAAGGATGCATTTGAGGCTATTCTTGCTTTGCTCATTTACGGGATTGTCTTGTTTCCGAACTTGGATGGTATTGTGGATGAGAATGCTATTCAGATCTTCTTGAAGAAGAATCCGGTGCCTACTTTGCTTGGAGATATGTATCATGCTTTTCACTATAGGACCTCCAAAGGTGATGGAGAGATTGTATGTTGTGCGCCTCTTCTTTATAGGTGGTTTATTTCGCACCTACCCAAGTCGGATGTCTTCAAGGACAATAGAGAGAATCGAAGATGGTCTCAAAGGTTGATGTCACTTTCTCATAAGGACATGACATGGTATTGTTCTCATTATGACACTGGAGGGCTTATTGATAGTTGTGGAGAATTTCCTAATGTACCTCTTCTTGGTACACGTGGGGGAATTAGCTACAACCTCATTCTTGCTAGACAACAGTTCGGATATTGTTTGAAGGACATACCAAACAATCTTTCCTTATCCCATTTCTTCTTTCTTAATGGTGTTGATCATGTAGAAATGAAGAAAAGGATTGCTCATTCTTGGCATGTGGTTCATCGGAAAGAGAAAGGTCAATTGGGAAGACAACATCTTGCTCCTTCCGAGTGTTATATTCAATGGGTTCGATCTAGGGCTTCCAAGCTCAAGATGCTTTATCCACCTGAGGAGCCTTTGTTTCCCATATTACCATTGTCTGCTTTTCTTCCTCCCGTTGATGAGAAGGTGGCTCTTCAAGAAGAGTTGGACAAGATGAAGAAAGAGAAAAAAGAATGGCTACTTGAGAAGACTACGATGCAAGAGCAACTGAAGGAGAAGGATGATCTCATTGAGTTACTTGAGCGGCGTGTCACGAAGAGACCAAGAGAGGATTTATCTTCCTCTAGTACTCCATCTACTATTCTTCCTACATCCGGTGCTTGGAAGGCCATTGTTGACAAATTGGTGAAAGATAAGGAAGATATGGAAGATCGGTACAAGAAAGAGATCAAGAGGATTCACATGAAGTATCAGCCAGGATTCAGAACTTCTTCGGATATGATTCCCTAGGCCTAGTTTACTTTTTCTCTCATGTATTAGGATTATTGATGTTTGTACTTCACTTGTAATCCTCACTTTGATCTTAATGAGAATGAGTTTTTTTTAAGTATTTCAAAAAGTGTCTCTTTATGAATATTGCAAGTTATCTTATAGTCCTTTGAAATCTTTGCATTTGCATACGCATACCATGCATCATACCCGCATTTGTCTTGCTTTTTTAGTGTTCTCCAGGGATCTTATGTTGTTTCTTGGTCTTCATTCAGTTTTCCTGTCAAGCTGACTCACCGATTTGATACTCGAGCTAATCGGAGAAGGGTGATGGAGACTTTACAACAAGAAAATCGCAAGCTGCGCGAAGAGGTTACATTTCTGAGGGAAAACTTGGAAAGAGTTTCTGCTATGATGGAAAGTTTGGTGGCTGCTCAGAATCAGCCACCTCCTAATTCTCCTGTTCAGAATACTGTCATCTCCGAGATTGTTACCGCATCAATTCCTGTTGAAACTGTTATTTCTCCTCGCTATCGTATGCCTGCTAGCACACCTTGGGGCATGCCAGTTGATTTTATTCCTGCTGGTTATCGTCCTCCTTATCCTGAGACTGCTGCATTTAATACTCTCCCACCAGTGTGGACTACTCTTCCTCCAGTTGTGACTACTGCACCGCCTGTGGTGCACACTATTCCGCACCATGATGAAATGATTTACCATGCTGAGCCTAGTGAAGGTGCTAGAGTGGCTGAAAGACTTGATGATTTCCAGGGACGCTTTGTTGAGATACAGAGAGAGATGAGAGCCTTGAAGCATAAGGATTTGTTCGGAAAAGATGCCTATGATCTTTGTCTGGTCCCAAATGTTAAAGTTCCGTACAAATTTAAGTTGCCTGAGTTTGAGAAGTACAAAGGCAACACTTGTCCGTTGAGCCATCTGACTATGTATGCAAGAAAGATGTCTGCTCAGACAGATAATGATAAGCTGCTGATTCACTATTTCCAGGATAGTTTGACCGGTGCACCCATGAGGTGGTATATGAGCTTGGATAATAGCCAAATCAAGACCTTCAATGATTTGGGAGAAGCATTTGTGAGGCAGTACAAGTATAAAGTTGATATGGCGCCAGATAAAGATCAGCTTCGTGCTATGTCCCAGAAGGACAAAGAGACTTTTAAGGAATATGCGCAGAGATGGCGCGAGCTGGCAGCCAGATTGTTCCTCCGCTGGAAGAAAAAGAAATGACAAAGATCTTCTTGAAGACTTTGGGTTCTTTTTATTATGAGAGGATGATAGCAAGCGCTCCTTCTGATTTCACTGAAATGGTGAGCATGAGGATGCGTTTAGAAGAAGGTGTCCGTGAGGGACGGTTAAGTCAAGAGAATAGCAATGGCTCAAGCTCTAGAAGGTTCAACTTTGGGAAAAAGAAAGAGGGTGAGACTAATGCTGTGTCTCGTGAAAGTTATAGAAGACCTCACAGTCGTGGGAATCATCATTCGCAGCATGTAGCTTCTGTAACACCGATGATTAACGTGGCTCCAACGGTGCCAGCAGCTCCAAAGTATCAACCTCATTATCAACAACCTCATATGCAACAAGGTGGTAATCAACAAGTTCGGGTTAAGCCGAGTTTTGATCCTATTCCGATGTCGTATGCGGATTTGCTTCCATCTTTGATTGCAAAGAATCTTGTGCAAACATGTCCTCCACCTCCAGTTCCAGAGACTATCCCATGGTGGTATAAGCCAGAGGCTCGCTGTGCTTTTCATCAAGGTGCCCCGGGGCATGATGTTGAGAATTGTTATCCATTGAAGTTTGAAGTACAGAAGTTGATGAGGAACAATGTTCTGTATTTCAATGATGTTAATCCAAATGTGCAGAAAAATCCGCTGCCAAAGCATGGTAATGCGTCTGTGAATATGGTTGATGGTTTTCCTGGTTTGTTCAAAATCTATGAGGTCCGTCATATTCGAAGGTCTTTGGTTGATATACATGCTTTCTTAAGTGAATATCACGATATTGATCACGATTATGCTGGATGTTGTATTTGCTCGGTGAATCCTCGTGGTTGCGTGATTGTTAAGAGAGACATTCAAAAGATGATGGATGACAAGTTGATCGAAGTGACAGCAAAAAGAGATGAGTATGAAAATGAAGTGAATGTTATTATGCCTCAGTTCAATCTTCCTGAGAGGGCTGTTCCTGAGAGAGTGGTTATTTCTTTTGACAGTCGCAAAAATGTTGTTACTCCATTGGTGATTAATTTGCCTGGTCCAGTACCATATGAGTCTGATAAAGCTGTTCCGTACCGGTATAATGCTATGATGATAGAAAATGGTAGGGAAGTTCATATTCCTACTCCAAAGTCTGTGGTTAGCATTGCTGATGTGACAAAGGTTACTCGAAGTGGTAGAGTGTATGCTTCAGATCCTCCGAAGAGAGTTGAAGATACAAGTGCGAGTAAACAGATTATGGATGTTGTTGTCCAATCAGGCCAATCTGGTAATAGTGAAGATGAGGTGTTAAAATTGATAAAGAAGAGCGAGTACAACATTACTGAGCAGTTGTTGCATACTCCGTCGAAGATATCAGTTTTATCACTCTTGATGTGCTCTGAGGCTCATAGGCAGTCTTTGCAGAAGATTCTTGATCAAGCTTATGTTGACCATGATGTGACTGTTGATCAGTTTGATAGTATTGTGGCTAATATCTTATCGTGCAACAATTTAAGCTTCTGTGATGATGATTTGCCTGAAGAAGGGAGGATTCATAACCTGGCGTTACATATTTCGGTGAACTGTCAGGAAGATGCTATGTCCAAGGTGCTAGTTGATACCGGATCATCTCTGAATGTGATGCCAAAGTCGACTTTGTTAAAGCTTGCGTATCAAGGTGCTCCAAGGAGGCATAGTGGGATTATTGTGAAAGCTTTCGATGGTTCAAAGAAGACAGTGATTGGTGAAGTAGATCTTCCTATTCTTATTGGACCGTTTATATTCAAAATTACTTTTCAAGTAATGGATATACGTCTCGCGTACAGTTATCTCCTCGGAAGACCCTGGATCCACGAGGCAGGAGCTGTGACATCCATGCTTCATCAGAAGTTGAAGTTTGTGAAAGAAGGGAAATTGGTGACCATTGAAGGTGAAAGGGTGATGCTTGTGAGCAATTTGTCTTCTTTCTCCTATATTGATGCTGAAGAAGAGGTGGGAACTTCGTTTCAAGCTCTTTCTGTTGTGGATAATGTTGCTAAGAAGAATGTCATGCCCATGTCTTCTTTCAAGGATGCTATGCGAGTGCTGGAAGCTGGTCAGTCTGATGGTTGGGGACGAGTTATTGATGCTGTCGACAATAAGGAAGGATTTGGTATCGACTTTGCACCAGGTGCAGTCCTCAACGACCCGAAGACTATTCATGAAGGTTTCCGAAGTGCTGGATTTATCAACGATCATTTCGCTGCTGCCATCATTGAAGATGATGAAGATGAAGAAATGCCTGACTTTGTTACGCATGGAAAGATTTGCCAGAACTGGATTGCTGTTGATGTTCCTTTTATTGTTCATGCTTCAAAGTAATTTGTTTTATTTTCTTTCAAAAAATCCTTTCACTCTGCCCAAGGTGAAAGTGATGTTTGTCGGGCTTTGTTTCAAATTTTATCATCGTCAATAAAATGTTATTTTGTTATTTCCATACGTGTTTTTCCTTTTTGTTTTATTCTGAAAAATGGTAACATAAAAAACCCAAAATAATAATAGTTGTTTATCTGCATAATGTTTGCACTTTCGTTCATACTCTAAAAAAAATCATTGTGCAGATTGATTGATAAACCCATTGAAAACAATGATCCTATGCCCTCTCCCAACTTTGAATTCCCTGTGTTTGAAGCTGAGGAAGAGGATGTTGAAGAGATTCCTGATGAGATTTCTCGGTTGCTTGAGCACGAGAAGAAAGTTATTCAGCCTCATGGAGAGTCTATAGAGATGGTCAACTTGGGTTCTGAAGATGAAAAGAAAGAAGTCAAAGTTGGAGCATTGCTTGGTCCTGATGTTAAGAAGAGGATTGTAGAGCTTCTCAGAGAGTATGTTGATGTATTTGCTTGGTCTTATCAAGACATGCCAGGTCTTGATACTGATATTGTGGAGCATAGATTGCCGTTGAAGCCTGAATGTCCACCTGTAAAGCAAAAGCTGAGAAGAACTCATCCCGACATGGCAGTAAAGATCAAAGAGGAGGTTCAAAAGCAGATTGATGCAGGTTTTCTTGTGACGTCAACTTATCCTGAATGGGTGGCCAATATCGTTCCTGTTCCGAATGGCTAAGTTTGATGTGTTCTCTTTTATGGACGGTTTTTCCGGTTATAATCAAATAAAGATGGCACCCGAGGACATGGAAAAGACCACATTTATTACACCATGAGGAACATTCTGCTACAGAGTGATGCCCTTTGGACTGAAGAATGCTGATGCGACATACCAAAGAGCTATGACTACACTTTTCCATGATATGATGCACAAAGAAATCGAGGTATATGTTGATGATATGATCGCTAAGTCGAGGACTGAAGAAGATCATGTTGAACATTTGCTGAAGTTGTTTCAAAGGTTAAGTAAGTTTAAGCTTCGTTTGAATCCAAACAAGTGCACATTTGGTGTACGTTCTGGAAAGTTGTTAGGTTTCATTGTCAGCCAAAGAGGCATTGAAGTTGATCCTGATAAAGTGAAAGCTATTCAGGAAATGCCTGCCCCAAGAACCTAAAATCAAGTAAGAGGATTCTTGGGCCATTTGAATTATATTTCGAGGTTTATCTCTCACATGACTGCCACATGTGCTCCGATCTTCAAGTTGCTTCGGAAAGACAAAGGTTGTGTCTGGACAGATGATTGTCAGAAGGCATTTGAAAGTATCAAAGAATATCTACTTGAACCTCCTATCTTGTCTCCTCCGGTGGAAGGTAGACCGATGATCATGTACTTGACTGTGTTGGAAGATTCCATGGGTTGTGTGCTTGGTCAGCAAGATGAATATGGAAGAAAAGAATATGCAATTTACTACTTGAGTAAGAAATTCACTGATTGTGAGTCTCGGTACTCCATGCTTGAAAAAACTTGTTGTGCCTTAGCTTGGGCTGCAAAGCGTCTTCGCCAGGGCTGCAAAGCGTCTTCGCCAGTATATGCTGAATCATACAACTTGGTTGATCTCTAAAATGGATCCAATCAAGTATATTTTTGAAAAGCCTGCTTTGAATGGGAGGATTGCTCGTTGGCAAATGTTGTTATCAGAATATGATATCGAGTACCGAACTCAAAAAGCCATAAAAGGTAGTATCTTGGCTGACCATTTGGCACATCAACCGATTGATGATTACCAACCTATCAAGTTTGATTTTCCAGATGAGGATGTGATGTTTTTGAAAGTGAAAGATTGTGATGAACCTTTGATTGAGGAAGGGCCGGAGTCTGGATCTCGATGGGGTTTAGTTTTTGATGGTGCTGTGAATGCACGCGGAAGAGGAATTGGGGCAATGATCATTACTCCCCATGGTTCACATATTCCTTTTGCTGCGAGGTTGACTTTTCCTTGTACCAATAATGAAGCTGAGTATGAAGCCTGTATTATGGGTCTTGAGGAAGCTATTGATCTGAGGATTGAGCATCTTGATGTGTATGGAGATTCTGCCTTGGTAATTAATCAGATTCAGGGTACGTGGGTAACCCATCAACCCCACTTGATCCCTTATAGAGATTATGCCAGGAAGATATCAACTTTCTTCACTAAAGTTGAGTTTCATTATGTTCCTCGTGATGAGAATCAAATGGCGGATGCTTTAGCAACTATAGCTTCTATGATAAAGGTGCACTAGTGGAATGATGTTCCCATGATCAGTGTGATGCGACTTGAAAGACCGACTCATGTATTTGCAGTTGAAGAGGTCCATGATGACAAGCCTTGGTATCATGATATTAAATGTTTTCTCCAGAGTCAAGAATACCCACTTGGGGCATCTGATAAAGATAAGAGGACTTTGAGGAGATTGGCAGGCAATTTCTTCCTGAATGGAAATGTGCTTTACAAGAGAAATTTTTACATGGTCTTGCTCAGATGCGTGGATAGACACGAAGCAGACATGTTAATGAAAGAAATTCATGAAGGATCTTTTGGCACTCATGCTAATGGGCATGCAATGGCTAAAAAGATGTTGAGAGCAGGTTACTATTGGTTGACAATGGAATCTGATTGTTGCAAGTATGTGAAAAAGTGCCATAAGTGTCAAGTGTATGCTGATAAGATTCATGTGCCACCAGCTTATCTCAATGTGATTTTTTCCCCATGGCCTTTCTCCATGTGGGGAATTGATATGATTGGTATGATTGAACCCAAGGCTTCAAATGGGCATCGTTTTATTCTTGTGGCAATTGACTACTTCACCAAGTGGGTGGAAGCAGCATCGTATGTTAATGTGACCAAGCAAGTCGTGGTTCGGTTTATCAAGAATAACATTATCTGCAGATATGGTGTTCCGAATAGAATCATTACTGATAATGGTTCGAACTTGAACAATAAGATGATGAAAGAGCTTTGTGAAGAATTCAAGATTCAACACCATAATTCCTCTCCTTATAGACCGAATATGAATGGGGTTGTTGAAGCTGCGAATAAGAACATTATGAAGATCATTCAGAAGATGGTTGTGACGTACAAGGACTGGCATGAGATGCTCCCTTTTGCTTTGCATGGGTATCGTACATCTGTCCGCACTTCAACAGGGGCAACCCCTTTCTCACTTGTTTATGGTACAGAAGCAGTGCTCCCTGTCGTGGTTGAGATCCCATCAATGAAAGTTCTGATGGAAGCCAAGTTGACTGAGGCTGAATGGTGTCAGAGTAGATTTGATCAGTTGAATTTGATTGAGGAAAAGAGAATAACAACTTTGTGTCATGGTCGGTTGTACCAGCAAAGGATGAAGAAAGCTTTTGATAAGAAGGTCAAACCTCGTGTATTCAGAGAAGGCGACCTTGTGCTAAAAAAGATTCAGTCTTTCCTTAAAGATTCTCGGGGCAACTGGACTCCGAACTATGATGGCCCATATGTTGTTAAGAAAGCCTTCTCTGGAGGTTCATTAATTCTTGCAACTATGGATGGCGAGGAGATCACTCGCCCTGTGAATGCAGATGCAGTCAAGAAATACTTCGCCTAAAAAATAAAAGAACAGCTCGCTAAGTTGAAAACCTGAAAGGGCGGCTTAGGAGAAAATGAGCGTCTGGGTGGATTGAAAACCCGAAAGGGCGGTCCAGGCAAAAATTAGAGACATAAACAGAAATAATTATCCCGGTAGATTGAAAACCCGAAAGGGAAATCTAGGCAAAAGTTAGGGATCATGGCAAGTAACTGCGTCAACAGACTGGATCACTTGTAGCAACCGAGGATTTCAGATTCTATCCCTCAGAAGAATTGCCCATCAAAGATTCTTATTCACTCATCCTTGACTGAAGTTTCAGACACAATGGAGTTCAAAGTTGATAGGGAGAATATTGATCATTGTATTTCAATGTAGCCATTTTCCATGTATTTACCATTTTTCAAACTTGTAATGATCCATGGAGTCATGCCATTTGCTGACTACCATTCTATCAATGACTTTGAGCTTTTATCCAATTGTTTGCAATTCTTTATATTGTTTATGTTTACAAAATTTCAATTTATTGCTGATGATGATTTTTGAAACAAATTTAATAAATTTAATCTTTGAAGATTTTAAAACCATTTTTCTTTTGATATATGAACAAAGAAAGGATATCAATAGTGCCTCCAAGAATGGTAAAGTCTGGATGTGTGTAACTCATCTCTCCCAAAGTAGGGTTTGACTCGGTTGCGTCCATGCAAAGTTCCTGGATAGTCTTGACAGGTTGATGATGATGATGTTTTGTTCCCCAACAATAAGCATGAGCAGAATTGTGTCTGTTCTGAGTTCCCATGTTTTCTCCAGAAGAGTTGTTGGAAACGATGTTCTTAAGGATCCCTAGTTGAGTTTTAATCTCTTCCTCAGCAAGTTGAGAAGCATTGGGGATCCCCAGCTGAGCTCTTGTTCCTCATCTTGAATTGTTTGCATCCTTGAATATAGAAGTATTGATATAGCAAGCAGTTTAGAGGTTTTATTTTACCCGATGGTGGATATTGATTTAAAATCCCTCGTAACTGTGTTTTGGCTATGATGTTAACTTCTGATATCCCCATACGGATCCCCAGTAGGTCTGCATGTATTGGTTTCCAGCAGGTTCCTATGTGATTTTTAACAGGTCTTGCACTCTATTCCCGAATGGAGCAGGAGTGGTATGACAGTTATTCCTCGTGAAGTTTGATTTTTATCAAGAATACTTCCATCTTCAGCAGATTATTACCTTTCCTCAGCAGGATGATATCCCTAGCAGATGTTGTCTCATCATGATTTAAGCCTTGTAGTAGGATTTTATTCCTTTGATGGCTTATGACAGTCCCCTGCAAGATTTCAAGTTGAATCTCCAGCATGATTCCCTGCATTGTTGCCTTGGGATTAGCCGAGTATCTGGTTGTTATGGTGTTCATGTCACCAGTTTCTTATCTTTATGTCTGTTTTGTCATCATATTCATAAGCATATCCATACGCATAAGCATAGCATCGTTTGCTTGCATTCTTGCGTTTATCATTGTTCTCTGCTCTTTGGTGTGGATTTTCCCCACAGAGGGTGTGTGTTGTCTTCCTCTCAAGTTTAGAGTGTCGACCATTAAGCAGAAAGTGTTAATCCTTTATAATTCCCCACTGAGTTTGTTTCTCGTGGATGATTTTGATTTAGTTTCCTCCCAGTTTATTATCTGGATGGAATCTCCTCAGTTGAGATATTTCCTCCTCGGGATGAGTCTTGCTTGACCGTTTCTCTCTAATTTGTTCTTGGATTGAACTTTGGTCCCCCTTTGGTGGATAATATTGCTTTGGAATTAAGCTATCATTGTTTGATAGTGGGCAACATTTTCTCCAGCTTGAGTATATTACTTTGGAATTAAGCTATCAGTAATCGATAGTGGGTAATATTACCAAATTGATCAAGTTCTTTTACTTGTACTCCTACCCAGTAAGTTAGGTAGTTGAGAATTTTTCTACCCAGTAAACCCAGTAGTCGAGATTTCTTTCTTCTTACCCAGTAAAAAGGTAATAGAAGCTCTTTCCCTTTGAGTGAGTTCCTACCCAGTAAATCAGGAAGTTGATCATACTCCTATCCAGTAAATCGATAGTCGAGTCCTTTATATTTTATACCCAGTAAATCAGGTAGTTGAGAATTTGTCTGCCCAGTAAAAAGGTGGTGGAGGTTATCCCTCTGTATTTTGCTCCTATCTAGTAAATCGATAGTCGAGTCCGTTATTTTCCTACCCAGTAAACAGGTAGTTGTTGATTCTTTTCCAACTCAGTATTTCTCCATTTTTGGACTCGAATACTTTGTTTGATTGATATTTCCTGGCAGGGTGTTTACTTTCCCTGGTTGAATCTGTTCCTTGATTTTATCATATCTTTTCCCAAATGGAGCCAGCTATCCAGTGATTTATTTTCCTGGACTCTTTTGTTGTCTGTTGTTTTTCCCCAGCGGGATTTTCTTCTGTGTCCCCAAGTTTTTGCTTTCCTCTGGTGGTCATATTTTCCCCACAGAGATCTTGGGTTTGCATATCATATTCATATCATGTCATGTTCTCTTAGGACAAAAATTGGGTTTTCTATATTTAAGTCTCTTCCATCTTGTAGAGACGAAGATGTCAATCTTCATATCTCCGGATTGAAGAAACTTAAATAGGGGCAGCTGTAACACCCTATTTTTTTGCCCTAAGATTCCTTTGCATTTCATCTGCATTTTTGCATACAAACAAGATCACGCCTGGTTCGTTTCTTCTCAGATGAAGGGTCTATGCTTCGCAGGGGATCACCTTTGTTTTTACTTCTTTATATTTGTTTATATTTACTAACTTCTAACCAAAATACAAAAAAAATATGTGGCAGTCTGCTTCTTCTTCTTGTTGTCTGTGTTGCAGGATTTCAAAGACAGGGCAGTTGATTTCAATTCGGATGCGTTTGTTCAGTCACAATTCGATTTCAGATGGATGTTTGACCTAATATTGGTCAAACTATCAAAGGATTGTTTCGACTGCAAGTTGTGTTGTGTGACAGTGTTTTGTGCGAAGTTCGGTTTGTTCATCAGTTTATCAGTGGTTCGTCTGTGGATTTATTTTCCTCAGCACGTATTCAAATAATCAAGGAAATTTTCAGATGATTCAAGTGGCTGTGGCTTAGGTGGCGACTCTGTGTACCTTGATTTAGGTTAATCAATAGCGTACACTCACGATTTTACCGCTACACAATGCCTGATTATGAGCACGCCCTTCAGAAGTTAGATCCAAGTCTGTGAAACCCAATCCGTGACTGGCATTGACGCTGGATACCACTACTTCCAACTTATTTACCGAAATATCCTGAGGCACGTACGCCTTGTTCAGAATATTCAGGAGAGCCTTCCTATGAGAATTAGAACACATGAGCAAGGACAAGATGGAAATCTTCGACGGAGTCTGCTGCAGATGGTCCACAATCTTGTAGTCTCTCTTTTTGATAATCCTCAGGAATTCTTCAGCTTCTTTATCAAAGGTGAGGTCTGGATCAGTTGCTGGTGCAGGATCGTTGACAACTACTGGCTGCTTCCCTCTCGCTCTAGCCTGGGCTTCTACGGTGTCTCTGGGTGGTATCGCACTATTTCTTAGTGTTTCCGGCGCAAACAACCTTCCACCTCTAGTAAAGCCCCCTACTCCAACATTTTCTACTTGAGCTGGGGTTGTACTAGACATGGCCAACTCTTGCTTCTGGCCGTTACAGTATACTTCACCACCATAATTCCAAGGAATAGCTCTATCACTATGATACATTACTGGTCCTGCTGTGGTGATGGTTATCGGTGCCGCTCTGGCCCGTGAAGGAACTTGAGATGGATCGTAGAAGATAGTTATTGTGGAGACTTCACTTTCTTTTACAACCTTGTCAAACTGCAACATTCCCTCATCAATCATACTTTGGATTCCGGCTTTCAACTGCTCACAACCATTCGTAGGTTCAGCACATTCCGGACAATCTTCTTCACACCCAGGGAAGATACCTTTCTTTGACAAGAAAACTTTAACAACATTCAACGGAGTCTGCAGGTCGTTGACATCACATACCAAGTTCAGATTCTCCCCTTTATCAACTGCCCTAACCATACCTCCGTGAGGAGGCATGGGGTTCTGAATTACATTAGGAGTAGGAGCGAAGTTAATCGCTTTGGAATTTACTAGGTCTTGGACTACATACTTCAAATCCTTGCAGTTTTCCTAGTATGTCCAGGAGCTCCGGAGTGAAATTCACATCTAGCATTTGTATCGTACCCTTCAGGAAGTTGCCCCGGCCTCGGGGGTTGCAAAGTTCTGAGCTGAACCAACTGAAGTTGGAGGAGATTCTTCAGAAGTTGTGAATAGGACATAGGCGGAGTGTCGAGCTGCCTTTATCTGGTTCTCTGAGAATAGTATGGACGGGGAGTTCTTTGTTGATACCCTTGCGAGTGTTGCGGTTGTGGTGGTTGGACTTGCTGTTGAACAGGTTGAGCTGAGATAGTGACAGGGGCCACTTGCTGATAAAATCCTTTGTTGATTCCTCCCCTCTGCGCGTAAACTGCACTAGTCTCTCCTTCTCTTCTTTTCATGAAGGGTTTCTTAATATCGGAACTTGAAGCGCCTCCGTTCTGAATCTTCCCTTTCTTGAGCCAACTTTCTATCCTCTCGCCAGTCAAGATGATATCCGAAAATCCACTTGAAGAACATCCAACTAGCCTTTCCATGAAATGCCCAGGGAGGGTATCCAGGAACAGGTCAAGCATTTCTCTCTCCAACAAAGGCGGGTGCACTCGAGCGGCCATTTCATGCCACCTTTGTGCGTAATCTTTGAAACTCTCTGAGCTCCTCTGAGTCAAACTCTGAAGTTGGGTGCGACTGGGCGCCATGTCAATATTATACTGATACTGCTTGAGGAATGCTTCTCCCAATTCCTTCCAGTTTCTTACAGAACTTCTCTCTAGCTTCATATACCATTCCAAGGACCCTCAAGAGAGACTATCCTGGAAGTAGTACATCCAGAGTTTTTCATCCCGAGTATGGGCAGCGATCTTCCGATAGAATGCCTGCAAGTGAGTCTTTGGGCAGGAACTACCATTGTACTTGTCAAACGTAGGCGGCCTGAATTTGTGAGGAATAACCACCCCGGGGACTAGGCCCATGTCAGACACATCTATCCCCAAAGTATGTCTACATTTGAGGGCTTATACTTTCTCAGCAAGCACCAAAAAATCATTAAGATTTCCTTCTCCAGCGAACCCCATGTCATTGTTGAAATAAGGGAATTGATCCCCCTGTCTGTCTTGTACTGGAACAAAAGTTGTCGTGCCTGGTTCTGGAATATGAGGTCCACCTGGGCCATTGCTGGTGTTGGGAGGAGCCCCTTGCCCGTCAGAAGTGGTCACAGGAGTATTAGTATGAGGAGGGTTGAGCCCTTGAATTGCATTCCTTAACTCTTGTTGTCCCTGAGCCATCCCTTGCATCATGGTCATGAACTCTCCCATTCTGGTGCGAAACTCATTAAGCTTTGTTTGCTTAGCGTCCATGACTGTCCTCTGATTGCTGCGAGTTGCGTAGCGATGCGGGATATCTTGTCGGAGATGCCGGGTCTTGGAAGCTCTCGCAATCTTTGCCTGAAACACAGATAAATTAAGCATCCTATAGAAAAACCTGCAAAAACAAAGAAGAAATGCAAATGATGCGTATGCAATGCAATGTGTTCCTTTTATTCCCAAGACTCTCCTTGTTTCCGGTCCTGACATTAAGAGAATAATAATTGGGAAGAAGACCCAAGTGATGTTCAAATACAATGACGGCCGTGGAGAATTGGTGCTCATTACCCCGTGTCGGTGCAACAAATAACGAACAAGAGATTCAAAGCAATTCAATCACATAAACTGAAGTTTGAAACAACAAAGTCCCCGAAGGGTGCCAACAAAGTACATCAAATAAAAGGAATCCCATAACAAGCCTGTGGGTAATCCAAGTACAATAGCATGAAACTAAACCCTAGGGAACTCTAAGTCCTGCAGCCTCCAGCTAAGACGCTTGACATTCTGGAACAACTGAACGATATCCGGATGATCAGGCTCCTGGATAAGTCTCTAGATGAGGAGGTCCCTCGTATCAAAGGAAGCATGTAACTCTTCAATCTGCTGCAGGAAAGCCATCTCACTCTCTTTGCTTGGACCCGGCTCGGCCTTTGACCTCTTCACATCAGCTTTCAATTTCAAGTCTTCTATTTCTTTTTGAGCTTCTTTTACTGCTTGATGACTTTCTGCTAGACGTTGGAGACGACCCTTCTCTTGATGATAAGCCTTCTGAAGGAGCTCTCTCTGTCCATCTAAAGAATCTTGAAGACTCTTGATTTCCAGCTTATGCTTGACGTCCATCTCCTTTTGCTTCTTCAAATTGTCTTCCCATTTTTCTTGCCATAAGGTAACAACTTCATTGGCTTCATTCAGGTCTTTCCTCTCTTTCCAACGCTGGGCTGCCTTGTGAGTTTCAGCTAATCCCTTTTTCTTGAAGTAAAGCTCTCTCTCTTGAAAATCTTGCTGCTTGAGCCTAACCATCTCTTCAGCTTTGTGAGCTCTTTCTTCCAACTTTTAATTCTGCATCTTCAGCTTCTGACATGAACTGTAAACTTCTTGATTCTCTAACCTGGGCTGCTTGACCAAAGCTTCCAACTTCTGATAATCTTCTAAAGGCATTGTTGCTGGAGGCGGAGTTGGTACAGAAAAAGGGACTAGAGCCGTTTGAACCTCCTCCTTTATCCAAGCTTCAAATTCAGGGCACATCCGGTTGTTGCTCTTGCCTAGACATGTCGTGTCCTTTCTTTTGATCACCTTCCAAGAACCTGTAACTTTTCTGACCAACGGAAGATTGTCTTTCACCGGGAAGTAAAAAGTTTGGAATAACTCAGATTCATCAGGAATCTCCTTGAGCGCATACCCTAATTGTCTTCTTAAGAGAATGGGATTGTAGTTGATACCTCCTGATACTCCCAACAAAGGCACATTAGGGTAATTCCCACAACTGGTAATGAAACTCTTTCCTTTCAACCTCAAAGTAAACCACCTAATATCTCTGGCGAACAAAGTACTCAACTTCTGGGCCCAAGTAGTATTAGGATCAGTAAAACTCTCAGTAGTAGGCAAGTGTCTCATAGCCCACTTGTAGAATAAGGGAGCAAAACATCTAACCAGACCTCCTCGCTTCTTCTCATTCTTATAGTGCACTGAATAATACAAGTCACCTAGGAGAGTGGGCACCAGATTCTTCAACACAAACAAATGAATAGCATTTATGTCCACAAATTTGTCCATATCAGCGAATAGGATGATCCCATAAATGGATAGTGCTAAGATGGCGCAAACAGAATCCCACTGCTTTTCCACGGCACATTCTTCAGCTCTTCTGACCAGAAACTCTAAGGGAAACCCAAGTACTCCTGCCTTGGTGGCAACCAGATTGACAGATACCTCTGATGGGCTCAAATAAAGAGCTTTAGCGATGTCAACGTGGGTTGATCTTGTCATCTCTGAGTTGAAAGGAATCTTATCCTTGATTGACACTCCCATAATCTCAGCATACTCTTCCAGCAAAGGACCCAAATGAAAATCATGAAATGTGAAACACCTGAGCCGTGGATTGTAATACTACAACAAAGTGTGAATGTCGCTTTTCTGAGAGCTATCCAAGTTGAATACCAAATCCAGAATATCACCATACTTTTCCTTGAAGTAACCCAAATGACTCGGGGTAATCAGAGACACCAATTGGTTGATCAGGTCCATCTTGGTATCAAAGAATTTGTAGTGCACAGTTCTCTTTCTGACGTCTTCCATTCTGAAGCAATGATATGACCAGGAACCGGGAGTGATGCAGACCCTGAGAATAAAAGAAACACAAATGATTAATGATGATATGATGCTTATGCAAGACGAGGCATGTGATTAGTGAAGTGTCTGTGATGTGCCAATCATATAATCAGGTGTCGGTGCAAGGTCACAATATCCACATATCACAATAACAATCCCTCAGATCCGGGATCCATATCTTAGAACCAGAAATCCAGATCACAAAACTGAACCAATGGCAAAGCGGGTATGCTGAAGGTCTTAGGGTTCCTGCAAACCTGTAAACCCCTCCCAATCTCACGGGTGTGCTACTCGGGTCAACATCACGGACTCTCAAAGTCGAATAGCAATAATACGTTCACCATTTCCGAGAAATGGCTCATGACCAAATCAGGGAATCGGTTTGGCATTATGCACTACTCAGGGAGGCCTTAGTTGAGTCCGGAAAAACAAGCATCCCTCACAAGTCTCCAGCTTCAAGCACTGAGTCGAGAAACAATAGTACATTCATCCCGAAGGGTACAATACTACCGTCATACGATCAGTTTGCTTTAACTGAATTCCTATGAGAGAACCAGGCCATCCTATGCGAGTTCCCAATGGACCCTCGAATGCGAGTGGGTTTGCCAACAAATGTGGTCTGCCACTGTCATCACTGGAGAGGGGTGTTCCCATTAAGGTCCTCAAAGATCGGTCACCAGATGCACATAACTATCAAGGTTGTACCCTGAAGTGGAGAAGAACCCCCACACAGAATAGTCCCGAGACGATCGAAATCTGGGTGTGGAACACATTGCCACTCATCATGTAACCATGCAAGCACAACGTGTCCACGCTAATCCTATAGTGCACTCAAGCCGGGTAGTTGGCTTATCTCACAGTAACTCCCATCTCGCAGAAAAAATGAAAACCAGCACAGCCAGACAGTCCAATATAATATGATGCATGGAAAATAAATACTGAAAGCGGTAAATAAATGCGGTAAAGTAAAGCTGTAAATAAAAACAGTAAAGCTAAACTAAAGCACACAAAAGCAAACAAATAAACACCCAAAGAAACAAGATCATGTACATGCTTTGGAGTTTCATGTGAGTTGGTGCTAAATCAGAATTGTATTGGTACTGCTTATAGAAAGCTTCAGCAAGATCATTCCAGTTGGGAATGTTGGTACTCTCCAGTTGATAATACCATTCTAGTTGGGATCCAGACAAACTCTCTTGAAAGAAATGTATCCATAACTTCTTATCAGGAGTATGGGGTTGAATTCTTCTGACATAAGACCTTAAATGCAGTTTTGGGCAAGACACACCATCATATACCACAAAAGTATGAACCTTGAAACCCATAGGGATGGAGACTCCAGAAATCAAACTCAAATCTTCAAAGTCACACCCAAAATTCTTTTGTAATTACATAACATTCATTCTGTCTACCAGCATCTTATACTTCTCCTTACTAGCAGGATCATGATAATAGTTCTCCTCAGAATCAGAATCTTCCACAGTATCATGGAGACTACCTCCTTCTCTTTCAGAATTTTCAGACTCAAGATTCTCAACCTCTTCTTCTATCTTGACAGGACCTCTGAATCTTTTACCCAGGTTGATGAGGCCCACTAATTTTCTAGTCTTCATCTTTTTCTTAGTCAAAAGTGCCTTCAGCTCATCTTGTCCCTTGGACAAGTTCAGGATCATTTCTTGAAATTGTGCATTCTGAGTCAGGAGATCCTTAACAGTTTGTTCGAGAGCCATTTCTGCTAAAATAAACAACGATAAGATAAGATACTTGTTCATAAGAAACTTGTGATGCAATGATATGGTATGCATATGCTTATGCAATGTTTTCAAGGACCGCAGGATTTAAATTTTTTTAAACGAAAACAAGAACAAAATTTTATTAGTAAATACTTAATATAAGTTTTGCCCCTTGGGCTTACAAAGAAATAACAATAAGATACAAAAGATAAATATATGGGGTCTTAAGTCTCCAATGGACGCTTCCTCTTTACGTGGAGGTACTTGTTGAGGTTTTTCTCCTCGTGAAGTTGCCTTGTTAGCTCCAGAATTCTTTCTTGACCAACTCTGAAATGAGTCTCAAAATTATCCCTTTACTCCTTTAACTGAATCCAGGACTTTTCCAATTCTTCCAAATCAGTGAGCATGTCTGGATGAAGGATGGTATAAGGAACATATGCTTCAGCAACAAGCTCCATAGTGACTGGTAGAACATCAGGATATCGCATCATAAGAGTCTGAGCACGAGATCGAACCCATCTGAGATAAGGCTCCATAGGAATAAAATACTTTAGCTCCAAAGTATTGCTGTCAATCTTGTTCACCTTGTTCCAAGCTCGTATAAACCTTTGATGGTAACCCTGAAGATCGTTGTCATAGTCGAACACGATACCCTGAATAAGCATGTCATGAGGACCATTACTCCGAGCATAACCAAACTGACGTAGTGCTAAAGAAGGGTGTAAGTAATTCCTCCTCTTATACCAAGGAGTGGCACATTAGGGAATTCCCCACAACGGTCAATGATAGTAACATTCTCCATAGATCGAGAGCAGCAATGAATGTCTGAATGAGAAAGTGACATGATCCTCTTAGACCACCTGAACCCTTGTTCATTCTTCATCACCAATCGAGGAAGGTGAGAAATAAACCACATAGACAATAAAGGTATGTAGCACATCAGAGTTCCTCTCGCCTTCGTAGTACGAGTGTGAAGAGAATGTAAGATATCTCCAAGTAATGTAGGCACTGGATTATGAGTCAAAAATATGTTGATGGCGTATACGTCTATGAACTGGTCTGGATTAGGGAACAAAGCAAAGCCATAGATCAATAGGGCTAGGATCTCCTCAAAAGCATCATAACTCATAGCCTTCAGGAACACTTGAGCTTTCTTCATCAATACCTTAGCAAGAATACCCTTAACTCCGCTTCTCGTTTCTATGACAATGTCTGATTTCTTCAGATGTAGGGTTGCATCAATGACTTCGGGTTTAGGCTCTTTTCTAAGCCTGTGAAGAGTCTTTGATCAAGGATAGGTATACCCAATAGTTTGGAGAATTCTTCCATTGTAGGAACCAGCTGATAGTCGGGGAATGTGAAGCAATGATGTTTAGGATCAAAGAACTGAAACAGGACACTCATCATGTCTTCATTGAACCCTGAAGTGACTAGATCCAATAGGTGACCATGCCTCTTGATGAATTTGGAGTTTTCAAAAACTTGAGAGACCAATTCCTTAAGCTTAGGAGGTATTCCTACAAAGTTGATCTGGATAGTATTCCTACGAGCAGAAGCCATGACCTGCAACAAAGAACAAAGATAAATCCTTTGGTCCTTGAAATGGTTAGTGAAAATGCTATGCTTATGATGCATGATGTCATGATGTTATGCTCAATCACAAACATGTGGCACACAAAAACAAGTCACACAATAGCCCTAGGTTTGAAGGCTTGCACGAGGTTTAAAGGTAAGTACCCTCCCCTGAAGTTTAGTTGGTTCATCTTGTCCTACAAAAGTAACCAGGTTCTAAGGGATCTCAATATCACTGATCATTCCCAAGGGTGGTTGTTCAGTAGGCAACTTACTTGCCAACCAAAACCCTCAAAGTTTAGGATCTCAATGAGCGTAGTATCGAGTATCAACCAACTTTAGACTTCTCCAAAGCCGGCTATCTCACTACTTTCTAAAGGCCAAGATGGGATAACTAGGGTTCTAAAAGTCAGTTAGTGTATTGAAAACATATGGCAGCCCCATATTATACTTAACTTACTTAAGGAACATAAGCACCAACCAAGAAGTCACACTAACTATGGCCACCAGATCAACCATATCGGTATACGCCGTACAATTTCCTTGGTCTATTGCCATTTACCTAGGGTACACTAGATCCAGGTTAGGATCTTTCACACAAAAATCCTAACAAGTAATATAAAGTAAACAAAGCAAACAATTTAAGTGATCTAATTCCTAAGGGTACCCCTCTTTTACTTAGTAATTCCCCAGCAGAGTCGCCAGTTCTGTAACACGGCGGGAGAACTGACTTTTAGTCATGTTGCGGATAGCAAGAGTCGCCACCGACTTTTATTTTATCCAAGTGGAAATGACATAAAAGAACATGAAAGACCTATTTTAAAAGACTTGAGTTCGGGGGGTAGGTTATATAAAGGGAAGGTGTTAGCACCCTTTATATCCATGGTTATCCATAGGCTCTTAGTTACTTAGCTCACTTAAATTGTTTTTGAAAAGTGCAGTGTGTGATTAGAAATTTTTCTAAGTACTTTGTAATGATCCTCGTATGGATGTATACAAAGCCTTGTTTTGAAAAAATTTTAAGAAAGTGAGGTGTAAAAAGTATTTTGAAATGTGAGCAAGCAACTAAGAGGTACCTACCCTAGATTAAGTCTTTCATGTTCTCGTATGTTCTTTCAATGGTAAGACTATCCCTATTATTAAGGAATAGGTAGTCATTACCTTGGATGTGTTAAGGGACGGGCGTAGGGTCATCGTATGGTCATAGAAGGCAACTTAAGGGATGTCTTTAGCAATTTGTAGGGACTATCATCATTTATTCGAAGGGACAAGATCATTATTCCATAAGCAACCTCGAAGGGACTTGATCTTTTAAACTGTAGGGACTATGATGATTTATACTTGAAGGGATTTTACTTAAGACATCCCTATATTCGAGGGACTTGACCATTTTATTTTAAGGCAACCAAGAGGAATACCCTAGGAAGTGCAAGATGGCGATCAAAGATCGACTTACGTGTGTGAGTGTTTATTTTCAAATATTTATCTTTTTTTAAAGTTAATTATCTAAATTAATTTTAATTAAAAATAGTTTCCACACCTTATTTACTAACCACGCAATAAATATAATAAAAATAATGACGGAAAAATAAACCTACGAATTATTACATGGCTTTGGGATAATTACAATATAATCGGAAAAATAAATAATAAAGCAAATATAAATAAGTAATAATAATAAATAAAGCAATAATAATAAACATTAGAAAAAAGAAAATAATAATGGAGAAATAAAGAAAAATTAGAATTTTTAAAGAAATTATTTTAAGTTAAATAAGATAGAATTTTATGAGTTTATAAGAAAAATAATATAAGTTTAAATGATAATAATGATAATAAAAGGATAAGGTATTAAAAATTTATACAAAATAAAGAGTTATTAAAAAAAATATTTTAATTAGGGTTTAGGAAAATAAATTAAGTTTTTAGGGTTAAATGAAAAAAAAAAACAGGGTTAGTTAAAGAAATTAGGGTTTTTAAAAATAATTAGTTAAAATAAATTGGTTTTTATTTACAAAATATATATACATATAATAAAAGTTATATACACAAAATATTATTAGGGAAAAAAATTAATTAAAATAAATATTAATAAAAAAAATTATGAGTTTTAAAAATAATAAGATTTATAAAAAATATTATTGGTTAGTATTTAATAAGTTAATTAATAATTATAAGAAAATAGAAAATAAAGAAAATATGTAAAATATAAAAGTGGGGAGGCTTGGTTTTGATCCCAGGACCTACCCCTTACCAGAATCAGAGGCAACCACTAGGCTAGGCGCATGCTTATGATATACATTGGGTAGTATTAATTATATAATAAAACCTGTAAACAAAACAAATGTTAAAAAAAATAAGAAAAACCTGGGAATCGAACCCATGTCACATGCTTTCTATATAGGCGCTCCGTCCACCAGACCAAACTACACATTCTAATATTATTTAAGAATCAATTAATAAAATAATAAAACAAAATTTGAATTTCCCAGATCGCGCCAAAATCCAGTCGTCTTCAACCTTGGATTTTCGCAGGTTTTCTTGCGAAATTTCCTGCGAATTTACTTATGAATTTTATTGTATATTTTTTCGCAGGAAACCAGTAATCTTGAATACCTACAAAACAAGCAAAATTCATCCAAATTGAACACACCAATAGCTTGTCCAGGTTCTATATGATTCAAATTTATCAACCAATGTCATTTATATGGTCTAAACCGTAAAGCCCTAAAAGCTTAGTCGAAACCCTAGTTATGGTAGAATACAACTTAGATCACAAAACTCCAATGTTGTTGCCCATAAATCATCTCTATGACACTACAAACACAAACCAATAATCAAATATCGTTTATAATGCATAAATCATATGAATCGAAAAAAATAAAAACAAAGCAAAAACGAATTCGGTTTGTGCTTATGGTGATGCTTTTGATGATGATGATGATGAGTGATTCATGTTCTAAATGACCTCAGGAAGTTATCCCCACCTTCAAATCACCTGAAAAAGACCAAAATATAGGAAACCGAATTTGAATATTTTTATGAAAATTTGAAGTTTGCAAGTAGTTGTTCTTGTCCAATTTTCGTCCCCTCATGCAGTGGTCATGTTGTGTTCTTATAAGTGAGTGAGATTAGGTCAAAATATGGTGGATTATTTGGGCTTTTGGGTGCCTTGTTCATGAAGTAATTCCATCACCTTAAATGTTCAAAAATCATATGAATACTTGCTATTTTAGGTTCAATCTGACTTTAGTTGATTTCCAATCATTCTAAATATAATTCAAATGATTTTCAATCAAAGATTTCATGCTTTATTTGATTTTTCATATTTTATATATATTTAAATTGAATTTTAATGAATAAAATCCAAATAAATATAAAATAAACTATAAAAATCTGAAAAAATAAGCATTGGGTCGTGCATGATGTCATTGTAAGGATTGGGTTACAAAATTGCAAGCCCATTTGAAAATTTTTGGTTTTAAGACCTCATTTGCTCAATATACCCCTTAAAAATTTCCCAACTTTGCCAAGGCATAAATCCCTTAATTTTAAGGATATGAAGGTGTTCTTGGACATTTTGGAAAGCTTAAAGAGTCCTCTAACCAACCTCTTTGGTCTCATGTCCATATCCTTTACCATTTTCAAATTATGCCCTTTGGAAGATGTTGACTTTTTGTTGACTTTTGAAATGACCTATAATGTTTTAGCTCATATCTTCTAAATGAAGCATTTTTAGGCTTGGCTTGTGAGACACAAAGTTGTATAGAATTCAATTTACTTCAAAAGGAGATTTGGATGGGAATTTTTTGATGAAGCATGTGAAAGTTATGGCTGGTCAAAGTTCAGTTGACTTTCCTTAAGAAAACCCTAATTAGAAACTCCTGATTCTTGATGATCTGAAACTTCCTTGATGAATCATGATCAACCCTTGATCAAATGACGAATTTTACTTCATAAACTTGATCTTGGCAAAAAATCTTGAAGTTTGACCTCAGTTTGACTTTTTAACTACTTTGACTGATTTTTGCATATCTGATCATCTGACTGGGCATAATTATTGGGAAAGCCTTGAAAATTGACATGAGGATTCTTGAATACATGTGGGATGTTATTGTCATACCCCAAATTTGTCCTACCCGCACTATTTTATTTTCTGTCTAATCATTATTTCAAAAAAAATCAAAAAAAATATGTATCGTTTTATTTTTCTGTCTGATATTCGGGAAATACAAAAATATGTCATTTATTTTTCAAAGCAAGAAATTCAAGTTTTATTTTGTTGTTCAAGCCTATTGGCCCATTTACCGTTTTTATGTACAAAAGTTACAAAAAAAAACAATTACTAAAAGTCAAAAAAAAAATATATTCATTATTCTCAAAAATATCTTCTTTTATTTTATTTCAAAGTCCATTTCCATTTTAACTTCTAAACCCACAAAATTCACAAAAAAAAGAAAAATTTACATTATTATTTGAATTCATTATCTTTTTCTTCACAATCCCGTTTTTTATATTACTATTTTTGTTACCCTTTATTATTATTATTATTATTATTATTATTATTGTTGTTGTTATACCAGTTTTTATAATTTCTATTATTTCTATTATTATTGTTTCTCTTATTTTTGTTATTAATTATTATTTCCATTTTTATTATTTTCACAATTATTATTATTTCTTGTTCACTCTAAAAAAAGTTGTCATTAACAATGCCACTCATTCACAGCCTGTATAACAACCTGTCTCTCTCATTTATCCTTCCATCCACTCACAAATAGACCCCACCATTCACGTACTGATTTCGTACAACCCATTCCACTCACAATTCTCAGCCAACGTTTCAATCCATAACCAACAAGTTCCTTTCATTTTATAACAACCAAAATTGTGCATTTTTTTTTAACTCCACAAAAAGTTTCCTCACTTTTCTTCTAATCAGTAACAGAGCCACTCTCTCAACCTCTGAATTTTTTTCCATTCTGCAGCAAATACCAACCCTCATCTATTTATTTATTTATCAAACCAACACAACCACAAACAAAGCATTCGCAGAAAAACACTGAATCACAAACAAAAGAAAAGATGAGCTGAAGGTGATGAACCACGGAACGCATAAAGCTCAGCCGACCACCCTTCAACCTTTTGCGCATACTTTTCCTCCACCATCATCCAAACACAATACAAAACCATGAGCACCTTAAATCATGACTTTCTTCATTCCCCAACAGAAACCATAAAACACCATATCACAAATCTGTACAACGAATTCCAAACTGTCATACCTTCATATCACTAACACCTGCATAAAACTAACCTTCACCTCATTTTCTCTATACACCATCTTTATTCACCCTACATCACTATACATGCCATCCAAAAACACGATCTAGAAGCAACGAACCAAATCCGCAAACCCAACGCCATAATCATCATCAAACCTACCACCACTTCAAAACCACCGCTACCATTTTTCACCAAATTCCGAAAATAAAAAAACTGAGATTACCCAAAACACGAACCCTTTTCACGAACTCAACCTATCCACGAATCCTTGGACAGAGAGAACCGCGAGTTTGAGCGAATCTTCCATGAGAGTGAGAGAGAGCCACCACGAAAACTCACCGAAATCGCACATCAAAACTCATCTTCACAAACCCGAGCCGCCGCTGAATAAGCCAAAACCGTCGGCGATCCGCAAACGAAACCAGGCCGCGTGATTAAGAGAGGGACGAAGACGAGAAATCGTGAGTGAGCGAACCGAGCTGATAGGGAGTATCGTCGTCGCTGATTCTTTCCGGAAGGGCGGATCTTGAACTGTGAGAGATCAGAGAATGACCGTGTCGTCATATCTGAAACGAAGGGTGGGTCTGCGTGTTTTAAATTTTGTTTTTTTTCTCATATTAACCATGCTTTCCCTTTTATTATTTATTTGTTCATTTTGTTTTTAAATAAAGTTTCATGGGTTACTGAGATCCACATGTTTTGCTGTTAACTTGGCCCGTTGTAAACCTCTTTCTTTTGCCATGTTTTTGTGTTTATTATTAAAATCCTGAAAGCCTTGCTTTGTTTTTTTACTCTCCTAATCATTTTGGGCTCGCTGCATTATTTAGAGCCCAAATTCGTTTTACTAGCACATATACAAAACCTACACAGCTGAAATCCCATTGTTTTTCTTTATTCCTTGGTTTATATATATATATATATATATATATATATATATATATATATATATATATATATATATATATATATATATATATATATATATATATATATATATATATATATATATATATATATTGATTACTTTTTTTTTTAATTTATGTTTTTTTTAGTTGTCAAAATTGTTATAGCTATCCTTTTTTTATTTATTCATTTTTTTGGGCCAATGATATACTAAACGGCCAATTTATCGCCCGATTCTAATCGGTGATTTTTGGTCAATATGAGGCCTCCCTTTGTAATTATTTTTATTATTATTTCGACAAAACAAACATGTATTTTAATTTAATTCATTTTATTATCCTTGATATTATTTAATTCATTTATTATTTATATTCATTATTTTATTTTTTTTCTAACAATTCAATTCATTTAATTTATTTATTTTTTCGCATTTTAAAAAGTATCGATTCGACTCCTAATAGAACGATTTCATTAAATCGGCTCTAAGGCAGTAAACGAACAAAATTTTGCCGCGTCCCGAAAAGGTTCAACGCCTTCGAATAGTTGCGCTCGATTAAAAGGTCCAACGCCTTCGAATAGTTGCGTCCCGATCAAAAAGGCCGAACGCCTTCGAATAGTTCAAACACACTGCACACACGCTTTCTCTTGGGCTAATTACAACGAGACCATTTATTTCTCGCAATCCCCTGTATTTATTTTGTATCCCTCTCCCATTATTTTGTACGCACTTTACTTTACGTATTTTATTTAATTCCGAATCCTTGGTCCAACGCCAAGCGATTGCACTTGCACACTTGCACTTTATTTTCCAGTTATTGTTTCGTTATTAGGATCCACCTTACTTTGGGAGCCGAGCGCTTCGTGCCTCGCTAAACAAACCACAAAAATAAACTCCATTTGCATGCACCCTCTAAACTTCAAAAAACCAAAACGTTTCGATTAGATCCAAACCCTTGATCCAACGTCAAGCGGTCTTAGGAAATAAAACATTCTAATAAAACGAGAAGATTTGTACGCCACGAGCCTTAAGCGGTAGAAAGGAGGATAACGAGCTCTCGTTACTCGCTCCGATTATTTCGACGCAGGACACTCGTCTTGTTGGGCGAGATAAACTATCCATAGTCTTTAGTGCATTTCAACTCCTAAACCCTTTCATCGACGAAAGGTAATAAAATCAACATCCCTTACCCTTAGTAGGCCGAACTACGAGGCTCTGACTTTCCCATTGCACACGGGAGTACGTAGGCACGAGGATCTCAATCCTTGCCGAGCACCTAGGTTCAATCTAACTTATAATTCAACTCATTTCCCTCTAGCAAGCAATTCGTTTAAGCATAGACATCCTTTCTCGCGCGTTAACTTAGATGGTTCCCATCGAGTACGATGGATGTAGGGGGTGCTAATACCTTCCCCCTGCATAACCGACTCCCGAACCCAGGCAATGGTTCCGTTGACCTTTGTCCTCATCCTTCTCTTCCCGGGTTGTATCTATATCTCCCCTTTCCCTCTTCGGGAATAAATAGAATTAGGTGGCGACTCTTCAGTCCGTCCGGCGCACGGCTCCGTCCTTTCGGATCGCGTGAGGTCGTATTTTTCGGGGTACGACAGCTGGCGACTCTGCTGGGGACTGGTTCACCCCTATGCGAGTCAAGCCTAGTCTAGGTTCCCGCGTTTGTTTGAATGTTTGCTTTTATGCCTTGCTTGTTTATTTTTATCGCTTTCTTTATCGCATTCCATCTTATATATCTTGTGGCTCCTTGGTACTATAATTTGGATCGATACTTTGCAAAAGAAACTTGAGGGAAAAGCTCTATACCCGGGCTTGCGAGTATAAACTTAAGTTAGAGAGGTTGTGTAGTATGGGCTCCCGAGAGAACCTCTCTCGTGGGTTGTCGATACGAAAACCTCACTCGGAGTAGATTCTGATGAGAATACTGACAACCGTCAAGTCCTTGACGTGTGTGCTCAGTTGCTTTCATTAGGGTCATTAACTCTGAGGACCTTTAGAACCTTTTGGTTAAAACATCGGTTGATGGTTGCGTAGTATGGGGCACCGGGGTTCGCCCTCGCGTGGCTCGATACGAAAACCTCACTTGGAATAGACTTACTCAATGGAGTTGATTGACTGTCAAAGAATGTATGAAATTGACACGTGCATCAAACAGTTGAGAAAGTTCCATAACTCCAGGACTTTGTTTTAAACCTTGTGTCGATGATCACGTAGTATAGACTCCCGAGAAAATTTGCTCTCGTGGGTTGTCGATACGAAGATCTCACCCAAAATAGATTCATATAGCGGAGTCAATCAATCGTCATGCTTATGGCGCGTGTGATGAACAGCCATATGAATTGATAACTTTGGGATCCCTAAAAACTTTAGAGTCTACCCAGTGAGTTCTTGATCAGAGTATCCTCCATCTGTACCTTGGACTCATGAGACCTTGATCTTGTGATCCTGAATTCTGACATTGCATATCATCTCATTTGCATCATTTATTCATCTTACATTTCATTCCAAGGCCATAAACTTATTTTCATGTTCCTCCATCTTCAGTAAATCAAGCTGGTTTCCCGACGCCCGTATCGTGCTAGACGCCCATACTTAACTCGAGCCAACACTAGGAGACTAATGGACGTGATTCAAGAAAAACAAGCTGCTATGAGGGAAGAGATTGACTCGGTCAAGAGCAAGATTGATCAGATTTATGAGACTTTGCAAGCTTTGGCAAGAATGGAAGAACGTCGCGAAGCTGCTGTCGCAATGAACAATGCTCAAGTGCAAGGATCTACCTCACGAGCAATGCCTTCAGTTCCCATTCCAAATCCTTTGGTCTACGGTTTGCCTCCAGGTTTCACTCCTGCTGTTGAAGAAGTCACTTCCCAACCAATACCTACTTCTGGTGTCACTATTGGTGCTATTCCTCAAGCTCAACCTATCCCAACTCAAGTCCAATTTCCTCAAGCTGAAGAGAATCATCAAGTTGAGTATGAGATGCATACTGCTGTTCCAATCACCAATCCTCATGTTGTTCAAGAGTCTGAAGCTATGAAGATGTGTCGTGAATTAGCTGAAAAACTCCGGATCATGGAAGGACACAACTCAACTTCTCTGAGTGCCTCAGACATGTGCTTAGTTCCAGATGTTGTGATCCCTACTAAGTTCAAGCTGCCAGAATTCGAGAAATACAAAGGCCTCAGTTGTCCTGAGCTTCATTTGAGGATGTACTGCAGAAAAATGGCCGCTCATGCCAAAGATGACAAGCTCATGATCCATTGCTTCCAAGACAGCCTGTCTGGAGCATCTCTAGAATGGTACATGCAACTTGAGCGCAACAATGTTCGTACTTGGCTTGATCTATCTGATGCATTCAAAAAGCAGTACAAGTATAACACTGACCTAGCTCCGAACCGCACTCAGCTTCAGAGCATGTCTCAAAAGGAGAGCGAATCCTTTAAGGAGTATGCCCAACGCTGGAGGGAGTTAGCAGCCAGAGTTCATCCTCCTTTGGTTGACCGTGAATTGATCGACATCTTCATGGGTACCCTACAGGGGCAATACTACGAGAAGCTGATCAGCAACGTATCTTCTAGATTTTCAGACATGGTGATGGTCGAAGAAAGAATTGAAGAGGGTCTGAAAAGCGGAAAAATCCAAGGAGGTTCTAGCAGCCAAACCAATGCCAAGAAACCTTTCAATGGGCACAAAAAGGGTGAAACAAATGCCATTTCTGCTGCAAGTGGGAATTTTCAACAGAGTGCACCTGCACCAGTTCCCTACTATCAGTACCCCTATGTTGCTGCTGCGCAATATGCTCATATGCCATATCAGCCAGTTCCTCCAATGCCTTATCAGCAGGCCTTTCAAGCTTTATCTCCGCCTCAGATGGCTCATCAACCACGTCCACCTCCTATGGTTGCAGCTGCGCAGTATGCGCCCAATCCATACCAGCAACCGGCTTATCCACCACGGCCTGGTCAACAGCAATAGCGCGCTCCTCAACAACGTCCACCATATCAGCAAAGAAGGCCTGAAAGAAATTTTGATCCATTGCCTATGTCATATGGAGAAATCTTTAACGGGCTGATGGCAAAAGGAACTCTTGTGCTGAAGGACATGCCACCTCAAACTGGTAACGCTCGAGATTATGATGCCAATGCTCGCTGTGAGTATCACAAGGGTGCTCCAGGTCACACAATTGACAACTGCAGGTTATTCAAGCACAAAGTCCAAGATTTAATCGACTCTAAGGATCTCACCTTCACTCCAAGAAATGCAAACGTCCAGAACGATCCAATGCCGTCACACGGTGCCAACAAGTGAAGACATCTGAAGGGTTTGTTGATGATCAAGCTGAGTAGTCACCAACTCTGAAGTATTCAATCAAGAGAAGTTCATTCCTCAAATCAAGGCAGCCAGTGCCATTTATTATTTCCGCATTCCTGTTGTTTTGTATTATTTGTTAAGTACTATTTGCTCTGAACATTGTTATTATATGTACTTGGTTTTGTTAATGTTATGTTTATGCATGTTTTGAATCAATCTATTCGCATTCGCTCATCATTTATCATTTATCACAAAATCACAAAAATATTCTCACTTCACTTTAGCAAATATTTGAGGGAGGATGATGAAAACGAAATACCCATAACTGTTGCGGTATGCTTTCAGATAAAACCTCGTCAATGATATACAGGCATTTGTTCAAGTCCCCAAACACTGGAGATATAAGGAGTTAATCCCTAGTCAACCACTTCGAGCCTAGAAGTAGGAGTTTCTTTCGGATACAACCCTTACATTTAACCCGGGGCAGGGTAGTTGTTCAGTTAACCTGACTACACCTTCGAATCGCAAGATGAGACATCCCGTCGGAGGACCATCAATAAATCACTTGGCAGTCACAACATTCAAACAAAAAGAAAAGAAAAAGGAAAAACACTGAATTGAGCACCCAAAGGGAGACTTAGTCGAAAAAATCAAAAGAGGAACTCAAATCCTCAGCAAAAAGCAAAACAAATATCAGTGACCATAAAATCAAGAATCAAAGGGTCACCAGCAAAATAAGATGACTGCCATCTTTCAAGCAAACTTTGAAGCTTCATTTTCACTCTTGCAACGTCAAAATAAATGCATGTGTAGAGTTAACTGAGCGTAGGACTGGAGAACATAACGAAGATGGGTGGGTACAAATCAAACTTTGAGCCTTATATCCTTTATTTCTCAACCCATTAACCATACCACGTTACAACCCTCAAAAGACCTAATTGAGGCGCGATTTATTCTGAAAGCATGCTACCAATAGGGTTGCGTAAATTGACTCCCATATATTTGCTAATCTTCAAACTCGATTGCACATTATTCTTGCAACATCTTTCACGCACTTTCTAAATCAGCACCTCGTTTGGGCTAACGGTCCATTCGTCACACTTTAACAACATTCAAATAAATTGACTTTTTCAAAACTTACATGAATTTTACATTAACACTACCATTTGTGTATGAACAATTTAATTGCAAATCAGTGCTTGACATCAGTACAATCCCAACAAGGAGCAATCAAAAGAGGAATTTGAATCAATACTTCTTCAAAATCAGTCCAATCAGGGACAAAGCATCTTCAACAGCCCAACCAGGGGCAATTTATTTCAAAATCAGCCCAATCAGGGGAAAATTATCTACATACAGCTCAGTCAGGGGCAAGATGACCTTCAAAGGCGCAATCAGGGGCAGGTCGTTCCCTGGCCATTGCCAAAGCTTCCCCATCCGATTTATTTCAAATACCTTGCAGGCAGGGGCAAGCAAACAAGGAGCAAATCTTCCTATCTCTTCTCCCCAGCTGAACAGGCAGTCCTCGCCAGACATTGGCAACCGTTCGAAGCAAAATCAGTCTTCATGTGTCAATTAGGTTGCTTCGCTCATCAGCAAGTAACCAAACTTGGAGCTTTCAGATCCATCTTCTGATCATACATCGTCGAAGATCGAGTGTCGGGAAATCAAGCCCTCCACCCACCCAAAGTCCAATCATTATTGGCAACTACCAGACCAAAAATCCACCAAGCTGGCACCTTTCAATCGTTCATATGCATCATTTAAACGTCATAAGCATCATTTACATCAATCATTTACAGCATATGCATCATTTGCATACCTAGACAAATCAACCTTTTATTTTCCCAACATTTTTAACTTACATCTCAGTGCATAAACATTCGCATCGTATTTCCATCATTATGGGATACCATTTCAAAATTAGTCAAGCATAGTTGCATATTTCAGGATCCAGGATCAGTCCAAGATTCCAGGCCTTTCCCCAGCGGAAGTCAGGATCCAGGGCCAACCAAAGATTCCAAAGATATTCCTACGTGTTATTCAGTGGGTGTCCCCGGTGGATATTTCTCTTCTAGATTGTTTAATTTTCTGTTTCTCAGCATCCTTTTGGTGTCGGGGTCGCCTTATCATCCTTTTGGTGATAGCGATTGTTTAATTTTTTGTTACTTATCATCCTTTTGGTGATAGCAACTTCATTTTCGGGGTTGCCTTATCATCCTTTTGGTGATAGCAACTTTATTTTCAGTCAGTTGCCTTATCATCCTTTTGGTGATAGCAACTTTATTTTCGGTCAGTTGCCTTATCATCCTTTTGGTGATAGCAATTTTGTTTCAGTCATTTGCCTTATCATCCTCTGATGATAAGTGATTTATTTTGTCAATTTGTTTCTTGCTGTGTCACCCATCTTTTCCAATTTATTTCATTTATTATTTTCGCAATTTCTTTCTTCGTCGGACAAATTTGGAGTCTGTTAATATCTAATTATCTTATACCTTGGAAGATTGAACGCGAGTCGGTTCATCTTACTTGGTCTAAGCCAATTCGATAGGGGCATCTGTCATACCCCAAATTTGTCCTACCCGCACTATTTTATTTTCTGTCTAATCATTATTTCAAAAAAATCAAAAAAAATATGTATCGTTTTATTTTTCTGTCTGATATTCGGGAAATACAAAAATATGTCATTTATTTTTCAAAGCAAGAAATTCAAGTTTTATTTTGTTGTTCAAGCCTATTGGCCCATTTACCGTTTTTATGTACAAAAGTTACAAAAAAAAAACAATTACTAAAAGTCCAAAAAAAATTATATTCATTATTCTCAAAAATATCTTCTTTTATTTTATTTCAAAGTCCATTTCCATTTTAACTTCTAAACCCACAAAATTCACAAAAAAAAAAGAAAAATTTACATTATTATTTGAATTCATTATCTTTTTCTTCACAATCCCGTTTTTTATATTACTATTTTTGTTACCCTTTATTATTATTATTATTATTATTGTTGTTGTTATACCAGATTTTATAATTTCTATTATTTCTATTATTATTGTTTCTCTTATTTTTGTTATTAATTATTATTTCCATTTTTATTATTTTCACAATTATTATTATTTCTTGTTCACTCTAAAAAAAGTTGTCATTAACAATGCCACTCATTCACAGCCTGTATAACAACCTGTCTCTCTCATTTATCCTTCCATCCACTCACAAATAGACCCCACCATTCACGTACTGATTTCGTACAACCCATTCCACTCACAATTCTCAGCCAACGTTTCAATCCATAACCAACAAGTTCCTTTCATTTTATAACAACCAAAATTGTGCATTTTTTTTTAACTCCACAAAACGTTTCCTCACTTTTCTTCTAATCAGTAACAGAGCCACTCTCTCAACCTCTGAATTTTTTTCCATTCTGCAGCAAATACCAACCCTCATCTATTTATTTATTTTTCAAACCAACACAACCACAAACAAAGCATTCGCAGAAAAACACTGAATCACAAACAAAAGAAAAGATGAGCTGAAGGTGATGAACCACGGAACGCATAAAGCTCAGCCGACCACCCTTCAACCTTTTGCGCATACTTTTCCTCCACCATCATCCAAACACAATACAAAACCATGAGCACCTTAAATCATGACTTTCTTCATTCCCCAACAGAAACCATAAAACACCATATCACAAATTTGTACAACGAATTCCAAACTGTCATACCTTCATATCACTAACACCTGCATAAAACTAACCTTCACCTCATTTTCTCTATACACCATCTTTATTCACCCTACATCACTATACATGCCATCCAAAAACACGATCTAGAAGCAACGAACCAAATCCGCAAACCCAACGCCATAATCATCATCAAACCTACCACCACTTCAAAACCACCGCTACCATTTTTCACCAAATTCCGAAAATAAAAAAAAACTGAGATTACCCAAAACACGAACCCTTTTCACGAACTCAACCTATCCACGAATCCTTGGACAGAGAGAACCGCGAGTTTGAGCGAATCTTCCATGAGAGTGAGAGAGAGCCACCACGAAAACTCACCGAAATCGCACATCAAAACTCATCTTCACAAACCCGAGCCGCCGCTGAATAAGCCAAAACCGTCGGCGATCCGCAAACGAAACCAGGCCGCGTGATTAAGAGAGGGACGAAGACGAGAAATCGTGAGTGAGCGAACCGAGCTGATAGGGAGTATCGTCGTCGCTGATTCTTTCCGGAAGGGCGGATCTTGAACTGTGAGAGATCAGAGAATGACTGTGTCGTCATATCTGAAACGAAGGGTGGGTCTGCGTGTTTTAAATTTTGTTTTTTTTCTCATATTAACCATGCTTTCCCTTTTATTATTTATTTGTTCATTTTGTTTTTAAATAAAGTTTCATGGGTTACTGAGATCCACATGTTTTGCTGTTAACTTGGCCCGTTGTACACCTCTTTCTTTTGCCATGTTTTTGTGTTTATTATTAAAATCCTGAAAGCCTTGCTTTGTTTTTTTACTCTCCTAATCATTTTGGGCTCGCTGCATTATTTAGAGCCCAAATTCGTTTTACTAGCACATATACAAAACCTACACAGCTGAAATCCCATTGTTTTTCTTTATTCCTTGGTTATATATATATATATATATATATATATATATATATATATATATATATATATATATATATATATATATATATATATATATATATATTGATTACTTTTTTTTTAATTTATGTTTTTTTAGTTGTCAAAATTGTTATAGCTATCCTTTTTTTTATTTATTCATTTTTTTGGGCCAATGATATACTAAACGGCCAATTTATCGCCCGATTCTAATCGGTGATTTTTGGTCAATATGAGGCCTCCCTTTGTAATTATTTTTATTATTATTTCGACAAAACAAACATGTATTTTAATTTAATTCATTTTATTATCCTTGATATTATTTAATTCATTTATTATTTATATTCATTATTTTATTTTATTTTCTAACAATTCAATTCATTTAATTTATTTATTTTTTCGCATTTTAAAAAGTATCGATTCGACTCCTCATAGAACGATTTCATTAAATCGGCTCTAAGGCGGTAAACGAACAAAATTTCGCCGCGTCCCGAAAAGGTTCAACGCCTTCGAATAGTTGCGCTCGATTAAAAGGTCCAACGCCTTCGAATAGTTGCGTCCCGATCAAAAAGGCCGAACGCCTTCGAATAGTTCAAACACACTGCACACACGCTTTCTCTTGGGCTAATTACAACGAGACCATTTATTTCTCGCAATCCCCTGTATTTATTTTGTATCCCTCTCCCATTATTTTGTACGCACTTTACTTTACGTATTTTATTTAATTCCGAATCCTTGGTCCAACGCCAAGCGATTGCACTTGCACACTTGCACTTTATTTTCCAGTTATTGTTTCGTTATTAGGATCCACCTTACTTTGCGAGCCGAGCGCTTCGTGCCTCGCTAAACAAACCACAAAAATAAACTCCATTTGCATGCACCCTCTAAACTTCAAAAAACCAAAACGTTTCGATTAGATCCAAACCCTTGATCCAACGTCAAGCGGTCTTAGGAAATAAAACATTCTAATAAAACGAGAAGATTTGTACGCCACGAGCCTTAAGCGGTAGAAAGGAGGATAACGAGCTCTCGTTACTCGCTCCGATTATTTCGACGCAGGACACTCGTCTTGTTGGGCGAGATAAACTATCCATAGTCTTTAGTGCATTTCAACTCCTAAACCCTTTCATCGACGAAAGGTAATAAAATCAACATCCCTTACCCTTAGTAGGCCGAACTACGAGGCTCTGACTTTCCCATTGCACACGGGAGTACGTAGGCACGAGGATCTCAATCCTTGCCGAGCACCTAGGTTCAATCTAACTTATAATTCAACTCATTTCCCTCTAGCAAGCAATTCGTTTAAGCATAGACATCCTTTCTCGCGCGTTAACTTATATGGTTCCCATCGAGTACGATGGATGTAGGGGGTGCTAATACCTTCCCCCTGCATAACCGACTCCCGAACCCAGGCAATGGTTCCGTTGACCTTTGTCCTCATCCTTATCTTCCCGGGTTGTATCTATATCTCCCCTTTCCCTCTTCGGGAATAAATAGAATTAGGTGGCGACTCTTCAGTCCGTCCGGCGCGCGGCTCCGTCCTTTCGGATCGCGTGAGGTCGTATTTTTCGGGGTACGACAGTTATGAAGCTCACTTGAGGCCTTGAAAATCATTTTAACCTGAAGAAACACAAAACCCTAGTTTTGGACACTTTGCTTAGGATGAGGCATTATCTGAGGAAACTTCCACACTTCTTGACTAATTGGGAGTCTTGAGGATCTTATGATCATTTAAAAGTCTTGAGAGAGGTTGTCTTGATTGTGGGAGGGCAAATTTTGGGGTACAACACAAGGCTTATGGGCAGATACAAAATAATCGGATAAAAATAAATAATAAGAATAATAAAGCAAATATAATAATAAAGCAAGAATTTTAAATATAAATAAATAATAATAATAAATAAAGCAATAATAATGAAATGATAAAGAAATAATAAAAAGATTAGAATTTTAAAAGAGATTATTAGAAAAATATAAGTTTAAATGACTTAATAATAATAAGAATAATGTGTTGAAAATTTATACAAATTAGAAAAGAAGGTTATATAAAAAATATTTTAATTAGGGTTAGGGAAAATTAGGTTAAACACTTTAGGATTAATGAAATATTAGGGTTAGTTAAAAAAATAGGGTTTTAAAATAATTAATTAAACTTAATAAATTAGTTTTATTTATTTATATATATATATATATATATATATATATATATATATATATATATATATATATATATATATATATATATATATATATATATATATATATTAAAAGTTATATACAAAATTATTATTAGAAAAATAAGATTAATTAAAATAAGTATTAAGAAAAATTATGAGTTTAATAAAAATATAAAATTTAGTTACTTATAAAAAAAATATTATTGGTTAGTTAATTTTTGAAATAATAATAATTAATAATTATAAAAAATAGAAAAGAAAGAAAATATGCAAAAATAAAGGTGGGGAGGCCTGGTTTTGATCCAGGACCTCCCCTTACCAGACCAAGAAGTTACCACCAGGTTGCGCGCAGTTTGTTGTCCTAGGAAGGGGCAACAAACGTTATATGAGGAACTTGCAACATAAAACAAAATATAAAAAAATGGGAGGGACCTGGGAATCGAACCCAGGCCCTTTGCTTCACAGACGCGCGCGTTTACCAGTTGAGCCAAGCTGCATAGTTAATCATCCTGCGAAACAAAACCAACATAAGCCATAACTCAATTTCAAAAATCTTGAGCGTGCCAACCTTCATCTTCAACCTCCGTCCGTCCATTTAGGTTCTAGCTACAGCAAGTCCGTCTCTATATTTTATAGCGACGATTTTTTTCCGTCACCAAAGGTCCTGCATCTCAAAAATTAACAATACGCCGCATAAATTCATTCTAAATACATTAATCGATTACAAATGCTTCTATGAATCCAAATAATCCATCAATTTGTGCTAGAATTGCCTTTAACCGAAAAACCTAAATTCGAAAGGTTTAGACCCTAATAATGGCATTTCATGCATTTGGCTATGGAACTCCAATCTAACCACCCAAAATCGTTCCTTGCTTCACTATAAACAACTTTAAACAATAAAAAACAACTTATGTTAGCCAAATCAATGAAACCAAAAAAATTTGAAAACCAACATAAAAGAGATTCGGTTATGGTATATGGATGCGATTTGAATGATGTAAATGGTTGGGATAGCATCAAGAAGCATCAAGGATCATATTTAAACCTTAAGAACACCTTAATTTGACCTGCAAGCAAGAAATCGAAATTGTGTTTTTTTGGAAAAAATTTAAGTTTGAACAATGTGTTTTTTGCCTCTGAATTCGTGTCTAATGCTTGTGTTCAGTTCATGAACTTATAAGGATTGAATTTAGGTCAAAAAACTTGTGGATTTGTGGGCTTATGAGATAACTTGAGTGTGAAGATTTCTCACTTTCAAATATTCAAAAAAATCTCATCCATCCTTTCCAATTTTGATCCAATCTGATTTCAATTGACTTTCAATCATTCCAAATATGATTTAAATGATTTCCAATCACATATATTGTCCATTATTTGATTTTTCATATTTAATTTATATTTAAATTGTATTTTAATGAATAAAATCCAAATAAATAATAAATAAATAATAAAAATCAGAACTTTTTGGTTTTGGGTCGTGCTTGAGGTCATCACAAAGATTGGATTGCAACATGATGGGCCCATTTGGAAAATTTTGGTTTTAAGGCCTTATTTTCTTCATACACCCTTCAAAAATCTCCCAACTTTGACAAGGCACAAATCCTTCAATTTTAAGGTTATGAAGGTGTTCTTGGACATTTTGGAAATATTAAAGAGTCCTATAACCAACCCCTTTGGTCCCATGTCCATATCTTTTACCATTTTCAAATTATGCCCTTTGGAAGATGTTGACTTTTTGTTGACTTTTGAAATGACCTGTAATGTTTTAGCTCATACCTTCCAAATGAAGCATTTTTAGGCTTGGCTTGTGAGACACAAAGTTGTAGAGAATTAAATTTCCTTCAAAAGGTGCTTTGAATGGAATTTTTTTGATGAATCATGTGAAAGTTATGGCTGGTCAAAGTTCAGTTGACTTTTCCTTAGAAAACCCTAATTTAGAAACTCCTGATTCTTGATGATCTGAAAATTCCTTGATGAATCATGATCAACCCTTGATCAAATGATGAATTTTAGTTCATAAAATTGATGTTGGCAAAAAATATTGAAGTTTGACTTTAGTTTGACCACAGTTGACCTCAGTTTGACTTTTTAACTACTTTGACTGATTTTTGCATATCTGATCATTTAACTAGGCAAGCTCTTTGGGAAAGTTTTGAAACTTGACATGGGGATTCTTAAATACATGTGGGTTGCTATGAAGCTCACTTGGAGACTTGAAAGTCATTTTAACCTAAAGAAACCCAAAACCCTAGTTTTTGACACTTTGTTTAGGAGGAGGCATTGTCTGGGGAAACTTCCTCACTTCTTGATCAATTGGGAGTCTTGAGAATCTTATGATCATCTAGATGTCTTGAGAGAGGTTGTCTTGATTGTGGGAGGGAAAATTTTGGGGTGCAACACCAAGTTTCAAAAAATGGTGGAAACCACAACATTAAAATGTCACATAAAATTCCGGTTAAGGAAAATACATAACAAAAAGTATAGCAGCAGAGAAAAAAAAACGAAAAAAATAACAGAAAGGAGATCACGAGAGGCTCATGGAGAAAATAGATTCACTCTTCATCAACAAAAAAAATACTTTTCTGCATAACAAGTTGACACTCATTCATCATCAATAAAAAAGAAGCCGAAAACCGATCTCACTTTCCTTCATCATCAAAGCCACTATTCTTCATCCCGGAAACCATTCATTCTCCTCAATCATCAACAATATAGCATAACTGAATCCTGATTTTTCCTTCATCACACACAAACAATTCAAACACTCTTCATCACCAATAGCACAACATAATTCACGACTTTTCCGTAACACAAATAAACCGCGAATTCATCTCTTCTGGATCATCAATCACAAACCGAATCACACTTGCCATCATATGTCAACAACAATACTTCCATAATCATGTTGCCATAATCACCGACGATAACACGAGAATGAAAACCAAATTCATCATGATCGTCTTCATCGCACATAATCATCATCATCGCATCAACATCAATATCACCAATCTGCAACAAAAAAACACAGTGACGGTAGAGAAACGGGAACGAGAAGGAAGAAGAGTTCGAAAAGTGACGAGATCACATATTACCATGTTTTCGTTATCTTCGATTGACAGGTATTCCTTTAAACTCTCTTTTAGGAGTGATTGTCGTTATGTTTTGATTTTCGTTTTTATCGCTTCTACTTGCTTTGATCTAGCGATGTGGTTGCGTTTTTCATGAAAGTGATTCTGGATTTGGAACGAGGGAGTGTTTTTAGTTAGTGTTTGTGTGAGGGTGGTCGGATGGAGGGATGAACTCTGGCGGCGGTGATAAGGTCATAGGGAGAAGAGGAAGATGAAGACGCGGTTGTAGGGAGAAAGAAGGTCGTGAATGCTCTTTGTGTTTGTGATTTATTTTTGTTCTTCTTTTGATATGTGATAAAGAGATTTTAAGAGATATTAAGATGCAGATAAGAGATAAGGTCATGGATATTTTTGTGGTTTTCTGTCCACACCGGCGGTGACACTTGTCACCGTCCGGTAGGACTGGCTTTATTTCGTTTCGCTGCGCGCATATACACGACAACAATCATACTCCCTTGCGTTTCCAGCCGTCAGATGCAATTACTATGAGAATACCAAGATCCAACGATCCTGATTGAGGTCAACATGTTGACCGCGGACCCTCACCATACATCTCATTCCTCCTGTGCGTGTGGGCCTTGTGTCCATTTCTATCCGAGCCCCCCTTACAAGCCCATTTATGTTTTCTAACTAGCCAATTACTATATTTGCACCCCCTCTTTTATTTCCTATTTGTATTTCCTTTTATACATCCTTTCCATTTTAATTCATAAAAAATATAAAAGCACATTAGAAAATTCCCCAAAAAATATTTTAACATCTTAACTCATTTTAGAGATTTTGTGTGCTTTTATTTTCTTATTTTTATTAATTTATCATTTTTATTTCAAAATTTCATTTAACTTCCTTTTCAATTAACTCCCACATTAACACATTAACTTATAAATTTTATTTCTTCCACCTCAAGTAACATTTTCTCACCATTCCTTTTGCATCATTTTAAGAACTTATAAAAGAACATAAAAATATTTTTGTCATATTTTTAAATTCATTTTATCCCTAGTTTTGTAAGTCATGTTTGTGCGAGTTCATTGTTTGTTCTTAAGCGACTTTGTGTGATCATTTGATGGAGTTTTATTGTGAATTTTTTAGAGCCATTTTGTTACATTGTTTGCTTCTGGTTGTGGTCTTTAGAGAATTAATTTCATAATTTTCTCATGACCTTTGGTATTTGTTTGGTGCCTTGTTTCTCGAGTAACTTTTGGTGTTTCTTTCTTCCCTTTTTTTAACATAGTTTGAGGAAGGCATTTATGCCATCCTATTAGGTTTGCTTGGTAGTTGTTTTAATTCACCTCTAGGGTTTAGGTTCTGACTTTTGTGATTAAGGTATGGTTTGTGATCTTCCTCCTTGGTTTGTGACTTGTGTGAGTCTTCTTAACTTCATCTTATGCTTATGTGTTTAACTAACCTTTATTTTGTAGGGGGTTATGGTAAGTCATGTGTGTGGGAGGGTATCCCACATACAACTTATTCCTTCATCTATTTATGCTTTCAAGTTGTGATGGCCTTAGCACTTTATGCTTTTCTTTCTTAACTTCATCACTCCCCCTTTAGAAACAACTTAACTTCTCTAGAGAAGTAAGTTGTCTTCTAATGTCTTCTTCTCTTCTTTTTCTTCTTATTTCCTTCTCTTCTTTAGGGTAGGCAAACCACACTAACCTAGGTATTTCATGCATGATAACTCTTAGGATTATTATTCCCCCTTTTAGTATTTTACCTTTGGTTCTCTTTACTCTCTCTCTTCTCATCTTCATACAAAAACTAAAAAAACACTTTAATAAAGGTTGAAGTAGTCTCAGATGCATGGCCTTATCCCATGGGGTACTTGTATTCACCCTATCTTGGTGGTGGTACAAGCTTGTCTAGCATGATGAACAAGTCTAATCATAAGACTATCTTCACAAATAAAACCATAAAAAATACTTCTTCATTTAATCCACAAAACACTTAATAACTTTAATAAGTTGGTGAACTCAAACCCTAATCTTTGGAAACAAGTTTTAGGTTCGTCTTCATTCTTGGTGTTCTTATTATTCATTCTATCTAGGAATGTGGTAATAAGTACACATTCCCTAGAAAAGGATTTGAATTAATTTCCTTGTGTCACACTTATAAAAAAACTCCTAAAAAACATAAACAAAGAATAAACGTCTCTCCTTCGGGAATTATTTTCTCATCTCCTTCACTCTCAATGTAAGAACTTGCTCCTACTGGTCTCTCTGCAAGACGGTAACACACTCGTGTCAGACGAGCCTGCAACACCTGAGCATTGACATAAGCAATTCAAGCTTTCAAAACACAAGCCATTTTCCTCCCTAGTTAGGGGAACTATGGTGACTCTGATCCTCATGTCCAGATGAGGTACGTAGGCAATGGGGTAGGGCCCGTTCGAGCACTCTTTTATTTTCCCTACATTTTCCCTCTTTCTTTTCTTTTCTCCAGATCCACTTATTTTTCTTTTGCAGCAGCTTCATTATTTTACCCTTTGAAATAATTTCTTTGCAAGTGTGGATCCCGTCGGGTACGGCGGACGATCTGGGGTGCTAATACCTTCCCAGGTCGTAACCGACTCCCAAACCTAGTTCTTTGGTTCGCAGTGAAGGAAAATTGCGATCTAAACGCAGCGGAAAACAAAAATTTCCTTTAGTGATCCTTACGAATGAGCATGGTCAGTGATAGAATCGTTACCTCTTTGTGGCGATTCAGATCTTTGATGAAGTGCAACGCCTCTACTCAGTCCACACGAACAGCTTCCGGTCACAGTGCTAGCTGCTTACGAACGGAATTATTTGAGTGAGAAAAGAGAATCAAAAACGAAATTGCATCAAGTGAAAGCTTCATCACAAGGGTTCCTTTTATAGACTCTCTTGTGGGCTGCGGGCTAAAAGCCCAATTCACATGATCCATAATAATATTATATATTATTATAATAACTATTATTATAATAAATATATTTATTTTATTATTATTTTATAACCATTATAAAATAACAATAATTATTATTATATTATCCGAATTTCTATTTTCACTTAAGTGCACCGTACCTTACGGTGTTCCTTTGATTTCTCTATCTCTCATCAAACTGTCCTTATGTGTGTGACCCTGTAGGATTTCGTAACGTTGGTAATTATATTAAATTATATATTTAACATAATAAACAGTGAGCGGTATCTAGCAACACATCACTGCTACCCAAGTCACGAAAATGTCATGTGATCTGACAAAACCTTTTTCGTGATAATATATGTTTGTACAATTACCCTTTTGCCCCTATGTCTATATTGAACACAAGGCATACACTGTGTCATCCTTGTCCATTTCAATATTGGGCCCTTAGACATTTCTCCTGTTATGCAGGATTGGCAAATTCCATCTAGGACACTCATGTCCCTCAGCATGCTTCGTGGAGTGCCCATCAACTGTCTTTATGATCATCCAGTTACGGATAATGTTTGATCAGCAATAAAGCACCCGACTCTACATCTAGGGTCCATAGTGGTTTCAGGTCGAAGGGTGGTAATACACCATTATCACCATGAGAATAACTTATGACACTTTGCATAACATACTATGTAGTATTCTCATAGCGGGTCAATCCGGTATAAATATTACTCCTAATATTTATACATATGTCAAGACTTGATAACTCGTTATCCATGATCCATGAGATGTGATCATCAGTCTATCTTCATAATAGTCTCAATGCTTTAATGTTATCCCACTTTGCAATAAAGCTTGACTACGGATATTTTAAGAATAATGTCTTTATGTTTAATGGGATCTCATGATTAAGTCACACTTAACATTTCATTAAACAGATTAACTATTCTAGGGACTTTATTATTCTGAAAGACAAACATAATAAAGAAATGCCTTTTTATTATTAAACGAATAATCCGATACAAGTACCAAAAAGTATTGGCCTCTAGGGCTTACACCAACAATCTCCCACTAGCACTAGAGCCAATTAGGCATACCCTTAATACCCATAGATCTAGTATGACCATCATGCTTCTGTTGCGCAAGAGGCTTTGTTAATGGGTCAGCGATGTTGTCAAGTGTAGGTACTCTGCATATCTTCACATCTCCCCGATCGATTATCTCTCGAATGAGGTGATAACGCCTAAGTATGTGTTTGGATCGTTGGTGAGATCTAGGCTCCTTAGCTTGTGCGATAGCACCATTGTTATCACAATATAAACCAATGGGATCCACAATGCTAGGGACTATGCCAAGTTCACTAATGAACTTCTTGATCCAAACAGCTTCCTTTGCTGCATTTGAGGCAGCAATATACTCGGCCTCAGTTGTAGAATCAGCAACTGTTTCTTGCTTTGAACTTTTCCAGCTCACAGCGCCACCATTGAGACAGAACACATAACCAGATTGTGATCTAAAATCATCCTTATTTGTCTGGAAGCTAGCATCAGTGTAACCAATTACATCAACCTCTTCCTGACCTCCATATATCAAGAATGAATCCTTAGTCCTTCTCAAGTACTTAAGGATATTCTTGACAGCTACCCAGTGAGCATCACCGGGATCAGATTGGTACCTACTCGTTGCACTTAATGCATACGAGACATCTGGTCGAGTACATAACATGGCATACATGATAGATCCTATTGCAGATGCATATGGAATCTTATTCATGCGATCCCTTTCTTCCTTAGTTGAAGGGGATTGTGTTTTTGATAAACACAGACCATGTTGCATAGGTATGAATCCTTTCTTGGAATCATGCATATTAAAGCGTCTCAACACTTTATCTATGTATGTACTCTGACTTAGGCCAAGCAGTTTTTGTGATCTATCTCTATAGATCCTAATTCCTAATATATAGGCTGCTTCACCTAGGTCTTTCATAGAAAAACAATTCCCTAACCAAGTCTTCACTTGTTGCAAGGTAGGGACATCGTTTCCAATGAGTAATATGTCATCTACATATAATACCAGAAACACGATCATGCTCCCACTAACCTTCTTGTAGACACAAGGTTCATCTTCATTTTTGATGAATCCATATTGTTTTACGGTTTCATCAAAACGAAGATTCCAGCTTCTGGAAGCTTGCTTCAATCCATAGATTGATCGCTGTAACTTGCATATCTTTTGGGCATCTTGTGGTATGTCAAATCCTTCAGGTTGTGTCATGTACACATCCTCAAGAAGATTCCCATTAAGGAAAGCAGTTTTGACATCCATCTGCCATATTTCATAATCATGATATGCAGCGATGGCAAGTAAAATCCGAACAGATTTAAGCATTGCAACTGGTGAAAAGGTTTCATCATAGTCAACCCCATGAATTTGTTTATAGCCTTTTGCAACCAGTCTTGCTTTATAGGTATGTACCTTACCATCCATGTCAGTCTTCTTCTTGAAGACCCACTTGCATCCTATAGGGTTAACTCCTATAGGAGGTTCTACCAAGGTCCAAACCTGGTTTGTGTACATGGAATCCATTTCAGATTTCATGGCTTCTAGCCACTTCTCAGACTCAGGACCAGTTATGGCCTCTTTGTAGGTCACAGGCTCATCTTGATCCATGAGTAATACATCACCCTGATCACTTATGAGATATCCATATCTCTCAGGTTGATGACGTATCCTGCTTGACCTACGCTGGTCTTGTTCTACTTGAGCAGGTTGCTCTTCCACAACTACTTGTGTTTCCTGCTCTAGTTCCTCCATAGGTGTTTCAATGTTTTGTGATTCTTGAATTTCTTCAAGCTCTATTTTCCTCCCACTGTTTCCTTTGGAAATAAAATCCCTTTCCAGAAAGACTCCAGTTCGAGCGACAAACACTTTGCCCTCAGAAGGATTGTAGAAGTAATATCCTCTTGTTTCTTTAGGATACCCCACAAATAAGCATTTGTCAGATTTGGGCTCAAGCTTGGTTGAAATTTGTCGTTTGACGTAAACTTCGCAACCCCAAATCTTCATGTAAGACATATGTGGTTTCTTACCACTCCATATCTCATATGGTGTCTTATCAACCTTTTTGGATGGAACACGGTTAAGTGTGTAAGCTGCTGTTAATAATGCATGTCCCCAAAAGGAGTTTGGAAGATCGGCGTGACTCATCATGGATCGGACCATGTCTAACAAGGTTCGATTTCTTCTCTCAGATACACCATTCCATTGTGGTGTTCCAGGAGGAGTAAGTTGGGATAGAATCCCATACTCTTTTAGATGGTCATCAAATTCTAGGCTTAAATATTCACCGCCTCGATCTGATCGAAGAACTTTAATATTCTTACCTAGTTGGTTTTGTACTTCATTCTTGAATTCCTTGAACTTTTCAAAGGACTCAGATTTGTGTTTCATTAAATACACATATCCGTATCTACTGAAGTCATCAGTAAAAGTGATGAAGTACTGAAAACCTCCTCTGGCTGGTATGTTCAGTGGTCCACATACATCAGTATGTATGAGTGCCAAAAGATCATTAGCCCTTTCACCTTTTCCTGTGAATGGGGACTTTGTCATCTTTCCAATTAAACAAGATCTGCATGTCTCATATGATTCATAATCAAAAGAGTCCAAGAGTCCATCTTTATGGAGTTTGGAAATGCGTTTCTCATTTATGTGGCCTAATCGACAGTGCCAAAGGTAAGTTGGATTCAACTCATTAGGTTTCAACCTTTTAGTATTAATGTTATAAATTGGCATTTCAAGATCAAGGACATATAGTCCATTATTCATTTTTGCAGTAGCATAGAATATATCATTCAAATAAATGGAGCAACAATTGTTCTTTATTATGAATGAAAAACCAAACTTGTCCAAACAAGAAACGGAAATAATATTCCTGCTAATTGCAGGTACATAATAACAGTTCTCTAACTGAATTATTAAACCACTAGGTAAAGTTAAAACATAAGTTCCTACAGCTAAAGCAGCAACCTTTGCTCCATTGCCAACTCGTAGGTCAACTTCACCTTTTGCCAAATCTCTACTCCTTTTTAGCCCCTGCACATTAGTACAAATGTGAGAACCGCATCCAGTATCTAATACCCATGATGCAGAAGTAGATAAATTAATTTCAATAACAAAAATACCTGAATTTGAAGTCTCTACTCCATTATTCTTATCTTCCAGGTACTTTGGGCAATTTCTCTTCCAATGTCCGGTCTTACCGCAATGGAAGCAAGTGCCCTCCTTTGCTATTCCTCCACTAGGCTTCAAAACAGGAGGAGTGGGTTTGGGTTTGGCAACTTCCTTGCCTTTCCCTCTACCACCCTGTTTGATGGGCCTCTTGTTCTGTTTCTTTCCATTACTGACCATCAGAATGGATTTCCCTTTTGTCTTCATATTCTGCTCAGCAGTTCTCAACATGCCTAGCAGTTCTGGAAGACTTTTGTCCAAGTCATTCATATTGAAATTCAGGACAAACTGACTGAAGCTCTCTGGCAACGATTGCAAGATCAGATCAATCGCAAGTTCTTTTCCAAGGGGAAACCCTAATCTGTCAAGGTTCTCCACATACCCAATCATCTTGAGTACATGGGGACTTACAGGGGCTCCCTCAGCTAACTTGCTGTTAAAAAGGGACTTTGAAACCTGAAACCTCTCATTTCTTGCTTGCTCTTGATAAAGCATTTTCAGATGTCCGATCATATCGAACGCAAACATGTTCTCGTGTTGCTTTTGCAACTCAGAGTTCATGGTAGCAAGCATGAGGCAAGCGGTTTCATTTGCATCATCGAAATGCTTCTTATAAGCATCTCTTTCTGCCTTTGGTGTAGAACTAGGAGGTTCCTCCTCAGGAACTGGTGTCTCCAAGACATACAACTTCTTATCGTGCTTGAGGACAATCCTCAGATTACGGTGCCAATCCAGGAAATTTGTCCCAGACAATTTTTCCTTATCTAGGATGGATCGCAAAATATTGTTCGATGTGTTTGTTGTCATGGTAATCTACAAGAGAAATATGAAAATATAAGTATCATTAAAAACAACATATTTAATTAGGCCTTTAATCAAATATGCTCCCACTATTTTATTCAAAACAAATGACCCTCATCATTTGATTCGGAAAATCCCGTTGGAAGACTTTCTAGTGGGTCGAGATCCATGTTTCACTTTGTTTTAAGTCAGCGTTAGGCTGATTACACAAAACTAAGTTATTTAGGTAGGAACTCCTTCCAATTGTATCTCATACAACTCTCGAATATTTTCAATTGGGTGAATAACTCCTTATTCTGATCCATCACATGAATCATTCCCAATTCTTGCTTCTAAACATGTATAATCTTATTATAATTTGTTTAGTTAAGTTTGACCCATTGTTTTAGCAATTGGATATTACAATTATCCCATCACACCTTACTAATATAGAACATGCACCTCGCGTAGGCGAAACCTACAATGCTCGATACTAGTCTTGATGAGTGCTAAAAATTGGAAAGCATAAACTTAATATTTAATTTTGAGGGAATTTGTTATTAGTTTGATCTCACCGGCTTAACATGCAAAACGTCTCTCACATGCATCAACATACAATTACATGCATCAACATACATATAAAAAGATACAATTATGGCCCCTAACGCAATTGTTCTCTCAAGCCAATGAGAGAACCTAAGCTAACCTAATAACGATCTAAGCTTCTCCAAGCATGATCTCCAAGGTTATCCTCCTTTAATATTGAATACTTCTTTTTTTCTTCATAACATAATATTACATTACATATAAGAAAACTCGTTTTACATACGAGGGAGTGAGATGAGAAAAGAAGTTACATAAAGAGATTGAGAGAGAGGCACGACACGCAGGCCGTATTTAAAAATCCCAAAACAATAATAAAGGATAAACTAAGGCCATAACTGATCACCACAAATAAATAATAATAAACACACTTTTATTATTAGTTTAAAATTCCGATAATTAAATAAACTAAATTAAATTTCGGCTGATTGATCACACTTTGCAGACTTAGCCGGGGGTTCCGCTGCCCGGTCAGCGGACGGTGGTTCCGCCGACCGTTCAGCGGACGGGGGTCAAGGGGGCAGCGCCTCCTTGCGGGGTTGTTAGGGGCAGCGCCCCGACGAAAAATTTTATGAACACTTCATTGTATTTCACGTCGTTTCCTGCACAACTTTTGTGCATTTACAACCCCAACCGGAAAAGTCTGCGGCAATACAACACTTGTACTGCCATTAATCCTAATGCAACAATTTCATGCCGTCAAACACAACTCGATTGATAACTCAATATGATAGATCAACATGTCATTGCTTCACCATACTAACGTCGGATTCCGAAGCGAATGAAAATGATGATCTTTCAAAAGAATTACAATCCTTATGTGATTGAATGGATGAAATCAAAACAGTATATCCCATATACCATCTTTGCATCAGAATTTCTTATATCTTATATAAAAGTGATCGATCTAATTGTGTAACCTATGGATGATCAATGTATCGCACAACTTCACCATACTAATGTCGGTTTCTGAAGCATAATCAACATCAATCATCCAAATCGTACACAACAGATGCCAAATTTAATTAATCGTTTATTGTTAAATTCATTCTGTGTTTTAATCGAATCAAATACAGAAAAGACGGAAATTTAACAGCTATCAGATCCATGGTTTCGTAAGTGGCTCTGATACCACTGATGGAAAATTGCGATCTAAACGCAGCGGAAAACAAAAATTTCCTTTAGTGATCCTTACGAATGAGCATGGTCAGTGATAGAATCGTTACCTCTTTGTGGCGATTCAGATCTTTGATGCAGCGATCACAAGCGTTGATGAAGTGCAACGCCTCTACTCAGTCCACACGAACAGCTTCCGGTCACAGTGCTAGCTGCTTACGAACGGAATTATTTGAGTGAGAAAAGAGAATCAAAAACGAAATTGCATCAAGTGAAAGCTTCATCACAAGGGTTCCTTTTATAGACTCTCTTGTGGGCTGCGGGCTAAAAGCCCAATTCACATGATCCATAATAATATTATATATTATTATAATAACTATTATTATAATAAATATATTTATTTTATTATTATTTTATAACCATTATAAAATAACAATAATTATTATTATATTATCCGAATTTCTATTTTCACTTAAGTGCACCGTACCTTACGGTGTTCCTTTGATTTCTCTATCTCTCATCAAACTGTCCTTATGTGTGTGACCCTGTAGGATTTTGTAACGTTGGTAATTATATTAAATTATATATTTAACATAATAAACAGTGAGCGGTATCTAGCAACACATCACTGCTACCCAAGTCACGAAAATGTCATGTGATCTGACAAAACCTTTTTCGTGATAATATATGTTTGTACAATTACCCTTTTGCCCCTATGTCTATATTGAACACAAGGCATACACTGTGTCATCCTTGTCCAGTTCAATATTGGGCCCTTAGACATTTCTCCTGTTATGCAGGATTGGCAAATTCCATCTAGGACACTCATGTCCCTCAGCATGCTTCGTGGAGTGCCCATCAACTGTCTTTATGATCATCCAGTTACGGATAATGTTTGATCAGCAATAAAGCACCCGACTCTACATCTAGGGTCCATAGTGGTTTCAGGTCGAAGGGTGGTAATACACCATTATCACCATGAGAATAACTTATGACACTTTGCATAACATACTATGTAGTATTCTCATAGCGGGTCAATCCGGTATAAATATTACTCCTAATATTTATACATATGTCAAGACTTGATAACTCGTTATCCATGATCCATGAGATGTGATCATCAGTCTATCTTCATAATAGTCTCAATGCTTTAATGTTATCCCACTTTGCAATAAAGCTTGACTACAGATATTTTAAGAATAATGTCTTTATGTTTAATAGGATCTCATGATTAAGTCACACTAACCTAGGCAAACCACACTAACCTAGGTATTTCATGCATGATAACTCTTAGGATTATTATTCCCCCTTTTAGTATTTTACCTTTGGTTCTCTTTACTCTCTCTCTTCTCATCTTCATACAAAAACTAAAAAAAACACTTTAATAAAGGTTGAAGTAGTCTCAGATGCATGGCCTTATCCCATGGGGTACTTGTATTCACCCTATCTTGGTGGTGGTACAAGCTTGTCTAGCATGATGAACAAGTCTAATCATAAGACTATCTTCACAAATAAAACCATAAAAAATACTTCTTCATTTAATCCACAAAACACTTAATAACTTTAATAAGTTGGTGAACTCAAACCCTAATCTTTGGAAACAAGTTTGAGGTTCGTCTTCATTCTTGGTGTTCTTATTATTCATTCTATCTAGGAATGTGGTAATAAGTACACATTCCCTAGAAAAGGATTTGAATTAATTTCCTTGTGTCACACTTATAAAAAAACTCCTAAAAAACATAAACAAAGAATAAACGTCTCTCCTTCGGGAATTATTTTCTCATCTCCTTCACTCTCAATGTAAGAACTTGCTCCTACTGGTCTCTCTGCAAGACGGTAACACACTCGTGTCAGACGAGCCTGCAACACCTGAGCATTGACATAAGCAATTCAAGCTTTCAAAACACAAGCCATTTTCCTCCCTAGTTAGGGGAACTATGGTGACTCTGATCCTCATGTCCAGATGAGGTACGTAGGCAATGGGGTAGGGCCCGTTCGAGCACTCTTTTATTTTCCCTACATTTTCCCTCTTTCTTTTCTTTTCTCCAGATCCACTTATTTTTCTTTTGCAGCAGCTTCATTATTTTACCCTTTGAAATAATTTCTTTGCAAGTGTGGATCCCGTCGGGTACGGCGGACGATCTGGGGTGCTAATACCTTCCCAGGTCGTAACCGACTCCCAAACCTAGTTCTTTGGTTCGCAGGACCTTGTCCTTTTCCTTTATTTTCTCTAGTTTGTGCAACATTACCATTCCCGTTCCTTCAGGATAAAAATGCCTGGTTGGCAACTCTACCTTTTTCGCGCCACTTTCGCATTTGTACCAGGATGGAAATCCAGGGAGCGACACTTATGTGTCGAGGCAATTGAGGGCGCATGAGAGGAATTACCCTACTCATGATCTGGAATTAGCGGCATTGGTGTTTGTCTTGAAAATTTGGAGGCATTATTTGTATGGATAAAGATTTGAAGTGTTCAATGATCATAAAAGTTTGAAGTATTTGTTTGATCAGAAGGAACTAAATATGAGGCAAATGAGATGATTGGAATTTATGAAAGATTATGACTATAGTTTGAGCTATCATCTGGTAAAGGCCAATGTGGTAGCAGATTCTTTGAGCCATAATACAATTCATATGTCGGCATTGATGGTGAAAGAATTAGAGCTAATTGAACAGTTCCGAGATTTGAGTATGGTTTGTGAGACGACACCTGAGAGTGTTAGACTTGGAATGTTAAATATGAATAATGACTTTCTGGATGCTATTAAGGAGAATCAGAGACTTGATGTGAAGTTGGTTGACTTGATGCCTATAGGAGGAAATGATCCTGAAAGTTATTTCCAGGTATATAATTCTGGTGAGTTGAGGTTCCGGGGCAGAATTTGTGTGCCGGACAATGTGGAGTTGAAAAAGGAAATTTTAGAGAAAAGTCATCGTAGTAGATTGAGTATTCATCTGGGGGCTACAAAGATGTATCAAGACTTGAAGAAGTTATTTTGGTGGTTTGGTATGAAAAGAGATATAGCCCAATTTGTGTATGCTTGTTTGGTGTGTCAGAAATTGAAAGTGGAACATCAGAAGCCTTCGGGAATGATGCAACCGTTGGAAATTCCGAAATGGAAGTGGGACAATATTACTCTAGACTTTGTTACTAGTTTTCCAAATACGACGAGGGGGTTTGATTCTATTTGGGTGGTTGTGGATATAATTACAAAATCCGCACATTTTATCCCTATTAATATGAGTTTTCCGTTGATGAAGTTGGCAGAAATTTATATCAGGATAATTGTGAAGTTGCACGGTGTTCCTTCGAGCATAGTTTCAGACAGAGATCCGAGATTCACTTATGAATTTTGGAAAAATCTACAGGAGGCTTTAGGTTCGAAGTTGAGATTGAGTTCGGCTTATCATCCGCAGATGGATGGTCAGTCAGAGAGAACTATTCAGACTTTAGAAGATCTGTTGAGGACTTGTGTGTTGGAGCAAGGTGGTGTGTGGGATACTCATTTGCCATTGATTGAGTTCACGTACAATAATAGTTACCATTCTAGTATTGGGATGGCTCCGTTTGAAGCTTTGTATGGTAGGAGGTGTAGAACACCTATGTGTTGGTATGAAACTGGCGAGAATGTGGTGCTTGGACCTGAAATTGTACAACAGACTACTGAGGCAATTCAGATGATCTGTGAGAAGATGAAAGCATCTCAGAGTAGATAGAAGAGTTATCATGATAACATGATGAAACAATTAGAATTTGATGAAGGTTATCATGTGTTTTTGAGGGTCAATCCAATGACAGGTGTTGGTCGTGCTTTGAAATCAAAGAAGTTGGATCCTAAGTTCATTGGACCGTATCAAATTATGCAGAAAGTGGGTACTGTTGCGTACAAAGTGGCGTTACCGCCAGAGCTTTCGAACTTGCATGAAGTGTTTCATGTGTCGCAACTTCGGAAGTAAGTGTCTGACCCATCTCACATTATTCCGAGGGATGAGGTGCAAGTGAGGGAGAATCTTATTGTGGAAGTAATGCCGATAAGGATTGAGGATCGCAAGATGAAGCAACTTAGAGGTAAAGAAATTCCTCTAGTGAGAGTAGCTTGGGGAGGAGCTGCTGGTGGGAGTGTAACTTGGGAACTGGAAAGCAAGATGCGGGATTCGTATCCGAAACTTTTCTCATCAGGTACATTTTCGAGGACGAAAATATTCTAAGTGGGGGAGAGTTGTAACACTCCATTTTTGTCGGGTATTTTTGGTGCTTTGTTGTCCTTGATTAAGGCGTATGTTTTGTTGTTTCGGTGTTGTGTCCTTGTGGGACGAGTAAAATTGGGGTGCATTTAGTAATAGTGAGAGTGCGAATAATAATAATAACATTTAACCATTATTCCCATTACTATTATTAGTATTATTATTGGGCTTAATTAGAAAGAATGGGAGAATTGGTAAAATTGGAAGGTGAGGGTTTTTATAGAGAAGTTAGACTAAGTAGACAGGGAGAAAGAATTGGCCGTGAGATTTGTGGGAAAAGCAAAGGAGGCTAGGAAGAGGAAGAACACCTAGGCCATCTTCACAACCAGAATCTTTGCAGGAAATTCGTCCGATTTTGAGGTAAGGGGGGAGAAAGGAATTCTAAATAGGTGATTTAACATGATGGGTAGTGGGGGTTCCTTCCCTCATAGTAATTTATGTTATTTTGATGAATTTGTGATGAAAAATTGTGTATATGACTATTTTTGCGAATCTGTGATTGTGTTTACATGATTCTGTGGATTATTGGCGGTATATTATCGTAATTGTTCTGTGGTATGAATATTTGATGCATACTGTTGTTGATGATGCAATGGAACGATACTGATAGATATACAGATAGATAATAAAAATTGAATTAGTAACTTAGATAAAATGGGACAATATTAAGAGTATAAAACTGGTATAAACATAACCCTAAGTCTGGTAAAATGGGATGGAAATGAAATCGTAAGGGAGTTACAGAGCGGAAGGAAGAAGACGCGAAGCAAAAAACGCAGTGGATTGTGGGACGACCGTCTCATTAATCCAGACGAGCGTCTGGGGTCCGTGACGAACATCACACCCCTTGCAATGACCGTAATGCATAATAATGAGTGGCACAAGTTTGTGACGTCCGTCACATGTGCCTGGGGCAGGAATCTTAGTGGTTTTGGTTATGTTCTTGTGTCTGAGATGGTTGATCACTCCCAGAAGCATAAATTAGACTAAGGGGTGTCAATTAAATTAGAGGAAGCTTGTTAATTAGGTGGAAGAAGATGAATAAATGAAGTTAGTGATAAGTTTGTGAAAGAAAAGTCAATAACAATAAGATAACTTAGTAACAGGTGTTGAAAGTGCCTTATTACAGTGATTCAGGATTGGATAGGAGTATGGTGATCGACTAGTAATGAGTAGTATTAGCAGCACGTGTTTAGTAGTCTAATTAATTAGTCTAACCAAAGCTATTTAAATAAAATTGTAATGGACTTATTGTCCTTGAGTTGTGTTGTTATGTTGTTTATTGACCGGATGGATCGTGTAGATGTATAATATGATGAATTATACAAGTTGTATGATTTTCATTGTCATGCATACATTGTTGAATTATTGTTGGGATGATCGTGCCAGATGGGAGAATACGATCATCCGTACTCCTTCATGGAGAGTGTTGAGATAATCATTGCCAGATGGATGTATGTGATTATATGTGTTCGATTGAATGAACAAAATCCGGTACCACATGCATTGTGTTATATTGAGTCACATTGCATAATCATTGTCGATTGTTGTTGCGTGACTATTGTTGGATCTATTGTTGTTGGATTAATGGTAAACTTGTTGTATTTGTTGTTGTGCGTGAGAAACTACCTTATAGATGTTAATTTCACCGTTTAAGTTGGAAATTGTTTCTCACCCCTTTTTGTTGTTGTTACGTCTGTGCTTCTTTGGAAGTACATATAATCCAGGTACTTGAGAGTGCATGGAGTCGTGTTGCTTGTTCGAGTCTAGGATGCTCTGATACGTAACACGGGATGAAGACTTTTGTTGTTTTATTTTCTTTTGTTACGTATCGAATTTATGATATTGGAAACCTTATAAACCAAGAGTATTTTTTAGGATTATTTGTTGATGTTGGCATGTTGCCTAAGTCGAACTAATTATGTTAATTTCCGCTGTTTTTAGAGGAAGAATTTTATATTGGATAATGTTATTGAAATGTGGCATTCCACTTGATTTGCTCTGATTTTTTGTATTAAACTACTATTTATAAATTGAGAAGAGTGGGGTATTACACTTGGACCCGAGATTGTTCGAGAGACTACTGAGAAAGTGGAGTTGATTCGAGGGAAGATGAAAACTTCTCAAAGTCGGCAAAAGAGTTATCATGACAAGCGAATGAAGGATTTGGAATTCCAAGCCGGTGATCATGTGTTTTTGAGAGTTACACTTGTAACCGATGTTGGTCGTGCGTTGAAGTCTAAGAAGCTTACTCCTCGTTTTATTGGCTAGTAGCAGGTGGGCGTATTGGTTGTTGTGACATAGTTAACAGAAGCATGTTAATAACTTAATAATAAGTTGTAATAATAGAGCACATTAACTAGTTTAATTAATCGATTTTAGTCGGAACTTGTGTGGATAGGAATGCAGTAGATTTAGTTGTTTTGTTGTGTTGCTTTGTATAAGTTGTATAGTTGCTGGTTATTGTTATATGTTGCAGTGCCATATAAATGGCAAGAATGTGAGTTGCAGGCTTTAAGCCAAAGTTGAATGTTGTTGTGTTGCTGAAGTTGTTGTTGTTTGGTATTCATATTGAGTTGCATAACATATCATTATTCAAGTTGGAGCTGGTTGCTCAGTAAGTTGGTCTGGATTGACAATAATTAAGTTGAAGGTTTATGCCTTGTATTTACGCCTCTATTAATTGACATGATTATAAGTTGGGACTTTTGCTCTGTTGGTACCACATGCATCACATTTGTCTAAGTTGCATATTACGTTGTCATGTTGTATCTTGTGTTGGTTTTTAAGTTGTTTGTGAAGTTGTGAAGTGGTGATCTGTGTAATCTAATTCAATATGTTATTTATCATATGCTTGCTTATATTTTTAGATATCCTTCCCCTTCTGTTTGAATGTTGCCCTCTGTTGGTAACGTGCATGTAATCCAGAGTAAGACGTAGTACTTTAGTAGATTCGAGTCGGTGTTGTCGCTCAAATACGTAGTACTCGGGGGATAACGCTTGTTTTAGGTTGATGTTGACAATTGTCATAATTGCCTAATTTTGAGTTGTTTAATTAAATAATTGTTGTTACTTTAAATTGTTTTGATGTTGAATACAATTTAAGTTGTTTTTGTTGAATCTCTTATGTAATAATAAAGTGGTTGTTTTAAAACCTTATCAAGTGGTAAACGATGCTTCGCCTTACTTGTTAATCCTATTTTTATGATTTTAATATCAGTAAAAAAGGTTTAATCCTATTTTTACGATTTTAATATCAGTAAAAAAAGGTTTAATTTGGATGGAAAATAAAATAAAATTGGAGAAAAATTGTATGGTCACTACTCACATAGGGAAATTTGTAAGAAGTTTCCCAATACACTTCGAGTCAAATGAATATGTTGAAAACGCGTTACACTTTTTATTTTTTATATAATCATACTATATATTACAAACTCCAAGATAGTAAGTATCACACACTAACACTCATTCTTATTCTTGCTTCTTATTCTTCTCTGTTCTAATGGCTTTTTCGCAATCACCAAAACCCTCTTCTTCTTTCTCATATGGATTCACCTATGATGTCTTCCTTAGTTTTAGAGGCTGCGACACTCGTTACGGTTTTACTGGAAATCTCTACAGAGCTCTATCTGATTTTGGAATCCGCACCTTCATTGATGATAGAGAGCTTCAAGGAGGTGATGAGATTAAAACATCACTTTCTAAAGCCATTGAAGACTCTAGAATTGCCATTCTTGTCTTCTCTCTAAACTATGCTTCTTCTTCCTTTTGCTTAGATGAACTTGTCCATATCATTCAACACTTTACACAAAATAATCGTTTGGTTTTGCCCGTTTTCTACGGCGTCGATCCTTCTGTCTTGCGACATCAAATTGGAAGTTATGGTGAAGCAATAGCTAAGCATGCAGAGAGGTTCCAAAACAACACGGAGAATATGGAGAGGTTGCAAAAATGGAAGATGGCTCTTAACCAAGCATCTAACTGGTCCGGCTACAATTTTCATATTGGGTAAACCACTTCACTCATATTTTCTTTCTTAAATTGAGTTATGGAACCGCAATTGGGACCACCGTATTTCTGATGCGGTAGCCCCCGCAACTGCATAAGACTGACGGTGTGATTTTAAATCACCCGCATTAAGAACTCCATCAGATAATTTCTTAGTTTATTCTGTGATTTTAAAAAAAATGTATATATGGGGCTCACCTAGGATATACTTCTTAATATTGATTCACTTACTGAAACAATTATTTGTTTGGCCAGGAACGAATATGAATACAATTTAATTGGGGAGATAGTAAAAACCGTCACCAACAAGATTAATCGTGTTCCTTTGCATGTTGCAAATTATCCTGTTGGACTCCAATCTCGATTACAAAAAGTTAATTCACTTTTTGATGTTAGATTTGATGATAAAGTCCAAATGTTAGGGATATATGGAATTGGAGGGTTGGGAAAAACAACACTTGCCCGGGCAATTTACAATTTCATGGCGGATCAATTCGAAGTGTTATGTTTTCTTCATAACGTGAGAGAAAATTCAGCTAAACATAACTTGGAACATCTCCAAGAGATGATCCTTTCCAAAATAAAGGGACTAGAAATTCGGTTAGGAGATGTGAGTGAGGGAATTCCAATCTTAAAGCAAAGGCTACATCAAAAGAAGGTTTTGTTGGTTCTCGATGATGTTGATGAGCTGAAGCAGTTGCAGGTTTTAGCTGGAGGACATGATTGGTTTGGTCTTGGGAGTGTAGTAATCATTACCACTCGAGACAAACAATTGCTAGCAAATCATGGGATTGAAAGAACATATGAAGTAGATAAGTTAAATCAGAAAGAAGCTCTGGAATTGTTGAAGTGGAACTCATTTAAAAATAAAACAATTGATTCATGTTTTGAAGGCATTTTAAAACGTGCAACAACTTATGCTTCTGGACTTCCATTGGCTTTAGAAGTAGTGGGTTCTAATTTGTTTGGAAAGAATATAGGACAATGGAAATCTACATTGGATTGGTACGAAAGGATTCCTAACAAAAAAATCCAAGAGATACTTAAGGTAAGCTTTGATGCTTTGGAGGAATATGAGCAAAGTGTCTTTCTAGACATTGCTTGTTGCTTCAGAGGGTATGAGTTGTTAGAGATTGAAGATATACTTGAAGCTCATTATGGTGACTGCATGAAACATAAAATTGAAGTGTTGGTTGACAGATCTCTCATAAAGATTAGTAAGGAAGGTAAACATAATAATGTAACATTACATGACTTGATTGAGGACATGGGTAAGGAAATTATTCGACAAGAATCTCCCAAAGAGCCCGGTAAACGCAGTAGGTTGTGGTTCCATAAAGATATAGTTCATGTTTTAGAAGAAAATTTGGTAAGATTTATATATATATTTTTTTTGAATATTAAGCCTTGATTTTTAATTTTATACTATTATCTATCTCATATCATTTATACTTATGTTTTATTGTTATTAATATGTGACTTTAAGTCTCTAAAAGTCTTACTTTTATCGTGATTATTTGTTTGTTAAAAGGGAACAGATAAAATTGAAATCATATATCTGGATCGTCCCCTGGGTGACCTAGTAATTGATTGGGAGGGAAAGAGCTTCAAGAAGATGAAAAATCTCAAAACACTTATTATTAAACAAGGTCGTTTTTCTAAATGTCCGACAAGTTTTCCAAATAGTTTGAGAGTATTGGAATGGAAGAGATATCCTTCACGGTATCTACCATCTAACTTTTGTCCTAAGAATCTGGCCATATTTAAGTTACCCAATAATTGCTTGACCTTATTGGAATTGGTTAGTTTTTTGAACCAGGCAAGTGAAACAAATACATTTTTCTATTCTATATATATTTATAATTCATTTAAAGATTATTCATTTTAATTTTATTTGTGCAGAAGTTAACCAATCTCAAAGTTTTGAACTTTATACATTCTGAATATTTAACGCATATACCTGATATATCAAGTCTATCAAACTTAGAAGAATTTTCAATGAAAAATTGTAAGAATTTACTTACAATTCACAATTCTGTTGGGCACTTGAATAAACTCAAAAACTTGAATGCCGAGGGTTGCATCAAGCTCCAGAGTTTTCCACCCTTGAAGTTGACCTCTCTTCAAAAATTGCAACTTTCAGGTTGTGAGAGTCTTGAGAGTTTTCCAGAAATATTAAGAGAGATGCAATATATAAAATTCATTGTATTGCATAAAACTTCTATAGAAGAATTTCCAATTTCATTTCAAAATTTCACTGGCCTTTTCCTTTTAGATATAATTGGAAATGGAAGGCCTAGGTTATCAAGTAGCAGTCTTATGATGTCAAATTTAAGGAGGGTTGATGTTCCAAATTGCCATCTATTATTGCCAAAAGAAAATGATAAATTCAGTTCTGAGATGTTTTCAAAAGTGGAATTTCTAAGGCTCGTCAACTCCAACCTGACAGATGAATCTCTTCCAAAATTTCTTACTATATTTGCTAATGTGACAAATTTAAACCTGTCGGCGAATCATTTCACAATTCTTCCCGAATGCCTCAAAGATTGTGGCTGTTTATCTTGGCTTTGCTTAGATGATTGCAAGAATCTTCAGGAAATTAGAGGAATCCCGCCGAGTTTAAAATATTTGTCTGCAGAATCTTGCGTTTCTTTGACATCATCGTCTAGAAGCATTCTACTAAATCAGGTTTTTTTTGCATCAGTATTTGATTTATTATTTAATAATTCATTTTGTGATCTATCATGTTTAACTAAACTTGGGAGTGTGATTTATGACTCACAGGAATTGCATGAGGCTAGAGGCACCCGCTTCTATTTTCCTGCTGGAACTGAGAGGATTCCAGAGTGGTTTGAGCACCAAAGTAATGGACCTTCAATTTCTTTTTGGTTTCGTAACTGCCTCCCTTCCTTTGCTCTCTTATTTTTGACTAAGTTGAAGCATGAAGTTGACACGTCTGATTGCATTGAAAGAATCAATTTGTTCATCAATGGCTATGGATATCGTCTATGGATATCTTCTGAATGGGCCGGGATTAAATCGTGTCATGCATATCTATTTGATCTGAACCTACATAGATATAGCTGGGCACATGGCAGCTTTAGTCGTGGAAATGTGGAATTCAAACTAGAGGAAGCACTTTCAAAAAATGAGTGGATCCATGTAGAGGTTAGATGCACCCATGAGATGAAGGATTTATCACTTATAGAAAGTGGAATCCACATATTCAAAGGGGAAAATAATATGGAGAATATTCGATTTAGCAATCCTTATAAGAAGAGAAGATTTGTAGATGCAGAGACTAATATGGAATTTGAAATTTAGACACAAATTTGTATTCATGTATTGGCAGGTTCTCAGTGTTCACTCATGTACATACATTGTTAATGGATGCATTTATGCTTGGAACTAAATTCATCATGCCATGCTCAAAGTAGTGTGTAGTACAGGAATACATCAGTAGTTCACCATTGCTGTGTTCATTTTATATCAGTTTATGTTGGTTTATTTTTCAGTAACACAACATTTTAACACATTCTTGACTTGGTACTCTCACTACCATTTCTTCTCATGGCTATGCAGTCTTTTTCTTCTCTTATGAATTCAAGTTTCTACAACAACCGTATCATCCCATTCATAATCCTGATGTTGAATCATTCAGAAATTCATCTAATTTTCTTTTTTTTGGGTAAAGATGAAATACTGAATTCCACTTTCAACAACATCCTCATCATTCAAATCATAATTCAATTCAATTGCAATCTTAACTTCTACATGAATCCCTTCATTTTCCAAAAGTGCTTCATCCAACATAGATTTGAATTCTCGGTGTCCCTTTGGTATATAGTCCGGTAGTTCTAACCAATTTATCCGATCAGAAGAAAATATATTTGCATAACTCTGGATTATCAAATGGCATGCCAAACTCAGGCTCATCAAGAATATATGCAGAGTCATTAAGAGAGAAAAATCATATTTCTCCATCAAAGTTAAAAATATTTGTTATGAAATATAGATTAAAATTATATGACATTTTGAGCGATACAGATGTCACTTCTAACACCAACCCATGTAAAAGTGACTAGACTAAACAAATTCCAATTTGAATCATCATAATTGATAACCCAGGTAAAAGTGACTAAACAAATTCCAATTTGAATCATCATAATTGATAAGATTAATATAAAAGTATAAGAAATGTGTCCTTACTACTATAAATTTACCAGTTACTATTTAACCCCGCCTTAGAAAGGGAGAACAAGCTTAAATTTTCTATATCTTTAACAATAACTTATGAGGACTCAACATTCAAGATATCAACATTATACGCTTATAGTTTAAAAATTTGAAGATACTCCAATGCTGCATCACTTCACATCCAGTACTTAACTCCTCAAACAATGCACAGATTGGTGATTTAGTTCAAAGGGTATTAACATACATTCCTACAGTAAGTTCAAGGATAAGAAACTTAGTGTAGTAAACTCTGATGCCCACTACTTTACAAATACTACTCTCAAGAGGGGGTTTCGACATATAACAATGCCGAATCAAAGACACTTTTGCATGATCAATGTTTACCATTCATAATAACACCATGTTCGTGCGTACACCACATACCAATTCATCCTTGATCCTACCATAAACGAAAAACTTAAAGTTATAAATAATGCGAAATGCCTACTGAATTTTAGCAATACCGATTCAATCAAATGAGAGAACAATAGCATGTACCAAATCAAGGACTCTAGCCCTTGTGTTCCTTTCCTTTTGTTTCAGTAAGAACCGAGTTCCACATGGATGACAATAAAGCTATACGTTTTTGCTGCAACATTTGTGTTTCCGAAACTCCCATGTCCACTAGATGCTTTTTCGATGGAAGGTGAAATTGTGATAAAGAAGTATCGAGATATTCGTCTGATTTTCTCTTTCTATAAGGATTGGTGAATATGACATCATCCTCCATGCTTCTTTTCTCCTTTAACACGTGTATTCCAATTTGTGCCGTTTTTGATAATTCATATTTCGAGTTCGGAGAAGATCTGAAATACGAAGAACTTTCAAACTTAAGCTCCACTTGGATCCATTCATTTTTTAAAAGTGCCTCGTCCAGTTTAGACACGAGCTTCCCGTAGCTTTGGTAGCGTTTAACTAGTTCTTCCAATTCCAAATCAAACAAAAATATATGACCCATTCGCATCTTGAGATAGTGAGAAACAAACAAAACATCTTCGGGAAGAGTATCTTTATAGTTATTGACGAACAACTTGACTTTTAATGCAGTGTTGTCACCATCCTTAACAAGTAAAAATGATTCAGGATGATAGAAGACAGCAATGGAAGGGACTTCTTTACGAAACCAGAAAGAAATTGTATGACCCTTGGCTCGGTGCTCAAACCAAAATGGAATCCCAACATCAGGTTTAATTGGAAAACAAATCTCGGTGCATCCAGCCTCATGTAGTTTCTGTTAGTTGAGCATTAGATACATTACACAATGGATTATGAAATACTATATCAAATAATAGTGCAAGAAAAAACAACAAACCTGGCTTAATAACATTCTTCTAGAAGAGGAAATCAGTGATTCACATTTTACTGCATAAAACTTTTTTAGATTCGGCGGGATCCCTCTAATTTCTTCAAGTGCCGTGCAGTCATCCAATTCAACGATCCTAATACGGTGACATTCATTAAGGCACTCCGGAAGAATTGTGAAATTGTGACCCGATAAGAATAGGTATTTCACATTAGGAAACCATGTGAACATTATTGGAAGACATTCATCTGAGAGGTTGTTAGTTTTTATATTAAGATACTCCACATTTGAAAACACTATGGAACTCATTTTACCATTATGTTTTGGAAATAATAGAGGCCTACCCTCTACAGTAATCTCTGATAACTTTGACAATATAAGACCGTTAATTGAAAGCCTGAGCATTCCAGTTTCCCATATTGTTAATTCACGAAGTTCACTGAGATTTTGAAATGAAAATGGCAATTCTTCTATGGAAGTTCCAGCCAACAAAATCTCTTTTATATTTGTCATCTTGCCTAATAATTCTGGAAAAGTCTTGAGTTTCTTACAAAGCGAGAGTTCCAATTTCTTAAGAGAGGTCAATCGTAAGGGTGGGAAACTCTCAATCTTTATGCATTCCTTTGCATTTAAGATTTCAAGTTTATTTAGGTACCCAATGGAATTGTGAATTGTAACTAGATTGTGACATTTTTGAAAGGAGAAATTTTCTAAATTTGGAAGACACGAGACATTTGGTATGTCAGTTAAATATTTACAATTGTTAAATGTCAAAACTCTCATATTGTCAAACTTCTGCATAAGAAAAAAAAAAAAGATATAAATATCATATACTAAAATTTTGCAGTGAACTTATAAATATACACAATTGAAAAATGAATTTGTTTCACTTGCCTTGTTCCAAAAACTAGATGATAGAGACTGCAAAGGACATCTATTCCATTTCAATACTCTCAAACTAGTCGGAAGATATCTTTCACCTTTAGAAAAATCAACATCTTCAATGGTAAGTGTTTTAAGATTTTTCATCTTTGTGAATGCCTTTTCATTCCAATCTACTATTGCTTCGGTTGAAGGGGAATTCAAATGTATGATTTCAATTTTCCTAGTTCCCTTTCGACACAAAAACCATGAATCAGCTACAATACGTATATAACTATGGCACACATAAATTGAGAAATTAACAAGTAATCAAGAGTAAAAGAACTAGTATGAGATGGTCATATATAAGTCCAAAAGAACGAAATCATGGTCAATGATTAAAGTTTTTTTTTTTTTTATGGATATCAGTTTTACTTACCGTATTTTCTTTTAAAACATGAACTATATCTTCGCGAAGCCACAACCTACTGCGTTTTCCAGGCTCTTTGGGTGATTCTTGTCGGACAATTTCTTTACCCATATACTCTATTAAGTCATGTAATGTCACTTTATCCATATAGTTCCAATGTCGCCGACTAATCTTTATGAGAGATTTATCAATCAACACTTGAATGTGGCTTTTTATGCAATGACCATAATGACCATGAAGTATCTCTTCAACTTCTGGCAATCTACACCCTTTGAAGCAACAAGCAATATCCAAAAAGACACTTTGTTGTTCTTCGTCCAAATCATCAAAGCTGACTTTAAGTATCTTTTGGATATCTTCGTGAGGAATCCTTTCATACTTATCCAATGCAGATTCCCATTCTCCTATATGTTTTCCAAACAAACTGGATCCCACTACTTCTAAAGCTAATGGAAGGCCAGAAGCATATCTAACTACACGGTTTAAAATATAATCATAACATGAATCAATTTTGTCACTTTTAAAAGCCATCCACTTAAACAATTCAAGAGCTTCCTCCTCATTTAAGGCATCTAGTTCATATACTGTTTTAATCCCATGACATGATAGCAAGTTATTGTCTCGAGTGGTAATTATGACTCTGCTTCCGGGTCCGAGCCAACTAGGCTCTCCAACCAAAACCTGCAATTGCTTAAGTTTGTCAACATCATCGAGAATCAACAGAACCTTCTTTTGTTGTAGCCTTTGTTTTATGATTCCAATTCCTTCGCTGACATGCCCTAATTTAATTTTCAATCCGATTGATTTGGAGAGGAGCTGCTCTTGGAGATATTCTAAGCCATATTTAATTGAATTTTCTCTCACATTGTGAAGAAAACACAAACCTTCAAATTGAGCTGAAATCAAATTATAAATTGCACGAGTAAGTGTTGTTTTACCCAATCCTCCACTTCCACATATTCCAATCAGACATACTTCATTATCACAGTCAACGTTCAGAAGCGACGCTACTTTCAGCATTCGAGACTCAAGCCCAACAGGGTGATCAGCAACGTGTAAAAGAACTTGATTAATATTCTTGGAAATCTCTGTAACAATCTTTTTTATATACATGTACTCATATTCTTCTTTCCTGTGCCCAATCAAACAAGTTTGAGTAAATGCATCAAAATCACAATCACTTCCATGTATTGATGATGATGATGATATTACAATTTAAATTGTTCCATCATACAATAAACTAACTTTCTAAACAAGAAAAAAAAATATATCACTTTTAACATTTTAAAATGAAATTTTGTAACAGAAAGAAAGACAATATATATGTATAAAAGTTGGGTACCCAGAATTGTAATGGTATCCAGACAAGTTAGCTGCATAGGTAAGTGCCATCTTCCAATCCTGCAATCTCTTCATGTTTTCTATGTTATTTTGGAACCTTTCTTCATGTTTAGCAAGTGCTTTACCATAACTCTCGTTTTGATGTCGCACGTGAGTAGGATCCACGCCATAGAAAACTGGAAGTACAAGGCGGCCCTTTGCTTTAAAGTAGTGAATGATGTGGACAAGTTCATCCAAACAAAATGAAGAAGTAGCATAGTTTTCGGAGAAAACAATAATAGCAATCCTCGAGTTTTCAATGTTGTGGAGGAGCGATGGTGTGATTTCGTCACCTCTCTTAAGGTCTATGTCATCAATGAAAGTTCGGATTCCATTGTCATGAAGAGCTTTATAGAGATTACCGGTGAAACCATATCGAGTGTCCGTGCCTCTGAAACTAATGAACACGTCAAAGGTCAAATCATTGGAAAAGGAGGAAGATGAAGATGAAAGTATAGCCATAAAAAGAAATGGTATGCAATGTCAGTATGTCAGAATGTTGTGTTAAAATAAAAGTCTGGCAAGAGTGTTATGTATATATTAGGACTTATGAGTAGCCATTTAGCCAAAATGAAACTTCCTTCCCATTTCCTTATCTTCCGTGTGGACAGACTGAGTATATAACTAATAAGTAACTACCTACCATCACTTATTTAATCCCTTTCTGGAAGCAGTGTAAATAGTTTACCAAAAAAGAGTGTAAAGTTTGAAATTATAAGTATTATAATAGCAACCATCACTTATTTATTTATTTATTCGTTTATGTGTGTATGGTTGACTAGTTAAGGGTGCACCATGCACATAATAAGGGGGTTATAATGTCAAATCCATAACCACATTCACTTAAAAAGTTGGTTGGTTAATCGATTATTGAACTAGATATCCATTTCCAAAAACGAGACTTTCTAACTTAACCTCTACAACATTTGAGAGTAACAACCTGAAAATCTATGGACGCATCGACGTTGTTCACTGCCAGGTTCAGAATTCAGATCGCCAGCCCCAAACTCGTGGTGAGATCCGTTTCACCGGCGAACCATTCAACATCGTCTTCTCTGATGACTTTGTCGGTGAACACAAGAATGATGGTCCATGCCAGCGTCGGTGGAACGTGCAAATGTTGGCCGCCGAGCTTGATATAACGGAGTGGGTGGGATTCGGCGACAACGCCATTTTTTGGGAAAATGTTCTGAAATGTGTTTTCTAAATCAAATGGGAATTTTAGTCCAAAAAAAAATCAAATGGGAATTATGAGGAAAAAACTGTTTTAAAATACAGACTCTTATTAATGGAAATTAATGGATCATATTAATAAAAGTTTTCATCAAAGAAAGAAAAAATAGCATCATCCTAATTCATGATTTTTTTTCTTAGGTCAACTCTGTACTTTTTGAATTTAGTTAATATTGGTACATTCAATCAATCAAAATCTATTATTCAATATCACGTCATTTTATTATTATATTATATTTTTAAAAAATTAAAATTTTACCATAATTTATACTAAAAGTACCGGTACCCAATTCATGGGTAGGGGTAAAAATCGACCAGACCGATAACAGAGACCTACAGGCTAGCCTACATAGACTCAGGCCAGGCTAACCTTGTTTTATAAATAGAAAATCTTCAGGCTTTTCTATAAGCATATTTAGTTAAAAAGGCTTGGCCTCGGACAATGAAAAAAAGTCTTTTAAGTCTAACAGTCCGATCTATTTAAATAAATATAAATATTTTTTTTATTATCATTATGTTATATTTTGTATTTTGAATTAAATAACATAAATAAAAATTGGTTATCTTTGAGAACTTATGAAAATAAAATGAAAACACCTTATGAACAATGTTATAAGTTGTTTTTATAAGTTATCTTAAAGCAAAGGCTACATCAAAAGAAGGTTTTGTTGGTTCTCGATGATGTTGATGAGCTGAAGCAGTTGCAGGTTTTAGCTGGAGGACATGATTGGTTTGGTCTTGGGAGTGTAGTAATCATTACCACTCGAGACAAACAATTGCTAGCAAATCATGGGATTGAAAGAACATATGAAGTAGATAAGTTAAATCAGAAAGAAGCTCTGGAATTGTTGAAGTGGAACTCATTTAAAAATAAAACAATTGATTCAAGTTTTGAAGGCATTTTAAAACGTGCAACAACTTATGCTTCTGGACTTCCATTGGCTTTAGAAGTAGTGGGTTCTAATTTGTTTGGAAAGAATATAGGACAATGGAAATCTACATTGGACTGGTACGAAAGGATTCCTAACAAAAAGATCCAAGAGATACTTAAGGTAAGCTTTGATGCTTTGGAGGAATATGAGCAAAGTGTTTTTCTTGATATTTCTTGTTGCTTTAGAGGGTATGAGTTGTTTGAGGTTGAAGATATACTTAAAGCTCATTATGGTGACTGCATGAAGCATAAAATTGAAGTGTTGGTTGACAGATCTCTCATAAAGATCAGTCAGGAAGGTAAATCTGGGATTGTGACATTACATGACTTGATTGAAGACATGGGTAAGGAAATTATTCGACAAGAATCACCCAAAGAGCCTGGTAAACGCAGTAGGTTGTGGTTCCATAAAGATATAGTTCATGTTTTAGAAGAAAATTTGGTAAGATTTATATGTTTTGCTTGATTTTGGAATCTTAAGCCTTGATTTCTTACTTTGTACTATTAAATCTCATGACATATATTCTTACCTATATCTTGATTATTTTGTTGTAGGGAACCGATAAAATTGAAATCATATATCTAGATTGCCCCTCGGTTGAAGTAGTAATTGATTGGAAGGGAAAGAGCTTCAAGAAGATGAAAAATCTCAAAACACTTATTATTAAACTAGCTCGTTTTTCTAAAAGTCCCACAAGTTTTCCAAATAGTTTAAGAGTATTGGAATGGCAGTGTTATCCTTCTGGGTATATACCAACTAACTTTTGTCCTAAGAAACTGATCATATGTAAGTTACCCAATAACTGTATGACCTCGTTGGAGTTGGCTAGCTTTTTGAACCAGGCAAGTGAAACAAATACATATTTCTATCAAACTGATCATATGTAAGTGTTATAATTCATTTAAAGATTATTCATTTTAATTTTATTTATGCAGAAGTTGACGAATCTCAAAGTTTTGAACTTTAAAGATTCCGGATATTTAACACATATACCTGATATATCATGTCTCTCAAACTTAGAAGAATTTTCCATGAAAAACTGTAAGAATTTACTTACAATCCACAATTCTGTTGGACACTTGAATAAACTCAGAGACTTAAATGCTAAGGGTTGCATCAAGCTCCAGAGTTTTCCACCCTTAAAGTTGATCTCTCTTCAAAAATTGCAACTTTCAGGCTGTGAGAGTCTTAAAAGTTTTCCAGAAATATTAGGAGAGATGCAACATATAACCTCCATTGAATTGCGTACAACTTCCATAGAAGAATTTCCACTTTCATTTCAAAATCTCACTGGCCTTCGCATTTTAAACATAGTTGGAAATGGAAGGCGTTGGTTATCAAGTATTAGCATTCTTATGCTGTCAAATATACGGAGTGTTTTTGTTAGAAATTGCCAGCTATTATTGCCAAAAGAAAATGAAAAATTCAGTTCCGAGATGTTTTCAAAAGTGGAATCCACATATTTAAAGAGAAAAATAATATGGAGAATATTCGATTTAGCAATCCTTATAAGAAGAGAAAATTATTAGATGCAGAGACTAATATGGAGTTTGAAACTTAGACACAATTGTATTCATGTTTTGGCAGGTTCCCAGTGTTCACTTATGCACATACTTTGTTAATGGATTACATTTTCCCTTCTGGTGTATATATTCTTGGAAAACAATAATTCACAATCCTTATGTATTTAAGAAACAAAAAATTCTGCTACAGACGGAAAATAAAACTGAAATAAAATATATCTGTCATTTGACTCTTTTTAGCTATTTTTTTACGGAATTATTAGTTTATCTATTTTCATGATTTATTTATACATAAATAATAATTTAATTTAATTTAATTTTTATTTTAAATTTGAATTAAATCAAAATTAATCTAATCCTAATTTAAGTTTTAAAAAATTGATTTATAAACCAATCTTAATAAATAATCATTTTATAGATATTTAAGAAATAAAATTTTAATAAATAATCATTTTATAGATATTTTCATTTTTTTTCTTTCTAAAGTGATTGATCAACAAGAACATCAACAAATTTACATACAGAATTAACATGACTTCATAATTTCTTCCTCCCAATGCCTAATTCGTCCTGCAAAAGACTATCAGGTTTTAATTTTACCTAAATCCAATGATTGTCGTTGACAAAGCCAACAACAAACATTTTATGCCTACTTGCAAATATAGATGGAGCTCTGGTAAGAGGGAAAAATGTTTGGTTAAGTGTCATTGACAGGGAGACAAAAAATAAACTGTACCGTATCGCAATAGGCACTACTACAAAATACTTAAACAACGACGCTAGTGTCATACCCCAAATTTGTCCTACCCGCACCATTTTATTTACTGTCTAACCATTAATTCAAAAATTAAAAAAATATGTCATTTTCTTTTGTGTGAAAAATCGAGGTTTATTCGAGTTTTCCAGGTTGAGTACATTTGTGTGCAGTGTAAAAAAAGTCGGTGTTGTGTGGAGGCTTTTTGTCTGGTTACCCTCATTTTCCATTAATCATTTTATCACAAAATTTTTAAAAAAAATCAATCAATCAATTTTTCCACTTTTCTTTTAAAAAAAAATATCCATTTTATTTCTTTCCGTCATCCATGGTTTCGCTATTATTATCTTATTATTATTATCCACTATTTTAAATCCATCCATTTATTATTTACTAATTATTTTTTTCTTTCTTCTAAAAAAAACCATTTTGGTTTTATTATTATTCATTATCAAAAATTCCAAAAATATTTATTGTTTCATTACTTTTATTTGTATTTGCTACTTTTATTATTATTTATTATACTTTTATTTTATTACTATTATTATCTTTAGTATTATTGTTAATTACTATCATTAGTACCTTTTTTTAATTATTACTTTATTGTATTATTATTATATCAGTTTTTATAATTTCTACTATTTCTTTTTTTTTTACTATTATTATTATTATTATTATTATTATTATTATTATTATTATTATTATTATTATTATTATTAATAAACCATTATTTTATCCAAATCTTATTGTCCGTCACTTTTATAATCCATTACAAAAAATGGTAAAGCAAAAGTCATTCTTCTTCTTATTATTATTATTATTCTTTATTATCATTCTTATTATTTTATTTCTTTTTCTTTTTACTAAGTTTCATTTTATTTTTATTTTTTATATAACATTTCTTTCAATTTTTTCTCACCAATCAGTTAATTCACAATTTGAGCCCACACGACATTCCTAAATACTATTCCGTCAACTGTTTTTGTTTTGTTGCCAGCGCACCAAAATCCATATGTAGTAGCTGGCCTCAATGCAAAATATGCTTTTCTCATCATATGCAAGACGCACCTGCACTCACAATAATTTTTGCTCACGAACAGCTCAGCATCTCAACAATTTTTCTCACAACATATTCTTCAAAATCATTCCCTCTTATGCCCTCATTCCTCCTATATAACACCTATCAATTTCACACCAAGAAAGAAAAAAAGGCTGAGAAGACCTTATAGAGATTCCTCAAAATCACCAAGCCAAAGAAAATAAAAAAAAGAAATCTGAAGAGAAACTGGAAATCAGAAAAACCACTAAACCGAGAATACACAAACCCAGATAAGGAACCAACCCAAAACCGAACAACAAAACCACCTTAGATTCTTCACAAACCTTGTACCGCCGTGAATAACTTTTCCACCACCGAAAACCATAAATAAATACCACCGCCACCTTCACATAACCACAAACAACCAAATTAAAATCACTGAGTGCCATGAGAGAACCGTGAGCCATAAAACCCAAAAACCCGAAAAAAGCTGTGAAACTGAGATCGCATAACTGAGATGGGAAGGGATTCGTGAAAACGAAAACAAAACAAAGAGAGAAACCATCACAAACGCGAGCCAAACCCAACACCACCGTAAACACCCGGAACAACCGAGAGAGACTCACCCAAAGCGACCGAAAACAGTCACCGTTCAAAACCAAAAACCAGATCCGCCGAACCCCTCGCCGCCGTAGATCCGACGCCCTACACCTTCACCGATTCACACGCACAACCCTTTTTTTCGTTCGCCGACGACGAACCTCACCATCCAAAACCGGCGGCGCAGGAGAGAAACTGAAACGTGAATCCGCGAGCGTTTGGTGAGAGATAATTGAATCGTGAGCACTCGTCACCGCCGCTAATACCATCGTGTGGGTTGGTTCTCTGTTCATGCGATTGGTTTCTCTAAAAACGTGATTTTCTTTTCTGATATTGATTTAGGATTCCTCCCCTTTCCGATTTTATTTGTTTTATTATTATTGTTTACGGGCCTAGCCTTGAGTCCGCACGACCCCTTCTTTCTTCCTTTTTATTTATTTTTTTTAATTTTAGTTTTTTTCATTTAATTATTATTATTATTATTATTATTATTATTATTATTATTATGTTAAAATTTATTTTTCTATATTAATTCTTATAATTTACCATTTATGATTTCAATCTATTTGTCATTGGTCTTTATATGCAAGAAAATGCCTTAAAAAAATTATTAGTAAATCATTTGATTTGATTTTCTCTATTTTTGGGCCAATGATATAATAACCGATTAAATTATTTTCGATATCGCTAAATTGGAAAATTTAATCAATATGAGGCCTTTTATTTAATTTATTATGTTATTCAATTTCGACAAAACAAATTTAATTTAGTTTTTATTTTATCATATTATTTCGATTATTCAACATATTACTAAAGTTATTAACAATGTAATTTAATTGCAATTTAATTTTTTTTTACAATTCAATTTAATTCACTTATTTATGTTTCTCACAATTTGTCGCTTTAATCGAATCGCGAATTAATATAAGTCGAGTACTCTGTACCTCGCCATCCAACTTTTCCGAACTCGACATTCAAATCTTTTATAATTAAATAACGGAATAACTGAATTCTGGAGTCTCGCATTCCTCGAATTCTTGAATGAACGCTCCCGAGGCTCGCCCCACGGGACGTGGTTCATTCAACTTTCCGTAATTAAAATACTTAATCCACACATCAAATAATGAAAGAATTGAATTCTGGAGTCTAGCATTCCTCGAATTCTCGAATAAACTCTCCCGAGACCCGCCCCTCAGGACGCAGTTTATTTACCCTTTCATACTTAAAAACACCAATCGAATCAAACATTTTTTCAAACGAACATTATTTAAATCCTTTCTATCTCGCAAACAAGCTAGCGCTTCAACCTCCTATCGCGAGCAGACAAGCCAACGCTTAACAGTAGAATGCGGTTTAAATAACTGTTCATTAAAACAAATCGACCAACTTTAGAACCACGAACTACGAAGCTCTGACTTTCCCATTGCACAAGGGAATACGTAGGCACACGTATCTTACTCCTTGCCGAGCACCCTAGGAACAAAATAACCCATTTCCCCTATTAACCTTATATTAGAATCGTTCGCATTTACTTTATTATTCGAAAAAAACAGAAAGCATAAGTCAACATTGGATCGCAAGTTAAACTAAGAGGTTCCCGTTGAGTACAACGGACGTAAGGGGTGCTAATACTTTCCCCTTACGGAATCGACTCCCGAACCTAGAATCTGGTTTCAAAGACCTTGTTCTATCCGTTTTTTCAAAAAGGTTTCTCGATATTTTCCTTTTTCTTAATTAGAATAAAATAAGTTTGGTGGCGACTCTGTTGTTTTAATTTTTATCCGCGGTAATTTCTTATCGCGAGGTCGTATTTTTCGAGGTGCGACAGATGGCGACTCTGCTGGGAGAGCTAGAGAGTCAAGCCTAAATTAGTTTACTTTGCGATCAATGTTGACTTTGCTTATTTGTTTTCTTCACACTTTTTTATTTATGCCTGTTTATTTTATCTCTCTTTATTATGATTATTATCATACCTGCTTGTTGGATCCTGGGTTTGCATCTGAGTTTCGAAAAAGAAGAGGGAACACCTAGTTTTGAATTGGAAGTTATTAGTGTTAGTCTCCAAGGACTCGCTCCTTGCAAGCCTAGCATGAAAGCCCCCCGAAGAGTAGACCTATTCATGGATCTCGTCATAATGCAGCTAGCCTGTCGCATGACTTGATTCATGAAAAGGGCTGTGACTCTGGGATCCACTTTTAGAACCGGTTTCAATGTTGGCAGTTGCGTAGTGTTAGTCTCCGAGGACCCGCTCCTCATACGGCTAACATGATAACTCCACTGAAGGTAGACCCTATCGTTATTATCGTCATAATACAGCTAGCCTGTGGCAGGATGTTAGTACGATCAACGTCCGTGACCTTGAGTATCTTATCCATAACCGTAGAAACTATCCTGTGAGTGGTTTTACGGGTAAAGAACTTAGAACAATCCTATAAGAGTCTACCTGCTAAGGTTACTTTTATCAGAGATACCAGTTTATTTACTCGTTACTATGGTTCACCTCATAGCAGATTATACTCGTGATCCTGGATCTTGCGTTGCATTCATGCGCATATTAATTTCATTTGCATATTTGTTCATCTTGCATTTCATTCCAAAGTCGTAAACTCATTGCATGTTCTTTCATCTTCAGTAAATCAAGTTGGTTTCCCGACGCCCGTATCGTACTAGACGCCCTTACCTAACTCGAGCTAACACTAGAAGACTGATGGACGTGATTCAAGAAGAACAAGCTGCTATGAGGGAAGAGATTGATTCAGTCAAGAACAAGATTGACCAGATTTATGAGACCATACAAGCTTTGGCTAGGATGGAAGAACGTCGCGAAGCTGCTGCCGCAATGAACAATGCTCTAGTGCAAGGATCTACCTCGCGAGCAATGCCTTCAGTTCCAGTTCCAAATCCTTTGGTCTATGATTTGCCCCCAGGCTTCACTCCCGCAGTTGAAGAAGTCACTTCCCAACCAATACCTACCTCTGGTGTTACTGTTGGTGCTATTCCTCAAGCTCAACCTATTCCAAATCAAGTCTAGTTTCCTCATGCTAAAGAAGATCATCAAGTTGAGTATGAGATGCATACTGCTGTTCCAATTATCAACCCTCATGCTGTCCAAGAATCCGAAGCTATGAAGATGTGTCGCGAGTTAGCTGAAAAACTCCGAATCATGGAAGGACACAACTCAACTTCTTTAAGTGCTTCAGACATGTGATTAGTCCCGGATGTTGTGATCCCTGCTAAGTTCAAACTGTCAGAATTCGAAAAATACAAAGGCCTCAGCTGTCCTGAGCTCCATTTGAGGATGTACTGCAGAAAAATGGCTGCTCATGCCAAAGACGACAGACTCATGATCCATTGCTTCCAAGACAGCTTGTCTGGAGCGTCTCTAGAATGGTACATACAACTTGAGCGCAACAATGTTCGTACTTGGCTTGATATATCTGATGCATTCAAAAAGCAATACAAGTACAACACTGACTTAGCTCCTAACCGCACTCAACTTCAGAGTATGACTCAAAAGGAAAGCGAATCCTTTAAGGAGTACGCCCAATGCTGGAGGGAGTTAGCTGCCAGAGTACATCCGCCGTTGGTTGACCGTGAATTGATTGACATCTTCATGGGTACCTTACAGGGGCAATACTACGAAAAGTTGATCAGCAGCGTATCTTTTGGATTTTCAGACATGGTGATCGTTGGGGAAAGAATTGAAGAAGGTTTGAAAAGTGGAAAGATCCAAGGAGGTTCTAGCAGCCAAACCAATGTCAAGAAACCTTTCAACGGGTACAAAAAGGGCGAAACAAATGCCATTTCTGCTGCAAGTGGGAATTTGCAACCGAGTGCACCTACTCCAATTCCCTACTATCAATATCCTTATGTTGATGCTGCACAATATGCTCCTATTCCATATCAACCAATTCCTCCAATGCCTTATCAACAGGCCATTCAAGCTCCATTTCTGACTCAGATGGCTTATCAACCACGTCCATATCCTATGGTCGCTGCTGCGCAGTATGCGCCCAATCCGTACCAGCAACCGGCCTACCCACAACGTCCTGGTCAACAATAACAACACGCTCCTCAACAGTGCCCACCATATCAACAAAGAGGATATGATAGACACCTTGATCCCCTGCCTATGTCATATTCCGAAATCTTTAATGGGCTAATGGCAAAGGGATCTCTTACTTTGAGGGATATGCCACCTCAAACTGGTACCTCCCAAGACTATGATGCCAATGCTCATTGTGAGTTTCACAAAGGTGCTCCTGGTCATACGATCGAGAAATGTAAATCGTTTAAGCACAAGGTTCAAGACTTTATCGATTCTAAGGATCTCACCTTTACTCCGAGAAATCCAAATGTCTAGAACAATCCAATGCCTCCGCACGGTGCCAACAAGTGAAGGCATTTGAAGGGGTTGTTGAAGACTGAACTGAGTAGTCTCCAATTCCGAAGCATTCAATCAAGAGAAGTTCAATTCCTCAAATCAAGGCGGTCATCGCCATTTATTATTCCGCATCCTTGTTATTTTGTATTGTCTGTTTAAGTACTATTTGCTTTGAACATTGTTATTTGTACTTGGTTTTGTTAATATTATGTTTATGCATGTTTTGAATCAGTCTATTCGCATTCACTCATTATTTATCATTTATCACAAAATCACAAAAATATTTTCTTACTTCACTTTAGCAAATATTTGATGGGGATGATGAAAACGAAATACCCATAACTGTTGCGGTATGCTTTCGGATAAAACCTCATCAATGATGTACATGCATTCTTTCAAATCCCCAAACACTGAAGAGATAAGGAGTTAATCCCTAGTCAACCCCTTCGATCCTAGAAGTAGGAGTTTCTTTCGGATACAATCCTTACATCTAACCCGGGGGCAGGGTAGTTGTTCAGTTAGCCTGACTACACCTTCGAATCGCAAGATGAGACATCCCGTCGGAGGACCAATCAACAAACGACTTGACAGCCACAACATTCAAACAAAATAAAAGAAAAGAAAAAAACCACTAAGTTGAGCACCCGAAGGGAGACTTAGTCGGAAAAAAAAGAAATCAAAAGAGGAACTCAAATCCTCAGCAAAATAAAAACAAATATCAGTGACCACTAAATCAAGAATCAAATGGTCTCCAGCAAAATAAGATGACTGTCATTTTCAAGTGAACTTTAAAGCTTCATCTTCACTCTCGCAATGTCGAAAACAAATGTAGGTGTAGAGTTAACTGAACATAAGACTGGAGAACATTACGAAGAAGTGGTGGGTACAAATCAAACTTTGAACCTTATATCATTTGTTTCTCTAACCATTAACCAGACCACGTTACAACCCTCAAAAGACCTAATTGAGGCGCGGTTTATTCTGAAAGTATGCTACCAACAAGGTTGTGTAAATTGACTCCCATATATTTGCTAAATCTTCAATATCGATTGCACATTATTCTTACTGCATCTTTCACGCACTTTCTAAATCAGCACTTCATTTGGACTAACGGTCCATTCGTCACACTTTCACAACATTCAAATAAATTGACTTTTTCAAAACTTACATGAACTTTACATTAACACTACCATTTGTGTATGAATAATTTAATTGCAAATCAGTGCTTGGCATCAGCGCAGTCCCAACAAAGGGTAATCGAAAGAGGAACTTGAATCAATACTTTTTCAAATCAGTTCAATCAGGGGCAAAACCATTCTCAATAGCTCAATCAGGGGCAAATCATTTTCAACAACTCAATAAGGGGCAGACGCTTACCAAATCCAGACACCGGGGCAGATCATGTCTTTGTCCAAGCCTCCCCACAAAATTTATTTCAAATACCCTACAGGCAGGGGCAACCAAACAAGGAGCAAATCTTCCTATCTCTTCTCCCCAGCTAAACCAACAGATTTTGTTGGACGTTGGCAATTATTCAAAGCAAATCAGTTCTTATGCGTCAATCAAGTCGCTTTGCTCATCAGCAAATAACCAAACTTGGAGCTTTCAGATCCATCTTCTGACCATACATCGTTGAAGATCGAGTGTCGGGGAATCAAACCCTCCACCCACCCAAAGTCCAATCATTATTGGCAACTACCAAACCAAAAGTCCACCAAGTTGGCACCTTTCATTTTCCAATCACCTCATATGCATCATTATGCATCATTTACATCCATCATTTACAGCATGTGTATCATATGCATACCTAAATAAATCAGCTTTTCATATCCCCAATATTTTAACTTTCAACAGTGCATAAACACTTGCATCGTATCTTCCATCATTATGGAACACCATTTCAAAAAATCAAGCATACATGCATGAGTCAGGATCATGGATCGATCGATGATTCCAGGCATCTCCTCAGTGATTCCAGTGGCCGTTCCCCATTGGATAATTTTCTTCAGCCCTTTGCTCCCCAAGCATTTTTACTCATTTTACCAGTATTTCTCAACCAGATCGAATTTAATTTTTTCAGTCGCCCGACTTTCCCTTTGGCGGCGGGGATCATTTAATTTTTCAGTCGCCCGACTTTCCCTTTGGTGGCGGGGATCGAATTTAATTTTTCAGTCGCCCGAATTTCCCTTTGGCGGCGGGGATCATTTAATTTTCAGTCACCCGGTTTTCCCTTTGGTGGCGGGGATTGAATTTAATTTTTCAGTCGCCCGACTTTCCCTTTGGCGGCGGGGATCATTTAATTTTCAGTCACTCGGTTTTCCCTTTGGTGACGGGGTCGCATTTAAATTTCAGTCGCATTATCATCCTTGCGGTGGTAAGCGATTATTTAATATTTTCTGTTACTCAGCATCGACCTAGCATCGAGTGTTGGGGTCGCATTATCATCCTTGCGGTGGTAAGCGATTATTTAATTTTTTCTGTTACTCAGCATCGACCTAGCATCGAGTGTTGGGGTCGCGTTATCATCCTTGCGGTGGTAAACGATTTTTTTTTCTGTTACTCAGCATCGACCTAGCATCGAGTGTTGGGGTCGCATTATCATCCTTGCGATGGTAAGCGATTATTTAATTTTTTATGTTACTTAGCATCGACCTAACATTGAGTGTTGGGGTCGCGTTATCATCCTTGCGGTGGTAAGCGATTATTTTTTTTTCTGTTACTCAGCATCGACCTAGCATCGAGTGTTGGGGTCGCATTATCATCCTTGCGATGGTAAGCGATTATTTAATTTTTCTGTTACTCAGCATCGACCTAACATTGAGTGCTGGGGTCACATTATCATCCTTGCGGTGGTAAGCGATTATTTTTTTTTTTGTTACTCAGCATCGACCTAGCATCGAGTGCCGAGTTCGTATTATCATCCTTGCGATGATAAGCGATTATTTAATTTTTCTATCAACTTGTTTTGTTTCGTATGACCTTTATTTTCCAATTTTAATCATCAATTTACTGCACAATTTCTTTCTTTATCGGACAAATTTGGAGTTTGTTAGTATCTAATTATCTTATACCGTAAAAGTTTGAACGCGAGTCAGTTCATCTTATTCGGTCTAAGCCAATTCGATAGGGGCAACTGTCATACCCCAAATTTGTCCTACCCGCACCATTTTATTTTACTGTCTAACCATTAATTCAAAAATCAAAAAAATATGTCATTTTCTTTTGTGCGAAAAATCGAGGTTTATTCGAGTTTTCCAGGTTGAGTACATTTGTGTGCAGTGTAAAAAATGTCGGTGTTGTGTGGAGGCTTTTTGTCTGGTTACCCTCATTTTCCATTAATCATTTTATCACAAAATTTTAAAAAAAAAACCAATCAATCAATTTTTCCACTTTTCTTTAAAAAAAAATCCATTTTATTTCTTTTCGCCATCCATGGTTTCGCTATTATTATCTTATTATTATTATCCACTATTTTAAATCCATCCATTTATTATTTACTAATTATTTTTTTCTTTCTTCTAAAAAAAACCATTTTGGATTTATTATTATTCATTATCAAAAATTCCAAAAATATTTATTGTTTCATTACTTTTATTTGCATTTGCTACTTTTATTATTATTTATTATACTTTTATTTTATTACTATTATTATCTTTAGTATTATAGTTAATTACTATCATTAGTACCTTTTTTTATTATTACTTTATTGTATTATTATTATATCAGTTTTTATAATTTCTACTATTTCTATTATTATTATTATTATTATTATTATTATTATTATTAGTATTATTATTATTATTATTATTAATAAATTATTATTTTATCCAAATCTTATTGTCCGTCACTTTTATTATCCATTACAAAAAATGGTAAAGCAAAAATCATTCTTCTTCTTCTTATTATTATTCTTTATTATCATTCTTATTATTTTATTTCTTTTTCTTTTTACTAAGTTTCATTTTATTTTTATTTTTTATATAACATTTCTTTCAATTTTTTCTCACCAATCAGCTAATTCACAACTTGAGCCCACACGACATTCCTAAATACTATTCCGTCAACTGTTTTTGTTTTGTTGCCAGCGCACCAAAATCCATATGTAGTAGCTGGCCTCAATGCAAAATATGCCATTCTCATCATATGCAAGACGCACCTGCACTCACAATAATTTTTGCTCACGAACAGCTCAGCATCTCAACAATTTTTCTCACAGCATATTCTTCAAAATCATTCCCTCTTATGCCCTCATTCCTCCTATATAACACCTCTCAATTTCACACCAAGAAAGAAAAAAAAGGCTAAGACCTTATAGAGATTCCTCAAAATCACCAACCAAAGAAAATAAAAAAAAGAAATCTGAAGAGAAACTAGAAATCAGAAAAACCACTAAACCGAGAATACACAAACCCAAATAAGGAACCAACCCAAAACCGAACAACAAAACCACCTTAGATTCTTCACAAACCTTGTACCGCCGTGAATAAATTTTCTACCACCGAAAACCATAAATAAATACCACCGCCACCTTCACATAACCACAAACAACCAAATTAAAATCACTGAGTGCCATGAGAGAACCGTGAGCCATAAAACCCAAAAACCCGAAAAAAGCTGTGAAACTGAGATCGCATAACTGAGATGGGAAGGGATTCGTGAAAACGAAAACAAAACAAAGAGAGAAACCATCACAAACGCGAGCCAAACCCAACACCACCGTAAACACCCGGAACAACCGAGAGAGACTCACCCAAAGCGACCGAAAACAGTCACCGTTCAAAACCAAAAACCAGATCCGCCGAACCCCTCGCCGCCGTAGATCCACCGCCCTACACCTTCACCGATTCACACGCACAACCCTTTTTTCGTTCGCCGACGACGAACCTCACCATCCAAAACCGGTGGTGCAGGAGAGAAACTGAAACGTGAATCCGCGAGCGTTTGGTGAGAGATAATTGAATCGTGAGCACTCGTCACCGCCGCTAATACCATCGTGTGGGTTATTTCTCTGTTCATGCGATTGGTTTCTCTAAAAACGTGATTTTCTTTTCTGATATTGATTTAGGATTCCTCCCCTTTCCGATTTTATTTGTTTTATTATTATTGTTTACGGGCCTAGCCTTAAGTCCGCACGACCCTTTCTTTCTTCCTTTTTATTTATTTTTATTTATTTTCATTTAATTATTATTTTTATTATTATGTTAAAATTTATTTTTCTATATTAATTCTTATAATTTACCATTTATGATTTCAATCTATTTGTCATTGGTCTTTATATGCAAGAAAATGCCTTAAAAAAATTATTAGTAAATCATTTGATTTTATTTCCTCTATTTTTGGGCCAATGATATAATAACCGATTAAATTATTTCCGATATCGCTAAATTGGAAAATTTAATCAATATGAGGCCTTTTATTTAATTTATTATGTTATTCAATTTCGACAAAACAAATTTAATTTAGTTTTTATTTTATCATATTATTTCGATTATTCAACATATTACTAAAGTTATTATCAATGTAATTTAATTGCAATTTAATTTTTTTTTACAATTCAATTTAATTCACTTATTTATGTTTCTCACAATTTGTTGCTTTAATCGAATCACGAATTAATATAAGTCGAGTACTCTGTACCTCGCCATCCAACTTTTCCGAACTCGACATTCAAATCTTTTATAATTAATAACGGAATAACTGAATTCTGGAGTCTCGCATTCCTCGAATTCTTGAATGAACGCTCCTGAGGCTCGCCCCTCAGGACATGGTTCATTCGACTTTTCGTAATTAAAATACTTAATCCACACATCAAATAATAAAAGAATTGAATTTTGGAGTCTAGCATTCCTCGAATTCTCGAATAAACTCTCCTGAGGCCCGCCCCTCAGGACGCAGTTTATTTACCCTTTCATTCTTAAAAACACCAATCGAATCAAACATTTTTTCAAACGAACATTATTTAAATCCTTTCTATCTCGCAAACAAGCTAGCGCTTCAGCCTCCTATCGCGAGCAGACAAGCCAACGCTTAACAGTAGAATGCGGTTTAAATAACTGTTCATTAAAACAAATCGACCAACTTTAGAACCACGAACTACGAAGCTCTGACTTTCCCATTGCACAAGGGAATACGTAGGCACACAGATCTTACTCCTTGCCGAGCACCCTAGGAACATAATAACCCATTTCCCCTATTAGCCTTATATTAGAATCGTTCGCATTTACTTTATTATTCGAAGAAAACAGAAAGCATAAGTCAACATTGGATCGCAAGTTAAACTAAGAGGTTCCCGTTGAGTACAACGGACGTAAGGGGTGATAATACCTTCCCCTTACGGAATCGACTCCCGAACCTAGAATCTGGTTTCAAAGACCTTGTTCTATCCGTTTTTTCAAAAAGGTTTCTCGATATTTTCCTTTTCCTTAATTGGAATAAAATAAGTTCGGTGGCGACTCTGTTGTTTTAATTTTTATCCGCGGTAATTTCTTATCGTGAGGTCGTATTTTTTGCGGTGCGACAGCTAGGCTCACCACGGTTCAACCATACACCGTTGTGACATATCTAAACTATGGCGCTACTGTATTATATTTGTTTTTTGATTTAAAATTATTTGTATATAACAACGGTTGATAAGCCAACCGTGGTGATACCATCAAGCTTTCATGGGTTCGAACCTCAACACCATCATATATATTACTCCTTTTATGTTAAGGCACACTTTTTCTTTTTTTATTTACTTTTAAATAAATAACTTAAAGGATATGACTACAGTTGTTTAATCCACCGTTGTGATATATTTTGTATGAATTTTTAATTTTTTATTCTAAATATGCCTCTGGCACCTCATTATGAAATTTCATTATGAAAGGAATATATCATGACGGCTTGTAATAATGGCCATCGTAGTATAGTTTCAATATTTTTTGTATCATAACAGCTGATTGTATAGACCGTCGTAGTAGCTTTACAATATACTCCTAGCTAATTTACTTTTCTATTAAGTATCATTTTTCCATTGAAAATAGAAACTAGACGAAATGATACACAATTTCAACCCTAAACCCTAACGTTCAATATTGTGAAATAATACACGATTTCAACCAAAGCTTGCATCAACAATATCCATTCTTCACCGTGTTGTTGTCATTTTAGTCATCATTGTCACGATTGTTATGGAAGGAAGATTACGCACCAACCAACACCGTTGTCATCATCGTCATCGTCGAGAAGGAAGATAACACCAACACCAACACCAACACTAACATCGTTAAGGAAGGAAGACAACACCAACACCAACATCGTTAACGTAATCATCACGTTTAGGGCACATAAAATATTTTCCCCATGCGTCTACAGTAAACTCATTTGCCATTATTGTTCATTTTGTTGTTGTTTATGTTCTTGCTGTTCATTTGTTGTTGTTGATGTTGTTTTTGTTGTTTTTGAACATTGATGTCGACCTTGTCAAGTTCATCAATAGGAAGCAGCGAAGATACTCAAACGATTGAGTGTTCTGCGAATAAACTCAAATGAAAACATCCCAAAGATGTGTCACAATGATGCCCCGATTCACATCACTTCACAATTTATTTGGTGTGAAAATTCTGATCGAGTTTGATTCGTTGTACAGAGTAGTGGATTATCCACATGACTCTACTTTTAAGAGTTATATTGCTTTCCTTGCACGTAGCAAGGTCAGTATACTGATAGATGACGGGAGAGAAGTGGATGATAATGTTAAAGATAGCATATGGATAGACATTAATGTATTAAATAGTTTCTAATTCATACTTTATAGTCTCTATTTCATTATCTATAGTTTCTGATTTATTCTTATGTATTGATTTATATATAATTGAATTTTGAGATTGCTGATAACTCAAAATTGAAAGATAATTGGATACCTTCATTGATGATAGAGAGCTTGAGGGAGGTGATGAAATTAAAACATCACTTTCTAATGCCATTCAAGACTCTAGAATTGCCATTTCTCTGTCAACTATGCTTCTTATTCCTTTTGCTTAGATGAACTTGTCCATATCATTCAACACTTTACACAAAACAATCGTTTGGTTTTGCCCGTTTTCTACGGCGTCGATCCTTCTGTCTTGCGACATCAAATTGGAAATTATGGTGAAGCAATAGCTAAGCATGCAGAGAGGTTCCAAAACAACACGGAGAATATGGAGAGGTTGCAAAAATGGAAGATGGCTCTTATCCAAGCATCTAACTGGTCCGACTACAATTTTCATATTGGGTAAACCACTTCACTCATATTTTCTTTCTTAAATTGAGTTATGGAACCGCAATTGGGACCGCCGTATTTCTGATGCGGTAGCCCCCGCAACTGCATAAGACTGACGGTGTGATTTTAAATCACCCGCATTAAGAACTCCATCAGATAATTTCTTGGTTTATTCTGTGATTTTAAAAAAAATGTATATATGGGGCTCACCTAGGATATACTTCTTGATATTGATTCATTTACTGAAACAATTATTTGTTTGGCCAGGAACGAATATGAATACAATTTAATTGGGGAGATAGTAAAAACCGTCACCAACAAGATTAATCATGTTCCTTTGCATGTTGCAAATTATCCTGTTGGACTCCAACCTCGATTACAAAAAGTAAATTCACTTTTTGATGTTAGATTTGATGATAAAGTCCAAATGTTAGGGATATATGGAATTGGAGGGTTGGGAAAAACAACACTTGCTCGAGCAATTTACAATTTTATGGTCGATCAATTTGAAGTGTTATGTTTTCTTCATAACGTGAGAGAAAATTCAGCTAAACATAATTTGGAACATCTCCAAGAGATGATTCTTTCCAAAATAAAGGGACCGGAATGTCGGTTAGGAGATGTCAGCGAGGGAATTCCAATTTTAAAGAAAATGCTACATCGGAAGAAGGTTTTGTTGATTCTCGATGATGTTGATGAACTGGAGCAATTGCAGGTTTTAGCTGGAGGACTTGATTGGTTTGGTCTTGGGAATGTAGTAATTATTACCACTCGAGACAAACAATTGCTAGCAAATCATGGGATTGAAAGAACATATGAAGTAGATAAGTTAAATCAGGAAGAAGCTCTGGAATTGTTGAAGTGGAACTCATTTAAAAATAAAACAATTGATTCAAGTTTTGAAGGTATTTTAAAACGTGCAACAACTTATGCTTCTGGACTTCCATTGGCTTTAGAAGTAGTGGGTTCTAATTTGTTTGGAAAGAATATAGGACAATGGAAATCTACATTGGATTGGTACGAAAGGATTCCTAACAAAAAAATCCAAGAGATACTTAAGGTAAGCTTTGATGCTTTGGAGGAATATGAGCAAAGTGTCTTTCTAGACATTGCTTGTTGCTTCAGAGGGTATGAGTTGTTAGAGATTGAAGAAATACTTGAAGCTCATTATGGTGATTGCATGAAACATAAAATTGAAGTGTTGGTTGACAGATCTCTCATAAAGATTAGTAAGGAAGGTAAACATAATAATGCCAGGCCTTCTATAAAATCCTCTTGAGATGACCTCTTCTCACAAACCATTTTGTGGGCGCATGACCACGTGTTCTCCTAAGCAAGACGCTCTAGAGATTTGCCTTGCAAGTACCTCCAGATAACGGGGTCCTCACACCAAGTTGCTTTGATATGTCAGGGGCATGACTCAGTACTTTCTGGTGGATGTTTTTTTGCTACTTAGTGCTTCAAGAGAGATACTAAGTCTAGTATTCCCAATTGAGCCTTGATTCAAGTTTCTCCAACTGAATGTGATTTTCTCCCCCCAACGGAGTACAAATTTACTTCATCCTAAGCAAACATAGTTTGTTTGTTGGTTTCCTTCTGATGGACGTTGAAGTTAGAATACTTGTCTGGGTTTATTTCCCGATTGAAGTATATTCTCTCCTCAAAGAGATTTGAGCCTTGTAGCAGGACTTTATTCCATGGATGGCTCCTTACCCTATCTTCGGTGATTACGTACACTTTGATGAGATTGGTCGGATATCCGTTTGTTGTGATGTTTATTTCATCACCAGTATATCTCATGTGTCTGTTTTGTCTGTTTGTCAGCATAAACATAACACATATACATACATGTACATCATATTTGAATTCATATTCATATTCATGTTGCATTCATTAATGCATACCTCCTATCTTGGTCGTATTTTATCCCCAAGTGTTGTGTCTCTCTCAAAATAGAGTTGTCAGCCTTAGGTAGGAAATGTACATTCTTTCTAATTCCCCACTGAGTTCTTACCCTCTTGGAAGATTTTTGCTTTAGTTCCCCTTTCCACACTTGGATATGATTAATCCCCAATTGAGTTTATTCCTCATGGGTTAGTGTTTTGCTTGACAGTTTCTTTCCAGCTCGTTCCTGGATTGAATTTTGGTCTTTGGCAATTTTGATGATTGAACTACCAATTGGAAAGTGCATTTATTTTGCACCTTTGGATGCTTAGTTTCCCAGAAGGAATTTGTTGGAGGCTTCCATTGAAGACAAATTTTGCTCTCCAGCAGCGTTACTACAACATTCCCTTGGATTACTTATACCCGACAACAAGTGGCAGTCTCTTTATTCGAGAAGCTTGTTTTGTCCTAGAACTTCCCAGTAAATCAACAAGTGGCTGTCTCTTTATTTGAGAAGCTTGTTTTGTTTTTGAACTTTCGAGTAAGTCAACAGATGGCAGTCTCTTTCCGAGCAGTCAATCCATCCCCAATGATTCCAGATGGAAAGTGAATTCATTTTGCACCTTTGATTACTTTGTCTCCCAGAAGAAATTTATTGAAGATTTCCCCATTGAAGACAAATTTTGCTCTCCAACAATGTTATTGCAACATTCTCTTGGAATACTTATACCTGACAACAAATGGCATCTCATCCAGACAAGGTGAGAAGTTTGTTCGGCAAATGGCATCTCATCAAGACAAGGTGAGAAGTTTGTCGTGATTCTTCAATTTTCAACAAATGGCATCTCATCCAGACAAGGTGAGAAGTTTGTTCGGCAAATGGCATCTCATCCAGACAAGGTGAGAAGTTTGTCGTGATTCTTCAATTTCCGTCAAATGGCTATCTCTTCCATACAAGTCGAGAAGTTTGAGCGTGAAGTTGTTTCTCCATCATATGGCTGTCTCTTTAAGAAGAAGGGAAGTATGATGAGGGTTCTATCAAATGGCATCTCTCCAATGCACGTTGAGAAGTTTGGTATGAATCTCTTTATTTTTCGGCAAATGGCATCTCATCCAGACAAGGTGGGAAGTTTGTCGTAATTCTTCAATTTCCAACAAATGGCTATCTCTTCCAGACAAGTTGAGAAGTTTGTTGTGAATTTTCCAATTTCCGTCAAATGGCATCTCATCCAGACAAGTTGAGAAGTTTGAGCGTGAAGTTGTTTCTCCATCATATGGCTGTCTCTTTCAAAAGAAGGGAAGTATGGTGAGTGTTCTATTCAATGGCATCCTTAGTTAAATCTCGGCAGAAGATTTGACAACAGGTGATTCCTTTTATTTCTGGCAAGTCTCGGCAGAAGATTTCCAGTCTACCTCAGCAAAAGGTATTTACTTTTATAAGCTAGACGATGGCATCCTTAGTTAAATCTCGGCAGAAGATTTGGCGACAGTTGTATCCTCAGTTAATCCTCGGCAGTAGGAATTTTATTTTGATACCTCGGCAGAAGTATCTCATTCTTAGATTCTCTGGTAATCTCGGCAGAAGATCTCCAGCAGATTTCGATAGAATTTGTTTTCTTACCAAGATCTCGGCAGTAGATTTTTGGTTCATTTTGATACCTCGGCAGAAGGTATCTCATTCTTAGAATCTATGGTTATCTCGAAAGTTAGATCTCCAGTAGACTTCGGAAGATTTGGTTTTCGTTTCAGAATCTCGGCAGTAGATTTCTGTTTCGTTTTGATACACCAACAGAAGGTTTTTTCCAAATGAGGTTTCAAATCTCGGCAGTAGATTTCCTCAAAGTGGAATTTTGTTCAAAAATTTCGAGTCATCTTAGGGCATGTAGACATTTGTCATCTGGCTTCGCTCAAGATAAATTCCACGTGGGGATTGTGCTACAGTCATGTGTGTCTAATCCCCAATAGTGTCATTTTTCTTCCCAGCGGCGTTACAACCTTTGTCTCGCATTTTACCTTACACATCATATCATTTCATTTTCATTTTCAGTCAAAATTTTAGGTATTCTGATATTTAATCATCTTCCACCTTGAATGTTCAAAAAAAAATCCTTTTACTAGCACATTCAAGTTCTAGATGATTAAATAGGGGCAGCTGTCATACCCTAAATTTTGACTAGATATTTTCAAATTTTTGCTTTCATCTGACGCATTTTTACCACAATATCATAGTACATCATTTTAGCATTTTAAGTTTTAATACCTCATTAATCTGTGATCATGGATCATTTAGTCAATTTCATTGTCCATTGTTATGTTAATTTTTCGTTTTTTGATTGTTAGAATATTTATTAGAATTTTTTGTCTCGTTCGTGATTTTTTCATTTTAATTTCTAGTTAGACAATTATATTTGGATCCTTTTAACAATTATTTAGTTTATTTTAAAAAAAATAGTTAATTTTTAATTCAGTTTATGTAATTTAATTCTAGTTTTAATGTATATTCAAATTTAGTATAGAATTAAAATATTTAGTTTATATATATTTTTATTTTTAGTTTAAAATTTCAATTAAAGTCTTATTTTAATTAGTTCTCAATTTGTATTTAATTTATATTCTTTTTTTAGTTTATTTATTTATCATTTTTTTAATTACTTAATTTCTTCTTTGTTATTTAAAATAATTCAAAAAAAGAAGGAAAAGTTTGTTTTGTTGTATCAGTTAACTTTATCGGTCCCCACAAGACTTCCTCCCTACTGCTCCACTCTGCACACAAAAAACAGCTTGCTACAGCACCAAATTTCACCAAAATGGATCAAAAAAAAATCTGATACAACAACACAGACTTACTGCTCCATTTCTCTACACATAAAATCAAAACTAGTTTCACAGTAAACATGGAATTGATGGTTCTGCAGGTCAACAACAAAAAGCATCTGCATCTCCTTATACAAAAACATGAAAACTCTCTGCTCCATAAACAAAACTAAAATTGAAAGGGACTAGATATCAGTACCAAAAAAATACTGATGGCATAAACTTGATCAACAGGTTTCCAATTGAGAGACCTAACTTCGCAGTATAAGGAGGAGAAGAAAAAACAAACACCAACGACAAAAAAAACCATGACACTTTTTCCTCTTATTTCCTGAACAGCAACAACAACCCACACCGCGGAAACCAATCCTTTTCTTCTTCATCATCTTCAACCTACAAACTCCAAAAACATATTCAACCACCTCTCTTCAACCAAAACCAACGTCAATTTGCAAACCAGCCCCCTGCGCATAACCACCCCTTTTCTTCTTCAAACAACCTTGAAAACCTTTCCCACCTCATCATCAAGCCAACTTTCTGAGGCCATATTCCAAAACCATTCCCCATTGGGGACATCATCTCATCAGCCACCTATAAAAAGAAAATAGGATGAACACAAAAAGGAGGAGGACAGAGAATTTATCACAGATGAGTGAGGCCGAAAAAAAACAAAAAGAGGTTCAGAATAACAAAAAAAACGGACCTTCAATTCTGTTCTTCACCTCTTTCAATTAAAACCATCACAAAAACCATTAAACAAAGAGGATTCACCTGCATCATAACAACAGTAACCGCAAAACCAGTTTCAGCTCTCGAATCAAAAGAGACATATAGAGAGTAACAAACCACCTAAACCATCGCTCAACTCTCAGTTTCGCAGAACCACTCACCGAACCAACAACATCATTACCACACCTCATCTTCCGTCAAATCCACAGGAAGCATCAACGTGATTCACGGCCAAACTGTTCGCCGCTGGAGTGCTCCAGCTAACAGAAACAACCGCCTCTCCACCGTCGATCCTTCACCTCTCAAAATCTCTCACCACCGATCCAAAACATCCAAATTCCTTCACAGCTGAAACCGAACAACAATAACCAACAAAGAAAGCTTCAAACCCCTGTTTTCACAACCTTCACTCCTTACAAACAGAATACAAAGCCTTAACCAACCTTCAATCATCGAAACCCCACACAGCACGCTCGCAACATCACCTTCGAATCTGACCCTCACAGAAAACCTCACCACCGCAGATCCCTTTCAAATCGTAATCCAGCAAAGCCACCCGCCATCGCTTGCAACCTCCTACGATCCGTCTTCACCTTCACCAACACGACCTTCGTGTTTTGCTCCAAAACACCTCTATTAAATCATCGCCGCCAACACCAAAACAAAACACAGAACGCAGTGAGAGGGAGCTACCGTCGACCACGTCAACAAATACAGCTTCTGTATCCCTTTCGTTTGCGGATGTTGGAACCTCGGTGAAGCTCTCTATCGTATCAGAGAAGGAGCTGCCATGATTCGTACCAAAGGTTGAGGATTTTGCCGTGAGAAATAGAGCAACGCACATCACCGTGAACCGACGCGGAACCAGCTTCGGAAACGGAATCGCAAACTGAGAGGGAGATTCCAAGCGAGGCGAGTTGAGCGAGTGAGATGAGAGGATCGGCGAGTGAGAGCTTGCACGGTTCTGTTCAGAGAAGAAGATAAAGTCTTGCTAGTTGCTGATGGGAAAGAAAAGAGGTTTTGTCTTTGAATAAGTCTTGTTTTTTTTATGATTTTGAAAGAAACTTATTTTACAGATGTTGTTGTTGCTTGGCCCATTGTGTTTTGCTTTCCTCACATTTACCAAATGCCACACACAGACTCAGCCCCTGTTTTTTTTTGTTTATTCTTGTTTATTTATTTATTTATTTTTCGTTTGGTTCAATTTTTAGTATTTACTTTTAATTTTGTTAAATTTTCTTGTTAATATTGTGAAAAGATTTTATCTAATTGTTCAGCCTTTTTTAAAAATAAAAAAAAGAGAATTAATTGTTGATTAGTTTTGACCCTTGTTAAATGTATAGTTTAGGACTTTAATAACTTTTGATTAGAATTTTAAATGTCGATTAAATTTATAGTTAAGTGTTCTCGATTAAATTCCATGATGCAATTGTAATTAGACATTTGACGCTTATGGTTGAGTTTTTGCCATGACTTAGACTTGTTATTCAACGCTTTCCGCTTGACGATACTTTGACATGCTTTGAACTTCTGACATCTTGCTTAAACTCCTTTGGGCGCTTAACGAAGAGGCAACGGACCTACTCCGTTAGGTTTCATTAAAACTCGATTTTACCTCTTTTTGCGCCTCGTTATAATATTAATGCCACGTTTGCGTTTGTCAGATTTTTGTACATCAGCATCGTTTCTAAACTCTAAAACCCTCAAACAAAATGCGGCTTTATCAAATCCTTTTTTATTAAAATATCGCGTCTTAATTAATTTAACAAGGAACAGAGCTCCGGAGTCTAGCATTCCGCACGTTCTGGAACGAACTACAACTGGGCTAGCCCCACGCGTAATGTTCGTTTACTCCTTCGTTTAAAAACACATCGATTCTAAAGCGTCTAAAAAGAAAAAAAACAATATTTCAACTTATTTTAAAAAATTTAAATACGAAAGCAGAATTCCGGAGTCTAGCACTCCGCACGTTCTAAAATGGACTGCAGCTGGGCTAGCCCCACGCAACGTGGTCCATTCGCTTTCCGATTTTCAAAATAAATAATCGCATAAATTAACATACGAAAACAGAACTCCGGAGTCTAGCATTCCGCACGTTCTGGATTGGACCGCAACTGGGCTAGCCCCACGCGATGTGTTCAATCAACGTTCGTATCAAAATATTCAAATCATTTTTATTAAATTAAATTACGAAAACTGAACTCCGGAGTCTAGCACTCCGTACGTTCTAAAATGGATCGCAGCTGGGCTAGCGCCACGCAACGTGGTCCATTCGCATCTTTCATACCTTAAAACAATTCAAAATTACCAACCAATTTAAGTTATTTTCATAATTAATCAACGAAAGACGGAACTCCGGAGTCTAGCACTCCGCACGTTTTGGAATGCAATCGCTCCTGGGCTAGCCCCACGCGACGTGGTTCATTCGCCCTTTCGTTTAAAATATCTTAACCAAAGTCAAATACTTTTCTCAAAAACGAACATTGTTTAAATCATTCTATCTCTCGAACAAGCTAGCGCTTCAGCCTCCACCACGAGTATAAGCCAACGCTTAGTAGTAGAATGCGTTTTAAACCACTGTTCAATAAAAAACACAAACCGTAGTCGCACGAACTACGAAGCTCTGACTTTCCCATTGCACAAGGGAATATGTAGGCACAAGGATTTTTAATCCTTCGCGAGCACAATAATAAAAAATTAACTATCTCTCCATCATAATAATAAAAAACTTAATCTTTTCTCCGTCATAAATCACAATAATAAAAAAAACTTAACATTTCCCTATAGCAAATAATAAACAAACATCGATACTTAATCATTAAAAGAAAACAATAATACAAGTTAACATTTTAAGCGCAAACTAGACTAAGAGGTTCCCGTTGAGTACAACGGACGTGAGGGGTGCCTAATACCTTCCCCTTGCGTAACTGACTCCCGGACTTAGATTAGTGGTTTCGTTGACCATTCTTATCCTTTATTTAGGTTGTGTCTATATCTTCCTTTTCTCTCGTAGAATAAATAGAATTAGGTGGCGACTCTGTTGTTTGTTTTAGGATCGTATTTTTCGAGGTACGACAGCTGGCGACTTTGCTGGGGACTATTGCTTATGCATAAGAGAGTCGAGCCTAACTTAGGATAGTTTGCGTTTGTTTGCTGACTTGTTTGCTCCTTCTTTATTATTTGCTCATTATATTTGCCTGTTGGATCTCGGGATATCACGGGTATGAATTTGTACTTGAGTTTTGAAAAAGAAGAGGGAACACCTAAGTTAGAATTGGATGTTATTAGTGTTAGTCTCCAAGGACTCGCTCCTTGCACGCCTAGCATGAAAGCTCCCCCAGATAGTTAGACTTTTCGTAGATCTTGTCACAACACAGCTAGCCTGTCGCGTGACCTGATTCACGAAAGGGCTGTGATTCTGGGACCCCATAGAACCTGTTTCAATTTTGGTAGTTGTGTAATGTTAGGCTCCGAGGGCTCGCCCCTTTGTTGGCCTGACATGAGAACTCCACTCAAGGTAGACCTTATCGTCATTATCGTCACAATGCAGCCAGCCTACGACGGGGCGTTAGTACGATAAACGTCTGTGACCTTGAGTATCCTTATACCATCACCATAGAAGCTACCCTGTGAGTGGGCTTTATGGGTAAAGAATTTAGAACTCTCCACTTAAGGCTTACCATTTAGGAGGTTCTAGGCTGCTCTTGTACCTTGGATCCAACACCTTGCCTTTATATCCAATTCTGGAGCTGTTTGTGATTTTGAGCATTTTGAGCTTTGCATTCATTCGCATACCATTTGCACTTGCATTTGCATTGCATATCATCTTCCAACAATCCAACTCACACATGTCTTGTTCTCCGTCAGTCAACTGTACTCGACCAATCACCAGAGAAAGATGGACCAACTTGAGCAGGAAAACAAAGAGCTTAGAAATGAAGTCACTACTTTGAGAAATCATATGGGAATATTCTCGACTACAATGAAGACTCTAGTAGACAACCTTGTGCAGGAGAACATCGAACTCCAAGAAGAGATTCATAGCTTGAAGATTGATAGAGGGCGACTGATTTCTTTGGTCAAAGATTTGGTCATTTCTCAGTGTCGGTCAAATTCTACTTCTACTCGTCAGCGACGTCAGAATCAGCGGAGGTCTCCAAACAGTCCTGAAGGAACGGCCCATCAGTTTGACCCAATCCCAATGACTTACAGTCAATTGTGGTCTCATTTTTCCTGGAACTCAATGATGACACCCAGAAAGACCAGAGCCACAAGGTCTCGACCCTGTGGGATCAATCCAAATATCAGATGTGAGTTTCATAATGGAGCACTGGGGCATCCGATTGAAGAGTGCAAAGTATTCCAGGAAAAGGTTCAAGAGATGATCGACTACGGGGTGTTGACCTTCAATGGAGGAAACCCATCTGTGGACGGAGTGCCTTTGTGCTGATAAAAACTCAAGAGAGTCTTGTCCAAGTCAATCTGTTGCTGGAACGTAGGTGTAGGCTCATAATTTCGACACCATGAATTTAAGATATAAAGTCATTTTTTTTGCTAAAGAGATAGTCATTAGATAGGGGAGAAAAGAAGTAAAGATACTCAGAAGTTATTGATAAAGACCATTTGCTCAAGTATTTCGACAGAAGTACAAATAATGTTCCAGCAAACAAAGCTTGGAAACCTTTTTATAGTTTAGCATTTGACAAGATAGGTATGTTTTTCGACACTTCGACAAAAGAGAAGTTTTTTGACAGAAGCATTGGTTTGTAAGGTTTGAAGAGTTTCTGTCTTCTTCGACATTTCGACAAACGAAGAGATGCAACACTTCGTCACAAAAGGGAAGAATTCAAATTTAAAAGTTGCAACCTTTGGCAGTTGGACGCGTGGAAGTTTCAGAAAAGAAGATTGCATGCAGGCTGACAATTGTCATTTAGTTAGAATTTTCCCGTTCTAGGCAGTTATTTTGTTTTGTATAAATAGGGTAGTTTGTTGTAGAATGGAGTGTGTGAAAACTTATACAATAATCCTGTAAAATACTCAAAGTACCCAGTGTGAGAGAAATGAGTCTGATATTTGGAATAATGTATGTGTTAAACACCATTTTCTTTCAAGTTATTTAAATTATTAGTTTTGTTTCATCAAATTACTTTACTTTCAGTTTCTTTATTCTCCTGCAAATTTTATACTCTTTTTGCCATTTTCTTATTTTTGTTCAACTTTCACTTTATTTTACTTTTACATTCAAAACATTCAATACTTTTACATCATTAACAAAACAAACCACAAACGATTAACAACACTAAGAGTAATTCGACAACTAATTGCACATGTATCCTAGGACTTGTTTGGTTGGTCCTGCAAGTAACCCAGTTTTATAAAAGATTGGTTAACCAGAGGTTGTTCGCCAGAAATCACAGCGAACAAATTGGCACGCCCAGTGGGACCAGTGCAATTAACAAATTAATACAAAGCCTCTTAGTTAGAAAGTTCCTTACTGCGTTGTATGATTCTTAGAAGTGGTAAATTAGCCGTAACCGACGTAGAAAGACCAAAAAGAACAAGAGGAAGAAAAATGGCTAACCTGCCAAATACTTCAAACAACCCTAACGAAACCATTCCAGTTTCCAATCCTATCCCTTCGTCAAAAGGAGGCGCAGGTTCTGGCCCTGTCTTAGAACAAATTAGGCCTCCATCAGTGGATTCGATACCAGCGGGTTCAGGATCCCAAAATGCCCCTGGTTCTTCTACCATGGGACACTCAATGCCCATGGGAACGCCTCCTCCTTGAGGAAATTCCTTTAGACCATTTATTAATTATTCCATGCCCATGTCTGGGAGAGAACAACCATATGGAATGCCAACTTCAATGATGGCAAACTTACATAATTCATCACCATTATTTGCTGATGCTATGGTTCAAATGTCTTCACCATTACAAGGGTCAGGATACGGTGGAAATGGGAGTAGATTAAATCAGGTTCCACCATGATTCCAAATGCCAACTCTGACAAACCATTCTGCGCAAGTGATTCGTCAACAGATGGACGAAAGTAACCATGATATGGTGCAGGCATTGACACAACAAATGGGGGAAGTGTTCAGCCCTTTAATACAAAACACTACCCAAACAAACCAGATATTAGCAAAACAAATGGCACGCATTGCTAGTTTTTTTGGAGTCCCTCAAACACAACAAAGGATGCTAATGAATCAAAATCCTGCTAATAGGCCTATCGAAGAAGAACTTACTATCAACCAAAGGCCATTAGGAAATCCTCAGGAAAATCCTAGGGGCCAAGAGGTAGTAGTCGAACAACCTCATGTAGAAAACCCCATTCGACAGGAACCTAGGAGAATAATAGTCCAAAGAGACCAAAACGCTGATGAAGTATTGCAGCAGAGAATGCGTTGTAACAATCTGCCTGTCGAAAATAACATTGCAACCATGGTCGAAAGAATAATGGCGCAAAATGGGGTGAACGTAGGATTACAGATGCCTAGTTATACTTCCCCTTTGTCTGAATATGTTTTGCAACAAGAATTACCACCAAGGTGGAAAGTCCCCAAATTCACCAAATTCTCAGGGAATACTAGTGAGTCCACCATAGAACACATAGCGCGTTATTTGATAGAGGCAAGAGAGATTGCTAATAATGAGAACTTAAGAATGAAATATTTTCCAAGTTCTTTGACAAAAAATGCTTTCACTTGGTTCACTTCTTTGCCTGCAACTTCAATATTCACAAGGACCCAATTAGAAAGATTGTTCCATGAACAATTCTATATGGGGCAAACTAAGATAAGTTTGAAAGAATTAGCAAGTGTCAAAAGAAAATTCTCTGAACCTATAGATGATTATCTAAATAGGTTTAGATTGTTGAAGGCTAGATGTTTTACACAAGTGCCAGAACAAGAGTTAGTCGAAATGGCTGCAGGGGGTCTGGATTATTCCATAAGGAAAAAATTAGACACCCAGTACTTAAGAGACATGGCACAACTAGCAGATAGAGTGAGGCAAATAGAAAGGCTAAAAACTGAGAAATTTAGATCAAATAAAAACAAAAAGGAAAAAGTGGCCTATGTAGGGATAGTTCAAGACAAAGATTATGACGAAAACGAATCCGTCATTTTCAACCAGCAAGAAATTGATCTGGCAGAACTAAAACAAGGCCCTCCATATTCCTGTAAAGTGTTAGCCCCGTCAAATGGAAAGAATCCAGTCGAAATTGAAAGGAATGATAGGTTCCCTAAAAGAACTTACACATTCGACATCACCAAATGTGATGAAATTTTCGACTTACTAGTTAAAGATGGTCAATTGATAAAACCAGCAGGCGCTAAAGAGCCTCCTGTAGACCAACAGAAAAAGAGAGGTTTTTGCAAATACCATAATTTTTTGGGTCATAAAACTTCTCAATGTTACCTTTTCAGGGATCTTGTCCAAAATGCAATCCAGAACGGAAGGCTGAAATTTGGAGACAAAGCTAAGCAACAAATGAGGATTGACTCAAATCCCATGCAGGTTGTGGAGGCCAACTATGCTGAACCAGAGATGGTAAATGTGGTCGAAATGGAAGTAATATCTGAAGAAGGTTTTGAAATGGTAGAAGCTACTGAGGGCTTCGACACCAACTTCACCATGATAGAGGCTGCTGAGGGCTTCGACACCCATGTTAACGTGGTGGAGGGGGATGATGACCTCACTGATCAGGCTAAGGGAGAAGAAGTCAAAGCTACTGAAGGCTTCGACAGAGAGTACGTAATTGAAGCTACTAAAGGCTTCGACAGAGGGAACACGGTCAAAATTAGTAAAAGTTTCGACAAGAAGAATTACAACAGAGATACTGAGCATGGAGTGGTCTGGGACACTCTAGGGGAGCCCAGTGGAAAGTTTGACTTCATGGTGAAGTATTCTGCACCACCAAGCTCTAAAACTGACATCAGCAAAATCAAACCCACAGGATGGGGAGATTTCTTCAGAAATGATGATGAGGAAGCAGATAACAAAGCCCTCATTACCCAAAAAGAGGCCACTGAAGGCCTTAGTCATGACAAGATCAAAGAGATAGAGACTGCTGACAATGTCCACATTGTCGAACCAATAAATAAAAGCACTACCAGGATTAAAGAAGATTCTGCTGAAGGTGTTGTGCAGCCCACCCCTCATGGAATTCTGCGCAGAACAATGGAAGACCCAAAAGAAAAGCCAGTTGCACAATGTTGCAAGTACATCCATAAAGGCTTACACCCAAAAAGCAATGTGGATCAGTTAAAAGAGAATATCCCTGAGGAAATGATGCTAGTCGAAAAAATGAACAAACTAAAGATTACAAGTGAGCAGAATGTAGACATTCATATGGTAGAAGTCACGCAGAAAATACGACCAGACACCAACAAAAAGAACCATCAAGAGGAGCATCACAAGTTGGTTTATCCAAAAGAAGATGAAAGTCTGGTGGAATTCATCCAGAGGTGCTAGAAAAAGAATGCAGAGGTCATGCTTTGTCCAAGGTGCAGCGCTGTGTTCGACAGGAAAGCAGCCAACAACTTGGAAGCAGTAGAGAAGGCAAAAAAGAGAGGAAACTGGGGAGCAGTCCCACCAGTCAGAAGTGAGAGGTTTGTCCCAAGGAGAAGGGAGCGTCATAACTAAAGAATGGGAGAAAGGCGTTACAGCACCTATAAACCATCCAACAAGCCGAATGATGACAAGTGGGTCCAGCCTATAAGGGATGCCCAAGGTCAGAAGAGGTGGAAAAGTTTCGAAGTAAATAGGGGTGCCTCAATAGAAGTAAAAAAGGAGGTAGAAAAAACAAAGCCAAAACACGTCCTGAAAATTACAAGGGGAAGAACCCCATGTCAAGGTCCCAATGGAGGAGGTTTCAAAGGCAGAAGAGAGCCGAAAAAGAAACTATAGAACAGAAAAGGGATGGTAAGAATAAAGCCGAGTCAACCAAGTTTGTGCAGGCAATAAGCAAAGGAGAATCTCTGGCAAAAGAAGAGCCTCCTCAGAAAAATAAATCTAGTAACATAACAGAAATGCCGAAAACTAACAACAAAATGCCAGAAGACGAAGAAGTTACTGATGACTTCAAGTCAAAATCTGATGCGTCCTTCGACGGAACATGCAATGTGGTTTCGGTACTGCCTAGAGATTACGACGGGACAATGGAAGTGGAGAACGAAGAGGATGATATGGCAGATGACAGCATAGGGCTTAAGCCTGTGTGTTACTACGTGATGAATAATGGCTGTGTCGAAGAGCAAAATGCGTTCTTTGAAAATCCAGACGATGCAATGAAGGCCCATTTGAAACCCTTGTTTATAAAAGGGAAAGTAGAGAATGTGGGTGTGAACAAGATCCTGATAGATGGAGGAGCAGCTGTCAACCTAATTCCTCATTATATGATAAAGAGGATTGGGAAAAATGACTCAGACACCAAACCTCACAACATGGTGTTATCTAACTATGAAGGTAAGGTAGGAACAACATTGGGGGTGATACAATTGAACCTGACTGTAGGAACCATCACCGGGCCCATAATGTTTGTGGTGATAACATCAAAAGCAAACTACAATCTGCTGCTAGGAAGAGAGTGGATCCATGGAATTGGGGCTGTACCGTCATCCATGCATCAGAGGATAGCAATTTGGAGGCCAGATGGGATCGTCGAAAACATAGAGGCAGACCAAAGTTACTTCATGGCTGAAGTGAACAATGTCACTAGTCGTAACTTCGACAAGAACTTGGCTCACATAGCACCTTGCAACCCTGCTGGTTTCGACTTAACAGCCTCCGACAATGCATAATGTTCCATGTATCTCCACCCTACGCATGGATTCCAGTGGGATAAAGAAATAATTGGGGAGACAAATTACACTTGGGGAACCACTCATGTCAATCCAACTGGGTGGGGAAGTGAATTTAGTGAAAATGACTGAAGCATCAACAATAGAAATGATTACGGCTTATATAGCCGAAAACCAACTCAAAGCGGCCCTTGAGGCCGAAGTAAAAAATATGGCTATTAAAGCCAACGCACAAACTGTCGAAGAACAACATCCTCAAGAAAATATTGGGGAACAATGTGCAAAACAAAGTATTGAAGAAAACTCTAATGGCGAATGGCAGAATCAAAGGCTTAACGCCATTTATGATGACGAACCCCTGGGGTTTGAAAAGGATCCAGCCCCAACCAATATGAAAATGGTGGCACAAGATCCCTTAGAAGAAATCAATCTAGGACTGGGGGCAGAGAAAAGGCCAACTTACATTAGTGCCAAGATGGATCCTCAGTTCAGAGTCGAAATAATCCAATTGCTGAATGAGTTTAAAGACTGCTTCGCATGGGATTATGACAAAATGCCTGGTTTAGACAGGAACTTGGTCGAATTGAAGTTGCCAATATTGGAGGGAAAAAAGCCAATAAAGCAAACTCCCAGACGCTTTGCACCAGAAATCCTGTCGAAAATTAAAGAGGAAGTTGAAAGACTTCTAAAATGCAAGTTCATCCGTACAACGAGGTATGTCGAATGGATTGCTAATATCGTTCCTGTGATTAAGAAAAATGGCAAGCTTAGGGTGTGCATTGATTTTAGAGATTTAAACTCAGCTACCCCTAAAGATGAATATCCTATGCCAGTAGCAGAAATGCTTATAGATTCTGCAGCAGGCCATGAGTATTTGAGCATGCTTGATGGATACTCTGGCTATAACCAGATTTTTATTGCGGAAGAAGATGTTCCAAAGACAGCTTTTCGTTGTCCAGGGGCAATAGGAACATATGAGTGGGTAGTCATGCCCTTTGGTTTAAAGAACGCTGGGGCCACTTACCAAAGGGCAATGAATTCTATTTTTCATGATTTCATTGAAACATTTATGCAAATTTATATAGATGATATTGTGATTAAGTCTGTCTCAGGCTCAAACCATATTGACCATCTTCGACAATCCTTTGAAAGGATGAGGAAGTTTGGTTTAAAAATGAATCCCCTTAAATGTGCTTTTGGTGTGCAGGCGGGTGATTTCTTAGGTTTTGTGGTCCACAAGAAAGGGATTGAAATTAATGAGAACAAAGCCAAAGCCATAATGGAAGCGAAAGCGCCATCGACAAAGAAGGAATTGCAGTCTCTACTAGGTAAAATTAACTTTCTTAGAAGATTCATCTCCAACCTTAGTGGAAAGACACAGGCTTTCTTGCCTCTACTTCGACTGAAGAAGGAAGATTTCACTTGGGGGCAAGAACAACAAGATGCTTTCAACAAAATCAAAGAGTATCTAGCCAGTCCTCCAGTTCTAATGTCTCCTTGTCGAAAAAGAAGTATGAGGCTTTACATCTCAGCATCTGACAGAACATTGGGAAGCATGCTTTGTCAGGAAGATGAGTATGGCGTTGAAAGGGCCATCTATTATCTTAGCAGAGTCTTAAATGATGCTGAAACTAGATATAGTATGATAGAAAAACTATGTTTATGTGTATATTTCTCTTGTACAAAGTTAAAACATTATATAAAACCTATTGATGTATATATATCCTCTCATTTCGACGTAATAAAACACATGTTGTCTAAATCCATTTTACATAGTCGAATTTGAAAATGGGCCTTGGCACTAACTGAATATTCTTTAAAGTATATGCCTCTAAAGGCTGTCAAAGGGCAAGTGGTTGCTGATTTTATAGCTGACCACTCCATAATTGAAAGTGAAATAAACTATGTCGAAATAGAACCTTGGAGATTATATTTCGACGGCTCCAGTCACAAGAATGGAACTGGTGTTGGGGTGTTGATCATTTCTCCTGATAAAATTCCAACAAAATTCAAGTACAAAATAGAAGGCTTGTGTTCAAATAATGAAGCAGAATATGAGGCTTTGATTGCTGGACTTGAAATATTGTTGGAATTGGGGGCAACAAGATTCGAAATAATGGGTGACTCTGAGTTGGTAATAAAACAATTGACAAAAGAATACAAATGTGTCAAAGAAAATTTGATCATGTACTTTGTAATAGCCAATAGACTCCTCAAGAAATTCGACAGTGCAGCCTTTAAACATATTCCTAGATTAGAAAATCAGGAAGCAAATGACTTGGCTTAACTGGCATCAGGCTACAAAGTGTCGAAAGAAAATCTGGAGAAAGTTGTCGAAGCAAGAGGAAAAGTATTATCCACCAAATTGTCCCCATCAGATTTGGAAACAATAAGACTGGGTTATGGTGACGAAGAAAATTTCGAAATTTTTAATGTAGATGATCCAGAGGTGGGAGATTGGAGAAAACCCATTAAGGATTATTTACAAAACCCAAACCAGACAGTCGAAAGAAAAATAAAGTATAGGGCTTTAAGCTATGTACTTTTTGGAAATGAGTTGTTTAAAAAGACTGCAGAAGGAGTCTTACTAAAATGCTTAGGTGAGACTGAAGCTTATATAGCTCTGTCAAACGTGCACAGTGTTGCACCCCAAAATTTGCCCTCACAATACAAGACTTTGTGTACTAAGAAGGTTCACAAGGTTCACAAGATTCACAACACTTACAAGACCTTTCATGAGGTTCATGAAGTTTACAAGTCACTTTATGAGGTTCACAAGGTTCACAAGACTCACAACACTTACAAGACCTTTCATGAGGTTCATGAAGTTTACAAGTCACTTTATGAGGTTCACAAGGTTCACAAGATTCACAATGCTTACAAAACCTTTCATGAGGTTCATGAAGTCTACAAGTCACTTTATGAGGTTCACAAGGTTCACAAGACCTCCCATGAGGTTCATAAGGTTCACAAGACATCTTATGATGGTTCACAAGGTTCACAAAGTCCACAAATAGTCAGAAGATTTGACAACTCCCTCAGACAATGCACCTCCTAAGCAGTGCATCCAAAACTAGGGTTTTGACTTTAATCAGGCTAAATGAATTTCCAAGGCTTCAAGTGGGCTTCATAACATATTATATGTGTTTAAGAATCCCTATGACAAATTTCAAGACTTTTCCCAAAGTTTTGCTCAGTCAGATGATCAGGTAAGTCAAAATCAGTCAAAGCAGTTAAAAAGTCAAACTGAGGTCAACTGTGGTCAAACCAAAGTCAAACTTCATGATTTTTTTGCCAACATCAAGTATATGAAGTAAAATTCATCATATGATCAAGGGTTTATCATGATTCATCAAGGAGATTTCAGATCATCAAGAATCAGGAGTTTCTAAATTAGGGTTTTCTCAGTAAAAGTCAACTGAACTTTGACCAGCCATAACTTTCACATGCTTCATCACCAAGTCTCCATCCAAAGCTCATTTTGAAGGAAATTGAATTATCTACAACTTTGTGTCTCACAAGCCAAGCCCAAAAATGCTTCATTTGGAAGGTATGAGCTAAGACATTATAGGTCCTTTTGAAAGTCAACAAAAAGTCAACAACTTCAAAAGGGAATAACTTGAGATTGGTAAATGATATGGACATGAAACCAGTGGGGTTGGTTAGAGGACTCTTCAAGATTTCCAAAATGTCCAAGAACACCCTCATAGCATTAAAATTGAAGGATGTGTGCCCTTGCAAAGTTGGGAAATTTTTGGTTGGTTTATGAAGAAAATGGAGGTCTAAAACTAATTTTTTCTAAATGGGCTTGCCATATGATGACCCAATCCACACCAAGACATCTTGCACGAAATTAACTTAATATTTTCATTATTTTATTTATTTTATTTTTATTTATTATGATTTTTTATATTAAAAATCATTTTAAATTCAAATAAAATATAAAATAGTGAAGATTTAAAATTATTTTGCTTCTAGAATGTCATAAATGATATTTTGATCTAATTGATACAAGAGTTATGAAAATCATCCCAAAATAGCAAGCTTGTATCAAGAATATTCAAATTTTAAAGGCCAATCTTTTTCAATCTCAAACTACCAAAAAATCCAAAGTCTTAAGCAATGTTTTTGACCTAATTCATTCATTCATATATATAGAACATTTAGCAATCAAAAGAAAAAAAAATTTGAGCCTCCAAAGGTAAGAGCAAAGTTCCAAAATTCACACAAAAAACTCCAATTCGGTTTGGCACTTAGATCCCTTTTCAAGACAAACCAAAGGTTTCAACATGTTCCTTGATGTTCACTGAATGCATAGCAACACTTATCATCATCCAAAACTCCATGAATGGCATAAACCGAATCATGTTCTTCAAGTTTATTTTGTTTTTTTATATTTCATTGAATTGCTTGTTCTAATTCGTTTTTGACTGTTTGATGATGTTTGTGATGGACCATAGAGTGTTTCTGGACAAAAACAGGAAGTTTTCATGGAGGAATCCGTGAGATGCCATTGTTAGGGTTCATCCTCTAAAATTGGGGTTTCGTGCAATAAGCCATATAAATAATTTCTGAACACGCAAATAAGTTTGTTTTGTTATGGGGAATACAATGGTGTTTCCAATTTGATGAATCATTGCAGGTTTGGTGATCGTTGGGAAGAACCTAGGAAAACCTGTAAAACAAAAATCGTATGTAATTTCGCAGAAAAAATTATAAGTAAATTCGCAGGTAATTTGGAGAAGATGAAGTCCAGAGGCGCCAATTTCTAATTTGAAAATTTGTTTTAATATTTTATGTAATTGTTTGAAGTTTGTTTCACAACGCATGCGTAGCTCAGATGGTGAATGTGTGCGTGTAAAAGCTCTCTGGCATGGGTTCGATTCCCATTAGGCCATTTTTTGTGTTATTTTGTTTTTATGATTTTTGCAGGGCATATAATAAAAGGATTGTTGTTGGGATCATGTTCACAACGCGCAGGCAGCCCAGTGGTAACTCTGTACGTCTAAGGGTGGCAAAGCTCAGGACATGGGTTCGATCCCAGCCCCAGGTAAGTATTTTTGTCACTTTTTCTTATTCTATTTA